>JAWNPT010000057.1:7500000-8750000 GCA_035047365.1 Drosophila ustulata | reverse complement strand
AGTGTGTGTGTGTGTGTGTGTGTGTGTGTGTATTAAACGATGCCAAAAACTGCTCTCAGTCAAGGAATAGTATATTTATGAAATATGTATGTTTCAAATAATGCCGTGCTTTAATTTGGTTGCTGCTTTTTATTGAGTTGTAGTTGTTGTTGTTTGTACAAGAGAGAGAGACAAGTCTAAACTTGCGATTCAATAAGATGGTAGTACATTAGGCAAATGTCACGCTATGCATAAGATATTACGAGTACGAGTACGAGTACTTATAAAAAACGTTACACACACAAGGTAGCTAATATCAAAAATTCACCGCATAGACCATTAAAAAAGAGAGAGAGACAAAAAAACAACGTTAAAGCTATGAAACAAATTGGCGCTCGACGATGTGGGAAGCGGGTTGGGGGGCGGGATGTGGGTTAAGTGTATTCAAATGACAGAGTGTGTGGGTGTGTGTGTTGTGGAGGCAGAACAACAGCAGCGGCAGCAGCAGGTTTGACATGGCGTATGCGTGATAATTTGTTGCATGCAAAAGGCAATGAGCTGCCAGTTTCTTTGTTGCTGTTGCTGCTGCTGCTGCCGTGTTCTGTATTTTTTCTTGTGTTTAAGCATTTTGAGAACGAGCGAGCGAGCGTAGACACCACATGAACAAAAATTAAGTGCGCTAAAACTACATTCAAAATATATGTATAAGATTATTCAACAAAAAAAAAAAAGTTGAAAATTAATCAAAATCAAGATACAACTAAAGACTACATTTGTTGTTTTTTTCTTTTCATTTTCAATTTCACGTTTTCTCTGTTTTTTTTTTTGTGATTTTTGCGACGTCGACGATTTGTGGGACAAGACGTGGAGGAGTCTCTACTTACGGCGCAAATCCATGCAAAGCTGCAGCGCTGTTGGCCGCATTGGCCGACGCAGCCATGGAAGCAGCAGCCGCAGCAGCAGCGGCCGGCGTTTGGGATGCCGTGGCGGCTGAGAGGCGCGCATAGGCCGCAGCGTTGCCGGCGACGCCCTGATTCTGTGCGGCGGCGGCCGCTGCCAGCGATTGTTGCAGCAGCGAGTTCTGCTGGGCGGCAGCTGCGGCGGCAGCGTTGCCCGCGGCCGTCGGCACGGCAACAGCCTGCAGCGTCGGCTGCAGCTGCGCCAGCTGCGGGGCAAGGGCATGCGCATGGGCATGCGGATGCGAATGGGCGGCGGCTGCGGCGGCGGCGGCGGCAGCGGCGTGCTGCGAGTGCTGGGCAGCGGCGGCGGCGGCTACGGCGGCGTGTTGTTGCTGCTGTTGTTGCTGCTGCTGTTGCTGGTGCTGCTGCTGCTGCTGGTGCTGTTGCTGCTGTTGGTGGTGTTGCTGCTGCTGTTGTTGCTGCTGCTGCTGCTGGTGCTGTTGGGCGGCTGCTGCGGCCACGGCGGCGGCGGCCGCTTGACGTTGCTGCTGCTGCTGGGCGGCGACAGCGACCGCTGCCAGCGCCTGGTGATGCGGATGATGGTAGGCTGGGGCGCCGACCACGCCCATGTGTCCACGCTGTATGGCGACTCCACGCATTGCAGCGGCGGTTACGGCTGTGAGGCGGCCAAACGAGTTTTTGTTTTTTGCATTTTTGTTTTTCATTTTGATTATTTTTGGGTTGGTTTTTTGATAACGATTTGTACACAACATTTTTACCAGTGTGTATAGTGTGTGTGTGTGTGTGTGGATATATTTATACACACGCATTACATTGTGTCATGTGTGTGTGTGTGTGTGTGTGTTGGTGTGCAAAAAGTAGAAAAAAGGAAAAGAAAAGAACATAAAACGCATGCGGTTAGTTTTCTCTCTTTCGACATAAGTAAATATATATAATTCATTTATATATGTATATAGTTTATATGTTTAGCAAATACTAGGCAATATAAGTAGTAACTGTTTGCATGTATGTATGTATATAGTATATAGTTTAGGTATCGATTGAGCGCTGAGATGATCTTTGGTATATACATATAACAATACGAGTACATAAGACATACGTGAAGTCAGTCATATATAATATATATAAATATGTAAAGGGGAATTCAGTTCGAAACATACTTAACATTATAACACATATTTAAAATACCAAGAAATGCTACTCATTTGCTTTGTTATAGTATTCGGTTTCTTATGTTCATCCATCAACAATATCTGCAGTTTAGTATAAACATTTACATATAATAAATTCAATTCATATAAATTACGTGTGTTCAAGTGTGTGTTCGAGTGTTGGCAAGACCTTTTTAAGAAACGCATTGCACTTGTGATTTTGTTTGGTACAGATTATGTTAGAGACTTTCGTATACAAAGCATAATCAAAAGATATACATAAATATATAATATATTTGTAAGATCAGCTAAAGTTAACGTTAACCCTTGAACCTTTTTTTTAAATACAATCAAAAACCAGCAAGAAAACATTTATATTCAACTAGTGATGGTGATAGTGCAAAGTTAGAGAAAGTTTACAGATGAGAGAGAGAGAGCGAGTGGAAGACAGGCAAGATGAGAGTTTTTATTCTGTTTCGATTCTCGATTAATATTCTCGGTTGGATAAATTTCAATGTATTTTAAAGCCATCAGATGTCGATGGATATCCATTAATGCGACATGAGCTGGCATTGCAATTAAACCCGAATTTATTGGCTCCATAATGAACAATCAACAGACGGGGCCCGTTGTGAGCTGGCCATAAATGGGAACAACTTTTGCACAGTTGCAATTATAATTGAAATGTGTGAATGGCTTCGGCCCAAACAAATTTGCCAGTACTATATTTATTTAACTGGCATCTAATTAAAATGCGAATTGTGCTCTGGATGAATTGCAAAGTTTTCGAGTTGCCAACAAAATTAATTTCGATACAGTTTATTCGCTATTTACATAAACGGAACGAAAAAAAGACATTAGAAAAAACTACGCAATCAAAAGAGTAACATCCGAATTCGAATCCTTCTCAGTCGCATGCAAACAAACGAGTTTTCCAGATTCAATTGCATCATTTCGATATCACATTTTCATTTCTGATTTTCAATTTGAATTGCGGCCCAAAAGCGATGAGAACACAAAACGAAACACGTGCAAAATAACAGAGACAGAGAGAGAGAAATATAGAAATTGAGATGAATAGAATTATGTAAATAGAGAGAGAGCAGCTAAATAACTAAGTCTTAATAAAATGCTGGCTACCGTCACACGAAACGTTCAAAGGGTTTGTAAATTACGATATACGAGATATATGTATATATATGTTTATATAGTTTAAGTAAGTACACTATTTGTTAAAGCTAGAGAACCTTTTCATACTTAACAGCTAATTACAGTTGTCAGGTGAGTTGCCACTAGTTGGTCGATTGATTGGTTGGTTGGTTGGTTGGTTGATTGATTGATTGATTGATCGGTTCTTGGGTACGTGGGTAGATTGATTTGGTTTGTACGTGTGTGTTGGTGTGTCTGTGCCTAGCCGTAGAACAATGCAATCTCAAGGGCGCCAAAAAGTATGCAATATATAGTAGTATTTACTTATCATATAGTCAAACCCAAATGCGAACCAAATTAGACAAGACAACAAATATATAGAGGTGTACGATAATGTATGCAGATATGGTACAGATCTCATAGCTAAGAATTTCATTGTTCTTGTCTTTCTGTGTGTGTGTGTGTGTCTCTGTGTGTGTGTGAACTGAATCAATTTTTGAATTCTGCTTTTTGAGAGAGTCACGAGACTTTTGCAATGTACCTCCGCCGTGTCGTCACTGCTGCTGTTTGGCCCGCTAATGCCGCTGGCAGCGCAGCGTTCTGCGGCGGATGGCGGGGCGCTAACACAATGGGCGTGGCAGCCGAGGCAGCTGTGGGCGCGGCTGGCGATGGTGCCGCCACCGCTCCCGCTTGCGCCACCGGCATCGACATCGCCTGCATCGCCGGCACCTGCATCGGCATCGGCGTCAACGTCGGCGCTCCAGCCCCGATCGGGGCCCCCAAATATGGCCAGGCTGCGGCCACTGGCAGGCGATAACCTTAAGGTTTCATATATTCGTTAGATGATGCGTATCACAATCGATGATATGAGTCGGTCTATATGTGTGTGTGTGATTGTGAGACTGTGTGTGTGTGTCTGTGTGTTGTATTTACATATCGAATTCGGGGGGGATGCAGTGAGAATTGCGGTTTCGGTTTTTGTGGTTTGCTTAGATCTAGTGCTAAGTTAAACTGCTTGGAACGCGTCGAAAGTTACCAGTTACAAACATTCTTGTGTGTGTGTGTGTGAGAGTGTGGTTTGTGGGTGTGTGTGTGGATACATAAGTAATAAGTAATTACGCTAAGGAGCATTTCCGATAATGTTCAGACCAAAGTACCAGACCATTAAATGTCAGAACGTAAAACAAACTCAGGACATAATAAAGAAAGATGAAAAAAAAAAAAAAAAACAAAACGCACATACAACAAAACTGGTTAAAGAAAAGTGACAAACGCAATAATATCGATTCAGATATATATGTAGATATATCGTTAATATATATAGTATGCATAAGACAACACAGCCGCAATATGCTAAATTCATAACCATTATCAGATGATCTCAAAACCGTCATCATCATCATCATCAAGACTAGAAAAGAAAATTGTGACGCGTCTGCTTTTAAAATACAGTTTTTCGAACGATAGATATATGTTATGTTAATGTTTTGCTGCAATTTGCATTTCATATCATTTCAGTTACTAGTTTTTTTGTTTGAATTCTGTTTTTTTTTTCTTTTTTTGTTGTTGACGTACTTTGGGTTATATTATGCAAAAGAAAGTTGGACGTAAAACGAAAAAAAAAAACAATTACAAACAGTCATCAAAAATGTATTATTATTATAGTAATTATTTGGGTATATATATATAATATATGCATACAGTTTATATATGGATCAACGCGGAACCTAGCGACAAAATTAAATATATATATATATATATAAATATAAATACAAATACAAATGGAAAAACAATGAAATTGAATAAATTTGTAGTTAGGTGACAAATTGAATGCAATTTCGAAATGATTCCTCGACCTGCCAGAAAACAAACCCATCATCATCATCATCATTGATAAATACAGATAATATAGATATTGTTGTGTATACCATATAGCCCTGCCTCATATAATAATTCTATTAATGTGTTTTTTTTTGTCATATATTAAGTATTTAGTCGCTTACATGCTAGAAGGTAATCCATGGCTTATAGTTAGATTTGATAACTGAAAATGGTTTCATATTTGCTTTAAAGATAACTTATTGTCTTTTTTGTATCTGAGTGTGACTGTGTGTGTGTGTGTGTTTGTGTGTTCATTATTTAAAACAAAATACTGCAGGCAATAAATACAAAATACAAATACATCAAAAAAAGTAACAAACTTGACAAAAAACTCACCTTCAGGCCATTGCACACAAACTGCATCCATTTGATTTATCGGTATCCATTTTTGTTGCCATTGTTTTTTTATTTCATATATATTTTTTGTTTTTGTTTTTATTCGAGGTAGGCATGTAAAAGGCAAGAGAAAATATTTGCATTAGTTTTGCATTTAAATTGGTTATTTCATTGAAATAAAATAGCTTTCATTTATATACATGACACGCAGCTCAATTACATTTACAAGTTTTTGGGCCGTGCTAATGCAGTTACAGTTACAGTTACAAAATACAGCTTGTTTGTGATATGCTAGGATATACTATATAGTTGAGTATGGGGTGTAGTGGGGGGGGGGGGGAGGGTTTTGCTTTAGCACAGAACATGCATATTTTATTGGCATTTAAGCATTTCGTTTACGTTTTTTTATTTGCATTTAAACAAACATTTATTTCATTTGTTTTCACATTTAAGCAAACATTTATTTTATATATTTATTTTAGTTTTGTTCTGTTCTCATTTCGCCTGCAAGCGCATTTTATTTTATATATGCTATATATGCTTTGATTTGGCAATTGTTTGAGTTGCACTTAGCGTTCGTTTTGCATGCTTTATAATTTGTTTTTCTCTTCTGCAAAGTTGTGCTATGCAAAATGTCAACTGAATGACACAAATGCTAGTTAAATAACAACTAAGCTGAAACGCTTGCTGTCGCCCTTCGGTTATTGCCAATGCAATCTGCTTACGATCGAGTCTAAATAAATAGCAGACAAGAGCAAGAGAATAAGACCAGAAGGGTTATAACTAGCGAAAAATGCAGTAAAATACATGTCAGCCAGACAGACAGACAGGCAGAAAAACAGGCAGCGAGTTGTTGTTTTTGCTGCCGCTTGTTGGCTGGAGCGCATTAAGTTTAACATGTCAAAGGATCAACGAAAAAAATAAAGGAGCTACACACACATCTATGCAAGAACTCAGCGGGGGATGAGGAAGGTGGAGTGCCAAGTGCCGTGCAGCGTTGAAATCAACATACGAAGTAGAAGACAAACTTTCTTCCAAATGCACAAGGATTCTATGTGTGTGTGTAAGGGAGTGTGCGTGCGTGTGTGTGTGTGTGAAACGAACACATTTGCATAACACACAACAGCCGTAGAGTAAAAATAAAACGTTTCTACTACAGCCAAAGGACATGGAGGCATCACGACTTCAAGGCAAACTTTTCTCTTTTATTTCTCCATTTTGTTTTTTTTTATTTTCTCGAAATTTATGTGCGAGTACATCTGTGTGAGAGTGTGTGTGTGTGTGTGTGTGTGCCACAACATGTTTGCAACTTTGTGGTTTATTTGTAATTATCCTGCCTGCTGAGCCCCCAACCTTCATGCCTGTGTATGCGCTGTGGCTAATGCTGTGAGCCATTTTGCCTGTTCGGAACGTGCCAAAGTGACTGACCGTCCGTCTGTCTGTCTGTCCGTTCTATAATATGCCGGTAACCGCATAAATAGTTGGGCATCCCAATGGACATTTAGTGCAACGCAAATGAAGCGCATTACGTGCACGTGGCACAAGGACAACAAGGACCCAACGAATCAATGCAAGAAATGGCAGCTGTGGAATACAACAAAAAAAAAAAAGGAGGAGAAGAAAATGCGGCTAAAGATGCTGCTGCAGCAGAGGCAGCATCATCGGCTCATGTCTGGTCCGACTGCAAAGTTTTGTTGGCGATACAAAAGCATTTTGCATGTCCTGTTCACATGGAGCGAAAAACTCCATCGTGAGCAGCAGCTGAGCTGTTTCCCTTTTGCCGTCCTGGTAAGCGGCTTATCGTATTTGAGCGAAACTAAAGTATAGATTTTGCGCTGTGAATACTTTTTAATGGCAACTTGCAGGGGAAAATACGATTTAATCAGTCGTATTATTTATTATACATGGCATGGACAACTTTCTAGCTGCTTCCTCTCGGCTTTTCTTACTTTTCTTGCTCAGTTCTTTTTCTTCTTCATCATTTTGGCTTTTTTATGTTTTTTTTTTGCACCCTGAGAAAAGTTTTAAGCAACCGCAACTTCAAATGAAATTGTGCGCAAATGCAAACACAACATTAAATATCCAAGAACTTGTTTCGCTGCTTCTTCTAACTGACAAAAACTTTGCATGAAATACCACACGATGCCACCAAGCGGTAAAATACGAATTTTATACCTCAAACATCTTTAAACACGATGCCATCAAGTGGAATACATATATTTGGATTAACATCTATAGTTTTCAAAATTTACACACTTTAGCTGGCGGACAACAATTGTTTTTTTTCTGTTGTATATATAGGATATATGTCGAGCTTATGCGAGTTTTAGTTTTAGACAATTATCATGCTGGGACTGTGAGTTTAAATTGCACATGTTTTTAGCAGTGATTTTAGAGTTGTTTGTGGCCAATTTTGAGAGTTGTAGTTTTTTTTTAAATTTATTTGTTTATCATGCCACCATTAGCATGCAACATGCCGGGACAGAGATTATAATAGAGAGGGTTTTGGGGGTGGTTATCGGTTATGCAAGGGAAGCGTTTTTGGGTGCCTACAGTTATAGACAATATATAACATATAGTATATAGTTATAGTTGGTTTAAGCAAATCACAAGACAGACACAAGGCAACAAATGCATTTTTAATTGAATTTAATTGGTTCTCTGGTTTGCTCACCTAGAGCTGGAGCCGGAATGGCACCGTCTTTGGTCAGTACAACTGTGTGTGGTGTGAGAGAAAACAAAATAAAAATAGAAATGGTATTTGGTATTTGGTTGTTGGTATCTTCAATCATTATACGAGCGCAGTAATCAGTTTATATCAGTATCAAATTCCAATGCAGACACATTTTAAACATCAACTCAAGAGAACAAAACACAAAACAGAGACGCGCTTATAAATGTATGTGTAAGGAGTGTGTAAGGTGTATGTGTGTGTGTGTGTGTGTTTGTTTGTTGTGTACTTTGTTTTAGTTGGCAGCCGCAAGCCTGGTAGAAGTTGTTAGTTTCGGCATTGGCAAGTCAGTTAACAAGTTTTTGATTGGCCAACGCCTTGGCGCTCGCTATATTAACAACTTGCTTTCAAATGAAATCAAAAACGAAGAAACAACAACAAACATTTTCATTACGAAACATTCGTTGGCAGCAACACACAACATTTTTTTTTTTGTGTTCGCCAACCCAAAGAACTTGAAGAACCAACAAAATGAAACGAAATAAAATGAAACTAAAAGTATTGCAACGCTAAACACAACGGCCAGTCAAATGTTATGGCAGTTTCAGTTAAAGTTTTTTATTGTTGCTATCGTTGTAGTTGTTGTTGTTGTTATTTAAGTTGCCGTTTGCGTGCTTCTCGTTTCTTATAGTTCTCTTCTAGGCCAGAGACGTAATTGCATTTCTTTGTTCAACATTTAAACTTCTTTCGCTACATAGCTTACACTTAGTTCGGTGTGTGTGTGTGTGTGTGTGTGTGTGTGAGCAGGTGTGTATATATGTAAGTATGTGTGTTAGAGCAACTTACCGTTGGGTACTGCTGTCACTTTTTTGGTTTGTACACGTGCAGTGGCGTTATTCACCTTCACAATTGGTTATTGGTAACGAGAGAGAGAGAGAGAAATAGTTGCAGCGAGCGTGGTTGGTATTTTTTTTTTTGGTGATTTGGGTTTATATATCATATCGCATGTATAGAGAATGTAGAAATATAAATTATGTGTTAGTCAACAATTACAATTGAATGAGTTCTATGTGTGTGTGTTAATAATTTTTGTTGTGGTCTTTTGGGCGCAGCATTTTCCATTTAACATTAAATTAAATGCTTTTGTGCTTTTGGGGCATAATTAGGCGGCTTCCTCTGTATATACATATGTATTGTTGTCGTTGCTGCTGACACAGCAAAAATGTTAAATATATGGAAATAAATAAAATCATTTGCAGCCCAGTTAATTTGCTGGCACTTTGCGCATTTTCAGCATATTTTAAATGCCAATTATATGCAGCTGTCCATTTAACATGAATGCCAAATGAAGAAAATCGGAGACGCAAGCAGTGTGCGGAAAGTGAGGAATTGTAATTAATATTTAATTAAAGGCAAATATAAATATACATACAATAATAAAAAAAAAAAAAAAACAGAAAAGGCCAGCGCTTAATTTGAAAATCAATCAGAATCGGAATCAGAATCCCACTCTGATTAAAATGAGAAACCAAAATGTGCCGTTAATGCGTGAATTCGATTTTAAATACACGGACGGAACGGGATTTAAAATGCAGTGGAAAGAATGGGAAAAAAAGTTCCGCAGGGAAAAAAGTTTGTGGCACGTGAGGTGGACGTGGAAAACACGCAAGTGCTTGCCGCAAGTTGAAAGTCAATTTCTTTGCACTTTTTTCCGCTTTCATTCCGTTTTAGTGGTAAATGAGAAACTTGTGATAGTTTTGCAATTAGTTGCAGATAATAGCTTGCCATGTGACCGTTATGTATCTAGATGTGTGAGTGTGTGTTGTGTTGTTGTATTGGTATTGGTATTGCATGCACCCACCTCGATTTTGCGTCCCTCAACCACGGTGCCGTGTAGACGTTCGCGTGCTCGTTCTGCATCGTTGCTGTTAGCGAATGTTACAAAACCGAATCCCTGCCATTCGCAATCAAACATGCAATTAAAGAAACATATAGAGTATGTATATATATATATATATATGTAGGTACAGTATATATAGCTTACGATTCAAAAGTAAAAGAAATAAAATATAAAGGACTACAATATACATTTATATAAAGTGTACACGGAACACACTTCTCGCCAAGGACATGCTGGAGGAGGAGGAGCGCGAGTGGGAAGTGGGAGCGGGACAACAGCAGCAGCATCTTGGGGCATGCATCAGCGCCTTAAATTATGCACATTTCTGGTGTCGTGTGGCAAACGACGCCGCCCGTTACTATGCAATTATATTTGTGAGCCAAAGTCGGAATAATTCTATTGCTATTTGCTAGTTGCTGTGTGAGAGAGATATGATGTAGCCAAAGGACATCCAAGTGATATCTAAACGCTGTCTCGCGGTTGTCACGAGCAACGCGCTGCCGCATCGCAACGGTGGACAAAAGGCAGTCAAAGGACTATGCGATGTGCTCGCTATGTGCATAATTTAAATGAATCGTGCAACAAAACGACTAGGCGAGGCATGAGGCGAGGCGAAACGAAACGAGACGAGACGAGACGAGACGAGTAGAGAGAACGACAGCGAAGAACTTGGAAGTGAGCAAGTGGTTGACTTACCTTGCTGCCGCGCTCATTGAATATGATTTCCACGTCCAAAATGGGTCCGAATTGCTGCAGGAAAATACAAAAATTAGTAGCTATAATAGTTGAGAAATAGTTGCTGGACTCACCCCGAACATGGCACGCAAATCGGGATCCCGGAAGCGGAACGGTATATTGGAGACGTGCAGACGCTTGGGCTGACTTTTGGGATCCAGCGAGGCGGCTGCGGCGACGGCAGCGGCCACCGACGAAACGGGCTGGGCTGGGACTAGAGCGCTGCTCAGACTAGTTACCACATTCGGTGACTGCACCGACGCCGTCATGATGCCACCGGCGGCACTCAGATGCGCCAGCACCTGCGATGTGCTTGCGGCCACGCCACAATTGGCATTGCTGTCCACCAGTCCTGCAGTGGGCAGCAATCCTGTCGAGATGCTGTTGCTGCTGGTCGCCGCCAAGGCGCCCGCCGCTATCGAGCTGGCCGTCACCGAAGTGCCCGCTGTCGGACTGCTGCAAATGTTGAGTGTTGGTTGCTGTTGTTGTTGCTGTTGTTGTTGTGCGGCTGGTGGTGTTTGCAGCAGCGGCTCTCCGCTGGCAATTGGTGATGTGTTGCCCGATGCGTTGCCATCGTTGGACATGCTGCTGCTGCAGTTGTTGTTGTTGATGTTGCTGCTGCTGCTGCCGCTGCCGTTGAGTGTGGCTGCTGTGGCGGCATTGGCAGCAACTGTAGCGCTGGACGGTGAGCTGCTGAGCGGTGAGTTTGGCGCACCAATACTTCCACTGGCGACAACGACGCCACCGCCACCTCCGCCTCCACCGCCGACACCAGCTCCGGCAGTGCCACCAGCGGTGGCGCCACCGCCAGCATGCGGCAACGCTGAGTTCTGCTGTGGCTCGGCTGCCTCATTGGCAATCAATACTGTGGACTGTGTGGGAGAGCAAAAGAATTGAAAAATTAATTAGTAAAGTGCGGCAGACAGATCGAATTGCATTAAGCTTATGAAAGTATTTATTTTCACTATTTGCCAGTCAGTTGAAAAACTCTACAACACAATCAATAAGCTTCGACTTTTGACGCTGCAATGCAGCCAATTATTTTTGCCAACAAGTTATCAAAGTATTTATTTAGTCAGAGATCTATTTTGTTATTTTTCTCGCAAGCCAGTTAACAACTTAAGTCTTCAGCTTGGCAATGAAGCAAATTATTTTTGGTAAACAAAATCCGTTTAAAAATATTATCATTAATTGAATTTAAGTTCGCCTTTAGCTCAAGAATTTAGCTTATTTTTTTATTTTTTAAACTGACACTCTTATTAAATACATATCTTTCACGCAACGTAGATCTTGCTAAATTATTCTCAAGTCTAAAAATCATTTGTGACTTTAGCTCTGAAATGGACCAAATTATTTTTGGCTTCAAAAGTATTTAGTCTTGACCCCGTGTTCTATTTTGTAATTATTATTTTCACAAACTTAAGTGTGACTTTAGCACTGCAATGCAGCAAATTATTTTGGCATGTGCCAACAAGTTGTACATATATTTTTTGTAATAAAAGTAGTTTTTGGAATTTGATTTGCATAAATTATATTTTCATTTGTGCTGCAGTTATCACTAATTTGTTGGCATAAAATGCTTTGGCTGCTGGCTTTGGCTTTGGCTTTGGTTGATACACGCATCAGCAAGTATGTATTATTAAAAATTGCTGAAATGTGGCCGATTGCAGAGCATGTTGTTGTGGTTGCTGCTGTTGTTGCCGCTGTTGCAGTGGCAGCAATTGTGCTGCATGGCAAATCGAATGCGAACAAGTGCCGCAATAAATAAACAATTGAAATGAAAATACAATTTTCAAGTGGTTTACAGACAGTCACACACACGCACACACACAGCCCTTGGGGGTGTGGGTGAGGATGTGTGTGTGTGTGTGTGTGTGTGTGCGGGTGACCCAATAAAAAAGTTACAGCGCACACAATTCGACAGGCAATCGGACCGAATGCAATGGCACATTTGTGGCACAGACTTTTGTTGACTTATGCAATAAAACTGTCGCGCAACTGCTGCAACTGCTTGCCCCAACTGGCAGCAGCAAATCCCAGGGAGAAGCCTGCGGAAATGTCTGCATTTGTATTTTTGCATTATTAAAACTGAATATGCAGTGGCATGTTTGCCTATTATTCACATTGTTGTACCTCTCTCTTCTACTCTCTCTCTCTCTGCTGAATTGAATAATTTCATATTATTGTCAATTTACGCACACGAGCAAATGCACTAACAATAACTATAACGATAACAATATGTAATGCCAATAAATTCGAGGCGAACCCAATAAAGTAGGCAATAGAAACGACGCCAACTTAATTTTCGATGCTCGATCGCTGGCTATTAAATGCGCATTGTTGATACATAAATCTAAACAAATTCTTTTCTTTTGCTCTACGTATTCTTTGTGCCATTTCGATTGCATGTTTAGGACACATTTTCGGGTTATTTTCTTTTCGGGGTATTCAGTGAAATGGCGTGAAAACTTTCACCGTATAAATGGCCAACGATAACAAAACGTGGAACGCAACTGGTCAGAGACCAGAGGGGGGGGGGGTCGCGAGGTGTCATCATCATGGTGTGGCATTACATTAGGCCCGGGTTTAAGATTGGAATAAGGGGCGGGCTTGGGGGATTCGGGTTACCGTAAATGACATTTAACGCTTTTTAGTTTATAAAATGCCTTTCTCAGGCACGCGACGTTTGTCGTTCGCGTTGCCAGCAAAAAGGTCGTTCGCATTTTGATGCCGGATCAAAAAATATTTGCATACTCGAAGGAAAGAAATGTTCTGCTTTTGCTTTTTAACTCGCTCAAATCGAGGCGAATTACATGCAAAAGGCAACGCCCCAGGAATTTGAGCCAAATGTTTTGATTTCATTGTGAGAGGTGTTGGCATTTGCTAAACAAAAAAAAAAAAAAAGAAAAGAAAATGGAAATGGAAATAAAATAAAGGAAAATTCCGTGGTATTTGTAAATTGCTTTCTCCAAGAATTTGACTGTAGCTTAAGCAATATAAATAAACTGTTCAACGCTTAGCTTAATTAATGACTAAATCCATTTTGTTAATAAAAGTTAAATTTATTAACAGTAAAATTTAAATGACAGTTGTCAAAAAAAATATATTGAATACAAAAATAATTCAAAATATCATAGAACTAGTCGTTTTCTTTTACTTTTCTTGAAAATATAAATAAGATAATGTTATTCTATTGGTCGCAGATTTAATTCACGCTGCTAACGCAATATCATTAATTCGTTTAAACAAGAGAAAAACCGAAATTGCAATTTTCATAAGAATTATTATGCTGGACAGCAGAATTATGACAATGCGGAATGAGATGAAAAAGGGATTGTGCTGCAAAAGTTTTGGGCACTACGACTAAGTAGCAGCGACTGCTTAATGAACGAAGGACGAAGGACAAAGCTGTAGCTGAAGCTTTGGTCAGGAACAAAAAATGGAAGAAACAAAACCCTAACTGAGCTGAGAGCTGAGCGAGAAACCCAAGAAACCGAAACCAAACTCATGGCACGTATATTTCAATTGTTTGCATTGCTCTAGAGTTTTTTCCATTTATTCTAGTTGTCATTCTTGCTGTTGTTGTTTTGGATTTTTTTTGGTTTTTTTGTGTGTGTGCTTTTGCTGTTTATTTTATTATAATTTTTTTGTTGCTGTTCTTAGTTTCTTGTTTTTGTTGTTGTCGTGGCCAAACTCACAATGCTGAGCACATTCTGTGGGGTGTGCGGTAGCTGCTGCTGCTGCTGCAGTTGCTCCATGGCGTGTCCATTTGTCAGAGATGCGGGAGGCTGTTGTTGTTGTTGCTGCTGCTGTTGTTGCGTGACCAGCGTCGTGGCAGTTGTTGCAGCGCCAGTTGCTGGTACGACGGCAGCAGCTCCATTGCTGATGCTGCCATTGTACTGTGTCTGTTGTTGTGTCGCTTGTTGCTGTTGTTGTTGTTGTTGTTGTGTTGACAGATTTGTCTGTGATAAATTTGCGGATAACAACAAGGATTTGCGTTTTAGTTGGCGTCACAGGCGCTTTAATAGCGATGCTTGTATGCGTGTGTCTAATATATGTGTGTGTGTGAGTGAGTGTGCGTGTGTGTGTGAGTGGGTGACACTAAGACAGGCAGACAGGCAACCAACACCAACAACAAGAAAAAGTTGCTTAGCACACGTTATTATTCTAATATACGCATATATATATTATATATAGTTAAGTAGATTTCAGATTTTGAGATGCATGTGTCACGTTTTAGTTGCGTTTTTCTTTAACTTTGACTCTTTTATTTGGTTTTTGGAACATGCCTCAAATACAGTTAGCATATTGTTGATTATATGATTAAGTTGAATGCAAAAATGGTGATATAACAAAATGCGCAAAAAACTAGAACTGATTTAACAGTCGACTTTTCATATACAGTCTTACAACTATAAGATATACGGATATGATATAAGTATAAATATATGTATGTATATGTATTTGGGTAGTATAAAAGAGAAACCATACCATACGATTACAAGTCTGGGATTATAGTATTATATGTATATGTAACTAAGTTGCACACATGTTACTCCATGAACCAATATCAATTCAATAACAATTCATTGATCAGTTCAGCAAAAACTGTCAAAACTTAAAGCAATGCTTCACATTTGAGCAACGAGATGGTTGCGGGGATGGGGCAGAGTTTTTACTAACAATAAGTGAGAGAGCCAGATATATATAGTAGGTATAGAGAGAGAGAGAGAGAGAGCGATATATATAGATAGAGTAAAATAGATAAATGATCTGTCAATACATCATGCGACCAACACGTATTTTATTATTATGTGTGTAAATTTAAATATATCAATTCAGCTGCGGCCCTAAAAACGCAACGTGGCGTATGCGTAATTATTTCGAAATTTATTTTTAATGCTAGTTTATATTTATTGCAGACTTGTGCCAGTTTTTTGTCCCCCTTCGACTAATCGAAGCGCATAATTCGTGTATTGTTTTTCTGGCTTTGTTGTTCAGTTCTGTTTTCAGTTCCTTCAAGCAATTGTCGGCAAACGGATGTGATTCCAATGCCCTCTCATCTAGACCGGACCGGATTCGTTTATACTGTTTTTTGTTATCTTTCTCATGTTGCAAAGGTTTTTTTCTAGCCCTGAGCAGTGCATTTGTTCAACTGCTCATGTCCTGCTGTTGTCCTGTGCTATCTCATGTCTATGCATGATTTGTGTTTTATTTGTGGCAGCTATTAGTCGATGCTCATGCTGTTGTTGCAGGCCAATTAATATTGCATTTGACAGCAAGAAGCCGAGAGCGCAGCCAGCAAGAGCGTAATTGAATTTGATAAGTTATTGTCGTATTTACTGTGCAATCAAAGTGGCAAGAGCTTCTCAGCTTATAGCTTATGGCTGATAATAATTGCCAGCTGTCACAATTAGACACTAAGAACCACAAACTGTTTTCTTTCGACACTGTCCCAAAAACTCTGCTAATTGCGCACAACAATGGAGAGTATTTTTACTGCCTTTATTTTTTGTTGTTAAAACAAATAAATAGAACAAATTCAGCAGATTATAAATAGTGAGTTTCATTTCAAAATGTCGACAACATTGCGTATGCGTAATATAAATAAATGTAAGGTTGATACATTGTACACAACAAATTGGTTTATAGACGTATTAATATTGCAAATTTTCATAAAATTAAGTTTCAACTACAAAAGGCAAACACAGCAACAGCAACAAACAACAACAATTTATTTCCAATACTTAAATATTTGTGTATTATTGCAATTGCAAGGTAAAAGTTCAAACAATTGTGTGTGTGAGTTCTGTGTGTGGTTGTGGGGTTATGTGTGTGTGTCACACACAAATTAAATGTTACACAAAAGCTTAGCTGAAAAATGCAAAGCTCATCTGTTGAATTATTCAAATGCACGAATCAATTTTCATAAACAAATAAGCGCCAGCCCCCAGAAACAACAAATGTGAAATGAGAGGCGTGGCCAGACAAAGCAAATAATATTATTGGTTCACCAGCTCGGCTCTCCCAATTTGCAAATGCAAATAAAACAAATTAAATTTTGTTGAATTTGCTGTTTTTACTGGGCACTTCAACGAATGAAATATTTAGAGTTCAACTGCAGGCAGAGCAATATTTTAATTTAATTTGCAGCACACAATTTAAATGCTTAACGAGTTCGGCATCCGGAAAAGAAGAGAATCAAACTCGAGAAATCTCAATTTGGGAAAATTGTTGCTTTGCTTTTCAGGTAACATAGGCTTTTGTTTAGCACCTGCTTTTGTTGCTGTTGTTACAGTTGTTGTTGTTGTTATTGTTGTTGAGGTGCGTGTGTGGTATATTTTTTATTAGAAAAACGAAGAAAAAAAAAGGACTGGTGAAGCTGGTTGAGCCAAAAAACATCCTCTAGCGTTTTTGGGATGCTGCGCATAAACAACAAACAAATGCGACGTGCTCTCGACCAACAACTAAAAGTATGCTACAAAAAATATGAATGCAAAATTGCAAGAGACTGTGACAGTGTGTGTGAGAGTGTTGTGTGTGTGTGTGTGTTGTTGTTGTATGTGACTGTTGTTGCTGCAGCTGAATTCGCCGCACAGGCGATTAAAAATGTAACAGCAACAGCAACAAACATGTCAGTGTATGTTGTGCGTGTGAGTGTTGTGTGTGTGTGAGTGTGTGTGTGTGTCTGTGTGTGCGTGCTTGTGCATACTTATAGGCACTACCAAAGACTACAAAACGAACCAAACCAAAGCAGAGTCAAAGGCAAACCGAACCCAAAAAAGCCAAAACCATAACGAAAGCTACAAATGCAAATCCAAAACACAAATACTAATGCACACTCACACACACACACACTCACACGCACACACACGCACACACACAGTAACTTTAGCTTAGAAGTTGCAAATAGAGATAGAGAGCGGGGGTAAAAAAGTTGCGAATTGCAATTTGTGAACTCACCTTTTGTTGCATGTACAACGGCGTGTTAACAACAACGCCATCGGCAGCGCTGGTGGCAGCTGCCACCGTTGCACCGGCTGTTGGTGCCCCTGCGGCTCCTGTGTTGCCATTGTTGCCAGCGGCCGAGGATTCGCCCGTTGCCTTTAGCTGCATGCCCGGCTGCTCACTTTTGATCGCGGCCGCTGTCACGGCCAGCGACAAGCTGTCGGCGGCCGCTGCTGCTGCCGCTGTCGGTGCACCCACAGCGGCCGCAGCCGCCGGTCCGGGTGCGGCAGCAAAGCCAGCCGGTGCGCCCGCAAAAGGCGCCACCATGTGCTGCAAGTAGAGACGGGCGAGGGAAGAAGAGAGAGAAAGAGAGAGAGAGAAGGGAATTGGATTAGTATGGACAACATTTTGGGGTATTTATATTTAAGTAAAGTAAACATTACGAGTATTAGTTTAAATACCCTGTAAGCAGACATGGGTAGGGCGGAAATATGTGTTGTTGGCCAAGAAACAAAATCACATTCACAAAGACATTCATTGCAGTTTTCAGACGAATCAGATTCAGCAGCATGTACTTCTTTCAAATTTATTTCACTAATAATTTAGTCATTAAAATTAACTAAAATTATTGAATTTAGTTATTACTGTAGTAGCAACTCAGGTTAATAATTATAGCATTATATTTATCTTGGATTTTCAAACGAATGAGATTCAGCAACTCTCAATAGTTCTGGCAGTACTTAAAATTACGATAGAAGTGAATCTTGTTAAAAATACTTTAATTAAACATTAATTTCGATTTTCAATCTTATTACAATTTTTTTGTATGTGCCCCACATATTAATATTAATATATTTTAGTAAGTTTCTCAAACTTTTTCAACATTATTGTTTAACATGCTACACAACACAAAATGAATTACTTTATTGCTAAGTCATGTTGATAATCATTTAATTCAATTTAAATTTGGGTTTATTTTATACAGATTTTAGACGAATGAGTTGAAGCAGCACTACATCAATTAATTTATTTGTAGAAAAGTCATATTAATAATCCTCTAATTAAATTTTAGTTTGGTTTTGGCTTACAAATTAAAATTAATTAGTTTCATAATTCATTCAATTATTTATCAGCGGGTTTAACTTTCTTTTTTAAAAGACCCACAGCTTGCAATACACCATTTTATTTTATATCTAATTTTGTAGGACGACACATTTCATTTTGGTTGCGCCACCAAAATGCTGGTCTAATATGTGCTTTGCTCGTTGGCTGTTGGCCTGCTACAAAAGTGCCAAATGAAATCCATGTAGTTTATTTTCACAGGTAGCCCATGAGCGACCGAGCGGTATCTATGGCATTCTCGCTAAGCTCTTGGCCAGACAAAAGGCGGCCAACGAACAGCCACACATGCATGGACAAGACACACATACATTTTGTTGGGGGGGATGAAGCCACGGGGCGCGCTTTAAATTGCAATTTTTATTTCTATAAATTTTTGCTATTATTTTGCTTGGTTTACCTGCCAACAACAACACACACACAGATACACACTGGGTTTGTACTGTCAGCATCTATGAAATATGCAAAATTTGCAGCTTATTGTAGCTAAATAACCTCGCTCCCCTAATGCAAACCCTCTACCCACCGGAGTTTCAACCATTTTGTCAGCAAACTTTTTGCCATTTGAGGGCGACAACGAGGGGGTAGCGGAGAGGGGGTGAAAGAGAAAAATTGCAAAAGGGGCTTATCGTGTGAGTGGCATTTTAATATGTTTTGAGGTAAAAATCGGTGCTGCGCTGTGCTGTGTTCTGTTTGTTGGTTCGGGCGCTTAACCAAGTCTGCATGAAATGGCTATTAATTTGAAGATTTAACTGACACAGATTGTTGCCAAACACAACAGAATGAAATTAGTTTAAATATATCAAACGAAATGAGCTAGAAAGCAACAATTAGACAAACACTTTTCGTGTAGTAAAATGCCAAAAATTATTATTACCCATAAATTCAACACACACAAAGCAATGAATAAACAAATTTTCATTAATTAAAAACACATTTTTCAATGTGTACTTATTAAAACTATGAATATTTAAATTGAACAAAAATACAAAGCAACCAATCAACTAATTTTCATTATTTGAAAACACATTTTTCAATAATGAAGCTCAAAAATAGAAATAGTAATAATTCGTGAAAAATACAAAGTAACGAGCCAACTAATTTTCTTTATTTAAAACCACATTTTTCCTTTAAATAATATTCAGTAATGCAAATCTCAATAATATGTAATAATGCACTTCAAAGCCGCAAGAAAAGTGGACGAAACAAAAGCATTTCACCTCTTAATCCAATAATAAACTGTATTTGTTTTCTTTGCAAGCACATTTTGGCTGCAGTTCGTTTCTTGTGGCTCATTTCTCAAGTCATTAAACCAGCCATAGAAAGAACGAGTCGAAATGTCAGTGCTCATATATTTTTTCTTGGCTCCAAAGCGGCGGGCAGGTTCTTCTTCTTCCGCATTGCAACGCCACAGCGATTTGTGCTTTGAAAAATTAGCTTGTTAATTAAATGCAAACCACATGACATGTCGAGTTCGAGACACAGTTTCTGCTTTTGCTTGGCTGCTGCTGCTGCTGCTGATGTAATACACCGTGCAAATTGTCGCGCACGTTGCGCATACGCCACGTTGCAGCATGAATATATTTATGCACTCGCATTTATTTATATACTATATGTATGCTCGTGACGCTCGCAAATTGTCATGTTAAATTTACATAAAATTCTGCCCGAATTCATTTTGATGTCCCAATGAAAACGCTCGTATTTTATTTGAATTTTCCCACTCTATGCGAAATATGACAAACTACGACATGTCGACGTTACTTATGCCAGCAAATTATGCACTTCTTAGACAGAGGGAGAGAGAGAGAGCGAGAACGAGAAAGATTCTGTGCCACTCGACGTCGAACATGTTGAAATGTGTCGCCTTGGATGTTCTCGATGTCATCGTCATCACAGTCAATGAGTCTCTCAGCATGATAACGTCTGGGGCACTTTTGAAGTGCCCCCCAGACCGAGAGCCCACTTAAAACAATGCACACACAACAACAGCACAGAAGGTCTATATATATTGGCAGAGACAATTAACGTGACTATTGATTGTGGGTCCAGTACCGTACTTTCATAATTTAACGACAATTCTGCAAGCGATTCTCGCTCGCATTTTTATGCACGGCTGCATTGTTAAATATTTTGCATTTAATTGCACTCGAACAGCACTCTAGAGTCGAGCATTTCTTTCTCTCTCTCTCTCTCTCTGGTGTTTTTTGTTTTGTTGCGAACCTATTTGCATGGCAAATACGAATATTTCGCAGTGCAGCAGCCGGCTACCATCGCAATTTATATACGGCGCTGCTCCAATCTATCCTGCTGCCTACTATTTTACCTACCTTCCTCCTCTGAATGCCGCCCCTCTTGCAATTGTCGGCATCTGGCGCTGTTTTATTGACTGCGTCGGCGGCGTCGTTTTTGGGCGCACAATTTTGTTTACATTTAGCCCGACTGTCGACTGTCGACTGGGGTTCTATGTGTTGTTTTTGGAACATTTTCAACAAAACACTTTACGCTTTTCATTTTTGCAACAATTGCGCTGCGTTTTCAAGTGGCATCTGAAGTATTTGTCTTGAGTGTTGGCGCAAAATTTCATCAATGCCAACAGACTGCAGAGCACACAGAAAACACACACACTGCATATTTACCTCTGGCATTAACTCGACTGTTTATTATAGAAGCAATTTTCATTTAATGTATGCATTACACTCGCTCTCTAAAATATGCGTCGCCCGCTGCGTATACTTAATATTTAAACGTGCCACACTCGGCTGATTGATGGCCCCAAAATTAAGAAATATTGTGTCAAAAAAACACACACACAAAATATGTGTGTTTTACAGCAGCGTGCAGTATTATAATGGATTGAAACACAAGTATGTGAAGCTGCTTTTCAGTGATGCATAAAATTGAATTCGACGAACTGAAATACATATCAATTATCGAGAGACGTCTTGAAATTGTAGTCGACTCGCGGCACTTGCTATTTTTATGGCATATTTCAATGTATTTATGTCACGATTGTTATTGGGCAACAACACACAAATTTGTGCTAGAAACACGCACTGAAATCCATACCAAAAATCAGTTTGAGACACTTTTCGATTATTCTGGCAGTAAATTGAACAAAACAAAGGCTGAAATTTTGGCAAGCGAAACTATTTAGTTGCATTACATCAACTGAATATTAATAAACAATGACGTGAATATCGAGTAGTCTACTTGTGTATTATGCCAACGAAATGCTTTCGTGCTTTCCCAGAGAGACATTTGTGCGTCAGCTGCTGCTGCTGCTGCTGAGGCATGTTCCATGTTTGAACCTGACACAGTGAAAAGCAATCATTTGACCAATTGCTCAATATACTCGTACGTAAAGCGACTGTTCACTGACGCAATAGACGCCGACGAAGCGCCAATTTTGGTCAATGCAATGGCAAATTTGGGGCGCTGGCGACACACGTTTAAAAAGCCAACAGGCCAGAGCAGCCAACAGCCAACAAGCCAAGTTGGTTAGCCAACGACACGACGCGTCGCATGCCAATTAAACACAAAACGAACGAACGAACAACAACAACAAAAAAAAAACGGCAGCCAATTGAAATTGAAATTGAAATTTGTTCAACACGCGCCTGCTTCGATTGTTTAACTTTGTTGTTATCTCCGTTCGGAGTCAAAAGCTCGGCATCGATTGCTCAACGGGCGTGCGCTAGAAAGTTTTCTAGGTCGATGCTGATCACGTTTCCAGTAGGAGGTGTCACCTTGTGTCGCCTTGTTCCGAACTGTGCTTTTGGCCAATTTGCCGAGACTGCAATTGCCAGTTGGCATTTTTGGAAATTGGCCCGGATAAAGGTCATTTCCAGTCAGCTGTCAATTCAATTAACAAGGCAATATTCGGTGCATTAGAATATGTTAACTGCAAAACCAATTTGCAATTTGCAATCACACGAGTTGCAAGTTGTTGTGCTGTATTGAATTACAGGCTCACAGTTCTCGCTCGGCTTGCACAGGAAATTATAGCGAAAGCGTGTTGAAGGGCCAAAGGATGTGCCTAGCTAGCAATAGCTGCAGGTGTTTGTGCCAGAGAGGAGTCAACATGACATGTAATATGACTGCACAAATTGCTGCCAGTTGCCTGCATAGCGTGCATGAAAAGAGGTTTCTGTTTTCGCAAATCAACGACACAGCCGGAAATTTATTTCGAAGCACCATCCTTAATAAGGCGAGAACACAACACGGCAACAGCAGCTGCATGGAAAAGCGAACAGAAATTAGTGAGCAGATGCGAACGTGGCGTATGCGTAATTCGTGTAACTCCAGCTGCTGTGCAGCATAACATAATTACAAAGCGAATTCAAAGGCAAATAAAATACGAACGTAAACTTATTTGTTTCATTTCCTTGCCGACTGATTAATGATCGTGTTCAAGTTGCATTTCCTATGGCCAGTCTTTTATCTACAGCCAAGTACTTGCTGAATTCAAAGTCTGGCCATAGATTGTATCAACATGCCGACTGCGGCAAGCGCTCTGTGTGTTTTATGAATGAAATTGTGGCTGGAGTTGTAACAGTTGTTGTTCGGGGGCAATAACAGACCTGAAGCTGAAGCTGCTAAAATGTCAGTTGCAGGTGAGCACAACATCAGCCACAAAACAGCACAACGAACGAACGGAATAGCAAAAATGGGGGGAAAAAAAGAAACGTAGTTGGCCCTAAACGGCAAGCAGGCCTGTAACTTGACTTAGGCCACAAAACCGGTCAGCTTAGTGGTAGCAAGAGAGCAAGGGGGGTGGGAGTTAAAACACGTTACTCGCTGCGCATCTGCAAAAAGTTTTGGCCAAGCCAAACTGAAGACGAACTGAAGCCGGGCCCAGCATTTAAATGTGGTTGCCATGCTACTGATTTTTCTTCATTTCTGCCACTGCCCCTTTTTATTTTTACTGTTTGCTGGCACTTTAGTGTGTCACTGGGCTGCCCACATTGCAAGCAGTTGTTGTTGTAGTTGCTGTTGTTGTTATTAATGGCCCAACTAAAGCTGAAGATGTCTCATGACGATGATGATAATGGAGATGATGATGATGCGACTCGCTTGCCATTTAAATGGAATTTATGCAGCCAAGCCTGGCAAAACCGAACAACGACAACAACAACTTCAACTGGCAACTTGCAACTGCCAACAACAACAACAATAACAACAACAACTTCAACTTCAACTCCTACTTCGACTTCGACTCCAACTTGGAGTCTAACGCGCTGTCATCAATCGCCCCCAGTTACAGCTGCTGCAAATGAAGCATGCCAGCAGAGGTCGGCAGGAATCTATATATATATATATACGTATGTATGTATATATGAAAGTGTTTTTGTGTGGAGGCGATCAACTAAACCTTAATGCCAACGAAAACGTGAGAATGTCGTCGTTGTCGAGTGCGCGCTGAAGATGCACTTTTCGGATTTATATCGCCAAATTTTTGTCGAACTAACGAACGTGAGTGGAAAATTAAATAATTGAAAAGCGTTCGCCAAGCTGAAAAGCCAAACGAAAAGAGAGTGTGCGAAAATTGGCAGAGGTCGTGAAAATGCCAAACTTCCCAAAGTGGAAGCTGGCTGTAGAATGAAAAAAATTGCATTGTGATTATTCACTGGCTTTGCAAATGAAAATGAAATTGCCCGTTTTTGGCCACACCCCAACATACATATATATTTATACTGAGTATAAATCAGTTCGAAGTAGAGGCAGCAGCAAAATCAATAAAAATAAATGAAGACAAATATCAAAAGTACACACAACTACCAGAAATCTTTCACGTTCTTTGCCATGTCAATAAAACGAAGGCAAAATCAAACACACACACAAAAAAGTACAAAACGATAACCTCAGATATATATTTGAGTACATAGCCAAAATCGCTGAAATTTGTATTTAGGAGCAAATGTTTAGCTATGCAAATGGCGTGCCAGTTGCGTCCGACCAGCCGAATGGACGGACAGACTTGAATTATGGCAGGCGAAAGATGCGTTGACAGGCACAGCAGCAGCAGAGAAGAAGAAGCTCAAGTCGACAAAAACCAAAACCAAAAAGAAAGAAGCGCAAAGAGACAACAGCGAATTATGCCACACATGCTTAAAGGTGCTGTCAACTTGTGCGACATCAAAAAAACAATATAAAAATAAATAAATAAACAAGTCGGCATTTTTATTTTTAGCACATTTTAATGCCCTATATAGAAAATGGGGACATATGAGTATGCGAGATCAAACAGAAGACGAAAATGCAGAACAAAGTACGAAATCAATATACTCTTAATGATGAATAGTAAAATAATTGTTATGGTTCTTTCAAACATAAATGCTTCTTTTCAATTTTGAAATGACAAAATTAAATTTGAAATTATTTTGAATTCATTGGCTTTTATTTATTTCTACTGCATAATTTCGTTATGGATAGTATGGAAAAAGTAAAATAATGTCATTTTTTTAATAGTTTCCAATAATATGCACACTCACAAATTAAATATGGAGCTATGTATAATATTTTTTGAATCTGACAAAATTGAATAGAAATTTATTTGCAAATATTTTTAGTTTTATTTATTCCTACTACAATATCACATACAATCAATATATTTTTAATGAAGTTAAATAATATTTATAGTTTATTTGCAATCAAACAATTGTTTGTAAATTATATGTTCTATTTGTAATATATATTTATTTACCATTATTTTAATTTTTATTTATATCAACTACATAATTTTAAAACAGAGCATTGCTCTAGTCAAGCATTACCGCACAATTTTATTCAAAGATTTCATATGATTTTCTTTTGCTTTTTGCTTGTTTTTCATGGGCTCATGAAAGCGTGTCCAACGTCGTCGTAAGGGCTTTAGTTTTATTTTTGACACAAAGTGCTGCTCACCTTCTCCCCCAAATCCGCTTTTCACCAACAAATGAGGCGTGCGGCCACATGGAAAACTTATGAGCTGGCGGCAGATTGCCTTGATATTTAGTCATGATTCATGGCACTTAAAAATATCAAAAAATTTGTTTGGCAAAAACAAAAAACACACACATATGTATGTATGTAGATTTGTATATGCGTTTATGATGGCCATAAATCTAAGATCACAATTATCATGCGCATAATTTGACAACGAGGCGCTCTCAACTATATTGAATTACTCGGAAAGTGTAATTGAAAGTTGGGCGACTGGAATAACCAGTTGCTATGACAATTTGCGATTTCATTTCACTCTCTCGACGCACTCTGCAATGCAATGAAGCCACAAATATCGCATTACACCAGGGAGAGAGAGAGAGAGGGAAGAGACATTTGTCTGTCTGCGTCTGGCACTCGAATTACCCGTTAAGCGGCTGCAATTGAACAACAACTAAGCCAAAAGGAAGGGTAAATACACACACACATTCGAATGTGTGCTCATCGTTTTGGTCGTAAATAAATGACAGCGATGATTGTGATTGCGATTTGCTCGATTGCGACAAAAGAAAGAAAGAAATATAGACAGACAGACAGACAGACAGGCAGACAACAAACGCTTCCAGCCAACTTAGAGCTCTACACTCGCTGTGACTGAAATCAGGCTAACAACGCTGAAGACGTTACGTTACTCGGTGTTGGCTTCATTCGAGTGATTGATTTGGATGGGCATTAAATGCAATCAGCTGGCCACGCCCATCGCGTCATGGTTATAAATCAAGCCGTGCAGCAATCAATAGAAACACCTGACAGCGCTTAAACCTTCGAGGCGATTGCTTTACCTGCATATCGATACAATATCCATTACTGTGCTGCACAGAAATAGCACAACACGCAAGCCGGCGACGCTTGAATTTGTTTTTTATGTTATGGCTTATTAACTAGCTGGAGCTAGTAAACAAACAACGCCTCAAAGCGGAAGGAACTGACGGCTGGAAAACAAAAGCTCACTTCCTGGCGCGCGCATAAAGTTATGAAAAATAAATGAGCTACGGCGCTCGGTTTGATATTGAGCCTCCAGGCGAATTGCACGCAACTTATGGGGGCGTGTGGGCGTGGCAAGCATATAAAGCGCCATTAAATGCGCGTTAAGGTCGCTTTAAAGAGCGAGCACGCGACACAAACACACACACACACAGACACACACACCTGAGAAGCAATTATCGTTAATCGGATTGTATTTCAAACACACATAAAAACTAAGCTAGAACTAAATGCTCCCCTTTGGCAGCGCATTCTTAACGCTACTTTCTCTCTTTCTCTATTTCGATTCTCAGTTCTTGTTACGGGTTCTCGGCTTGTTATTGTTATGACCGCAGTCGCAGTGCTTTTCACGCTTTTCACTGTTGTAAATCAATTAATTTTACAGCTTGTTGTTGTCGTTGTCGTCACCTGCTGTTGGTCATTTAGCTTAAGCTGCCCCGGCTAAGCTCACAACGCAAGGATTGTGAAGCCCCTGCAGTGTGGGAATTATTTTGTTTACTGCATCACGTTGTTGTTGCTGTTGTTGCTGGCAAATTGTCGGTTAGGCTTTTCTGATCCGCCTGAGCGACTTTTGAATTGCTGGTAATGTAATTAATACTCAGGCCATGAGGCTTCATAAGTGGGTCAATTGCGTATACGAACTGTATGCACACACATGAGTATGAAATGTTATTATTGTGCGTTAAAGTTTGCTTTTTGGCTTCGTAACAAGAAAAACTGAGCTTAGCAATTCACCTGGAAATTGAAAATTTGCTACCGAAAAGTTAACAGAGGGAAAATCTCTTGTTGCTAAGCAAATTAGGAACATTTGCAGAGCAGTCAACAGTCGGTTTGCGGTGCCGGTGCCGATGACGATGACGATGCCGCCATTCAACTTAAAAGGGTTCAACATTCGTTCGTTTGTTGCAGCATCGTTGAGATGCATTTGGGATATACATATAACTGGCAAAGCTGCTGCTGCTAAATGAGTGGCTGCTGTGGCATGAGACGGACTTGGCAATTAGGCAAGCAACGAGTGGCAACAAAGCAGTGAGGGGTTGACATAATAGCTACAATGACTAAGTAATTGGTGTATATGGAGCTCAGACTAGAGACGAGTCTCCATATTTACCTGCTGCCTGCCACACAGACCAACATTGTTGATGAGCCTTCATTAAAAACTGAGTTCTCCTCTTGCTTTGTCGCAATCCCTGTGCAGTCTCTTAAAACACATGTAAAGCTTATCAAGTGCTCTGCTCTCTCTCACTGACAGACTACATTAAGTGAGCACACTCACGTGAAATGCGAAAAGGAAAATTCAGGCAGCGAGAACATGTGTCGTCCATTTAACCAACTGACTGGCAATTATTGACGCAACTTGCCTGATTTTCCACTTAAAAGGTTGTCAGCCATTAACCAAAACTGCCACTCACAGCACATCAGCGACACACGCGTAATTTGAGACGTTAAACAATTACAAACGAAAAAAAAACGAAGGGGAAACAGCAATTTTTATTGCATACTCTGAGGCGTAGCCAGCGTGTTGCCGCATGCAACGCAATTGAAGCTTGTTAACCTGGCCAAATTGGCAAACATTGACGTTAACAAGACTGCCGCAGCGACTGCCAGACTGATGAGTTCGGTTAGCTCGGTTTTTCACTCACGGATCGCTGCACAGCGACTTTCTGACAGCGATAGTCGTCAACGTTAATGAACATGGTCGGGTTTATGTTTTTATTTGACCATTTTGACATGTTGTGTGGTCAGCACGCGTCCAGGAAGCGTAGCGAATTCGGGCAGATTAATTGAACTAATCCAACAGTTAAATAAATAAAGCTGTCAGCTAACATTTGTGCTAGAAACTGGTCTGGCTAAAGTTTCGATTAATCTATATTAAATCTGCTCAAGTGTCACTCGTCAGCCAAATGCAATTAATCTATATTTATGCGCTTAATCTGCGACTGGATCAATCACTTTAATTTAGCGCATTTTGGGCTCATAACTAACTTGAATGTTAGCCTGTTAGCACGTGCATAACTTTTGGCCAACTCTGTGTTTGTGGCTAACTTGAAAAGCAAACAAAACTAAATAAGACATTTGAAATGCGCAGAAGACGAGCGAGCAGGGCGAGAGTAGAGCATGAAAAGCACTCAGCCAGTAAATTAGGTTCATGTCTCAACTAGTTGACCCAAGTCAGCCCAAAATAAACAAACAGCAGAAATACTAGTAGCAGGTGGACAGAGGAGAGAGGGGCGGGGCATCTGGAGTGGGGGGAACTTAAGGTGGGAGTTGGCTAGTCTCTGAACTGGGCACTTGTTCTGCTTGAGTTGTTGTTTGTGGCTGAGATGCTTCGCTTGGATGTGCGAGGCAACGGCCCTGAACAACGAGTAAATCATAGCCATGAAATATGTGCCAGCCAAAGGAAAAGCATAGCTGACAACAACAACTGCAACAACAACAACAACTACGACTACGACTACGACTATAAGCATGGCTAGTAATAATAATGAAAATACAAAATAGCCAAAGCGGGTGCTTAAATTTTATGCTACGAAACGCAAATCGTTGCTACCTTTTGTTGCTCACTGTTACGTTGTTACGTTGTTTCTGTTTCGTTTTGTTTGCTCAAATTTACGATACACCCACACACCCACACACCGACCATTACAAAAGCCGTTGTTGGGCAAAAAACGTGACCTGCAAAATATATATGGCACATATATATAAAGCAAAATCAACAGCAACAGCAACAAGCATTATAAAATGCATTGCAAGACTTTTGCTCATGCGAGCGATAAAATTTTAGCCCCCTGAAACGCACTGCGAGATCTACCCTTTGCCTTTACCCTCCTCCGCTCCTCGTTGTCTGCCGCAATCACAGCCATAAAGCCTGGAATGACTTTGCACTCTGAGAGCTCAGAGCTCACGACCTGCCCTGCCAAAAGGTGCTGTTCACCAATGTTTTCTGCATGATTTAATGCGTAATTTTCAGAAGTTTGCAAATTTTTCGCATAATTTATCATTTTTACACCAACAACTCTAAACGCAAGGTGTTCGGCTGCTCGGAGCTCTTGCCGCAAACGACACCTGCCGTTAGCACTTTTTTCGACGGCCCCAACGCCTCCTCCCCCCCCCCTAACATGTCCACCTACTAAGTTATGGGTTAAGTGCAAGCAAAAATTGTGACCTCAGCTCATTGACATTTGGGATTTAGTGGTTGGCTAAGGGAAATGGCAACTATTAGTCTTCCTGCCAGCTATGTTGCCTTAATTAAAATTTTCCCTGTTCTAAATTGGGTTGACCAGCGAGAAAGAGAGAGAGCGAAAGAGTGAGAGGGAGGGAGAGCGCTGCACCTTGTCATAATGCTTGTGAGGTGAAAAGTTTGTAGGCCTCGGCTCTGATAAATGGGCGGCCAGTTGACTGCCTTGCAATAGTTGTAATTAATGGCTTGCAAATTTGCAGAATATCAAAATATGCCGACAGGAAGTTTGTGCAGACGCAGCGGGAGAGCAGAGCCGGATTCCCCGGAACAGCCAGGAAGTGTTGCATGATATTGATGTGTGGCAACTGGCAAAGGCAGGCATCAAATATTGCAAAAATAACTATCTAAATTACCACATGCGGTTGCAATAATAAATTGCCAATTACATCTCAAAGATTCTCAGAAAATAACAATTTTATTTTCCAAAAAATAAACGCCAGCAAATTAAAAAGCAAATTTTCTATTTTCTATTATTTTCTTAAAAAAAAACATCAAGAAAAGACTATATTTTTAAAAAACAAAAACGTACGGCTGCAAATTAAATCTAGTCAATTCTAGTAGATTACAATATTTTCTTCTAAAAGAAACCAACACATCAAATGGAGGCATCTTCAGGTAACAAAATTGCAAAAATAAATATATATTTTAATAAGAAATTTCCGCATGTGATTGCAATAATAAATTGCCAATGTAATCAAGAAATATTCCCAGAAAATTACAATTTCATTACCGACAAAAAGTTACAAGGTTTTGCATGACATTGATATCTAGCAACTTTCAAACTTTCAACTTTCAGACATCAAAGCTCCAATGACTATTTTTTTAAATAACAAATTACCGCTTGTGGTTGCTATAGAGCAAATTTCCTAGAAGATTACAATATTATTTTCTAAAAGAAAACATATTAACATAACTGCAGCGCATCCGCTTTAAAGCATTTTACCAGGCTTGTGCATAAACCGCCTTTGAGTTGGTCGAAAAATGTTAAAAATGTGCAGCTTTTCATAAGTTTTCGCTGACAACGTTGCAGGCAGCGAAAACTTGATGCCAGGGCAATATTAATGCATTATGCATGCGATGCCAAATATTTTTGGTATTTATGGAAATATTTTCAATATTCATTGCAGCAGCAAAAGGATCAGGAGACGGGCTGCAGCAACGTCTGGCCAATGCAATATTAAGATTGCAAAATTGCTGCTTCGTATTAATTATAAGAAATTAATTTGCATGCAGCAACTTGCAACGAGATGGAAAGGAAGCCAAGCTATGTTGCACACAGTGTTGTGGGAGCAGAGACTTTAATGGTTGCCCTGCCACATGAATTGCATTTGAAATGGATCAGCTGCAGTTGCAGACGAAGATGCATTCCCCAATTTACTGGGCATTGTTTGATTGGAATTGATTGATTTGCATGTGGTTTGATTTAGTGGCAGATGAGGTGGCCAAGACCCCTTCAAAATTGAGCAGATGTGCAGAGAGAGAAAGAGAGGAAAAGAGTGCAAAGGCCTGTTCTTGTTGTGCAGTGTTTTTCTGCCAGTTTGTCGACTCATCTGGCAGTTGTGCAGCTTGGCCCATAACTCACACACTTTGAAATGCAACACATGGCGGCAACTGCAGCGATTCCTTTTGGTCTCCCCTTTCCTTGCAGTTGCAGCCTCCGTTTGCCACTGTTATTTGCTGCCATTTGCTACAATATCCTTGCGAGGTTGTTTTTTGTTCGTTCTGGTTCGTCGTGTGTCTCCTCTGGAAGTATCTTTGTGAGTGAACAACTCTCGGCATGTCTGTGTGTCTATTTTTATCCCTGCTCGAGCGCCCCTTCACATTATCACCCAGCGCACATACATCGCACTGGATTTTCTCGTAATTGCGTATGGAGAGCTCGTCGTCGTCGTCGTCGTCGTTGCTCGTCAGTCACTCAGTCAGCTCAGCTCAGCTCTTTAATAAAGTTTTCTTTTTCTTTCTTTTTTATTACTACTAGTAGTGGTAGTTCTTTTTGTTTTCTTTCAGCTCGCCTTTTGCTACCTTCGTTTCAGTTTCAGTTTCTCTTTTCTGTGTTCTGCTTTTTTTCTCCCTTTAGTGCTGTTGAGATTTGAGAGCGTCGGTCACCCCATGCTGCGTGTCGACCCGGACCCGGGAATGGGACTGAGACTGGGAGCCTGCCAGTGAGGCATTCAGGCAACTAGGCAGCCAGTCAGCTATAGCTAAAATTAGACTCCAGACGAGCAAAAGGGACGCAGCACGTTGTAGAAGCTCTGCTCATTAGGCAGCAGCAACGACAACAGCAATGGCAACAGCAACGACATACGGCACAGCATTTTAATTTGCGGCATTAATGCGTAGTAAATAAGGCTGCATGGATATGGGAGCCATGACCATATCGCACACACAAATATACATATATACACATAACATTAAGATACGATATTATAAAGCGCTTACACAGAGAGCGAGAATGAGAGACAGACAGACAGACAGACAGAGAGAGAGAGTGTATAAATATGGGGCTTAAAATAGGCATAATAGCACTTATGACTGAGCCCTACACAGAATGCAGATACTTGTACACACATATGTAGATACAATTGGATTGAAGAGGAAATGCGTGTTGATTTAGTTTTTACATGTCGCAAGTGGAAGCATGTGTTAGCTGCAGAGTTCATTTTGTAAGCAAAACACTTGGGCTTATAAGTAATACCTGCATCGGAATGGGTTCTGTTGTCATAGTACATACCTGTAAGAAAATAAAGAAATAAATAGCATTAGTCTGAAGTTCTGATTAAAAGCACTCAATTGTAGCATTTAATTTGCACACAATCCTACTCCGCACATTTCTCCCACAACATTTAATTAGCGCAAAATAAAAATGTTCATTAGTTTTAATGAATAATTTGCCAGACATTCGTGATTTATGCTTTTCCCACATTACATTTTCTATTCATTCAAATGCGCTGGCAGCATTTGGGCCCGTGGGTATTAGAAAACAATTAAAACTTTTTGCCGCCCTCCCTGAATTAAGCACTAAAATACTAAAATATGTTCGTGCCATTTTCCCCGTCACCGCAATTCCAAAAACTAATTTTTTGCATTTTATATATTTTCGAAAATTTGTCGTCTAATTATTGGCACAGTTTATGGCTTAGCCACATGCACAACAAATTATATTCCACATGCAGAGAGTTTATGCTCCGGCGGAACAAAAGAAATGATCGGAAAATATGCACGGATTTTATGTGACACAATCCGCTTATTTTTCCCCATCAAAAAACTGCAAATTTGTGCAACTAGTTTAAACAAATACTTTGCATATGTCAATGTGCAATCGCAGATTCTGTTCACTCGATAAATCTCGATTAAATGAAGAGAACAAAAAGTGATTGTGATATCTAAATGTGCATGGATTAAAATATGCATAAATCAAACGGTAACAAAAAAGACAGAAAAACCAGGCCTTGTTTGCGAGTCATTAAAAAATACAGAACACATTTAATGTGTGCATAAATTGAAGCATAAATTGTGCGGCAAATGTTTCAATTACATAAACAAGCCGGGAATACTTGTATTGCTGACACAGCCAGCTGCTGAGCGAGAACATTGAGGGCGGAAGAGGGGTGAAGATGATATTTGTTGCTGTGCACTTGAACACACACATTTTCTGTGTACTCTCCTTCCATGTGGCATTGTCGCTGGCTCGGTAGCTCTCAGGCCCAGTGTCTGGTCGTTTAATCAGTCTAAATTGACACTGGGGGTCAAATTCATTAAGATAGAAATATTTCGCTTGTTTCGTTATTGTTTCTGGCCTCACTCTCTCTCTCTCTCTCCCTCTCGGAGTGACGGAATTGCGTCGTCAGGGCGTTGGCTTTGGTCTTTCAGGCTTTTTGTTTTCCATAAAAATTCAAAAATAGATAAGCTGGCAGGCATTCACCATTAGCATGTGCAACTCGTAGTAGACGCCAAATATGCGTTGTACCTAGGCCCTCTAATTATTGCCTTTTTCCCGGAAAATTCGAGAATATGCAGGAAACGAAAAATTAACGAAAACGAACTGAGATTACAGGCGGTGACTGATAATAAGAAAAGAGAGACAGAGAGAGAGAGAGTGTGATGTTGTGTGGCAGAGAGATAGAGATTAAATGTTGGAAGGCACGCGAAAATGTATAAATAAATTCTAAAGTAAATGACGGGGAGCTGAGGCTACGCACCGTCAGGATATGCGTGACTGGCATGGAAATTAAACAAAATACATATGTGTATAAATATGTGTTTGTGTCAAAGCGAGAGGCGATTGCAAACGTGTGTGGCAGGCGGGCAAGCCAATGGCGCCTCCAAGTACACACAGCAGTCAACGCAAAATACATAAATAAATGTAATGGCTTTTGCAACAACTCAACGTAAAGAGAGCCACAATGACAGCGGCAGAAAAAAAAAATCAGTAACATTTATTTTATTTATTTTGGACTTAGCTCGGGGCGTGGTGAAGAACCAGCGTATTATTTTGATTTGAGTTAACAAAGATCTATAGCAAGAGCCCGATGAGTATGTGAGTGAGTTTGTGGAGGCGTTGATGAAGAGCACATGTGCACAGCACAGGCATGAAGTGTAATGGAAACAGATGCTTCTAGTAAGTAGGCAGGCAGGCAGCTGCGGAAATGCTAAAAGGCTTCGAATGCTGAGTACACTCAAGAAAAACATGTAAGGCTTGTGTCGGCAGCCTAAGAGGAAATGTCTACTCAAATTTCTGTATGAATTCCCCGTTGTATGCTCCCGTTATGACACTCAGTTTGACAACGTTTTTACTCGTCTAAAATGTAAATAGAAAATGAATTCAGACTTAAATTAATATTCCTCAACGTTAGAACTTGCAACTCCCGCTTTTATGATGTCAGAAAATTAATAGAAGACAGACAGCATCATAATAATAATTTAAAAAGAAAATTAATTCAGTCTTAGATTAATATTCCTCTATTATGTTAACGTTAGTACTTCGTATTTTATAATGTTAACAGACTGTTGCTAAATATTAATTTCTTTAATATATATTACGTCAATATTTACCACATTTAAATCCATTTGTATACAATGCATTTTAAATGTATATTTATTTTTGTTTAACCCGTTAACCATATTTAACATGCTGCTGTTAAGGAACATTGCTTCAATTAACATTCGAACCTGATATGCAGATGCACCATTGCAGATCATGTTAACCATATTTTACAAGCTACTATATTAAAATATTAATTTAACGTTTTGCTGTCAACTGTATTCATATTCAAATTTGTAGATTACGCATCTTAAATATACATTTTTTTTTTTCAATTTATATTGATTGCATTTTTATTCCAACCCGTTAGGCTACTCTCAATCATGTTAAACATATTTAACATACCTAAATAAACATTCTGCTGTTAATGAGCATTGCTTTAATTAACATTCGAACCTGATATGCAGATTGACCATAGCTTGTCATGTTAACAACGTTTAACAGTAGCTAAATTATGGAAATGCAAGTCACAAAACACTGATTTGGCAAAATTGCAAACACGTTGCACATAATATTCGGGAAACCCGTTTGAATATTATTTATTTGTGCCTAATTAATGGAACAAGACACAGTTAAATCGGGCATTACATTTGCCAGCAATAAGCTGAAATCCACTTCTCATAATGCGAATTGTCATCGAGATTGCATCAAAATTCAAAAATGAGACGCGCCCCATTCAAAATTGCGGTTAATTCCCGCCAGTCCGGCTTAGAATGTGCTTTAATTTTAATGTAAATATTATTCTAATTGCAGCCAGAAATATGAACCAGTTTTCGAGAGTATTTTATTGCTACAAAGTTGCGGCAATTGCTGAATGAACCCTCCACAGAACACACACACACATAATTGGTATTATAAATTCCATTGTGCTGGCAAAGAACAGATATCACAAATTTGTGTCGGCCCACAGCAAACGATCAACGAGAATTGCCTAAATTGGCCCCTTTATTAGTTTTTTCACACACACTAAAGCGCCAGCAGAAGAAGCAAGAACAAAACATTCGAGCAAACAACAAAAAGAAAAGCATATTTTTTTCCATAGTTGTTGTTATTGTTGTTGCGCCAACAACAACAAATTGGTGGGTTTGCGTGTTAGTCGCGCATTAAATGGCTGCCAGGACACGACAGAAATGAGGCAGAAGAAAGAAATAAAAACGAAACTTGGCTACTTTTAGTTTTCGCTTTTGTTTGAAACTCATACTTGATTTAGGCCCACTGTGCTGAGTTCTTTTTGCTGCTGACCAATTTCTACGTTCTTGGTTTTGGTTTTTTCTGCTTTAATACTACCCTCATTATTATTTCGCTTTCGTTTCGCTTGCACTAACAACATTCATGTACACAATTAAGTGATTCGGACCTAGGTGGGATATATGCGAGATCCTGTTCTGGCCCTCATCAAATCGTTATTGATTGTGAGCTGTTCCAAAGGAGGAAGCGTTGCTGTTGTGGCAGTATTGAAGCTGAAATTAAGTGCCCTCTTTTAGGCTATCATTAAAGCCTGTATCCTGCGGGCGCGCCTCATAAATATCGCCAGCATATTGATGGCTATCTGGCACGCAACCGATTTGCCAACCAGCCCCAAACAGTAAGTTACTCTGTTCTGTTTTCTGTTTTGAGTTCGCTGCTGTTTCTGTGGCTTCAAAGATAATTTGATAAGTGTTTGAATGCCTGCAGGATGTGGCTACTGTTTGCGAGCGGGACAACAACTTCTGATTAAATCTCAGCACTCGGCTCTCACTGCCATGTAAATTATGAGTACGTGTATTTAATGAATACACGCTGCTCCAAGGCCACCACCAACAAATCATTTCATTTCGTTTCGTTTCGTTTACTCATAAAATGATGGGAACTTAAAGTGAAGCTTTTAAAGCACAGCATTCGGTCTGGCTCATGTAGCTAGTCTCTTAACTCATCCCCATTGTGGGACACACTCAAAAATGCAGCACACACACTTCATTATGATCACATGCACAGCCCGAAAGCCGCCGGCAGCTCCTGGTCAAGCGCAGCTGTCAGAACGGGCCTAAAACAAATGCCACGCACAGTGCGTGTCTCTATCGTTGCCATGTTCCCCTCTGCCCCCCCCCTCTGCCGTCTATTTACACACACTATTACCGCACCCGTCCCTGCCCACCCGCTGGTTGCTGGTAATCCCCGTAACTACCAATCATTTGCGTTGCTATCAACGCCAGTGTCATTTGCATGCAGAGAGGCAACCGAAAACAAATGTCAAAATCATGGAATCGACTCGCCCAAATGGTGTGAGTGTGTGTGCGAGTGTGTGTGTGTGTCAAGGGGTATTTAAGTGGGCGGAGGGGGAGGGGTAGTTTGATAGGGAAGCATGTGCGCTTATTGAATACGCAAAAACATGAAAATGACAATAAAGCATAGCAAAAGCAAGACAAAAACAGAACAAAGCATAATTAACATGCAAAACATACAACGATTATTGGAATGCCTTTTGGCCAGAGAGGGAGGTGGAGGGGGAGGCGGCTCTTTCCTTATTTTGCAGCTGTGCTCATGAAAACGAAAATCTTGATGAAATTGTTTACATGTGCCGCAAGAAGGGTCGTTCGCCCCACCGCTTAAACACACATACATCTTTTGTATATGGCATAATTTAAAGCCGAAACTCACTTGATGCACAACCACATTTAAATACTCTACGATTTTCGGCACAACTTTACACAAAGTTTTGCACCATTCGTTACTATATCATATGGCAAGCTGATCCACATATGTATGTGCAGCAGCAGCTGTGGCAAGTTGCAAAACTGCAGCGAGGTGGGGCACAAAAGGGGGGCATCCCCTTTAGCTGAGGTGAGAGTATGCCATTTATATATGTGCTGCCTGCGTGCGGTTTTTTTTTTTGCTTTCCAGTAAGCACAATCCCAAAAAAAAGCCAATTTAACGCTTGAATACAATTTTCAATTTAAAGTTTTGCGCTCTCTTATATCGCTGTTCGCCTTTCGTTACATTTTTAGTCGTGCTTTTTATACGGCGTGAAGCGAAGGGAGGGGGGGGGGGGGGGAGTTAAAGGAAGTGCCTCAAAATCCATCAAACGAAGAAAAAAGCGCCTTAAAAAGCTCGCATAAAAGTTGACTTTGATTAAAGTTCGAACTTAAGGCACAAAGTAGACACACACACACAAGGATATCGCCGAGGATACACATAAACGCTTCGAGCAGCTCAGCTCAGCAGGGTGAGGGAGAGGGAAGAGGAAAGAGAGAGGAGACTGTCGCTCAGGCAGCCAGAAGCCAAGCCAAAAGCCAAGTCAATGTAACTGAAGCTATAAGTGAGCCAAAGCTGATTGAAATGATTGAGGCGAAATGGCGCAATATCAGCTACAAAGCGGAGGCGAAGGAGACAGACAGAGAGGGAAGGATGGCTGCTAAGTGCGCGTTGCTGTTGTGTGTCAACAGATGAAGCACAGTTTGTATATGGCAACATCAAAGTTGATGGCAAGTGGAAATTTGGTGCAGATAGATGAGCAGCGCAGTAAAAGCGGATAAACAACAAATATATAAAGTATGGATAGCTGATGCCGTGTCCACTTTATAGATAAATATCCTAACAAATAATAGTGATATCAGAAACTAAGCTGAACTTAAATTCCCAGTTTTTAAAGCAACTACAAATTCACTTTTAAATATTTCTAAACAAAAAATAAAAACTTCTTTTTGGTCATATTCACTTGCTAATATATTTAAATATAAATATCCTAACCACCAATAATAAATTTAACCTTGCTTCTAAATCCACCACAATGCGCTTTTAAATATTTCGAAATAAATTCCAATTGAATTACAACTATTTGCTGTGGCAGATAAATATCCAAAATATACATACATATATGTAGCTGATGCCTGTCCACTTGATAATATCCGCTCTATATACATATATATATAAATTAAATTTTTCCCAACTGGCAAAAACCTTGCTTTTAAAGCCACAACAATTCGTTTTTTAAATATTTCGAAATAAATTCCAATTGAATTACAACACTTCAATCGGTTTCAGAATTGATGTGCGCCACGCCCACAATAATTCAAGTCAACCATGCGGTAATCAATTTCTACTTAGCACTGCATCAATCTTGGGAGGCTGTCTGACATCTTTGCTACATACCTGCAAGCAGAAGAAGCAAAGACAAATTGCGTTGAGTTGAGTGAAGGAAGAGCATCGATCAAAATATTGTTGTAAAAATTATGATGTTTACGCATCAATTGTTTAATGTTTAGAAACACATGTCTACATACTGGGAGGGGGTAAATATTTAACATTGCTTGGCATAATTCATGTGATATCAAAACAAGGCCCAAAGCACAACAATGCCAAGACACACAGTCGGAACTCGTTAGCTGATTTTGCTGCTGTTGTTGCTGCTGCTGCCGCAATGCGATGAGTTGTTAGTTTTTAATGAGCAACGAACGTTGATCACAAACACTTATTATTCGAGTCTGCTCGACTCGGGGTCGCATTATGTGAATTTCTGTTGGCCACGCACAAAGCTGTTAACAACAACCGAAAAAAAACAACACGCACATAATTAAAAGGCCAAAAACTAGTTGGTAAGTGCGGAAAATGTGCGTTGCTTGCGTTTGCTTTTGATAATTTCATAATTTTTTTCTTTCCGCTGCTTTACGCGCTCAAAACGTTGCTTAACTATTTTTTCTCTCCCAGCACTAATGACAGTGCGGCCCATTGACCAAGTCCAGTCTGGCGCTCCACGAAGGTCGCTCCTAATGCAGCTCATCTTTCAGCCAGGTTTTTATGGCACCAAGTTTCATTACGACAGTCAAGTGTAGCAGAGAAGATGGACAGGCAACAGAGAAAAAAAAAATCAGACAACGGGCTATTGAGTTTTTTCATTTCGCAAATTGTTTTTGCTGCCCACTGTCCAAATGAGTTTTCAATACTGTGTTTGCTGCTATGTGACACGCACAGCAGCAAATGGCAAACAAAGTTTTCACTATGTTTTGCAGTTGTTTTTTGCTGCCCTTTTTTTGTGAAGTGGCAATCAAGGCCTGGACTCAAAATTGATTCCCTTTCAAATGTGAACGATGACGACAGTTTTAGAATTGTCTTTTCACTTTGCCTCCAGCACCAGCTCTGCTTCTGGCAAATTTTAATTAAAAATTGTTTGTGCACTGCATGCGTAGACAGTTGTTTACAATCAAATTAAAGTTGCACCACACACACACACCCAACACTCTCTCACACTCTCTCTGACGAAAATTATTTAACAACGCACAATTGAGAGCAAAGCCAGAGCGCAACCTGGCCTGGGGGCCGTGTCTCTGAAGTCGTTTCATTGTTGCAGTTTTTCATACAACACGCGACATTTTCATTTGAATTTTATGCCCAAGAGCACAACACAGCACGGCACGGCCACCAGCATAGGGTTACAAAAGTAACGCACACACACTCGCACACCCATACGCTTTCACACACATCTTGTTTTCATTTCCGTCAGCTACAATTGACGCTGCTCAACTTAACCTCATTCCTCAGTCCTCAGTCCTGTCGCCGTCGCTGCTGTGGCATTTTCATTTACATATTCAACAACCTCTCGGTGTCCTCGCCAAGTTCCCTTCTGGGGTTTTTAACTTTTGCCAGGCCACGGCACCTTCATTTGTTTCTTACCCCAAATAACTTGCACTACGCACCGAACAGTGTGCACATTCTCAATGCACGTAATATTCCAGTGCATTCCGAGCTCAACTGCAGATATCGCTTCTACTTAATACCACGAGGTAAGGACGAGAAGAAGGCTTCAAGGAATCGACCCAACCGATCGGTTTAAATACATATCGTATAAATAATTTAAATTTCATGTAGTCAAATAATTATATGAATAAACCGATTATTAAATATGGTATTCTATGTCCCAATTCATAATATTTATAAACTGCAGTTACTTGAAATTGGAATTTTTGTACATACGATAATTTCGCGATATATTACTTAATTTTCTGCTTCGCCATATAGTCAAATCTATCCACCATCTTCAGCCAAACTTAATTCATTATGTATTCAATAATTAAAATAATGCGAGCCTCTACATTTTCTCCACAATGTAACATATTTTAAATAAATCTTGTATCCATAATTATTTTCGTCATTCATTGTTTTTATTATTATTCATTATATATATCCTACGTAGTAACTTAAAAGGTTCTACCATCTTAGCTTAGGTCAATTTATTATGTAATGTATAAGTGCACAATAAAATAAATTCCCGATAAAAAATGATCCTACTTCAAAGGCATCTTTTATCTTTAGCTCAGCTCAATTCATTAAGCAATTAATTTATTTAATACTCAACGCTGCAAGTGAGAGCATTGCAATTTTGTCGCAGATTTGTATCGCCCTTTTAATGCACGAAATTAAAAATGATAAAGTGGGGCATGATGCATCGCCGCATCGCCGCATCTTGCCACTCTGCCTCAACTGACATGATAAAGTGTTGCCTTGGCTTGCTTTACCCTTCTCTAACTGTCCATCCACTGTCCTGAGCTTCTCTTGTCTCTTCTCTCGCTCTGCATTGTCACGTTCTGCTGCTGCACTTAGGACTTGCGACCACTTGTTTCTTATCAAATGAAAGTATATAAATTGATGCTAGACCCTCCTGCTTCGCTGGCGTTAGCTTTTAGCTTTTCCAGCTGCTGCACATGCGATTTTGAGCAGCAATTTAGAGGCAGGCAGCGCGTTGCTAATTGCAAAAGGGGAGACTCGGAATTTTTGAAAGTGTTTGCAGACAAGTGTGTGTTACACACACACACACACACACAGTGAAGGTATTGTCTTTAATGGTTGTCGACTGACGACTGCCGGCGGTGGCTGCTTTTGTTTTTCACCTGCAAATTTGCGACTATTTCGTGTGCGCATAATTACGTGGCAGCACAAAAGTGTTGACAGGCGCACAACACAGACTCCTCTCTGTCTCTGTCCTTGTCTCTCTCGAGTTCTGACTGCTTGTCAGCTCATCAGACATGCATTTGTTGTTGCCGCTGTGTCTGGCGCTCACTGATGACGCATACGTCATGTTGTACCGAGAGCAGCGTTGCTGCAACTCCGGTTGCATATATTTCTAGTAATTAAAATCACATTGAAGCGGCAGTGGCAGCAGTCGGGTTGCGACGGATGCCAGACTTTGCCTTTGAGGCAAGGCAACAAACTTGTTGACTGGTGTAACTCTCTATCTCTCTCTCTCTCTCTAGCGGCGCGTACGCGTGTGTTTGCCGTAATTAAACTAAATTAAGAACTCTCGTGGCATTAAAATGAGATTTACGCTTCAGCGCAACGCAACGCAACACTGAAAGCAACAAACTTGGGCAACTGTCATTTCAAATGAAAATTTGTATAGCACGCTCCAACCATGCTTAATTAATTTCTAAAGCCCCGGCTCGATTAAAAAACAAAGGGAACGAGCGGCTGAGGGAGAGAGATGGCATAAAAGGGAAGAAGATAACTTCAGTGCTGCCAAAAAAGTTTTGCCTTCGCTGTTTTGCCTGTCGCTGTCAATTGTGACAGGCGCAAATTGTATGCGAAAATTGAGTCATTTTTTGGCGTTGTAAAAATTTCCAAAAAAAAGTCGATTGTATGTTAAAGAAATGCTCGTGAACATAGAGAATTGGGCATAGATAGGAATGCAATTTATTGGCCCAGCTGCAGTTCTCTTAACTTCCTTGAAACTTGCGCATTTCAATTAAAATAAAACCACGAAATAAAGAACAACTCGAAATGTTGTCAGCTTACTTTGCTTTCAATTAAAATCCCCACACACACAAATGAAATCGCTTTTGTGCTTGTTTTGCCTGGCGAATGGCCGAGAAATGCGGCTAAAAAGTTGCTTTCCAGTTTGATGATGGTCATGTGCAAAGTTTTTCCATTTTTTCATTGGTGGAGGAGAAGGACGAAGCGCCTGCGCGTGCAATAAAGGACATTTGCATATTATTTGCATATGCATGAGGCGAAAGTACAAAACGTTTGCTTTAAGATTTACAAAATGCTTTACAGCAGGATTCAGCCAGTTGCGGGTAATTTCAATGAAAGACGCAATTATGCAGAGAGCAAGTAATTAGTAAGAAACAGCGAAGACTTCACCTCACCCAAATTGCCTTCAACATGTTGCGACTTCTCTGTTTTTTGGGGGCAGCCTTGGCTTCAATCCTTGGCTTCTCTGCTTCTCGTTCGCTCGCTTCTTTATGCTTTATTGCATTTTTATGCCTTAATTTTAGGAAGCAAAGGAAACAAAGGAAGACGACGGCTGTGGAAAGCTGCGCCAAATGTGTATTTTATGCATGCCCCAAAAGGTGGCAACAACCGGTACACAGTTACAGTTACAGCTACAGTTACAGACGCAGACAGCAGAGGAAACGCTGCTGTCGGATGCCAAGGGGAAAACCGCAATGAGAAAATATATATTTTTACATTTTTCTTCCTCGGCAAGGCGCGAATTGTAACAAACGATGATGGAACGACGCGGCAGCAACAAAAAACTTTGGTCAGCCTGTCGCTTCCTCAGATCCCCTCCCCTTCCCCATTCCCCTCCCCCGTCACCTCATCGTCTTGCTATCTGTTTTCGCAGGGCAATTGTTTAGCGCAAAATGCGCATTTAATTCGCTTTTGTGTTGTGTGCCGCGCGTACGCAAATCGAGCGCAGAAAATAAAGTTGAATAAGTGTCGAGGCAATGGGATCGGGATAAATGCAAATGCGAGCGAGAGAAAATATTATTATAATATGGTAAATATGTGTATGTATAGTATATATGAGAATGCTGGGCGACGTTCAAACTTTTCAACAGCCGAACGCAGTGCAAATAAAATTTATGCATTCCAATTATGAAACGTGCCAAAATAAACGTAAAATAAAATGGCGAACGAAAGGAAGTTACGGGCGCCGTTTTGGTGCGCCGGAAATGCACTCGAAAAACTTTTGCTGCGCAAGAATGAAATAATAATAAATATAATGGAAATTAATTAAATGAGTGGCTACGCAAAAACCAGCAGCTCTCACTCTCTCTCTCTCTTGCCTCTCCACAGGCCCTGATTGCTTGGTCAATACGCAAACAAAGGAATACTCGCACACTGTCAATTGCAGCGGCGGGCAGCCATTTGCAGAGGGCCCTCTCACCTGCCCTCCACCTGCAAAAATGACCTGGCAAATACGCAAACCGAAGGTTAAACAGCAGCCGCAACCACAGCCAGGATATTGCCGATGCCAAACAAACTTTGACTTGCCTGCCAACATTTTTGCACAAAATTGTGCAAAATACATACAGAAAAAATAAAATAAAACTTTTGAGTTTTCATTCGTTTGCTTTGCTTTACATTATTTTTATTTCGTTTTTTTTTTTTGGGTGCTTGATTTTTCTAGCTTGATTGAATGGCAACCGAAAAAAAGGAAAACTTTTACACACACACACATTATAGCAAAGTCCGTTGTCCTGGCCAGGCGCCTAGGCTGAGGGTGTCAGATGGCGCCGAAAAATATGCAATAAAATTTATTTTCGCACAAAGCGCGACAGACAAGGATAGGAAGAGAACAGAGGGAGGGAGAGGAAGCGAGCGGGAGATAGTCAGTTTGAAAACTGTTCTGTCGCATATGTTGTGCAACATTTCCGTTTCCGTCTACCCCCAAATGTTCACACAACAAAAGCGAGAAAATTGAGTGCGAAATGTTACGAAAGAAAGAAGCAGCAGCAGCAGCAGCAGCCAAAAAAAGAAGTATAAAACATAAAATACTCGGAGAAAGATGACAAAGTTTGAACTTTAACAAGAAAATAATCAAATAAATTATCATAAAATGTTGAAAAACCGTTTTGTTTTGGCCGGAAGTCACGTACTGTCTGCAAAGGGCCCCAGTCCTCATATGTGTGCAAGCGAGAGAGAGAGTGGGCTGGAGATGGGCTGAGAGAGATAGAATATAACACTGTCTGGTGGGCTTTATTAACTTGGCTAAAAACGTCGTAAAACGGGGGCGTCGTTGCTTTAAATTATGGCCAAGTGGCTAAATTATGGCAATGTCGCGTAAAAGGCGACCTTCCCCACCCTTCCCTTGCACCCTCTAAACGGGCAAGAAGACAACAAGACAAATGGTTTTCATGTGTAAATTATAATTGGAAAACAGGCTGCACACCCAAAGGGTAAGCGGGAAGTGGCAGTAACGAGCGGCTGATGGCGGACTCGGCTAATGCAAAAGGGCACAAAACTTTTGCTTGAGCAGGAAAACAAAAGATAAGAAATGAAATGGATAAAGAAAGCACACAGCTGAAGTGCTTAAATAGATTAAGAATGCTAACGACATGATCTATAAAGTCAGCCAGACTTTGCGAAATCTATTAAAAATTGCCAAAAGATTGAAATCGAGTGCCAGGAATTTGAATAGCAAATAGGAATTTGAATTGAAATTCTATGAACCATAAAGTTGATGACGACCGAATGAAGTATATTGCAATATAAACGAGTCAAATGTTATGTTGTTAGGCAGAAATCGACAGACTCTCCATAGACCACACACAGAGAGAAAAAAGTCTAAAATATTTGCAGGTTTTGTGTTTTTACAGAGATTACAATTATCCCGATTCCTTAATCAATTTTGAACTGAATAATTGGAAATGGAAAAGAAAAAAAGTTATTTAATTTATATTGTATATTTTTAGTAATTCAATAAAAATTACAATTACTGAACTAACTAGAACCAATTTTTTTATTCAAACTTGATAATAGTTAAAGAAAATAATTACATCATTAGTTTTGCCTAGCCAAAAAAAGAATTACATTTTGAATTTGACAATTATTTTATATCTTATTAAGATTTTTGTTTTTTTTTCTGTGTAGGCAAAACTCTGATAGGTCTTTAGAGACCATAGACACATCAGTTTTGCTGGCAATTTAAGCTTATACACAAGTAACTAAGGACAGCCGGAGAGACAGACACATACTATATACATATGTATATATATATCGTATATTGCATATGTATGTAATGCTGTTGGCAAGCCATCAAGCTGACAATCATAACAGGTCCTCAGGCAGCTTCAGACTGCTGCCGCTGCTGTAGTGGAACTTTCAGGCAGGCCGACAAGCTGCCAGGCTGGCCAGACAATGTTATCGTGGAGCATATGACGTCCCTGGCCAGATAAGGGTGACAAAAATATGTATTAAGTGCATGGACGGACTGACAGACGGTGGGGCGACTATCAAAAGGTATGAAAAGCGCACAAACGACGTCGACAGCAACAAAGAAGCAGCACGAAAGAAATGAAATGGAATCCTTTCACACACAACAACAACACAAAAACTGGACTCTATATGCTATATATACCACACATACATGTACATATATATATGTATATAAAAGTGGGGGGCAAACAATGGCAGCAACAAACGAACGAATGAATGAATGAAGTGCCAGCACAGTTGAAGAGTGGCAACGAGACAGAGCAAAGAATGGGGAGGGGACGAGGCCAAAGGGCATGGCAGCACGAGCACCATAGAGGCAACAACAAGTTGACACTTTTATGAGGCACTTAAATGACACAACCCAAAGCAAGCATGACCATATGAGCACTAAGAGCGTTGCGCCCCACAACCTGTGCTACAGATTGACATGCAAACAATTGTGGGGAGCAGAGGGTGGGGAAGGGTCAGCACGATGTCACAGGAGCAACAATTGCAATTGTCCGCCACCAGGCGGCAGCTAACTAATGCCAACAGCTACAATGGCCGCAACAATGGCGAACCCCATTGCCCATTGGCCAGGACACAGCACAAATATTTGAGTTGCATAACAAAAGGCAACTAATTTTTGACGTTTTTGCTGTTGTTGTTGTTGGTGTGGAGAGCTAAATAAATAATTGAAACGGGCACTTCCGCCTTTACTACGACTACGACGTCAGCGACCATCCATCAATTGGTGTACATCAGAGAGTCCCATTGAGTCAGAGACGACCAGAAAACGCGCGCCTTTGTTGCCGTAAATCAGTTGCCTGGCTGCTTGCCAAAGAATTTTATGAAAATTGAAAAGTGTAAGCTGTATAGTCTCCCCCCTTGTGTTCCCCTCCCTGGGGCGAAATTGGAATATTTTCTGACACATTTTTATCGTTGGAAATTGTCAAAGAGTTTAAGAGTATGAGACATCTCTGCCCTGGCTGCTGCATTATTGACAGTTCATATCGATATGTGCCATGCCATATAGAGAGCACGCTTAGATATATGAGCATGCATGTGCCAAAGTTAAACGAAATTTGAGTATGCCTGGGTAAAATTGAAAAGAATTGTCTGATGCTGGGTGGAGGGACGCACAGGAATGTGTCGCTAACCAAATTGTGGCGGCTGTCAGAGCTGAAGCAGCAGCAGCAGCAGCCAAAAAGTATTCTCATCTTAACCGCCGCAAAGCATATTTAAATTCAGCATCCGTTCCAAGGAAACGGCTAAAGGTAAAAGCCACACAGTAATCGAAATATTTCCATGACATTAACGAACCAAAAATAAAATTCAATTTACGTTCAAAAATAGCTGCAAAAGTTATGGCTGCTTTCACAACTTTAAATATGGAAATAAATTGTGAATACAAGTCAATTATAAATTAAGTTGCGACTAATTTAAATCGCCTGTTACGTTCATTTAATTGCTGTCATCAGCAATTTGTAAACAAACGCCGGGTTAATTGTGCAACAGCAAAAGATTTATTTATCGACGATGATTTCTGATCACAGCCATTTTTGACATGCAATTAAGCACCCAAAATAATTAGATAATAATTTGGCAGAGAAAAATCTATTTTTTTTGTTGTTTGACATAAGCGCAAAATGCTGGCGATTGCCACGCGCCACAATTTATCGTTTATGAAATATATAAATAAATATATTTTTCAAATTTGCATATGTGCAATGCAGCGACAGCGACAACAACAGCAAAACACAAAAACTGTGGCAACTACAGTAAAATGTTCGTGCACTCGCGGGTCTCTTAACAATTACTCTCGACATTTTTATGGGGTTAAAAAATCCGCATATAAAATTGTTGCCCCGGCACGCTTCAATTGAATGCATACGAGGGCGGGGACGTCAGTGTACTCCTATGGGCGTGGTCGCTTTGTGGTTGAGCCCCTCGTTCGTTTGAAGTGCAGCCGCTTTTCGGGCCTGTACTCGCGCTCACTATAATCATTTTAAATCAGCGCCAGACACGGCTACGGCTTTAAATCTGCCACAAGAGAGCCGCTAGAGAAGCGTCTCCCCAGCCCTTTATCGGCTTTTTTAACTGCTGCTGCTGCTGTGCCAACGATTTTTTGGGAGTTGCATTTTGCACGGCAAACACAGAGCACAGAGTGAGAGAGAGAGAGAGAGAGAGAGCGAAAAAAATTAATTAAAATATGATGCATGCAACCATTAAAGTTGCAACAATGTAGAGTCGGCACAAAAAATTGCCCTGTCATATGCTGCGTATGCTTAATACAATTTTTTTTAAAGCCGTCGCATTTTTGTGGCTACGCTGCGAATGATTAATTTCCGTTTTCATTGAGCCCTACAATTAATCCAGCGCACGGATACGGATTCCATACAATTTCTGGCATTTTGTACGCACACTTTTCATGGCCATTCGCAATTGTTATTGTTCTGGCGGGAGTATCACAAGCAATTTGCTTAATTTATTTAATTGCTTCATTTCGGACAGCCATAAAACTACTAAACAAAAGCCAAAAACGAATTGAATGGAAGAAAAAAAAATTAAATTATAAGTATTATTGCCATAAAAATGCAGCGTTAAATTTCTAAATTGTTTACATTTGCTATTAGGCAATAAATAAACAACAACAACGACAACGACAACAAGCGGCAGCGTAACAATGGGCAACAACAACAATCAATGACTCGGCTTATTAGCACACACGCCCCTCACAGACGCCCCCTGTGTTTTGCCACACAACTCCGCCTTGGGTGCTAAAACTAAACTACAAAATTGCTGGCTCGCGTGTCGGGTCGCATTTTAGTGCCCCTCCAATCCTCCCCTCTCTCTGTCTCTCTCTGACTGTGCAACGATTTGTTGGCTGCATGGAAAAACTTCGGCGAGTTTGCGAGTTTAATCAATAAGTTTTTCCAAGGGTCTAGGACACAGTTGTCTGCTGCTATCTATCCACCATCTAGCTGTGGCCGCAGGATAAATAGAGAGAAGCGTCTGAGATAAGCGTTTTAATAGCTCGCCAACATTTTTGATCTAAAATTATGCCAAAGTGGATTGCTATCCCAAAGGCCACGGCGAAGCAATTTTCGCAAAAAGTTTTTGATGGCCAACACGCCGGCCGCCAAAGGGCGACTCCCCCAATTTTGCTCTGGCTGGCCTAATATGCAATGCAATTTAAGCAAGCTGTCAATTAATTTTGACTCTCTCAATATCACAAAGATTAGTGTGGCAAAGTTGCAGAGACAAACCGGCTAAACGACGACAAAACTCATCAGCGATTTCTGTCTCATGGGAAAACCGCAACGCATCTTCTCTTGGCATATTTATCTGTCTACGGTCTAGACTCTAGACTCTAGACAATGCAAAAACTATTGTCTCGCAGTGTAGTTATGCTTGCCAAATTGCTGCAATTTTTTCGCTGTGGTTTCTGCCAAATTGCATCTAATTGTTTGTCTGTTTGTATTTTTATTTATGCTGCTTAATTAAATGAAACTATTGCGGACCTACAAGTACAAATGACAGGCAACTAATTAAAAGCGACTGACGGCGCATTTATTACCCAGAGTCCTAGCTAAAGAAATAGAATTCTAGATAGCGACAGATAGAGACGAATGAGGAACAAGGTCTTTGCGTCGAAGTGTACAACAAATTTACATTTTGCATTGATCGATGGCTTTCAATTGCCATTTTCACGGCCCTCGGTGTGTGTGTGTGTGGCCTATAAATAGACAACAAATGATTAGGAAGTGATTTATCTGTGGCATATAGCGAGCATATGGTGCCGCAACAAAATGGTGGCAATGCAATCAACTTGAAAGACGGCAGTTAAATTGTGCGCGAAATTAATTCAGCTAGAACAGAAAATAAAAAAGCCATCGGCAATTTTAGATGAAATTCTGAGCGTAAATAAAATATGCAAATATTTATCATTGAGCTGAATAAATGATTGTTATAAATTCGACAGATGATAAGGACAGAGAAAAAGTGAGAATGAAAGTGCTAAAGTGTGGGCAGTTAGCCAAAGTTTTCACTTCGAGTCCAAATTAATTAGATTTGTTGAAAGCTTTAATGTGCTTTCAACAAACACAGTGTGTGGGCAGCTGGCCAAAGAAAATAATCAAATTAAATTAAAACATTTCATTTAAAGTTGCTATGAACTTTTGGTTTTATTTTATGGAGTTGATACACATTTATTATTGCTCCGTTTGTGTTCACTTCAATTACTTATGAATTCATCATCGATTGTCTAACTGCATATCTAAACATATCTTTCGTCCCGTTATCGGTTTACCAAGAAATCAGTTTCGATTTGTCTAAGTTTATTTTGCTTAACTTTCGTTGCAACTTCCAGTTGGCTGCGCTTTTGTCAGCATCTACTCCAGAACTCAAACACTAGATTGGTGCATGCACCACTTGTTTTTCGATTCAAAAACCACAAAAAACCGCAAAAATATCAAATGAAATGCAGAAGAGCAACAACGCAAAACTATTTGCGAAATAAACATAAAAACCATTTAATCTTGAATGCATACAGCAGAGTTTTTCGCACCGCAATTTACGGCATTCCCCTGCTCACTCATACACACGCATTCTCTCCCTCTTTCTCTCGGTGAACAATTCAACAATTTTACGCGAGTAAATATTTTGGTTAAGTATACGCCATGTAATCTCCTGCGCGCTTTTTCAGTTCTGTTTCGCAAATGTCTTTGGCTGTTTGGTCTGTCGATTGCGTTTCCACGTTTTGTTTGACATTCAATAGTTTTCACATCTCTGTGGCTCTGTCGCCATCCCCTTGGCTGCTCATTTAGAATTATTTTTATATGTTGCTGTTTTATTGTTGTTGTTGTTGGGGTTGAGTATTTTGCGGGTATTTTTATTGCATTTCGTTTTTATGCAGTTACAATGACAATTTCTGTTCTGTTCTGTTCTGTTCTGCACGTTGCACGCTTCGAGGGGCATCAAAAGCACACACAGATAACAAATGATAGGAGGAGAGAGAGCGAGAGAGCAGAAGGTCGCAGCAGAGCAGGCAGCTGAGATTTTATGCAACATTTTATGCGACATGACAGTCAACAGTACGCAGTACGCATCATCATTATCATCATCATCAGCAGCAGCATCATCAACATCCGCATCATCGTTCCATGTATCTTTTATGTGTATGAGCTTGTCATTTGCATTATTTTCATTACATTTTATTGGACAGCTGCCGGAGCTCGACTCCCTGCCCCCCTCTTACGAACATCGTGTGTGTTTGTGTGGAGTATTAAAATTCAAAACTGTTACTGAAAATGCTTAAGACTTGTCCCAGGCAAGCTGCCACTCGAAGTGCCAAAGTTTGTGGCAAATGTTTTGCGTCTTCAAAAGTTACAACTTGTACGATGTTCTAATCTCTGTTCCATAAAAAATAAATAAACTAAAAAACAGCATGAACGAACAAAAAAACACAAAAAAACAAGTGCCAAAACATGTCACATGGAAACTTCGCCCCCCTCTCCGCACACAATTGCCTCGCCGCCAAATGAACCTTTGGCTTTGGCTTTGAGTTGTTTTTGCACAAACGTCGCTGCGAATAATTTACACAGAACAAACTTTTGACTAAGAAAACAAAATGAGACAAAAAAAAAAGGCAAGAAAAAAAAATGATAAAGAGCGCAGTTGAAAAAAAGCATTTGCTGTGCCTTGACCAAAAGTGAAACAGAGGCAACCGCAAAGCGCCTTGAGTGCTAAGCTGGGCGTTGAACTGGGCGTGGCAGCCGAGACCAGCGACGACGACAACGACAACAACAAGAGCAACAAAAAAACCAGTGAAAAAGGTAAGAAAAGTTATAAAAATTTTATGCTCAGCCAAAAGTGTATGAAATAATCCGTAGAGATTTTTATCTTGTTAAGCATGGAAATGTCCAGCCAAGGCAAAGGCAGCTGCCCCAACACACACACTCAGAGCAACTCTCCCCTCTCTCTCTCTCTCACAAATTCTCTTTTTCTCAATCACAGCCCCTCCTTTTCCCACTCTCTCTCTTAAGTCTTATCTTTGCTGGAAATCTTTGCAGCAGCTGCTGTAGGTTGTTTTTTATACAGGTAAAACACAAGCAAAATTTCGCAGCTTTTTTCTGTCTTTCCATACTTTGACACAAAAATTGGAAACTTTTACATTTTCCATTACCCTCCTCACGCCGCCTCTCGGCCATTAGCCGACTGGTCTAGGCCTCTTTCATCTCTTGCTGTTGTCATTAATTCAATTTACTTTCTGCTGAGAGACTTCACCTGTTGTTGTTTAGCCGTTAGTCCGGCAGATTTATGGAGAGGCGTGAAGATTTTTGCCTAATTAAAGTCGCTTCGGGTCAGACACTTGCGGGACGTGAAGATATTACTTTTGGGCGCCCTGTTTGGGTTTTATGTGCACACCTCAGCTGAGAACTTACCTGTAATGGAAAAGAAGCAGAGAAGGAACAAGAATTAGTAATTAGCGTAAATTAGTTAAAATGTTTATGCGAAGAGTGGCTTATGAGAAAGTACTTATGTATTAAGCTTGGGAAAGTATCCGAAAACTGTTAAAATTCAGCGGCAGTTAAGTAAGACTTTAACAAACTCAAACTTAAACCGGTTTTGTTGCAGCCTCTCAGTCTATAAATAACATTATCTATTTAGCTATTTTTGTAAACCATTTTTAAAGTCAACAAATTGCATTATAATTGAGACAAAACTTGTGGAATTTGTTACACAATTAATGCAACTATTATTATTAATAATGACTTGTCAGCGAACAAGTGAGAGCTAACAAAAAGTATAGCAAATACAAATTAAATAATTATGTCAGTGCAATCCAAAACTATTTTTAGTATTTTATTTTGTAAAGCTTACCGTTTTGGTGGAAGCTCAAACACAACTTTCTACAGAATTTCGATATAACAAAGTATCGGAAATATAATGTAGAATTTATTAAATTTAATTTAATAATTGTTACATTATTTTAATATTTTGCTAGTAGCAAAAAACCAACTCTTTTCAGCATTTGTAGATCTAAGACAGCAATTGCTTTTGACTGCATTTTCAAGAGACTCCAGGAAAAGAATTTTCTGGATGAAGTTCTTTTTGCCATCATCAATTTTGCAACTTGTTTCAAGTTGTACGCTGCAGGTGTTTCTCAATCTCTCTGTCTCTCTGCGTCTTGGAGAGACTTTTGCCAAATTCCTTCAATAGCATCATCAACACCAAAAACATGGCCACAAATCCTACAGTTTCATTGCTGCTCTATATGGGCATCAATCTCGCCTTGTCAGCGCCCAGTCAAGTTGTTGCCATTGTTGTCGGGTAGCTATCTTTTTTTTTCTCGTGTTTTTATTGCCACAAAAGCCGCCTTGATGACGTCTACTCTCTGTTTGCCGCTGCTGCGACACTCCCACAACACACAAAACCAGTTTTCCATTCCAGGGCGAAAAAAAACCGGATTCTCCTCGCTTGTTTTTTACTTCTCCTTGTGCGCCTTAAGGCTAAATTCATTGTCAAAGTCGCAAGAGCAGCAGCAGCGGCAGCGCCTACAAAAACTTTTGTCATCAGACAAAAGAGTTGAAAACTTTGAAACTGCTGTTGCTGCAGTCGATGTTGTTGCTGCCGAACGCCCACAGCGACACGCCCCCCATCCTCCACCCGCACACACGGACACACAGAGAGTCTTCTAGTCGCAGTGCATTTGTCTTATGGGAGGCAGCACTGTGAACTCCCTCAAGCGTCTGACTGAACTGACTCAATGACTGACTGAATGAGTCAATGCTGTGAATTTGCAGCTCCTCGCTGCTGTGGTTTGGTTTTGGCTCGCTACACTTTGATTGATGATTTCGAATTAGCGACAAGGCGGCGCACTGAAACTAAGCAGGAAAAATGTACGAAAGATCTTTCAGCTCATGTCTTGAGTCTTGTCTTTTTTGTTTTTCGCTCTCGCCGCCGCGTTTCTTAGATAATAAAAAATGCGTACACATAAGTTTTCTGGCAGCAACGAGCAGAGCAACGACCCTCGCTTCCATCTTTCCACATCTCCCAATGTTCTCCGTTAATGATGTGGCCGTGTCTTGATCAATACTGCTCGCTTGCCAGCTGGACAAGTTGATGCGTAGAAGAGCTTAGATAAGCTGCTGGGTTCATAGTTCGCTTGTATTTTTTTCTTTTCGTTTGGGTAAGAATTAGCTGCGTGTGTCTCTGTGAAGTCTCTGAGGTATTTCTGTGGCATTCAATTAACTCGTTATACATTTATTTAATGATTCAATTCAGCTCATTCTCATTCAAATTGTTTGCGTTGTTCGGCCAACTATGAATAACTCAAATCATTGACGATTCTTTTGGATGCAACATCATCATTATTATGGTCAACGTAATGATATTTGCGACCGCAGCTGTGTGTGTTGTCTGTCATTACAAATTAGTTTCTGAGTTACGCTATTTTTGTATTTGAATCGCCAGCCTTTTTGTGGTTTTTGTGGTATGCCCCATCAGGTGCCAAAAGCGAGGCGCTACATTTGCAATTAGCCATGTGCATTGCCTTTTTGATGGCTGTGCTGAAAGGCCGCACCGAACTGGGCTAAAGCGGGACAGCGAACGGCAAGCGAACGAGAGAGCGATAGAGATCTCCGCTAAAAACAAATGAGACAAGCAGCTGCCTGAAGCGGATTCGGAGGAATCTCAAAGATGCTGCTAGATACAACTAGTTCCACTTGAGAGACGCGTAGATATGCGTATTGTATACCCGATAACCCTAGGTTGAAAGGGTATGTCAAATTAGTGACAGTCAAAAGCAAGCAGAATATTTACATCTTAATTAAGATTTGTCTTTCTACAAATTTTGGTTTTTAGTTTTTGACGAAAATGCTCAAATAAACTCTTTAATTTAATACAAAATTATTTGTAAAATAAATGTATTATTATGAGCGAAATAAAGCACAATAAATAATGCTAATATTCACATCTATCTCTGTCGAAAATTCTACAAATTTAATTGGTGTATACAATTAATTTGAATTTCCTCCTATTGTTTCAAGTTCAGCAGCAGGTATCGCACAGTCGTGCTCACTCGCCTGAAGCTTTTTTATTTACAAATAAATGTAATTTATGTATTTTACAAACAATTTCAATTTTCTTGTATGCTTCAGAATTGCGCAGCAGGTATTGCACAGTCGTGAAGCTGTTTTATTTGGTTTTTTATCTGTTTTTCTTTTTAATGTTGCAGCTGCCTATTGTTGCCTCACTCCTCCGCACACCGACACAGTGGGCAACGCATCTGCCTACATTTTATTTAATTCTATATATTTCATAACTGTCAAGTGTTGCTTCCTGCCGCTGCCGTCGCCGTCCCGTTGCCATTTCCTGTCCGTCCTCAAGCACGTAAATTTTTATTAGACTCTAGCGACCGACCGAGCGAGCGAGCGTTCCCTCCACCTGCCCACTCCCCATTTGGGCAACAAATGATGGCATCATTAGACAATTTAGGTGTCGCCTCTTGTTGCTGATTGAATAAATTATAGGCACTCGCGCGTGCATATTCAAATAAGCAGCGACTTTTCTTCGTTTCGATGGATACAAATAAACATGTAGTATGTAGTATCATTTTTTTGCTGTTGCTTTTCTCAGCAACTCACCTGCAGACAGACCGGAAATAGCAATTTATGCGCCCATCGCTGCCGGGGCTGCTGCTGCTGATCGTGTCACTAAATTTGCATACGTTTTGCTCTGGCGACAGAGAGACAAATCCTTGGCATAACTGTAACTGACGACTGTCTAACCACTTTCACTGTCGTTGTCGTTGACCGGGTTTATTGCACTCGCTTTTCCACTGGTTATTCCGGTTCTTCAAATGCGCGCCGGTCTGTGACGAGTGCCAAGTGCCGACTGCCTACTACAACTACTACCAAATTGCCTCGTGGCATCGGTGTCATAATCAGTCCAGACTGAGAGACACAGAGACCAGCCCAGAGCACCGCCCCGCCCCCCAGACTGGTTAACGGCCAGCAAAAGGCAAGTCGACGCGCTCTTTATGTAAGCCACAACGCTGGCTTTGAGAGCTCAAGTGCTTTTTGGACGATGACTCGCGATGGCGATGGCGATGGCGATGACTTCAGCCTCGACTCAAGGACAAATCGCTTGAAGCGTGCAAAAAAAAAAAAAAATGTGAAACAAAATTCTGCGTTGTAGATTCTAAGTAGATTGTTTCTGCTTCGATTTTGATGTTGATTTCGATTTCTGACAGGCCGTTTTTAAACCAAAGCATAACCGAAAAGGTTTACGCCAGCCTATACCCTGCAACAGCAACGATTAATGGGTATGCTAAGCTGCGGTCGAAGCAATTATATTTATTACTTCTACAGGGCAACTTCAAAGTCACATTGAACTCTGCTTGATTAATTATTTAGTGTGCGCTTTGTGTTATATTTTTTTCTCTCAGTTGTTTGCTGATATTTAATCTCGGATGATTGACTTATTACAAATTGGAAGCGAAACATGCACGAAAAGGGAATTAATTTATAATTAATAAACACAGCGTTTAGCGAGTGTAACTAAAAACGATGTAGGCACTCATTAGTCGCTGTCATTGTTGCTGTTGTTGTCGCTATGAATCGACATTATTTTTCGGGTTTCGATTTCGCTGTTCGATCTATTTCTGTTTGCGACTTGTCTGCGTTTTAATGATGGGTTCTCATTGGGTTTCTGCCCAGCCCAGCAGGAAGCCCACAGTTATTATTTTAATTAACCTAATGAACAGAGCTCAGCTATGGCTTTGTGTTTGTGTTGAGGTATTGGATTTTGGATTCGGATTCAGATTCGGATTTGGGTTTAGGGTTTCATTTACGTAGCCAAAGTAATTTTGCGGCTTTTTCGTTTATCAAACAATTAGTGCTGGCAAATTTGCTGAGCCAAGCCAAAAATTGTGATGGAATCTTAGGTTAGCAAATCTGAATCTGAAGATGGAGATGGAGATTTTTGACCGCACACTGTGGCTCCGAGAAGGTCGTTGTGGAAATCAAATTTCAAATTGTTCAATTCGCTAAAACTTTTAATGCAGTTCATAGCAGAAATCATCAACTTATTTTAAAATATAAATGTAATAATTTTTAAAAAATCGTTTAGTATTTTTAGGGAAACCGTAAAAATAAAATACTTCAAGCAATAAATTGAACTATTTAGTTAGAGAATATTTAAAAAATAAAATAACATGATAACTTTAAAGTAAACACAATTTTTATTTGTGCTATTCAAAATTTGTCTTTAAATCGAAAATTTATTTTCTCTTTAATTTGAGTTAGTTATATTATTATGGCCATCTTTTAAAGATACAATGTTGGCAATGTGTTTTGCGAAAACGAGCCACTGTGCGGGATCACACTTGACAATCCCCAAAAACTTGAATAATTACACACTTGTATTTGCACATCATCGAGCATTGGTTGGTTTTTGACACCTTCACCGGGGCCAAAAATCAACTAACATTAAATTTATTCACTTGACTGTGTGCAACGTCATTTGTTGCCAACACACAATTGCAGTCACAGCAAAACACACACAAAGAGGCACACAGACACACACAAACAAACTCTCTAAGTTTTTCATATTTGTGTGCGCATCAAGTCTTATGACACATCAAGTCAAGTCGATGGAGACAGAGACAGAGAGAGAGAGAGAGGAAGATATTCCCAAATGAACGACTGGCAAATTGCAGAGTTATGTGCTCTGCACATCATATAAATTATGCCAAGTTGTGTGTCAGAAACTTCTCGGTCTCTCGAAGTGCGAATGACGTCTCTGATGTGTTGTGCTCGTCGTTGTCGTTCTCGTAACTATGAATTGCATTTCAAGTGCAATTCCGTGCTATGTTTATGTATTTGCGGACAGCTGCTAATGCCAAGCGGATGCAGAAGAGCCACAACAACAACAAGAATAATCTTTCTCTTGGTTCGCACTTCCACAGATGCTGCTGGAGATTAGATTAGCTGCTTTCTGTTTGCAACAGCTGCCTTTGCCTCAGCTTGAGCTGAGATGTGGCCTACTTTCGCATCTGCAGATAAATGTAACAAGCCTTAATTCGAGCTCAATTTGTGGTGCTAAAAAGCAACAAAAGTTTCATGTCAGTCCCTTTACTTTGGCTGTTAACTGCCTAGAGTGCTTGCGAATTGCAAGGTCTTTTCCACTTTGCAAATTGAGATTAAAGATGGTAAAAGATAAGGTTTAAAATTGAGCTTAAATTGCACAGCTATTTAGTACATATTTTATTTAGATGTTACAAGGTCACTTCTGCAAAAGTGCTGCTAAAAATACTGCTTTAAAAATGGGAGATTTTTGTACAGAACTTACATTGCGGAGCTGTTTGGTAGATATTCAATTTCGTTTTGTGCTGAACTGTTGCCAAAAAATAATATTAATTTCCAATATTTTCCATTCATTTCTTAAATTTGTATTCAACTTCTTCATAAATATATTTAAGTGTAAAGTGTCTTTCAATTGAGTAATTTACAAATATTTTATTTTAATTTTTAAATAAAGTAACAATCAAAAATTAAAAACAATTATGTATATTTACTTGATTACGTATATTTAAATTTTATTTAATAAAAATTTCAATGGTGGTCTATTAGTATTAATAGCCTTTAACTGTCCAAATTGTTTATGAACTATACGAATTGTCCATTGAAGGATAGCAAATAAAAACAAGGGGCCCTCAAATGACAACTAATACAAAGTTTAGCAAGCCTTAACTGCTGTTGAACAACAACTTTTTACACACAACTGCCACCCAACGGGATTGGATTGCATCTTTGCTCATTTGCCTGTCCGACGCCCCCACAAAAAACTCAGTTTAAAATTAATTAATGCTCTGTTGGCCATGTTCAACCAAAATTGACACATAACATTTTTCGGTCTTTTATTATCAGCTTGTTTAGGTCGTTTTTGGGAGATGAGTGTGTGTGCGTGTGCGTGTGTGTGTGTGTGTGTGGTGTGGTTGTGTGTCATGCACACACATTTTCCTCACTGTCGAGACATTTAATAAATTTTCATGCCAAGCATTTTTTTTTTGTTTGCCACGCCTGTCAAATCTGCCCAGAACCAGAGAGCTCATCGCCAAAGTCTTTAATTAATATTTTATTCATGCCAGTGCACCACAAAAAAAAAACAAAAAAGGACATGAGAAAAGAAAGCCGAAACTCTGGCCACACTGACAGCAACTGCCGCATAATTAACAACAATTTGGGGTATTTAAAAAATAAACGAGCAGCAGAGACAAAGGGTGTGGTTGCCATGACGCACATGGGGCATGCAACTTGAGCTCGGTAATATAAATTTATGTACAAGTTTTAGCGGCAACAACATTGACAGCGAAACTGCTGTTGTTGTTGGGTTTCTCATCTCAGCTGCAACTGCAGATGATGTTAAAGCAAAGTTGCCTTTTGTTTGTTTGTATCTTAAAGATAAAGATACTTTATGCCTTGTCATGCCAAATGGGCGCACCTCGACGTCGCATACCTCGCATTTGGTTGCGTTGATTGGCAGCCAATAAAAAGGCTAAAATCAGACAAAGCCAAACTCATAGACAACGAAAGAGAGGGAGGGAGAAGCTGAGAGATATACACACAGAATGAGATGACTTTGGCAGGCAAGTGACAGTAACATACATCAAGATAGACAACAAAATATTTGGTTGTGCCACAAGCACACACACAAAGTTAGCAACAAAAACTTTGCCTGATTGAAGCTCACAAATGGCAAGTCAAACTTCGATGCGTGTGTGTGAGCGGGTGTGTGTGTGTGTGTGACAGCTGCCGCCATTTCATTTTGTGATATGCCACAGCCACGCGCGATAAAAAGGGGTTTCCCCCTGCCACTTGCCACACGCATCTAATTGGTTTAGGCAGCAGCTTTGGCCGCTTATCTTATCACAGACCTAATTGCCATTGGCTGTGGCCACCAAAGCTGCAACAACATGTGCTGTATACGACTGACAGTTATCGCCAAACTTGCCGCATATTCATGCAGCACATATACACAATATATTATATATCTGTAATGAGTTGGAAGTTGACTGAAAACTTTTTTTGTGAGTTTGCAACTGTGTCGCCACATTTGACGAGCTTTTAATGAACTGTACACGGCATGAACATGCGGCAAAGTCAACCTGATCATGCGGCACTTGCACATCTGGGCGATTCATGCGGGGCTTTTGTGGCCGAGCAATGCGTTAATTAACATTTGGTTAGCCCAAAAGCCACCAGTTAATACGTGATGAGCTTAACGAATTGGGGAGAAGCAACAGGAGGAGTCAGCTGCTGTATGATATTAATAAATTATTATTATACACAAAAGAAACATCGACTTTTGGTGAAGAAACCACCACACCAAAGTACATTTATTGAATTACTTATTCAGTCAATATTATCGATAGACAGGTAAGAGAAATACCTGCAGATGGCCAATTAATATTTAAATATTTAAATCGAAATTTTTTGTTATTTACAATTCATTAATTTCTTTTCATTTTTATCAATTAATATTAATATATTGTCTGCAGAAAAGTTCTTCAACTTTAGCAATTATATTATCGTAAATAATTGTTATCCATGCACACAAATGAAAGCTTCAATTGAATTTAAATTTATATACGTAAATTCCTCCTCGTCATTTAGCAATCAAAGAATTCCAAAGCATTTGCTGAGAAACATTAAAATGTCTACAAATCATCGATAGTTGCACTTCATTGCAGCTCTTGTGATAAATGGCTTGTGTGTTGTCAAATTGATTGTTGACCAGTTTGGAAACCACATTTAAAGAAAGCACATTTATCTAACAATCAAAATGCTAGACAAAAACATGCACGAAATTCACTCATCACTTCAGATAAATACTTCCTGAGCTATTAGTTTGCATAACTTTTAAATCAATCTGAAACGTATCTCAGCATTCTGTATAGATAAATCTTTGTGCTCATCTGCATGCAAGCCACATGAATGGTTTATATACATATATATGTACATATATGATGCGAGCGATTCGAATGCTTTCAGCACTTTGATTCATTTGTATCTTGCACTTGATAAAATTTTTATATATATATATATATTAAAATTTATATGTGGATCAAAAGAAAAGGTCGAAAAAATTTGCATAAAATTCATATGAAAAGTTTTATGTCTTATAAATCAATTCAGTTGCCATAAAATACGCAAGTGATTTTTTTGTGTTCTTCTCTCTCAGTGTGCTGTGCACAATTTGATTTGTTGATGTTTAAGCCTTATATAATTATTTTTTGTTTTTCTCCCGCATGTGATTTACACACAGCTTGCCGCATATTTATGAGGTCGCCGGCGTTTTCTGTGTGCCACGAGCGTGTTTACCTTCCATTGACTGCCAGCTCTCGAGCATTGGTCGGGCATGATTTATATCGAATATTTCAATATATATACTATATATATATACATATATGGCACATATATTATGCATATATTTGCGTATTTATGGTGGGGAATTTGTGCAGTTTTTGTGCATTGCATTGTAATTTTGTCAATACGTTTTTCATTTTAATTTGAAATTTTGTGCGGTATTTAAATACGCAAATTTTCCAAACTGTTCTTTTCTCCCGACAATGCTTAATGGTAATGGGAATTTTATTCACTTGCCAGCTTAACGAGAATTTTCCTTTCAGTCTTTTTTTTAAGCTGGTGTGCACACATTTTCCTAATAATTATTTAAAAACTTTTTGATTTTCGGCTGGCATTTGGAGTTTTAAGCTGTCGAAAAGCTGCCAATAAAATCGCACAAAAGTTAAACAAAAAACTCGCAAAGCAAAACTTCTTACACAATGAAAATGAAAAACAAATAAAATTGCCAAACCAACAGTCAAGGCGAACGGAAGTGACATTATGTGGGCGTGGCAGGGCCACAGCCCAGAGCGTTTTGCTGTGTGGAGTGTGAGGAGGGGAACTTCATTTCAAATTCAAGAGAAATTGTATGCAAATTGTGAATTATGTAATGCGAGCGGAGGTATAATTAAATTCTTTAACAAAATATTATGCAAATTTATCGAATGTGGGGGCGACAGCCGTAAAGCTAAGGAATTTATGCAGCATATTTGATGCCTTTAAAGGACATCAGAGACAGAGTCGCGACAGTTGCCTTTATCTAGCCCATATTTTAGCTAGATTATGGTGGAAGATGTTGCTGGAAATGAAAGCAATTAACTAATGATGGAATCAACAATCGTAAAATAAAATCTTTTGTTTCAAATTCAACTCCAATAACGAATTTATTTAAGTGATATGCGCGTTGAAAGTTAATTGTAATATTTAAACGCAAGTCGACATTGGCTGCTTGTAGGCAGCGTTTAAATATTGATTTTTAATTATTTTAAGCAGCCAGAGCAACACCACAAAGTATGCAACACACACCAACACACACCAACACACACACAAACACACATAGTGTTGGCTGCTGAGAGGCCACACACTGAGAGACTCAACGCACACCTCGCAGCAGCACTTGGGTGGCTCACCTCGAGGGTTGCTTGCTGTGTTAATGGCAGGCGTGGAGACTGTGGAGAAATGGGGGCGGGGGCGGGGGGCGGTTGTGGGCGTGTGCTTGGAGTGAGGGGGCAGGTTGTGCGTGTGTTTTGTTTTTAGCTCAACACTTTACAGGGCTGCTGGTGCTCTCGTGAGCCTCTTAAATGTCACAATGCTGATGCTCTGGGGTTGGCACTTGGGTCAACCCTCGTGCGCGGGCTTCACCAAAGTCGAGTGACGGCGGGGGCAGAGTTCGCTCTCTGGCCACGTATCATACCGTATATGGTAGATATATGCAGCTTGTACAATATATGTAATATGCATGAGGTTTGTGCCATTATTTTGCACTTGCCACGACTACGACTACGACTACGACCCTGACCCCAAGCATTTGTGCCTGCCTGCCTGCCTGCCTCGCTTTCAGTCTTTGTGTGTTTGTTCATTTCATATGTCTTCCTGTCGCATATGTTTTTCATCTTCCCTCCCCGTTTTTTATACCCGCTACCCATATGGGGTACAAGGGTGCTATAACTTAGTGCCGACAGGAAATGCCGGTAACAAGCAGAAGCAGGCATCTCCGATCCTTATGACATAGAATCGATGGAATTATTGTCCAAAATATTTCTGTACTTTCTGTTGAGATTGGATAAAAATACTTACAAGTTATACGAGCAGAAAGGAGGTGTGAATAAGTTACTTTAACATAAAGATGTATTCGTATACCAAATATTCTTTTTGCAAAGAAGTTTTTTATGCCCTCAAAATGGGCAGCAGGTATCTTAAAGTCGACCTCTATCGACTGTTGCTTACTTGCTTTTTTGCTGAATTTGATTTGTTTTAAGCAGCACAAATGTAGAAGAAAAACATGTGCGTACACATTTGGCTGGCACTGTGCGTTAAACGTTGCCAAACTTCACACCGACAATCGATACCGATTGCGATGCCAGAAACTGTAACAGATGCTGGCCACGTGTCGGGGCGCGGCTTAAAATGAAACACAGACCCAAACTACGAGTCCGAGTCCGAGTTCGAGTCCCTGTAATTGGATGATGATGCCCAGGCAGCATGGCAACAGGGCAGCAGGGCAACGGCAGCGCAGTGCAGATAGCAAGCCAAAAACAAATAAATAGTCAAACAGCATTCGGTCTGTGAGTGAAATACAAATAACATTTAATACGAAAAGGAAATTGTCTATGCGAGGCCAGGACTCGACTCGACTCGATCCGCTAGAGCTCGTAATCAAAGGGAATTAGTTGGCCAACACACACACACACACACACACACATTGAGAAATACATTTACACTCACACTATGGTGTGTTCGTGATTGGTATTTTCATTAGATTTTTCAAGCGATGCTCGAAATGAGTTCCAGCGAGTTGAGCTGTTGTGTGTTGCAAATACACAGAATTAACACACCTTGCAACGTCCCTCAAGTGCATTAAACCCGCTTAAGGCTTTAATTGAATTACTCTGACACACACACATACACACACACACATACGTTAATTGCAATTTAATATGTGCATGGAAAAAGCACAAGAGATGAGAAGATATACTATAAAAATTGATGGCTAAATCGTGCTGGCTGCTGAGTTGAAGGTCGGAGCCATAAATATGGCAAATAATAAATACAACGTGTAACTAAGTAAATAAATGAACACCAGTCTGACGGCCATTAAAAAGCAACATTAAACATTATTGGCAAGGCGCAATGGCGCTAAAATTAAACAACAAATTTGCATATGCCGGGCAACAAGAACGAAACGAAGATGCCCTTTACCCCAGCTCTTAAATACGCTTTAAAAATGCCATAAATACTAACAAGTGTTTTAATACAGCCATAAACTGATTAGAAGTCGATGCAGAACAGCTTAAAAAACACTTAACAGCATGCTAACAGCGGCAAGCCATTAACATAATGAGCTCAATAACAGAGCTGTAAAATACCGAATATGTAATATTAAAGCTCATGTTCAGGCTTAATCGAAAGATATAGAAACTACGTTAAAAATAAATATACAAATCTTTATCTTGACAACTTTTCAAATATACATATTTATCAAAGATACTATTATTAATCATACAGCAGTTTAGCGTTGATATTTTGTTAAATTTGGCCCGTTGACCGGTTTAACGCCTTTTAAGACCACAACATGATATCAGCTGCATTTAGAATATGCCCGCACGTTAACAGTGTAATTTATTAAAAATATAAAATTCGCAGCCGCATTGACTTTACAATAATTAAACAGCCATAAAGGGAGCCGAAGGTCAGCGGCGAGTAAAGGTCAGAGTGTGTCAGGTGGCAACGGCAGCGCCGCAGATGATGTCACTGCTATTTTTATGGTCACTGTAAGTTGGCTAACAATAGTAGTGCATCTTCATTTATCTTTTAACTGCAAGTCGGCCCGTTCACCTTGTTGTACCCGTTATGTTTGTTGTTGTTGTTGTTGTTGCTGCTGTGAGCTGCCGTTTTATGCTAATTGGCCACAATGAATGCAAAGTAAACACAATTTTCCTTAGCTTCCAACAATGGCAACAAATTTGCACATTTTTTTTTTTTTTTGTGTGGTTGTTGTTGAAAATCGGCCATAAATTAAATTCATCGATTTGGGACGCAGGCGATTTTTACGCGCGTTATATATATTTTCTGTTCGTTGCTCATTTGAGAATTTATCGCAAAAAATCGTGTAAATATGTTATGCACAGGGCGTTCAATTGTTGTTATACACGCCGATGTTGTTGTTGTTGCTCAGCTGTGTGGCGCAATTAATTGTTGTTTAATTGAATTTGCATAAATTACGCATGGATTTCAATTATAATAGAAATTTCTGGCGTGCTTCGTTCGGCTAAATTGCTTAAATCAATGAATCAATTTTAGATTCAAGCATTGATAAGGCGAATTGAACAAGCGCGAGGAATTTGCACTTCCGGTTGCCCAATGAATCAGTGCGGCAACATTTATGGCGAAGGGAAGCGAAAACAAAATAGAAATGCTTCAAATATTGTATAGTTGTAGTTTGGAATCGATGGAAAAGCAGCGAAAGAAAATCTCAATCGATAAGTTCAGAATTCTTCGAGAAATGGCCAAATTTGAAATGGAATTTATAAATTGCTTGGGTACAGAAACAATTTTCGTTTTAATTTCATTAATTTATAAACTTGTTAGTCAAATTGAGAAACTTTTATAGTTCTGAAAATATAGAAAAATCTAATTGGGTTTATAGCAATTTAAAGGTGTCGAGGCAATTTGATTGAAGTGCTTCTAAGCAATCGATCAGTCAGATAAACAATTTCTTACACTTAAGCTTAACCACTTGACAGGTACTTTAGCTTTTATGCACTTCATTTATGCCTCACCTCCAGTCGCCAATTACAATCGCAAATATCGATGTAAACGATACATTATTGCATATTTAACTATTTATAGAATAGCGCACTGAGGTGAGTAGCCTCTCGACTCGGATAGTATTTAATGGAATTGTTAGAATAACTATAGTTTTTTTATTTCCTGCATTGTACATATTACAGGTTACTCAATACGAAAATATTTTCATAAGCAGACGCAGAGGTGGAACAAAAACAAAAGTGGCAACAGCAAAAAGGCGAGTAAATAAAGCAAACAAATATGTAAATAAAAACTACACAGCAACAAAAAAATTCAACACGTCAATAAAATGTAAATTTAGTGGCCCAACAACAACACGATGCAGCGCCAACTAAACAGAAATTTAAATAAACTCGAAAAAAAATATAAGCCGGCCGCATAAATTAAGAAACGAAAAAAACAAGCTAGCGAAAAAAAAAACAAAAACAATAACAAACTGAGGCGACACTAACGGCCGGCTATAAAAACCGTTGACGTTCTACGCAGCAGCGGCAGAGGGGGCGGGGAAGCGAGGGGGGCAAGGAATGTGTGAGAGAAACACGTCACACGTGGGCGTCAAAATGGGAGAGCGAAGCGAATATGAGACGAATGGAATGGAGCAAACCACAAACAAGTGCCGCCTGCAACAAACAATTAACAGCAGCAGCAACAACAACAGACGAACTACATTATGTTATGTTACAGAATATGTCGCCCGATCACATAACATGATATGAGCTAATGCATGGTGTTAACAGAACAACTTAAACGAACTATGAAACATTTGGGACGAAATGGAATGGAACCAACTACAAGTGCCGCCTGCAATTACCGTTTTGCCGCTGACGCCAACAAAAGTAACAGCAGACAAAACAACAACAACAAACAACAGCATGAGCCATAAAACCTGTTACAATTTTATTGCTGCGACTGCGACGCAGACAGCGACTGCGACGGCGGCTGCTGCTGCTGCTGACTCACTGCGCAGGCGTGCGGCGCTCAGCTAATTGCGGCTCGTGTGAGTGACACTAGCGATTAGCGTCGCTGTCGACGTCGCTCTGTTATCGCTGACGTCGCCAGGTGAACCGAATAATTTGCATGAAACTTTTGCTTTAATTTTTGCTGTTTTTATTTGTTTTTTGTTACTTTGCAGCGGTGGGTCGTTCACATTGCCGTAGGTTGCGATCGCTCTCGAACTCAACTTGTTTGAGATACTTGACTTGCGTTACTCGATTTACGATTTAAGTATATATGCAACATCTATTTAGCGTGTACCCGAAAATTAATTTCACATTTCGGAATGTGGTACAATTTGCGTACTTGGATTTAATCGCTTCACATCAGCAGCAAACAAAGGCTTGAATTGCTTTTTAGCTAAAAGTAAATGTTTCAAGCACTCACAAAAACATAAAAGATCAATACGCCCAAAAATTTAATGTGAATTTAATTTGCTGGAGTTTTCGATTAATTTGAAGTTGATTTGAAACAAGTAAGCTTATTGCTCGGGCTAAATATAATTATAATTAAATCGAGTGCTTCTTATCAGCGGCAACAGCTCAAGAAATGTGTCGTGTCGCGCCTTCAATTTCGCATGTGCGCCATTTATCAATATCAAGCAGTAAATCTTTATTCGTTGCGATGCAATCACACTCACACACACACACACATACACAAAGCGCCACACACTTATACTTATGCAAATACAAATCGTACATTAGCTGAGCTTAGCGAGGGTGGCTTGAAAGCTTATCAAAGCCAATGCAGAAAATGACATAATGCAAAGGCATGTTTATTTGAGAACATGAGCAAATCTATTTTTCTGAGACAACACGAGGAAGCAGACAACAAATTTCGGTTAAATGATTTTTGATTATTTGTCAATAAACAAATAAGTTGCTTTAAGCTACACAAATATCTCACACACATTTTACTAGAAGCTGAGTAAATTAAAATCGTATTTCTGACATTTATTTGTTTGAGCTTCGAAAATATCTCCAACATTAAATTCAATTTCTCGAGCTAAGAAATTTAATATTCTTGGTACAAATCGATTCATTTCAATGCACTAATTTGCTTAAAAGCAAGTCATAGATGGATTTTCATCAGCAGCATCTTCAATTACTGAAATTTAATGGGTGCATTAGAAAGAGTGAAAGCTTTTGGATCGCTGAAATACTCTACAATTGTTTTGAGTGCGCTCAGTTTGGTTTACTCATTGAGCCGCCCTCATTGATAAAGAGATCTGTAGATGCGATATTACGCAGTGAACAGAATTTGAATAAGCCACGAGGTTTCCACTCTCTCGGACAATCTGTATCGCTATCTCTATCTTGCTTTGCCGCTGTGTTTGCTATTTATTGCGTCTCTGCTTTGTCAGCCATTTTCATCAATCAACGTGCATTGCAAGGGGGGAGTGGCAACGAAATTTTAAATCAACTTTAATTGAAATAAATTGTCATATCATTTGCTCTGTAAATGGAAATATGGACAACATCAACGCAAAATATGTGGGCTACATTTTTCGTTCATATCTCTTATCTGCGGGTCTTCGCCTCGTTCCCTTGCCCCTCTAGTTTTTTCTGCTCTCAAGTGCTACTTAAAATCGTCCATAAATTACAGCCATCAATCAAACAAATTGAAAAATTAGAAATATTGTTGCATTAGCAAGAATTCTCGACACAAAATTGATGGTCAATATTTGTTTGCGATGAGAAGTAAAAGTAAAAATAAAAGTAAAAGTCAAAAAGCAGCAGCTGTAATAAAAGCCAATTAAGTGAAAGTTATAGCCAAACATTCAATGTTTGTTATGTTTTTCAAACACATTTCAGAGATGATGGCCTTAAAGCAATACCAAAATATTTCATAAAATTTAGTAATAAAAGCAGAGCTGTATCTCAAGAAAATAGTTCAACAACTTTGTGCTCAACTGCACACGCACAATACAGCTACAGATAGATGTAAAACTATATAACACATATAATATCTGTAAAGCTATATAACCCCTGTTTCCCTTTGGGGCTTTACAATTACAATTTATGGAGGCGAGCGCTCAGTTTATGCAATTTATGTGCAATTTTTCAATTGGCACTGCGACAAACGGCAAACCGGAAGATTTCATTTCAGCTCTTTTATTATTTTTCACATTTTCACATTGTTTTTTGTAACGTTGTAATTAGAGTCACATAACTTTACGTTCATGCTGCATATGTGAAAATATAGTCGTTACTCGATGCGACGTCGACTAAAGTTTTTAATTGCAATTAATTAGAATGACACTTGGAAAATGTCTCGCAAAACTGCTGACACTGCAAGCTGACGACATTGAGCTATTAAATCTAGTTTAGCAAAAGGATTGCTTTGAAATATTAAATGCAATTAGCAGTTGATTAAACCCAAACATGGGGACAATAATTGAGTTGTTAACACACAGAGATTAGAGACTCTAAAATCATATTTTACTTATTACTTTCTGCACTTTTAAGTACATCACAATTACTTTTCAATGCAATGCCGTAAGTAACATATATAGTTAAAGCAGCACTTGATTAATTATTAGAATTCAAACTGCTGAACTTGATAACTTGATTAATGGTCAAAGTTATTTTAGGCAACCTCTTAAAAGTTCAATTCAAGTAAAGCCCAGCAAATATTTATTATATTCAAAAAAGAGACACACACAATATTGTAGTCTATTATTAATTACGCAATTAATTTCCAGCTAGAAGTCTCGACTTTGATTAAACTCGAAGAATGGCCTGCAATGAATTACTTTGAACATCACTTCTACGATCTTGGAATAGTTTGCATTAATCTTTGTGGTCATTAGCGAATTTCAGAGGAATGACATCTATTTATCTCAATCTATCAATCTATTAGCATACAGATATTTTTACAGCTATCGCATTTGTATTTATGCCGCCCAAGATGTCAATAAAGTTATTTATTATGATGGGAAACTGGTGTATAAAGTTAGCGGATAATAAAAACTATTCAAGAGATACCAAATAAGCTGAGACAACATCTGATTATCTGGGCCAGCATACGCTCGTTATTCCAGTCGCGCGATACATCAAAAGCCAACATCATTTTATGGCTGACATCATACAAAACTAGACATTAGATGATTATCATTTCAGCCACAACACAACCGAGTCTTTTAGTTCCATTTATCAACATCGAAGCGAATTCTGTCTGTTTGTGTGTGTGTCTTTTAAGCTACGGTCAACTTCCTTATCAATCATGAAACATTTACATTTGAATGGGAAACAAAAATATAAATAATAATATGTATGTGAGAAATACAGCATTTAATTCAAATTATGAAAAATTATGGTAGACAAAAATTTGCATAAATTGCAAATATCAACAAAATTGTGTGTTTTGTATTCATTTTAGTTCGTCCGCTTCGAACAAATCTTTGGCGTACTTAAATTACGTGGGAAAAACGCTGAAAACGAGAATCGCGGGGCGTCAAAAGTTGACACATGAATTGTGTGTATCATTTGATATAGGGAATCGACAATCGACGCTACAGTGAAAGCCGGCTAAGAGGAAGGAAAAGCACAAATAATATGTAATTACGACTGCCTTTTAAATCTGTCAAACTGCCAAACTTGTTACCAACAAATAAATGTGGGCGTTATCGACAGCTGTCCGTTTGGCAGAGCTTTCACTGTAAATTGATTATAAAGCAAAGTCTCGACTACGTCACAAACGGCGCACTCGATAAAAAAGTATCAACAAATTGAAAGCCGCAAGTCGACCCGCATTTGGGGCTATCAAATTACAAGCCAAAGAGAGACAGCAAGAGAGAGAGAGAGAGAGAGCATAACGTTTAACACTCTGGAAACTGAAGACAATGTAAACAATTTACGCGCATTGTCAAAAAAAAAAACCCGAGGCGAAGAAGCAGCAGCAAAGTCAACAAAGCGACGGGGGAAAGGAGCAAGCAAATTGTAGGCACACGTGTGAAAACGACGTTTAACATATTTGTTGTTGTCTATGCAAATAGATAAACAAATCCAAAAAACAGACAAGCAGACGACAGTGAGTGCAAACACACTCGACGACACACAATTTGGCGATGCGCTTTTAATAGAGAGTGAAAACCCAGGCACAGAAAACAATGAATCTACATATTTGTTTTAAAAAAAATTGAAAACATAAAATTTGGAATAGATTTGGAATTACCCACAAAACATGAAATTTTTGTATAAAATGAAATTAAATCACTCAACATTATTCTTTGAAAATATACGAGTTTCATTTATTTTTATCAAAAATAAAATTAAATAACTCAAAATTCATTTTTGAAAATTGAAGATTAAATGAAAAATCCATTATGATGAAATTTTATTTTAAATGTTATTTCTTATTTTCATCATTATATCAAAAATAAGAATATTGGTATAAAATTAAAAAAAATACGAAAAACTAAAATATAATAATTCTAATTTTGTTTAAGTTTTAACAATTTTTATATAATTTTAAATTAAATTACTCAAATTCAATCTTGGGAAATTGAAGAATGAATTGATAGTAAAAATATAAACATTGTCATGTAATATTTAAAATTTGTACGCTTTTTTGCGTTCCCTGGTGAAAACTAAAATGAAAAACTTGTTTGTGTGAAAGAGACAGAAAAGAAGTCGGGGACGTCGTGTAAACGGCAGCTTAGACAAACACGACCAATTGAGCTGTAGTTGACCACTCTCGACTTGTCTCAATATTTATAGTGTGCACTGTGCATGTTTATTGTTGTTGCTGCTGCAACTTCAGCTCTTCTCTTTCCGCTATTCATACATTCATATGTTGGAGTCTTGATTTGTTTGCTTACCGGATAATACATTCCTTGCGCAGGAAGATAATATGTCCCGGGGCCCCACAGTTTGACGGCTTTTTGTGTTTACAGTTGCGTCGCAAATAATATGCACAGCTGCTGCCCACAAATCTGATCTGCTTGCTTAGCTTTAGTTTAGGGGTAGTCTACACCTTTTTTTGTTGTATGTAATTAGGGGTAGTCTGCACTTCAAATGACTTGTTTCACTATTTCTTTACAGACGTCGCATTTGTTGCATTTGCTTTGTGTGTGTTTTATGTACTACTGGAGTATTTTATTTTGCTCTTTCTTTTTGTTTGGCACAATTTGATTTTCTTCTTTTTTGTATTTTTGATTATTTCCAACGAATTTCAGATTGAAACTGCTGATTAAAAGTTGCGAAAAAATTAAATGAAATGATTTTGGGAAATTTTTATGCGCCGACCAACAAAAAAAAACCACGATAATAAAAATAATATTGAAATTATTTATACACTGCTCGTAAACACGGAATTTAGTCAAAAACACGATTTGCATTCAAAATATTTTCACGATTTTTACGATTTTTCCACAATTTTGAAATGTGCGCAGTTTTCGGAATATATTTTGACACGACAGGAAAATATCGAAAATTGAATATTGTTGTAAAACTAATTGTTGTTTAGGGGTTGCTCTCGTTCGCTTGTGGCAAAAAAGGATGTTGCATGACGGCGACCGCGACGGCAACGGCGGCAGCGTGGCAAGCGAAACGAAACGAAAACAGAAAATGCGCAAAAAACGGACGGAATGAAAACACAGCGCAAACGCGAGACAAAAGAGACGAGACCAAAAGCAGAAAGAAGCAAAGGCAAAAAAGCCACGCGCTTATAGAGGGGAACGAGGGGGGCGGGGCGGAAAAAGGGGGCAGCGGCAGCAGCAGCCGCAGTTTCCAGTTGAATGAAATGAATGATGTGTATTTATGAAGAAGAAACAACAACAATAAAAACTACTGCGATTGTTGTTGTTGTTGTCACATTGTTATTGTTATTGTTATTATTATTATCGCTCGATAACTCTGCACGTTTTTTTTTCGCTCTCCGCGACGTTGCACAAAGACAGCGCTTTGTGTCTGCGGCAATCGAATTCGAAAAACGCAATAGCATTTTTGCATGCTTGTGGGGCACGTTGTTGCTCTTGTTGCTGTTGTTGTTGCACTTTTTGGTTACGCGACCAACTAAAGCAGCAACAACAACATCTTCATCTGGCACACACATTTTATTTTAGCGTTGATTGAACGTCGACAAAGCAGCTGAGCGTGCACTTGTAGTAGTCACTGTATGTGTGCATAAGGCTCTCTGTGTGTGTGTGTGCGTTTGTTGGATGCTGAGAGCGAAAAATCGAATCAGAAAAAGAGGCAGGCGAGAGAGCGAATGGCAGGCGAAAAAGGAGCACAGGATAAACAAGGAGACGCTCGCAATGTAAACGAAGCGCACAAAGCAATGAGAGCAAAATAAATTTGCGAAGGGCGTAGAAGGGGCAAGACGGCGGCCAAAAACATGTGGCGCATTCAATGAATTTAAACACACACACACGCACTCACACACTAGCACACTTATAGAAATATATGTGCGTATGTATGTTTTTTTTTCTTATTTTGTATGAGCAATGATGATGCTCGGAAGCGGTGTGGAAGGGGGGAAAACAGGCAGAAGAACAGACAGGCACAAGAGAAATCACGTCCCTCGCGCCTGTCTGACTCTTGTGACGCTGCCGCCGCGCTGCTGCTGCGATTGCGAGTGCGATAGAGATGGAATATATTGTATTTATTTTTAACTTTTCATTTCATTTTGTATCTGTACGTTTGCCGATTCCGATTTCTACATATGTTTGTCGCTGTGTGTGTGGAAATAGTATTTGTAACTCGTCGTCGTCGTTGCACTGCACTTTTAATTTATTTTTTATTTATTTCTTTTTTTATTTCTTGCGGATCACTTGACTTTTCATAAGAATTCGCGAATTTGTTGAAGTTTTCACGTTTGTTTTTGGTGTCTTCGCGACTCCCACGACTTGTTGAGAAGAGCAGCGAGAATAAATATGCAACAACAACAAGCGCACAAGCGCATATAATATATGTGTACAATTGGTAGGGAAATACGCGCGCAACGCGCAACGAACAACGCTCAACGCTCAAAAATTACCGCAGCAACAATCAAAAGACGTCCGCTCGCAACGAGAAATGAAATGCGAATGAGAGATGAAAACGAAGAGCACAACTACAGAGGATGCCCCCAGCACAGCATAGGTGAGAGAGCGCGCCGCATACGTTTGAGGAATGTGTTGTGCATTGCGCAAAATGAGCGATTGAGGGTGTGAGAGAGAACGACACAGAGAGAGAGAGAGAGAGTGAGAGCGGCAGCAAGAGAGCGCGCTTGAGAAACGCAACACAACGTTTTACAACACTGCTATGTTAAGCAGTGCGCGAAACTTTATGTTTAAATAAATAAAACAGCTGATATTACACAAGCATAAATTTATGCATTATTATATGAGAAATCAACAATTTATTGCACAATATTGTTGCTAAATAGAATAATTGTTATTAAAAATGTTTGTAATACATTGATGATGTTTAATAGACTCGCGAACTATTTTCATCAACATTGCTTTTAAATTGAGATTTAAGAGTTATAAATAAATAAATATTGCAACTATTTATATCAACATCTGTATATTTTTTTTATATATACTATTTATTTGAGTTTAATTCTTGCGGTTGTTTCTTCAACAAGCAGTATTGCAAATATTAATATATAATAGTTTTATACATTTTATTATTATTATTTGATATTTGTTTAACATTTTCCCCGATTGATTGCGGTAACATGGCTATCGCGTTAACAGTGCCGTCTTAACAGGACCGCTGCTGTTATCGTTGTTGAGATGTTATCGATAACTCGCGTTGCGCGCCACTTTTAATATCGCAATTAAAATATTTACAAACAAAACAACTAAAGTTCATAAAAAAGGGCATAATAAAATGAGATATGTAATAATAATAATATGCAACATAAAAGTGGCAGTAGACAAATAATGTGCCAACATGTTGAAAGCATAAAGCCATTTAATGGCAGCCCACAAAAATGTTATAAAACTCTCATCGTCACCTATCAGTCTCGCTGCTTTTATTGTCCTGCCACAGTACAACAGTGTGGCATGTAACACAAGCCACGCAGCAGAGACACAGAGACACATTTTTAATGTCATCCAAAAGTGAATTCTCTTCTTGCAGCCGCAGCAGACTTCAGGCCGTGCCACAGATGCGTCTGGGCCCGGTTGGTTGTCAAGCGACTGAACAAACAACGTTGCCCAGCCGTTGGAACCCCTTTTTCGGCTGCTGCCAACAAATCAAAAATGCGACACGGAGGCAGTAAAACCAAATCAAAAGTGACATGCCTCATTTTCAGCTGCCCCGATGCCCCCTCGCAAAAAGATTGCATTAGCCGCATGTGAAGCGCTGGCAACAGTGCAGAAAGCAGTGACAGGACAACCTCGACAGGACTCGACTCTCGCCTAGGCCAACAAGGACAACAGCTGCGCAGTTGGGCAAAGCGTGCGAGGCTTATTAAACACCAACACCAACACCCACAGCAGGAGGGAGCAGAGATTTGAAATGCAAATGGCCTCACGAGTCGTTCATGCCACCATGCAACTGAGTTGGTGGCAGGCAACTGCAGCCACAGGCGCCAAAGTAGCAATTTTTGCACTGTGCGTTGAAGTGGCAACAACCATCCGGACAAGCTCGTCTCCTCTCCGTCGCGTTATGGCTTGTTTTGGGGGTGCTCTGCATAAATGCAAAATCCCCGACGAGCTGGCCAACTTTTTAATCCCTTTTGCCCAGCAAATTGTCGCCTTAAAAGCGGCCAGCTGCTGAGCTGAGCAGCTAAGCTAAGCGGCTTTCACTTGCTGCAACCGATAAGCATACAGAAATCACAAATATCACTTTAATGCCAGCTGTAAATAACTAAATAAATGTGTTGTAACTCAAGCAACTTGAAAAATGTTGTTCTAATGTGGCTAACATGCGCTTAACAGCACGCTAGCTTGCTGCTGTTAATCGGTAATGTAGTTGTTTCACAACAGTTGCTGTTAAGCTTAGCAAGGCGATGTTAAGCTTAACAGCGCTGTTAAAGCAGCAGCTCAATACATTAAGACCGAAACGTATTTAAAACCAAAAATTTATAAATCTTTTTAATTTTTGAGAGTAAACAGCACATAGGGAATTTAAAGAGCAAAATTAACATTTTTTTTTAATTTTTATGAGTAAAATTTTACTTTAGGGATTCAAAGAAAAAGAAATTTTAAAGCAAAGGCAATATATGTCCATGATGTTTATTATTACCAAATTGTATCAAAAATATTTTTTATTTGAAACATTCAACGCAATAAATTGATTTCGAAATAAATATATTTATTTATCTGATAAAATAAATACATATATTGCTTTCTGTTACCAATGCATTGGCAATGTGGTAACATAATCTAGTTTTAAATACAAAAAGAATAACCAAAAAGACAAGACTAACATTTGAGCTATTACAATTTAAAATAAACTCTCAAAATGCTGAATTACACACATTATCATATCGAACTGTTTTAAATATATGCTCCGATTAGATTATGGTTATTTTCGTGAATCTGCTTCAAATGGGTTAACAGCAAATGCTGGCGGCCATTGCAAAAGGTAAAGTGACCCAAATGCTGTATCCCCAATCTTAACTATTCCTCGTTTCGGCCAAATACAATCTGTTTCGCTGGCCAAGACGGCGGACGCAGTGAACCGCGCGCAATGCTAAGAAAAGCAGCCACACGACTCCTCGGGGGCCAGCGACGACAAAGCAACTTGATATATCGTGGGGCCAAGCAGTATAGTTGCTATATGTATTCGACTGGGGGCGGAGGGTGGAGGGTGGAGGAGTGTGGCTAACAAACCGCAAACAATAACAAACGATGGCCGGGGAGAAGCACAAATACAAACAGACGCAGAAACAGCGAGCGAAACAGACGCCTACAAGAGGCGGAGGTGGGCGTGGTGGAGGCGAAAAGGATTTATGATGCTTGTTATCGCGCAGCCAGCAACGACAACGATGACAAAAGGTGGCCAAAAAGGATACACAAAGGAAAGAGGGAGGGAGAGGGAGAGAGGGAGACGGCAATGGCGCGTAGCGCAGATAAAATCAGAGCGCACAAAAAAAAAAAAAGAGAAAAAAAATGTTGCATACTTTTCGGCGGGCGCTCGTAAAACGCATGCGAAACATGTGTTCGTTCATTCGGAGCGACAGCGAAATTGTAATCGCAAGTTTATGACACGACTAGGCCAAAAACGCACAGGTGTAATTGCCGCTCCTCCCCTTATCCCCTGGCTAATGATGCGTGTGCTGGCCATAAAATTTACATTAATTAAATTTCATAATAGGCTGCCGATAGGCGCCAAGCCCCTAATTAAAAACCAACTCAAAGCGGCAACAGAACTCAAAGATGCTACAATATATATATATATATATATAGCGAAAAGTTTGCCATTAAGAGCGTCTAAAAGTATCTATTAGGCTGCTGGTTTTCGGCGCGCAATGGCTAAATTAGTCAATAAATTAAAGCACGCTGAATGGCAGCAGAGCAAGGAGCACAGGACTTCCTGACTCCACGACTGGCACTCGGACTCAGACTCCTTATCCTTGCTGCCCTGCTCGCATCGTTGCTGTTCGCGGCTTTCTTTCGCCCTGGCCAAACATAACGAGCCAAAAACATTGCATTAAAAAATCCATTCATTAAAATGGCAAAACGTGGCACAAAATTTATGGCCCTGCGAAGACGATGTCGACGGTGGCGTCGGCGTCGGCGTCGGCGTCGACGGTGGGCGTCTCAAGTGGCAGCGCATTTGCTTCGAGGTTGCCACAAAGAGCAGCAGCCAGCAACAAAAAGCTGCCACAGCAGCAAAGGCTGACAGGTAAGCGTTTGGCCAGCATCCGTGTACAGTCTTTAACTTTCTTTAAGTGCCGCCCGCCGTTGCACGGTTTGCCAATGACACTGGCTTAAAGCCAGTTGAGACAGGAACGTGTTGAAATAAGTTCGTTAATGATTATTGTTTAGCAAGAAATTTATTGGCGACACCAACTCAAAAGCACATTAAAGCTCAAAATATTAAGTTGACTTACTCAAACATTGACAACTTCTTTAATGGACTAATTCAATTTAGTTTTACACAGAGCGAAAAATTATGATTAAAATATCTTTGCTTTGACAATGTTTCTTATCTGTTTAGAAGCTCAAAACGATCTCATTTCAAGAATGTTCAATAAAGAATTTACATGACTCCATAATGAAATCTTGATTTTTACACGTTCTTTGTTTCCAATATGTAATTAAATGGATTTTAATATTGAAGTTGCTTCTAAAAATTGCATTGTTGATTGTACTGGTGATTCATATTAAAGCTTCGAGAATGCATCTTGTTAGGAAAAGAGTTTAAAAAGCTTTTAGATATTTCAATTAAGAATAATTTATTGCCGCACCCTAAATGCCCAAACGTTTGCTCTGGCTATCATTATAAACTGTAACCTCGCATTTATGCTAAGTTTTAACTACATTAAAAATTATATATAAGTATTGTTAATGTGTTGATTTAATATATAGCACGCATATATTCATCTTAATGCAACAGTTATTAATTAAAAGCATTTGTGATAAATTTAATCTTTGAAAGCACATTAAAGCTCTAAAGCTCGACCTAAGTTGTAGTCGCTTAAAACATTCTTCAAAGTAGAATAATTTAATTTTTTAATTAAATTTGATTGAATTAATTTGATTGAACCATGCGAAATATAAAACTGATGAGCTTGTGTATCAAAAGCACATTAAAGCACTAAAGCTCGTTGGCGCTTAGAAGAGCTTCTTAAATGGAATATTTCATTATATTTAATGTTTAAATTGAAATGTTTTCAATGGTTAGGTAGTCAGTATTTAATGAAGCCAGTGCTAAAAGCACTGCTGCAGATTAATCCAATCCAATGCGAAAAGTGTAAAGTTTTAGCCTCAGCCCACTGGCTGCATTTGGGGGCGTGGCTGATTTGAGGATGCGCCAGTTCAATGCGCTCGCCCTGCACTCAATTATAATTTGCTCAGACAGACAAACAGCCCCAAAGCTCAACACACGACGCGCTGCGCGTCAATGGCGCTGACGCGACGGTGGGATTGAAAAGGGAAAGGGATAGGGATAGGGGAGGAGGGGAAGCCCCGTTTTGAGGCCTCCAGGGAGCATGTGGATGTTACATTCTGGTGCTCGGCGAAGCCATTAGCAAAGAGCAACAGCCTCATCTGCCAGCACACTCGTTTGTGTGTGGCTGCAAATTTATGTGTGTGTGTGAATTTCAATGGGCCAACGCCGAAAAGTGTGCAACATTTTGCAAAAGTTAAAAGCATTTGTCGGTTTATCAGAGGCGGGCAACATCCTGCCCGCAAAACTCTTTGCAGCCCACAAAACTTCTTTTCATCAGATTTGATTTGATTTCATTTCATTTGGTTATGAGTCTCTGTGATCCAAATGTTGCTGCCGCATCGATAGAGGCCATTACAAACTGTTATTTAACGTGTGGCAAGTCTTTGGCTGCCAAACAGAAACTTTGCCCAAAGTCGCAGCGCCATTTACACTTGAGTTTGTCATGAATATTATCACTAAATGAAAAGCAACTTGATAAGATTAAACCAAATTGGAAAAAAACATTCAGCTCATAAAACTGACTTTAAAGTAAATAGTTGCTTGACCCATATAAAGAACGTTCTTATTGAAGTAGCAAAAATAACTTGAAGCTCATAAAAGTAATTAATTGTTTGAGCTACAAAAATAATCGAAATTTCTAAATGAATTTCGAAAGCCTATTGATTGTCCTTATAACATTTATTTAAATTGCATTACATAATTATAAATGTTTATAGTTGCTTGACCAATTTAAGGACTTGTCTTTGAACTTTGAAAGTTACGATAAACAAACAAAAAAGTTATTTATCAATTTAATTGATGTATTTCTAGCGTATCAATTGAACATTATTTTAAAAGTAAATTTTGAAATATTACTTTTAAACCACAATAAAGAGAATATAATTTTCTCAGTGAATGTACGGATATGTTTTAGTATAACTTTATTTATACACAAATGTATTTATTAGTCTAATTGATTAATAAATTTCTTTATTAATCAAGTCTTTAAAAAAACATACACATTTTATTTATGTTTCAAAGTAGTCAAGTTTGTCTTTCTAATATTATATTAAAAGCAGTGTTTAAACTTAGACCATAGTCCAATATAAAGAATAGAATTTTTTGTGAATTTTGAAAATTGTATGAAAATTATTGGTTAAATTAAGAAGTTGCTTAATGGAATTTATAAATTAGAGACTATAATTTAAAATTTTGAACATTAAGATATACATCTTTGCATTATATTTTAACTAAATTAATTGTTCTTTAATATCAACTGTTCAAAATTGACTTCCATTTAAGCAAATGAAAATGAAAAAACCGCTCAACGAGTGCTTTGGTGTCGAGCAGCCTCGTCTGTGATCATCTGTCTGTGCTGTGAGCTCGTTATGCCAATATTGGTATCACACTTCAGTTAACAGCTTGAAAAGCGGCGAACGACTGTCAGCCAATTATCGATGCCAAAGTCAATAAAAGAAAATACTGCGCAAAGTTTACGCTAAAAGCCCAAAGATAATGTTTTCTGGCAGGACGAGGGAAAAACGAGAAAATGCGAGTGTCCGAGAGATCTAAGATGTGTTTTATGGGCGGAGCAGAAGTGGAACTTGTAATATTTTGACTAAAATCCAAAAGAGATATAATAAAATTCAATTGCGAGCTGCACGGCAAATGAAAACAAAATAATGAATATACTTGCCACACACACACACTTGGAGAGAAAACTTAGACGCCGCAGAAGTTGGCAAGTTGCGCTTGCCACAGACTTTTGGCCGTAAGAAAACACAGCGAGTGGGGCAAAGAGAAGAGGTGAGAGTTGCTCTCCATCAATTGGAGGCAAGAGAAGGGGGCGGGGGGCGGGAAGCCTGCAGCAAACACATGTCAAATGCGCTTTTTAAAAACAAGTTTTTGCTTCTAGCGCAAAGTTGCAGAGCGAGAGAGAAATAAAAGCCAAACTGCTTATCTCGACAAAAAGCCAAAAATGTAAGACGGAAACGAAGGGCGGTGCGGCTGGCCTTTGGTGGGCGTGGCAAGCTGCACTAATGGTGCCAAGCAACCGGAAATGCCGCCATGCATGTCTGCTTCTATTTGAACAAAATGGAGGCTGTGTATCGCAACTGTCTGTGTGTGTGTGTGTGTGTGTGTGTGAAGATCTTGATTGCCTTTTGCTACAGGCGAAACTTATCCCCCCTCTGTTTTTGCTATGATAATTTCCGCAGTTGCTGTATTACTACATATATATATAAAACAAGTGCATTCAGTCGCCAGTTTGATTTGATGCCCGACTTTGTAGCGTCGGCAACAAGAAAACCGAGAAAGAAGCGAGGAAATTCGTGTACAGACAAAAGCGAAACGCTGCTGCTGAAAACGTGATGTGAGCCGCGTGCGAATTGCGAATTGGAATTGACATTTTGGCCATTGGCCAAGAGCGAGTACTCGAGAGATGCGCTCTAAGCACAGATGACATCGAAGGGCAGCCCACTTGGCTCGTTATGTAAACGGGCTTGCATTCGCAACTTTGCTACAAACAGCTCTTTGTATACACTTTTATCCAAGGAAGAGCAAATAAATAAACCTGCTTCTTCAAGAATAACCTAGATACATGAATAAAGAGCACTTTTTTAGCTGCGAGGCAAGAGAGCAAAGCGAACTTTCTTCAATTCCGAGATCGAACTTGTTTCACGTCTTCATACTTGCATGATCAAATGGTTGTGATACGGTTGAAGAGAAAAATCAATAAATAGAGCGCACAAAATGTCCAAAATTCTTCAATTCCGAGATCAAACTTGTTTCACGTCTTCATACTTGCATGATCAAATGGTTGTGATACGGTTAAAGAGAAAACTCAATAAATAGATCACACAAAATGTCGACATCTTTACTTCGTGACTTTGTTTAATTTAATTTGCACATAAGTGTAGTTTTTCTATACATCATAGTACCACATAAATAGTACTACCCATATTTTTTTAATTCTCTTTGGCTTGCACACATCTTCGAGCAAATGAGTTGGCTGCAGCATGTTCAATCGAACATATTGCAGTTGAGCGCACAATTTAAAAACGGCGATCAAACATTATGTCTTCCATCCCGCACACTTGTTACAATGTCGGTCGACCATAGGATGAGAGAAGTTGTGTACGTTATGTATTTATGTTCATTAGAGTATTTCCTAATATGATCACAAAAGGCGAAGAATACAAGCAATCACTTCGAGCCAATGAGTTGGCTACAGCATGCTCGATCGTGTTGCGTGTTGCGTGTTGCAGCAAGCGTGAAACTTGAAAATGGCGATCGAACATACTGTCTGTCAATTAATCATAATGTGAGTGTAAATGAGATAGATATAGTATTCTCGATCATGCATGAGGGCGCCGTTTGAAAACGCCTCTTCCACACATGTTGTCACAATGTGACAGCCATGGCGTTTTAATTGCTCTCTAAAATGTCCCATTGGTCGGAGCCAAGTGTCGCACAAAATAGAAATGGCGCCGTGCATATGATTTTAAAGTGTTCGTGGGTAATTGAACTCACGGCTAATTTGCGACACAACAGCAACAAGCGCTAAACTGTTGTGAAATAAAAATCTTAAATTGACATTTGCTACTCGGCGAATTAATTGCATTTTGTATGGCAAAGTATTTTAGTTAGTTGTTGTTGATGCCCAATTTAACAGCTTAAAAACGCTGCATATTAATGGCCGCACATCAAATTCACTTTGCACACGATCCGTGTGTGAGACGGTGTGTGTCTGTGTATTTGTGCCTGTGTGTGAGAGTGTATTTGTCTGGTCTGGTTAAAGTGCTGGAGTTGCACTGTTGATTTTGATGCTGCCTAGGCGCGAGCATGTTTGCTTTGTTGCCCTCTCTTTGCCCCCTCCGCGTCACGCGGTTTATCTGCCCAGCAGCACGAATGCGCCCTCTGTTGTTTGGTTGCGTAACTGCCGGCTGACGTCGCTTTTTGTCGGCTCGACCAACGTCAACAGAACTTTGCACTTTGCAATTGCGTTGGCGTCTGCGTCTGCGACCTGCGAGTTGCGAGTTGCGAGTTGCACCGGAAGTCAATAAAAGTTGGCCTATCACGGCAAACGGTTTTTTGTTGCAACAACGGTAACCTAACTTAATTCTGATTATTTTTGGACCACAATTTCAGCTGGCAGACAGGTCATTCTTGTTAAACTTCATCAATTTATAATTGCTTTAAGTGTTAGAATAAAAGCAATCGATATTAAAATTAGTCATTGAAGAATATTTTATACTAACTACTAACTTAAATTTGTGCACTACAAAAATGTCCTTTTAATATTTTTTCCCATTTGAAAATGGCTCTAAAAAGAACCCATTAATAATTTCCCAATTTTATGAAAGTTCTTTTTGGCAAAAGGCCATGTGACAAGGATAAAGCTTTTATGCCGCAAGCTGAGGCGACCTCTATTGTGAGAATTGTAGCGCCATCTAGCGCTATATCGTAGTAACTGCACAGAGTGCAACTTGGCGAGCTTTAAAGCTGCAGCCGTGCAACAGGCTGCTAAATTTACCGTTGTAAAACAAAAATAGAAGTGAAAAACCAAAATGTGAAAAAGTGAGTTAAGTAAAATAAACAAAAGTAAAACAAACACAAACCGAAATGTCGTCAACTAGTGCATCCCATTCCTCATTTAGCTCCTGGCGCATCACGTCCTTATGGGCATCGTGCACCAAAATGCGCTGTAGCAATAGCATCATAAAAATAAAATGAAGCAGTTGCAGCCACAAAAAAAAAGAACCATAAGCAAAAAATTAACAAACCGAAATATCGTCTAGTTGATCCCATTGCTCCTTTAGCGCATCGTATTGATACTCGTAAATCATTTCACACCAATAATTTAAATGAATTTATAACACACTCAAATAAATAAATTTGTATTGCAAGCGCACATAAAAAGATTTGCATCAGTGTCAATTGATGTCGCGGCGACAAATGAGCAACTTAGCAACTGAGCCGAGCAAGAGAGAGAGAGCAAAGCGATGCGCGCAGCTGAATCGACGAGTCACTCGGAATTTCCCTTTCACACACGACCCTTCAGCAACAAGTAGTGGGCGATGCTGGGAGAGAAGTAGATAGACGAAGTCAAGAGTGCAAGCGCAATTAGCACACGCGGGTTAAACATTGTCTCTCTCGATTCCTCACACACACACACACACATAGGGAAATTGTTCTGCGACGATTTGCACTGGATGTCGAAAGAGAGTAAGCGAATTCATTCCCTCTTCTTCTAGTTGACACGACCATTAGAGGTCACTTCTTGTTGTTGTAATTTCTCAGACAACATTTAATGCAGCATTTAAGACAGTCAGGTATTTGAAGCGGTAATCGCATATCACATGATTAAAGCAGGGAAACTAGTTATTTTTCGAATATAACATGCCGAGGCAAACAAACTAAACATTTCTCATGGCAACAAAAAATCCGCTGATAATTTCCCTATTGGAGAGCCATCTGGTCAAAGCTCCAGGAGTCCGGGAAATTAGGTATTCAATAATTTGCTTAAAGCAGGTGAATTTAACATACATATATACATTTATATATACATACATATGTATAAATACACAGCTCGATCGCTGAATCAACCCCCAATGATAATCGAATCAAGACAAACAAGTAAGAAAGCTACACATAGAGTGCTCGAGTGGTCATCGTTAATTATTGCATTTAGCAAATTTAACAAGTTTTCGAAATATTTCAAGAATTGTTTCTTGCTCTTCTCAACTGGGTAGCGGGTATTTTACAGTCGAGCAAACTCGACTGTAGCTTTCTTATCTGTTTTTTAATGTTCAAATAATGTTCATGAAAATACCGAGAGGTGTTAAATGGAGACCGCAGTCGAAGGCAACAACAACGAAAAAAAAAAATATATATATGATTTGCACAAAATAATGTGCAAATGTTTCTAAAAAAATGTGAACAACAATACAACCTATTTAATTTTGCATTCAAATAGCTCTGTCGTAGGATCGCACCTGGAGGGGGGTATCAAATCTTTTTTTAATTTATAAATATAATGAGTAACGGGCTGTATTGACATTACACATGTCTGTTTCAATAAAATAACGTAGAAAATGTAAAATGTAACTGGCAACTTGGCAAATATGTATAATTAAGCAATAATCAAATTAAATTAGTTTTAGTTTACATGTTCAACATTCAATACTATATAAAAATGATGACTAAAAATATGTTAAAAATAATTATATTAAGAGAAGATTCGAACATTCAGTCGTCTCTCTCGTACACACATGTTGCCATAAATGTACTGTTTGTTCTATAGTAAAATTGTCTAAATTGCTAAATTTTGCTGTGTAAATATCGCAGTTATGCAGTTAGAAATGTCGAAATAAGGACGCGAACATCACAACTCTTTTCTCGCTTTTGTCTTCAATGGCAAGAAGATAATGTTTGGGATGCAATGTGGGCGCTTAAAAAGCGCAGGAGCCGGTGAGAATCCAGCCGAACACGGTTCTCTGTGCAACTGGAAGACCGATCTGATCCGAGATAATGCCTTTCCTAATAATGCGGCCGAAAGCGTCGGCTCCAAGCACCATCGACACTGGCGATGGCGTGTCGAAAGACTCATCTGCTAATTTGATATCCATGTAGTGCTCACGAACTCTGGCATTAACTTGACAAATGGGAGTGGTGATTGTTAGGTCACCCTTCAATTGGAGCTCGACATCAAACTCCTTTCCCTGCTCGGAAGCCGGACACAAGGTTATCCGGCACAACGCACATATCTCACAGTCCTTGATATGTAAGTCGTCTGCGAGGGAGACGTCGATGGCACTGTGAGGGACTCCGGGATTAATGAGCGCCCGCGTCTGGCACAAGTTGCCCGAGCTAGTCCTGAATTGGACAGTCGCCGTTGGGAGCAAGTTGGTGACCCAGATCTGGAGTGGCCCGGCTGACAGGGATGCTGCGGATGAAGCAGCTGTGGGGCGCACCTGTCGACGTGTCGTTAAAAAATTTGTATTTTATTTAATAAAACAAGTAAGAAAGCTACAGTCGAGAGTGCTTGACCGCAAGATACCCGCAACCCATTTCGACAAAAAAAAACAAAAAACATAAATGCTTTTTCAGTTATTAAAGAATCAATTTTATTTGATCAATCAATCAATTTTATATGCTGCTCGCGCTTGGTTTGTTTAGTTGACGGTGTGACCATGACGGCGTTGTGGATTTTTACCCGCTAGTTTCAAATATATACAAACAAAACACAAGTTTCAGTATATTTTTGATATATTTGTTGTTAAAATATCATTTACATTTTTTTTTTTCTCTCGAAATGGGTTGCGGGTATTATACGGTCGAGCACTCTCGACTGTAGCTTTCTTACCTGTTTATTTTTGTTAGCAGATTCAACAAGTTTTAGTAATGTCTTAAAAGTATTTTCGTGCTCTATAAAACTGAGCATAATCTTATGACGCCGAGCTTTATAAATTTTATAAATCTACAGCGCATGCAACAAGCCCATACCAATTCGTGCTTAAGCTCTCCTAGCTCCTCATCTATCTCCATAGCTTGCGACATGTTTCGGAAGTGGGACCCCATTTGCTAAATAAATAAAAAATACAATTAAATAAAAATAGTTAAAGAGAACAAATTATAAAATAGAAAAGTTTAAACAAAGAAACATAAAACGAACCCCAGTCGATTATCTATCTAATTATCTATCGATTATTTATCTCCATCATTGTTGCCATTTTAGCTTATTTCAAGCTAGATTTAGCATATTTTAAAATGAAATAGCTTGAAAAATACTTGATTAAAAATACCATTAGTTACAGTTACTAAAAATTATGTGCTAAAAACAAGAACGAATATATTCAATTAAATATGTTTCGTTCTCAAAAAAAATTCTTGAATTTACTTAACTTGAATAATATGATTTTGTTTTAGTGGACGAAAAATGGGTTTATCACAGTCGAGTGCTCTCGTTTGTAGCTTTCTTTTTTGTTTTAGATAGCGAAATATTATATATATATTTTTCCTTTTGTTTTCGACATTAACCCTTATGCAAAATGACTCTTGTATGGTTGTGTTATTTTTATTTACTGATATTCTTAATTTCTTAAGAGACCAAGAATACCGAATTGTTGTCAGGCAATGGTAACATGGAAGAAGATAACACGGATAGTTGGCTTAATATAGATTTTTCAAAAATGTATTAAACAACTTTTATTTCAAGATTAGAATATATTTTACAATTCAGAATCTTAACAAAAGATTGTCACTAAAAAAACAGAAGCAACGATTAATTTCAGATTGAAAATGATCAAAAATTAAAAATTATTACCTTAAATTAAATTGGAAGTTAATAGATGCTTCTGTTTTTTTAATGTCAGCCTTATGTTAATGTTCTCAATTTTAAAATATATAATATAAATGTTATACAAAATAAAATCTTATAAATTTAACACCATCCACATGTCGGCGGCACACATTGCAAAAAACCATTTTGCGTAAGGGTTAATGTCGTATATTAAATATAAGTTAAGGTCAGACATTCCACGAATTCATGTCCACTACAAAGACAGTGCACTATGGGGAAAATAACCACTTTATCTGGCAATCATTATTGTGAGTGAACCAAAAGAGATTTTTCACTGCGGTTTTTGTATTATGTTGTTATAGACCATAAGAAGCTATTTTAGAAACGGACAGTCGTTTGGTGGCGCAGTGCGTCGGTTCCCGAGTTCGAATCCGCGCTTGTAAAATTTTTGACATTTAACTTTTTTATTTATGTTAGCAGATTTAACAAGTTTTCGTAACGTCTCAAAAGTATTTTCGTGCTCTGTAAAACTGAGCATAATGTTATGACGCCGAGCTTTATAAATTTCATAAAAATACAGCGCATGCAACAAACACATACCAATTCGTGCTCCTCATCTATCTCCATAGCTTGCGACATGTTTCGGAACTGGGACTAAATAAATAAAAAATACAATTAAATAAAAATAGTTAAATATAACAAAATATAAAATAGAAAAGTTTAAATAAAGAAACATAAAACAAACACCAGTCGATTGTTGCTTAAACTTATCTATCTCCATCATTCTTGCCATTTTAGCTTATTTCAAGCTAGATTTAGCATATTTTAAAATGAAATAGCTTGAAAAATACTTGAAATGCATATAGCTTAAAATCTGGTTTATTTCAAATATCGTTTAGCTAATTTCAGCTTAAAAAAATGTATAACAAAACATGTTTTGTTTTTCGATTGTATTATAATTTTTGGTAATTTTTATCGATAATTTGGACAAAAGTCATATTTGTTGTTGGTATTTTAATAATAATCGTTAGCAAGTTTCGGTCACTGAAATTTTGCACATGTTTGTTTTGCGTTTGTTGTTGCGTTGTTTTACAAACATGCCGAAAGTGTCTTATAAACAAAATTTCCGCGATTCGTGGTTAAATTTCGAAGAGTTAATCGTTGCTTCTGTTTTTTAATGTCAACCTTTTGTTAATGTTCTCAATTTTAAAATATATAATATAAATGTTATACAAAATAAAATCTTATAAATTTAACACCATCCACATGTCGGCGGCACACATTGCAAAACCCATTTTGCGTAAGGGTTAATGTCGTATATTAAATATAAGTTAAGGTCAGACATTCCACGAATTCATGTCCACTACAAAGACAGCATTCATTATTGTGAGTGAACCAAAAGAGATTTTTCACTGCGGTTTTTTTATTATGTTGTTATAGACCATAAGAAGCTATTTTAGAAAAGTGGACGTGGCAACGCCTCTTCCGCCCAAAAAATTGGAAAAAATAAAATTTTACGTGCATCTAAACATTCCAAATTTTGTCACCTTTACGAACTTACGTTGCAAATAGAAGTTTCACCACGCCCCCTTCCGCCCCCAAAACTATGAAAAACACACGATATCTTTATCTGTGTATGCCTGGTTATAATTCGCCTGTCCAGTACTTCCATCGAATCCATAACTGACGATGAGCTCTGCAGATAAAAAATCGGTATGCTGATTCGCCAATACACCTTGGATAACATCTTCTTGAAGCTTTACAATCCGAGAAGCCGTGTGCTCCAAAAGGTCTGCATTGCATCTTTTGGTTGCCATACTTTTATAAATTGGGTAAATATCCACATTTTTCTTACAAATGTCATCTCGGCGAACACAATACTGTTCTATGTTGAACCCTTGATCTAAAATTAACGGCAATGCTTCATCTTTGGAAGCACTTACATTTTTTACATTTTATCCAATTATAATGCAAACTATTGCAAAATTTGTGGTAATTCATTTTTAAAATGTTGGACGCATGCAGCTCAAAATAATTTTGAATTGCATTCTCCCGTTCGTGTCGGCCCCTCTCGCTGTTACACACAGCCAACAAATCGGCGTTGGAAAAAGTGAGGTTACCTAACAAAAATGCAAATTATGCCGAAAGAGGGAAAAAGAGGACAATAAGGCCAATACCTCTGAACTTAAAATTGACAACCCTGCAACGAACACTTGGACGAACACATTAACAATTCTTAACCCTTTTACATAATCATCTCCAAAGTTGAACAAAATATTAGTATACAAACGGACAATTTGAACGATTAATTACATTAAACACACAGTCCAAACCTGCGAAATCGAGGTTCATGACTTGATTTTCTTCTAATTGGAATGCCATCATTGAATATTGAAAAAGAAAATCAATGCAAAAATGTACAAAACTTGGCGCACATGCTTTTAATTCTAACAGCTGACTTTAGTGCTCACATGGAACTGTTAAATTTAACATTTTGAGTATGAGGCATAACAGTCTGATGTTTTCATAATGCGTTAAAAATAAATTCGTGCTAATTCGAAAACTTTTAAAAATCCTGCAAAGTGATCATTTTCCTCATAGTCATGAACCTTTCACATGCCCAACGAGACGTGCGCTTGTCGGCACATTTACTTCAACAACAACTGAAAACTGGCGCATCCGGGAAACTATGATAACACTTGACTAGCTTTACTTTACCGTGAGTAGAAAAGTGTAAAAAGAGATGAATAAGTGAGTGTAAAATGGAGTCTCGAGTTGTAATAATGTGAATGTGAAGCAAAACTTATATACATATGTATGTATGAACAGTATGGTAACGAAACGAAACGTACAAGTATATACATATATATATGTACATATGTATATCAAACTATACTACACCAAAGAACAACGTATGTACATTTGCATGTGTATAAGTGCTTGTGTGAAATCAAATGCGATAATCACTGCCGAATTACAAAAATCAGCGATTGCAGAGCCATAGCAGAACAACGAAATATTTGTGGTCTGCTATGCTCTTAGTTTCGTGGCGCGATCAACTGCAGCAGGGGTGCCCAGACGCTGCTTACGACGGATCAAATTTCAATAAATTCAAAAGAAAAGACCAACACTAGTAAAGAAATTTTTATTTTATTTCAATGGATACACTGAAAAAATTAGGAAGATATATTTTTATAATAAAGACAATTATGAGATAACAATGAAAATATAAAATTTATGCACATGAATATGGATGATATTTTTAACTCTGTACATATTTATTATTCGAACAAATGTTGCGTCCAGCGATCCATGATTCACTATTTAATTTAAATTTAAATGCCACGTCATGTTTACCTGTGAAATTACGCGCAAATTAGCAAAAAATATAATAATTTGCTCTGCGTAGCCGTAGCGGTAGTAAAAAGTTGAGAGCCAGATGAGAGCAGAGCGTATGATATTTTTCATATGCTACGGCTCTCGTGTGTGTTTGATTTTTCGCTTTCTGTTTTTGCCATTTGGTATCGAATCAAATTTTGATCACCTTATAACCTTAGGCTGCAAACATAGTGCGCGCTGAGGCGAATTCCTTGCGATGCGAGTAATCTAATAGGTTGCATAGTGCAAGACGAATCTCAGCGCGCACTATGTTTGCAGCAACCACAACAGAAACGAAACGCACATACAGAGAGTGGAGGTATACACACACACATATGTACATATATAACACAGTGAAACAAAAATCAAACGCCAATGCGTCACAAAACTCAAAAAAAAAAAAAAAAAAACAACACACTGTAACTGACTGCGCTGACTGCGAGAGATATATATTACAGATTTTTGAGCTACCCACTTATACCACACTGCTTATACTACATACATACACACATTTCAAATTTATTACTGCACACTCATGTTGATATCTGATCTCGAGATTGGCTATATACATACATATATGATTCATTTCTTTATTACAATTTTAGAAATTTTGTATAATAATTGAATAATAGAACACTATATTGCAGAGAATAGACAACAACACGATCTAAACATAAAGAATAATTTACCAGCTAACATATAAGCACATATCATATCCACAACTTCTTCACCCTGTAAGATAAACGTAAAGTCACTTAATGTCCAAAAAATTGGCTGACAATATTAAGAAGACATCGCGCTCTGTTTTGAGGGTTCCAGCAACAACTTCTAGAGTAACTCGCTCAGGTAGACACCCAAATACCCTTCCGGTAATTAGAGAACAACCCGAACCATTTTTCGAACAACAACCTATAATGGACTCAGGACACGACTCAAACCTTGACCCCGTCTGTTAGCGCCTCCAACACATCCTTGCCAACCACATTTAAGCCCAAAGACATAATGATCTTAGTAGAACATTTGCCCACCTTCGACGGCGTCCCTAGACAAGTGTCGAAGAAATCCTTAAGTTCATTCGAGGTGCTGACCAAACACCATATGGCTTACTCACCCTAAGAGCCATAAGGAACAAGATAATATCTAGGGCTGACGAAGTTTTGGACTTGGCTAATACTCCATTGAATTGGAATGATATCAAGGCTAACCTCATTCGGCTTTATTCAAGCAAGAAGAGTGAAGCTAGTCTCCTGAGGAAACTCGGAGCATTCAACATTTTAGGCGAAGTATATGTCTAGTATATTTGGATGACATAATAATTTTTTCTGCCTCTCTCCAAGAACATCTCAAACACCTAAATAAAGTCTTTCAACGTCTTAGAATTGCAAATTTCAAAATCCAACTTACAAAATCTGACTTTCTTAGGAAAGAAACCGAATTTTTAGGTCACATAGTGACCCAAGAGTGCGTAAAGCCCAACCCTAACAAAATAGCCGCCATAAAAAACTTCCCTTGTTCCACAAGCAAAAAAACAATCACGTCTTTGCTTGGTCTGCTCGGCTACTATAGGTAATTCATCAGAGATTTTGCCCGAATCACCCAACCTATGACTAAACTGCTAAAGGGCAACAATCATAGTCGATGATGAATTTCGAAAGACTTTTGAATTTTGTAAAACACTTCTCTCAAACGACACAATTCTTCAATACCCAGATTTTTCCAAACCATTCATACTAACCACCGACGCAAGCAAATTCATACGGAATATAATAATAATAAAAAAAAAGAGTATTAAATGAACTTAATTTAAAATAAAATATTTTAATATTGTCGCTAATTAATAAGACATACAGGAGTTAATTAACATTAAATCAATATTGTTAAGAAAACAGATCAAATTAAAACAAACAAAAATAAGTAACAAGAAAAATTTTACATTGAAGTTCCTAAATATAATGTTATTTATTTATTTTATTTTATTTAAAGTCGACTATGAACTATCAGGTCAGATGGTAGGTTAGTTAGCTAGTATTTAATTTTTGTTTTAATTTCAAACACCATATTAGTTGCTAATTATTGTTAGCTAAGAATGATAGAATACAATTTTTAATATTTAGAAGAGATGCATCGGCGTTGAAAACACAGTAGAGTCTGTTGTAGTCAGCACAGAGAACTCGAAAAGGTTCATACTTAGAATAGTTAGTTGTACATAGGTTAAGGGATAAAGGTGTGAAGTTACGTGTATGTCTAACAGGCACTAACAGGCAAAATTCACTTGTAGCTGCTCGCGCTTGGTTTGTTTAGTTGACGGTGTGACCATGACGGTGTTGTGGATTTTTACCCGCTAGTTTCAAATATATACAAACAAAACACAAGTTTCAGTATATTTTTGATATATTTGTTGTTAAAATATCATTTGCATTTTTTTTTTTCTCTCGAAATGGGTTGCGGGTATCATACGGTCGAGCACTCTCGACTGTAGCTTTCTTACCTGTTTATTTTTGTTAGCAGATTCAACAAGTTTTAGTAATGTCTTAAAAGTATTTTCGTGCTCTATAAAACTGAGCATAATCTTATGACGCCGAGCTTTATAAATTTTATAAATCTACAGCGCATGCAACAAGCCCATACCAATTCGTGCTTAAGCTCTTCTAGCTCCTCATCTATCTCCATAGCTTGCGACATGTTTCGGAAGTGGGACCTCATTTGCTAAATAAATAAAAAATACAATTAAATAAAAATAGTTAAAGAGAACAAATTATAAAATAGAAAAGTTTAAACAAAGAAACATAAAACGAACCCCAGTCGATTATCTATCTAAACTTATTTATCTCCATCATTGTTGCCATTTTAGCTTATTTCAAGCTAGATTTAGCATATTTTAAAATGAAATAGCTTGAAAAATACTTGATTAAAAATACCATTAGTTACAGTTACTAAAAATTATGTGCTAAAAACAAGAACGAATATAATCAATTAAATATGTTTCGTTCTCAAAAAAAATTCTTGAATTTACTTAACTTGAATAATATGATTTTGTTTTAGTGGACGAAAAATGGGTTTATCACAGTCGAGTGCTCTCGTTTGTAGCTTTCTTTTTTGTTTTAGATAGCGAAATATTATATATATATTTTTCTTTTTGTTTTCGACATTAACCCTTATGCAAAATGACTCTTGTATGGTTGTGTTATTTTTATTTACTGATATTCTTAATTTCTTAAGAGGCCAAGAATACCGAATTGTTGTCAGGCAATGGTAACATGGAAGAAGATAACACGGATAGTTGGCTTAATATAGATTTTTCAAAAATGTATTTAACAACTTTTATTTCAAGATTAGAATATATTTTACAATTCGGAATCTTAACAAAAGATTGTCACTAAAAAAACAGAAGCAACGATTAATTTCACATTGAAAATTATCAAAAACTAAAAATTATTATCTTAAATTAAATTTGAAGTTAATCGTTGCTTTTGTTTTTTTAATGTCAGCCTTATGTTAATATTCTCAATTTTAAAATATATAATATAAATGTTATACAAAATAAAATCTTATAAATTTAACACCATCCACATGTCGGCGGCACACATTGCAAAAAACCATTTTGCGTAAGGGTTAATGTCGTATATTAAATATAAGTTAAGGTCAGACATTCCACGAATTCATGTCCACTACAAAGACAGTGCACTATGGGGAAAATAACCACTTTATCTGGCATTCATTATTGTGAGTGAACCAAAAGAGATTTTTCACTGCGGTTTTTGTATTATGTTGTTATAGACCATAAGAAGCTATTTTAGAAACGGACAGTCGTTTGGTGGCGCAGTGCGTCAGTTCCCGAGTTGGATCCGCTCTTGTAAAATTTTTGACATTTAACTTTTTTATTTATGTTAGCAGATTTAACAAGTTTTCGTAACGTATCAAAAGTATTTTCGTGCTCTGTAAAACTGAGCATAATGTTATGACGCCGAGCTTTATAAATTTCATAAAAATACAGCGCATGCAACAAACACATACCAATTCGTGCTTAAGCCCTCCTAGCTCCTCATCTATCTCCATAGCTTGCGACATGTTTCGGAACTGGGACTAAATAAATAAAAAATACAATTAAATAAAAATAGTTAAATAGAACCAAATATAAAATAGAAAAGTTTAAATAAAGAAACATAAAACAAACCCCAGTCGATTGTTGCTTAAACTTATCTATCTCCATCATTCTTGCCATTTTAGCTTATTTCAAGCTAGATTTAGCATATGTTAAAAATAAATAGCTTAAAAAATACTTGAAATGCATATAGCTTAAAATGGTTTATTTCAAATATCGTTTAGCTAATTTCAGCTTAAAAAAATGTATAACAAAACATATTTTGTTTTTCGATTGTATTATAATTTTTGGTAATTTGTATCGATAATTTGGACAAAAGTCATATTTGTTGTTGGTATTTTAATAATAATCGTTAGCAAGTTTCGGTCACTGAAATTTTGCACATGTTTGTTGTGCGTTTGTTGTTGCGTCGTTTTAGAAACATGCCGAACGTGTCTTTTAAACAAAATTTCCGCGATTCGTGGTTAAATTTCGAAGAGTTAATCGTTGCTTCTGTTTTTTTAATGTCAACCTTTTGTTAATGTTCTCAATTTTAAAATATATAATATAAATGTTATACAAAATAAAATCTTATAAATTTAACACCATCCACATGTCGACGGCACACATTGCAAAACCCATTTTGCGTAAGGGTTAATGTCATATATTAAATATAAGTTAAGGTCAGACATTCCACGAATTCATATCCACTACAAAGACAGTGCACTGTGCGGAAAATGACCACTTAATCTGGCATTCATTATTGTGAAAAGAGATATTTCACTGCGTTTTTTTTTATTATGTTATAGACCATAAGAAGCTATTTTAGAAAAGTGGGCGTGGCAACGCCTCATCCGCCCAAAAAATTGGAAAAAATAAAATTTTATGTGCATCTAAACATTCCAAATTTTGACACCTATACGAACTTACGTTGCAAATAGAAGTTTCGCCACGCCCCCTTCCGCCCCCAAAACTATGAAAAACACACGATCTCTTTATCTGTGTATGCCTGGTTATCATTCGCCTGTTTAGTAGTTCCATCGAATCCATAACTGATGATGTGCTGATTCGCCAATACACCTTGGATAACATCTTCTTGAAGCTTCACAATCCGAAAAGCCGTGTGTTCCAAAAGGTCTTGCAGAAACACCTTGGCTACAGTCTCTGCTACATAAATGTTGACTGGTCTGCATTGCTTCTTTTGGTTGCCATACTTTTATAAATTGGGTAAATATCCACATTTTTCTTACAAATGTCATCTCGGCGAACACAATACTGTTCTATGTTGAACCCTTGATCTAAAATTAACGGCAATGCTTCATCTTTGGAAGCACTTACATTTTTTACATTTTATCCAATTATAATGCAAACTATTGCAAAATTTGTGGTAATTCATTTTTAAAATGTTGGACGCATGCAGCTCAAAATAATTTTGAATTGCATTCTCCCGTTCGTGTCGGCCCCTCTCGCTGTTACACACAGCCAACAAATCGGCGTTGGAAAAAGTGAGGTTACCTAACAAAAATGCAAATTATGCCGAAAGAGGGAAAAAGAGGACAATAAGGCCAATACCTCTGAACTTAAAATTGACAACCCTGCAACGAACACTTGGACGAACACATTAACAATTCTTAACCCTTTTACATAATCATCTCCAAAGTTGAACAAAATATTAGTATACAAACGGACAATTTGAACGATTAATTACATTAAACACACAGTGCAAACCTGCGAAATCGAGGTTCATGACTTGATTTTCTTCTAATTGGAATGCCATCATTGAATATTGAAAAAGAAAATCAATGCAAAAATGTACAAAACTTGGCGCACATGCTTTTAATTCTAACAGCTGACTTTAGAGCTATGCTCACATGGAACTGTTAAATTTAACATTTTGAGCATGAGGCATAACAGTCTGATGTTTTCATAATGCGTTAAAAGTAAATTCGTGCTAATTCGAAAACTTTTAAAAATCATGCAAAGTGATCATTTTCCTCATAGTCATGAACCTTTCACATGCCCAACGAGACGTGCGCTTGTCGGCACATTTACTTCAACAACAACTGAAAACTGGCGCATCCGGGAAACTATGATAACACTTGACTAGCTTTACTTTACCGTGAGTAGAAAAGTGTAAAGAGAGATGAATGTGAGTGTAAAATGGAGTCTCGAGTTGTAATAATGTGAATGTGAAGCAAAACTTATATACATATGTATGAACAATACGGTAACGAAACGAAACGTACAAGTATATACATATATATATGTACATATGTACATATATCAAACTATACTACACCAAAGAACAACGTATGTACATTTGTATGTGTATAAGTGCTTGTGTGAAATCAAATGCGATAATCACTGCAGAATTACAAAAATCAGCGATTGAAAAGCTACGCCACTCCCGTAGTATTTCGTTTTGCTATTGCTACCGCTCTCGTTTTGACGAGAGCCGTAGCAGAGCCATAGCAGAACAACGAAATATTTGTGGTCTGCTATGCTCTTAGTACTGAAAAAATTAGGAAGATATATTTTTATAATAAAGACAATTATGAAATAACAATGAAAATATAAAATTTATGCACACGAATATGGATGATATTTCTAACTCTGTACATATTTATTATTCGAACAAATGTTACGTCCAGCGATCCATGATTCACTATTTAATTTAAATTTAAATGCCACGTCATGTTTACCTGTCAAATTACGCGCAAATTAGCAAAAAATATAATAATTTGCTCTGCGTAGCCGTAGCGGTAGTAAAAAGTTGAGAGCGAGATGAGAGCAGAGCGTATGATATTTTTCATATGCTACGGCTCTCGTGTGTGTTTGATTTTTCACTTTCTGTTTTAGCTATTTGGTATCGAATGGAATGTTGATCACCTTATAACCTTAGGCTGCAAACATAGTGCGCGCTGAGGCGAAGACGAAGATGAAGACGAAGCTGAAGATGAATTCCTTGCGATGCGAGTAATCTAATAGGTTGCATAGTGAAAGACGAATCTCAGCGCGCACTATGTTTGCAGCCTTAGCAACCACAACAGAAACGAAACGCACATACAGAGAGTGAAGGTATACACACACACATACAGTCATGGAAAAAATAATAGAAACGCATTTTCTCAGTTTCTTCAACTTCATATTTTTATTGCAAAATCCAATCTTGAGGATTTTTGAAGTTGCTCGCTTCCGGCCCTATTTCTCGATTTTTCTATGAAGTGGATTGCAGAAAACATATTCTTTTGGTAAAACTCCATTAGTTCTGTAATTTTTGCCGTGGATTGACCCTCTTCTTTTAACCTGAGTATTATTTTCCTCTCTCCTCGAGTGCAATGTAATCCAAGACCCATTGCGACTATAATAACCAACTTCGACAATAATTTTCCATAAAAGTTGTAATATTTAGACTACAGTTATTTGAATTTAGCGAAACAATGCTTTTTATTTTGTTTTTAAAGAAAAAAAAACGAAAATTTGAGCAAAACACGTGAGCGTTTCTATTATTTTTTCCAGGCCGAAAATCAAAATTGAATTTCAATTAAATATCATAATTAACTGAATACAAAATTTGATCTTTTTGTTGTTAATTATTGAAGAGTGATATATTTATGTTTAAGAAAAATTAAAAAGTTGAACTCAAGATTGGATTTTGCAATAAAAATATGAAGTTGAAGAAACTGAGAAAATGCGTTTCTATTATTTTTTCCATGACTGTATGTATATAACAAAAAAAATCAAACAACACTGCCACTGTGACTGCAGCGAGATATATATTACAGATTTTTGAGCTACCCACTTATACCACACTGCTTATACTACATACATACACACATTTCAAATTTATTACTGCACACACATGTTGATATCTGAACTCGAGATTGGCTATATACATACATATATGATTCATTTCTTTATTACAATTTTCGAAATTTTTTATTTTAATTGAATAACAAAACACTCTATATTGCAGAGAATAGACAACAACACGATCTAAACGTATAGAATAATTTACCAGCTAACATATAAGCACATATCATATCCAGAACTTCTTAACCCTGTAAGATAAAATTAAAGTCACTTAATGTCCAAAAAATTAGCTGACAATATTAAGAAGACATCGCGCTCTGTTTTGAGGGTTCCAGCAACAACTTCTAGAGTAACTCACTCAGGTAGACACCCAAATACCCTTCCGGTAATTAGAGAACAACCCGAACCATTTTTCGAACAACAACCTATAATGGACTCAGGACACGACTCAAACCTTGACCCCGTCTGTTAGCGCCTCCAACACATCCTTGCCAACCACATTTAAGCCCAAAGACATTATGATCTTCGTAGAACAATTGCCCACCTTCGACGGCACCCCTAGACAATTAGATAGGTTCATTCCTTCTTCCTTAAGTTCATTCGAGGTGCTGACCAAACACCATATGGCTTACTCACCCTAAGAGCCATAAGGAACAAGATAATATCTAGGGCTGACGAAGTTTTGGAGTTGGCTAATACTCCATTGAATTGGAATGATATCAAGGCTAACCTCATTCGGCTTTATTCAAGCAAGAAGAGTGAAGCTAGTCTCCTGAGGAAACTCGGAGCATTCAACATTTTAGGCGACCTGGTCGGAAGTATATGTCTAGTATATTTGGATGACATAATAATTTTTTCTGCCTCTCTCCAAGAACATCTCAAACACCTAAATAAAGTCTTTCAACGTCTTAGAATTGCAAATTTCAAAATCCAACTTACAAAATCTGACTTTCTTAGGAAAGAAACCGAATTTTTAGGTCATATAGTGACCCAAGAGTGCGTAAAGCCCAACCCTAACAAAATAGCCGCCATAAAAAACTTCCCTTGTTCCACAAGCAAAAAAACAATCACGTCTTTGCTTGGTCTGCTCGGCTACTATAGGTAATTCATCAGAGATTTTGCCCGAATCACCCAACCTATGACTAAACTGCTAAAGGGCAACAATCATAGTCGATGATGAATTTCGAAAGATTTTTGAATTTTGTAAAACACTTCTCTCAAACGACACAATCCTTCAATACCCAGATTTTTCCAAACCATTCATACTAACCACCGACGCAAGCAAATTCATACGGAATATAATAATAATAAAAAAAAAGAGTATTAAATGAACTTAATTTAAAATAAAATATTTTAATATTGTCGCTAATTAATAAGACATACAGGAGTTAATTAACATTAAATCAATATTGTTAAAAAAACAGATCAAATTAAAACAAACAAAAATAAGTAACAAGAAAAATTTTACATTGAAGTTCCTAAATATTATGTTATTTATTTATTTTATTTTATTTTATTTAAAGTCGACTATGAACTATCAGGTCAGATGGTAGGTTAGTTAGCTAGTATTTAATTTTTGTTTTAATTTCAAACACCATATTAGTTGCTAATTATTGTTAGCTAAGAATGATAGAATACAATTTTTAATATTTAGAAGAGATGCATCGGCGTTGAAAACACAGTAGAGTCTGTTGTAGTCAGCACAGAGAACTCGAAAAGGTTCATACTTAGAATAGTTAGTTGTACATAGGTTAAGGGATAAAGGTGTGAAGTTACGTGTATGTCTAACAGGGACAGAAAGGTTTATATGCAATTTCACCCTATAGTAGTTTGACTATAAACATAACCCAAATCATGCTACGACAAGGGAAGATTAAGTAAAATAAGTCTACTATTATAAGAGGGAAAGTCAATACCTGAAACCCAGTTAAAGCCTCTCAACGCAAAAAGCATTTAGCTCCTGGCTCATCACGTCCTTATGGGGTTCGTGCATCTAAATGCGCTGTGGCAATAGCATGATAAAAAACAAAAAATGCAGTTGCAGCCAAAAAAAAAAAGAAACAAGCAAAATTGAACAATATTGTCTAGTTGATCCCATTGCTCCTTTAGCGCATCGTATTGATACTTGTAAATCATTTCACACCAATAATTTAAATGAATTTATAACACACTCAAAATAAATTTGTATTGCAAGCGCACATAAAAAGATTTGCATCAGCAACTCAGCAACTGAGCCGATTTCCTTGAGCAAGAGAGAGAGAGCAAAGCGATGCGCGCAGCTGAATCGACGAGTCGCTCGGAATTTCCCTTTCACACACGACCCTTCAGCAACAAGTAGTGGGCGATGCTGGGAGAGAAGTAGATAGACGAAGTCAAGAGTGCAAGCGCAATTAGCACACGCAGGTTAAACATTGTCTCTCTCGATTCCTCACACACACACACACATAGAGAAATTGTTCTGCGTCGATTTGCACTGGATGTCGAAAGAGAGTGAGCGAATTCTTCCCCTCTTCTTCTAGTTGACACGACCATTAGAGGTCACTTTTTGTTGTTGCAATTTCTTAGACAACATTTAAGGCAGAATTTAAAACAGTCAGGTATTTGAAGCGGTAATCGCATATCACATGATTAAAGCAGGGAAAGTAGTTTTTTTTCGAATATAACATGCCGAGGCCAACAAACTAAACATTCCTCATGGCAACAAAAAATCCGTTCATAATTTCCCTAGTGGAGAGCCATCTGGTTAAAGCTACAGGTGTCCGGGAAATTAGGTATTCAATAATTTGCTTAAAGCTGGTGAATTTGCATACATTTTCTTAGTTATTTTAGTTTTTAAATCAAAATAAATAGAAAAAAAATTCTAAAAATGTGATAACTTATGAAATAAAAGTTAAAATACATACCTCTAAATCGGCGTTTAAAATATTTAAATATCTGTTTTAGTTTGGAAGTCACAGCGCTGTAAACTTTTGGTTGAGCACTGGTTGAAATAAGGTGTGAACACTGTACAAACTGTTGGAATTTGTATGTTCAAATTTCACACAGTTTTCACCTCGTATTTTGCTTGGTGTGTATTGTGAAATCAACAATTAAAAAAAGTGAAATGCCGGAATTGTCCATACATTTGTTTATTTTGTGCTGATCCCTGATGTAATATATAACAAAGTAATAAGTTAAACCACTGAGCGAAGCGCGTTTTGAAGTTTTCTCAAGCCACAACGGCAGCACACAGCAAACTGATTTGTCGATCGAATCGCTTCTACGTCTATGCCTTCGAATCTAACGCGCTGTCGCCTAAAAAAACGACAGTCTGCCAATTCACATCGATCTGCCGCGGGCATAGCTAGAAGCTAATGCACTTTTGCCATTCCACAGTGGTCCAGCAACAGAAATTCATAACAAATTTTTTAATGAAATACCCGAGAATGTGTATTCGCACACACAGACACTCACAAACGTTTTGAAATGTGGACAATTGACACGACGTCGTTCCATTTTCAGAATATGCATTTGGCACAACAATTTATGCGGTATTTTTATTGAAATGTTAATTGTTCATAAAATTTAAGTCAAATAGGCGCCGTTTTGTTCGATGACGCGTTCCCAATGAGATGCCAACTTCATAATGCCCTTCTCATAGAAGCTTGCTTGCCTATTTTCAAAAAACTCGGAGAGCCAATTTTCACAGGACTCTCTTGTGGCCAACTTCAGACTACCAAGCGCGTTCGCCATGGACAGAAACAAAGATGGCCTCTTCTGCATGAGTGCTGCCTTCAAGCGGTCCAGTTGTTGGCAGTACAGGTCTGAATTGAGCGTTTGGCCATAGGCGAGCAGCTCATAGTGGATTATTCCCTGCCAATCCCACCAAACACACAGAAGAACCTTCCTGGCCGTCAATCCAGGCTTGGCCACCGTCTGGGCCGCTTCACCGCTTTTCGACCACGATCGTTTGCGCCTTTGACCCACTTTTCATCGCCAGTCACCATACGCTTTAAAAACGGGTCGATTTTGTTGCGATTCTGAAGCAATTCGCATGCGTCGATACGGTCAAAAATGTTTTTTTGCGTTATACATCTAGCTTCTTGGTGATTCCAAGCTTCTTCAAATGGTTTATAACGGTTTGATGACTCATGGCCAGCTCTTGACCGATGCTACGGCTGCTACTATGCCGGTCTCTTTCGACCAATTCAGCGATTTTATCGCAATTTTCGACGACAGGCCTTCCGGAGCGTGGCGCATCTTCGACCACCTCTACACCAGAACGAAAACGTTGAAACCATCGTTGTGCGGTAGAAATGGAAACTGTATCGGGTCCATAAACTGCACAAATTTTATTGGCGGCTTGAGATGCATTTTTGCCTTTATCGAAGTAGTACTGTAAAATATGCCGTATTTTCTCTTTATTTTGCTCCATGTTTGCGACGCTATAACTCACGAACGACTTAAAAAAAAACGACAAACACGTGTTAGCGCGTGAAATGCGCTTTCCAAAAAGGTATAGCATGACCCGATGCGACGAATAAAACTAGAACTACGCGCTTTCAGCGCCAACTAGCGAAAATAGCGCAAGACCTAATAAATAATTAAACGAATAACTTTTGTTCTACTTATCCGATTTGTACCAAAATACAGGGTATATTAAGAGTGTCAAGCGCAGATGGGTTACCAAATTGCACATCATTACACAAAGAACTTTTGGAGTTATTCGCGATTTACATAAAAAAACTTGACTTTTTCTAGATTAATGCTTATTGTGGGCGAAGGGGGCGTGGCATCCAACTTTTGAAATAAACTTGATCTGCGTAGGGTATGAAGGAAACTTTTTGCCAAATTTGGTGTCTCTATGTCTTATAGTCTCTGAGATCCAGGTGCTCATACGGACAGACAGACGGACATGGCTATATCGTCTCGGCTGTTGACGCTGATCAAGAATATATATACTTTATGGGGTCGGAGATGCCTCCTTCTGCCTGTTACATACATTTTCTGTTGGCACTAAGTTATAATACCCTTCTACCCTATGGGTAGCGGGTATAAAAATATAATATTTTTTGTTAAAATATCATTTAAGTATTTTGTTTTCTCTCGAAATGGGTTGTGGGTATCATACGGTCGAGCACTCTCGACTGTAGCTTTCATACTTGTTTCTTATTCAATTTGCAAGAAATCGAGAAAAAAAAAGTTTGTTTCATTTGGTTCATTGGTAGCGCTTATTTCTTATTTAATTTGTAAGAAATCGAGAAAAAAAAAGTTTGTTTCATTTGGTTCATTGGTAGCGCTCATAAAACGTAAATCAATGAATCACTGTTGCTCCCCACTGTATAACAAAGTGGTAAGTTAAAAAGATATATTTCATATATACATATATATATATATATGTACATAAGTAATTCAAAACTGTTGTGAGTGTGTGTGAATTTCTGTCAGAATGCACGATGGGGAAAATGACCACTTTCTCTGGCATTTGCATGATTTTTAAAAGTTTTCGAATTGGCACGAATTTACTGTTAACGCATTATGAAAACATCAGACTGTTATGCCTCATACTCAAAATGTTAAATTTAACAGTTTCCTGTTAGCATAACAGCTGTAAAGTCAGCTGTTGGAATTAAAAGCACGTGCGCCAAGTTTTGTAAATTTTTGCATTGATTTTCTTTTTCAATATGCAATGATGGCATTACAATTAGAAGAAAATCAAGGCATGAACCATGATTTGACAGGTTTGCACTGTGTGTTTAATGTAATTAATCGTTCAAATTGTCCGTGTGTATACTAATATTTTGTCGTTTTATAAGGGCTTCTAATGCTGGATTTTTAATAACAAATTTCAACTTTGGAGAGGATTATGTAATAGAGTTACGAATTGTTATTCTGTTTGTCCAATTGTTCGTTGTAGCTTTGTCAATTCTGAGTTCAGAGGTATTGACCTTATTGTCCTCTTTTTCCCTCTTTCGGCATAATTTGCATTTTTGTTAGGTAACCTCACTTTTTCCAACGCCGATTTGTTGGCTGTGTGGAACAGCGAGAGGCGCCGACACGAACGAGAGAAGGCAATTCAAAATTTGTATACCCGCTACCCATAGGGTAGAAGGGTATTATAACTTAGTGCCAACAGAAAATGTATGTAACAGGCAGAAGGAGGCATCTCCGACCCCATAAAGTATATATATTCTTGATCAGTGTCAACAGCCGAGATAATATAGCCATGTCCGTCTGTCCGTCTGTATGAACACCTAGATCTCAGAGACTATAAGAGGTAGAGCTACCAAATTTGGGGACAGTACTCCTATAGGTGCTACGCAGATCAAGTTTATTTCAAAAGTTGGATGCCACGCCCCTTTCCGCCCCCACAAGTCTGTAAATGCCGTAATAATAGACCTAGAGCATTGAATTTTGGTGTGCATAATAATAATTATATTCTCAATGATTCCTGTGAATTTGGTTCAGATCGAATGAAAAACAAGGAAGTTATTAAAGAATCAATTCTATATGCAAAATTCACTTGTAGCTGCCCGCGCTTTGTTTGTTTAGTTGACAGTATGACCATAACGGTGTTGTGGATTTTTACCCGCTATTTTCAAATATATACAAAAAACAAGTTTTAGTATATTCGGTATATTTTTTGTTAAAATATCATTTAAGTTTTTTGTTTTCTCTCGAAATGGGTTGCGGGTATCATACGGTCGAGCACTCTCGACTGTAGCTTTCTTACTTGTTTTCATTTAAGAAGCGGGAGGCAACAAGAAGACCAATTTTATACTATTTTATTTTGTATTTTGTTAAATGCTATAATGTTTATAAATTTAATATATATATGTTCATCAAAGTGCATCGCATAAAATTCAAATATTCCTGATGCCAACCAAAAATTCCTTTTATAATTTCCCTAAACTGGTGTAAAGCTCGCACATTGTCAACTGAAAATGGTACATTTTGAATGTACCATATACATTTCCTTTTGTACCTTTTTTTGTAGCGCCATAAACTGAAGTCCAAAGCTCACGAACTATGGAACAGCTTAGAAGCTTTAGCGATGCAACAGGCGTTTTGTATAAAAATATACGGTTTATGAATAACTTACCTGTCTCTGGTGAAATTCGATTGCCGGCACATTGCCATTTAGTTCAACGGCAGACATTTGGATTGGATTATTATTGTTAATATTTTGGGGCAAAGGAGAAATTGTTGCAATTATTGTTATTGTTCTACGGTATTTTGGCACAATCTAAAATACACTCGCACATATACACACGCACACACACGAATACAAGTGAATACTTTTACACTAATACACTGACACGCCTCTTTACACTTAACATTTGGAAGCCTTTGTGCTGCAGTCGAGGGTGCAAAAGGAGAAAAGGCGCCTTGAGTTCGTCGTCACTTTTTCGCCTAATTGAATTCGCACTGCGATTCCAGTGAGCGTTGTTGCCTTTGTTGCAAGTGAACGTGCCACCAATACGAAGTCGACAACAAAGAATACGAATACTCGTGTATTCTCCAAAATCTCTGGACTCTGGTGATTTGAGTAGATTTTTGGCTTGAATAAACCTCTGATTTTATTAGCTTATTTACAGATTCCGTCTGCACTTCTTGGCTTCTTTGGCATTTGTGTAGCTGCAAATAGAAGAACATTTGAGAAAATCGGATTAATTTGGCACCTTACATTATTATATCGTAGCTTAGCTAAGCTATAGATTCTTTACATGAAAGAAGTATTTACGAAGTATTTCTAAAGTTTTTACATTCTATAAATGCGAACTGTTAAAAGTCATTATTCTCATTCCACATTTAGTTAACTTCCATTTTATTAACATTAATGTTAATGCACTTCACTGACATAATTAATAAGTAATTATTTTTCAATATTATCGAATCGATTTTAATAATATTAAAAAGAGTTTCTTTGTATATGCATATATGTTAATTATGTATTTAAAAATAATGTACACTTTTAATTTATGCCAACACTATGATATTCATTAGAAAATCTAATAATCATTAATTGAATAATATTATTTAATTATAAACATCAATTATTAAAATTAAATAGAGTAAAAGTGTATAATTGATTGGTTATTAAATTATTATAAAAAAAAACACTTTAAAATTAATTTTAAAAAAATTAAAAAAAAAAAATCATAATTTTTTTAAATTATTGTGCCAATCAAGATAACATTTAAAAGCAAATTGAGTAAAAGTGGGCTATAATTTGTATACAGTAAAAGATTGGTTACTAACGTATTAAAAAAAATATTTTTTAATTTATGCCACAACTATGAAATTCATTCAAATGTATTCGATTGAAACGAAAAAAAAATGTATTAAATATTAATTTTAAATAACAAACATAAATCATGTTATTTTAGAAAATTTTTGTGCTAATTAATATAAAACTTAACAACAAATAGAGCAAGAGTGTAAACTCCAAACTATTGTCGCCTAGCAGAATTTTGGTTGCATTTTGCGGCAATTATTTTAACGTGCCTCGCTAACGATGTGTACCAATGTGTGTCTGTGTGCGTACTATGTGTGTTTGTGGTTGTGAGTGCGGCAGTTGAGGCAGTTTGTGATGTCGCATCGAGTATTTCGAGTTGCAAAAGTTAATAAGAGCATAGCAGGCGGATGGTTAAATGCCTGGCCAGCAATTTCTATCTACAGACATTGCTCTACCTCTATGTGTGAGTAATATATATATATATACATATATATATGCGAGTGTGTGTGTGTGTGTGTGTGTGTGTGGAATTGTGCCAGTTTCCGATTGCCCGAATATTGAAATTGTATTGAGATTGGCAATCGAATGAGTGAATTGATGAAAAGCCAACCGACGCTCTGATAAATCAATTTGATGCGCCAAGTTGTGAAATATCCGTAGCTCGCATCACACGGAAATTGTTGCAAATTTCTTGAATTTATCGTGCGAAAATAAATTGTGAAAATGTTTGGTAAATTCAGGTAGCCGCTCGATGACGACATTCTTATGAGAGATAAATAAAAATGTAACCTAATATCTAATACTTAAGGCCGACTGTGATTTATTCTGTGCAGAAAAATATAAATTTTAGGCAATCAAAATCATTTGAAAAATTCAATTTTAATGACATGTTTAATTTTATTTGAAGCTCTAGTTATTTTTGTTTTGTTGACCTTACTCATGATTTTGTGTAAACACTTGTTTATATTCAACACCAATAATAGTTGTAACTTTTAAATTTTAATTTAATTATTTTTTAAATTACTTTTTTACATTTTTAATTAATAATAATAGTTATAATTTAAATAAATAAATAATTGTGTAATTAACTATTCAAAATTGAATTGAAGCTGTACATAACCTAAAACATAAAATACGGAATAATAGAAAATTTAATACGATACAAAAATTGATGTAAAAAGTTCATGTCTATTAATTTTGTTATTATATCTAACGCCTTGATGAATACTAAAAATCGCAATGTTTAAATGTTAAAATACATATACAGGTACAAAATGTGTATTATAAGTTAAGTAGACAGCGCAGTTTTAAATGATTTTTTCAAGTGCTTGACAAGTTGATTTATTCAGATTGATGCCAGCGCTTATCGCAGTTAAGTTTCAAATGAATGTTTAAGCCATGCAAATCGCCAATGGCACTTGTAACATGAAACTCTATTATAGCCAATCTCTTGGCCATTCGAATGGACACAAACTACAAGTAGCTGGAAAGGAGCTCATATGAGCGTATCTATCTATCTATGTATCTATCGGAAAGGGTGAATTTCTGTCTGTCTTAGTGTTGGTTGCAATATATGAAATAAATGCACAACATAACTTTGTCTTAGCCAATAGCCATTAGCAGTGTAGCATTGCCATTTGTGCACAAATGGCTTTAATGGTCATTGGTAGCAACATTTGCCGAGTTTCGTTTTACGCTTTCTGCATTTTGCTTTTGCCTTCTTCCGCTTAACCGAATGCCATTGCGATGTCTCCGCATCTGTGCATTCATTTATGCATGTGTATATGGCCAACAACATGCAACTAACTGTGTTATACGCGCCGGGGAGGTGGGTGGTGGGCGTGGCAGCGCTTCCCAAAATGGCAAGCGGAAATTGTGCATATTTCACTTAAGTTCAGCGCTGAAATGGCAAATGGCGGGCCACGCAAAAAGGTAAAACGGGCAAACCATCCAGCAAATATTTGTAAAATCAAACAGTCTGATTCTACACCCTCCAACCTGATTCCCTGGTTTGGTTTGCTTTCCCACGTTCCGTCTCGTCAGGTCATGTGGTGTTCTGGGCTTATAAAACGTTAAGTGTAAATAAATTATTAGCGGGGCGTCAAGCCGTGTGCTTCCTGTGTTAACCCTTTTTTGCCCAAGCAGCAACTGGAGCAGCAGCTGCGCGGGTTGTTCCGCAGTTAATCTGCATCAAAATGTCCATATTGCGATGGTCTAAATTATCGATAGGTTTAATTAAATAAACTGTGCCAGAAATTGAAGAGATTTTGTTGAGCGTATTTTTTGTAAATAAACAAAAAAAATATATTGATTTATTGAAAGTTTAGTGTTAATAAAATTGTGAATTTTATATTTTTTAATTTTGAATTTTATTTTATAGATTAGATTAATTTTCTCTAATTAATAAAAAAATGTAAAATAATATAATATAAAATCTAGAATCCAGTTTTATAAAATTTGTTTTACAAATGTTTCACGTTTAATTATTTAAAGATAATTTTTATTTATAACTTATAAAGTAATAATACAATAAAGGATAAAAGAAAAATATATTCGAATTTTGTTTTTTTTATAATTAAAAAATTGTATCTGATTTTTCATATTTTATTTCAACATTAAATTTAGGTTTTATTGTATTTCAATATTTATTATTTATTTATATATAATTTAATATTTAAGATATTTATAGCTGATAATTTATTTATTTATTTAAAGTCGACTATGAACAGTCGACATTGAAGAAATTAATATAATTATGACTAAAAAAGTAACATTATGATTAAAAATATTTTTATAGTTTAAAATAGAAAAAAAATAATTCAATTAAATTAAAATTTGAAATCTCTGGGGTGTTTAAGTAATATTAATCTAACCCAGCATTCGCTGCATTGATTATTAATTAGTATATCACAATTTTCAATACAAAATACAATTGAAAAATGTAATGTTTTACAATAACACTGTCCTTTTATGCAAATTAGTTTAGTTATGTTTTAAAATAGTTTAAGACTTTACAAATTTTAATTAACGTTTCGTTTTCTGGCGTTGAGCATGATTAAGTATTTTATTTGCAATTCGTGAATCTAATAAGCTTCTTGTTGGTTCACTGCTAAACACCTTCATTCAATATGTTCTGCAAATCGCATAATCAATTTAGAATTAAATGCATCTTAAACGAGAATATTGCAAGGGCAGCTCATTCAAGTTGCTTTGGTAATCTCATTAATTTATTGAGCACTACAATCAGTAAGTTGATGGGAAGCCCTCGTGCCGTGCAACCTTTGCCTGAGGGCGTTGCAAAAATGTGGCATGTTTGCCAACATGCAGCGAGTAACGAGACAATTACCGCTGGGAATGCCGTCAGAGTCGAGCGAGGCAGCAGGTTCCCAGTGCTGCTGTTGCTGCCCAAACATGCAACTTTGAGAAGCTTCAACACACACACACACACAGAGAAGTACAAACACAATGTAACACCAACGATGAATGTGTGCCAACATTGAATGGCAAAAACTAAAGCATACATTTCACTGCAAACTTTGCGCTGCCTTCTTTTCACAACAGTGTGTGTGTGTGTGGGTGTGTGACTGGGGGCGAGGGCGGAGGAGGCGTGGCACTGTGGCCAATGTCTGCGTAGACAACGTGTTAAGCTTCAGTGGTTTGCCATTGCAAATGGGACACATTAGCAATGTAGCAAGTTGCAGCTACGGGGAATGTGCAATGAGTGAAGAAAGAGAGCGACAGCGGGAAAGCCAGACAGAGACAGAGAGTGACAGAGAGCGAGAGAGAGAGAGAGAGAGAGAGGGGAAGAGACGTGCGCGTGTCATCGAGGAACATGGCAAAAAGGCTTTGGCGGTTGGTTTGAGGCCAGTTCCTTATATGGCAAATGTGCCAAATGTGTCAGCAGCACTTTTCCCAACATCCAGCTGAAAGTCGTGTGAATTGCTTCATTTTGCGCGTCCTTTTCGACGTAACTCTACAAATTAGTTGACATTTTTTTTTTCCTACTTTGGAGTCTCTTTGACGAGCGTAGCAAATGAATTTTAATGTTTGTGTATTTATTCAAATGAGTGTTTGCTTGCTTCAACAGCAGCAGCAGCAGCAGCAGCAAAATAGCAAAAAGTCAAGACAAATTAAACGTTTCCTTGAAAAGTAGCTAAATAGAATTAGAGCGGAAAGTGGGTGTAAGTGCAAATGCATTGGAAAAGCTCGGGAAGTACTTAAGAGGATGCCAAAATACGGACGCAGCTGAAAGGTGCGTAAATACAAATATCCCATTTGTATCCCATTTACAAAATGTTTCACTATATCTAAATTTGTGTTGTGAAAATATTAAATTTATTTATTAATAAAACACAAAATTGTAAAAATGATAAATGACTTTATATATATGTAATAATAAAAAATAAAAATTCAATAATTTGTTACATTATTGTACTTAAACTATTAAATTGTTATTGATGTAAAGAACAAGAATTGTATTGAACAGTATTTTATATACCCTAAAAGCGAATTTGTATTGGAAAAGTGCAATTGGTTCGTGTCCTTGTTTGTTGACCTACATGCTGAAGGTTTATGACTTGGTTAAGGGTAAATAGTTTTTTTAAATTGTAAATAATTAATTATAATAGTTCGAATGGAAATTTGAAAAAATTACTTCTACTTAATTTATTCTACTATTGTTGCAGACGTCTTTTAGGTTTTTTCTAAACTTTTTTTAAATTACTAATTTGTGGTAATAATTTGTGTTTGTAAATAATTTTGTTTGATGAATTTCGCTCTTGTTGAGCAAATAACAAAAGTTTTCCACTCAATTCCTAATTGAATCCCATTGCAGTCACTTTTAATTTCAATGTTTCACTGCACTACTTTCTGTGCCATACTAATCAAATTGTAACTGCATTATTCAAAACTATTTCAATCTTCGCATTAAGAACTCAGCTGAATGCAACTGGTCCAACTGGTCTGCCAATTGAATTCGCATGGCATTTGAAAAGTTCTTTAGCTGACTTTATTTGCTGGCTACTTGATTGCCGCCATTAACAGCACTGCATGCCAGTTTATTGCATTTGCATTTCACGTTTGCCAACACTGTTTGCCACAGTTTTCCCGGCTCAAATGCAAAGTAGTGTGTGCAGAGAGAGGGAAAAGCGGTATTGAAACTTCGAAGGACGACCCATTTGCAAGTTTTTTGTGTTATGAACTTTGCTGCGCCTCCGCCGCTGGCTGAGCAGCGTTGCCGCTGCCGTTGCCGTTGCCGTTGCCGTTGCCGTTGAAGTTGCCCGTCGACATCGGAGTCGACACCGAAGTCAACGTTGACGTCGTCGTCGACGTTGACGTCGCTGACGATGCCGTCTGTCTGTTGGTCTGTTTGTTTTGCGCAAAAAAGTTTCATGTGCTTGTTTGTTTATTTGTTTGTTTTGCTTTGTGCTGTTTGTTCTGTTAAAAACTCTTCAGCAGAGCCCAAGGCAACAGCATCAGCAACAACAACAATGGCTACATCCAGAACGAGAACAATAATGCAACAACAAAACAGTTGCGCTGTCACGCGTAAAATATTTCTTAGAATTTCTCTGATGCTTTTGCATTCAACGTGACTTTAAGCAGCCTCACACACACACACACGCACACACACACACACACACAGTCACAAACACATTTACAATGACATTTTACTTTTTGGCCACAAAAGCGTGCAGAGAATCGCGACAAGTTCATGTTTTGGTGTGGTTTCCCTGCAATTTATACCCTGTAAGCGAGCCGACATAAGGCATATTTTTGTATTAATAAAATATAATTCTTAATCGTTAAAGAAATGTTCTTCAAAACATTTCCTTTATTCATGCCTCAAACTCTTCTAATAAATATTCTTCAAATCATTTTCATTTGAAAGTCATGTGACTTTAGAGGGTAACTTTTAGTCGGTCATGCGCTGGCAGCCAGCCAGCTGCTGTGTTTGTGTTTGATTTCGCTCTGCAGTCGGTTTTTATTGTTGTTGTGTTGCTTTATGATTTTTAATATGGCAACTGCAGAGCTCGTAAATTCACGCAGCAAAATGTTGCACGCTTTGTTTGTTTGGCTGCTTAAACACACACGCATAATACAGTTTCATGTTTGCACACCCCAAACACACACACACACACACACACACACACACATAGACACACACAGACACTCATTGTGAGTGCGCAGTGCAATTGACAACTAACCGTGGCAAGAACAACACTAAAAGCTTCGACTGTGGCAACTACACCTCCAGCCAAGCTCCTTGCCACCCGTTGAGTTCAGCTCAGCTGGCAATTTCCTCCCAGCATTTTCCTACACTTTATCCAACGTGCATTCATAGATATATATTTTTATATGTATGTACATGTCTTGCTCTCGTTCTTCCTATATTTTGTATTGCTATTTTTCTTGTTCTTGGTTTATCGTTGTGACTTATGATGCTGAAAAATTGTTGCCTGCAAAATGGTTTGTTATTGAGGCGGCTCAAGTTACTCAACGTTAAGCATTGTAAAAGAGCCAACATAAATTAGTTGAAATTAAAGCCAAATAGAATTTATGATATAAAACATTTTTCTTTAAACATACTATTTTTTAAGCTGATGGTTTTATTGCTAGCTTGCAACGTGCTAATTGGGTATAATAATTTGTTTATTAATGCTAGTGATAAATAAAGAAAAATAATTCATAATCTAGTAAATATATTTCTCAGCTGAAAACAATTATTGCACCAAGTTAAGCTTGGAAAACTGACAAAATCAAATCTTATTATTAATGTTTCATAAAAATTAAAAAATAAAAAGAAACAAATTTTCAATTAATGGAATAATTATTATAAAATCATTATTAATTAATATTAACTCATTTTGAAACCCATTTAAAATTAAAGAAGAATTTCAAACTCTGCTAACAAAAACATTAATAAATAAAAGTATACAAATCAGAAATCAATTAAGAATGAATAGTAAAATTATAGACCATATTAAAATTATTTTAAATATTTTCATCTATCACAAACAATTTTTTAATTTGGGTTGTGCACATTTTTGTAGTGTACTTTTTAGAATGGTTTTTCGACATGTAATTAATTTGCCGTAAAGAGTGCTCAACATATTTCAGTGGAAATTGTAATTCCAAAAAGTTCTGATCGACTTTTAATTAAACACAAATAACATTGAAAGCTATTAAAACTCAAATGAAAATGGTTTTACATTTAAAAATGAACCACTAAATAAACGGAACCTTTTTTAACGATTAATCAATTACATAAACAATGGCAAACACAATGCATGAAATAAGCTTTGTGCTAAAAAAAAATCCTACGAAATTTGATTGAGTAGACTTTAAGGAACCCAAGAGAATCGCGTTAAACTGCTGTGTTAGCTGCTGCCTCGACGTGGTCCATTGTTATGCCTTGGGTTTTGTCTTGATTAGGAGTTGGACGCCGGGGAATTTGCTGATTGGCTGTGTGCGGCATTTGGCCACAAAAACAAACCGAAACCACAGGTTTAATTTAAAGCAAGATAAAGAAAGCACCAAACGAAAAAAAAAACACTGAGAGTCGCTTATAAATATAAATCAACATGAAGATAAATTACTTGTTGTAGCGTCGAGCACTTCGTTATTCGTAGTTAGTTTCTCTCGCACCTGGCTGGCTGGATGGCTGAGAATTTTCTAATTTGGCCACAAATATTTGGCGCCGTCAAATACTTTGGGCCAGGAGCGCACAAATTGCCAACTGCATCAACTTTGGTCATTAAACATTTGTTTGCGCATCAAATTAAACGCACGGCTAAGCCGAAAAAGCGAAGCTAGCATCTCTCTCTCTTTATTGCTTTCTCTTTCTCTATTGCGTTCACGAACACTGAGAGTGCCTTTGGCGCTTGTTTACCGCTATCACTTACTCACACCGTGAAGTCTGCGGCCGTACTGAGCAGCATTCGTTGTGCGTGGTAAGAACGAGCAAGCCGTATAACAGTTTGTTACCCACATTATTTTTGTTATACTCTTTGCTCTTGCTCTCTCTTTGGGCCAGCCCTCTCTCTTTGTTTACATTCACAAATTGCAAGCATTGAAACATAAAATTCATGCTGCAGAAGCAACTCCTTGTGGCCGAGATTTATCATTTGGTGCATAAATCGTTTTTTATGTCGATGGCTTGACCTTCAATTAATTGCACAGTGTCTGACATTGAAACAATTCACGCCCCCCTGCTGTGGTCGCATCCCCATGTTGCCACAGTTGTTATTGTTTGCTCGAGTGCTCAATTAGTGTCGAGAATTGTTGCTGTTGTGTTGTCAGCGGAGGCTTCTGCAGATTGACAGCATTCTGCAGTGATTTATGCACTGCACTCTGTTGTTTTCTAGTTTTGTCGGCTGCCAAACTGTGGCATTGTCTATTTTTGTGGCACAAAAGCGAATCCCATTCATCACTTTGTTTAAAACGTGTTGGAAACTGTTTTTATCGACAAAAATATAGCATACTTTTATGGGCATTCATACTTTGTATTCTTTTTCATGTATAGCAATTTCTTATTTTGTTTACTATTATCATACAAATGTAAAGTATTTAGATTAATATATATACATATATCTATCTAACTTGTATATAATATGCAGATAAAATCTTTTGATTACGAGAAAGTGATTTTCATCTTTTTGTGTGGCCAAAGATAATGGCATTCATCACTTTTTTTTAATCGTATTTTGTATTATGTTTTACTTATAGGAATAACCCAGTTAGTTTATTTGTACCATAAATATTTAGAATATTTGTAGTATAAATATTTATAATATTTAAAATAGACCTAAGCTACTGAAAGATAATATATACATGTCATTGGAAGACAGTTTATAAAATATTGTTTTTTAAAATGTGATTGCCTATTTTTGGTGAAAAAACAACGAATAGCATTCATCATTTTGTTTATATCGTGTTGCAAGGGGTTTTTATCAAAAAAGTATAGCATACTTTTTTGGTGGATTTATTTTTGGTTTTTTCAAAACCGGTTTTGTTTTGCTTTGTATACTATTATTTATAAAACAAGTAATTAATTCACTTAAATGAAGTTATTATTAAATGTAAAAAAAATACATAAAATATGGTTGCCCATAAAAGTATGCTAAGCTTTTTCTTCTGCAATTCAAATTGGAGCTAAAAATGTGTTAAAAAAAACTCATGGAAGATATTATTATACATTTAAAGCAAAAAACAGTGTTATTATAGTATTATTATTTTTAGATTTGAAAACAGAGGAAATTTAATTTATAAATTTTATTATAGCAAGGAGAATCAGATTTTTTTAGGTCTATTACATTTGGGATGGTCTTGCATTTTATGTCATAAATGGTGATTATTATTTTGCTCTATTTTCCTTTCAGGACATTTTACCAGCCAGTTTTAGGAAAACTTTGCTATCTCTGTAATCCACAGATGCTTCAATTAATTGCAATCCTAAGCATGCCATAAGCACTAAACTTGAACAACTATTTTGTCTGATCGAAATGAACCATTTTAAATGCAAATTGCTGTGTCGCATTCCAAATTGACCTCTTGGCTTATCAACAAGGGTCGATAAGCACAGAATGCTGTTGACAAAACCAAATAATTTAAATATTTTTAAGTGAACGAACGAACCTTTTTGGGCCAAAAATTACATGTGGCAAGCCAAAATATCAAACGGGGGTTGGCCAAAATATAGAAAAAAACAACAAAAGGATCTGGCTCGAGCAAAGCCGACAAAAACACATGTCACATTTTTGTGTACAAAGTTTTCTTGGAAATCTGTAAGCTGCGTTCTGGACACACACACTCACACACTCACACTCACGATGCTATTCAAGGATTTTATTTTGCATAAACAAGGACAACATAGTGGATGCGGGTCGCTCTCCTGCTGCTGCTGCTCCTGCTGTGGGTGCTGCAAAAAATATGCAAATACATTTGTGTAGTAGCCAAAAGGACATAAGTGACGACAATTTGCCAGCATGAGTGTGTATGCGAATGTGTGTGTGGATGTGTGTGTGTGTGTGTGTGTGTGTGTAGCTGTTGCTTCGGTTGTTGTGCTGTGGCCAGTGCTCATTTGAATTTCGCATTTGCATTTGCGTTCGCTGTCAACTGCAAATTGCACCTCATCCAAAGAGCAGCCATCGATCAATGGGACAAAAAACCCACACTTAAACTAAACCACAGCCAAGTCATTAAACATCAGTTCTGCACCACGAAAGCCACTTCAAATGCCGTTTTAATTGAGCTGCTGCTGCTGCACTCGATAATGCCGGCTTGTAAATAACGTGAAAAGCAGCACAAAAGTCAAAGACGAAACGAAAGTGCACTCTGCAAAAAAAAACGTATAAAAAGTGCAGTAAAAATAGTCTTTAAAGCGCTGGCCGTGGAGTTTATTTTGTGTGGTTAATGTGCCGACTAACCATTTTGAATGGCATAAATTAATAATATTAATGAACTGCTCTCCGACGGTTGCATAAAATTGCTGGGCAGCGTTCGCAAAGTATTCAATACCTTGCGGCCGCTTCATAATATGCAAATTTCGAATGCACATTTAGTCTGGAAATATGCTCGACGAAAGCTGCTCGAAATTTACGTAAATTTTCGGCGTTGCTTTTGCTGCCGTTGCAACTTGCAACTTGCATAAATTTACAAATCCTTGTTGCATGCTTCGTTCCATGCGTCCAAGTGCCGGCGGCTTAAATTGAATTCTATTCGAGAACCTTTTGCGGACATGCCATTAGGAAACAAGAGCTACACCTACTTGGTGTATACTATACATTGTAAATTCACTCTGAATTTTGGTCTGAATTTTTGGTTTTGTAGCGCATGGAAAATTATAATTGGATAATCTGTGCCGAGGCGACGTTGTCAAATACAGTGTGCTTTTATTTTAATCTTGCCACATAATGAGGCAAACAGCGCAGCAGCCACGTGCTGGCTAATGACACCAACAACAATAGCAACAACAACAACAACTACAACAATGTTAAAGTGTCAAAAATGGCACAGAGCTGGAATAACAGACCGTACCCCAAAGAGTCCCAGCGACAAATGGCCAAAGGCAATGCGCGTTTCTATTTACAACTGTGCGGCTAATTTTCACAGCAACAACAATGTCAAGCTGAAAATGTAATGGAGCAAAAATGTACAAGTTTCTGCGTGCGTCACAAACACCTAAAAGATGACAATGGAAAAATACAATGCGCAGAGCATAATGCTGGCCTCTGAAATGCCCTGCGGAAATTTTAAAAAAAATAAATATAATTATACGAAAACAATTTATTGTTGGATGAAATGAAAATACAGAATTAGAAATAATGAGATATCTAGTTACTGCATGAAATTATTTTATTTGGCTAACATTATGCCTCAGGACGTTCGACTGCGAAAATTCAAAACAATTTTCAGGTGTATATTGGATAGAATAAATGGGAAAACTTTAACTAAACTACACTAATAAAGTTGAGAACAATTTCGATGTATTGACTGAGCTGAATAAATATGTACAAATAAAACACTTAATTACTAAAAGTATCGATCATTATTTTATATTATTTTAAAAATTAAAATAGAAATATTTTCATTTTCTGTATTCCTAAAAATAAATACAAAATAAGTGTTCTTTAAACTCCCATGGCAAATTAAAGTTGTGAATGAATTTGTTATTGCAGTAGAGATTTTTTAATAAATTCAAACCCCTTTTGAGCGGCGAAAATCATAAAAATGCGACTAATGCCGTTTAGCTGATTCTGCAATTTGTGTGCCGTCATCTTCTTGGTTTTATCCTAGAAGACTGGTCAGCAGCTTTGCCGCTAGCCGGATGAAAGATTCGCCGGAAGTAAATGCTACAGATTTTTTTTTGTATATTATTTTTCTCGATTCGCTTCAGCTGGCTTTAAATGCGACTTCCTTGCGACGCTTTTTCAATTATGCAAAAAGATTTGGTCGGCTTACTGGACTGGACGGAACTGGCAGAGAAAATGTTTTGATTGTCGAGAGCCGAGCGGAAAATCTGTTAATGAAATGAATTCATACTTGTGTATTTACTGTGGATACGACTTGAATAGAACGAGAGACGGCTTGCCATATTTACTTTTAATTTCCATCATTAATTATGCATTTCTTTAGACAGTCTCAGTCTCAGGCTGAGCCTCGGCAAATGTTGACTCAAGAGGCAGCCAAATTATGTTTGGCCATTACAAAGTACATAAATCAAAACGAGCGGCAAGGCTGGCAAGGATTAGCTCCGGCTAGTTTATATTTGAGTGAAAAAAGAAAACACCAAAAAACTCCAAACGCAATTATGTCAATAAGCCAAATTGTTGGGGGAGACGTACAAAATTTGAAATCATTAATCATTTGCATGTTTCGTGACGTGACTGGACCATAGTCGTTATGGACATTATGGACAACGTTATGGCATCGGGTGCAGTCAGGCTTGTTTTGCCTCGTCTAGCTGGGCTTAAAGAGAAAATGTGCCGCAAACAATGGCTGCCAAGCACAAAGAAAACTTATGAAAAGGCGATTCGTTTACGCTTCAGTGAGAGAGAGCGAGCAGAGCACAATTGATAATTCACTGAGCATAGCCATAGTCATATGCCATCGGAATCAGTTAGAGCACAGTTCTGTTATTAATATACCAATCAGCATAAACAGCTGATGCTTTGATATCGCCACAACAACAACCATTCTAATTCACAGACGTCTGCCAAAGTACTCATAAATATTCGCCCATGGCCATCATCGAAGGGGAACTGAAACTAGAACAGTTTGCTTGAGCTTATCGCTGAAAGCGAATCGGCAAGTAGCCGGCATAAGGAAGCATGCCACAAGAAGCGGAAGTTGCAAGAGAACGCAAAAAAAAAGGAAAAACATTAAGCGACTTTTCATACACCACACAGCAAGCAAGTGGCATGAACAACTCGGACTGAACAAAAAAGAAAACGGTGGGTGGCAAGAGGGTGGAAACAGTCTTCGAACAAGGGTGGCGTACAATATGATAAATAACAGATGAGCAAAGAGTGTCAGCAATGTTACTACTGCCAAGGGGGCGAGTTGGGTTCGCTGCTTATTGAAAGTATGACGGCGTACAAACACATGCCAGGACAACTCCAAGGATACGACGCAGCAAGGCGACGAAGTTGCATAAATCAAACTCACAAATTAACTTGTGTTTTCGGTAACCGTTATCAGTTTGGGCCAATGAAAATTAATCGATATTTTATTTCACTCAAATATTTCATCAACTTGCAACGTATATTCAATTTAACCAAATAGTTGTTAAATAAATATTTATTTATTTATTTATTTATTTATTGTTACAGTTAAAGTAGTTTTAGACGATGAATTATAATTGACGCTAGATTTGTGTAGAAATTTATTTTATTTCAAAAATATTGCTTTATTAAAAAATTGAATTATCGCTTGCCATCAACATAAATGACTTTATGTTTAGTTTATTATTTTATTTAATTTTTTGATTTGAACATTTTGCAATTAAACATGGTTTAATACAGCACAAGAAAATTTTAACATTTCTAAAAAAATAACTATTTATGGAAGTAACATCTCATAATATAATAAAAGATTTTGTAGGAAAAAATTCAATAATATTATTTCATTTTATTTTCTCAAAATAGCTTCTATAAAGATTTCAATAATATTTTTCTTAAATTGCTTACCATTAATTGGTTCATCAAAGACCCCAATCTTGATAGTTAATCGATATTTCGTATCTTGTAAGTTAAATGGAAATTTTATGTAATAGTTTTGACATTTATAATACATGCTGACAATGTCCGGAATACACGTTACTTTAGTAAAATTGCTTATCAAGGATCTGACTCACTTCCTTAGTATTTAAATTTCTATTATTGACTATTACTTTTTCTTGAATTCCTTACCACAGATTGCTTCATCAAAGACCTCAATCATCGCTTTGTATTTAAATGTTCGTTCGCTCAAGGACGCATTCATCACTAGCCTTTACATATCCCACTCTCTCTCTCTCTCTCTCTCTCTCTCTTCCGTTTTCAATACTTCTTCAATCAAAATGTTTTGTGCCGGCTTGTCGCCTGTACAGAGGGTGAGCTTCTTTTGCAAAGTCCTGAGCTCAGTTGCAGCTTCTGGCAACACTTTGAAAATACATTGACTGTGAGAATGTCATGAATATTAAATTGTGATTATTGCCTTTGGCAATGTGCTGTTCTCGTTCTCATCATCGTCCTTCTCTGATCCTACGACAGACTTCGGTTAGTTAGTTGCCTTTGTAAGAAGCTTCCGCATCGGATTTAGTTGCAGACACTCCACGAGCTTAATGAAATGCGCTTTAATTAAGTCAAATATTAACCCAAAGCTGCAAACAGTGTCATATGCATGCCTGGCCAGCGAATCTGCTGTGATAGATGGACTAAAGCAGGAATCAGAAAAAAGAGTGTAAAACGAGTGAAAGTTGAAAGTGGAAAGTTGAAAAAGGGCGAGAGGAAGCCGAGGTGTTTGGTGCAGTGCTCTCTCAAGCTGATGTGATTGGCAATTTGATTTATTGGCAGCAAACTGAGTTGGGCCCAGTTGAGCAGCCTTGCGCTTGACTGATGGACATTGCCGGCAGGCCAAGAGGAGAAAATTCATTTGCATATTGCCGAGAAGTAAAATTGGGAAAACAGAAAAACAGCAGTCGATAGACAACTCATCATCACCTTGCCCCATGTGTCACACTTGCTATAAATTCCAGTTCATTTTCCATTTTAACTGATTTGAAAAAAAAAAAACTCTTTCTTCTAAATTTGGGAAAAACAAAAAAAAAAGAATAAATGCAAATATATTTAATATACTCAATCGTAATTAGATTGCAATGATTCGAGTTGTTGGCTGCGTGATGCCCATTGCAGTAAATCGAATCTGTATAGTTTCAGAAGGAAGGTCCTTAAAGTTGATCTGCAGCTGGACTGCCAGAACAGATATTAATTAAGCTGGCAAGCTCGATATCGGAAATTGAATAACAAATAATCTGCAACTTGTATCTGTTTATTTAGGTACAACGCCCAAAATGCTGTGGGTAAATTGTGTATTATTTGAGAGATTTCTGTCGCTTGCTGTGTATTTTTCTGCTTTTGATTTCTTTTACATTTGTTATTCGTATCATAGAGTCAAGTGTAATGCGTGTAAAGGCAAGGGAAAATTGTTAAATACAGTATGAAGACGCAAATTGAGAATGTCAATTTCAGCATGTGTTTTTATTGAATTACGCTCACAACCTTTTTTCACCTGCCCTCAAAGACAAAAACAAGAAAAAAGACTAAAGCAAAACGTCGTTTATCCAATCTATTGTGTGTTTATATTATAGAATAAATGTGGATATACATAAACTTCACCCTAATCAGAGCAGGGCACAGCAACCCCTTTGCAATTCCCAAGTCAATGGATGCTTTCTAGCATAAGGGATGTCCTTTGTTTCCATCCTAGGCCAAGCGCCTTTTCTCTGCTCAATGAGTTTCGTTACATATACGTATACGTATATATGATGTACATATATGTATGTATGTATATACATAAGCATATTCTAAGCGCACTTTGCTGTGGCTTTTGTGGCTCAGTTGGCTTTTTAGACACGAGACAGGCCTGAAAAGGCAACAGTAATTGAATTTTTCTTTGTTTACAAACAAATTATTGTTGGCTGACAAAACAAGCGAAAGCCAACAATATGTTGGGCCTACGCCTTTTTGCCTAGTAATCACGTTAATTTTATTCGTTACTGAACTGCACGACTTGCAGACACCCTGTAAAACGCAAGGTAACTTTGCAATAAATAATGGAGAGGGTAAAATAATGAAATAGTTGAAATGAAATGGAACAAATATATTTTAACAAAATAAATTAAATAAACCCTTTTTTTATTTAATTTATAGACGGATACATTTTATTTATTTTTATTTATGTATTTAGTTATGTAATTATTTTTTTTTGTTTTCTTTTATTTATTAAAATATTAATATTTTATTTAATAATTGTTTGTTTTTTTTTATGTTCATCAGATTGCTACAAGGTGAAGCTTATTAAATATGGAATTTGTCACTAGCAAGTTTTAGATAAACTCACTAAATTAATTTGTGTATCTATACTATATTGAATACATCAATTACTTATTATATCATTTATATCATTCTTTTATCTATACATATATATTATTATAAATTCATAATAAATTAAAGCTGTATTATTAGCAATCCCACTAATATTTTTATGAGGTCTTTTTAATATGCTCTTTAAATGAAAAGTATTGCAGCCTAATTACTATTTATTCACTAAATGTCTTAATCATAATATATTTCGAAATATCCAAATTAAATATCTTCTAGCTATTTTCCATAAAAAAAATTCAATTCAGCCCTTTGTGTTTATAAATCATCTTTCGATAAACAAATTTGGCCACATCCCTCTTTTATGCAAATACCAGGTATCGATGGATTTTAATACACTTATGCTTATTGCATTAAAAGTCTATCAGCGGTTATTACAGCCAGTGTTGGGTCATAAAGTCACCGTGTGTCCATTTCGCATATTGAAAATTTAATTTGTGGGCAGAGCGTGTGCATTTTTCATGAATGTCACGTCACATGTGTTTAAGCAGCATCAAAAGTGGCGGCAATTCCATCGAGAGTGGAGGAAATGGCAGCAGCAGCAGCAGCAGCTGGCAGATAATGGCGAAGAATGTTAATAACGCGAAAGGAAATGTAAGTGCAAAGAGCAGAAATAATACAGAGTGCAGTTGCAGTTGCAGTTGCAGCTTACAATCACAATCACCATAACAATCAGAGTCGAGAGTCACAGAAAAATTCAATTAAATGCGATTAGTGAAACAGAAACCATTAAAAGGAGAAAAACACGCTCGAGAAATTGTTGATGGACATTTTCAATTAACTTTGTTTAAACCGTTCAAGGCAATTTCATGTCAATGCCATTTAGCTTTTTGGCAACGTTTGTTTTGTTGTTGCAAGGTTAAGGCTCTTAACTGGTTGCTCTTAACCAAGTTGGAACTAATCGTATCGAGGCACTCGTATGCTGCATGAGTTCAACTCGATTTCGGCATTGGCGCAGCTTCATCCGCTTTCGCAGGAGGCAGCACACGATTACCTGATAAACACATTCAGTACATGTACATTATTGAATACACACACAAGCACACTCTCACACATACACGTGCATACACGAAGTAATATTACGTATACGCATCATAACCAGAATGCTTTTTGGGGGGGGTGTGGGAAAGACAACCCTCACAACGTGCACCTGATCCTTTTTACCACCAAACTCACACACACACACACTCACTCCCCTTCACACATGAGTGTGCATATTGTTGTTGTCGTTTTCGTTGTCGTTGTCGTTGTCGTTGCCATTGCCGTGCGCTGTTATTTATGATAATTCAAAGTAATATCCTGCAGCAATTTCATCAACAAAGCCAAGAGGCTGAGGCCAAGTACTCAGCTTGCCTCTGTATATGTGTTTGTGTGTGTCTGTGTGTGTTAAACCAAATATCCTTTCAGCAGTATCAAGGACACGCCACGGGGCTTCGGGGGCTTTGGAAAATGGCCCAAACGTGTGAAATGTGCAAATGCCTGTGTGAAAATTGCAAATTTGTTTGTATAATTGGTTATTCTCGTTGCGAGTAGTGCCTGATGCACATCACTTTTGCCTATGATAACTGCCTCGTCAAGCATTAGGCACGACTCCAACTAATATTTGTATTGGACATTCAGTTTGATTGCTTTGAAAATGCGAATCAAGCACCAGTAATTGAATGACAAATGTGGAAATTGTTGACAACACTTTTTAAGTTGATGGCGATGAATGATAAAAATTTCTTCGACGAATGGAATATGCACAAGGTGTCAGCAATATGTAATTGCAAATTATAATTTAAAGTGTTTTCGAAGCCAATAAACTATTATTTACAATTTATTTCATTAAAATGAATTCAAATATTATTATTATTGAAAAGTAATGACCAAATTTTGTGCCAAACTTTTAGTGAATGAAATTCATTTTGTATATTTTAAAATCCAAAATAAACTATTGTATTATATTCATACTATATTTTTATTTTATTTTAATTTTTGCTCAGAACTACTTTTTGATGTACAATAATAGAGCCAAAGTAACTGAGAACGTGAGACTATATTATTTAATTTGAGGATTAATAACCATCATAAATTCGAGCATAAGTTTGAAGGAATGAAATTTATTTCATATATGTACACACGTATTGAAAGGAAATGAAAAAAACTGCACCCATCTTCTTAAAAAATGAAATTGCTCTAAAACTGTCTGCAAATTTTGTTGACATACATAAATATAACAAATGTTAATTTATAATTATTTACTTCCGGTTCAAAAATCAACTACCTTTATTTTATTTTTTTTTTTATTTTTGTGATTAATAAATAAATAATGATAATAAATAAAATGTATTTTACTTGCATGTATGCAAAAGTATTATTAAATATTGAGAAGGTAGTTTTAGCTGATTAATGAAATTTTGCCATACATAAAAATAAATATTCTACCCATTTCGTTTAAATATTTTACTTTTGCCACACATACAATTTTAATTATTCTGGTTCTTATAAAGCGACGACTACAATTTCTGCATATACACTATTTTTTAAAATGTTTATTTTAATCGATGTTTTTTAAAAAAACACTGTTAAATTGTGCTTTGCTTAATATGCGACGCTGGTTAATAAACAATCAATAAAATCGACTCGCTGAAACATTGGATCTCACTCGGCTCCCCAGACTACTTCTGTTCGGGGCAGGACAGCTGATAGAGGAATTGGGTTAAAGTTCTGGTCGGTCGTCCCGTCATACGCCACGAGTTCAAGTACGGGACGAGACCGTGCTGGCTAAGCATACCCGAACCCCTGGTGTCGATGTGCGCCCAGTCCGCGCAGGGAACCAGCTCGTGGAGCACAGCCGCCGCCAGACAAGAGTTCGCCTTGCCACGCCCATCGTTGCTGATGTCGTAGCCCAGCTCGTCGGTCACCTGCTTGCGATAGTACTCCCACAGGGGCAGACGCCACATGCGATCGCCAGTCAGCGAGCCGGCGCGCTGAAATTGCTTCCAAATGTAATGGGAATTGGAGAAAATGGCGGAGGCGCCGCCGCCGAACGCCTTCTTGGCGCCCGTGCCAAGCGTTGCCACATCGACGACCAGGCGCGGCTTGTACGTGGTCTGGCCATAAATTAAGGGATCCGCCATGACGACAACGCCCGCCTTGTCCAGATCCCGGATGGCCATCGCCTTGGTGTTGAGCAGGGTGCAAACGTCGCCGGGCTTGGCGGCCATGCCCGACGGCAGATTCTCGCACAGTGGGATGATGAGGACCACGTTGATGGGCAGCGACAAGGCGGCCACGCATCGCATCATGGCCACGCAGGCTGCCGCGCCCGACATGCTCGCCCGATACTCATCCATGCCGGCGCAACTGCGCAGATTGAGGCCGCCCGAATTGAAGGTGATGCCCTTGCCAATGAAGAGCACCGGCTTGTCCTCGGGCGCGGTGCCGCAGTAGCTGATCTCCATGAGCACGGGCGGCTCGCAGGAGCCCTTGGCAATCATGAGGAACGAGTGCATGCGCTGCTGCTCGATCCAGTCCATGGTGCGCACCTCCACGGTGATGCCGCAGGGACACAACGCATCCACGGTGGCCTGGGCAAAGAATGTGGGCGTCATGCAATTGGCTGGCGCATCGCTCAAGCGACGCGCCAAATTCTGCGACTCTGCCTTGAAGACTCCGCGCGTCCAGCCCTCTGTATCCGAGGAGGCGAACAGCTCCAGTTTGGGTATCACGTGGCGATTCTTTTTGTGGAGCAACTCCTGGTGCCGCCAGATGGACAGCGTGGCGCCCTCGGCCGCCTGCTCGGCGTAATCCATGCCGTCGACCGACACCTGAGAGCAGCCAATTAGCTGCAGCGATCGTGCCCCGATGCCGGCGGCAATCCGCACGTTTTCCATGCCCTCGTCGAGCATTTCGAGCTCGTTGAAGCCAATGCCTTCGATGCCGGCACCGACAACAGCAATGCTCTTGAACTCTTCATCGATGTTGTTGAACACTTTGCCACGTCCCAGGCGACCATCGATATTCGATTCGCATATTAAGTCTGCCAACTTGCCGCCCAATCGATCGTTGATCTTCTCGCCCCCCGACGTCAGTCTGGGCGCCTTGTCGCCCTCCTTCCGGTAGAGGCCGATGACCAGACCCTTCGCCTTTGTGCCCTCGGTTCCGCAAACATTTCGTATGTGATTCACCCGCGAGATGAGCGATATTGGCCTTGCATTCAGGACTAGCTTACGAATATTCTGCATATTAATAGTTGTGACTTCGGCCAAATGCGATTTTCTCGTATTAAATTAATTCACAATTTTCACGCAACACAGAAATTTAAAATAGACAAAAAGAAAAACAAAAGAATGATCACACACCTTACGAAAATTTTGAAAAACAAAAAAAACACACACAGGTATTTTTACGAAAATCTCTATTTTTGGACTACAAGACACGAGCACAGTATTTTAACAACTGACTAAACTGGAATTTAACAATCCGAGGGCGAGTTTGGCCAACTGACAACGATGGGGAAGCCAACTAAGTCTCATTTAAATAATTATAAACTATTTAATGTTTTATAGCCAAATGGCCTTTTTAATTTTTAAATGAATATTAGTCGCTTGGCTAGGATGCCTGCGATGCACTTTGAAATAGTAGAGACTATTATTTTTTTTATTAAGCTATTTTTTAACAGCATGTGGATTACTTTTATTCTACCATAAATAATACTTGAATCTTAAAAAACAAAATTAAATAATAATTATAAGGTTTTTTTATTATAATATCCTTTGTTGTTAAGAAATCTACGTTGTCGCCTTCCGTTACAGGAAAATCGTTTCACTTGCAATAAATAAAGTTAAACAAGCCCAGCTTTTGTAATACAAAATTATAAAAATTGTACTGACGATTTAAAGACAAAATTAATACATATACATATAATAAATATATTGTTGATTTTCTGTTTCCTTCTTAAATTGAAACATATTCAATGCCAATTGAAAAATTCAAGTTTTCACTGGCTTCTGACTGTCGGGATTCCAAACACCAACTTAAACCATTTAATAATATTTTTAAGATGCGATTAAAGACAGTTAAAATAAGTCGATCGCGAAAAGAATTCTTATTAAAAGCTAATAACTACGTTGTTTAATGGCATCAGTGAGTTGATGAGGACAAGCAATAGATACGTTAATTATAATAATATGTTTGATCTCTGTTTATTTTTTGCAATGCATTTTCTTATATATATTATCTTGTATTCAGCTTCCAATTTTGAGTATATAATTTGCGGCTTAATGGTAATTAGCCAAGCTAACGCTGTGGCCCCCAAACTTGCCAAGCAAATTAATTCAGTTGCATTAATTAATGCAAATGGCTCGATAATTATCACACTGATTAAGTGAACCGCATTGAAATTGCAGTTGATTGCCATTATCAACGACTGTTCTCGCAATTACGCGACAGAGCTGCCAACCTCACTGAATTAATCGAAAACCAACAAACAGCACAAACACACAAACAAACTGGGCGACCGAATGAACAGCGAACAAACTTTTCCAGTTTGACTTTTAATTAGTTAAAAACAAAATGCTGTCAAAGCTTAGACGAGATGTGGGTTTTGCTCTCGGCGGATTGCCAATTGAAAACATATTGCGAAATAAAACTGTAACTGCAATTGTTGTTTTGCATGGCATAATAAACTATTTGGGTTTCTGCATTTGTTGTTCAGATAGTTGATAAAGGCCATCAGCGGATGAGGACACAAAAACAAACTGGTTATTTATATAAAATGCCCAAACTGTTAATAAACTTTTAATTGCATAAATTGTGAAAAATATACTTTGATAAGACTTAAATTTCTATAAAGTACCCAAAATCTAAAAAAGTTTATTTCGATTTTTATAAATTTGCATAACCGATTTAAACTATACAAAAAGAGCAAATTATTTGTATGTTTTTGAATGGGTGTTAAACGCATATTATGATGATACTTTAAAAAATTGTAGAAAATTAAGTTTACATAACATTTTTGAATATTTGTGAAAATGAACTATAAATAATCAAAGCAATATATTGGTGTAATCATTTCTAGAAATTTATTATTAATAATGTAAATAAATGATGACAAGAGAATTAAGAGATCATTTTGATCTTTATAAAATGGTAAAAACAATATAAATTGGAAATTATACATCAAGCAAAATTAATTACCGTCTATTGTAATTATTCCATTTGATTTAAAAAAAAAAGTCTAAAATAATAGGAAAATGTTGCGTCGAATAAAGAAACAATTCACACTCTTCGAAGAGTATTGAAATGGGATAACAAACCTCAACCCACAGTTGGGTATTTTGCAATCAAATGAATGGTAAATGTGCGCAAACTTTGCTTATCTCCCACACAAATGTTAATTCTAATTTAAACTACATACAAATTGGCCAAAATGGGGAGAGAGCAAATCTTGACGATACTTTCGAATTGTGTAAAACTTAAGCAAACTAACTTTTAACTGCAGAGCCATTGAGGACTCGGGATTATGCAGCAAATGTTGAGACCGGTTGAGAATACTATATATGCGGTAGTATTTTTGCCTTTTTCGTTCCTCATTTAATTGGCATTCGTTGGGCTTTGAAATGAGTGTAGCCGTATCTTGTGTTGCAATCGTTCAACCGCACTCGTATGCTCCAAATGTTTAGTCATTCATATGATTATTGCGAAACAAGTAGCTCAGCTCGTACCGTTGTCTGTGCGGTGCCTGTTAATGTCTGAGTCTGAGGTGGCGAATGCCCCTCAAGAGTTTTGTGTGTGGCAACTTAACACAGTTTGTTGTTGCTGCTGTTGGGCCGGGGCGTAACACTTGAGTCGGACAACTTTTTGGCTTTAGCTGGGGTCTGCGAAATCAGCAGGATGCCGGGCCTGCATTCTCCGACGTTCTGCCGGAACCCCCGGAACCATGCCATAAAATGGTGTCGACTCTCCACATGTGTGTCTCTGTCTCTCTGTCTCTCTCTCTGTGTGTGTTGACAGCATTTGTTGCCAACAATTTCATTACCGCGCATTTAAAGTTTTACCAACACTGACAGACACACACACACACACACACAGAGAAATCTCTCCGCGCTGCAACCCCCGCAAAACAACCCCCTGTGTATATGCACATGGCACCGAGCTCGTTATAAATGGAAAACTTTTGCTACTTGCTCAAGTGGTTTTTCGCTTTTCTATTTGCTTTTTTCCCTTTTGTTCATCCTCTTTTTTTTCTCCCAGTCTCAGTCTCAGTCGTCTTCATGCCACGAGTACTTGGTATCTGCTGCTGCTGCTGCTGCTTTTCATTCGCATTTGATTTCGAAACTTTTACTTGTTTATTTTAGTTTTTAATGAGAGCAGACATCGGTACGAGTATCGCATGTCCCTCGATGCCAAACACCTGCCGGGTGGCCAGACTTCTTTCGCTCACTCCTCTGTTTGACGATTAGCCATGTGAAATGGGACGTCAAGTTGTTAAACTTTTCCAAAACGGACCAGCACATGTGAGAGCCCAGCTTTTCTTTGTTCTTTTTTTCCCCAGTCAGTTTTCGAACAAAGTTTTACATCAGATTTGTCAAGCGGCATTTTAAAGAGCGTGCAACAGTTGAAGCTGCTGCTTGCAGCTTGACTCTTAAACCTGACCAACTTTATCTGCTTAACTGAACGAGTTCTTCCTCTTTTTTTTTGCTCTGTCTCTGCATAATATCGATTTGAGGAACTTTTTGCTGGCCTCGTTTTTAGCTACTGCGAGATCCATCGCAATCTCGCTCGCCAGTTCTTCAGTTCTCTAGTGGCTGGGATAACACACAGTCGAGGGTTTTTAATTTGAACTTTTTGCGCCGCATTCGCATATCAATGACTCGCCGAGGCATTGAAGCGTAAGTGGCAACAGCCGCTGCCAGACAGCGAACACCATCAACTATCACCACAAATAAAACCGCCACATCGCGCACTCGTCCTGGCAGCTGAACAACTTCCATTCTATTCTATTGAAAACTTGGCACACAGCTCTTTTCATTGCAATTTTCCTCCTGCATTGCAGTGATTTATAAATTTTGATTAAACATTTTCGGCGACCTTTTGGCTCCAAATGCAATAAACCCACTCAATAGTCTGTTCTGCCGCATTTATCGCTCCCGCTTTTTCTGCTATTTTCATCTATTTAAATGCCATCATTGGGCTATTTGCAATATGTAAATTTATCCAAACTGACTGATATGATAAATACAAAAAATAGAATTAATGACAATTGCCAAAAATAATAACAAAATACCCTTGGGATTTGTTTATTAGCAGCGACAGCTGAACTGGCCCGCAGCATTTTAATAATAATGGAAATACTTTTTTTAGCGCAGCGATTAAATGTTGCAAATAATTTTTCATAAAAATTAATTAAGTATTAAAGTTTAGCTTCAAGAGTTTGTTAAATTCTCTAGTATTTTAAAAACATCTTAAATGCATTTAAAGGGTATCTCTTATTCGAGTAATAATCCAAAAAGTCCCTGACTTTTTTGTTGACTTTGTTAATATTCATTCGATTACGTGCGAGTGTTATGACTAATTTAACAGCAGACAAATTGCATTCGCTGTAAATACGAGTACTCATCAATATTTATGATATTTGCGTTTTATTTGCATTATTTATTACATGCGAAATTCGCAATTTAATTCGCAGTCTGCAGATGACTTTCAAAAAGTGCTGCAATAAGTGAAATTTAATAAAATAATTGACCTAAGTAAAATATGCTAAAAGAAAATCTATTTATTTTGAATTGCTATTTTTTTAATTTGCTGTAAATATTCATCAATATTTATGATATATTCGTGTTATTTACATTTTTTATTACACATGAAATTTCTCACAATTTAATTCACAGTTTCAAACTGACTCTAAAACATAAAATTTGTTACAAATAATTGCTTTAACTGAAAAACATTTAAAATGAATCTATTTAAGCATAGTAATTGTTCACTTTCACTTGAATCGATGCTTATTAATATTCCTAAACCTACAAAAAAATTTCTCGACTAATTAATTGATTGGGGATAAAAGGGGAACACAATGAGCTAATTTTCAATTTGCTATAATTACTTATTAATATTTATACAATTTGTGATTTATTTACTTTATAACAAATGTCCCTCGATACAATAATTTTAATTAAATAATTGCTTAAACTGTGACAAATTTTGAAATAAATCTATATAAGATTACTTTTTTTTAACGTTCACTTTAATAGTAGCTTATTTATATTCCGAAGCCATCTTAGTTAAGGTTTAGACTAATTAATTGATTACGGATAAATAATCATCAACATTTATGAAGTTTGTGATTTATTTACATCATTTCCAAAGGTTCTCAATGCAAGAAATTTAATAAAAATAATTGACTTAACTGAGACAAATTTGAAATAAATCAATATAAGAAATATAATTATGGGCATTTACTTGTTTTCACGTTCACTTTGATCGTTGCTTATTTATATTCCTAAGCCTTCGTAAGCTTCGACTAATGAATTGATTAGGGAAAAAAAGGGAAAGAAATTGAGCGGATTTTTTAATTTGCGCTGCGCGTGCTACATAAATAATTGGGTTGTTGTTATAGAGAAATAGCTCATTATTTTCTTTTTGTTGGCAGCTGCAATCTGCTTCGGGGCACACACCCTGTGTGTGCGTGTGTGTGTGTGTATATTGATGGTAAATATGCAGTTGGCGCAGAGTTTTTGCTTGGATTGTTGCAGCAACTGCGAAGTACGAGAGCAAATTGAAAAGTTAAACTCTCCAACAAATTGGCACAGGCAACACATGTGTGTGTGTGTGTGGGTGTATTTTGTGTGTATTTTGCGCTGCGTGCAAGTGTTAGTCAAACTAAGCCAGGGCTTAGCTGTTGTTTCAGACTGATGCAAGTGGAGGAATCGAAATCCAACACTTCGATTGCCGTTTGCAACATTGCACATTAATGTAACAGAGCTGGGGCGCAATCATTAGGCTAATTGAACACAGAAAACTTGCTTTGCTTAGCCCCAAAATGTAGGCAATGCTTTTGCGCGTCTGCAACATTTATCAATTTGCAAGGACCCCATAAGCTATGCATAAGCCGATTATCGCCACAGACGCAGCAGCAGACAGAGACACAGACACAGACACACTGAGTGGCAGACGGAAGTGGCAGACACAAAACGTGGCACGCACTGCCGAAACGCTGCTGAAGAAAGAAAAAATGTCCATGTCGCAAATCTGCTTGTCGGCAACTTATCAGAGCGAATGGAGTAAAGACGGAGAAGCGAAAGGAGGCAAGATAAAAAACACGACTAATTAATTTAAAGCGCTCGAGCAATCAGCGTTTTTGGGGCTTGTCAGTCTGTCATGCTGTCAGTTTGTCAAGACTGTCGCTGTCAGGGCTGAAAAGTGTGCAATATGTTTGAAGATTACTTCTATGCTTTCGTCACTTGCAGTTGAATTGTGACATTTATTAATGTCAACGCATCAACAGCAACAACAGCCACGACTTTGGGCGTTTGTGGGCGTGGCAATGCGGAATTAAATACGCATTTGCGCCGTCAGTCTCAGTCAGCATCAGTCAGGCAGTCAAGAGCGCAGCTGAACGCGCTACAAAGAGATTTATCGTATAACCCCACACACACAGACTAAGCTCAACTCAACTCAACTCCACTCAAGTCAGTTCAGTTCAGTTGAGCTCAGCTCTCAACTGTGCGTTTAACGTCCCATAAAAGTTTTGCTCGAGCGGTTACTGATGCAGCCACAGAGCCGGGGAGATAATAAAAATGCTAAGGTGCTTGGGGCATATTATGAAAATGACATTAAAGTGACGACGACGAGGCGACGTCAGTCAGTTATTAAAGCTTATGCCAGCAGTTTATGGATTGCCGCTGCCCTGAAAATATGCCAGGGGTTAAGACGGGATTTACTCGACTCTCAAGTACGGCCATTGGCCATTAAAACCAGCCCAATCGTTTCAAGTTATCCCAGACAGACACTCGACAAAAACACTTGGCAATTGAAAGTGGCCGGATTTATTTGAAAATTGAATTAAAATAATGTTCGTACTTGAAACAGAAACCAGAAAAGTTAGCAATGAGGTAAAGGTTGAACAAAACCTTAAAGACAATCTCAGCTGCAATCCGCAACTTAAAAAAAGAGACAACATTAATTGGCTGGGCAAAGACAAGGGCAAAGAATTAACGACAGCAAAGACATTCCTTGCCACATAAAACTCGTGAAGAATGTCACGAAATACCAAAAGAGATGCCACATGTAACAAAGAGCAAGACCCTGGAGAAATATTTATAATAATTATGCAAACAAAAGCAGTCTCTGGGTATTATTTAAAACCTGCCTTGACAAGCTTTGGCACCTATGCAAGTAATAAAATTTAATAAAATACGTGAGCTCGTTTTAATCCCAAAGCACTCACAGTCAAAACTAACTTATATACTAGGTATTTTTTTTTTGCTGTGCGCTAACTAAATCATAAGGCAGCAAAAAAATGTGCAAGAAAAGTTATTTTTATTGTGCTGTAGTTACCACAAAAGTTACACAAAGAACACGCGCAGCAACAATGCCGAATATTCATGGCAAAAGCGCCAAAAAGTCTGCAATTCACAAACTGTTATATGGACAGCTCCAGCAAGAGAGCGCATGCCCCAAAGAGAGAGAAAGAGAGAGTGTAAGGAAGAAAGCGGGAGAGAGAGAGAGTGCTGCCTGTCGGATGCAGGGACACAGAAGTTGAGCAAAAAACGACAACAGCAGCAGCACAGCAGCAGCAGCACAGCAGCAACAGCCCCTCACTTAAGGCCAACAACGTAACAACGGCCTGACCTTCACCATTAGCGCACTTTTTTTGTTGCCTGGCTTTTGCTTACAACAACAAACAGGCATCAAGCACGTAGTAAACGAACGAAAGAAAGCAGCAGAGTAAAAAAAGAAAGCACACAAAAAAGTATGCGCCACTTTGTACGCGTGTATTGGTGGGCGTGGTGCTGCTGGTTTTGGCTTAAATGCTCTTTGCCTAATGGAGCATCGAGCGACGGCAATGGGCGCAAAACATAGACGCCATTGATAGGCGGAAGTGCGCCTACTTGGCGTATACTCAACGTGTGTGCGTAATGACAGCGACAGCGACAGCAGATGCTTAATGAGTTTGTTAACCCATATCCAATATTTTTGGAGTGCTATTAAAAGACTGTCCATAGCCAAGTGGCGGTATCAAGATGATGTGTATATCCTTTTTTGCTGTTCATTTTTCCATTCTAAAAATACATTTAAAAGGTTTTACGTGGGCAAAAAAAGTTAATGGATATGTGGTTGTACTTTTATTTTTTAATTACTTAAAATACTTGTTGCAACTTTTATAAATATACATATACATATACATATGTCGGTTTCAGGATGATGTGTATTACCGCCTTTGCTTTAATTGAATTTTGTTGTACATTTTAAGATTCTAAAAATACATTATGTGAACAAGAAAGTTAATGAGAATGTGCTTGTACTTTTTTTTTTAAATTCTCCCAAAGAAAGGAGAATACTTCTATATCTATAGCAAAGTGGCTGCTTGAAAATAATATGTATATTCTTTTTTTGAAAGATGTTTATTCAACTTTATTTTGATACTAAAAATACATTTTAAGAGTTTCTACGTGACCATAAAAGTTCATAACAAGTGTTGGACTTTTAATTCTTAAATTACGTAAAATAGATACTTGTTGCGACTTTAATGTATATACATATACATAAAGCAATAGCTATCGAAAAATATATTCTTTATCGAGTTTCTAAATTCTTAAAATACTTTCTGAAAGGTTTTACATGACTAAAGCAGTTCATGAGAATGTGGTTATACTTTTGTTTTTGTTTAAATGCTGTCAAAACAAGACAAGAATACTTTTTGCGATTGTGCTGTATACATATGTATAAGTGCAGGTATCAAGCTGATATGCTTTTCACATTTTGGAGGACGTTTCGAGGATTAATTCAATTTTCATGTCAATTTTTCGATTCTAAAAATACATTTTAAGAGCTTTTACGTGACCAACAAATTAAAGATAATTTGTTTTACTTTTAAGAAACCACTTTTATGCATAAAGTTTGTGCTCCTCGAAGAAAAGGCGATTACTTCTATTCAATAGATAGTAAAGTATTTACAATCAAGTTAAGCTAGTTTCTCATTTACATGATAAGCATTTCCATAGTTCTCGTTCGATGGGGCCACTCTGAGAGAGTGTGCGGCATGATTGATGGTGCAAGTGATTGAAATGTGATAAATTGTTGTCTGCTGGCAGAGACAGCGCCGAAGCGCCAAAGCGCCACAGCGGCAACTACAGCAATAAATATGAAAGGAAAAAACTGAAAAACAACAACGAATGCATAGCACACACTCACACACACTCACTCGAATACTCACACTCGGCTCAACTCTGCTTGATACATAATACTCAGGGTATATGAATATATAAACTCTCGCTGGGGGTTTTTGCTCGTAGTACGTGCACGAAAAAAAATGTATATATATATATATATTGAAAGTATATTTCTTTTATTTTCTTGTGCTTGCATGTGTCCTGTGCTAAGAGGATTTCCCCAGGAGTAGCGGCAACCACTTTGGTTTGCGTTTGTTTTTACATGTGGTCGATGAGCGAAAAGTTTCGCAGAAGTTGAAGTAAGTACATTTTCTTTACTCTATGTTTTTTTTCTCTTTTTGCTCGGGGCAGTTTTCCTTTGTATGCTAATGCAGAAAGTGCGGAGCGTAGCATTTAATCAACTTTATGTGGAATAAATTGCATGTTCCTCACAAACTAGCTTAGAATCGCCATTAGTTGTATTAAATGGAAAAGAATAGAAAAAGGATTTAACTGAGTAAGGCAATAAGTTGAAAGCTGAAGACCGTTAAAGGATTAGTTTTTATATAAAGCGCATTTAAAGATGAGAAGCAATTTTCTCTTCTTTAAATTTATCAATTCACTTTTATTAAATCAATACAAGATGCAAACATTTATTGCATTTTTATGCAAATATTCTTTTTTGTGGTAAGATATATTCCGCAAATGTCGGTGATGACAACACACACACACACAGAGACAAATTGTGTGTGATGCATAAATAACTGCAAATGGCACAGCTGAAATATAGTTTACCATAAACTTTTCGCTTTGCTAAACAACTCAAGGTTCGAAACTTTAAAGTAATTGCTGTTTATGCCACAATATTGTGATATTGTGATATATGTATTATAAAATGTGTGCCATGTGTGTGTGTGGCTAAAATAACGTATACGCCCCGCTGATTTATAGCATACACTTTTTTTTAAAGCTCGTTGTCAAAATAAAACTTTTTCTGCGCTTCGCAATACCCAAAAACTTTTATTTGCTCAGCTCATATTGTTGCTTCCCACTCCACTCGAATTTATCCACAATATTTTTTCAGATTTTTTCTCTCTTACATTTTGTTGTTTTCACAGTGCGCTTTGCTCATTTAAAAAAGTGGAATTTCATTAGGCGCGTTGACAGTTTTATTTGCTGCAAATAAATGTAAGCCTATAAATAAGAGGCAGCCGAAATTTTGTTTTTTTTGTGTTTAATTGATACTTTCAGTAAGTTGCAAGTTTCTGACAAGCAATTTGAAATGTTGCTACATTTTTAAAGTGCTGCAAAAACGGGCTTCAACTTGTTGGCTTGATTAAAAGTCCTCAGCTGGCAAGCGGCATAAATAATAGAGGACATTTTTATGTACACACGCAGCAAGAGTGCTTGAGTGACAGAGAGCTTCTGCTGAAGCCGGAAGTCGCTCACAGTGACTGACAAAAACAATTCTAACTTTAGCTACTTTTCGCTTTATATATATGTATATAGTCATTGCCACATGAGTGCTGGAGTTGTTGCCTCAGCATCCTTCTCGCTGGCTTTGACAACGGTTCCAGGCTCAGTCTCAGTCTCAGCTGCCATCTAGTTAGTCAGCATAATGAATTACAACGGTACACGCGCGTTGCTGGCAATCCTTTTGGCCTCCATCAGGCTGCAGTCGACAGTCATCCACCGCAGCAACAAAGCCTTGTTGTGGCTGCCACAATTTTACAATTGACTGTTTCACTACTAAAGAGGGTGGCAAGCCGAGGGGAGAGACAGGGGCGGGCAACCGTAAAACGCTCGACTTGTTTTACGCATTATTTACTTAGTCGCATTACGTGTGTGGGCGGGGGGCGTGGCCAAATGAACTAGCATCACAGTAAAGTTGGGCAACAATTAATTTGAAAGTGCGTGCAGAGCTAACTGGAAGCAGGACTCACTCGATGATTGTTCTGTGTAACACAAATGTACATACATACTTACATATATTTGTGTTTGTTTAAAATTGAGCCCGTATAAATGTGCTGGCATTTATAAAATTCCTTGATGAATTCTAAATAAATATGCATTTAAATGACAAAATTCTTGGAACATTTTAATGTGTTTTTCATGAGTCGAGCAGAGCATTTAAAACACGTTAAAATACAAGTATTTTTGCTCCCACTGCAGCAGGGCAATAAAATTCAAAAATGCGCATTAAATTTTCTTATCGCCAGAGATACTTCAATACGCATTAAATGCAAACAGAGTCTTTAATTGTGCCAAGGCAAAAGCAAAAATGGTAGGCAATAAAAATGAGAATGCGAATGCGAATGCGAATGCGAATGTTTGTAATTTGATGAGATACACAATCCGCTTATGATTGTGTGCGTAAGCGGTTTACTTAAGTAATTTCAGGAACGTTTGTTTGCCCGCCATTTGATTGTGTGCTCATATTGAATATCAATATTTGATCGCTACTTACTTGTACTCGCTTCCCAGAAAAAAGGTTTGCGTTTGTCAATTGACTTGTGTCAAAAAGAATATGAGCTGCCCTTTGTTGTTTTGGCTGTTGTTGTTGCTGTTGAGATGCGACGGCGAAGCAGGCAGCTTATGCAACATTTATTTGATATTGTATTAAATATTTAACACACAACACGATAAAACACTTTTGGCTCATTAATCTTATACACGCACAAGCGCACGCACACACGCAAACTTACACACACACACACACAACAGACGACAGACGACAGAGAGAGAGAGAGAGAGACGGAAATTAGCAATAGCGATAGCGATAGAGAGACAAAAGATGCTGCTAATGAAGCCAACAAAAACTCAACTCGACTGAATTTCGTTGCCTGATTAATCTGAATGACTGGGGTTAATTTTTCGAGAGTGCGTTTTTTTGTGGCTGGTTCGAAAACACTTTACGCGCTTCTGTTATGGCATGCAACGCGAGGCAAACAAGCTGACGGTCTGTACGAGAGCGCTGGCAAAGGGAGACTGACGCCCAAAAGTATGCAACACAAGCAGCTAACGCCTGTCGCACACTACGTATAACAGTATGACAGTCGGAGAGAGAGCGAGCAATTTTGAGAGAGCGCGTTTGCTCTTCGGATGCTGAAGGCGATGTGGGGCGGACACCTGCCTGAAATAAAGGAGGAAATTACCATTTGACCATAACACGCACAACGACCTTGCAGCAACAACAATAATAACAACAATAACTAGAACAAAAAGAAGCAACAACTATTTAACACTTTTGGCATATGTGGCCAAGCGACCACGACCAAAATCACTTCCAGCAAATTAGCAAAAATGTGCGCACAATTTGTTTTTATTCGGAGCCCGAAAGAACACATCTTGAATCTGTTTCTAGCTTGTTAGTCAAGTCGAGTTCAAGCCGAATAGCTGAAAGTGTGCAAACAAATTATGATTATGATTATTTAGTGGACTGCACAGAGTGTGTTTGTATGTGTGAGCGTTTGGTTACATAAACATGCCATTAAATTTAAGTGGCTCGACTTGGATTTCACATCTCTCTCTCTCTCTTTGAAATTCCATCACAGCGTCCCCTTTATTTTATTTTATTTTTTGTTTGCCGAATTCAATTGAAGCTGCCTGCTATTCAAATGTCAAACAAATTTCGAAATGCCACTCAGCCAAGCCTCTTGCCCCCTCCCCGCCTACAACCTGCGGAAAGTAGACAACAAAGTTGATGCCTGAAAATCTTTGTGCGTCTGCAGAGCCGATAGCCAATTTGAAATGGCCATAAGAAAAGGCACGGCAAGGCGAGAGGCAAAAGACTGGGACATCGTAACGAAACGTAATTGAATTTTTATTGACATTGCAGCTGAGAGACATTGCCCTGAGTTGTAGCTAAAGGCCACCAACTATTTTCCCGATTTACTCTCCGACTGACCGACAAACCGAACGACCGACAGCAGAACATGGAAGGAGGACAACATTGCAAGGAGGGAGCAAGAAAAGACAGTAAAATGAGTGAAGACAGCAAACAAGAAGAAGTAAGGTGAGGTGGCAAATGGTAAATGGAAATACTTGAAATTAATTTATATTCTAAGAAATATTGAAGGAAGCATCTCAAATGGCATTATGGCCAGGTCGTTGCGCAAATATGGCAGCAAAAATGACAGCAAAACATTCGGGTTGGGATTGGAGTTCAGGTTGTGAGGTAATCAGCAGGCTGAAAATAATGGCAACGCAATCAGAATTAACTTGTCTATTTATTTGCTTTACGGTCAGCTAACACAGCGCAGTTATTAATAGGCACAAACAGTTGTCAACTGACAGCAATTTGCATAATCATTTATTTGTATATTAAATTACACAAAGTTAAACCAATTAAAACTAAAGGGCAATTTAAAGCACCTTTCAACTTAACATTTTTTTTGTTCAGCAAATATTAAATTTCATACGTCAAACAGTGTCGTTTCAATGATTTTAATTTATTTATTACTGCAAATTTTAGTTTTTGCTATAAATATCTAAAATTTAATTTCACTATATCGAATTATATTAAAGTTCTCTTTAAATATTTGTATTTTTTTATTATAGCCAATGCAACTTTTGGTAATAATTAGTTTGCATTTAAATTATGCTAGTTACAGACTTGCACTCTTAACTTTTTACTAATACGGAATTTTAAAGTACCTTTCAATTTATCATTCTTTTCTTAGTTCAGCTAATATGAAATTTTATCGGTAAAATTATGTCAAAGTCAGCTTTAAGTATTTTCAGTTACTTATATTTATTAAATGTAAAATTGTGCATTAATTATCTTGAATCTAACTTAACTGTTTCAAGTTTTTAAAGCTCAGTGTGTTTCCCAAACTTGCACTGTTAACTTTTTACCTATACAGCATTTCAAAGAACATCTCAATTTATCGATTTTTTTACTTCAGCTAATATGCAATTTTAGCTGTCAAATTATCTCAAAGTTAGCTTTTATTATATTTTATTTGCAATAATTATTTTAAATTGAGCTCAGTTCAGGGTATTTACTAGTCTTGCAATTGTTGCTCAACTTTTTACTCTTATCAGCGTCTCTTCGCTATCAGAGCGCAAGTATTTCCCCCGCTGGCTGCATTTATGGCTTGGCTTTCCAGCATTTTTTTAATGGTGCAACTCTAATTGATGGGCCCTCTGGTCAGTTATTGCTGTGCGGCACAATGTGCCACAATTATCATTTACTGTTGCACGCTTTACTGGCAGCAGGGCTGCTGCCATCGTTTTGCTAATTATAAAGCGAATGCGCCGCGTAGTCACTTTATCTTTGGCCGCTTGTTGCATGCCCCGGCCATTAAATTATTTTATATGGCACATAAAAATAAACTACGCAGATGCATAAAAAAGGAAAAGAGACTGAGGAAAATGCAACGCAGCCGTTGCCAAGTCGAGCCGTTGCAAGTTTGCTGCGTGCCTCATTGCGCGTTATTATCGTAGTGTTATTATTGTTATTACTGAGCCGCATGTTGCGCGACTTCTAAGCAATTACTTAAAGCGCATGACTGTTGCCTGCCTGCCTCTTGCCACATTTGCATGCAGCCGGCAGTTGTCCAACACTCTGCAGGAATTGGGCTTTAAAAACTGGGCCAGCTGCTGTCGCTCGGCCTGTGGGGACTCGGCATAAATCTGCAGCAGGCACAACACTCATACGCCGCGTGTGCCGCGTTGATGGGATGACACACTGTCAGTGCCGTGTTGTGCGGTGCTCACATATTTATTTACAATTTAAATGCAGTTTCGACGGGGGCCAAACAAAGGCTTAAATGATTGAGGCGTGGTGCATTTCATTAGCCAAGATTGCGTTTCGCGTTCGCGTTCGCATTCGCCTTCTTTATGGCCCCGGCCAGCAGGCAGCTCAACTCTTCAACGTCGTGTGATGGCGTGTTGGCCTCGTTCATCGAATGGCCATCAATTTTTCTGCTCGTTAACTCCTCTGTTTTTGGTGTGCGTGCCTGTGACCAGGGCCACTCAAAGAGTGCGCTTGGCCCGCCATTCATCAGATGCCAATGCTCCAGCTGGCGTCGTATCGCTTGCAGCACCTGCAACTTCTGCTGGCAAGTGTAGCCTGCCACACTGCCTTTAATGTGCAGCACATCATCGATACGCGAGTACGGCGAATGCACATAGATGCCAGGTGATTCTATTGTTTCCAGTCTATCCAAACGGTGCACCAACAAATCCAGTTTCCACTGCGTATCCTCCAGAAAGGCGGTTGCGTTTGTTGAGCGTGCCATGCACTCGACAATCTTCTTCGGATTGGCATTCTGCACATGCATCCGACTGATACACTCCTCCATGCGCTGGGTTTCGGTTTCGGTTAATGCATCCCGTTTGCGTGCCAGCTGCGCCTGCAGTTGGCCAATAGCTGCCAGCCAAGGTAGCACAAACAACAGCAACTGCATTGCTGGTCCATTAACTGCAGAGGTTTCATCGCCACTGCTCTAAAGGCTTTAATGAATTGCAGTTTGTTCAATCGAAGTGCGATGCGAGTACGTGTGAAGTATATCTAATGAACTTATCTACATTTGCATACTTTAAGTGCTTTTTGATTATTCTACAAACAAACATAACAAATATCATATTAAAGTGGAAGTAAGGGTGAAAATGTATAAAATATATGAAAAGACCTATAAAAATGTCATGAGCTCAACAATTAGTAGTATGATATGTTGAGTGGCAAAAAAAATATATACAAATAAATCTCAATTGTTTTGCAAATCTTTCTTGTACCACCAAATGATCAGTTCTCCAGTGCGATGCCACAAATAAATTATAAATTATTAATAATTATTATTCATTATTCTTTATTTAATTAGATTTATTCCATGAATTTAAATGAATAACTAGTTCCGTTTTTTTTTTGTTTTAGCCAATACTTTAATTCGATTTCAAATTAATAAAAAATTGAATTTATTTATATTAGCAGTTATGCGCAAATTAAATTTATAATAAACATTTTTTTAGATTTTGTTGCTCTCATCATAATAACTCGACAGCCCGTAATTAGCCAATTATCTGCTGCACTTATACTACATTCAACAAACCAAAATTTGTATCTGGCACTCAAAAGAATTCAACAAAAAGCATTGCGTACTTGTAGGTGCCACTCAGAATTTGTTAACTATTTGCAAGATAGGCAATTGAGTGAGGATTTTGAGGATTTCTCGCCTGCATACTTGTGCTTGTGTAGAAACAAAGCTTAATTCGAAATTGACCCATCACAAGGACTTTTATCAGTTTTGTTTGTCTGCACAACAGACTAATGCTTTGTTCCACAGATAGCCAGATAGCCAGATAGCCTTAACCGTTCGGAGTGCATTTTACCTACTCAATTACAACGAGCTTAACTGCTCAGCTAAAAGTTTTTGTTTGTGAAAACCTTTCAGTTCAGCTGGCTTTTAAAGTTCCGCCTGTACAAACTTGCCGCTCAGTTGTTGCCCCCCAGAGTGCGGGGGCAGCGCAAGCAGATTTCTGTGGCTTCGCTGGCTGTCCTCTTAAATCTTGCGGCTCACCTAGCGTTAGTGGAGGGGCCACTGTTTCCATAAATAAGCCTCACAAATTAAGGCAGTCCAGTAGACGATGGCTTGGCATACGTTAAGCTTAAAATGGCAAGTGTCTCTCACGCACACACAGCTCTCCATCGAATGTATAACAGTTAAATCGGCCCACCCACTGTTAAGCTGGGACCCCAAAAATGCTGGCGGCTCTACAAAAAAAATACATGTAAAAAATGTGCCGCATATACATATATAAATATATATATGTATCTGAACCCTGGCCCCCGCCTGCCCCCCTCGCAAGTGGGGCCGCTTGGCAACGCGTTCGACTCGGTTGCCCACGAGTAGCCCGGGGACCAATTTCTTCTCGTTTGGCGCGCCAAATTTATTGTTTGCGGAAGTTGTCTTTAATGGGCACCACCCACAGCTGCCAAACACAAACCCAAGCTCTGAACATCAGCAAAAACAGCACTGCACCACCTTCTCCATTATTAGCCTGGATTTTAGTTGCTGACCTTCAGCTGCAAATAATTTCAACTCATTGAGTTTAATGTGCTGCCATCTGCTTCTTATTGGCCCCATTTGGGGGGCGCTTGCACACATTATTATTCGCATTTTATTTATTTATCTGGGCACGTGTTTGCGGCCAATAGTCATTTGATTTACGACCCACTATGCACATAACAGAATGTTATTCCACATTCATAAATATCCATATTCTTTTCCCCCCCCGCTTTTCATTTTTCAAGTTTCGGCGTTTCAATTTTTGTCGTTGAACTTGCAAATCGTATTTTGATGTGGGTGCCAGGCTGAAACAGTGCGTAAAACGAAACCCCAAAAACAAAACACACGGACACTAATGCGTTTATAAAGTGTTAACATGCCGTATGCGTAATATGTTGTTTTCCTTATTCCTGTTCGCTTCATTTTAATGGCAGTTATGCGGCACAAGCGACAAGCCGGTAGTTTGAGCTTTTGGCCTGGCTTGACTTGGTTTCTTATTCGTTGATTTATGGTTATGGAATATGCCACGCCTCATTTTTATGGCATCTTTAAGTGATCGTAAAATGCTGTGAAGCAGATTCAAGACTTTCGTTCTTTCCGTTAGCAGTTGCCAGCCAGCCAGGTCATAAACTTAATTGCTACGATTATTGCCTGGAATTAGCTTAAATCTGAAATAATGCTCGATTTTTCATAATGCCTGCGAAAGCACACACAAAAATAGATTGTAACCAATATGTCGACAACGATTTCGAGTTGCCCAATTGTCGATTTACTTACGGACTTAATTAGCTAATCAGTGCGTAATGTACGCAATGCTTTATGGCTTTATTTATGAGCCAGACTTCAATCGGTAATACTTTTGCTCAAGGCGTTGACTTTAATTAAGAGAGTTTGTTAACATGTCACCCAAAAAATGATTATTCTCTTTAATTATTGTTCACAATTTGGTTGGATATTTAAGCTTTAAGTAGTTTAAGTATTCCTAAATATTTTTCTCGAAGATTTTGATTTGTAAATAATATAAAAATATTTTAACACATTTTGGTTGAAAACAAATTAATATAACATTCACTTCTCAAATGATTAATGCCATAAATTATTGTTCAATCCGTTGGTTGGAGTAAAGAAATCAAAGTTTTTTTCCACATATTTTCTTTGTTTATTTTATTTTTATATACAAAATTTAAAAAAAAATAAAAGTTAAATAGCTTTTGCTAATAAGTGAAACGTGGAAGTGTTTGATAATATGTGAATGATATAAGGGCATATTTACAGAAGGTTTTTGCAATTATGGAGAATTATTATAAAATACAAGAAAACAAAATCGTAGCGCTTGCAACATTGAACTAAATATAAGTAAATGGCACAACAATTTTCCAACGATTTTAGCTTCAACTTCTATTCAAATGCCACAAAATGCTTTCTCTGAAATTATCACTCTCTCTTTAAATGTACAAAAGAAAAGTTTTTGTGGAGAAGTTTCCGCTATCTCAGATTCTATTTACATTTATGCAAATTTATGCGACAATGACATTCAAATAATTTGTGCTCTTGCCGGAAACCAAATGCACTCATACTTTGCACTCCGAAAGTGAATACAATTTACGGCTAGTTGCAAAATTCAAGCACTCAAAATAATGTAAGCAATTGAACGCAAGAGACAGACTAATTGCTAGAGGGGATTCAGAATGGGAATCGTCGCCATTTTGCCACTTTGCCACAAACCATTTGCCATTTTGCCGGTTGGCTGTTGCCTCTTAGCCGTTTTGCTTTTTGGTATTTTCATTTAAATTTCAGCTTTGTTTTTAAGTATGGAAAAACGTTGTATGAGAGAGAAAGTGTGTCGAGGTAGCGCAAAACAAATGATAAGAGTAAAAAGTAATGCGAGAAATAGAGAAACAGCTATTTAACAGAATGTAAGATGAATATCATTTAGTTAAAAAAGAAACGAGCAAAGCGTAATTTATTTAAACTACAAAACACAAATGCAAATGGAAATGCGATGTAGCAGAGAAAGTAAAAGTAAAAGACGGAAAAGCAGCGACAACGCATTTGGGCCACAATCTCTCACTTTATCAGTCTCTCTCAGTCGCTTTATTTGTGTCTGTGCCTTATTGTTATGCTCAACACTTTGTTGGCAATATTTTTGCGATGACGACGTGAACCACGCCCACGACCTTCACACACGTCAGCCGAATGCAAACAACAAACGTGCCCCCAAAAGCAGACTAAGCGTTTTGTCTGCCTCTTGTTCATTCCATTCTTTTTACTTTGTTGTTGCTGTCGGGGGCAGTCACTTAAGCACTCGTGCATCAGGCAGCGAGGCAGTCAGTCAACCAGCCAGCACAACCAGTCAGTAGTCAACAGTCAGCACCTTTTGCATGTAGTAGTTAGTCAGTCAGTCAGTCGAGTCGAGTCAGTCTTGCAGACGGACGCCGGTGCATGCCCTGAATAACTGAGCAGGCAGCTTCCCTCCTGCGGCACATCCTGGGCCTTGAGCGTGGTGCTCTACAAACATAGTTGCACGTTCCATCGCTTAACATTCTTTATTTGCGTATTTATTTGCCACTGATTTCATTTTAATTTCATTAGAATTAGCATAGGGCTGCCGAAGCTTAATTAGTTGCATTTGTCAAGCGAAGCGTTTACTATTAGATTTGTTTTGCTTCCGATTAATATAATTACTAAGTCTTTAGCCTAAGTTGTCTTAAATATTTAATTGAGTGTTTAAATAAGAACAGTAAAATTATATAATAATAAGGTAATTAATCAATGGATTTTATTATTCTTTTAGTTACTCAATTCAATTTAATTTTTTTAGTTTTATTTCAGTCATCCATGAAAAGTCAAAAAATTATTGATGGTATCTTTCCTTCATATATTTTCAGCAAAATATTTTATCTGTTGGCAATCAAAAATACGGTTCAAAGAAACGCAATTTTTACATAATATTACAATTAGGGCCTATTTAGCATGTTATTTTCAAAGATTGTTAAATTCAAATTAGAAATTAAAAACTTTATCTTATAGTGTTAATGTTATAATTAAAACCACTAAATATGAGTTCCTTTTTTAAATAAGTATTAACTTGTCATAAACCTCTAAATAATCAACACATGTGATATAATAAATGTGATTTGTTAGCCAAAATTATCTTTAAATTAATGGTAATTTGCATTGGAAATAATTTCACTTTTAAATATGCTATTAGTTTAAGTCTCAACAAGTTTTATCAAGTCCTTTAGATACAATATATTTGCTAATTATCTACTTTAGCTGCTTTTCAGATTTCGCAAATTTGTTGCGCTTCCATTTTGCAAAAGCTCTTCATTTAAATTATGTTTTTTTAAAGCTATTTGAATAGCTTTTCCGTTGATAAGTGGACCACTTGCTTTTTATTTTTCAATTAGCATAAACCTGGGCGTCAGAGCATTCCACAACTTTGCAGTCATAACTAGAGGGAAAGTCTCTCAACGAGAACAAGGAGAACTGCGATGCAGTCAAGGCCTTGCTTACACATACAAATTGAGTTGCATAATTTGTGTCGAGGTAAGTCTCAGTCCATTCAGATGCAAATGCAACGCACACAATGCGAGGCTAACAAACAGAAATGTCAGGCGCAGCCTGATGCAAAATTCTCTGCAATTCTGGCAGCTGGAGAAAGGGAAGGGGACAGAGAAAGAGACAGAGATTGATATGCCGCTTGTTGCTTAATAATTAACCGTTTCCTCGACAACCAGTTGACAATACACTCGGTTCCAGTTTACTATCCCCATCTATGGTATACCAAAAACTATTGCTCTATAAAATTCATAAAAAAGGGATAAGCAAATGGAATGTTGTGCTATTAGTTATATATGGTCATTTAAGCATCGGACGCAACAACGCCCATCATTTGATTTGCATTTTGATGTACACACTGGAGGAAATAAAAGGAAATGGCCGAACGAGTCTTAGTTTAGGTTCATGTTTGTTTAGGATGCGGATGGGACGTCGTCGTACCGAAATAGACAAGAAAAAAAAATGAGCACTTCAAGGACCTGGCATAATTCAAGAGCAGCTTTCGTTTAAAGTTTTAAGAGGCACGTGCAGGGTTGAAGTTGCGCTGACAAACCGCTACAAGTCATGCATTTTTTGGCAGGCAATGAGAGGAAAAAAAAAGGTGGTCTGAGTTTCATACTCGTAATGAGCCACTGCCGAGAACTTCCTGGTAATGGCCCTGCCACAAGCACTAGCTTCCTGCCTGCCATTGCATTGGCTTTGCATCCTCTTTATGCCTGTCTGACTTTTGGCCTCAGCCCTCCGCAGACGTACGTGGCATAGAGCTGCATACATAAATTAATGCTGCAGAAATACAATACGCACACACTGAGACATGCACACGCAGACAGAGACTGAGACAGAGACTGAGACAGAGACTGGAATGCTGCAGTGTAATTTCTCTTGCCGTTATTAAATAGAATATTTCGCTCTATGACTTGTGTCTGCATCGCAGCAAACTGTCGAAACTATAGAAGCCTTGCCGCCGTGTAGCTCTACAACTGCTCTTGTCTACTTTTCCTTTATACTTTTTTGTTTCTTTTTTTTGGCAAATGTGTGCACTCCAGACTTTTGCTTATCTTGAGGGACCTCCGTTGCTAGAAACACAGCACAAACTCTACAGTTTGCACAAAAATAATACGAACTTATGTTTTGCAAATATTTATATGAAGACATTGCTCAAGTGAAGCAACTTTTTCACAAATTTGAAGAAATGTTTTGAGCGGAAATGTTGGGAATTTCTATAGGCTAGAAAGTCGTCAACGCTTCTCGTGAATACTTGAGAAAAGAAAGGGTGGCATGCATTGTATTCTATATATTATTAATTTTTATTTCTCCCTAAAAATCATGTACAACTTTTAAAATGGAATTAATTAAATTAAATGGAGCAAATAATTACTTAAAAAACTGATCAAAATATTATGTGATAATATAGACCCCTTTCGACGCAAGATTCTTCTGCAGCTACTCACTTATATGCATGTATGTATATAATGTATTACCATTATTTAATATTGTTGTTCGGATGAAACTTGGATCAATGCTCAAATCCATTGAATTTATGTTTTTGTAACATACGATACGGCAAAGAGGTCTCTAAATACTTCCTTTTTACAATAATTGACATACACGTTTTTATAACTGTTTTATGCTGTAATGTTTTCATTTGTTGTAATATTTATTTGACTTTATATCTAATATTTGATATTAATTTCTTTCAATTATTTCTTTCTTTCTTTACTGCAACGCACATAGAACTCAAAAGCATTTAAATTTGTATGCAAGAAACTTTTCAAATTGAACATTATTTCGAAGCATTCTTTTCCATACACCAAAAACATTCTTACATATAAAGACTTCGTTTTTGCATATTTCTGCGATTAATCTATAATTTGAAATAATTTTATGTGCATATTTCTACGAGTTTTTTGTCAAACTGCCAAAAGTTGAAACATTCAAGTTAAATGTTATCGGCATTCTCTTTCTGTTTCCCTTTTGCAAACGGTTTTTGGTTCATTGCACACAGCAACCAGGCATGTCGAAGGCAAACACACCTACACACATACACGCACACACTCACTCATACAGACACACAAATGGTGTGCCTAAAAGCAGGCTACACTTTGGCATTCAGCAAATAAAATCAATTTTAATTTCTTGTGCATGGGCAAAAAGAAAGTTTGGCGTCAAAAATGTTTGGCCAGGCACTTCAGCAGACGATGCTGCCGCCGTCAAAGCCATTGAGGCAATAAAATTATACACAAGTGATGCCAAAAAGTGGGCATTAAGCCTAGCACACTCACACACACACACACACTCACACCCGTATCAGTTGTATAACAGTTTTAATGTGTTCTCTTGCTCTCTTTATCGCTGGGAAATGAAAATGAAACTGAATGGTTGTGAAACGCTTAAATAAATATCGAATGCCAGCAATTAGACACGTAAATTAATTAAACACGCGCTGAGTGCACTAATTAGTCTGATTTATTGATAAACCTTGAATTGTTGCCATATATATTTCCAGGCGTTTAAAAGCAACACAGCCACCATCTATTCTATACTTACTATATTTAAGGTGTTGGATTTCGGGGGGTGAAAACACGGCTTGCGTGTTTGCTTACCTGGCTCAGTTTGCTGACAGCCTTGAGCTCGCAGTGCTGGCAACATAATTCAATTGGATTGCCAAAGAGTTTTGCAGCTCAAGCTGTATGCTATGAGCTGGCCATTTGTTTCTTCCCATCGGATATTTTTCTTTCTATGGTTTGCTGCTTATTGAGTTGTTTTGGCTCAACTTGTCATTGTTTGCCCCTTTGAATTTGAGCCGGGTCCAGGGTTCTGTTATCAAACCTAACAAGAGTTGACAGCCAACAGCCGTAAAACGAATACTAAATGCTCTCAGTTTAGCCTAGATTATGGCCGACTGACGTTTATTTGAAAGAATAAAGTTTCATTGTCAAAATAAATTCAACGCCTGCCACTTTACTTGGTTTAGTGATGAAACTTTGCCTACTTAAAGTGTATGTATAAAAGGACGTTTATCATACTTGCAAGACCCTTTTATGGCGAGACCATTAATATGGCATGTAAACGCTGCAAAATGAAATATCTGTCAATTTATGAGCTCATTTTTTCGGGGAGTCGAGCCGACCTAATGAGAAAGCCCTGTCAGATTTGTGGCCTAAATTGTAACATATCCAATCAGTAAACTCGCAGCAAATTCAATTACACGCTCTGTAATCGCCATAATTCGGATGTTTTCTATGAAAATATCAATTTGCATATGGAAATGGACAAACGGTTTTACAAAATGACCCAACTAGATGGACATTATCGGAGCGCATTTGCAATTAAACATGTTTGCGGAGCAAAGCAAATAGCAAGAATTGAAATAGGAAAAAAATAACATGTTGTAGTTTCATTTGTTATGCCGCATAAATCGCACTAAATAAAATGCCGCACGAAATGTTCAATTAAATGAGAATGTGGCATGCAAGCTGAATATTATATAATCCCTGGCACATAATTGCAAATTTAATTGCCGCAAACGACAGCGGAAAAAGACGTGTGGAGTGTGGAGTGCGGATCATGAGGCGTATGCGTAATACAGCAAATAATATAACAGAAAAATGGCGTCTAATGTGTGTGTGAATGCGTGTGTGTGTGTGTGTGTGTGTGTGTGTGTGTGTGTGTGTTTTGCTGTGCACGTGTGTGCATGAAAAATCACGTCTAATTCCAATTTTCTATACGCACAACGAAACACACAAGGGAAGTGACTCGCAGCTAAATTACCGGCGTAACAGAGTGTGTTGGTGTGTGTGCGTATATGTGAGTACGTGTAGATGTGTACGTGTATGTGTGTGTGTGTGCTCGCTTGGTTGTGCTGGCTGTAAGCTGCTGAACTGCCACATCAGTTGGCTTTAAGCTTCAATTTGCTGCATGGAAATATTTCATTGTTGCCTTGGCGACTTTTTGGCACTGCGCTGGCCCCCCGGCTGCCACGCCCCCCTCCCCTCTGAGCCCCTCAGATCCTACTGCATTTAACAAGCTTTGCATTGTACTTTGATTACATTCCCATTGTTGGTGTTGTTGTTGCTGGCGCATTGTTGCTGCCGGAATTGTTGCCTTGGCATTTTGGCCGCCGCATTTCTGTTTTCCATTTACGTCTTCGAATTGAATCAAGTTGCCGCGTTTCCGGCGTTCGCGCGCTCTTGTTCCTTGGTTTTTTTGTACCGCTTTTTCGTTCGCTCGTACAGCTGCCAGCAGCCAAGTTTTTTCCGCCGGAAAACGCAGCTTCCGCTTTTTATAAATTCTCAATTGTGCGCGACAGCCAGAAAGACCGAGAGAGGGAGTGAGTGAAAAAGTGGCAGCGTCAACAAAAAAATGCTACAACTCGCGCAGCTATTTTGATGCTATTCGCTGGAATTGTCATTCAGTATATTCTGTGTCAAGGATCATCTCAGACGTCACCAAACACACACACACACACACACACACACACACAGCAGTCGACACTTTGCACCAGCAGCAACAACAGGTGCGAGAGTGCGACACACGGTTGGCTGCCATTTTAAGTGGATTTGCCGTGACAACTATGTGTCAGATTCTTGACAGCGACGCCCCAAAGTATGCTATGAATTCGAATATGGATGGCGCCATCATGCGGACAGGTGTTGAGCTGGGGTATGATGCGGGCGACAAGAATTTATTGCGTTAAAGCACAGCCTTGATGCGCTGTATTGATGACAGCAATAATCAAATATACTACGCACTTTTTTAAAACATAAATATTTCAATGAATAATACTTAATTCAAAAAAATACCAAATTTAAGATGCCAATTCCCCTTATTTCATTTATTTAGAATTCATGTCAAACAATATTAGTTTTTAAATTTATTCTTTATTCATAAAACAATTACATATAATAAAAAAGTAAACTCCAAATGGTTGCCTACCGCCTTCAAATGAAATAAAAGAAAAAAAAATGTATCACTTAAAACTCCAGTCCTTTGCTTAAAAAAATGCTGTTTTTACTATATGATTAAAATTTGTTGTATTTTCTTATCTATTATATTCAGGTGTTTTGAATAATATTATTAAAACATATCCCCCAATTTGTTGAATAAATTATATCTAAGTTAGTTATGTGGAGTGTGTATCTTATGGTAATACTAAACTAAACAAAATTATTTATATTATAAGTTTCAATACAAAAATATAAAATTGGAAGCAGTTTAATATTTGATTATAGTTTCATGAAGAGTTTTGCACATAGATTTCCAACTTTATTCGAATATTAAATGGATTTATTTACAGCGTATCTGTCTGTCCATCAAAGCCCTGCTGCTCTATCGCTCTATGGTCAACGCTTTTTTGGCTGCTCGTTCTACAAGCTTGTCAAACAAAGCCGCATATGAACGTCGACAGCAAAAACAAGCACGACATGTGTTCAGCATGTATTTTTATCTGCCATCATCATGGTGTGCATTACATTTCACTCTCGCTTTGTCTGACTCCGCTTTTAATTTTAATTAAATTGTTAGCTGGATCACCGTTTGCTGCTGGTCTGTGTGTGTGTGTGCTCGTCAAAGGTTAAGTGAATGGAATTTGCCAAATAAAGCAGACCACAACGCACAGAGTCTAACAAATGAGGTGCTGTGAAGTTCACCTGCGTCTGTCACTGTCAAACAGAGCAAAACAGAAAAGAAATCAGAAAAAATGCCAACAAAATAAAGAATCTAAAGAAAGGGGCGACCCTTTTTTGGGGTTTCGCATATTTCAGGGATTTTGTTGAAAAACTGCAGCTGCCAATAAATTGCTGGTCACCATAATTCAAAGTCCCTTAGTTTTTGCTAACGCTTTTCATTTATTTCCTGGGCAACGGCCAAAACAAGAATTTTCTTTCACTTCTTTACAAATTTACCGCCTTTTTTCCACATCATTTTCGCTCAGTCCAAAGCGGTAATCGTTAGCACCAACTCTTTCTATGACTGAGACTGTGCGTGTGTTTGGGGGTGTGTGTGTGTGTGTGTTGTAGGCTGTATGAAATTTCGAGCACAAATTTATGCGCCATGAATATGCCGAGGCATTAATTAAAAGCGACTCAGTCGCTTGACCATTTTGTGGTCGTGTTTAGTGGGCAGAGTCTGGTGTCCCATCAACAGACTGTGTGTGTGTGTGTGTGTGGGGGGGAGTTTGTGGGTGTGTGTGTGTGTGTGTGCTAGGGACTAACCATAACATTTATGGGACTTACACATGATGCAGCCACAATAAAGCTTCAGCTTTTAGGGGAACAAGTGCGCGTAATATGCGCCTTAAATTATGTTTCACTGCAAATTGAGCTGCAATCTGTGATTCCATTTGTTTCTTCATTTGGGCGTAACCACACGTCGCTAATCCATTCGTGTAATGGACTCTGCATAAATTTGTTTAAACGGTCCAAAGCATTTAATTGATATTATCTAAGTGTTGAATAATTTATGAGACTTGCCATAAAAACCACAAGCCACCCGCAGAACTAACCCAAGAGAATCTTTGGCTAAAAAATATATTAAATTACACTTTTTGTTAACTTGTTATTCAATGTGAAATTTAGTAATTTTTATATTATTGTTAAATTGATATTGTAAATGTTATTTAATGTGGAGGTTTGTACTATTTAAATTGTATAAAATATCTAGACTCATTTTAAACTTAAAGGACACCTCGAATTTAAAGTATAATTTTTTCTATATGAGCATAAAATAATATTAAAATATGTCAGTTGATGATACTAAATAATTCAATATAATTTAAATCAATTGTGGTTTGTAACCTCAAACTGTGACTAAATAAACGTTGCATACTTTCGCCCCGCTTAGAATTCAATGCGACCAAATTTATGCACAGCCGAAAAGTATGCTTTAAAATTGCATTACATGCATTTTTCAATTAGTCTCGACGTTGGAAATAGCTGCTGACATTGGCATTTCAGTGCAACTGAATGCACTCATTATTCAATATTACTTGTCCGCTTATACCTTTTGCTCTTTGGCCGCTGCATTCTCATTTCGTATGTAACAACATCCCATCAACCACAATGCAATTTGCCCACTTTATTGCTTGATTCCCACTGCGTTGTTCGCCAGTTGCCCGCTGGCATCCACAAATGGGAAAGTTTACAGCTGCAGCCCAGTGCAATAACTGTTTACGGAGTGCGAGCGAGCGAGTGAGCGAGAGCGGTTTTAACCATGCAGCTCAGAGAGTCAAAACGATTTGTCAGTGCTGTCCAAGTTGCAGGCATCGGACGTTTCCTGTCCTAAACGTGGGCCAGCATCACGTGAACTACGCTCCGTCAGAGGAGTCAGCAGGAGGTCAAACTGCTTTCGTCATGACATGCGAATGTCACGTCACGTCACAGACACAGCCACAGCCACAAACACACAGAGAGACAGTCACATCACATCACGCACACACATCCATTTCCTGCCAATGGTCGTCATAAATAACAATGGAAAACGTCAAGATCATATCGGCGAGCAAAGGGAACGCAGTTGTAACTCAATATATGCAGCGAAATACATGTGATGCATGCAACTTGAATGTGGCACGCGCCAAACTTTTTTTGTGTGGCAAGGCGGAGGCGGGGAGGCCATTATAAAATAATCTGGAAACACTTTGCCACGCATATTTCATAGTTTTAAGCCCAAAAGTACGCAACAACTGTCAGGCAACTAAAAAGCATTGCCAGCAATTGAGCCGCACAGAACTTTATGGCCCACATAGTTCACAGCTTTCACAGCTCTCACACCTTTGCTTTGCTGTCAGCAGTTTTGCCCAAGTGCCAAGGTATGCGGGATTAAAACGCTACACTTTATCATTAAAAAAAAGAGAGTAAAATGTTGACAGCCAACGAAATAAGTTTTGCCTTCAGCAGCAGTTGCCACAAGGACGACGACGACGACGAGGTCGAGGTTGAGGCTGAGGCCAAAAATTGTGCAACATTATGTTGCGTGTGCATTTGAGAGTTGAGCTTCTATTAATTCAATTTACAAAGTCGACAGAACGTGCGAAGCTTTTCATGTTATACATATAAGTAAATATGAAAATCAATGCAAATGGAAATGAGAAATGATTGCACACACACAACCACAACAAATTCAATTAAGTTTACTGCAAATTTATGAAGTGTCAACGAGCAGCCCTTTAAACTTTCGCACCCAAAAACTTTGCCATTTGCTTAATTACAAATGATTTCAGCAGAGTGCAAAATAATGTATATAAATCGAAGCTGTTATAATGATAAATGATCAACGTCATTTGCAGCAATTTGTGCCGCAGTCTGGAGCGGAAACAGCAAAAAGACTTCCGCTGGCTGGGGAGAAATTTTATGATAAATTAACACGGCGATTAAAATAAATCAGTTAACTATTGACAGCTGGCTCGTTACAACACCGAAATTTCCAAAAATAATCTACATAATGTTTCAATTTTCAGCTGGCTGTCAACTTCAGGCTGTGTTACGTGACGGGATTTTCGTACACTAACTTATCAGACGTGTTGAGAACTTGGCCAACGGCTCAATGCTGCCGCTTCATTGATATGCCAAAATTGTGGTGCAGCAACACAACTGCTTTCAGCTCCATTCTGCAACAGCGTGTGGCATGCGGCATGCGGCATGCAGCATGTCGCATATGTAATGTAGAGGCGTGGCACGGCGCTTTATGGCCGCCATTCACTGCAAGCAATGTCGCCATTGTCATTGCACTTCGAACGCCTGCGGTTTATTAGCCACCAGTTATCGCCCCTCTTCAATCGTCCATTTCGGGCCCACCAATCTTTTCAACTCCTGCCCTCAAATTGCTCCTGGCCAGTGGGCGGGTTCAACTCTGGCTAATATTTGTTTGTGCTGCCAGAGGCTAAGGCAAAAGCCGTAGTTTCCGTTTATATTGAAGACGTGACAATAGCCAAACGTATGAATGGGCAGACTAATAATTGAAATGGGATGCGAATGCTGTGAAATATTAACGATATCAGGAAAAATACTAAACTATTTAGATTTACATAAAATATTAATAAAGCAATAAATGTATCAAATTACTATCCTTTCAATATAAAATATTTGCATTGCAACACAAATCTTAGGACATATGTACTTATATAAGGAATATGGAAAATTAAAGATATGTTTATATTAACTTTGCAATTGCAATAAATAATGATTTTGCCTTTGTATTTTTATATACATACATGTTTATTTATTTTTATTATATATGTATACTCAATTTTTAAATTTATTTCGGTTTTCGTATTTTGAAATTTTATGCATTAAGATCATTGCAGCTGTTAACATATTTGTTGCTTAATGGATGAAGACCATATTACAGAAGGGAAATGCTATTATATTGTATTTTAGGAAATTTTTTTTGTAGTTTCATATATTTTTTTAATAATTTATTTGTATAATGTAATGTAATAGATAGGTTAAAACACATGTTATTTCTTTACAACTGTATTGCGATTTATGTATATAACAATTTAGTATTCGTATATACTTATATATTTTTATAGAGTATATTGGAATTAATTAATCGTTATGTATACCTGCTATGATGGCAATTTAACTATAAATAATAACAATAAAACACCAAAGTGTTTTCTAATATATGTAAGTGCATACTTATTTATTTATTATATTTAATTTGAGTGAAACCTCTCATACAGAATAAAATATTATTCTGGTACTACCAACTAAATTTATGTAACGCCATGGTCGAAATAATTGAATCCTACTAACCAGAAGTCTCATCTTAATAGTTTTTGTCTTCATCAACTGTAAAACCGGGGATAGCGAGTTTTAGTGACGCCCTCTTGTCATAACATCTGTTCTGTTGTGTTCCCATTTCTGGTCCAATATTTCTAGACGTATTCACATAGATTAAAAAACATGAAACTAACAGCTCCAAAAAACAACGAAGCAACGAAGCTAAAGGACGCAAGGTCTACTTGCGCTCAGGACACGCCATTTGATACAGGAATTGCACCAAAGTTCGCGTGGGTCGTCCTGTCATCCTGCCAGCCGCCAGATACGGGATGAGGCCAAACCGGCTCAGCAATCCGGTGCCGCAGGTGTCCAGATGCGCCCAATCACTGCAGGGTATCAGCTCGTGGAGCACAGCCGCTGCCAGGCACGACGAGGCATGGCCGTCGCCGTCGTTGGCCAGATCGAAGCTGTGGTTCTGGGCCACGCGATCCTTGTAGAAGCGCCACAAGGGGAAGCGCCACAGGCGGTCGCCGGTCAGCGAGCCAGCGCGCTGGAACTGCTTCCAGATGTAGTGCGAATTGGACCAGATGCCGGTGGCCCCGCCGCCAACGGCCTTCCGGATGCCAATGCACATGGAGCCCACATCCACGACCAGCCGCGGCTTGTACGTCATCTGGCCGTACAGCATGGGATCGGCGATCACAACGACGCCGGTGCGACTCACATTGCGCACCGCCATCGACTTGGCATTGAGCAGCGTCACCACGTCGCCCGGCTTGCAGGACATGCCCGACGGCAGATTCTCGCACAGCGGCAGTATGGCCGTGATGTTGATGGGCAGCGACAGCGCGGCTGCGGCTCGCATGGCGGACATGATGACGGCAGCGCCAGAGAGATCGCCACGGAACTCGTCCATGCCGGGGCAGGGACGCAGATTGATGCCGCCGGAATTGAAGGTGATGCCCTGGCCCACCAGCAAGATGGGCTTGTCCTCCGGCGCAGTGCCGCAGTACGCGATCTCCAGCAGAACGGGCGGCTCACACGAGCCCTTGGCAATCATCAGAAACGAGTTGAGCCGCTGCTGTTCGATCCACTCCATGGTGCGCACCTCCACGGTGATGCCGCAGGGACACAGCGCATCCACTGCGGCCTGCGCAAAGATCGTGGGCGTCATGCAGTTGGCTGGCGCTTCCGACAGACGTCGGGCCAGGTTCTGGGCCTCCGCCTTGAACAGACCGCGCGTCCAAGAGTCCATGTCGGGCGAGGCATGCAGCTCCAGCTTGGGCACCGTCGAGCGATACTTCTTGTTCAGATTGTCCTCGTATCGCCAAATGGCGAGCGCAGCTCCCTCGGCCGCCTGCTCCGGATAGTCCATGTGATCCACGTGCACCTCAAAGCACTTGAGGGATTGCAGCGAACGCGCTCCAATGCCGGCCGCGACGCGCACATTCTCCATGCCCTCGTCCAGCATTTCCAGCTCGTTGAAGGCGATGCCCTCGAGTCCGACGCCGACGACGCAAATCGAACGGAATTCGCTGTCCACATTGTTGAATATCTTGCCGCGTCCCAGGCGTCCAGTAATCTTTGTTTCGCAAATCAGTTCAGACAACTTGCCCTGCACTCGATCGTCAAACTTTTCGCCGGCCGGCGTCAGTCTTGGTCCTTTGCCGCTCTCCTTCTCATAGAGGCCAAGGACGATGCCTTTGCCACCGCCCTGCTTACCACCAACATCGCAGGAAGCATATCGCAGGACTCCAAATTTCGTGGCATTGAAACAATCGTTCTGCTTCAGGAGCCTCGCAATGGATTGTCCACGGAACATACGAAGTTGACTACGCAGATACATCCTGTTTGGTTTCGGCTAAGTTTCCTCCTGGTTTTGGTTTGCTGTCGATCGATGCACAAATGGGCTATAAGAAATTTATTGACTTTTGGATTTGCAATCGATTGAATTTTGCAAATGAAAACAGCAGTAAGAAAGTTATTGTAATAAAATGTGCATGGAGAACAGCAATAAAATAAATATTGTCCGAGTGCCAGAAATTATATAGATAAATAACTAAAACTTGAGTCGTTGCCGAGAACTGAAAAGCAAATGAAAGCCGTAACTCTTAAAACATATTTTAAATCGGGTTTGAAACTATTCATAGCCTACTTTAAATGTAAATTCTATAATTTGTAGCCAAACAGTTATAAACGGCAAATCCACGATTTATGTGCGACATTCTCAAGTATTTGCGATCAGTATTTCTTTAAACCCTTTCTCAGAGATACACATATTTTTTGTTACTCTCTATGGAGATAAAGTTAAATTTGACCAATGTAAAATCAATGAAAACTGACATCCAATTTTATAGTTGTAGATTACAATTTTGTTACACCTAATAATAATCATACATTAATTGATGAACATTTAGTTGTAAACACTTTACAGATTAGGAAAGTTAAAAACAAAAAATTTCTAATAAAGTGATTCGTATTCGCTAACAATATTGACTGAAGATAATAAAATAAATCGCTCATTGGTTTCCCATTTTTGACACTACTTTCTACTAATACTTTCTTTTTAGTACTATTTTTTTAATCAATATATTATTAAGTAAATATTTGCTAATTAACTTTAACTCGGGTAATTCTATATAAATATATAGTCCCGAATATAATCTATCAGAACGCTAATAGTGTCGTTCGTTCTGCAACGATACCCTTTAGTCCATTGGGTTCCGGGGATCCGTACTATATATGTACGTTCAACACATAATGCGTACCTACCTAAAAACCCAATTACTCAACATGACTCATCATCATCCCTGATTAGTTCAAAAATATTGCATACTTTATAATATAATCCAAACAATTATTCAGTAATGCATTCCTACCGTCTGATAATGGTCCTCATTCTATGCAGATTCAGTGTTTTAGACTACACAAAGATCAAACTTACCTGAAACTTGAAACGGTAAATAAAACTCCCCAAAAGCACAGATCGTGTGTAATTCTTAATCCTTGGAATTTTCAGATATGTCCTTGTGTAATCAGAGCAAAAATCCACAGAAATATGTATTGTTATAGGTAGTGTTAATTTTGTTTGTATGGAATTGGATTGAATATTTTGCTGTGAGCAATGAGTTGACATTGAGTTTGACTTGAAGAATTTAGATTGCTATGTTGGAAATAGATTTTATAAAGCCTCGTAAAATCAAAAAATAAAAATTGTTAGATGGGAAAAATAAACCTCAGAAGTTGCGACATTTGTTTTTAGTAGATGAAAATAACTGCCACAGTGCTGTGGCAAAAGTTTTTGCAATGTGGTGAACCCAAAAAAAAAAAAAATGCATATTTCCCACGTGGCTGGAAAAGTTTCAGCCTCAGCATCAACTAGCCTTGTGGAAATGAAGTTAAATAAATGGGGAGAGTTGTTATTGTGCCATTCATAACGAATGCAGTTTTATTCTTTTGCAGCCAAATACAGAAAAAAAATAAAAACAATCCAAAAAGCCGATTCCAAAAAAAAAAAAATATTCTGAAAGCTACTGCTTAAATCGTTCAATCACCTTGAAGCAACACTTCGCTCGGATACGCCATGAAACTTGTGTGCGAGGCAAATAGGAGCTCGAATGCGCCACTTAACTTCGCCATATAATGGCTGGCATCGTGTGGCAGCCAGTTTTGCAGATAGAGCCGCTGGATACGGAAGCAAAGCATGAAAACCTCCGGTTGTGAGGTGCAAAAGTTTCGCATGACCAAATTAACAGCGGTGTATCCAAAGAATCCATTCAGCAGAAATGTCGCCAGCCATGGCATCGCGTACAGGGCAAAGACGCGCAGTGGAAACAGTTGCCAACTGGAGGGAATCTTGCTCCGGCTGCGCAACCAATTCAATTTCACCTCAGTCGCCGCCGAAATGTACGGATTGCCAGTGCACACGGCATTCGGATGCTTCAGATTCTGCGGCGGATTCAGTGCGTCCAGTTGGCGCTGCTTCTGTTGGTCGACAGCTCGCTGGCAACGCCACAAGCCATAGATGACGATCAGGGAGTTGACAAGCGCTTGCCATAGGAATCCACTTTTGTATCTATAGCCCACGTGCAGTTTCAGTTCCCGGGTGTAATCCAAATTGATGGTCTTAATGATCGCATTGGCCTTGATGATAGGATTCAAGTGGGTGCATATATGCGAGAGGGTCAATAGCAACAGCAGCGCAGCATACACGAATTTTGGTAACATTTTTTACCTATATATATATTTATATATATATATGTACAATTTCTTTAATAATACGAAATATTTAGAATTTTGATTGTAATTTTTTCGACAAAGCTCTATTGGCCAGCTCGATATTCAGTCTAATAACTACATTTTAATAATGGGATTCAACTGAGTGCAAATGGGCAGTTTTGATTTATCTTTTTTATCTGTATATATAATAGCTATGAATAATTTTATCACAACTATTAATTTTGATTAAAGCTCTTTTGACTGTCCAGAAAATGCAGACTGATAATTGAATATTAATGACATTGATGGTGGTAGGTTAATAGTAAATGCACATCGTTCAGGAATTTTGGTAACATTTTTTACCTATGTATACACATATATGCATGTATAATTACAATTTCGTGTATAATTTTGATTGTCGTTATTCGACAAATCTCTGTTGCCTTGCTGGAATATTCAGTATGATAACTGATTTTTAATGATGGAAGTCAATTAGTAGGTGCAAGGATTATTTAAATATTGTTCAACAAATTAGAATTTTGCATTATTTTTGTATCTATTTATCAAATCTCTTGATTATCACTTTTCGACTATACCTTTTTTTGTGTTTCTGAATTTTAAGGACTTTGATGCTTAAATGCAAAAAATTACATTAACATTTGTTTTTATCTATATATACATATATAATTTCTATACTAATACAAATATTTTTGTCGTTTTCGACTAAAGTAATAATGCCCCTTAGAAGGCATTCATGGCCAATGATTTGATAATATCCTCTGAAATCTTATGCATCAAACTATCACGATTCGAATGATTGACCTTATAGAGTTTAGCGTGTGGATACGATTTGAGGAATTCGACCAGAGCAAGGCTTTTGGGTGAATGCAGCGGAATGGTGACCAACAAGGGCTGCTCATAGAACATCAGCATACGAACAGCTTTCTCAAAGCGTTTGCTCAGCAATTCCATTTTGCCAATCTCATCGATAATCATCAGCTCCTGTCCGCGGTTCGGCGAATTTAGCACCGGCAGCGCCAGTTTTTCAAAGTTCTCAACGTACACCGAATATTTGCCGACCTTGGGCAGGTTGACGTTTTCAGTGCTTCCAATGGATGTCTCGCGAGCCAATATTCCACGCATGCCGCCCATGGTCACCACATCAAAGCCGATGCGTTGATTGTTTTCCAGTACTTCCACGGTGCAGAAGCCTTGCACTTTGCACTGGCTGCGCATCTTTGCGCTTATTTTACGCACCAAAGTCGTCTTGCCGACGCCTAGAAACCAGATAATTAATGGTATTAACGATATTTAACATTTCCACTTTCACCTGGTTGTCCAGTTACCAAAAAAGCCGTTAATTTGCCTCTTTCCATGTTGCGATTTACTCAAAATTGGCCTAATATCGATAAGAGAGAAGAATACGTTTTTTTAACTTTTATATTATGCTCTGACATGAGCAACTTAGTGCAATTACCTGCAAGTTATATAGTATATTTTAATTAAAATAATTTGATTTATTTTAATATTCACCTTCGAGAAAGAATTGCTTGCTCAAATTGTCAAGATGTGTGCTAGTGTATTTGCTGTTCGGATATCACTATCGATATGCTATCGATACATTAAACGACGTTGTACAACACTCGCAACAATAGCGGTTATCGAAAAAAGCCCCGGGAACGTGTGGTGGTTGGTCGATAACAATCAGATGTTAGGCATCAACACAAGCAACGCTTCGCGGCTTTTTAACAACGTGAATTTCAATTTCGCAATTAAATTGCGTTCTTTTTGACAACGTGAACATGGAGCAACCAATCGCTCATGTGCTCGCCAGTGGAGAGCAGCGCACCAGCGATGTGGCCAGCGGCTCAACCAGCTTCGAGCAACTCCACCTCGACAAAGCAATTTTGCGAACACTCGAAGCCCACAAATTTCAGACGCCAACCAAAATTCAAGCGGCTGCCATTCCAATGGCTCTGGCGGGCATGGGTAAGATATAAATATACAGAGATTAACATGTACTTAATTTAAATACACTCTCTTAGATCTGCTCGTGCAGTCGAAGAGTGGCACTGGCAAAACGTTGATTTATTTGTTGGCCGCTCTGCAGACGCTGGACAAGACGCTGGCCAAACCTCAAGTATTGATCATAGTGCCGACTCGTGAACTGGCCATTCAGGTGGAGGACACGGCCAATGGACTGTCCTTCAACATGAAGAACAGAGTCAACTATGTGACGGTCAGCTACATTGGCGGCACAGACGTGAAGAAGGACCGCATTCGCATGGCGAAGGCGCGCATTGTGGTCGGAACACCTGGTCGCCTGTTGCATCTGCTGCACAACAATGTGTTCAATACTTCGGCCATCAAGCTGATCGTTTTGGACGAGGCGGATCAGTTGTATGCCACGCAATCGCTGCAGAAAGATGTGCAGTCGCTGTTGCAGCCGCTGCCCAAGCACAGCCAAATCATTGCGTGCAGCGCAACCTATCCCAATGAGCTGGACGAGCGTCTGGCCAAGGCGATGCACCAGCCCATACTGATCTCGAACAGCGAGCGTGCCACAGTTCTGCTCGGCATCCGACAATTTGTCTACGAGCTGCCCGAGCAGCTCAACAGCCTGCAGGAAATGATGGCCAAACTTGGCGTGTTGCGGAAGATCTTTGATCAACTGCCCTACGAGCAGGGCATTCTGTTTGCCAGCTCACAGAGCCGGGCCGACTCGTATCGCAACTACTTGCAGCGCAACGGCGTTGCATGCGATCTGATGTCGGGCGCCATGAAGCAGAGCGAACGCCTCGAGACTTTCCAGGTGAGCAATTCAGTTCAGATTGCAGATAATAATTATGATTACGAAGAAGAAAAGTTTAAAAAATGTAATTTATTTATTAAGTTAAAAAATAATTTAAATTAATGTTATTTTTATACTTTAAAAAGTTTTCATGACGCATGTTTGTTGTTCCATAACTGAGTTACGAATTTAATTATTATAGTTATGTATTATTTGAACGAGACTTTCCAGGTGAGCCATTACACTTATTTTAGAAGTATAATTCAAAAAATGTTATTTAAAAAACTTTCAAATGTGTTGTTAGCAGACATCCACTTAAAATAATATTTTCAATATATTGCAATACCATCTAATGTTTACTATTTGCATTGCAGGCCTATCGCAACTTCAAAACACGCACCATGGTTGCAACTGATCTGATGGCACGTGGCGTGGACTCTTCACATGCCAATTTGGTCATTAATTTAGATCCGCCCAAGGATCTGGTCACCTATTTGCATCGCATTGGACGTGCGGGTCGTTTTGGATCAAAAGGCATAGCGATTACTTTTATTACCTCGCAACAACAGTGTCAACACTTCAAGCGCATTGTTGCTGAGGCAGGCACTGGGATGTCAGTGCTACAGTTTCCCACAGAGCCGCGTGCTGACTTTAATTTTTGGGATTTCGAATCGTACGATTTTCCATATTTTCAAAAACTCGAAGCTCATGAACAAGCCGAGGACGAGCTAAAACGCATTACGCAACGCTGGAAGAATTCGCCGCAGCAGAGCAATCAAGCAAGTCATGTGTTGGTTGAAGAGGATTGGACCATAAAGCCTGTTGAAGATGTGCGATATTCACAAAAGACAATCGAGAATGAACAGCAAAAGAATGCTGAACCACAAAAAGAAAGTATTAAAATTGCTGAAGAGACACAGCAAACAACAGACTTAAATTGTGTTGAGAATCTAAATATTGGGAACGTAACCCAAGGCTTTAAATGTGTTAAAAACATTCAGCATGCTGTCGAGAATAAAACGCAAGTGAATGAGGAACCATCACTAAATAAAAATATTAAAATTGCTGAGGAATTACAGCAAACAGCAGACTTAAAATGGGTTGAGAATATGCAGCATGCTATCAAGAATAACAATATAAATATTGAGGAAATAACCCTTGACGAATATGTTAAACTTCGTGAGGAATCACAGCAAACAGCAGCAGTCATTAATTTTGAAGCCGCAAATCAACCAGAGTTAGAATTAAAGAAAACAAAAGAACAAGCAAATGCTGTGCATGAAAAATCAGTAAATCTAGAAATTAAAACAAATTTGACTCCAGACAAGCCATGTGATCAAATGTTGATACAACAAAGTTCTGCTACTAATAAGGAGGAAGCCGTTGAACAAGTGATACAATTAGAGAACATCGATTCTTTAAAAAAATCTCCAGAGCAACAGAAATCTTCTGTAGAAACTACGTTTTCTGTGGACGACTTTCCTGCAGCAGCTCCCAATTCGATTAACACTAAAACCTACCTGCTGATGCCTGATGAGCGTAGCTCAACCACCTTGATTCCATTGGGCATATCGAATACAGTGGATGATGCGAGCAGCATAATTTCGGATAGCATGGAGAATGATTACGATAGCGACGATTCCTATAGCAGCACATATTCAATGAGCGATGCTCGTCTCGTCTGGCGTCGAATGTTGGTGCAGCGAAAGTTTCAAAAACGCTGCCAGCGAGTCAAACGTTCAACGCGCTACTTTAATTGGGATTTCAAGCAAAAGTTTAAGAAAGAAAAGAAAAAGAAACAGTCGATGAAGAGCAGTGGAAAATCAGAGGAGGAGCAAGATGAGTCCACTTTGACAGTAAGTGGAAATTTCTAAACTACATATGCTGTAAAATACTAATTACTTATTTTTTATTCAGAAAAAGTCGAAGTGTGTTGAAGCACATGTTAAGATTATGGCGAAGAGGTTAAAGATCAACGTCTCCGTAAGTAAAGAAATAACTTGAAATTAATTGTTGTATTTTACATGTTTAATCTTTATTGCAGAGCTGCCTTTTGATAGTAAAGAGATTTGATGCTGTACGTCTGCTGGGCAAGTTTGATAACTTGTCGCGACTGCGTTTAAATGCTTATTTCGAAGTATTTAATTTCAATCTTCAAAAATCCACCAAATACATGGATAAGTTATACGATGCCATGATCCATATATATTATGTGGATCATAGCAAGCCAAGAGTGCCGAATAAATCTTATTTACCCGATCCATGCGACCACGTTGAACAAAACAAATTAATGCAGCAATTCAATCCAAATCCAGCTCAGTTTCCGCGAAAAGAGTCAAATAATGTGGAGAAACCGAAGCTGTTGGAACGACTATCTGTGCATGTGAATCATCAGATTAATATACTGCCTGTGGTTGTTGCTCCTGATCTGCAGGATGCTGAAGAGATTGAGTCTGATCTCTCCAGTTCGGACATGGAAAGTGAGGGTGACGATGGCGATAGTTTGGAATTGTATTCTAGCGGATTTGTCGAGTCCACCGAGAGCGCATCATCGGGCATTGAGACCTCACAATATGGCAGTGATTCATCTACAGAATTGAATTCGGATGACGATGAAGATGAAGAAGAGGAGGAAAATGAGGAGGAGGAGGAAGAATACGAAGATGAGGACGGGGAAGAGGAAACCGAATCTGACGATGATGAAGGTGATAATGAGACTGATGGGAGCTCTGAGCTGTCGCTCTACAGCTCTGGCAGTCCCGACTCTCCAGATACTGATCATAAAGATGCCGCAGAGCCTGAAAGTGACAATGACGAAGTTAACGCTCAGGTACGCTGGAAGTCTTTATTCGAAATGCAGTATCAATTTATTTCCAATTACGTGAATAATTATATGGAGACCTACTCTAACGAATAATTCTAAACTTACATATACACATATTTTAGCGCTATGAAAGCGCAATTCCTAGTCTCAGAAGTCTGACTGACGATAGAAACTCAGGCATTATATTTTCTTTTTTGAAATGAAACGAAATGAATTAAGTTCCCAAAAAGGCTGTATCAGCTAATACAACGTAGTTATTTAGGCATATTTCATTCATATACAATATGAAATGACAGGTACAAAACAGAAGAATACATATTCTATATTGAACAAGTTATTTCAACTAGTTGAAACTGTTACTAAACTTTAATATTGCATAAATCTGTTTTCCTTTTGATATCGCATAATATCGAAATAAGAATTTTTCTATTGTAAAACTCGAAAAGAAAATAAACTGAAAATGAAAGTAAATGAGTTTTAATGTGGAGAGATCTGAAGATTTTCGCAACAATGTTGTTGCTAATGTGCCGCCAGCTCCTGCTGCAGCAGCAGCTGCTTTTACAATTTGATTTATCTATGCGATGCGCAACTTGTTTGATAGTTTAGCCAGCAGACATCCCATGGAATGGCAGGAACTAACAAATTATGGCGCCATTGCAATTGGACAACATAAATCATACGAAGTCGCATCAGCGGCAACATTGTTGCGGACGGTCCGCTTACTTTTCAAACTTGCAGTAAACCAGGGAAAAGGGGCTGGGAACAGGGGCAGGGCCGGGTTGGCCGCATGCCAAGGCGGTTGCGTCGGTGGCAAAGCCAAAACATTCGCCCTCCGGTTATTGTGCACGCAAAGCGGCGACGTCGACGTCGACGTCGATGGCGATGCCGATGCTGATTCCGCTGGCAAAGCGACGCGACGTTCGATCTCCGCTCACTGCTCCGATGGTCGATGCTCGTTGCTCGATGCTCGTTGCTCGCGTGCACTTGCGTTCCAAATCCAATAAGGAGCGTGAGAAACTGCCGGCATGAATGCAAAGTGAGCTGCCAGCGCAGTCGGCAACAACGACAAAATTTTATAGATGCTAGTTTCATATATTGTTGTTCACGTTGCCGTCGCCGTTGCCGTTGCTGTTGCTGTTGCTGTTGCTGCCCTGACCAAACTCAGTTCGATTAGCGATAAACCCAAGATGCGAAAGTATGCGCTATGTGTAGGCATTTGTTGTTGTTGTTGTTGCTGTTGCCCGGTCAGCTTGGTTGGCTGGCTGCTTGACTATTCGGTTGCAGGTGTTAAGCTTTATAATGATGTTAACATTTTTATGGCCCACAACAAAATAAACTACAAAATTTGTTCAGCGCAATCATTTTTTTGCGGTTAGCATCTGACCATATATGGGGCCAAGCGATTTAACGTTCATAAGTGGGTACGATGGGGTCCGTGAAAGGGGGTTGGGGTCGGGGTCGGTGCCCAGGCCAATAGACTTATTTGTAAAACTAATTAAAATCGCTGGTCGTTAATAATTATAAGCGAAAAACCTCAAAATTAAATAAATATTAAAAGTTTTCAAGCGGCTGAGTCTGAGAACAAAACTCTGGAGTTCTAACTGCAACATTGATCTGGCTTGCTTAGTATATTGACATAAATTACATTCGTAAATATATATAAACACATACAAATGTATAGACATACGTATTAAAAATTCATTTACTGGTAATGTGAAATAGTTATTCATTTTTTATTTTCCTGATAAGCAAATGGAAATAGTAGCATAACATAACAGTTTAAAATTCATACTAATGAACCTAACACCACAGTTCACTAAGTGCAATTAGTATTGATTTTATAGAATTACAATAATAATTATTATTAGACTCAATCGAACTAGAATATCGCCTAGAATTGCGTATTCTGCGAAACATAATCTTTCATCTTGAACGTAAACAATTTTGTTTATATGTTCAAGGCAACTGCATAAAAAAAGTAGAAAATATTCCTAGTGATTAAAGTTAAAATTTTTCTTCTTTTTCCCATAATTAGTTTCAATTATGCAATGCAATTTTTGTTTTTAATTCGATATCAAAGCAGTCTCTCTATGGGAAAATATGCGTTTCACGCAGATCTCAAATCTGCTGATGAATGGGAATCTGATAACGAAGATCAGTTGAAGTACATAAATGCGAGCACATGACGAGGCCAGTCTATGGGATGGAATGCATCATTTTAATGAGCTTTATCAGCACACAGCAGCGACAAAATGCATGCGAGATTTTGCTGAACGCCTTCGCCTTTGTGGGGCGTGGCCAGCCCATATTTATGTGGCCAACTGGGTGACGCCAGGGCATGCATACATAAATAAAAGTCATCATTAATTAAATTTAGTATAAACAACATGGCATGCCTGCAATTATTCACTCATTCAGCGAGTCAACTCGACTCGCAAGTCGCAAGACACGAGTCGCGAGAGTGTTGAAAATGAAAACGAATGTGGTTGTGAATGTGAATGCGAATGCGAAGGAGAAAAAACGCTATCGAAACGCACGCGACGCTATGACGACGGCCAAAAACGCGCGAAACTGGCAAAAATAACAAAAAACAATACAACCAAAAATACGAAAAGAAACAAAAAAAAAACATAAAAAAGCGTTGACAAAAATGATCTGTGGGCAATTATAATGAATTATTTTGACACTTAGGGTTTGCAATGCACAACTAAAAATGCATAAACTTAATTTATGCTCGGCCTGTCGACATGAAACGCATTTTATTGCATTTTAAATATGATAAATAAACATGCCTTTTGGGCCAACTACATTTCGTATTTGGCACTGCGCATTGCGCATTTTGCAGCTTTTCATTTTTGTGCAATTTATGAAAAATACTTAAAGAAACAACCATTACAAGCAACATAAATTGTTGCCTACGCAAATCTTGTGCATGCGGCAGCATGTTGTGTGTAGCATGCAACAAAGCAAATTGCATTTTTCACTTAACTGCCACAGCAACGGCAACAGCAACAGCATCAGCAACGTTTATGCATACAGCTGGGAGCGCCCAGATCGCTTCATGGCAATGCCATGAAGAATTCCAGGGAGAATCCGTTTTTAATTGGTGAAAAATAGCTGAAATTGTCTACGCTGATTTTTGCACCGTCTTCGCTGTCGGTTTGCCCCAAAGGCTGTGTTGCAAGTAGCCACGCTCTGACCATGTATAACTAGCTAACATACGAGAAGAGCAACAACCACAATGGCAACATGAATGGCGCAAACGGCTAACAATAAAAGCAGCTTGCGACTTGTTCCCGATTAACATCGCCCCAAAGATTTGTAATGCTAATATATCGTACACATTATAGGGCACTGCGAACGAGCGAGAGAAAGGTGGGTGAAAGAGCAGCAAAGATACAGTTGGGGGGAACAGGTTGAGAGAGGAAGAGCTCAAGGAGCCACCTTTTACAGCCGTGGCAAGTTGCAAGTTGCATGCGTAATTTGCCACACTCCATGAAAGTCGATGTTGGAGTTGAAAACAAATTTGAAGAATAGTGAACGAATTTGAAATTAAATTAAAAATTAAAATATTCTTCAATAAGTTTTGGTCATATTTATAATAAAATAAATCAATATTTATCAATTAAAATATTAACGTATTAACATAAGTATTTAAATATAATAATATGGAAAATAACAAAGCAAAGCACTCAACTAATTAACTAGTACATTCTGCAATTATGAATCAATAAATAAATAACAGAAAATATAAAATGCACATTACTAAATAATTCTCTCGATCTTAATTCTAAGTTACAAAAAAGAATAAAAATATTAATAATAATTACATTTAGAGAACATTCAATCTATTTTGATGATTAAAATGTGAATGTAATCGTTTCAATTTTATTTAAGGGAAACTTGAACAATAGCTAATTGCCAGCTAGTTAATGCTGTTATCATCATATGGGAATATAATGACTTTCAAAACTAAATAATAATTCACAGGGGAAATGGTAAGTCGCAAAGCGAAATTTAATGTATTTAAGTAGAAGCTTGTTTAATTGTTGAGCAAGTGACTTCAAAAGTACGTCACAAAAAATATAAATAGAAAAAGAGTTTTAGAGCAAGTAAGACAATAGCTAATTGGCATCTAGTTAATGCTGTTGGATTAAAGTTTTCAAGCATTAGGGAATAGAAAAACTTATTAAAAGAAATAATAATTCCCAGGGGAACGGGAACGCAATTTACTGGATTTAAGTAGAAGCTGATTTATTTGTTGAGCAAGTCGTTTCAAACTAATACAGCAGAAAATACTAAGTAATAAAAGATTTCAAGCATTAGGGAATAGAATCGCTTATTAAAAAATAAATAATAATTCACAGGTAAGTAACAAGCGAAATTTAATAGATTTTATTTTTTTAATAGAATCGCTTATTAAAAAAAAAATAATAATTCACAGGTAAGTAACAAGCGAAATTTAATAGATTTTATTTTTTTAAGTCGCTCCAAAAGTACACTGCGCAAAATATAAATAAATAATAAATTAATGCATATGCCAGACTGAGCATAAAGTGTAGCTTATGTTCAGCACACATAGGTCTATCAGATGGCTTTGATCACACCTTAGATTTTATCATCTGCCCTTTGGCATTTGTTGTTGTTGTTTGACGTGTAGGTTCGCGCAGTGCAATCGAAATGCCGCGTGACTTTTAGAACGTCAAAGTCAGCGAATGTGCAGCTTCAACTTAAAATCGCATTTGAGTCGCAGTCGAAGTCAAAGTTGGAGTCGAAGTCGAAGTCGAGCTTGTATCGAGCTTGGCAAGTGCGGCTTTTGTGGTTCCCATGCGACTTAGAGCGAAAAACATGCGAGTCGCTTTAATTGTTGCCGCTGCTGCTGCTGCTGCTGCTGCCAACTGATTTTTCTAATGCAATTTTAAAAGTCTTACGCAAGTCACCGCAACAACAACAATGTGGCAATGGGGCAACCTACCGCCGCCGCCTTGAACGTGTTGCGCGCATAATTACCCAACGCACAGTCAGTTGCCCAGTTGCCAATTGGTTACGTTCTCTCTCTGCCAGCATCTCCTCTTGATTCTGCTCCTCCTCGACCTATTCTTCAGTTGGAAATCATTCCAAACATACGCGCATATTTTGCATTTTTAAATTGTTGCATTTTGCGCATTTTTATGACAAGCAAAACTTTTGCACTGACATTCGCCACCACCGAGCCGCTCTGTTGAACCACAGCACCACAGCAGGCTGCACCACACAGCAGTGGACTTCACAGCTGCTGTGAAGTCCACTGCAGAGACGGGAATGTCATGCAGCTGGAGGCTGCTGACCCAACCAGATGTCGCCTCTCTCTTCTGCCTGTCATTCACTCGCACACTCACTTTGAATCATAATTAAAATACATATTGTAAATCACACTAAATATTTGCTGCTCGTGCATATTTTATGTTTATGATGGTGGGAAAGGAGCCACTCAACAGCTGGGTATGTGAAAGTAAAAATGCATTTTATGTAACAGCAACTATCTGGTAACTTCGACACAGAAGGTACAAGTCGGGCTGCAGTGGAAATAATATTATTATTTATTACATATGTATATTTTATAAGATACTTTTTAAATTTGTATTGCCTAATTTTACTATGTATAATAACAGTAACATAATTTGTTCAATGCCGACTGCCGACGTCGTAACATAAATAATAAAAATTTAGCTAAACAGATATTTTCAATACCAAACTAAACAGATAGTTATTCAGATATTTTTATATGTATGGAGATTATTTAAATATATGTGTCTGTTAAACAATTAGACTTTAACATGTTCTTGAGGTTTTTTAAAGTTCGTTCAGAAGTCTATATTAAATCGTTTCACATAAGAATTATGGGCTAATTGTTGATAATATTTATTTACATTATTGAAATTTTAAAATGACTGCTGCTTTTATATTTAATCGTCTGATTTCCTAACTTATAGATTAATAATTTGTATTTATCAGTAGTAGAATTTTTATTTAATGTCTTTGATTACATTTTTACATTTATTGTTCATTGCTCATGTTCTTTAGACAAACCTTTTTCTTGAGGCACTTTGATAATTGAGCATAATTTTGCTCACACCCTATCGAATGCATTTTCAATAATGTCGAACCTTATATCAATTAATTGTTCTTGCCGGCAATTAAATTGAAGTATTTACTTCCATCAGTCATAATCTTAATAGTTGTGGTGCTTTATGATTAACAGCAATCTGTGGATTAATTAAAGCCGCAGGTGGAAGCCACGTTTTGGTTGCCAGCGACTCCCACTTGCATTCGTCGCAGCCAAGTGCCAAATGATCTCGAACCGATTTAATGATTCAGCATTGCGCCAATTATAGCCCAAAGGCAATTGCATTGTAATACTTAAAATGTAAATTGGAGTTTAATGTGTATTTTTGCGAAACCTACGTCAATTATATAATTTAAGCGTGAATTAGCAGTAAGAAAACAAATAACCTTAGATATAGGTACAGACATGCAACGAGCAGAGATAGATAGTTAGAAAAAAAGGCGAATTGCAAGACGACGGCAACAACAAGACAGGGAAAACGCGAAAACATGTTAAGTGCAGGCGCATTATGTTGCAAAATGTCACTTTTAATTGGGCAACCTTGAAACATCAATGCGAAAAACGAGCGAAAGAACCGCAACAGCAACGGCAACAGCAACGGCAACGGCAACAGCAACATGTTGCTGAAGGCCACAACGGCAACAATGACAAACGGTTAACGAGTGGAGCGGCAGATTTAGATACGAGCACAAAACAGACACATCAAAAGGCCAGACAAGAGGCGGGAAAGGGACTGACAGCCGGTCGGCTAAGCGATCGGACAGACGGACGGACGGACGGACGGACGGTCGTTTGCCGTTATGTGTTACAATTAGCAAATTGCACATTTATGCTCACATGGCGTTGGAGCCACGCCTCTTGGCCGCCATCGCCTCCGCCTCCGCCTGCCGCCCCAGTTCTCCAGCTAACTGACAATATAAATCAATCATAGGCACATACACACACACACACACACATTCACACATTCGAAACACACGCGAGTTCTTATTGGAAAGTTACGGCAACAACCTTGAGAACAGGCCGCAAAATGCTTTTGATTGGCGCTGCTTGCGAAGGCTTGCGGCAAATACGCGTGCTTCTAATGCATATGCAACGACGCGGGCAGCTAGCCACATGCTGCATGCCGCTTGCCGCATGCCACATGCAACATTCAGTTAATAAATGTTGGAGTATAAAATATGGCACATCATTTATAATTTCCGGCGCTGCTTGCATAATTCAATTAATGGGCATTTCCCGTGTTTGCAATTTCCTAAGACTTGGCAAGTCGAAACCTGGCAGCAGGAAATCTCCACAAAATGTGGTTGCTTCAATCGCCAAATCGCCACTGGCTGTTGCATAAACGCGCTGCAAAAGGTAAATCGCAAATAATGCAAGCTGTTCACATGTTGCACACATTTATTATGTATGCCCCAAATTATTGCATATTTACTCGTCCATAGTTTTATTTTGGTTTTTGTGTGGATTTTCAAAAGTGTTGCACTGAATGATACGCCCGCTTGTCCAATTGCATTTGCTGTGGCACATTGCACGTTGCACGTTTCGTTTATATTATGCACGCCCCTTGCCTTGTGTTGCATATTTAGTTCGAGCTCATGAAAAATGCATTCAAACGTGATAAACATGATGGCTTTTCAGGCAGTTTCGTTTTCGTTTTCATTTCCAACTCAACGTGCTCATTTCCAGGTATCACTTTAACGCTCTGCTCCAGAAGTGTGGCATGCTACTGTACGAGGCGGGCGGGTGGCAAGCGGGGCAATCGTCTTGTTCGCAGTCAATCGCAAGAGTTCCAGTTGTTTCACGCTGTGTCTGTTTCTCATGTCTAATTGATCTTTAGCGTGTTATTTGTTTTGTACAACACCTTCCACCTCGCCTCGCCAATGTCTGTGGATCTTTCTGCTGTGGGTGGCAAAGCAAAGCAAAGCAAAAAACACACAAAAAAAAAAAACAGATTAAAAGCCGCCAGCTAAAATTGCTGGCTAATTAATGCCAAATGGCCGACGGCAACTGAGCAACTGAGCAACAAGCAGGCAGCGGCAGCATATATAAAATGTGGGCGCAACGTCGACTTTTAACTATATTATTATTATTATTATTGGCTTTGGCTTTGCTGGCATTTGCATGTGACATAAAAGTGATTGGAGTAATTGATAATTGTGCAGAGACACGAAACCAAATGGCCAATTACAGACGGTCCCAGCTTCAGACCGATACCGATGGTGTGAACCAAAAGGTGGTGACAACAAGTTCGTTGCCTAAGTCTTTTGTTTTTTGCTCATAAAAATGTGTATTAATCAACGTGTGTGTTTTTTATTAATTTTAACGCTCAACAATAATAACTATACTCGGCATACGTATCTGCATACGTGTATTTAACAAGAAATAATATTTATGCAGCAGACAAAATGGGCTTAGAAAATGTTTGTACAATTGCGAATGCTAGCTGGCGGTTTTTTTTTTTTTTTCTGTTTTTTGGCCAATCTCTTGCCATAAATCAAGCCGCACAATATGACCGCAGGCGCCTTGTAAGCGAGTCCCAGTCACCGACCCAAGCTGTAGCTCTCTGACTTGCCAGTGACTGTGACTGACAACCGTACGAGCCAAGATCTTGACCAACAACACAGAGTCGAGTGGAGCAGAGACAGCTAGACAGACCCACGCTAACTCTAACTTTAGCAAATCAAATACAAATTCAAATCTAGCTAATTTCAAAGCCGAAACTCATTTAACTGGACAACTGGACTAGCAGCGGACAAACAGCTGAGCGATTGCCCCTCCCCTTCCCCCTTCCCCTGCCCCTTCTCATGTTGTGTCGCAAATAGAGCAACAAATGCAAACCGCAAAGTTAATTTTATTTTCCACCTACTGGCAAAATCAATTTGCTTCGTGTGGCACGTGCGCCAAATAGAATGAAAATTGCCGAGAACGGCGCAGCCCCCCCTCTCTCTCTCTCACTTTTAAACGTGCGCCCCCACAACAAAAAGAGAGAAAAAATAATGGGAGTCAGTCAGTTGGTCAATTCGTGTGCGTCACTCGAGACAAGATGGAGATCAGGCGAGACAACGATTGTCATTCAATGTGGCCCCGATTGGAACATAACGGTAGCCCAGAGTCGTAACCCGAAACATTGAGCGCTTTTTTTTGTGTCTTTCTGGGCGCCTTTTAAAAGTACATTTCGATGTTGTAGCAACAATTGCAATTACGATTGTTAAAAAATTGCCCCGAGTGTTTTGGCTCAAATTATCAAAGAGGCAGAGAGCGGGTGGAATTAAATTATCTAAAATACAGCTGAAAAGTGGCTGAGGAAACGGTTCAATTGTTAAATACCCTGTAAATAATTACAATAATGCAAGCAGACTGATACAGATTTTAAAAGAATTAATGTGAACTATGTTTGATTAAAATTATTTTGGTTGATGTTAGCAGTCTGATAAAGATATAAAATTAATTTATTTAACCTATGAGTAATAACGATTTTATAGATTAATATATTTAAGCTATATGTGATGAAAGTTATTTTTATATACAGCAAACCGACTCATAAAGATATACAACGAATTTATTTAAACTATATTTGATTTAGGTAATTTTCCTATTATAAGCAAACAGATAAAGACTTAGGAGAATGTCGTTTTAATTTATTTAATTTATATTTGATTAAAGTAATTTTCTTTTACTGTAAGACTGATAAAGATTTTCAAGATTGCCATTCGAATATATTTAAACACATTTTGATTAAAGATATTTTCTATTTAGTGAGGCACACACTGCCCGCCAGCAGTATGCGCACAGAGTATGCACAGTCCAAACGAAAAATTGCTCAATTGAAATATGGACGAGGCTGCACGCCTGCGAGAGTGCAATAAATGGGAAATGGCTTCTTGCAACACAAATAACAAATGCGTATTTAATGTGTCGAGGGGGGAGGCAGGTGGGTTGTGGGGGGGTTAACTCGATTTCCATTTAACGCCTAAAGTATTTTGTTGTTGCTTAGTTTTTAGTTTATGGGTGGTCAGCGTTGAGGCCGTAAGCCCTCGGGGGCCTCTTGCATTTTAATTTGTTTTTAATAAACGGCGGCAGCAACACTCGGTGGCAGCAACAGAGACAACCATTTTTTTGCTCTGTGCCGTTTGATATATGCAACAAGATTATAGAGCACTCGCTGCTGTACTGACCAGGGCGGCAGCTCGGCGCGCTTGTTCGTGTAATTTGGAATTCAACACCCTGAAAAGAGTTGGTTATTAACTGGGAGAACTGCGGCGCAATTTAATCGCCAGTTGTCCTGCCCTGACTGACAGCATAAGAAATAGCTGTAAATGTTAATTTAGACGCATAAAAAAAGATTGCATAAATATGCAAATTGCACAAAGTAAGAAATCAGAGAAGCGACTCCTATGATTATAGTTCCTCCTATACTTAATCGAATTGCCGCTAAGTGAGTTCTCTATAAAATGCTTGCTCAATTTCGCTATCGATCGCATAAATTCTACCCAAAAAAAATATCAGCAAGTAAATTATTATTATTGTTATTATTATTATTATGGCACACATGTCGGATTTTTGTGTGTGTATTTTTTTGGAACAAACATTGCAAAAATGCAGCGCAACATTTATTTATAAATAGCCCAGAAACTGACAACGGCAATTAACAAGCCTGAGAATTTGCTGCGGACTGCGGACTGCGGACAAACTGCATTGCCATGTCAGTTCAATTCAGTTGAGTTGAGTCTTAGCTGAACGCTGAGATCAGTGGAGTTCAGTTTGGTGGATATGTGGCCTGCAGCTGACTATTCGAAATGGAACTGCTCCAATTTACAAGAAATCTCTGTGCGGCAGCAGCGGCCCCCTAGGAAATTCCTTCGATTGGAATAATTGAACCGGATTTTGTTGTTCGCTCGCTGTTCACTGTTCGCCTTTTGTCGCCATATTTTTTGGTCAGAATTAATTATCGCGCTGCGTCCAACTCTCTTAAGTGGCTGTCGAAAAGCCAAACAACAGCCAACAACAACAACAACAACAGCAGCAGCAGCAACATATAAAAAATCAAATAAAATAAAATACGGCAACAACGAGAAAAAGTCAAGAGTCTTAAAATCTGTGAGGTTTAGAGCTTTATGTTGTTGTCTTGCACCTGGCGACAGGTCAGCCCCCCCTTGGAAACACAAAAATATATCCAAAAGCGAGTCGCATATTGCACAAAAGTTGCCGTCAGTTGTGAAAAATTAACTACAAGTGGTCTTTGTTGTTGTTGTTGCTGTTGCTGTTGCTGTTGCAGCTTTGTCTCTGCAACAGCTGCAAGTGTCTGGCACTTGTGTGCTGCATGCTGCATATATTTTTCCTCTTTTTTATTTTTTTCTCTTTTTACCGCAAACAAGACTTAAAAATTATATGAAAATTTATGATACATTTGCCTGCACTTGGTTGTCAACCCAACCAACAGTGCAGTGGCTGGTGGCTGAGATTTTTGGAGCCCAGTGTGGGTACAACACAATCTCAGCTACAGGTAGTCGCGACTCCAGCTACAGCTACAGATACAGCTGCCAGGTGAGCACCAGCGACAGGGCTACCTAATGGCGGAATGGGATGCCTGGGTTTTGTAATGGGCCCAACAATTTTGGGTTAATTGGCTTTGGCCCACTTGCTAACGAAAATACAAAAAACTACATAAAAAAAGCAGCTGTCTCTGGCAATTTATTTGGCAGTTGCCAGGCAATCCCTGAATGACATTTGAGAGCCAGTCAAAGCCAACTGCCATTAGGCAATACTATTCAAATAGCCACGTTTCACAGCAACCATTAACTATGATGGGCAGGTCACCCAAAGAAAGAAGGAAAACCTCTCAGCAGCGTGTTTTTATTTTCAGGGAGCTCTAGGAAGTTCACGTGGTTAGTAATTTGGTTTGACAGGGCAAGAAATTTGTAATTTATTACATAATATTTTAGTTTATTTGCTGTTTACATTGTTGCAAAATATTTTACTTTATTTCAAGCAACACCATTTTTGTCCCTTAATTTAATATGTTATGGCAAGGAAATAATTCTAAAATGAAGATATTTAGTTTTATTAAAATGAATGATAATAAGAGAATAGTATACCAATTAAAATAAATTGTATATTAAATTTGTAGTAAGTCATACTATAAAAAAAATAATATGTTGATAAAAGGAAAAAAACAAAATTTTAATTTTATCATTCTGATTTAGTTAAAGTTTGTAAATCCAATGAGAAATTAAAATAAGTTTTATTGTTTTAAATATGTAAAACTTAAGTTTCACTAAACGTCACTCATTTAATTGAAAACAAAAAATATTTTCAAATTAACAAATGAGTCAATTCTCAGAATTAATAAAGTTCTCAGAATAAATGATGTTACTAATATCAGCTTATAAGCTTATGATCCATAATCAAACTAATATTCATTTTTTATCAATTAACATTTACATTACACTTATTTACTCGTTGAATTAATTCGCTGAAATTCGAAATGCTTCTCATGCCGTTAGTGTCATTGTTATCTTAATAGTCGCACTCAAGTGCAATCAATAATAATCAGTTAAATTTTTGAAATCACATTGAAGACTATGACCCAGTTCACACTTCCGCTTAGAGTGCACTGAGCAGGTCAAGTAATCGTGTTCGAAAATAACAGATTAATCCGATACCATAAAAATCATTGAATGATTCAGCTGCTTTGGCTTTGGCTTTGCTCTTGGCTCTTGGCTCTTGGCTCTAAGCTGTGGCTGTGGCTGTGACCATGTCTCAGCCGTCTTCGCAAACATTTGTTTATAATCCAAATTTATTTCTTTTGTGTGTAACAAAGTTTGCCATGGTTTATTTTTATTTTTTTTTGTTGCGGTGTGTTGCTGTTGTGTGGTGGCAATTTGCATCGCACCACGACACGTTGCAGATCAGTCGTACAGCTGCCAAGCCTCGCCAGCACCTCCCACAGCTGCCCCCTCCACACCCAAAATGCCCACATGTGCAACACAGCAGCAGCGGCAGCAGCCGCAGCAGCCGTTGTGGCAGCAACAGTTGTTGCTGCTTCGCCTCCCGCTGCCACTTTGCATAACAAACGACTTTATTAATTTTCAAATTACCGAAAGTCAGAGGCCGACTGAGCATTTTGGGTTGCAGTTTTGTTAGCCTTTATGTAGCACTTGGAAATGAGTTTAAGCCGTTGCTGTTGCTGTTGCTGTTGCCATTTTCGGTGGGCGTTGTGAGAAAATCTCGCGTTTGCCGAGAAAATGCCACGGATCCACGTAGTAGCGTGTGGGCAGCAGCTGCAACTGCGGCAAAAAGTTGCAGCCACAGCCTGAGGGGAACAGCACAAACAGCGCAAATATCTTATGCTAATATTTGTTAAAAGCAAAATGTCGCTTCGTGCCAACTTGGCTAATAAATCAGCAAATTATAAATGCCCAAAGATTGATGAGTCTTAACGTCGCCAAAGCCACAACTACTTAGCCGATGGGGGCAGCTATTGGCGACTTGATTGAGCTGAGAGATAGACAGAGGGGGGGATTAAACACAGAAATGTATAATGCTAATTTCTCAATTAAGTTGCGCGGCATTAGCATTAGTTAACATAGTCAAACGCTTTATGCAATGCGAAAAAGCGGAAAAAAATAGAAATAAGAAAAACGCATTCAATGCCCATAAATCATACAATTAAAAACTAATCAAGCAATGACACAAGACATCAAAAGCTGCAACAACAATCGGCACTTGGCAGTGCAACAGCAACATCAGCATCAACGACGATGACGATTTTCTCGCCATGTTTGTCGTCGGCCTTTTGGGCCCACTTCAAAGACAAATTTATGTATTGTCAGGCCGAAATAAAATGAAAAAAAAAAAAACCTTACAACAACTGCATAATTCAAAAATTATGAGACCCATTAGAGTAACAGAGAACTGACAAAACCGTCGAGGTTTCAGGCAGCCAGCGCCTCAGGCATTTCCAAAGATCCGGCCAATGCATTCACTGCATTGCCTGCAACTGCCCTGTGGGGCAAGGTGTGCCACACGAGGGGCATGCGGCGTGGCAGAGGCAGAGGCAGACCGAGCAAGCCACACGCCGTTGCCGTAAAAACTTCCAACTTGCACACAAATGGCTAGAAAATTATTTTAAGTTATTTGTTGATTGTTTTCAAAATTGTTGCCATGTAATGCGATGCCAAATGCTGCAGCCGCCGTCGCCGCTGGGACCAAGAGAAAGACGCTGAGGGGGGAGTGGAGAGGAGGGGCAGCTGATGCAGTGCGTCAGACAATGTGAAGTTGCGGCTTCAGGCTTTGAAAAGGCGAGACAGTTTGGCTGTGGCTTTGTTGCAAGTGTGTGACGGTATGTGTGGCATATTGCTGCTGTTGTTGCAGTTGCAGTTGCAGTTACTGTTGCAGGTGTCAGACAGTGCGTCAGTCGGCAAGTGCGGCTCTGAAAATGCGGAAAATTCAACAAACTTGCGACGCGATTTATGTGTGTGATTTTAAGGTAAACGTAATAAAAAACAAAACAAGTAAGAAAGCTACAGTCGAGAGTGCTCGACCGTATGATACCCGGAACCCATTTCGAGAGAACAAAAAAAATTTTAATGATATTTTAACAACAAATATACCAAAAATATACTGAAACTTGTGTTTTGTATATATTTGAAAATAGCGGGAAGAAATCCACAACACCGACATGGTCACACTGTCAACTAAACAAACAAAGCGCGAGCAGCTGCAAGTGAATTTTGCATATAAAATTGATTCATTAATAACTTCCTTGTTTTTAACTCGATCTCAACCAAATTCACAGGAATCATTGAGAATATAATTATTATTATGCATACCAAAATTCAATGCTCTAGGTTCATTATTACGGCTTTTACAGTTTTCGGGGGCGGAAAGGGGCGTGGCAAAAATCTAAAATAAACTTGATCTGCGTAAGACCTACACGAATACTGTCACCAAATTTGATATCTCTAGGTCAATCACACACTTAAAACGTCCATATGCATTGGGAACAACAATTTTGATAAATAATTTCGCGAATAACTTTTGTTCTACTTATCCGATTTTTACCAAAATTACAGGGTATATTAAGAGTGTCAAGCGCAGATGGCTTACCAAATTACACATCATTACACAAAGAACTTTTGGAGTTATACGCGATTTACATAAAAAAAACTTGACTTTTTCTAGATAAATGCTTATTGTGGGCGAAGGGGGCGTGGCATCCAACTTTTGAAATAAACTTGATCTGCGTAGGGTATGAAGGAACATTTTTGCCAAATTTGGTGTCTCTATGTCTTATAGTCTCTGAGATCCAGGTGTTCATACAGACGGACAGACGGACAGACGGACATGGCTATATCGTCTCGGCTGTTGACACTGATCAAGAATATATATACTTTGTGGGGTCGGAGATGCCTCCTTCTGCCTGTTACATACATTTTCTGTTGGCACTAAGTTATAATACCCTTCTACCCTATGGGTAGCGGGTATAAAAAGAAGAGACTCAAATAAATTGTATTAAAGGCGAAAATATCATATTTATAAAATTTGCAATTTAAAAGTTGAAATGTAATTCATATTAAAAGTACGAAATAATAAAAAGCAAAAAAGTTGTGTTAAATGGCAGTAATTTATAATAATATCGTATTTGATAAAAAATATAAGTATATGAAATAATTAAATTAAATAGATATTGTAAATGAAAAGAGTATACTAAGAAAATGCTTTGAAAGGACTTTACTATTCAACAATAATTGCATAAGCACATTTTTTTTATTTTCTTGTGACGAAATAAAATAAATACAAATTACAGAAGTTAGGTTTTCAGCGGTTCGATTACTGCTCGCTGCCAATGAGAAGTATTTAGTAACTAATAAAAATTAATTGGAAATTAAATAGTATAACCAAAACTAATTAAGAAAATGCCTTTTCTAGAATTTATAAATTTATGCGAAAATGTTTGAATTCAAATTGCAAATACATTACGTTTAAAATGAAAAGTTTCCAGCTGTTTTAATGACCTGGTCACGACAGCAACATTCAAATGAAAATTCTCAATATTGAACTATCGAAACTGCAAAATATTTCAGATAATATTTAAGTGTTCATTAAAACAAACTTAAATGAAATGTACAAATTTGTTAATGGCAAATTGAAGTAGTTAAACAAACAGACTGTTTATCGTCTTAAGTCAGTCAATAACTTTGTGGCAGTCAAACAACAAGTTGTGCTGGGTGCAGTTGCAGTTTTGCAGTTCGATAACAGCCCGATGGCCCACAATTAAATGCTGTGCGGCAAGTTGCAAACGGGCTGTGGACAGTCAACAAAAACAACAAAAAAAAAGAGAAAAAAAAACACTTTGCAATCAAAAATGTCACCATTTAATTACGCACACAAAACAGTTTAAGCAACTTGCAGCCGTCAGCTGACAGCAACAGCAACGGCAACAGCAGCAGCGGCAACAACTGTTGCTGCCGCAGCGGCAACAACAACAAACGGCAGCTAAAAGCGTTGCACAAATCTCGTCAGAAATTAACATAAATCCAATCACAAAAGCCCGCACGTAGCCTGGCCAACTTGGAAGCCGTAGGACGGCGGTCGTTTAAGCGATCGAGTCGAGCTCCCCACTCCACTCCTCTCTCCTCTGCTCTTTCTCTGCGTCTGCGTCTGCGTCTGTTAACTGAATCTCTGTTGGCCGTCATGTTGCGCCTGCGCCCACGCGACTAATCGCGCAACTGTGCAACGCCAACTGCAGTTACGTTGTCAGAGATTTTTGCGTTTCGGATTGGTTTCTTTTCGGTTGTTTTTTTTCTTTTTGCAGCTCTGTCTGCCTACGGCGCCCTCACATGACAGCCAAGTCTGACTGCTGGATGTTGAGGTTGAATAACTGCTGTTGTACGAGTATCTCTGAATTCCGAATACGCGACTGCGACTGCGACTTCGACTGCGGAACGCGGGACACTTGCATTTTTATTACGTTTTCGAATTGTCATTTGGACAGCGACTGTTGGTCTCATGAGTGTCCGCATAAATGTTGTGCGCTCGTTGCGGGGCAACAATTCAATTATCCAGCCAACAAAAAAAATATGCAAATGCCAACAATGCGGGCCTTAAAGCGTTTAAGCCAACGAAATCTGGGAAGAGGAGATTTTAGAATTGCTCTCGTGACATATTTCAGGCAATCTTGATGGTAATTTTTCAATTTCCACCACACATACATACGTAGTGGAAAAGAGGAGCAAACAAATTATGCAGCCTCGTGTTAAGGTTGCAACATGTTGCCAAGGCGTGCCGAACAACACGTTGCACGTAGCAGCATTTCCGTTTCACAATTAACGTTCTACGTGACAAGTGACACCAATTTTACCACCTTTGCTATGTGTTTTATGCTGTTTTTGGGGCTGGCTGCTTTAGCTGCAACTTTGTGCGGACCACCAGCCAAGGCAGGGCATCGTCTCTCCCTCTCGCTCTCTATCACTTGGTCTCTGTTGCTCTGAAGGTTTATTCATTGGCGTGCTGCAGATGCACGTTCAGCGATTGTCTGCGCAGTTTTGTTTAGGTTAATGGAGATGATTTGTTGCCCTATTCTAATGCAACCTATCGCAACGACAACGGCAACAGCAACAGCAACAACGACAGCAACAGCGACAGCGACAACGACAGCTTCAACGATGGCTGCAAGTGCCACAAACACAAACTGTTGCTGCAACTCCAATAAAAGTGACCCGCATTCGTAATGGAACAGCAGCAACAGCAACCGAAGCAGCAGCAACTTCAAAACAGCTGCCAAAGGAGGCGGAGGTGCAGTCCACAGATTCAGTCTGGCTTTTGACTTTCACATGTGACTCGGTTTGCCTGTTAGCTGGCCTTCGACTTGGCCTCCATTGAGGCAGCATCACTCTTTCTAAGTATTCTTCTATACTTTTTGTATACCCGCTACTCAAAAGCGGGACGAGCATCTTCGATGTTTCATTCACCAGAAAGCTTAGTAATTTATAATTAATGTAAATTAAATCTCTGTAAATAATCTCTGAAATTTTGATGATGTCTCCATTAAGTGGTTTGTTGAAGAAACCATTTAATACAGCTTTACTCTCTAGCTCCTAGCTATTGTATTTATTTTGCTTAAGAATAAGTGAATATTTTGTTTGGATCAGCTTTCATAAAATTAAAACTTAAAATAAAAACTCACTGAACATAATAATACCAATAACAACAAAGAGAAGAGTCCAAAGCTGTTTTCTTCAATATATTGATTTATCGAAATAAAAGAAAATATATATTAAAATTGAAGAGGACAAAAAGTAAATATATCGAATTTAGAGCTCATTTTTTAAGTTAATTCATTTTCTTACAAATCATTGTTTAGTTTTGTTTGTTTCGCATTGTAATGTTATGTGTATTTTTTTATATTTAGCAATTAAATATTATGTGTACTGTTTTAGAACAACGTTTTTCTAAAATACTGACAGCCTTCAAACTTTAATTTAATTGCGTCGAAAATTTCTTAGGAACGGGTATCTCAGAGTCGAGTGTTCTCACGATTGTAATTTTCTTACATGTTTTTTATGAGCACTCTCGTGTGGGGCCGCCTAGACTTGAAGTTGGAGTTGGGGAGCTGGAGTTGTGTAGTTTTGGGGGAATTCTTGCCGCATGCCGCTGGAATTATGAAATTGACAAATTGCCGCAACCGCCGCAATGGCCTCTGAGTGCTCCAAGCTGACCCTGACGACGCCTGACCAACAACCGCGACTGAAACTGTGTTGTGCACATCCCATGCACATCCCATACACACCACATCCCATGCCGGGGTCGGGGTCAGTGTGTGGGTCGACACTGACAATGAGCTGAGTTATTGCTGCACAGATGGAAATTGTTTTTTTCCGACTCGTATTGGAATGCACACAGTGTCAGGTGAATGTTGTAGCTAACAAATTTCGTTGCAGCCATGAAGAGCGTTGCCAATGTAGCGTCTAAAGAATGTGGCTACGACAGACGGGCTAAATATGTGGGCAATATGTTAATAACTAAGATTTCGTAGCAGCTACAAAATAAAATCAAAATAAATATAATAATAAAATAAATTCATAAATAAAGTTAATAAAAAAAAATTATAATAATGTAATAAAAGAAATTAAAATAATGTTAAGAAAAACAATCTAATAATTAAATAAATACAAATTCCCAATTTGAATTGCAGTTCTGCTTTAACGAATAAATATTTTAATTTTTTAATATTTATATATTTTTTTAAGTGGAGAATTGCAAGGATTCAAAAGTATTACTACTACGTAAACAAATAAATTTAACGATTAAATAAAACAAATTACAAAACAGTTTAATAAAATACAGATGTTGGCTAAATGGCAGTTTGGCTGTCAAGTTGTCAACAACTAAAGTAAACTATAGAATGACGCTTTTATTCGTTTGGCGTAATTTTCATATCCGCTTTCAATTAGTTAAGCTAAAATGTCTGTGTTTGCTGCTTGTATTCTTTGGCCATTCTAAAATGTGGCCAAGCTTCAGCTGACATCAGTTGTGTGGCGTCGAATCGCGCTCGATTTGCGATCCACTTATCGCTGCAATTTATCAGCGACAAATACACAAATGCTCAAATCAGAGTTGGCATTCTGTTGGCAAAAATCAACAAATCGACAACAAAATAGCCGCTGCAAACATTTGCCCGGAAAAATCAGTTAACGCTAATCACAAAATGTGGTGCGAAAAATGTGCAATGCGCCAAGCGATTAAATGCGACAGATAAACGAAACAAATTCACACGTTTAAGCATGGAGAGAGGGGGTTGTAAGGGGAGAAAGGCGAGGAAAAGAGGAGAACTGAGCGCGAAGGTGTCAAATCAGCGCAAGTCGCGATGCTTGTCAAACTGTGCAACATCAACGACAACAGCAGCAACATCGACAGCTGGCAACATTCTGTTGGGTTAATTTATGCGGCGACATTTGCATAGCGTTGATTACAAAAATGCCAAACGATACGCCCCCTTTCTCCTGCCCACAGCTCATGTGGCAGCTTGCATCTAGCAACTTGCAAAGTTTTTGCATTTTACCCGCCGCTGGCAACATTTGACGCCGTTGCTTGGCAACTTTGTGGCTCCAAAAAAGTGTTGAAAAGATTTTTGACAAGCTGGAATTTGTTGTTGTTGCTGCAGTGAGCAGGTTGTTGTTACCTGTTCCATGTTCCATGTTGCCAATTCAATCATGCGAAAGAGCATGGCAGGTCAAATGCCACTAATGAGTTGCCCCACACGCAGCTCGACAGCTCTCGACAGCAACAGCAACAACAACTGCAACAACAGCAACACTCAAGGCTATTTTATCAATGTGATAGCTGCAAAGTTGATGTTGCTGTTGTTGGTTTCTCTGCAGTAATTGCAGCATCATCTCGAAACTTATTACATGTCAAGACGACCAACCTATCCAAGCCAAAGCCAAAGCCAAGCCTGGCCAAGACGAACAGCAACAACAATGATAAAGCCGTTGCTGATGACAATCGCATAGACATCGGGGGACTCGACTCTTTGGAGGCCTTTTGGATCTGCCCGCGCGCCGATGAGTTGAAAAGTGCAGCTGCTTAGATTTATTGGCCTTAAGTAGCAGCAAAATGCGTCTTTTGTCGTGCCTTAACTTATTGGCCACATTATGCGACGAGGCAACAGCAACAGCAACAGCAACAACAACAGCAACAGCAACAGCCACAGCATCGGCAACAGCAGCAAATAGTTCTGCCAGGTTATTCCGCTGAGTTGTGCAGATAAACATCATTCATTTAGCGACGAGTTTATTTATGCCAACGACGAAGACATGAGCGTTTATTACAATGCATTAAATATCAGATTATCGGCAATTATGCTATATAAAAAAGCCAAAAGCAAAAGAGGAAAGGGAATTTTGCCATGGACTTGGTACATCCATAAAAATGTTGCTGACAGCTTAGATTAAAAATGTGAATAGCCTGGAAATTACTTTTTAAGTAGTTCAACAAGTGATTAAAATTTCAATAAGTTTATGGCAGTCTCTTAATTGAATTTGTTTAAGTAGTTATGCTACCAGTTTAAAATGAAATTGTAAATAAAATATGAGAAAAAATAATACCAATTTCCATCAGAAACTTATTATTGATATAGATAGATTGTAAATAAAATATAAAATTGTTTTTTTTCAAATCCTGTAAATAAAATTTCTTTTATTTTATATTTTGTGAATTTATTTTGAGCTCATAAGTGAAAAGAACAAAAAATATAATATCGACACGTTCTTAGAACAATTTCTAAAAACGATGAATTTATTTTTTCAAATACTTAAAGAGAATGAAGCAAATAATATCCACACTTTGTCATAACATCTATACATCAGAAATTAACATTGTGTAAAACCCACTTCAATTAATGCTAATAGAATAAATTTATTCTAATAAGTAATACAAATTGGAATATTAATTGCAACACATTTTCAGACTAATTGCTTTGAATATAACAAGCTTAAAATGTAAGTATACATAATTAATTAGTTTGATATCAGTTTGTTTTTTCGATAAGTTTGCAACTGAACGTTGGAAAGAAATGTCAAACGATGCAGCATCAAATCTTCATTAATCTTTAGGCATGCCCAAAAAGCCAGACGACAAAAAAATAAATAAGATTGAGTCGAGGCATTTTCCATAACTAAGCAAAAAACTGTGAGTAAAATTCAATTTAGGTCGCTAACATCGTGACGCGTCCAACTAAGTAAGCAAAATGCAAAATAAAAATATCACTCCAAATACAAAATACGCTGAAAAGCAGCCAACAACAAAAAAAACGTACTTGGGAATTGTGAATCAAAAATCTAAAAAATCGGAATAAAAATCAACTGCAAATGCTGCTGCTGCTGCTGTTGACCTTTTACAGCAAATGTTTTATAAAATACATAAACATTCATAATTTATGCAAACCATAAAAAAATATATATAAACTTATTTTATATTTTCCATTAAAAACAAAAAAAAAATAAGAAAAACTGTGAAAAGTGCAAGCAGCAACAGTTGCTGCCGTTGTCATAAGCAATCACCATAAACTAAGGCAATGTGCTGAATTTACCCACAACTTCCCCTCTCCCACTCTTCCCCTCCCTCTTTCGAAGCGGCAGCTCGCACAGAAGCCAAGCGAATGACAAGCCGTCTTATAGCCTCCAGTTTTATGTTTTCAAAGTTTGTTTTCGGCAGCTTCGACTCAATCGTCAACTCATTGAGATATTGATCTGTCTCTACCTCTCTATCGGGCCCCAATCTCTGTCTCTGTTACTCTTGGCACGCCATCTCTTTCACTCTGGATCTTGGTCTTGGGGTTTGATCTTCCAGCCGTTGGGGCCGTTTGTGAACTATTGTTATTTCACGAACTGTGACACGTTGCCTGTTTTTTGCCCCTCATTTTTGCTATTACTCCATTTGATGTTGTTGTTTTTTTTTCTATTATTTATTTCTTTATTGTACAATGAGTAAATAAATTTTTTTCGGCTACCGCGCTACTTATTGTTATTGTTGTTGTTGTTGTTACTGCGGTTGTTGTCGGTATCCACCCTCGACCTTTTGTGGCAGCCGCAACCCGGCTAAATGTTTAGCTGCGATTTATCATTATCGTGACTTGTGATCTCGTCGCCGTTTGATTTTGTTTTGTTTGCTTGTTGGTTGTGTTTTTTTTTTTGCTCTCCATTTGGCTGCAGTTTTTTAGCCATTTTTGGGCAGCTTTGTTGGCCATTGTTGCGGCTGCCGTTTGCTGCTGTATATTTTTTGGGAGTATTTAAAGTTTTGTCTGTTTCGTAAATTAACATGTTTTTTTTGCGAGTTGAGTGACATTTGTAGGTGTATAAAGTGGCACAAATGAAGTGAAGTGTATAACAAATATGGCCAATAGATCGGATAGCAAGCCGGAGTCAGAGTCAGAGTCAGAGTCAGGGGAGCGCCAGTTGCACCTTGTTACAACTGCAGATAGACAGGCAGCAGCAAATGGTGAGGCAAGTCAAGTGTTTGCTTCATCAGCAGCGGCAGCTATCATCAGTGGGGCATGGGATTAGAGAGCTGCGGCAGCAACAACTTGTGGCAATCACAATTTCCGCAAATTAAAGAGCCATCTCAATCATTCGCCATATCTCTGTGCTTAGCTCACGTTGACTACTTTTCAATCATTAAACACAGCAATTACCCGAAGGATACTCGCCGCGCTTGCAGCGTGCATATCACACCCGAAGAATGCGGCTCAGAATGCGGCACGAAGTAGCTGCTAGAGAGCGCGCGAGCATATTGAAGAAGAAGGTGAAGATGCCATGCAATTAAGTAAGCATGGCTAGATAATGTGCGTCTAACTAGAAATAAATAAACAAGGCGCCCAGCGCAGCCAAGGTTGCGGCAGCAACTCCGCGAGGCAACTCCAATCAGTTGTTGCTGCCACTGCTGCTACCGTATGCGTGAGGGACTCGAAATTGTGCTGCTTAATGATAGACTGGCTGGCCAGTAGCTCTGGCTGTGAGCTGTGGCGTTAGGCCGGCGTCGAGCCGCGCTTACTCAATTACCTTTTGACTAAATTATGGCCAATTGTTGCACTGAACATGTGTTGCATAATTACGGGCTGTGTGGCGACGTTTGCTAGCTGCAAGCATAACTTTGATTACTGCTTATAGATTAGATTTTGATTTTAACTTTGCTGCTGCCGTTGCTGTTGTGGTTGCTGTTGTGGTTGCTGCTTCTGTTTGCCCTGCGGCCTTCACTAAATGTGTTGCAAACTTGGCCACGTTGACAGGTTAATGATGTGGATGGTGTGGCATGTGGCAGGGGTACATCGTGATTAGGCTAAGTTGCGGCTCTGGGCGTTAACACTAGACAAACTCAAATCAATTGTTGGCGAACGCAGAAAGTACTTTTTCAGCCCCACGCCGCCAACTATTGTCGAGTTGTGAGTTGTGAGTTGCGAGTGTTGTAAGCATTTGGTGGGCAATTAGCGTCGCAACATTTACGAGTGCCAGACAAATTACCGAGCAACATGTTGCAATTAAAATAACGGCACGCCAACTTTCGCCAGCCACACAAAAATGTTGCGCGCGTGCGCGGCAGCAACCAGCATGTTGCTGTTGTGATTGCTGCCGCTGCTGCTGTTGTTGCCGGCCAAATGAAGTGTGCGACTTTATGGGGCAAAACACTTGGACAAACCTTCTGCACACACGCACACACACACACACACACATCGACTCAATATGTTTGCATTTTAATTGTCGTTTGTCGCCAGCGCTAAAAAGAAAAATTGCCAACAACTAGTCGTCAGTTGTCGCCGCACTAAAATAGCAACAAAAGCAATAGCAGCAACAGCAACACACACATTTTATGGCTTTATCCTACGCATTTAACGCTGTTAACAGCTTTGTCAGAGGGTGTGTTAAATATATTTTTATGGTTTAGTTTGCGTGCCTCACCGCGATTTTTTCTTTCTTCAGTTTTTAGTTTTCAGCTTTTCAGCTTATTTTTTGTATTTTATATTTTTTGTTTGGTCTTGGTGCGAGAGTTGCATTGACTTTTTATGGCTATTAACACGCCGCAAGCAGCTTTTGGCCTCTTAGCCATTACTATTTAGTGCTGTTCTTGTTGTTGCTGTCACTACAGCAACAGTTGCTGTTGCTTCCGCAACTGCTGCTGTGAGTGTAGGCGTGTTTTACAAAATGCTTTTGCGATAATTATGCGCTAAAAGTCCATTGACAAGCCGCTTAAGATAAGCTGGAAGTCAGGGGCACGACATTTACGTGTGCCGCAAAGTGATCTGAAAAATCAGAAAAAAAATAATAATAATTTATTATGCGACTTCCGATTTGATTGTAATTAAATAAAACTAAGAAGAACCATAATTCACAGCGAACGCATTAATGAAATGAATATACAAAAATAATGAACTCTACATTTAATTCAGAATTAACTCATAACTCATGCGAATAATTCAATTTAATTATTTACTTTATTGTAATACTAAAAATCTGAACGAAAATTATTTGATTACAAAAAAAAACTTTTTAAAATATTCTTAATTTACAATTTTACTGGTGAATTTTGTAGATGTGTAATAGCTAAACTCCGTGTTGTATTTATTATAAATCAAAATCTTTTAATATAAGTGAAAAAATACAAACAAAGAGAAGGCAATTCTCAGATTTACCAGCAGATAAGTTTCACCTCGCTGTTTTGTAGCTTAAATGATTTGTTATCTTATCTTTTCAATAAAATCTTGTGAATTGCTTTCAATCGGCATGTTAAGTTTCGTTTGACAGCAAATGAGCAATTGTTGCACACAATCAGCTGGTGTTAATATAATACAAAGCTAACACTGTTTGTCGTTGCTAAGAAAGAGTCATCGAATCAAAAGCTGAGCTCAACAATAAAAGTACAATTTGAAATAAAAGTAAATTGAAAAGACGGCAACACCTGCAAGCCAAACGCTTGCCAATTGTCGGCAATCAATCAACAATTGTTGTTGTCGTCGTTGCCATTTTCAGATAGCTGGTTTTTATGGACAAATGCATTGGTCATAAACACAAAACGCGCAAAAAGAAATATGACAAAGAGAACAATCGGCAAAAAAGTCAAAAAAGCTGTCAGTCAGTTAGTGAGGTACACGATGATATGTTGCATGTGGCATGTTGCACTTGTTGCCAGAGCGATATTTGCATCTGCCAATCGATAGCAACAAGAGCAATCAGTTGATGTACTGCATTTAATTTGCCAGCTTGTTTGCTGTTGCTGTTGATGCTGATGATGTTGCTGTTGTGATTGCTGTTGCTGCCTGTTATGCAAGCGGCAAAATGTCAGCCACTTGGCAACATGCGGCTTGCCAATGAATGTCAAACATATTGGACCGTTGCAAATGTCAGCAATTGACAGCCAACACACACACACACACACACACACACGCACATGGATGCTGTTGCTGCTGGAGCTGCACTTGTTTCAGTCATGTAGCCAGCAACATGTTGCTGCTGGCCGTCCTGATTGGCCTGGCAAGCGACAAATTAGGCGCACAATCGCTTGACTTTTACCGCAGCAATGTTTATGGCCCATTAACTTGGCTGCTTGCACAAAGTTCAACAGCCAAAACGGCCAACGCCTTTAAGCATACGAGACCCACTCGAGACCCATTCGCCTACTCTCTGATTAAGCAATTTTTTACACAATTTTCAGCAGCAACTATTTTATGATATCCAATTAATTTTAATGCACACGCTTGTCTATGTCCAGACATCGCATAGATATGAGTGCTCAGCCTCTCCCCAGTCGCTCAAGGGTCAGTCATTTTTTGATTAACCCCGGTCACGCTAATAACTTGGCCAATAGCGCATTCCTGCCTTGCCTCGATGAAACCATTATCACTGACAACTGTGAAAAAAAAGGCTGCGACCCTTGCGATAACTTTCTCAAATTCTCTCGCAGTCAATTGCAAATGCTGTTTCGACCCATTTAGCGGAATCGTTGGCCTGATGCGAAAATTATTATTATAATGGTCAACTGAGGTCTCCCCCAAATCCATCGATGGCTGAATTATTGTCTTTGGCACCGAGCAGCACAACATATAATTTATGTTTGCCCCGAAAAGTCAATTGATATGGCCTACGCGATAACAGAAATTTAAGTGTTTTCCTATGCCCAACAGCACAACTGAGGCTCAAGTTGCTGATTGACCGATGGCAGCTTCAACAGCCAAACTGTCTGAATGTCCAATCGCTTGGCATTTGGCATGACGAGACAGAGACAGAGACGGAGACAGAGCGAGGGAGAGGAAAAGAGACGCCATCTAACTGGCTATCTAACTATCGGCGAGTATGACTAAGAGGAGGACTGTGTGATAAAGTTGTAGACGTTTTGGCAAATTGATTTTACGGCTACAGTTTCAACTCTGACTGCGAAATAACTCAAGTGTTGCTCTGGGGCATACTTAGACTTTAAACAGATCGTTGGGCTACGATTCGTTGCTTACTCCAGGGGGTCTATCGCAGTCTCTCTATGATGTGGCGATAAGTAACTGGTAGATGATTGTTATTTTAATGTTATGGCCAGGTTTTATGGTTCGCTGCACACAAAAGTGGGTGTCGAATTGTGTGGGCGTTACTAACGGATTGACAAGAACGAAACGAAGAGGGATTTCAAAGAGAAATGACCTTTCAAATCGTTAGTGCTTTTCGAAAGTGGATCAACGATTCCGATATAAATTGTAAACCGAAGGGCAAACTTTTAACTTTTATTTCCCTCCGTTCAGTAAATTGGCTGTTTGGTTATTTCTGTTTACATTTCATAGCAATTTTGTGTCGGCCCACACACCAAAAGAAAAACACAGCAACAGAAAATGCAACTGGACCCAACCCAGCACAGCCCACAAGCGACTTCAAATCTTTAATCTTCTAACCTTGCGCCGATTTCTCAGCTCGTGCATTTGAGTGCAATACAAAAAAGAATTATAAATTAAGTACTAATTATATAAAATGCAGCAACAATAAAATCAACTCAACAGCTCAATAGCCAAAGCAAATCAAACGAAGCCGCCTCCAAAAAAATAATGGCAGTCGACGAGAAATACTTTGAGCGAGAACGTGTGCGGATTGCTGGCCACGCCCACCTAATGCTAACTGCGTGGGCGTAACGCTAATGAACAAAAAACTTTTGCATATTGCATTGCATGGATGAAAGGTTTGATTATTGCTGGCTGCAATTGTTGCTGCTTGGCGGTTGCAGTTGCTGTTGCTGTTGCGTCTTGAATGGGTGATAAATTATTTCCCGCCATTTGCATAAATGCTTTGAATGCATTAATTAAAGTCCAAAGGCACACACTCGCTTGCAACGCCCTCGACACGCCTCCCCCCCACACACACTACACACACACACACACACACACCCATTGATTGTTTGCCACATTGCGTGCTGTGCAGCTCAGCTGTCGATCTAATCAATTGCAGTTTATTGTTGGCCAGGCCCATAGAGAACCCATAGAGAAGCCCATTAGCCATGTGTGCGATACACTTGTATGCCATATACGAATTGCATTCGCCAACTATCCATATCTGTCTATCTGTATCTATGTATCTGTTGCTGTTGCTGTATCTGCGTATCTGTATCTCAATATATTCGCCTCTTTAAGTGACTGCCGCCTAATTGTTCATAAAAGTCAACAGTCAATAGCTCTTTATGTTTGCCTTTGAAATTTATATTTATTTATCGTCATTTTCAAATACAATGGATATGGCAAGCTGTTGTTGCTGCTGCTGCTGCTGTTGCTGCTGCTTTTTGTAGATTTGTGTAGCTTCATAATTTTGCAAGACATTTGCTTAGCAGTAGCCATTGGCTCACTGAGCCGTTGATTTGAATTCAAGGTCTGCCATTCCTTACAATTAGTGACAGAATTTATGAGCGATTTCAATTTTAAATTGCTTGCAATCGTTGTGGTTGCTGTTGCTGCTGCTGTTGTTGCTGTTACTGCTGCTGTGGGTTAACAAGTTTCAAAGAGGCCAAAATTAACCTTACATAACTCACCAGCATCAGTTGAGGCCAAATATTAGTTAAGAATTTATATTAATGCGAAAATGCATATTTAATTTATTTAATACTCTGGTAAAACATGTGATTCGCACTTTATTCTCTAATTTGAAGTATCCAAGTTGTTAAATATTAGTAGCAATAACTTGTTAATAATCTGAGCATGCCATCAAGCTGACATAATTTCTTACATCAGCGCTGAATTTAGCGTCCATTTATTCAATTGAATAATACTTGCCTCTCGGCAATGCATTCTTTATTAGAAATAACTATGACATTTTGCTGCGGGGCGGTCACGTTAGAACAAACCTCAACCCCAGCAGCAGGCAACATCAGGCCCAGACTGAGAGCCAGCAGCTAACAATTACGCGGTCGTGGTCAAGGGGCCATTTCGTAGATGAGCGATAAGGCCCAGTTGAGTTGACTTAACTGACAGCCACAAACAGAAACAGAAACAGAAACTGTGACGGTGAGGAAGAGGGAGAAGGGAGAGGGGAACTGCGGGCGGGCACGACTTGAACTTGCATGTAAATATGGACATGGCGATTGATTATATTGCCTAGCTGTAATTGTCTTTCGATCTGATACGAATCTCTAGTCGGCAATAAAACTAAACTGCCTCAAATTGTGTCCTTTAGACGTGTTCAACACGCTGAGCTTTGTGCAATTCTTTCTCAACTAATCCTCCATCATTTAATCAGACTTCACAATGTTGTTAAAGTTTTTGGTATTAATAAGACTAATGTCAAGTGCTATACAGCAGACTGAATTAACACAATTGTTGCAGCAACTTAACGTTGAATACAAAACCAATCTACACATATTTATTAACTCCGATGACTCAAATCAACAAATGGATTTAAAACAGATGGAAATGCCTGCAATTCATTTACAAACTTCGCTCAAGACATTTTGTCAGTTTCAATTAATCGAAAACTTTTCAAGTAACGCTTTAATTATTGTAAACATCAAAATAATGCCACTTGAGGCAGCAGTTAAAAAGTTGTTGCCATTACTTCTAAAGAAACTACATGAACTCCACATAGTTTTTATTACAGAGCAACATCCCAACAACTGGCACGAGGAACTCTTTAAATATTCCTTTAGCGAAGGTTTTATTAATACGCTGCTAATCCATAACAACAATCGAAGCCTCTCTCTATATAGCTACATTCCCTATCCGGAAATTCGTATACTTAAATTATCTAAGCTGGAAGATTACATCAGAAGATGTAAAGTTCACCTGCGAAACTTTCATCACCATCCCATTCGCACATTTGTCGATACAGTGGAGCCTCGCAAGATTCAATATGTGAATCGAAGAGGACAGCTCGTTCATGGCGGATATATCTATAACGTATTTCTGGAATTCATCAGGCGCCACAATGCGACGCTGGAGTTTTCGCCACCAATGGGTCCAAATGGTGCGTTTCTCAAGGCTTATGCGATGATCACCAACAAGGAATTGGACTTTGCCTGTTATCCCAAGGAACTTACCTGGAAAATGCCCAGCACAGAGCCGCTTTGTCTGCTCAAATACTACGTTATGGTGCCCCATGCTCGTCCCATTTCTAGCTATCTGTACTTCGGGAAACCTTTCACCTGGTCAATGTGGGTGGCAGTGCTTGCAACTGTGGTTTATGGCATGATAATGCTCTATATCTGCAGTAGATCTGAAAGATCGGAGTTTGGATTGCATTTGTTGAGCAGTTTGTGCCACATTTTATTCATATCACAGTCACGACACATTGTCGTCAATTGGCAACAATTTGTAATTCATTTCATCATGATTCTTTGTGGCTTTATATTGACCAACTTGTATCTGGCGATGTTGTCGAGCATGCTCACATCTGGACTATTTGAACCACAACTAAATACTTTACAAGATCTAAAATATTCTCCTTATCGTTTGCTTGTGGATGACTATTATATTGACTACCTAAAACAGGCCGTATCTCTGCCAGCAGTAGTCAAAAATCGCATGATAAGTGGTACAAATGATGTCCTTATCGCCGCCCGCATTGGAATGAATTCTAGCTTTATGTATGTTGCTTATGAAGATCGAATGGAGGGTATTTTGTACCAACAACACTTGTTGAAAGTGCCGCGATTCAAGAAAATACCAGACAGCTTTATGGATGGACTCATGGCATTTCCTGTGGCACCAGCCTTGCCTTACCTCAACATGTTGAATGCGTATTTGAGACGCATCTTTGAGTGCGGCATCTTCGCAAAGATGAAGAGTGATTCCTGGATGGATACAATCGACAGTGGAATCTACAAGCTGATGAGAAATGAGGGTGTTGAACAAAAACCTTATGATTTGAAATTTTATTACTTTTCATTTCTACTATGGGCCATAGGCTTGGCATTGGCTGGCATCTGCTTCCTTTTGGAAATGCTTATGAACACAATGACAACTTATTTGTAGTCAGTTGAAAAATACCTGGAAATAAAAACAAATAAAATAATAATACCGAACAAAAATTAGTCGTTATATGTTATATGTTCAGCCTGCTCAATCCTGGGAACTAATGTTAGATTTGCCAAAAGATTTGATTGTTCCGAATAATTTTGATAATCATGGAATTTACTTTATTTACATTTATGTTCATCTTTTTCTATCCAATTTTCTGGATTTAATTACCTTTTTATTAATATATATACTAACAATATCATAATTTATGTTCTACATTGAATAACTCTTGTTTAAACATTTGTTTTAAGTTTTATTGAAAATTGTGCTCTTTAGTTGACTTAAATGCCAAAATAACTTTACACTATTTTTCTCCTCGGATTATCTAGCATAGAATCGATCTTAATATTAATAATGGTTAATAAGTTAATGGTATTGTTAAGTTAAATTATAACGTCGATGTGCAGTGTTTATATAAAATAAATCAATAAAATAATGTATGATTTCTGTAGGTATAATTTAGATAACATAATATTTGCTTCTCTGAGTACCAATTTTGCTTAGGCAGATATTTAGTAGATTTGTGATAAAAGTCAACTGAGATCATTTAACGCCACATTTTGTATTGCGATTTGAAGCCATATTTGCTTTTTCTTGATATGAGAAAACAAAAAGGTTAAGAACAAAACTAAATCGACTGAACTTTAAAAGGCACAGTATCCTTTAAGCTTGGTTCGTGGAAAGTCGATTTTAGCTATTTGGCGAAACAATTATTATTATACCTAACTCTTTGTCTTCACCAGTATGAAGTTACAGATTCTTGTGATAAACCTTATTTTTTTATTTGGACTGCATAGTGCCATCAATTCCAAGCAATCATCTGGAATAACAGAAATATTGCTGCAACTCAATGCAGAATTTGAATCAAATCTGAACATATTTGTCAACTTTCAGGATTTTAATCTGGATTACCAATTACTAGAAACTCCAGCAATTCAACTTCAGATGACAATTAAAAATTTTAAAGAATTTAGCTTACACGGGAATTTTTCCAATAACGCTTTAATTATTGTTTTTATAAGATTTCCACCACTTGATCCAGCAGTGGCTTTTCATTTGCCATCCCTTCTAAGGGAACGACATGAACTTCACATAGTTTTCATTTCGGAGGAGAATCCCAACATCTGGCAAGAGGATCTTTATAGATATTGTTTCCAAAAAGGCTTCATCAATGCGCTGATGATTCATCAAGCTAATGAGACCCAATTACTTTACAGCTACAAACCATACCCAAAAATTAAAACCATTAAAATTCAACAGCTTGATGACTACTTCAGCAGAGGGCAGCTCTTGCGAAACTTTCACCATTTTCAAATTACGACACTACAAGAAGTATTTGAGCCTCGCACAATGCGATATGTGAATAGCAAAGGCGAGATCGTCATTTCTGGATATATTGTGAGTGCCGTCAAGGAGTTCATACGTCGTTATAATGGAACATTGAAATTTCTGCCGTTGCTGCCAGTGAAGGGAGCATATGAAAAAGCATTTGAAATGCTAGCACAGAAGGAAATAGACTTCATTTGTTATATAAAAGAGATACCGTGGGAAATGTCCAACACAGAACCTCTCCATCTACTTCGCAGCTACATTGCCGTGCCATATTCACAACCCATCGCCAGCTATTTATACTTTGGAAGACCTTTCACCTGGACCTTGTGGCTGGCCGTTATTGTTACCGTGGTTTACGGCATTATTATGCTCTATGCCAGCTATGGATTTGACAGATCGGAGTTTGGACAGCACTTATTGAGCAGTTTGTGCCACATTTTGTTCATATCACAACCACGATATAGTATCTCCCATTGGCAACAGTTTGTAATACATTTCATTATGATTCTCAGTGGATTTATATTGACCAACTTATATCTGGCGACGTTGTCAAGCATGCTTACATCTGGATTATTTGAGCCACAGTTTAATACTCTACAAGATCTAAAACATTCACCTTATCAATTGATGGTGGATGAATATTACATGAGTTTTTTTAAAAACGCTGTGTCTCTTCCGGATGAAGTCAAAAATCGCATGCTCATCGGGAACAAAGAAACTTTATTAACCGCCCGCACTAGTTTGAATAGAAGTTATATGTATTTTGGTTATGACGATCGATTGGAGGCGATTTTATATCAGCAACACTTCTTAAAAGTGCCACGATTTAAGGTCATACCAGAAAGCTTTATGGATGGTCTCATGGCGCTCCCAATAGCTCCTTCATTGCAGTATCTTAGTCTTTTAAATACGTTCCTAAGACATGTTTTTGAAAGCGGAATTTGGGAAAAAATGAAGAGTGATGCCTGGATGGAAACAATCGCTAGTGGAATCTTCAAGATGCTGAGAAGTGAGGGAGTTGAACAAAAACCATATGACTTGGAATTTTATTACTTTGCATTCGCACTCTGGTCTATTGGTTTAACTTTATCAGGACTCGCATTTCTTTCGGAATTGCTTATGTGGCGAATATAGACAAATTTGTAAAAGTATTAATTATCATAAATAAAATGTGTTATACAAAATGCACTTAATTCATATTCGCATAAGTATAATTTCCTGCTCATTAGGGTTGGATTAACTATTTTCGACCTCATTCATGTTGATCAGGTCACTTTGCAATAAGTCACTAATGACATTTCAGTGCTATTTTTTATTGTTATATTCGTCTTGAATTTTATGATTTTGTGCATTTCTATAAATTTTGTTAAATTTGAATTTAGTTCCGAATACTATTTAAATTTAAATCTACATTTTTGAAGTTAGCACAATTTTTAAGTTAACGTAAAGATATAATCAAATATATTTCCTATTTTGGCTTACAGGTATTTTTATATCTTATAACCTGATACTATTTGGTTTATATAATAATTTGAAAGTTTCCTTTATAATCACTTTTTAACCTAATCTCGAGACGCTTAACTGAACTTTCTGCTTTTTGGTATTTTCTATTAGTTTTCCCAAATATCCTTTTAAACTTTAAAAATCGGTTAAAACCCTATTAAATACAACTCGAAATTAGTTTATAAAACGAGTTTTCGAAAAACGCTCCACAGTAGGCCTTAAAACAACATTTGCTTATGCGAGTACCTATTATCCATATTGTTGTCCTTAAGAGGTAATTTAGTAGCTGATTATCGCAATAATTGTACTGTGACGTATTCCGTTATATGTACTCTGCATTAGATCTGATAAAATTTAGTAGACCTGTAGAAAACCAAGTAAATGGTGTAAATTGTAAGAGGAATAGTATCCTTTGAGCGTGATTCGTGAATAGTCGATTTGAACTCTTGTCAATACGCTTAGCCGTTATTATAAATACTTATCTCACCCTCTCCATAATGAAGTTACGGTCTATGCTGATAACGATTTTATTATTATGCGGACGGTATACTGTAAATTCCGAGCAGACATCTGGAATAACACAAATTGTAATGCAACTTAATGTAAAATATAAAACAAATCTCAACGTTTTCATCAATTCTGAGGATTTTAATATGGATTACCAATTACTAGAAACTCCAGCAATTCAACTTCAGATGACAATTAAAAATTTTAAAGAATTTAGCTTACACGGGAATTTTTCCAATAACGCTTTAATTATTGTTTTTATAAGATTTCCACCACTTGATCCAGCAGTGGCTTTTCATTTGCCATCCCTTCTAAGGGATCGACATGAACTTCACATAGTTTTCATTTCGGAGGAGAATCCCAACATCTGGCAAGAGGATCTTTATAGATATTGTTTCCAAAAAGGCTTCATCAATGCGCTGATGATTCATCAAGCTAATGAGACCCAATTACTTTACAGCTACAAACCATACCCAAAAATTAAAACCATTAAAATTCAACAGCTTGATGACTACTTCAGCAGAGGGCAGCTCTTGCGAAACTTTCACCATTTTCAAATTACGACACTACAAGAAGTATTTGAGCCTCGCACAATGCGATATGTGAATAGCAAAGGCGAGATCGTCATTTCTGGATATATTGTGAGTGCCGTCAAGGAGTTCATACGTCGTTATAATGGAACATTGAAATTTCTGCCGTTGCTGCCAGTAAAGAGAGGATATGAAATAGCATTTGAAATGCTAGCACAGAAGGAAGTAGACTTCATTTGTTATATAAAAGAGATACCGTGGGAAATCTCCAACACAGAACCTCTCCATCTACTTCGCAGCTACATTGCCGTGCCATATTCACAACCCATCGCCAGCTATTTATACTTTGGAAGACCTTTCACCTGGACCTTGTGGCAGGCCGTTATTGTTACCGTGGTTTACGGCATTATTATGCTCTATGCCAGCTATGGATTTGACAGATCGGAGTTTGGACAGCACTTATTGAGCAGTTTGTGCCACATTTTGTTCATATCACAACCACGATATAGTATCTCCCATTGGCAACAGTTTGTAATACATTTCATTATGATTCTCAGTGGATTTATATTGACCAACTTATATCTGGCGACGTTGTCAAGCATGCTTACATCTGGATTATTTGAGCCACAGTTTAATACTCTACAAGATCTAAAACATTCACCTTATCAATTGATGGTGGATGAATATTACAAGAGTTTTTTTAAAAACGCTGTGTCTCTTCCGGATGAAGTCAAAAATCGCATGCTCATCGGGAACAAAGAAACTTTTTTAGCCGCCCGCACTAATTTGAATGTGAGTTATATGTATAGTGCTTATGAAGATCGATTGGATGCGATTTTATATCAGCAACACTTCTTAAAAGTGCCACGATTTAAGGTCATACCAGAAAGCTTTATGGATGGGCTCATGGCGCTTCCAATAGCTCCTTCATTGCAGTATCTTAGTCTTTTAAATACGTTCCTAAGACATGTTTTTGAAAGCGGAATTTGGGAAAAAATGAAGAGTGATGCCTGGATGGAAACAATCGCTAGTGGAATCTTCAAGATGCTGAGAAGTGAGGGAGTTGAACAAAAACCATATGACTTGGAATTTTATTACTTTGCATTCGCCCTCTGGTCTATTGGTTTAACTTTATCAGGACTCGCATTTCTTTCGGAATTGCTTATGTGGCGAATATAGACAAATTTGTAAAAGTATTAATTATCATAAATAAAATGTGTTATACAAAATGCACTTAATTCATATTCGCATAAGTATAATTTCCTGCTCATTAGGGTTGGATTAACTATTTTCGACCTCATTCATGTTGATCAGGTCACTTTGCAATCAGTCACTGATGACATTTTAGTGCTATTTTTTATTGTTATATTCGTCTTGAATTTTACGATTTTGTGCATTTCTATAAATTTTGTTAAATGTGAATTTAGTTCTGAATTACTATTTAAATTTAAATCCACATTTTTCGAGTTGGCGGAATTTTTTAGTTAACGTAAAGAAATAATCAAATAAATTTCTTATTTTGGCTTACAGGTGTTATTATAATTTATAACCTCATACCTTTTGAAAAAGATGTACTCCATAAATTGAATTATAACGAATTTGTGCTGCGTTTCACAAAATTAATAGAAAAAGTATAATTTAGCTTCAATAGATATAAGAAACAGGTCGCACAGTGGTTTGTTTCCACCAATCACATTCCAAAAATCTACTCTTGGATTAACATATTTTGTTTATTTTATGCGAAAAAAAATACAGAATTTGGTTCCTGTAATAATTTGTAAGTTACCCTTACGTTTTACTATTAACTAATTGCTTTTTACCCTAATCGTTTCGAGACACTTAACTTAACTTTCTGCTTTTAGGTATTTTCTTTTAGTTTTCCAAATATCCTTTAGAACTTTAAAAATCGCTTAAAATATCATAAAATACAACTCGAAATGTAATTCATAAAACGAGTTTTCGATAAACGCTACAGGGGGGGCCTTAAAATAACATTTGCTTATCTGAGTACCTATTATCCATATTGTTGCGCTTAAAAGGTAATTTAGTGGCTGATAATCGCAATAATTATACTTTGATGTATTCCGTTATATGTACTCTGCATTAGATCTGATAAAATTTAGTAGACCTGTAGAAAACCAAGTAAATGGTGTAAATTGTAAGAGGAATAGTATCCTTTGAGCGTGATTCGTGAATAGTCGATTTGAACTCTTGTCAATACGCTTAGCCGTTATTATAAATACTTATCTCACCCTCTCCATAATGAAGTTACGGTCTATGCTGATAACGATTTTATTATTATGTGGACGGTATACTGTAAATTCCGAGCAGACATCTGGAATAACACAAATTGTAATGCAACTTAATGCAAAATATAAAACAAATCTCAACGTTTTCATCAATTCTGAGGATTTTAATATGGATTACCAATTACTAGAAACTCCAGCAATTCAACTTCAGAAGACAATTAAGAATTTTCAACTATTTCGCTTACTCGGGAATTTTTCCAATAACGCTTTAATTATTGTTTTTATAAAATTTCCACCACTTGATCCAGCAGTGGCTTTTAATTTGCCATCCCTTCTAAGGGAACTACATGAACTTCACATAGTTTTCATTTCGGAGGAGAATCCCAACATCTGGCAAGAGGATCTTTATAGATATTGTTTCCAAAAAGGCTTCATCAATACACTTTTGATTTATCAAACGTATTTTTGAATACGAACTTTACAGGATACAGTTGAACCTCTACTAATACGATATGTGAATCGAAAGGGGGAAATCGTCCGTGCAGGATATCTTGTGACTTTCAAGGATTTTATACGTCGCTATAATGCAACAATACAATTTTTACCCATTTTACCCATTGACATAATGGCTTTTATTAAGGAGACTTCATGGAATATGTCCAACACGGAACCTCTTCATATACTGCAAGGTTACATTGCCGTTCCACATTCACGACCCATTGCCAGCTATTTATACTTTGACGAGCTTTTACCTGGACTTTGTGGCTAGCCGTGAATGCTATTGTAAATTACGGCATGATTATGCTCTATTTCAGCTATGGATCTGAGAGATCAGAGTTAGGACGTCACTTTCTAAGTAGTTTATGTCACATTTTATTCATATCATACCCACGACACTATATCTCCCATTGGGAACAATTTGCAATGTATTATATCATTTATATTTATATTGACCAACTTATATTTGGCAATTCTGTTGAGCATGCTTACATCTGGATTATTTGAGTCTCTGTTAAATACCCTACAAGATCTAAAACATTCACCTTATCCATTACTCGACGATGACTACTATATAGATTATCTTAATGAGAAATGAAGGAACGGAACAAAAAGCCTTTGATTTAGATTTATATTTGTTTCTCATTGTGCTTTGGGCTGTGGGCTTGACACTGGCAGGACTTTGTTTACTAATGGAATTGTTCAGATGGCGCATGCATGATGAATTAAATTATGATTAAACATTTTTAATAATATGTATACAAAATCTTCTTTAAATTAATTTATTAAAACTTATACTTTTTAAATTTAAATTTTTTGTATGTCTAATGTAACCAGATTTATTGTATATGTAGGTGAACCTCGAAGTTCGACTGTTTGTTAATTAACCTGTTAATGTACTCCTGAACACATTACAATGACAATCGATAAATTCACTCCAGGATTTCGATTTAACTCTTACGTTTCATTAGATTTAATTGCATCGAGAAATCATGTGACCTGTAGAACTTATTACCCGGTCGGCCAATTGTATTTCTGATCAATGATTAAATTTTTAATTATCAGTTAGTATTTAACATCAGTGTGAGGTTTTTAGATCACTCAGTCATTACAATGCATCCGTGGCGAACACTTCTTCTGTTGAGTACTCTATCCATTATTAATGCCGGGCAGACCACCTCGATATTAGGTGTAACAAAAATATTGCAGGAACTTAACGATGGATTGAACTCAAGCCTCAACATATTTGTTAACTTCAAAGACGTATCGAGTGAAAAATTGGAGTCACCTATACTAGAAACACCTTCTATTAAATTAGAGCTATCAATGAAGTCTTTCAACTATTTTCGAGTACTTGGAAATTTCAATCGAAAGACAGTAATTATTGTGAACATAAAGAAGCCACGAATGAACGTTGCAGTTGCAAATTTTTTACCTCATCTTTTGAAGGAACTACATGAGCTTCACATTGCTTTCATTACGGAGCAGAATCCCATTATCTGGCAGAAGGATCTATTTATGTATTGCTTTAAACAAGGATTTGTTAATGCCCTACTTATCCATCTTCATAATGAGACCACTTCACTTTATAGCTACAATCCATATCCGACGGTTCGAGTTCAGAAAATATCTCATATCGAGGAGTACTTAAACCGACAAAAAATACTTCGAAATTTTCAACATTTTCCAATTCGAACAGTTTCCATCTTAGTTGAACCCCGAATGCTTCACTATGTTAATCGGAAGGGAGAACACGTTCATGCTGGCTATATGTACAACATCATGTTGGAATTCATAAAACGCCACAATGGTACTCTAAAGCTTTTGGCCTTGAAAGAATTGCAGAGTATTGGCTATATCGCTGATGTAATGCTTGGAAGAAAGCAAATTGACTTCGTATGCTATCCAAAAGAGCCCAAATGGAATGTGTCTGGCACAGCACCATTATTTCTTCTGAAGGACTACATTGCAGTTCCATTTGCTCAACCCATTGCTAGCTATTGGTATTTCGCTCAGCCTTTCACCTGGGCAACATGGCTGGCTGTGATAGCCACAATAATATACGGGATGATAATGCTCTACGGATCGAACAGGTCGGAATTTGGGGTTCACTTACTCAGCAGTTGGTGTCATCTACTGTTTCTGCCTCAACCACGGATTATTATCAAAAATTGGCAACAGTTTGTGATCCACTTCATTCTGATTCTCAGTGGATTTATACTAACCAACCTGTACATATCGCTTTTAAAGAGCATGCTCACATCAGGATTATTTGAGCCTCAGGTTAATACTTTGGATGATTTGATACATGCTCCGTATAGGTTGATAACGACGGCCTATTACGCAGACTACTTTAAAAACGCAACTTCGGTTCCAGAAGAAGTGATTAACAATGCATATATTGCACCTCTTAAAGAGGTTAATAAGAATCGGGTAACGCTGAATACAAGCTTCATGCATATTGCGTATGGGGACCGCATGGATTGTCTTTTATATCAACAACACCTGCTAAAAGTGCCTCGATTTAAGAAGTTACCAGAGAGTATAGCGTATGGAGTGATGTCGTTTCCTGTGGCCTCATCTTTGCCATATCTTAACATATTGAATACCTATTTGAAACACATCTTTGAGAGTGGAATATATAGGAAAATGTTGCGAGATTCCTGGATAGACACAATCGAAAGTGGATTACACAAGTTGATGAAAAATGACGTAGTTGAACATAAACCATTCGATCTACAATTCTATATCTTGGCATTGGCACTCTGGGCTATTGGCTTGACATTGGCTACTCTGTGTTTTGTTCTGGAATCGATGAGCTGACACGCGAATTTAAGTGTATCTATATAAACAAATTATATATTGTTTAACAGTCAACAACTTACTTTATATTATTAATTGACGATAATAATCAAACTTGTAAACTAAAGTTTTGGTTGTCCCATGTATCCAGCTTTTTTTTAAGTAGTCTTAAAGCACAGTATGCAAATGTCATATAAAAATATATAAAGGTTCAATATAAACTTGGAGATAATTTAATAAACAATAATGTCACACGCAGGCATTTATGTTTTCTTTGGTTTAAGTTGTTCGTTTTTCGAATTTAGTATCACATGACGTTGCGAATAACTACTTAGCTCAAAATCATTAAAAGGTCAAGTTGTTCAACTCATGTAAATTGATTGCTCAAGCTAGGGCAAGTCGCCTGTGACATTTATTTTCCGGTCTTTCACAATTGTAATTTTAATCACTGATTACATATTACCAACCATTTCTTAGTTTTATTATCCACTTGTATTTGGCATTTTAATACGCTCAGTCATTACCATGCATCCGTGGCTAACACTTCTTCTGCTAAGTAGTCTCTCCATTATAACCACCGACCAGACTACATCGATATCTAGTGTAACACAACTATTGCAGCAACTGAACGAATCATTGAACTCAAGCCTCAACATATTTCTTAACATTCAAGATGTTTCGAGTGATAAATTAGAGTTAACTCTACTAGAAACACCATCAATTAAACTAGAGGTATCAATGAAATCTGTCAACCATTTTCGAGTACTTGGAAACTTCAATCGAAAGACAATAATTATTGTAAATATAAAAGAGCCACCAATCGACCCTGCAGTGGCAAATTTTTTACCTCATCTTTTGAAGGAACTACATGAACTGCACATAGTTTTCATTACGGAACTGGCTCCCACCATCTGGCCGAAACAACTATTTGTATACTGCTTTGAACAGGGTTTTGTTAATGCCCTACTCATCCATCATCTTAATAAGACCACTTCACTTTATAGCTACAATCCATATCCAACGGTTCGAGATCAGAAACTGTCTTATATCGAGGAGTATATAAACCGACAACAATTACTTCGAAATTTTCAACATTTCCAAATTCGAACAGCATCCTTTATAATTGAACCGCGTATGTTTCACTTCATCAATCGAAGGGGAGAAAAGGTCTATGCTGGTTATATGTATAATGTTATGATGGAGTTCATTAGACGTCATAATGGTACACTCAAGCTTTTGACACTGAAAGAAAATCTCGGTATTAGCTATATATCTGAGGTAATGATCGAAAGAAAACAAATAGACTTCGCATGCTATCCCAAAGAACCCAATTGGAACGTTTCACACACGACAGCTCTTTATATCTTGAAGAGTAAGATTATAGTGCCATATGCTCAACCCATTGCCAGCTATTGGTATATCGCCCAGCCCTTCACCTGGACAACTTGGCTGGCCGTGATCGTCACAGTGGGATACGGTATGATAATGCTCTCTATTTCTGCCAGATCCGAATTTGGAGTTAACTTGTTGTGCAGTTTGTCTCATCTATTATTTCTGCCCTTTTCGCGAACTGCTGTCAAAAACTGGCAACAGTGTGTGATTCATATCATCCTGATTCTCGGAGGATTTGTGCTAACGAATTTGTATTCATCAGTTTTAAAGAGCATGCTGACATCGGGAATTTTTGAACCCCAATATAATACTGTGGATGATGTGCAACATGCTCCATATCGATTAATGACAACCCAGTACTATGCGAATTTAGCTAAAGAGCAAAATTTGATTCCAGATGTATTGATGAGCAAATTGTATATTACGCCTAGTGAAGAGCTAAACACAAATAGACTTAAATTGAATACAAATTTTATGTATATTGTTTATGAGGACCGCATGGATTGTATTCTCCATCAACAACACTTGCTAAAAGTACCACGATTCAAGACCATACAAGAAAATATTGGATTTGGATTAATGGCGTTTTCAGTGGCACCATCATTGCCATATCTAAATATGTTGAATACTTATTTACATCGTATCTTTGAGTGTGGAATTTTCCAAAAGATGATGAGTGATTCATGGAGGGATTCAATATATAGTGGAATTTACCATTTACTAAGAAATGAGCGTACGGAGCTTAAACCCTTCGAGTTGGAATTCTATCTATTGGCTGCTGCTCTCTGGGCTATTGGATTGATATTGGCCAGTCTGTGTTTCCTTTTGGAATCGATGAACTGACACGCGGATTAAAATTTATTATCGGGCATCTATAGTAAACAAATTGACTTGGTCTATACAGACATTTCTTACTGGAATTCGAAAATATATTTACCCATGGATCTAATATTTCAATGTTGTAGTCTTAACGCACAATATTCATGTTTTCCCATTTTGCAAACTATTAGGCGCACATATTCAATTACTGTGTACATATATACGAAAAGTACTCATGTTAAATTTAAAAAAATATTTTTCTTATTATTTTAATAGTTTATTACAAAACAAGTTTGTTTTCTAATGAAAATTAATTTGATAAAAAAAAAAATCTAAAATAAAATCTCAATTCATTTAAAATAAATATTTGTTGGCGGAAAAACAATTTTGTTTAATTTGGGTTCTGGGCCCCAGCGTGCGGAAAAGTCGTTAATTTCCCTAGTTTTGATTTATACATATATCAAATGGAAAATCCAATTGGGCACGATTATGCCAGTGTATATCGAGTATTTCAATTATTAAACATAAACAAATTCGCTGGGATCCAAGGCACTTCAACACCATTTTTTTTAAATAAAAAAAACATTTGTTTTTTTATTTTTCCCAATACCGTAAAGTAGTCCCCACATAAAAAGTTTTGACGAAATCAACAACACGAAGCTTAATTTTTAAAACTAACTTATTATAAACGTGGTGACGCTTCATATAAATAAATAAATATTTTGTACACAATCACGTTGCCCTACAGAGATATGTAGCTTTTCGAACGCTTCGTATACCTAGTAGACTTCTTCCTGTATTTTCTTCAACTCATGTCAACAAATTGCTCTACCTACGACAAGTTATCTGTGGAACCTATTTCCTGGTCTTGAACAGTTAATCAATCAATGAGTGCATAATTAATTACCAATTCGCTCTTAATATTATTATGAGGTTACGGTTTGTCATTTAAATACGCTCAGTTCTTACCATGCATCCGTTGCTAATAGTTATTTTCTTGAGTAGTCTCTCTATTACAAACACCGATCAGACTACTACGATATCAGGTGCAACAAAAAAATTGCATCAACTTAACGAGGCATTGAACGAGGCATAATAATAATTATATTCTCAATGATTCCTGTGAATTTGGTTTATATCGAATGAAAAACAAGGAAGTTATTAATGAATCAATTTTATATGCAAAATTCACTTGCAGATGCTCGCGCTTTGTTTGTTAGTTGACAGTGTGACCATGTCGGTGTTGAGGATTTTTACCCTCTATTTTCAAATATATACAAAAAAAAATAGTTTCAGTATATTTGGAATATTTTTTGTTAAAATATCATTTAAGTGTTTTAATTTCTCTCGAAATGGGTTGCGGGTCATATGGTCGAGCAATCTCGACTGTAGCTTTCTTAAATGTTTTATTTATTTATTTATAGAACTAGCTTAATAATGGTAAAATTATAAGCTAGTTTTTTTTTAATTTTCTGCTATTGCAGCGTAGGCCTACAGCACTATGTGTTCTTATAATTGTGACTTATGATTAACAAATATTTACATTATTTACATTGATTTCTATGACTATTATTTATACGAATGTACATGGTGGATAATTAATTTATGAGTTACTAGATATTGTGATATAAATTAGTGGCTTTTAGGTATTTAAGCATGTTTGATATGTTTGAGGGGGTGGGAGTAAGCATTGAAGCGAGTTGGTGTTTTTAAATATTTGTTGTCTATGATAGTTGAGGGAGTTGCAGCTTGTGAGTATGTGTTCCATTGACATTGTGTCGTTACAAAAGGGGCATATTCTGGGAGATTGGTCGATGTAGTGTATGTGTGTTAGTTTGGTATGTCCGAGTCTGAGCCTTATTATTATATTATTTTAAAGCAAACAAATTAACACAAATAGGAGATTTAAGTGTTTTCCTTTAATTCCCATTTTTGTCCATTTTCTTTACCCCACTAAGTAACCGAACAATATGGAAATATTATTTGAAAGTTGATTTGGGTTAAATATAAACTTAGGATATTTTTTAATAAATGGTTGCAATCACACACAGGTTACCTTTGGTTTCAGTTGACCTTCTTTTGTATTTTATTTGTATATCTCATACTGCGACGTGTTTCTTCTGACCTTTTGCTTGCTTGAAGTTTTCGAGCCGTATTTTCTTTACCTCATGTAATTAGATTGTACAAGAAACGACAAGTCATCCGTGGAAATTGTTTTCGGGTCTTAGACAATTATAATTTAGATCAATGATTAAACACCTCATTTCCAATAATTTCTTAATTATAGTATGAGTTTCTACTTAAAATATTTGTAATCTCAGTCATTACCATGCAACCGTGGCTAACAGTCCTTCTCTTGAGCAGTCTCTCCATTATAAACACCAACCAGACTACTTCGATATCCGGTGTAACAAAAATATTACAACAACTTAACGATGCATTAAACTCACAACTCAACATATTTCTTAACTTCAAGGATGTTTCGAATGAAAAGTTGGACTTAACTTTACTAACAACACCATCTATTCAATTGGAACTAATAATGAAAACTTTCAACTATTTCCGAGTACTCGGAAAATTTATTCGCAAAACTCTTATCATTGTGAATATAAGGGAGCCACCAATTGATCCAGCTATCGCACATTTCTTACCTCATCTTTTGAAAGAATTACATGAACTACGCATAGTTTTTGTTACGGAGATAGATCCCACCATCTGGCAGAAGAATCTATTTATTTACTGCTTTGGAGAAGGTTTTATCAATTCGTTACTTATCCATCATCATAATGAGGTAACATCTCTTTATAGCTACTATCCATATCCGATAACTCGTGTACAGAAAATACTACACATAAGAGATTTTATAAATCGACGACAACTACTCCGAAATTTTCAACATTTCCAAATTCGAACGGTATCTTTTATAATTGAACCCCGAATGATTCAATATGTTAATCGAAAGGGAAAACACGTCTACGCTGGTTATATGTATAATGTAATGTTGGAGTTTATTAGACGTCATAATGGTACCCTGAAGATATTGTCCAAGGACCACTATCGTGGAATAGACCATGTTGGCGAAGTGATGATACCAAGCAAGGAAATTGACTTCGCATGCTATCCCAAAGAGCCCAACTGGAATGTTTCACGCACAACAGCTCTTTATATATTGAAGAATAAGATTATAGTACCATATGCTCAACCTATTGCCAGCTATTGGTATATCGCCCAGCCCTTCTCCTGGACAACTTGGCTGGCTGTGATATTCACAGTGGGATATGGAATGATAATGCTTTATGTAACGAACAGATCCGAATTTGGAGTTCATTTCCTCAGTTGTTGGTGTCGACTACTATTTCTGCCTCCGTCGCAAATTGCTGTCACAAACTGGCAACAGTATGTGATTCACATTATCCTGATTATAGGTGGATTTGTGCTAACGAATTTGTATTCATCAGTTTTAAAAAGCATGCTCACATCGGGATTATTTGAACCTCAAATAAATACCTTGGATGATGTGCGACATGCTCCATATAGGTTAATGGTAACGCAGTACTATGCAAATTTCCATAAGCACCAAAAATTGATTCCAGATGGATTAATAGGAAGATTTTATATAACTTCATCTCAAGAGCTAAACTCCAATCGGGCTAAGTTGAACACAAGTTTTATGTATTTTGCATATGAAGATCGTTTGGATTGTGTTTTATATCAACAACACTTGCTAAAAGTACCACGATTCAAGATCATACAAGAAAATTTGGGATTTGGATTAATGTCGTTTCCAGTGGCACCATCTTTGCCATATCTAAATATCTTAAATGCTTATTTGAATCGAATCTTTGAGTGTGGAATTTTTCAAAAGATGATGAGTGATTCATGGATGGACTTAATAGATAGTGGATTTTATCGTTTGCTAATAAGTGAGCGCACGGAGCAGAAACCCTTTGAATTGAAATTCTATATATTAGCTGTTGCCCTCTGGACTATTGGCTTGGTATTGGCTAGTCTGTGTTTCCTCCTGGAATCGTTCATTCTTCATGCGACTTAGAAAATATTGTTTTTACAGAATTGAGATGTACTCTGGAATTGGAATATTTCAGCCTGGAATAGCTTAAAATAATTGAATAATAATTTATAACTGTAGCAAAATAATTATTAGCTATTAACACTTTACCAACGAAACAATGTCTGACCGCCCAAATAAACATTTGTAATTTTTCATAAGTTTCCTATTGACCACCAAAAATTGCGAACTAAAATTTTAAAAAGCACATCTATTAAATATATTGTATAATTTTTGTAATAATCACTAAAACGCAATTAAATCGACACAAATTTATGCGCATCAACTGCACTACAGAATAATATTCAAATAAGCTTGAATTTAAATAAATATACGGCTTTCAAGAGGTTAACATTTTGATTTTTCGAATTACATTTTTGTATGTAATGCCATTATAAACAAACATCTATATGAGCAAGGTCGGCTTTCCAATATTAATATATGAACATTTGATTTTGTGTATTGCTCCCAGTTGCAATATTTCTTTTAAATCTGCGATTGATTGATTCTAAAAACGACAAGTCACGTGTTGACATTAACGATTACAACAATTATTTAATGACTAATTAGCACTCAATTCGAATATGAGCTTTTACTTTTTATTTTAGTACGCTCAGTTATTACCATGCAACCGTGGCTAAAAGTTCTTCTGTTGAGTAGTCTCTCCATCATTAATACCGAGCAGACTACTTCGATCTCCGGTGTAACAACAATATTGCAGCAACTTAACGACGCATTGAACTCAACTCTCAACATTTTTATAAGCTCCGTGGATATCACGGAACATAACATGCAATTAAGGCTGCTAGAAACTCCATCTATTCAACTAGACCTTTCAATGAAGTCTTTAAACTATTTTCGAGTACTCGGAAACTTTAATCGAAATACATTAATTGTAGTGAATATAAAGAAGCCACCAATTGATGCATCAGTGACAAACTTTTTACCATATCTTCTCAAGGAACTACATGAATTGTACATAGTTTTCATAACGGAACAGGATCCCACGACATGGCAGAAGGATTTATTTATTTACTGCTTCGGAGAAGGCTTTGTCAACGTCCTACTCATCTATCATATTAATGAGAGCACGTCTCTTTATAGCTACAATCCATATCCGACTGTTCGAGAGCAGAAAATATCACAGATCGAGGACTTCTTAACACGACGTCAATTACTCCGAAATTTTCAACATTTCCAAATTCGGACGGTATCTTTCATAGTTGAACCCCGTATGATTCACTACGTCAATCGTGAAGGTGAACACGTTCATGCCGGTTATATGTACAACGTAATGTTGGAGTTTATCAGACGTCATAATGGTACTCTAAAGCTGTCGACCAAAAGACACGAACGTGGAATTGCCCATGTTGGTGAGGTGATGATACCAACCAAGGAAATAGACTTTGCATGTTATCCCAAAGAGCCCAACTGGAATGTGTCACGCACGAAGGCCCTGTATATTTTGAATAGCAAGATTATAGTACCATACGCTCAACCAATTGCCAGCTATTGGTACTTCGCCCAACCCTTCTCCTGGTCAACTTGGCTTGCTGTGATAGTCACAGTGGGATATGGAATGGTAATGCTCTCTACTTCTGACAGATCTGAATTTGGAGTTCACATGTTATGTAGTTTGTCGCATTTATTGTTTATGCCTCAAGCGCGAATCGTTGTTAAATATTGGCAACATTGTGTGATACATTTCATCCTGATTCTCGGTGGATTTGTGCTAACGAATTTGTATTCATCAGTTTTAAAGAGTATGGTTACATCGGGATTATTTGAACACCAATATAATACTCTGGATGATTTACAACATGTTCCTTATCGGTTAATGATAACTCAGTACTATGCGAATTATTTTCAAGACGAAAATATGATTCCAGATGGATTAATGAAAAAATATTATATTACTTCTTCTGAAGAGCTAAACCGAAGTCGAGCTATGTTGAACACAAGTTTCATGTACTTTGGATATGAAGATCGCATGGATTGTCTTCTATATCAACAACACTTGCTGAAAGTACCCCGATTCAAGAAGATTCAAGAAAGTTTAGGAAGCGGATTGATGTCTTTTCCAGTGGCCCCAGGCTTACCATATTTAAACATGTTGAATATTTATTTAAGACGTATCTTTGACTATGGGATTTTTCAAAAGATGATGAGCGATTCATGGAGGGATTCAATAGACGGTGGAATTTTCCATTTTCTGAGAAATGAGCGATCGGAGCATAAGCCCATTGAGTTGGAATTCTATTTATTGGCTATTGCTCTCTGGGCTATCGGCTTGATATTGGCCAGTCTGTGTTTCCTTCTGGAATTATTTACAATTATGTTCAATAAAACAAAAGTACTTAAGTAATTTGGGCACATTTTCATTCATTATATATTTTGGCAGCTTTTTCAGCATTTCATGCGATTTAATTGAAATAAGGAAACTCAAGTCATTAGTAATTAAATTTTCAATAAGTACTATATGTACTTTCAATGTTGGATTGGACTAAAAGCTTCATAGGTATTAGTCATTGCAATGAAGTCGTCGCTTAAGGTGCTAACACTTCTTTTGTTGAGTAGACTCGCCACTGTTTATTCAAAACAGATTCATCCGATGTCTGGAGTAACTCAACCATTGCTTCAACTAAATAAAGTATTAGAAACGAATATCAACATATTCGTTAACTTCAAGGACTTATCAGAAGAAAAATTGGATTTAAAGCTTCTAAAAACATCTTCGATTCAATTAGAGCTATCAACGAAGTCTTTTAACTATTTTCGAGTACTCGGAAAGTTAAATCGAAAGATACTAATTATTGTGAATATAAAGCAGCCACCAATTGATGAATCACTGTCAAATTTTTTACCCTATCTTCTGAAGGAACTACACGAGCTGCACATAGTCTTCATAACGGAACAGGATCCCATCGCGTGGCAGAAGGATTTATTTATTTACTGCTTCGGAGAAGGCTTTGTCAACGCCCTACTCATCTATCATCTTAATGAGAGCACATCTCTTTATAGCTACAATCCATATCCGACAGTTCGAGAGTTGAAAATACGACATATTGAAGAGTATATAAACCGACGAGGATTACTCCGAAATTTCCATCACTTCCAAGTACGATCCATATCAATTAAAGTTGAACCGCGCATGATTCACTATATCAATCGGAAGGGAGAACATGTCCATGCTGGTTACTTGTACAATGTCATGAAGGAGTTCATAAGACGTCGCAATGGCACTCTAAAGCTCTTGACACTAAAAGAGAAATTGGGAATTGGCCACATCGCTGAGGTTATGGTTGCAACAAAGCAACTAGATTTCGCTTGTCATCCAAAGGAGCCTAAGTGGAATGTATCCAGCACAGTACCTCTGTATATCCTCAAGGACTACATTCTGGTTCCGTTTGCTCAGCCCATTTCCAAGTACTGGTATTATGTTCACCCGTTCACCAGTGGAACTTGGCTAGCCGTGATAGCTACTGTGGTATACGGAATAATAATGTTGTATGCCAGCTCGGATAGATCGGACTTCGGGATTCACTTGCTAAGAAGTTGGTGTCATCTATTATTCCTTCCCCAACCTCGAATTTCTAAAAGAAAATGGCAGCAGTCTGTAATGCACTTCATACTGATTCTTGGTGGATTTGTACTTACAAACTTGTACATCTCGGTTTTAAAAAGTATGCTAACATCAGGACTATTTGAACCTCAGGTTAATACTCTGGATGATTTGCTGCATGCGCCATACCGAATGATTACGGATAAATACTACGCAATATACTTTAGGAACGCAACTTCAGTGCCAGATGCGGTTATAGACAACGCATATATTGTTTCCACTGACGAACTTGATGCAAATCGAGCTAAGCTAAACACAAGTTTCCTTTATATTGTCTATGAAGACCGAATGGATGGTCTTCTGTACCAGCAACACTTATTGGAGGCGCCTCGCTTCAAGAGAATACCAGAGAGTGTAATGGACGGGCTAATGTCGATTCCAGTGGCTCCATCCTTGCCCTATCTCAGCATGTTGAATACGTATTTGCGTCGTATCTTTGAGTGTGGGATTTTCGATAAAATGAAGAGAGATGCCTATATGGATACAGTCGAGAGTGGCATTTACAAGCTGATGAGGAATGAGGGCAAGAAAATTAAATCCTATGACTTGGAATTCTATTTTTTCCCCATTGTGATGTGGGTTTTTGGCCTGACATTCGCTGGACTGAGTTTCTTGCTGGAGTTGTTGAGATGGCGCATGGTGCATAGAAAGCTAATGAGCCCTAAATACTTTTGTCGAGTGAATTTGTAATTCAATTGATTAATGAAATTATAAAGTTATTAAAAAATATAAATTTATATTTAACCGAATTTTAAAGTTGAGTTTTTTTTTTGTTTTGCGAGAAATTAAAGTACAAGGGGCAACACCGACGCAGACAGTTGCGATATATTAACATATAACAGCGAGTATTATCGATAGTTATAAGATTAGAAAACAATCTCTCTCTGGTTACACTTTGGTTTCTGATGAAATAGAATTGATAATTAAAGTCACGCCACGCTATGAAGTCGAACAAAATTTTTATAAAATAAATTAATTTAAAATTAGTATAGTAACTACAATACTCTACATACATGTTTCTCATGTTTGTTTTAGTTCAAACAGATTAATTTCAAATAATACATAAATTAAAAAACAATTAAATATTTATTTTTTGTGTTTTTATCGTACATTGTTTGGATTATATCAATAGGTCCGTATCAGTGCTACGACTTAAGCCTATTTTCGGCTAGATCTAGCATATTTTAAAACGATGTAGCCTATAAAATTTCGAAAATAGGCATATTTTTATTTGCATCAGGCTTACTCTAGCCATAAAATTTAAATTCACTTTTAAATTTTGCCAGTTTTACCAAATTTTTATATTTTTAGCCCGCTTATTTTTAAAACATGCCTTGCCGTGTCAGGGAATTTTAATATATACATATGTATATATTTGATACAATTAAATCTTAAAAAAAAAATATTTTTTCAGTGGAAAAATATATATTTTAATGTAAAATATTATTTACAAACTATAGACATTTACAACTTTATAGACAATTATAAAACTAATTTTTCTTCGATGAAAAATTGTGACACAATAATTGAACAAACTAGTTCTTAATATATTTTTGTATATTCACATTTTATTTTGTATTTGAAGAATATAAACTTCAGAATTAAAAATCTCGTTTTTTCTATTAATTAACTATACAATTTGGACTTGAATTGTGGAAAATTGCATAATAGTTCTGTATGTCATGCAGATAATTGAAAAAAGTTAAATCGACCAAGAAACACAAATGTGAATATCTCATATTGGTAAAATTATGACACCAAGCAAAGAAAAATAAAGTATTACGCACAAAACTACTTTATATCTAAAAGGCTAAAATTGTGGTGCAATATGCTTAACCCATTGAGTGCTGTTTGCTTTTCCGTTTACAACAACAAAAATATACTTGCTGGACAGGAGTATATTAAGGCTGATTCGTTTTTTATTTGGACTGTTTTTTCAGATATCATGCGATTTAATTGGAAGAAGGATTCACAAGTCACTGGTAATTAAAATGTTTTAATAGAATTTAGTTTCAGCGTGGGATTTAATTTAAGTTTCATAGGTCTCAGTCATTGCAATGAAGTCGTCGCGTAAGGTGCTAACACTTCTTCTATTGAGTAGACTCGCTATAGTCTATTCAAAACAGATTCATCCGATGTCTGGAGTAACACAATCGTTGCTACAACTTAATACAGCATTAGAAACAAGTCTCAACATTTTTGTTAACTTCAAGGATGTCACGAATGATAAATTGGATTTAAAGCTACTAAAAACATCATTGATTCAATTAGATCTATCAAGAAAATCTTTTAACTATTTTCGTCTAATCGGACACTTCACTGGAAAGACACTAATTATTGTGAATATAATGAAGCCACCAATTGATGGATCAGTGTCACATTTCTTACCTTATCTTCTTAAGGACTTACATGAGCTGCACATAGTATTTTTGACGGAGGAAGAACCCACCAATTGGCTGAGGGATCTATTTATTTATTGCCTTGAAGAAGGTTTTGTTAATTCGCTACTTATTCGTCAACATAATGGGACCACATCTCTTTATAGCTACAATCCATATCCGACAGTTCGAGAGCAGAAAATACGACATATCGAGGAGTTTATAAACCGACGGGAATTACTCCGAAATTTCCATCAGTTCGAAATTCGATCCATACCAATTAATGTAGAGCCCCGAACGATTCACTATATCAATCAGAAGGGAGAACATGTCCATGCTGGATACTGGTATAATGCCATGAAGGAGTTCATAAGACGTCGCAATGGCACTTTGAAGCTCTTGACTCTGGATGATAATTCAGATATCGGTGAGACGATGATTGCAGCAAAGCAAATCGACTTTGATTGTCATCTGAAAGAGCCGAAGTGGAATATATCCAGCACAGCACCACTATATATACTAAAGGATAACATTCTTGTTCCACATGCTCAACCTTTAGCCTGCTATCGGTACTTTGCCCAGCCCTTCACCGGGAGAACTTGGCTGGCTGTGATGGCCACTATGGCATACGGAATTATAATGTTCTATGTCAGCTCTGGATCTGATACATCGGAATTTGGAGTTCACTTGCTGAGTTGTTGGTGTCATCTATTATTCTTGCCTCATCCGCGAATTTCTGTCAGCAATTGGCAACAATTTGTAATGCATTTCATATTGTTTCTTGCGGGATTTGTGCTTACAAACTTATTTTTATCGATTTTAAAAAGTATGCTGACGTCGGGACTATTTGAACAACAGGCTAATACTCTAGAGGATTTGGTGCATGCGCCATATCGACTACTTACGGATAAATACTACGCAATATACTTTAGGAACGCAACTTCAGTGCCAGATGCGGTTATAGACAACGCATATATTGTTTCCACTGACGAACTTGATGCAAATCGAGCTAACCTAAACACAAGTTTCCTTTATATTGTCTATGAAGACCGAATGGATGGTCTTCTGTACCAGCAACACTTATTGGAGGCGCCTCGCTTCAAGAGAATACCAGAGAGTGTAATGGACGAACTAATGTCGATTCCAGTGGCTCCATCCTTGCCCTATCTCAACATGTTGAATACGTATTTGCGTCGTATCTTTGAGTGTGGGATTTTCGATAAAATGAAGAGAGATGCCTATATGGATACAGTCGAGAGTGGCATTTACAAGCTGATGAGGAATGAGGGCAAGAAAATGATATCCTATGACTTGGATTTCTATTTTTTCCCCATTGTGTTGTGGGCTGTTGGCCTCACATTCGCTGGACTGAGTTTCTTGCTGGAGTTGCTCAGGTGGCACATGGCATAAAGAAAAAGGATGAGCCCAAAACACTATTGTAAATAAATGCGCTGTCATCTTGGCCTATAAAAGCAGGAATTTCTACTTTGTGTAATTCAGTTAGTCTTCGGTTCAAATGGATTCGGTTTACTTCAACACGCTACAGAATTTATCGCTGCTGCCTGGCAGCTTTATACGCCAATGCATTGAGCAGCTCAACAGCTTGTACCTCATGGAACTCAACGTCTATCTGCAATTTGGCAACGGATCCGTTACAATGCCAGTCTTGCAGCCAGAGCTGCCAACACTTCGCCCAAACAGTTCGACACAACAGCTGATGTTGGCGGGAAACTTCAGTGAGCGAGCCTTGACCATAGTTTATTTGGAGCATGCGGAGGTCGCGAGCATGTTCGATTACCTGACTCGTTGGTTGTGGCGTGTCCAGCAGCTGCAGGTGCTCATCATCTATCCACATGCAACAAGGGACGATCTGTGGCAACTCTTTTCGTTCTGCTGGCAACAGGGAATGGTTCACATTCTGGTGCTGCTGCCGGAGACCCAACAGCTCTTTAGCTATATGCCATATCCGGAACTTCGTCTGCTCTCTATGCCGAATACGCTGCAGTATTTTCAACGCACTCGCGGAATGTTGTGGAACTTTCACGGCTTTGCCATCCGCTGTGGCATTCTCCACAACGCTGCGCCAAGAGCTTTCCTCTTCAGGGATCAACGAGATCGTGTCGTCTACGCTGGTTATATGCTGCGCATGGCATTCGATTTCATTGAACACTTCAATGGCAGCATTCGAACTCTCACGCTGAGCAGCTTGAGGGATGCTAACGAGGCGTTGACCACGCGAGCTGTGGACTTCCTGCCCTATCTGCTGGCGGAGACGCCGAACTTCACTGGCAGCGTGGTGCTGTGGCATGAGCAGAGCTTTCTGATGGTGCCCTCGTCTAGAGCCCTGCCTCGGTATATGTATCTAATAAAGACGTTTAGTTGGACCACCTGGCTGGCCTGCTTCTGCATGCTGAACTATTGCAGCGTCGCCTGGTTTCTGCTCTCACGGGGCAGACTCAATGTGAGTGGCGCCTTCCTGCAGATGCTGCGTTTCTCGCTCTTTCTGTCGCCTGGCGGGGATTTGGTGGCGCCTCCAACGCCTCGTCGCCTGCTCGTGTACAGCCTGATGATTGTGGCTGGACTGATGCTGACGAATCTGTATCAGGCGCAGCTGTCGAGCAATTTGGCAGCGGGTGTCTACGACAAACAGCTGAACACCTTCGACGACTTGGCGGACACGGATTACCAACTGCCACAAGCTGAGCTCGAGTACAATATGTTGCGTCAACTGCCCAACTTGCATCCACAGCTGGCCAAGCGTCTGGTGCTCATGCCCGAACAGCTGGTGGACAGATATCGACTGGATCTCAATACGAGCATGCTGCACAATGGCTTCGAGGACAGCATCGAGTTCGCGTTGTACCAGCAAAAGTTTCTGCGCGTTCCATTGTTCCACAAGCTATCGCAGATCGTCTATCGCCAGCCCTTCTTCATGCCCAGCGCCTTTGGCCGGCCCTACCTCAAGATCTTCAACTTCTATGTGCGTCGCATGTTCGAGGCGGGCATTCTGCTCAAGATGAAGAGCGACGGCTTCGGCCATGGCATCCAGAGTGGACGTCTGCACTTTGTGAGTCGCGCCAGATACCAGGAGGTGAACTCTCACGATCTGGAGTACTACTATGTGGCAGCTGTGGTTTGGCTGTGTGGCATGCTGCTGGCTACACTCTGTTTCAGCTGCGAGTGCTGGCTGGGAGCGAAAGGGAAGAGGAAGAGTGGTCAGGAACTGAAGAAGTCTAGCTTACTTCCCACTCGGTAATACCTGAAGGAATTTATTTATTTATTTTAATATATATATTTAGTTTTATTATAATATTCATATTAATTCATTTATTTATTACTAATTTGGTTATTTAACATCTTTAAGGAATATATTTTTTTGTTATTTGTCAATTAGTATAAGTATCTATTTATTTTTGTAGTTATTTATCTAGATATTTATGACTTGAACTTATTTATTTTTTTCACTTTATTCAAGTATTTCCTTTTTTATGCATTAACATGTATTTTTTTTTATGTATTAATTAAGCTTAATTTACTTTTTTATGTATTTGTTTCTTCACCTTTTTTATTTACCTATTTACTTTTCTATTCATTGACTTATTTTGTGTTTATATATTAATAAAACTATATTTATTTATTTACTTTTTATATATTTTTGATTTATTTACAACTTTATTGTATTTATTAATCGATTCATTTATTTATACATTTTGTTATTTTTCTTTATATATTTTATTTCGGTTTTATATAATATGTTAATTTATTTATTTTTGATTTATGCATTTCTTTATTGATTTTCATATAATTTTGTATTTATTTCTTGATATGTAAAGTACTCGTGCCTGCAAAATAAAATGAATCAATGCAACCAGTTTGATGTTTTGGTATTTGTTATTGAATCCAAGCTTATTGGTAGTCCTCCCATTGCCCTCGTAATCTGGAATTTGGCCTAGCCAAGACTGCGGACAACAATTGCAAATGCCTCATTTGCATCGCCGCCGGGCGCACTTGTCGTCTTGGCTTAGAGAGAGACGCAGAGAGAGAAGGTTGGCGATCAGCCAACTGGCAATCGGCTATTGCCAAATTGCCACGTTGCCAACGTCTGAAGGTGTCTTCGATTATTGGCAAACATTAATTATTTGCTCGCGCGCGGTTTTCCACAGTGCCACAGTCAATGTTGTTGTTGCTGGTGTTGTTGCTCGTGTTGTTGTTACTCTTGCTACTGCTGTCGCTGATGTTTTTGTTGTTTTTGTGAAAGGCTCGGGCAAGTAGTTCAAATGTTTATTTTTTGGTGTATCTTTGATTGCAGACTGGCTGCACAGACAGACCACAAAATTTGCGCAATGAATGTGCCCAGGCTCCTCGGTCAGGCCCGAACTCAGTTCAGCTCAAGTCTCTCTTCGAGCCTTTTGACTATTTATTTTTTGGCCAAAATTGCACATTTTCCCATGCTGCCGTTGTTGTCGTTGCAGTCGCCGTTGCCGTTGCTGTTGCTGTTGTCGTTACGGCGTCGCGTCTAATCAAGGAGCGGAGTCGTTTGCTGCAGCTGCTTCGGCCTCCTCCATCCCCATCCTCTGTCTGTCTGTTTGTCTGTCCTCGGCTCTCGGCCGGGGCCGCCCGCTGCCATTTAGACCCCGAGGCAGCCAAAACGATGAATATTGATTTAATTGAAAGTCATTGAGTCGCACGTACCGCGCACAAAGATCGACCCAAAGACGCTATACGAATATATATATATATATATATTCGTAGTCTGTTAGACACACGCGCGTTTTTCCATTTGGCGTGGCTCCAGCTCCAAACTCGAAGCTCAACTGCAACTCCAACGCCAATCGCTTCCCTCCCACATGCCACCAAACATCATCCAAGCACACACAACGCCCCAGCAGTTGTTGTTGTTGTCGCTGCGGCACATTGACACAGTTTCTATGCAGCGGCAGATGTGCCTCACTCCCTGGCTGCAACACGCCCCATGCCCCACACCTCGTCTCCCTTGTTATTGCCACCACGTTGGAATTTTGTCGACTTGTTTTTCTTTTAGTTTGGCGACGCTGCTGCCAAATGTCAAGAGGTTAATACGTGAATTAACAGCAAATTTCTTTGACTTGTGTATGCCTGCATGCCCCACGCCCCACGCCCCACGGCCCTCGCCTCTTGCCCCATGTTGCTGCCACTGCTGCTGCTGCTGCTCTTCGTGCAGCTGCTGGCGCTTTCATTGGAATGCGGGCGTTGCTCACTTCATGTTGTTTTTGTGTGTCGTTTTTGTTTTTTTTTTCTCGAGGAGAGAAGTTGGAAATGCATTAGGCAGACGGCATCGCAACCAGCATGTGGCCTATGGACGCTGTTTAGCCAGAGATTTGCCTATATTTTTAAAGATATTACATTAACATTTTTGATGCTTTTAGTCAGTCCAAGTTGCACCCGCTAATAAATCAAATGGAATTTCACTTAATCGAATACTTGGCATTTCTACAACAAGCTGAACAAATAAAATTCAACTTTTTTCTCTTATCCGAAATAATTAATGGTTTCCAATTAAAAATTTGAAGAGTATTTCTCTATTTAATTAAACGCAACGAACTTCTCTACATAATTTTCTTAATTTATTGCTTACAGGAATATAGCTGATAAGTAGTTTTCATTGATTTAGACTCAACGAACTCAACGATTTTCGAAATAATTTTCCTAATTTATTCCAGACGGGATTTTAATTTATTATATTTTTTGTTTTTAAGTCGACTAAGAGCAGTCGACATTGAAGAATTACTAATATTACAATAACATTAGAAGATACAAAATTTTAAAGTATCTTATAATTTTGAAAGCATAATAAAAAGAATATTTCTTCATTTAACGATTAACGATTTTCAGTTAAATTGTTTATAATTATTCATTTAATTTATTCATATATATTAGGGTATTTCTGCATGTAATTAAATGCAATGAATGATTAAAGATTTTCATAATTTATTACTCACAGGAATGATATGAGTAAATAAACATTTGATAAAAAGAGAAGAGTTTTCTCACCCTTAACTGTTATACGCACGACACAAAACTCGACTTAGTCCTTGTCCTGGCTATTAGGCAAGACAAAAACCCCATATCCTTGCATAACTACAGTTGCAGTTACGGCGCTCAAGCGCCAGATGGCGCCACACACTTGCGGCGCGCAGTTTCAAAAACAAAACGATAAACGTTAATTTTCTATTACGAATTCCATGCCGCACGCTCGTTCGCTTCGCTTCGCTTGTGGGTCGCTAAGCATATCGTATCTAACCCACATAGATGCCCAAAGTGCGATTAAACAATTACAAATACAGACGCGGACGGAGCGAAAATAGAGTCGTACGTCTATGCAAATTTTTAGTCTACTCGGCTTGAGTTCTGTTCTTGTGCCGGCAAGTGCATAATTTTTATTAAATATTTCTCGAGTTGTTGTTGCAGTTTATTTATGTGGCGCTTGTGGCCGGTCCAGCGACAGACCGACCACGCCAAATGTGACAATCTTGAGGAGATCAAAAAGCGCAAAGCCTACGGAGCAACTACAGCTACAGGCTGCCCACTGGCTGCCCCCAGTTGGGGAACTGCAACTGCAACTGAAACTGGAACTGGAACTGAACAGTAACTGAAACTGAAACTGGCACTAAGTACGACTGTGACTGCGACTGCGAGTACTTGTATTACTGGTACTGTCTGGGGGCTGGCTCTGGCTCTGAGTCTGAGTCCGAGTCTGCCGCAAAAATTCAATTCAATTCATTAACAGCGCACAGCAAGCGATTAAATCGCACCACATCTATATTTACATTACATCTACATACATACGTATATATATTTATTTCTTATTTATTTATTATTTTTTTGCGCTCAATAATTATTTGTAGTTTTGCGGTTAATGGAGCAGCGGCCAGCATCGGCATAATCTGCTGACAATTTATTGGCGTTTTCATGTAAATTATGTTATTTCAATAAAAATGCATTTTTCTTTTATTGCCACTTGCCGGAGACTTTATCTTTATCTTGTGTGAAAAGTGGTTCAATCGCGATAACTTCAACTTCAACTCAGCCACGGCAGCGAGAATAAAAGCCAAGCTCATTTTTTGATCGATTTTTGCATTTTAATTGAAACTTAATGGAATACTTTTCTTATCACGATTTGCGAATTTATGAAATGTTAATTACAAATCACGTTACTTAGATTTCTGCTTGGTAATTTGAGTTTATTTTTGAAAGTTGTCAAACTTTTTGAGTTATTGCCAGCCGATATTGTGCACTAATTGAACAGTTTCGTTTATTCGGATATTCGATATACACATATAACTGGCAGGTGCTCGCAATTGACTGAAATGCTGATTGCAATTACGATCGATAGGCCAAGATTTAGCTGTTTAAATTGTGAGTTATATCGCTAATCGAAGATCGGTGACCATCCTAAGTGCACTTATAGAAAATATACAATACTGGTTTCAAATAAAATCAATAGCTCATTGATTAATAGTTTAAGCTTGTAGTCTAATGCATTTACGATAGTTTTATTTATGATATTTTTTTTGAACTGAAATGCTTTCAGCTTTGTGTTCCATTAAATGCAACAATTTTTACGAGGGCATCGAGGAAAATTTCCATCAGCACGATCGCCATAAACTTAATTCTATTGCTCGTATAAATGCCATCTGCTATTCTCAAAACTACTCCACTTGACTAAATTAAATATCATAATTTCATTTTACAACATTTTAATGCACTTGCCTCAAATGAGAACATTTTATGGTTATACATATACATATATATTTTTTCTATTTTATTAATGTGCCGCCTTCTGCCAAACAGCTGTGCCACATGCTGCAGCCTGACTCGTTGCATGTTTGTGCATATGTTGTTGTTGTTGTTGTTGTCGCGCTGCTTTGACGCCATTGTTGCAGCCACAGACAAAATGAATTTTCATATTTTCTTATTGCAAAAAAAATGTGGTAATGCCGCCAGGCTGCGAGACGGAGACTTCATTAAATATACTGCGCCCCCCCTCCCAAGGGAAGAGGGCGGGGCCAACAGTGGGACAGTCGCAATTGCAGACCATGGCCAAAAGCAACTTTGCGTCGTCGTCGTCGTCGTCGCATCCTTTTCGTCTGCATAAAAATCCTTTTTGTGTCTGCGGCGCGTCGCTTCTCGTTTTGGGCGTTAATATTAAAATGCATGTAAAAATGCAAACGTGGCAAGTGGGAGTTGCAAGTGCCACAGGGAAGCAGCTAGAGACAGCAAGAGGGGCAAAAGGAGTCTAGTTGCAGTAGGAGGCGAAGTAGTTGCATATGAGACATTGTTGGGGCCGCGATGTTCGCTATAAGAAATTATGATACGTTTAATTACCAAGCAGCCGACTGACGTGCAGCACGTGACTTGCAGCAAGTCCCCCCCTCCCCCTGCCCTGCCCCTCCTCCTCCTCCTGCTTTCAGCTCGTTCATTAACAGCTGTCAGCTTTTGGCAGGCAGCACTTGCCTCACTCGCTCTCTCTCTCTCTCGCTCTCTATCGCGTTGTTCGTGGCATTCCCGACGCGCGTTTTACAATTTGCACCTTTTTAATTAACGTGATTGCAGCAACACTCACACACTCGCACACACACTCAAAGTGTTGAATGTTGATCTATGCATTACGTGCTGAATGCATCTCTCAACGAATTCTCCACGTGGCCAGGGCTTAGTTGCCTGCCTCGCATGGAGTCGTCTCCATGTCTCAAGTGCGCACTTGCAGCAGCCGCCTCCTATCGCCTTCTGCCTCCCCAAAATGCTACCTGTGCATACCGCAACTGGATTGGGATTTTGTAGAATTGAAAGCCAAAAGGAAGCTGGAGGCATTTTGCTTTTGTCTTTTGCATAAAGCGAAAGTCGTCGCGGGTTTTTGGCGCTTTGGCGCGTCATCTTCCAGCTCAATGATGTCACACAATGTCACGTGCTGATTTGACAGCTGCTTCACCAGCAGTTGCAAGTGGCAAGATGGGATGGAGGCGACACGGCGAAGCCTGCGTCCTGTGTACTCAACATTTACGCACTTCAGCGCGTTTCGTGCACAAAGGCCACAGAATGAATTGTAGTTGCAGGGGGCGGGGGAGGGAACTTGGGGCATCTTCAAATGTCAACAGACGCAAACCGACACAGCTTTAAATTTCTCGAATATGTATTTATCAAAATTCTAGCGTTTATTATGCGAGACACGAACGCGCGGCACGAAGTTTAATTCGTGATATGTGAATTATGCATAATAGAATAAGCTCAAAATTACACACAAAACTGTTTTAGATGATCGCAAAAGGTGAATCGTAATTATCAAGGCCTCATGTTTCCGAATCTTAAATGAATGAAGGCTGCGTTAAAAATGCACAAGCAGAAATTAACAACAGCTTTTACTAAAGCAATTGTAAGGTGTATTGCAAATAATATATTGCGATGAAGAAAAAAAAAATTAAATCATGATTTAAATTTTTGTAAAATAAATTATATAACATATAGAAGTTAGCATAAGAAATAATATTTGACTCTTATAAATGTATCGAAAATAATTTGGTGAAATTATAAATTAAAGAAAATATGACTATCATTATTTATTGAATTTATTTTTGATAAATTAATTAATTTATGTAATATTTTTACAAAACCAATTTCATCTGCATAGTAATAAGCAAATAAATATTAAGTAATACAGTTTTTGCTTTTAAGAATGCATTTAAGATAACTAATTGATATGATGAAAAATTTGAATAAAAAAAAACAAATATGACTCCTATTTTATTTTCATTTATGTTTACAATATTAGCCATTAAGAAATGTTAAATTCGTTTAACGAATTCATTACATTTGAGAAATACTTTCATAAACTATAGTAAATATTTTGATCATTTATCTTTATTTAATTATACAACTTTATTAATTTTTTTATTTATTTATATATATTAATATATTCTGCAAAGTAATAACCAATTAAGCTACAAGTAATTATTATATTTTAATTATGATTGCGATTATGTTCTAAAAAAATATCAAACATAGTACTGCATTTGTAGTTCAATTGTGAACTAAAAAACGGCAACCATTTTTGCTATTGCTCATTTCCAATCTGCAGCACAAATTTTGAGCGCCGCGGGTCAAACTGGGTTGTATCTTTTTGACAACGCTGAAAAGCGACGTCAATTTATTATTTATTCAATCTTAATTGACTGTCACTAGCTCAACGCCCGCAGTGTGAACTGAGCAGAGTTTAGTTGAGCTGAGCTGAGCTCAGCTGAGCTTGGGCCATATCGCCTGACTTGTGACTGACTTTAAGCGATATTCGTGCTTGAACCCTTGTGTGAACCCTTTCACACCTGAAGCGCAGAGAGAAATAAAAGTCGATCGACAGTCGAGACAGTCCTGTTGTGTCTGTTGCAAGTGTTGCTTTTGTGTTTTTGGGGTTGCAGTCAAAACAATTTATAATTTCAACGCCTTGAGATAACAAATAGCCCCGACGGAGTGCACGATTCGACAATTAATCATCGCGTCGCATTTTGGTTGCTGCCTCGTGTTACTTTTTCGAGCATAATTACGGCAAATGCATTTTGGCAGCACACGGTCGCAAAGACAGTTAAAAATGACGACTAAAAGCGCCACAAACGGAAAACAGAAAAGCGCAACTAAAATGAAATGACAAAAGCCAAGTCAGGTCGCCTGTCTGGCAGACTGGCAACAAATGCGGCCCGAAACATGCTCGAGATGATCGATTAGCAATCCAAATGCAGTTCGAGCCAACAGCGAGAGTCATGCAAAACAATTGCGGCCACAAATATTGGGACAGCCGCAAATATTGGCCATGCTTTGCGCTTTGTGCCTTGTGCATTTGCCATAATTTGGCAATTGAATTGATTTTCCTTCTTTTTTTCTGTTTGGTTGTTACCAACTGTCTGTCTGTCTGTCTGTCTGTCTGTCGCTGGCCAAGCCCTAGAGCAACATTTGGTTACGCTCACGTTTGTGCAGGAAATCGAAATCGTTAACCTAAACTTTATGCTCATGGAAAAGGGTTTGGCTGTGTGATATTTCATGTTTGCCGCCGCCAACGCCATCGACAATATCGCTGCTGCTGCCGTCGCTGCTGTCCCTGATTGATTGAGCGTCGGCGTCGACGGCGACAGCGGCGCCTACAGCGACCCCTTGGACGACACGTACTCCCAATGCCCCTCCTGCTTGCCTCCCCTGCCACACAAGACGCTCGTTGCGGTTCAAAGGTGCCACCGTTTTCTCCCATTATGAATGATCATTTGAAATGCCGCCATCGATTTGAATTTATGACCAAGAAGTTGCTGTTGCATTTCCCAAATTTGTTGCTGACGAATTGTACTTTAAGCTGGGCATTGTTGCTGTCGCATTGTTCGCCCAGCTGCGTCCCCATGCTTCCATCCATGTGGCATGTTTGCCATGTGCAATTTTTGCATACTTCAGCAAACGCGTCATATTTTCGAGTGGTTTCGCTAACATGCAAAGGACACTTGAGAGCCCAGGCACACAAGTGGATCCTTAAAGAGCATTTCTTCTGCTGCTTCTGCTGCTGCTGGGCTTGAGTGTAGCTACATTCTGAATGGGAGCAGACTTGGTGTGAGAAGATGCTGTCATGACGATGATGATGATGATTGTGAGGCTGTTACACAATGTGCTTGCCACAAACATTCGTATATCTGATGCTGGCTGCTGCTTCAGCAAATGTGGCAAGGACTTGTGCAGAAATCAATCAAATCAGTTTTAAATAAATTGTTGCAAGCAAAACATTTAAACAAGTAAAATACATTAGATTGCTCATTAAACATGCAGAGAGAGAGACAGACAATGCTTGCCATTTCCGTTTCCTGTTTACACTCACACGCACACACACATCGACATCGACATCGACATCGACAACGACAGTCATATCCTGCAAATAATGCGCATATCATTTACGGTGTCAATCAGGACGAGGACCGCAGTCAGCTGGCCACAAAAATCAACGAACAAATGGACACTTCAAACACATGCTGAACGCTGCAGCTGAACTGCGCTTCGCAATATCCTGTGCAGCAATATCCTTGATACACATCCTCTGCTATGCGCGTCACTCGGCCATAAAATGTATTGCGGTCATTTTAATATAAAATAATTAATTTCAACGCAAATATTTATAGCAGCAAGAATATGCCGCATAATTGATTCGCCACTCAGCGCATCACGTATCGAGTTCGAGTTCGAGGCGGAGTTCGAGGTGGAGTTGTGGACAGCTTTCATCAACATCATCATCATCATCATCATCATCATCGTCGTTGGCATTCAATTCAATCAGGACAATGGAATAAGCATAATGAAATACAATATAAATACATTAAATGCCTGGCAAACAGTTCGCATTGCGTTCGCCATTCAAATATTGATACCCAAATCCAGATTCCATATATTTCAGCTCATGTCATAAATACCCGGATGATGGGGCGAGAAGAGAGGGGAAAGGGGTAAATTGGGTCTGCGCCATTTTGCAATTAAAAGCTTTACACTTTGCAATCAATATATGAAATAATTAAATAAAATGATGCTTAATTAAATTGTCACGACCTTTTGCACAAAAACAAACGCACACTACAAAAAAAAAACAAATACGACGAAAAATTGTCGTCGTGCTGATGATGCAAATGATAAGCTGACAACAGTGATGAAGAGAGCGGGAAGACACAGAAAGAAAGAGAGGGAGAGAGAGAGCTGAGGAATGCGCTTAATTTGTGCGATGAGCTCGCATTGCGAATATTCTCGACAACTCAACACTCAGCAAGGGGTATTATGCTTATTGAAATCAATATAATAATTTAATTAAGTGACACAAATATATTTTTTCTAAATATTTTACATTTCATATTGATTTGCAAATTAGCATTTTTGTTCTTGTTGATAAGTTAACTTTGCTATAAGCAACTTAAGCAACATGCATAAATTATAGATAAATTTAAACATAAATATATGCTTAAGCTTAGGCTGCAAATTAATACAAATTCAACTTTACTAACAAATTTAATAAATATCGAAATATATTTACTACAAGTAAATATAAATCAAACTTTAAGCATGTAAATATTATGAATATGTATTAAAATTGTTACACAAAATGAATCATTATGTAGTTGTTATATTTATGAACTTACTTATTATATTAATTACTATTTTAGTTTTTATGCGTTCGAATGACTCCTGAAAAGTATTTCATTAATTTATCCGAGAGTACAGTGATCAGCTGCAATTAATAACAAGTAAGAAAGCTACAGTCGAGAGTGCTCGACCGTATGATACCCGCAACCCATTTCGAGAGAAAACAAAAAATTTAAATGATATATTAACAAAAAATATACCAAATATACTAAAATTAGTTTTTTGTATATATTTGAAAATAGCGGGTAAAAATCACAACACCGTTTTGGTCACACTGTCAACTAAACAAACAAAGCGCGGGCAGCTGCAAGTGAATTTTGCGTAGAAAATTGATTCTTTAATAACTTCCTTGTTTTTCATTCGATCTCAACCAAATTCACAGGAATCATTGAGAATATAAATATTATTATGCATATCAAAATTCAATGCTCTAGGTCTATTATTACGGCTTTTACAGACTTTTGGGGGCGGAAAGGGGCGTGGCATCCAACTTTTGAAATAAACTTGACCTGCGTAGGACCTATAGGAGTACTGTCCCCAAATTTGGTAGCTCTAGCTTTTATAGTCTCTGAGATCCAGGTGTTCATACAGACGGACAGACGGACAGACGGACAGACGGACATGGCTATATCGTCTCGGCTGTTGACACTGATCAAGAATATATATACTTTGTGGGGTCGGAGATGCCTCCTTCTGCCTGTTACATACATTTTCTGTTGGCACTAAGTTATAATACCCTTCTACCCTATGGGTAGCGGGTATAAAAACTATGATAAAGTAAATATTAAATTATTAGAGCAAATAAATCATCATATTCATATATTGTATTTATTTATTGAATTAATTGCAACATGACATGATTATTTATGTAAGCGAGGGGACAACGATCAGCTGTCATGCCTAATTTATGTTCCATCACTTGTTATGCGATGTCATTGGGTTGCCATTAGGTTAGGGTATTTCTAATTCAGTTGATCTGTTCGTGCTTTTGTTTTTTCCAAATTGAGTTTCTTAGCGCGCACATCACAAAAATGTGACAGCTAGTTAATGTGCCCCTCTCCTCCGCCGTTCATCGTCCCGCATAACATTCCATTCCATGCCATTGCCGTCCCCCAACACCCTCGAGCGGCACACTTACTGAGAGCCACAGAGCTGGCTTGCCTTCAATTAAATTCAATTGGGTTTTGTGCCGCTTAAAACGCCTGCGCGCGTGCTTCAATTTAGTTAGAGTTCCGAAGGAGAAGAGGATGGAGAGGAGGATCGAGGGGCAGAAGAGAAGATTGAGAAGGCAGCAAGAGATCAGCAGCCATCTGCAAAGCCAGCTAACAAAATGCACTTTGCAGCTGCTGTTGGCGAGCGATAGGCAAATGAGTTTGCGCATTAGAAGACGTTGCATGTGGCAGGGGCAGTGGCAGGCTTAGGGGCAGGGGCACTGAGTATGGCCCGCTGTGCGCCGCCTGTCAGCATATCAACGCAATTTGTGCACTCGCCAATAGACGACGACGACGACGAGGACGGCAAATTATGGCCAGCGATGCTCGGCGACTGCGCAAAGTGCCTCATAAATTCACGTCGCTGATGAAGTGATAGTGAGCCGCATCCACAGCAAACAGCGCAAAGAGTTGCCTCAAGTTGGACCTGCACTCGATCCAGATACACATTCAGTGGCAGTGGCAGTGGCAGTGGCAGCCTCAGCCTCGTGTCTGCAGATTGTTTATGGCAGCGGCGAAATTTGCTCAATGGCTCAACTAATGTGCCAGAGATACGCTGAGTGCTCTGGCAATTAGAAAGTACCTACGAATTGACAAGCCCAACGATAGCGAATTTATCGCCAATATTAATTATTAAATTCCAGCTTGACACAGTTCCAACACTTCCGATCCGCAGCTGACCTCGAACGTGCATCAAATTCAAGGACAATGCCGTGTAATTGAAGAGAACGCGTCCAAATCGTAAAACAAATTTAACAACATGAAGTGTCCGACAACGACAGCGATAAAGAGCAGAGAACAAGAAGTAACTGCCACAAAAAATGTCGTAATAAAAATAGCTAAAGCCACGGCCAAGAAATCCACCCAAGACGCTGAGCACAAAGGCAAACTGTAGCTGCAAGAAAAAATTCAATAAGCTGCCCCAAGTGCGCCATCCAGGAATTGAGTGGAGGACACGACTCGCAGGCGGCCAGGACACGAACTGTGACCGCTAAGCTGCCAGCAAACTGTGGTTAAGAGTGAGGCCAATAAATAAAATTAATAGGAACTCTGTCGAACAGCTTGACCAGCCTCATCTGCTGGGACCTGCGACTGCAGACAGGAAAACAGGAGCAGGGCTTTGGCCAGGATTTCTTTTTATTATTTTGTTGACTTGTTGAATCAGCCTGGCGACCAGGCTGGCAAGCTGTTGAACGGCACTCGAACACAAACTAAAGCTGATTCAAGCTGAGTTAAAGTGTCAGACAACAAAATCTGAGAGACAGTTCACAATTTAAATAGAGATTTAACAAATTCTTAAACACTAGAAAAGGGTATCCATTATGTACTTAAGGGCACTTATTATTGTCATTAGAAATTACATATTAAATATGTCACACAATAATTATAAAAATGTAAAATAGAGACTTAATAAAATTTAAAATCCAAAAAAATGTAACATTTTTTACTTTTAGCCACTTGCCATTAAAAATGAAATATTGACTATGTCATTATTTAATTTATAAATTCTAAAATACAAAATAAATTCACGACTTTTTACTTTCTGGCACTTCTTATTGCCATTCAAAGTTAAATGTATTAATCTATTAAACAAATGCAATTGCATTTTAAAATTTTCAAGCTTTTAGGAATAATTTGAAATTTAATCGTGACTGCTGTCAATCAGTTACGTCTGTTCATCTCTCAATCATATGCAATCGCAAGTTTCAAAGTAAAATAATTCTTTATTTTTTTACATTAAGCAATTCTATAATAAAAATGCAGCCAATCATTTGGCTAGTTTAAGTTCTTGTTGTTATAGCCACATATAGATTCAAAAAACATATATATAAATGACTATCTAATTTCAGCTCCCATTGCAGCTATTCTTGGATCACCTATCTCATTTGCATTTATTCACTTGCAATTGTAATCTATAAATTTTACCACTTTTAAATTCTTTTATTTTATTGCGGTGAGGTCATTTAATTGTTACATCTTTGCTGCGTTGTATGCGTAATTTTTGTTCATTCTTCAAACAATTGCAAATGGCCAAAATACCATGGCATTTAATTGCCTTCATATTCGAGTGTTCGTCTGCTATCAATTAGACATTCTCCGCATTGCTCCTGGCCGGGGCGTTCCCACAGTCGCCAACTGTGGCACGGATTGTGGTCGGCAATAGTTGGCTGCAATTGCATCTGCCACGTTGCTGACCTCGCATTGAACTGCCATAAGAAATCACTCTGCAAGTGCTGCAAATGGCCAGCAACAGGGAGGGAGGAGGGGGAGGTGCAGGCGGTTGGTGCAACGCCCACTTTCAACACTTGCCACAACAATGCCGCGCAAATATTTGCGCGACCCAAAAGCAAAAATTCAAAAGCCAATAACCAGACGTGGCAGGAGATCAATGAGCGACTGTCTGCCTGTCTCGCTGCCTCACAGCCTCAATTTGAAATCCAATAAAATTTAATTGGAAACTTCATCACGGGTGCGAAAATTCACACTTGGCCGGGCCAGGCCAAGACATGGTGTGAGCCAAGCCGAGTCAGGCTGGAGCAGGGAGCAGTCACGGACACGACTCGGCTGCCGTTTGCCGTAAATCTCGTGCACCTGGCGGCGACTGGCGACTGGCGACTTCAGCTTGCAACTCCAACTGGCAACTTGCAACTCTCTGCTGCGCATCGCGATAAGGAAATATTTTTCATATGAAAACGCTGCGCAGTCGCGGCTGTTGCTGTCGCTGTGGCTTGGTTCCGTTATTGGCCACGGCTCTATGGCAATGGCTTATTTATGCTTTTCCTTTAGCCATGCCATATCTTGTGGCATTGTCGACATTAATCGCTTTGTTGCGCCAAAAAGTATAACATGAAATTGGATTGATTTATGTTATAATTACAAAAGCAACTCGCTGCTCGATAGCAGCAAGTCATTAAGATCGCAGCTGAGCGGCTGAAAAGCAATCGATGCGAATTGTTACAATAGAACCTTGGCCAATGGCGAGAGAATAAAACACATCGTCTAACTGTAGAATTTAGATGTCACAGCCAAAAAGCTTTGTGCGTTTTCTTTTAATCGCTCCAACCGAAATGCAATGAAAATATAAGGTCTTCAGAGAAATTGGATGACTTGATGTGAGGTGTCTGTTGCTGTTGTTGTTTCGAGATCAATGTAATGTGTTGTCATTTGACGACTTGATTGTTACGTTACTCTATAAAATCCCACCAATCCTTCTCGTATCCCTCGCGCACGTGGCACAGCAGAACCGTGCGACGCTTGCGACAGTAGTGGGAGAGATCGAGAACCTTATGCTTCACCTCGTACAGATTGTGCACGGTGATCTCGCGCTCCAGGCACTCCGAGATCTTCTCGGTGGCCATCTCCATGTCCCGCTGGTTGTCCTCGAAGATGATCTTCTGGTTGTTCTTGTGCAAATAGAACGCAAACACATAGCTGTACATGAGCGTCGCCCGACACTGGCACAGCACATCGACCGCCTCCTTGAGGAACTGCACCTCAATCCAGCTCATGTTCTCCTGCATGTCGGCCATCTTGGCCTGCACCGTGGCATACAGTTTGTTCTCCATCCGCATGCTCATCATGTGGTTCATATAGCGATTGTAGTAGTGCAGATACCGCGCCATCGACGAACGGTACAGCTCCTGGGCCTGACGCGCCTGTTTGCCCTCCTCCTCGTCGAAGCGATTGCAGCTGTACCAGCTGGAGCCGTGCGGCTCCCAGGAGCCGAGGCACACCCAGCAGAAGTCGTAGCGACAGGAGGGATTCTTGCAGACCATGTGATTGCAGCCGCCGTCCTTCTCGATGGTCACGTTGCACTTGGGGCACTCCTTGGTGTGCTGCGCTATCCAGTTCGAGGTCTCCGAGTCCTCGCTGTTCTTCTTCAGCCACCGCTTCAGCCACATGCAGCTCACCGGCTCGTGCCAGTTCTCGCCACAGCCGAAGCAGAACTCGTGCCCGCAACTGCAGCGCACCGCTCGCGGCTCACAGTAGCTGGCCTTGATGGCGTGGGTGCAACTTGGCGCTGGGCACCAACGCATCAGCGAGTTGCACTCCACGAAGGTGTTCGTGATGAGCTGCTGGTAGCGGGCGATGACCTCGGGGCTGTCGGCGAGCTTCACGAAGGACACGTCATCGACGAGGATGTCGCAGTCGCTGGCCGGACAACTGATGCTGTGGGCCAGGCCCTCGCTGACCGTCTTGTTGGCCAGATACTGCTTCCAGCAGGCGGCGCAGAAGTGATGGCCGCAGGGCAGACCCTTCAGCTCGTCGCAGACGCCGTAGCAGATGCCACAGATCTGCTCGTGCCTCGTGTGGCTGGCCAGCGACTTCAGGCTGAGAGTTGAGGGCGTGGCAAAGGGATTCACGACGTGGGCGCGACTAAAGAACTCCTGAGGGCTGCTCTCGAAGTACTTTTCGAAGAGCGTCTCCTTGTCCCAGCGATAGTGATTGAGCATGATGCGGGTGACTTGCGGGGATATCTGCAGCACGTTGTTGACCTCATCGATAATGTTGCGCTGGTGTTGCGCGATCTGGTCGGATGTTAGCACCGTGTAGACGAACTCATCGACCTCAACGCTGCGCCTCGGGCGCTCGGGCAAATCGATTTCGGTGCATGTGTCCTCATCGCTCTCCACACACGTCATCAAATGGGATGGACTGTTTACTGAACGCTGCGAGTCGCCGTGATCTTCATCCGAGTATTCGTCGTCAGAGTTCATATTCGAATTGAACTAACAAAGTTTTTGAGCACTCATAGAGTAGCTTCTCAGGCTACTTTGATGCGCTTTCGAAAGTGAAACGAATCGCTTTTCTCTCCCTCTTCCTTTCTTTTTCTCTCTCTCTCTCTCTCTCTCTCTCTCTCTCTTTGTCACTCTTGAACTGTTGATGATTATTTAAAATTAATTCAGAATATTAAGGATTTGCAATCAAGTAAAAGCTCTTCGTATTTCTACTGAAGACTAATCTCTGGCCGATCAATTTTTTTCAGTTTCCTTTTTTTTTCTAGCTTTCCAAAAGTTGATTAACTTTACAAAGCTCATTGTTTTAATTATACACCAAATATATCACACCAAATTTAAGTTTTCAATATATCTTCAAAATATAATAACTAATATTAATCTCACAGATTATGCAAAATAAATTTACGTAAGTTTGTGTTCTTGAATACTGTGGATAAATTGAAATAAATTAATTACTATTAAATGAGAATAATGTGAATATACTGTAAAAATAATATGACATAATATATTTTTTTCTGTGAAGGATAAGAATTTATAGACAATACAATATATTTGGCAGAAAGTACCAAGTGGTGGAACAAATAAAATTTAATTCAGGCATATATTCTTATTGAATTAATTTTAATTTAATTTTAATTTGGATTTTTGATTAAAATAATTGCAATAATTCTAGATGCGCATCCTTTTCAGAATTTTTAAGTATTTCAATTTTAAAATAATATATTTACATAGTGGTATATCTCGCCAAATGTAAAGTATATAACACCAAATTCAATTTTATATCTTAAAAATATGATAACAAATATTCCTCTTTTAATTACATATAACTTTACATACAATTATTAAATAGTTTAGACGTGTAGCACTTAGATGATTATAGATAAATAAATGTGGAAATAATCAAATAAATTCACAGACAATACAATTTTGTAGGAAAGTGAATAGGAAAAATAAATAAAATTCAATTATGAAATGTGTCGTCTTAGTATTCAAGGCCTATACATAGTTTATGCAGCATTAAATGTAAAATTTATCTATGTGATTAATTTTTATGCGCATCGCATTTTGAATTTATAAACAGTTCAATTGTAATATGCGGATTTAAATAGTTACGTATTTATATAGATCTTAGAAATGAATTTCGTTTAACGAGCAGAATTCGAAGACAATACAATTTTGTAGAGAAAAATGCATGGTAAGAGTATGACTTACATAACATATATTAATATTCATATATTCAACATATATTCTTATTGAATTAGTATAAATATGTGTCTTAGTATTCAGTACATATCTCAGTTTTTATTGTTATTGCAAATCCATGCAATTAATCATTATGCGAATCATTTTAAGAATATTAAACAATCCCATTTTAATATATAAAGATACTAAAATTATTTCTATAAATTGTTTGTTAGGCCAAAATAGTTATTTCTGCAAGAGCTCGTATTTTTATCTGTGCAACCGCATTTCATGGGTGTTTTTGTATTTTAAGCTGGATATTCTTTTTCCACACTTTCCGCACATCAAAATGCATTTGTGATAGTCTTTCACTCAGCTCTCAGAACACCAAAAAAAAAAAAAAAAAAAAAAAAAACACTGAAAAATGTGGAAAAAAGAAATAAAGCGCCTAAAAGCTTTTGGTGTGTTGCATAGCCACATAACCCCTTCATTTTTAGAGCCAGAGCCAGAATCAGAATCAGAGATGAGAGGCGAGAGGAGAGAGGAGAGAGAACAAAGCAATGTCTCAAGTGGCAAGGGTAAGGCACAAAAATTGCGATAGCATTGCGATATAAAAGTACAGTACAACAACTACACAACGAGGCGAATAATGAAAGTGAACGAGCGCACAAGGATAATGGGGTATGGCGGTGTGGGTAATGAGTGTGCATAATGCATATGCAGCAGCAGAAGAAGAAGAAGCCCATTGAACGTGGTGGATTCAATCTGCCGTGTGCTGCATATATGCATATAGAAATACAAGTACACGCCATCTACATACATATGTATTTATGTGCACTCGTATTGCGCTGCTTTTTAAAACAAAAGCTCTGCCAGCAGCTAACCCGCCAAACCCAGCAGCAGAAACCATTACAAATATACAAAAAAATATACACAGAAAAATGCAAAGTCGCCAAAAAGCAGCAGCAGCAGCAGCGGTGGCAGCCACAAATCCCTTTCATCAGCAGCACAGCATCTGAGACTGCGACTGCGACTGAGGCTGAGGCTGAGGCTGAGAACCCTTTCCAGCTGCTCTTCGAGTCTCAGCCAAATTACAAGAAATCCTTTCGTGCGCGTGAATGCTTTGCAAAAAAAAAAAAAAAGAAAAAAAACGACGAGGAAAAAAACATGAAAAAATGGAACGAAAAGCAAGCCAAAAGCCGGGCAAAGAAATACGGAAAAGGAAATAATTTGACCATTTGCAGCAAATGCACAAAAACAGCCGGCAAATGACAACAAAAGCCAGTCAGCCACATTGCCACAGGGACATTAAGGGGCAAGATCGAGAGTGTGGGGCAGACAGGGGTAGAGGGGAGGGTGTCATGTCATGTGTGGGCGGTTTTTGGGTCGCTTGAGCACAAGAATTTCTACGCTGCCGATGCAAATGAGGACGCGCCACTTGTTGGCCACGACTTTTTATCATTGACAATCGAGTGGAGAGAGAGAGCGAGCGAGAGACTCTTTGGCCACGTCCGGCATTTGCTGATGGTCAGCAACGATGGCCAAGTTCATGGCCCTGACGTGACCACGCCGCAGTCGAAGCCGAAGCCAAGCCTGCTCCAACTGCATGATGATGATGATGATGATGCCACTTAGCTGATAGGCCAACTCAACGAACGTCGTCGCATTTTTCTGCGCCTACTTTGGCACACAACTATTTGCGGTACATTTTCTTGAGAAACTTTGAATACCCTGTTCCTAGTGAGAATGGGAAGAAAGGGTAGCATATAAGTATATTCTTGATCAGTGGCAACAGCCGAGTAGTTTTAGCCATATCCGTCTGCCTGTCCATCTGTCCGTGTAGGTGTTTGGATCTCAGAAGCTAGTTAGGGAAAGCAAATTTGGTAAACCATCCATGCTTTTTACTCTGAATATACTCTGTAATTTTGGTAAAAAAAATAATAGTACATAAGATATTGTTAAACTATTTTTCAAAGATATTGTTACCAATCAAATATATACTTTAAAAGCTTATGCGTGTAATGGGATCAGGGTAACTCGTAGTCGAGACTGCTCGTTCTGACTTGTTTCAAATATTTTTTTATATTCCATGCTAGTTTCTCTCGCCTGCTCTACAGCAGCGGCCAGCTGTTTAAGCACACTCCATCGCAGCACATCGAATGAGTCACACATTCATATTGTGAAGGATGTTCGCTTTGAATATGCAATGTAAATTAGTTAGCTAATTACAAGACCTTCTGAGCTGAACTCAACTGAACGGATGTGTGCTGATCGTGGCGATAAATGTGCCGCATCGTATTATAATTACTGTCCATTGTCTGTTCGAAATGCTATACAAAAATTAGCTGGAAATCAGCGAGCATGAAGCGCCACACACAACACAACACACAACAACTGTAAGAAAATCAACGCTTGGAACTAATTTGATTTTGATGCGACGCTTAAAAATGATATAGAAATAAGTATGACTTAGTTTTGGAGCAGCGAGTTGAGTGATTACATTAACGGTTTCTATAGACAACGAAATTAATGTGTTCGCCCCATTCCATTCCGATCCGTTCGCTTCCATCCCGTTTTCGACCTTGAGTTACGGTTTTAGCGGGTTTCAGGTTCCGGTAGCTCTCGCTTAGGCGCCGCTTCATATAATTAAAAAATTAATTTTAGATTTTAGCATTGTGGCAGAGATTTATTATATCTTTTTTAGTTCGCATCTTCGTTTTTTTGTTTTGCTTTTCGTGTGTGTGTTAAGTTTTTTAGTCTAGACTTAAATTGCAATTAAATGTGATGTGATCATTTATCAAATGTCCGAAAAATGGGTGGAACTTGTTGTTGAAATATTAGTCGATCTGAAGTTGGAGATTTGAGCAAGAAAGTAAGATTAGCAAATTGCAAAAAAAATGTGTTTAAGAATTTTCGGTCGAATGGCAGATACATATATTATGTATTTCCTAAGATAATCAGTAGAGACTTCTTGGTAAAGATTGAGACAGATGGTAGATACGCTAATGACTTCACAGATTAGAAAGATCATCTAATTGGAGAAGAAAAGCACTATTAATTAAATTAATCAATGCAAATAATTTAATTGGTATTTTTAGAGGGATCTGCAAAACTTTATCGAAATTAATTTAGCTAAAGCTTTATTCTTAAATACATTGGATATTGTAATAAATTTCCATTTAAGATAAATTGAAAATTAGTAAAACAATAAATAAATGAATTGTCAAAGCGGTATAGATTTCTTTATAAAGATTGAAGTAGATACGCTAATGACTTTACAGATTTGAAAGATCTTCTAATTGGAAAAGAAAAGCACTATTAATTAAATTGATCAAAGTGAATAATTTAGTTGTTATCTCTAGAAGAATCTGCAAGGGCATTTGGAAATTCATTTAGATAAAGATCTATTGGGGTTAATAATTTATTTTCATTGAAGATTAATTTAAAATATATTGATTGCTATTCAAGATGTAAATAATCAGAATATGTTGTAAAGACAAAAAGTATAAAAATAATCTGAAAAAGAACTGCAGCATAATTTTCATAAAAAGAAACAGAAAATATACATCTTTTGAAGAAGCAGGAATTTTTCATTATTATCCAAGTTGCGATGTGTCATGAAGTCACTTATCCCTGGCATATCCCTTTCAAATTCTTTTGAGCATTCTCGATTGTCATCGCATTTGTGTCTTTATTTGGCTGCTTTTTGAAGTAGAAGTCAAACCTTTGTCAAATTTGCTTTGATACTCGTGCATTGCCATTGCTGGTACTACCCCTAAGGCAATGAGACGGAGCGAGCCCAATCTTCACCCCCGCTCCGTGGACTTCCAATCAAATGAAATGCTGCCAAAAAAAAAAAAAGAAAAAGTAATAAAAAAAAACCACATGGGAAAGGAAAACGTGGAGGAAAAATCAATGCGACAAACATACAAAAAGTCGTTGGTGTGAAGAAAAGTGAAAGTGCTCACATGAGAGAAAGCAACCCCCAAAGGCGGGGAGAAAAAAGTGATACACACATCCCCCGCACAAACACACACACGCAGTCTGTTGTCTATCTCCCTCACTCCCAGTGTCTACACACATGCTTATCATGTGTGTTGTTGGCGCGGCTTTTTGCCTTTGATATTTAAGTATTTCCGCCATCTTGAAGATGGAATCGGGTGGGTGAAGGGGTGAAGGGTGGATGGAAGGTTTAGGGTGCGTTGTGGGGCAAGGAAAAGTGCGTTAAGAGGCGAAAACTACGCCACTTCAAAAGGCAACAAGACAGTTTTTCATGTGAAATGGCAAATCGGTTTTCAGTTTAGTTTTGGCCGAGAGACTTCAAAGGCGGTTTTGCATTTCGCCAATATTCTCGCGCTTTTGCGGCTTCAGCTCTCACCGGGACATTGACTTAGGCGTCAGTTGGACGCTCTCCACTTGCCACATGCCGCATGCCGCATGCCGCATGCCACATGATGTATTTGAGTGAAAGTTCTTTGTACACTCGCATTTCGTATTTCGCGTGCTCAGTTGACATTTAGTCGGCTTGACATGTTCACACTCGCCGCGAAGGGCGGCTACCTTTTTATGCGCCCTATAATTATGGAAAATACCTTATTAAAGAGGGTATTATTTTTATTATTGTTTTCTTTCCCCTTCCTACTTCAGTGGCGTTGTTTTTGGCTAATTCGGCTGAAAGGTGCGCCAACCGACATCGAGTTCATTAACTGTCCAGCTGAACTAAGATATAGGGTATGATTAGAGTGGATCTCTCTGGGATCTGGGGTCCGGGTATTGTGGCATGTGGCAACTAACAATGCGCCACTGATTATAGGGAATTTATTTGTCGTTTATTCTCAGCTTATTTTGTTAATTCCTTCTTGACGGTCTTTAATTGTTTGTCGTTTCATTTCGTTTGGCTTTTTTTCCGTTTCGTTTCGTTTCTTTTATTTTCTTTACGTTGTTTGGACTGCGGCACGTCTCAGCTGCCTCTCCCACTGTGCTTCAGAGTCTCCCTGTGTTTGTCTGTGTGTGTGTGTGTGTGTTTCTAATGCATGTCACGTGACAAAATTGTATAATTTCCAAACGGGCAGCGGGCCGCACGTCGCCCATTGTGACATTTCCGGTTAATTTGGCGCCAGCTCAGCCACAGGGAGACGTTGGGATTGGAATCGGAATCGCAGTCGGAGCTGGAATCGGGATGGAGGCAACCTCAGTTGCGACACTTGGCCAAGCGAATCACGAGAAGACGAAGAGCGACAACAACAACGAAAAAAAATAATATTGCTGGCAACCTTTTCCTTTCCCTTTTGCTGGCAAATACATTAATGCAATTACCTTTCCCTCTGGTTACCCGTAAAGTACTCGTTACTTGACAAAGTCGTAACTTACTTTTCCTTTCATTTTGTGCCCACAAGCGAAGGCGAACACCAGACGCAAAGATCAATGCCAGTCGCAGTCGAACTCGTAGTCGAAGTCGCTTTCGAAGTCGAATTCGAATTCGAAGTCGCAGTCGAAGTCGACGTCGCTGAGAGTCAGAAATTAGTAAGTGCAACTAAGCAACCAAGGCGCCCACTCGCAAGCCACTCACCTGGCAATCCCCCCTCCCTCCACACTTCTCCCTCTCTTCGCGTCTTCATCTCCTACAGCAGCTATGCCATGAGTAACTGACATTAATTCAAATTGTTAATTCATGCCTGTCACGCTTTGGTACAGCGGTGTCCCCACAACATTTCCTACGACTTTGACTCTGCTATACCGTGGTGTGTTTGTACTGTGGTGTGGTGTGCTGAGGTGAGGTGAGGTGAGGTGGGGTCTGCTCTCTGTGTGTGGTGATTGTGTTGACGGCAACAGCTTGTTGTTGTTACTCTAGCTGTCGCTGTCGCTGTCGTTGTCGATGTTATTGTTGTTGTTGTTGTTGCTGCTAATCCAGATCAGTGACCAGTTCCACTTAGTAAGTACAATGCGAGCAGCAAAGGCAAGGCGAAGAGAGTTCTTCCCCTTCTGCTGCAATGGGAACTTAATTTAATTAGGCGACTTCCCCCTAATTTCCCTGACTGAATTTCCCCCTCAAATTTGAAAATGCCTTAAAAGCAAATCATTTGCTATCGTTGGTTGCTGTTGCTGCAGAAAAAATCAATGCGAGACAAGTACGAAATGAAAGTTGTTTTTAGAAGTCGTTTCTTGTTTATAATTCTTACAACAACAATCAAATTGCAAGTGCTGTGATTTTTGTTGTAACGCAAAAAAAAACTTGGTCTCGAGGTATTTTGGCAGCTGTTGTTGTAGTTGTTGTTGTTGCTGTTCAATTGACGTCACTCTGCAAAACTAACTTCACTAAACACATATCTGAGCATATATAACTATATCTATCTGTACACACACACACACATATATATTTATTTATTTATTGATTGCTATTTTGCAGCCAGGCAAAGGCAATTTATGTGCACGGCTTGACTTTTTTAATAACATTTTAAATGCCATGGCATTTATTACCATATTTTGTTAGTCATGTCTCTCTCTCCCTCCCTCCCTGTCTTCCTCTCTCCCTCAGCTGTTTATAACTTTATAAACCACGCTATAAACTCACACATACACATGTAAATAGATAACTGTGTCATTGCATAGATTTTATAATTGCAACGTTTAAATACAAAATAAAACTCATATGACTCAATTGTTCATTGACATTTATTTATAGATTTCATATTTTATTGCCCAAAGATTATGGAACGGCCCGACCAGTTCAAATGGCATATTTATGAAAGAAACTCATTAGGTTTTTATGGATGCCAGTTATCAAGATCATTTATGCAATTATTTCAATAATAATAAATTGCGAAGATTAGATTTGCAATAACAGAAAACGGTTGCAAATAATTTTACACATTTCGCATTGCAATAATAACAGAAGCTGTAAAATTGTTAACCATTCATATTTTTACAAATTGTTTTTTAATTAGATAATTGTCCTGGAAAGTAACTTTTTAAAAACAAAAATAAAATTTATAAAAATAATAATATTTTGATCTAAAAAAAAAAAAAATTATTAATAAAAACATTATTGACAAAACAATTATTTTTTTTAAATATTTTTAATAAAGACTTTATTCTAAAAACAACATTTTTTGAAAGTATTGTTTCAAGATATTTTCAAGTTAAAAAAATTCTCAACTTTAAGAAATTTATTCATTTTTTTCTTGTTAAAAGTAATATAATAATTATTACAGGAAATCTTTTGATTCACCTTTTTTATTAATAGTCATATTTAATCGTAAGTCTGAAAGTTAGTTCAGTGAGTACAAGAATTGGAATGAATTTGGAGTTGTTCCAGAATTGACGCCCTTATATATTTCATATAGGAATGATATAACATTTTCCCCCCTTAATAATCAATCGTTTTCAGTTTTATTTGTGCATCCTTTTAAAGTTGTCTACCTCACGTGGCTTTAATACTTCAGATCACAACAAAACCAACCCTTTGCTCCGTGCTTTTCCACAATCTCCACACAATTTTTTCCCATTTTCTGTCTTTTTTTTTGCTAATTAGCAAGCCAGGCCCAGCCTACAAAAGCAGTCGCTTCAATGCAGCAATGCTGCATGCTGCATGCCGCATGCTGCAATGCTGCATCATTGCAATCAGTCAAGAAACTGCACGCTACTTGATAATGAGCATGAAGACGAGAAGACTCAAGGAGAGAGTGCCATGCATATATGCAAAGGCAAAAAAGCAAAAAACTGAAATGCAGGGGAAACAAAAAGAGAAGGGCGAAAGAAAAACACTTCAACCAATAAATGCAACGCTGCGCGCTCCAAGCTAAATGAAGTGTAGGCTCAAGTAAAATACAAAACAACAGCAAAAAAAAAACGAGGAGGAAAATATGAAAAAAAAAAAAAGAATTGCACATTTTTAACCCAAACCAAAGCGGCAAAAGGATAACCGGCAACAGCAAGCTGCATGGCGTCCTGCGAAGCTGCTGCTGCCTGACTGACTGAGGCACAAGTACAAGAGGCAGCACTTGAAATGAATTTATGCTTCATGCATGATACATCATCATCATCGTCATTGCAATCATCATCAGCAGCACACCACATTTTGGGTAATGGAATTGTATTCAAGCCAGGCTGCCAGCAAAGCACGCATGACGTTCCCTCTCTGCTCGCTGCTGCTCGCTGCTTATCTGCCCGCTCTCCATTGTCATCACGAGTGTCGTGATATCAGAGGCACAGAGGCTGGGGCAGCAGAGTTCTGGGGGGGGGGGGACACTTGCAGCATGTAATGCTCTGGCCATAAGTGTTGCTACGTGCTCAAAAGCGTTTCATATTAATACGTCAGACAGCGATTGTTGATGGCATATTCCATATTCTTCCATATACACACATCGTTGATGCCGCTTCTGTGGCAAGCAATCAAGTCATGTGATCCCTCTATTTAAGCGAGGGTAGAAAGTGACTTTGGCGCTATCCCGAAATAACAAACACACTCACACACACTCACACACACACACACATGTGACTTAACTCGAACAGCATCTTGGCACTGCATTCATAGGAATATACTCGTGGTGTATTCATTGCATATTCATATGACAGGCAGCCCTTGCACTGCACTCACAGTCCTCCAGCCAAGTTTGTTGACTTTTCATTTTGTTTGGCTGGCTGGAAAATTCATTGCGCCTTGTTTACTTTTAGCGCTTGGCATGCTCAAAACAAAACGCTTTTCATTCGCCACGACTCCGACTGCGACTGCGACTCGCCTTGGCATCCACGGCGTATGAATAATTTAGTGAGTCATTAAAAACGAGCGCGGCATCCTCCAGTCTGAGTTTGAGTCGCAGTCGCAGTCTTCAGCCAGCTGTGATTGTTATGACACTTTTCATTTCTCTCACTCAATGACCTCCCCAAAGACCGCATTAATATCGCCATCGTCGCTGCATTTTCCGCCATTTACGAGCACACGAGTTTGGTATTTATCGCTGGCAAATAGCTAAAACTATGAGCTCACATGCATTTTCCTTTTGACTTTGGCTTTGACTGAGCTTTTCATACGTCCATACGTCCATACGTTCGTCGCGCTCACTCAAATAATTTCACTAATTGCAGTTGGCTTCCCCCCTCTCAAGAAGGGGGAAAATGGGAAATCTCAGCGGGATATTCTCTGCTTTGGCATTTGGCGGCTTTTCGCTGGCATTTTGGCATTCATTTCACACACACAACTGTGCGAACGCCTTTAAAAACATTGCAAACAGTTGCACTACAGCGACGAAGAGCATTTCGCTTTTGTAAGCTTGGTTGCCAACTGAGGCGAAAATAAATATATATGTGTAAATACCATTTTATCTTCATGAAAATAGATCATTAATATTACCTGCATAAATCTCATTAAAAATAAAAAAATATAATGAATGACTGAATGCATCCCTTCAAACTAAAGAAATGTAACTACTATAGAAATATACATAGCTATTTTACCCTTTACGTCATCATTAACTCAATTATAGACACAATCACACTCAAATTAGCTCTTGACTTGTTAATATTATTGTCATTTGAATTTTTACCTTTTCTTGTAAAATAATATTATCCTCATGCAATATTACCCTCATGAATCTCTTTGAATTCAATTGCAATTTTTTGGCATTTAACGTTTCTTTCAATTTAACTGCAGTTTTTTGTACTATCAACATCTCTTGTTATTGTTAAAAACTCAATTGCAAACACAATCACACTCAAATTAGCCTTAGACTCTCTTTATTATTGTTGTCATTTCGAATTTTCCCTTTTTCAGCAGTAAATTAGTTTTTCCCTCTATGCTTGCACATCATGCAATCAATATGCAGAGAGTCTGGCCAACATTAATTACTCTATGGACACTTTTATTAGGCTCTTGGCTGATAGATTTTTTGGCAAGTTTACGGCCAGAACATAAACATAAAATTCAATACACTGCCGCAGAGCATTTCTCGACTTCATGCTCAAATCTGACGCCCAAAACTTTCGCCCCAAAAGTCTGCACAAATTGCTGTGTGATGAGAGGAGCTGAAGCCAAGCCAAGGTAAAAGGTGTTGCTTTGTTAGAAAATTTCATTATTTTAGCTTAAGCCGCACACACACACACACACACACAGACACAGAGTCTGATGCTTTTGTATTTATGTGGTAGGTATGTGCACACATGCCATTTATAGCCAGGGATTAAAAGTCAAATCCTTTTGTTTAAGTGCCAAAATTAATTTGCATTTGACATGCAATGGGCCAGTGCCAAAAACATGTTGCCAGACAATGTCTGACAGACGAGGAGATTTCGATGAGGTGGGGGGAAACTCGTCTTGTGAGGCGTTGCGGGTTAAATGCAAAACGGCAGAAATAAAAATTGAAAATATTTGGTTAGCCGCATAATGCAATTGAATGGCAATGCAAAAATCTCACTAATCCGTTGATTGCACTTAATTGAGTTGGCCATAAACGGGCAGGCGGAACGAGCAACGTTCGCCTCGCCTCGCCTCGTCGCCAGAGCCAAATATAATCAAATACCAATTTAAATTAACTCAACAGCAATTTAAGCCAACATCAGCAGCAGCAGCAGCAGCCACAACAACAACAACAACAACTACAACTCTGCGCTATGACGGCGTTGAGGTATTGGCACAAAAAATTAAATTAGTGCAAAAATGTAAACATGTTGTATGCAGCATGTTGCATGGAATGGAACGAGGAAGGCGACTCGGACATGTAAATGACGCCCGGCACCAGCCCCAAAACATGTTGACTGCATGTAAAGTGACTTGACTTGCAGCAGCAGCAGCAGCAGCTACGTTAACTTGGCTCTAACGCGACTTGGCTTTGGCCTAGACCAAAGCAGACCTGCTCCAAATGCACTCTGAGATTCCAATTTCAATTCAATGCAATCGCTTAACAATTTGCCATCGCATCGCTTCGAGTGTCTCCAGACTGGCGGCTTATTAATTATTTGTTTATATTCGAAGCGCATGCACTCGACTGAGTTTCAAAAAGAAAAAAAGAAAAAATTGATGTTGCTTTGGTTTGTTGTGGTCAGAAAAAGTTGCCGAAAAAAGTATCGCATTACAATCGAGGGACTCTCTGGCCACAACATTGTTTGCGTTAGTTCCATGGAATTATGATATTTTCTGCGTAATTTGAAACGCTTTTAATTGGCGCCTATGCCGCCCACTTTACTCTCTCGCTCTCTCGCTCTCTCGCTCTCTGCTACCTGTCTCTGTCTGCTCGATGTTTTTCTGCAGAATTGTTCAACATGCACGTAATTTGATGCTAAGCGAATTTGAAATTTTATACAAAAATGTGCGCCATAAGAAGCAGTAAATTTTCAAGACTTGCCACCAATAGAGCGAGATAGCCATAGAGTGGGAGGGAGAGAGAGCGAGAGCAGTCGAGGCCCGTTAAAAGGAAAAAAGTTGGCAGACAGGAAACTTAAGTTTTTTGTTACCTACACTGTGCTATGTTGTGTTGTGTGGCCAAAAAGCAAACGGCCCAACTAACGGCATAACATATTTTTGTGTTTACCCTTCGAACCGCATGGATTAGCCCCAAAGACCCCTCGAGACCCCCTCGAGATCCCCTGCGGGGTCTGTGTGTAGGCGCCGCATTCTTATCACGACAAATTAATCAGCTTAATCCGTCGAAAACTTGCCAAGTTTTGCATGGATGGAGTGCAAGCAGCCTTCGTCCCCTTCGCCCCCCACTCTCGAGACAAGCAAGTTGACTGCCTTCAAAGATAAGCGAAATGTTCGCAAGTTATTGTTGCTGGAACAGTTCCTATTGTTGTTGCACTCTGTTCTGTGCTCTGTGCTCTGTGCTCTGTGTGCAACATGCAACGTTCACATGTTAGGCGGCCAGGTAACAACGAACTTCTTCTTCGTCGTGTGCTTGGCGTGTTCCAACGGATTAATGCGCACTGCTTGAGGGTGTATAATGCCAAAGTATAATCTAATAAGCCGGTGAAATTGTTAAAGGACCTCATGGATTTGTAATGGCTAAAGTTTAAGATTGCATTAGAAGGCTGCATAAATAACAAGGCAAATAACCACAGCCCAACAACAACAGCCATGGGGATGGGAGCCTTTATTGGATCGCTTCAAAACAAACAAAAGATCTGCTCCAGATAATCAACTTAACAACAGCAAACTAAGCATATGGCAATTTAGTCGAGCAGGGCAGAAAACGTGTTGAAACCATTGAGAGATTTGTTGTAATAAATTGTCTAGCGATAAATTGTCTAAATATATATTAATAGGGGTTCAAATTATAAAGTACAAAATTGAAATGCAATTTGTGGATGCATTAATTAAACCAAAAATATATATTAGTATTTTGCCAACAAATAAATGACAAAAAAATATTAATCGATATGTAAATAAGATAGAAAATGTTCAATTAGAAATTTAAATACATTCGCATGTTTCTATTTTCCCAGCATAAATTGTCCAAAAATATCAATAATTACTTGTAATTAAAAGGCCAACAATAAATTATAAATATGTAGCAATCGATATGCAAATAGGATGGAAAATAATACAGTTGAAAATTTAAATGTAATTTGAGTATGCAAGGAAAAGTTGTGAAAAAAAAGTCTTATAACTACAGGATACTTAAAAGCTTTTACTTTTCAATTTCGACTGTTCATAGTCGGCTCTAAAATAAGGTAAATATTCCAATATTTGTGGTGATATTTAATAGTTTTTAATGAAGTCCTAAAATTATTACAATTTTCTGCTAACAATTTCGGACATATATATTGAACTTTTCTGTGACATTTGCTTTGCTTTGATGCCTTAGAAAAACACATTGAAAGCAAATACAATTGAATTTTTGGAATATTCCAAATATTCACAGCTCAACAATATCTGTTATTAAATACCCTTGTTAAATATTCATATTTTTTGTCGTGCCATTTCGAAAGCATTGTTCAAATCAATTTTCATATGAAAATTTAGCCAAATAGCAGAGGAAAATGAAAGCCTGCGTATTGTTGGTGTTTCCGCTGTCCTGTTGTCCTGTTGTCCTGCTGTGTGGCCAGAGTCCAGTCTGTTGTCCTGTGTGCTGTGTGCTGCCGCTGTCGGTGGCATTAAAATGCATTCGGGTTTGACAAACGCAATTGAACGAAATAAGAGCGTGTTGTGGAGAGTCCAGAGTCAGCAAAGCTATTCAATTGTTGCCATCCCGTCCAGTTTTGGGCCAACTCCAATCGAGCGCACACATCGACTGTCTGTCCGACTGTCCGTCCGTCGGTCCTCTGGTGGTCTGGCATATTTGTGAAACTACTCAACATAATGGCCATGGAGTGCCATTCAGACGCACCAAACATGCGGCACAGCTCAACTGAGGAGGTGGTCATGACTAACAATAAACAAAACATTAAACTAATAGCGACCAGCGTCCAGAGGGTGTGTTCTCTCCCTCCTCATTCCCCACATTGAATACGGCTTTTTTGTATGCCCACTTGCCAAGTTTTTGCTATTTGTTTTGTATTTTTTTGTAATATTTTAAACAAGTAACGGTTAGTGAGCCACACACACACACACACCGAATAAAGAGCGACCACTGGACGGTGACAGGCAACGACATCGACATCGACGTCGACATCGACATCAGCATCGACATCGGCCTCAGCTGAGAGCAGGCTCATCAATGGAGGCAAATAAATAATGCAAACGGCAATTTGAGGCACAGAGCACAGAGGACATTGTGTGGGTCTAAAGAGGTGTTCGAGGAGGGGCAAATGCTGCTCACACATTTGCCTGCATCTCTTGAGTCAAAGGAATGTGTTTCATGAATTTTAAATTGCATACCAAATTGCAAAAAGATTGATATCCAATCTCACGCAAGGCGGCGGTAAACCAGACGACCAACAGACCAGAGACCAGAGACCCGGCTTGCCACAGACAGGTTGCAGCACCACACAGTGGCCGGTGGCCAGTGGCCAGTCTGTGGCAGGTGGGCGTTGCAGGGAGGCGCGCCCATGTGCCGCAGAGTCAGCGTCAGTGCCGCAGACAGAGTCGCTTGGCGACAACAAATATGCAACAAGAGTCGCAGTCGCAGTCGCAGTCGCTGTCGCTGTCGCATTCGCATTGATTGGCATTGCCTCGATAGCCGGCAACCCGCGGGCTATTTGCTAGCCCCAGTCTCCATCCAGTCTCCTTCCAGTCTTCCAGTCTGCCAATCTTCCTGCTCTGCTGTCCTGCACACACACACACATTTAAAATGTATGCCTTCCGTTTGCTCATTTCAAGCGTCGCAAAATTGTGATTTGTGACTTAATGTATTTATATAAGTCAGCGTGGCAGGCACACTGTTCGCTGTTCACTATGCAGCATGCAGCATGCAGCATGCGGCATGCCACATGCACTTGTCTAGTGTCCAGCTGCTGTGCGGCAGTTGTACAAACTAATTTCATATGTAAGTGGTGTAAATATAATTTTCTGGACGTCTCGATCCCACACTCCTCTCTCTCCCCTTTCTCTCTGCTTTCATTTGTTAAGGTTTTTTTGTCCTCTCGCCAGCGCTCTTTATCCGTCTTTCTTCCATTCGTTTTTGTTGTGGTGCCTTTGAAATGGACAAATGCCAATATGTTGGCGTTGATGGCTGTTGCATTGCTTGAATGTGATGACTGTGGGAAACTTTTACAAACGATAGATTGGCATGAGTTATTGTGGCAGATGAAGCCATGGCTAACAGACTCTGGCTAACAGACCCCGACTCCGACTAACCTGCTAACTGACTCCCAGAGTGACATGTGTTGCAATTAAAACTTTATTAACATCAAGTAGAGCATCGCTCTAATTAGCTTAATCAAAGCCAAACGCAGTTATTTCAATTAGTTTGTAATCTACTTGCATTACAAGTATTAAACACAATTGCATTTCAATCAGATCCTTGTTCCGACTTAATCCGATTAAATCATATCATATAAAATTTACAATAAAAAGGTAAATTTATAAATTAATATAGAAATTAAGAACAAGAAAAGAAATTCACAAAAGTCAGAAATATAAAATAAAGAAACAATTGTACAATTTAATTTTCCAATTATTCAAAATAAAATTTCGGACAGATAAAAAGAACGAGTTTATGAAATTTAATTTAAAAAAGTCAACAAAATATAATTTGCAGCTTTCAAATTTACAAATATATTTTTTTAATATTTAATCTGGTGTAATAGGAAAAACATATCAATTTAGGTATAATTGCGAAACATTTAAGTATAATTTTAAAATATAGTATTAAATATTATGGAATATATTTATAACATCGACATAAAATTACCGCATACTTCATGATTTATAAATTTCATGAAAATAACTTATAGAAATAAATCGAAAATAAAAATTAATTAGATAAACTTTTTTAAAAATGTATAGAAATGTAAAAATGTATAGGCAAAACATACGAAATGAAATAGAAATAAATGAATGAGGAATTGTTTCGACAATGCTCGATTAAGGATGCAAACATCGCAGATATGATTGATTGATGGATACTCCTCCAGCATGTTATCTGCAATCGATTAATTGATGAATATTTCAGTGCTTGGCATGCCAGTGTTGGCGTGCTTCAGTTTATGGTAGTAATCGCTTATTATTTTAATCAGTGAATGCATCTAACGATAATTAGATACGGGCAGAGAGGCGTATAAGCAGATTCGATTACATATTCTGGCGGCATATCGAATTTCACGCTTATAAAGAAACTGTTTGCCATTGCCGGAGCTGACAATTAATGATGTGATATGTGCGCCATAAAAGCCAACTTACACTTTGGTTTAGGCCGCATACCAAAACCGAGCTAAGTACAAACACCAGACTGAGACTGAGTCTCTCAATATGCATAATTGTGTCTGCCAGGCATTACTAATTGATGTCCCGTTCTGGTCATGTCCAAACGGCAAACAAAGCGCAAATCAATCAGCCAACAAGCGAAGCCAGGCCAAAGTAGTCAGCGAACAACGATCAACAAACAGCAAAGCTGAAGCCAAAAGTAAACATTATCGCAGAAAATGAATCTCGAAGTGAGACTTTGACTTGGCGTTGGACTTGTGCAGCGATGCCTGCCATCGCACACTCATGTATGGGCCATCATATTAATTATGTTTATAATTTGCACAACGGTTAACACGCTCTATTAATTCCGCTTGTCGATGGCTCGCCTTGGGGCAAGCGAGCCGGCGTCCTCGTGGCAGAGATAAGCAGAAGCCGCAATTTACACACTTTATTAACGTATTAACGCACAAGAACAGCCGTTGCCGTTATTGACCAAGTTTCGAAAAGTTAATTCAACCAGCAACCGGATGTGCTTTGGGGTGGTGTGGCATGCAACCACACTTCCTTTTTTCCACTGTAATTGCATTGTAATTGCAAAATAACGGAACTGCGACTCAAACAAACATTGGTCCTGTTTCCTCCTCCTGCTCCTCTTGCCACAGCTGCCCAAGCGCCGTGTAATATACACATTTACTTCATAATAAATTATCATCATGATTATATATGTATGCCTGGCCATAAATCGCACTCCCCCAAACATCGGATATCTATCCGACTATTGCAATCTTGGCATGCATAATTCATTGCAGATCAATGCGCCGCCTGCGCCACACACACAAAATGCTTGGCAAATATGTTCAAGGCTGGCGGCCAAAGTCGTACCACAAAACAGTGGCTACCAAGTTTGGCGGCAGACTGTGGCAAGATCGCAACGAAAACGTGCCAAGAACTATGCAAAAATTATGGCTCATAGCGCACTTGAAACGGAATGAGGTTGGGATGTTGCCCCTTTTTGCATCCACTTCATGCACCATGGCATTTAGCCACACTAAAGAGGTTTCAATTACGGCCAGCAAACGGCTATCGGCTACCGGCTACCGCCTGGCCAGGCCTAAAGGCCCAACGCCAATGCTGAAGCCACAGCCACAGCCGTTGCCAGACCAGAGAGTTGGCCATCAAAGCGCTGGCAAAAATTACTGTAATTCACATCACTTAGAGCGCATATTAATGGCCATCGAATAGCCATCGAATGCCGTCTGTATGCTGTATGGACCATTGTACTGCAACGTGCAGCTTGCAACGTGCAACGTTCAACGTGCATCGCGTTGCTGCCGGCAACGTGTTCATTTTTTTCTCCTTTTTTTAACTCTTTTTTTGTTTTTGCATATTACACATGCTGCTGCTGCTAGACGAGACCTTTTGCGCCCTGCGGCCGAATTCAATCGACTTTAAGTTCGGTTCTGAAGTTCACGATATATCTGTAAAATTATGAGGCAAATTTCTTCAAATCAGTATTAAGAGATTTGCATAGTTTGTGAAATGAGAGCAATCAATTGATACTTCCAAGTTGATTATGAAGACAAATGAAAATTAAGATTGGTTTTGAAATTTTAGTACAACTTTTAAAACAATAAATACAAATTTATAAAAAAATACTTCAATGTTTTAGACATTGCATTTAGAACTAGAGAATACATAATAATTTATTAACTTGAGAAGAAAGACAACAATTCTAAAATAAATGGAAGAAAAAGAAGAGCAAATTTGTTGAGCACAAATCGTTCTAAGAAATCTTACTCAAAATAAGACATTTTTCAAACAGAAAAATACAAAAATAAGAATTATTATATTTTATTTTACTTTTATCATTGTAACAAATAAGATAATATAAGAACATTAAATGTCTTTAGTTCAGTATTAAAATGTACATAATTTCCACATACAATATTCTACATGAAAAACATAATTAAAAAAGTAAAAATATTAATATTTATAAATTTACTTCAGCTCCAATAAATTTAATATATTTTTAGGATCAATATTTTACAATATATACAAAATTGTAAAACTTTACTGAATATTTTGCATGTAAAAAAAAGCTCATTTTCCTTAAAATATGCACCTTAAAAACCTGCTCATTCTTATTAATTCTGAAGTGAGTGAAAAAAGAAGCGTCTACTCAAATCTACATCCTTGAGAGTGCAATTTGCCAGAGATATGTCAGGTGTGAAATCAGTTGGAGTTCTGGGTATTGCTGGGCAATTTGACACCAATTGAAGTGGATCGATCGTTGGGGGATCGTTTATAAATTTAGCCAAAGAGAAGAGTAGAGAAACAATTTTAATCAATGGCTCGCTGGATGTTTCACATTTTAGCATGTTGACATGCCACGGCTGTCAACAGCTGACAGGCAACAATCCAACAGCTCCAGAGGATGCTGGATGGCTAGCTGGATAGCTAGCTGGATGGATGCTTCCTTGGCCTCCAATGGCGACTCATTATGGCCCGTTGACGATGACCAACTTGGGCAAACGGAATGAGCTGCATAGTCAATGCGGCAGGCAACGAGCCAGGCGATGGTCTCAAGACTCCAACTCCAACTCCAACTGCAACTCCAACTACAGAGGCTATTGTTGCTGATGTTGTTGGCTGGTCAGTGGTGCATTGGTCCATTGGTCCATTGGTACATTGGTCCATTGGCATTCTGCAGCTGATGAAATTCCTAGAAAATGTGCACATTTCATCATCATTTTGAGACATGTGCTCCATTTTATGTTTCGCAGCCTTAACTGACTGACATAACTAAGTGAAGATGAATGCGCGTTGCCTGCAGCGCACAGATATCAATCATATTTGCGATACAGTAGCGCTGCATCGTTGCCAGACAGACAGACAGACTGCCAGACAGACTGCCAGACAGACAGACAGACAGGCAAGTTGGCAGACAGACTGAGTGTGGACCATGGCCGTGCCATACCGTCTGCCATGGAGCTGCAACAGCGCAGCGCACCATAATTATATTATGTGGCATGAATTATTAGACCATATTGGAGCCGGGGCTAATGCGTTTCTGGGAAATGCTGCAGACGCTGCAGCCGTATCGAGAGAGCGACCGGAGAGGCCTGAAAATGATATTGCCTTAATGATGGTAATGACTGCATTGGTGGCAGCTTCCCCTCTCTTTCTCCCCCTTTTTCTTCGGCCGTTTTTGTATTTGCGGCTTGCGCCCAAATTTGGTCAATGTAACGTTAATTAAATCAAAGTCTAGCTACGAATAGTTAGAGTTTGGAGGGGGCAGGGTTTAAGAGGGGGGCATGACAAATAGATACAAATGGTTATTGGCACGTACGTGTCGCTCGCCATTAGCCAGTGCGTCTGTTATGCGCAACACTTGACCAGCAACATCAACAGTGTTGCAAGCAGAGATTGAGATGAGGCTGCGGCATTTCATCAGCTGGCGGCTAAGCAAACAGTCGACTAGCGAGAAGGGGGCGTGTCTGCCGTGCTACGCCCACAAATTACAAGCAGCCCCAGTCATTTGGGGCACTCGAGGCATATGCCACATCGTGCCACATTTTGAATGCAGCAAGAACTTCAACTGTGACTCCGACTCCAACTTCGACTTCGACTCCGTTATGCATAATTAGATGCGTGTTTTAGGGGCGTGGCGAATGCAACTACAACTATTCATATTCGCACTCTCAGTTGCATCGCAGCCAAATGGCATTATAATTATGCTTCTAGCTTTGTATACACAGAGAGTAATAACGTGCTGAAATCCAGAACGAATAAACAAAAAATTTAATGATGTCAAAATTGAATCCAAAACATAATTTTTTAAATTAAATCAGAAAGCAAAAGTTCTCGACAGGACCCAAAAAAATAAAATAATACAAATAATTGTATTATTATTAATTATTATTTATTTACAAAATATATAATAATTTTGTATCTTCATCTTATATTTTTACCAATTATTTAGTTTTATTTAAAAATAATTGAAATTTTGATGGTTAATTTAATTTTTTCAAAGCAACATTTTTATATCAGAACCGAGTAAAGTCAAAAAACGGTCCTTTCGATATGAGCAATATTTTGGGATAGCTCTAAATTTATTAATCTAACAGCGACAGCACTAGAATTAAGATCTAAAAGTACTTTTCATAGAGGAAGACGATAACAGCATTCACTTCATTCATTAGAGTGAAAATTCTCATTTAAGAAGTGAAATACAATGAAAAATTCTTTGATTTCAGAATTTTTGTATATAAAACCTTATCTTAAAAAATTACTTTTTTTAAATTTAATAAACAAATTTTTGTTGAAGAAATAAATTTCGTTTTAGACATTGAATTGAAATTTTAAATACAAAATTTAAGATTTTTTTTAAATCAAAAAAATTCTATTCCCTTTAAGATATGTATTCCTGTTTTTAGACTGTAATTTTTCCCGCTGTGCAGGCATATAATTATGGCCTACTGCAGATGTGAAATGTGTGAGGTCGAACTTGGAATTATTGCATGTGCTCGTTGCGATGATACTGCAATTCATTGTAACAATTCATAGATAAATGTAGTTTCATTCTAACAACACTTAAAGCATAAGTTAAACAAAAGCATCTCTCAGCTACATAAATACAAGTGGCAAGTTGCAGGTTGCAACTACAGCTGGGCAACAGTTTCACCTGTCAAGTGCAAAGTCTGCTGGCTCTTTTCTTTGCGTTCAGCCAGCAGAGTGACCTCTCTCAGCCCCCAGCAATCAACAGCAACAGCAACAGCAGCAGCGGCAGCATGGAAAATATTTATAAAATCCAACAATGCATTATCAAGCGGAAGTGCAATTATTCAACGTGCAACATTTTGCGGCAAACTGGGCAAGCCGACGTCGTTGCCGTTGCAACTGCGTATAAAACCAGCAATTTCTAGCGTCAGCAGCAGCAGCAGCTACAACAGCAGCAACAACAACAGGCCAAGGCTCTAATTAGTTTTGCAATTTCCACGCGTTCGCTGCAATTGCCGAGAGTCCAAGCCAAGCCAAGCCAAGCAAGAGAGAGAGAGACGAAAAGTTGGCCCAAGCTGTTGCTACTTAGCGGCAGCTACAACGTGCAACAGTTGCACACAGCTCCCGGGGACCCTAGACAAATATGCAATTAACAGTAGCTGCTTTGTGTTTTTGTTCTGTTTTTGTTGTTGAGGAAATCGAGGATTGAAATGGAGAGAAGAGTGGCAATCAATGAAATATAGATGGAGCAACAACAATCTGCCACTTGGCCAGCTTGATTGCGACTCCGATTGCTGCCCCAAAAGTGGCGGGGCAAATATTTAGACATGTAATTTGTGGGCGTTGCCAAAGTTGCATTAAGTCATTGTTCGAACGGTTACGGTTACGCTTACCTGCAATCCTCTCTCCGCCTGCTCTATGCAAACTACTCGAATGAAACTGACAACAACAACAACGTCGACAATCGACTGCGGCATAAAAAGGTGCGTTTGCATTTCTAATGAACATGCTACGCACTTCCGCTTGCCATGAATGATGGCAGCCAGCGAAAGAGTCCCCGTTTCACTTCAGTCCAGGCCCAGTTCCAGTCCCAGTCCCAGTCCCAGTCCCAGTCCCAGTCCCAGTCCCAGTAACAGTCCCAAGCCCAGAGACCCAACCCTGGCTCGCCTTTTGTGTCATATTTTGCAATTGCCATAATTTTGTAGAACTCTGTTATGCGTGGCTGCAGCTGAAACTCGAGGGCGGCACAGAACAACTCTGTGTAAGAACTTTGTGTAGCATGCATATAAATCTCTCAATCTAATTGCCCCAAAATTGCCCGCCGCAGACTCCTATTTTCAGCTGTTTGGTGGTAATCAATTATCAGCATAATTAAAGACACAGAAGTCGCGACGTCTTCTTCTTCTTCGTCGGCTTGGTTGCCACCCTCAACAAATTAATAAGCAGCAAAGCATATTGCGATTACGGCAACAATTTACAAATTAGTGCCACATGAGGCACAGACATCAACAGCAACAACGACAACAACAACCCAGCAATTAGGCGCCAGTTTCAGTTTGCTGCTGTCGCATTGCTCTCTATCTATGTGTCGCCTCCTCCTCCCCCTCCAGCTCCTCCTCCTGTGCCCTCTTGGTATTCTAATCGACACTCCCGAACCCGACGCCAGCTACTCGCTGACCCCCCAAACAGTCGGCAGTCGTCAGTCGGCAGTCCGCATAAATAAGGCGTCAGCATTAGCGCCGACAGCGACGCTTAGCTGACCCCTTTAAATGCTCTACACTGCCCGAGAAAACGGGTCGTTCAACTGACCTGACAACCATGTGACAGCTGTGACACACAGCTGATTACTTCATTAAAATCAATTAAAATATATTAAGTAATTACCATACTTTTCCTACTAAATTATCAGAACTTTTAAAAACAAAACATTAATGACTATATTCAGAAAACAATATCAACAATTATTCTCTATTAATATATTATAACTTTGAAGATCTGGGTACTAACGACGAATAATAATATTGTAACTAGATCAATCAAAATCAAAATTTTGCATAGCATATATTGTAGATAAATTAAATACAATTAAAATATATTTAGTTTAAAATCATCAAAACTTTTAAAAATAAGCTTTGATGACTAATAATTAATAATCATTTATTATTAAGCCTCAGCAAATAACAACATTCTCAATAAAAAAAGCAATAGAATACCAAAGAAAATTACTGATAAAATAAGAAAATAAAAACTTTAAAATATCTTTCATGTATATATTTTAAGTTAAATACTTTAAATTTGAATTCCTTTTTAATAATTAAAAGCAATACCCAAAATTAATAATAAAGTAGCTATCAATGATAATATTGTAATAATCATATAGATGAAATATAAGTTAAATTGCTAAAGATCAACTTACTGATGATTTTTTGTTCTTATTTATTTATTTTAATAATGTTTAAATCAAATGATGATTCTTATCTATTTAAGAAAAGCAAAAGCTTTGTCTGTATTTGTCTTCAGTTGATTTATGTGCATATTTGTATTTAAAATTGGACATCACTCAAATAAGTAATAAAATCGGTTGGTCATTAAGCTATTCTACAAAAAAACTGTTTTCCAATCAAACCGCTCCTCTAATTACTTTTTTTTTAATACTCAAAATATATTGTACGTCTATATCTCGAATATAGTTTTACAACATCCGTGTTCATTTAATTTGTCCGATCATTTTGCAGTGTATTGCAGCGTCGACTGTTCATTTTTATTGTCGTTTATATTTTTTTTGTTCGTTTGAGTCGTAAAACTGAATTTACCATTTTAACGATGACACACCAATCAAAATTTAAATTGCCAACTGAAGCTGATAACATAAAGACTGTCTGTCGTCTTTGTATGGGATTGTAAGTCGACTGTAAAGGCTTTCGACACTTTCATAAAAACCGACAGAGAGACAGAGAATATATTTACACATGTCATTGACATTGTGCATTACAATAATTTTTAATAGGCCATAAAATGTCATTGTTTCAACAAGAGGCCAAAACATTTGTCAGCAATTAATGAAATAATGTAATTTGTAATTTGTACTACTCATTAGTCAGCTGGGATTGTCGATTGTAGATCGACTATCAAATTGTTGTGGGATGTTTTTCGTTGTGTCTTGCCCGCATCTGAACTTTCTCGACTGCTTGTGCTTCTTGTAGGCGTTTGTCGCATTTAATTGCAGGTTCAGTAACCTTTTGCTCAGAGTCGCAGCGGGGCGACTTTAGGCCCAGTTCCAATTCCAGTTGCAGAGGCAGAGCCAGAGGCAGAAACAGCGCCTAGGGTCGATCGGTCAACCCTCATCATGTCTTGCAACATGCGAAATCCCAACCGGGGCCCAAAACGCAAGCGTTCGTTCATGTCATGTAGCGTAGTGTAGCTGTAGTAGAGTGTAGCTGAGGGGGGAGGGAGGAGAGAGGCTAGTTGCTGCTGACCAGCGGCCCGCGTCTAATGCGGAATGTCAAATGTCAAAATATATGGTGAAAATGTGTCAACTTTCTTATCTGATTTGGTCACGCTGCTACTTTATAACGCCAAATGTGCGATTGTGTGTCAGTGTAGTTGTTGTTGTTGCTGTTGCTCGTTGTTGTTGCTGTGCGTGCTTCAGCGCACAATGAGCGATGTTGCAGCAGGCAGCACACAGAGAGCGCGGCGGGGGGAAGCGAGGGGCAAACGCCGAGGCGTTGGCGGGCGAGACCTGTTTAGAATTCAATTTTCATACAGAAACTACGGCCACGGCCCCGTTACACGTCACTCCCCCTCCACTCTGCACTCTACTCTCTACACACACAATCCACACAATCCATTCCCAATCCCATAGCCCAACTCCCATACTCCCCTCCCCTCCCCACTTCCCCTCTCAGTCATACCCATTCCTTGTCCCAGTCGAACCAACTACATTCTGAGTACTTTGGCCTCGGACATAGGCGCGCATTGAGTTAGTAACACAAAAGGCCACAAAGTTGATGTAGAGACAGAGAAGAGTGCGAGCAATTCCACGAATTATGAATGCTCTCAAATGGTTATTAAATAAATTATTTGGGAAATAAAATTATTATATTAACAACAAGTAAAGTCAATGAATATTCTCCATGAGAAAACATAAGGGAAATGATATTTTATTTTTATGATGAATTCGAGAAAATACGTCAAAATAATTTTAAAAAAGTATTCAATATTTCAAATAAATTAATGTAATATTATTGTTACTTATGTATTAGAGCCAAATATCCAACTATATTAAAATAAATGCTCGAAAACACAATTGAACATAATGACATTGAATAGAAAAAAATGATTTTTAAAATGAAACCAATATGAAAAACTCCTGATTCTTAAAAAAACAATTAAATATTTAAAGACGTGAACAAAATTATATGAACTAGAAGATTATAACTTTTTAATTTCGTTTACCAATTTTATTTAAGTTCAGCTGTGCACTGTCAACTCATTGTTCACTTTTTAGTCATAAATTGTAAATTTACGATTATGCCTGGCAATTGAAACAATCATTTAATTATATTTTTTGTAAGTCTACTATAAATAGTCGACATTAAAGCAATTATTGTTTGATGCAAATATGAAAATAATTACAGTAAAGTAACTTAAATTATATTATTTTAATTGAAAATTAAAAAAAAATGTCCCAATAAATACCTTAAAAAAACCATGGTATACAAATCTTTGATTTCGAAAACCTTTATCAAGTCAAAGGTTTTAAGCCAAGTACTTAACGCAGCTAATTCACTCTCTCAGCGTAGAGTATGCAAATTAAACGTATTTTTTGGCAGTGCTCGGCGGTTGGTCGACTACAAATTAGAATATCTTTTTGCTGGGCGGCATTTGGTGGGGCGTTTAATTTATGTACGCAAGTGTTTTTCATTAGCCGAAGAGCAACTGCAACAGGGAGTTATGTTTGGCGGCGGTGTTGGCCTTTGATCTGTCAAACCGTTAGTAGAAAGTGCTCAGCGGTAATAATAAGTTGAGCAAGGAAAGTCTAAGAAAACACTGGGCAGCTGGTTGTCTAATTGCTATTAAATAGATCCGATCGTAAATACTGCAGAGAGAGAAAAGCAACTCAATCTAGTTGGCAACATCAGTTCAACTCGGCCAGCAGATCATCAGATGCAGATGGGAGACAAAGGCAGCTACTACTAGTATCTCGTTAAGCTGGCATTGCCAATCACTCACTTTGCTTGCTGCTTGCTGCCTGCTGCCTGCTGCCAAATTATGTAGTACCAGAAGACAGAGAGCTACTTAACAGCACAACAAGCGGCAGGAGATAGCTCAGGGCACAGTTCAACTGCGCGCAGTTGCAGTTGCAAGTACAACACGCGCCGCAACTGCAACAGAGACCCAAATGAACTTTGCGTTAACCCCAAAACGTTTGACAAACAAACAGAGATCTGTTGCATCTAAGGCTGACAATCTATAAGCCAAAAGACAGCGCGCAGGGGAGTGGGGAGTGGGAAGTCTGTGAGCTACTTTGTAAAATGATGTGAACCAGTTAAAGTGGCTGGCTGAGAAACCGCTAGCTGAGACAGACAACAGTCGAAACGACCATTTAAAGTATATTTTATCATTCATTCAGCTGCATCTGACTCCGTCTCCAACTCTATCTTCGACTACGACTGCGACTGCGACTTGGACTTGGCTTTGGTCTTGGTCGAGCTGCTCATTATCATACAATGACATTTCGCTGTGGCAACTGTAAAAACAAAACATCCGACAACAAACCGAACTGAACCGAACCCGAACTAACTGCAGACTTGCCACATTTGTATTTTGTTTTTGTTTTTCGCTTTTTGCTTTTTGCTTTTGTTGCAACAAAGTGAATTCCTGGCTGCCATTTCCTAGTTAGGTTTCTGTTTTAACTGTTTTTAAGTATCTGCAAAAATTTCGTATGCATCTGATGGACAGCAACTGCTGGCTGCAAGCTGCAACTGCAACTGCAACTGCAACAGCGACGCTGCCAAAGTGCAACAACAGCAGAGCAAACGGGGCCAGCCAAAAGATCAGAGCTGTTTCTCTATATTTTCTACTCTTTTTTGCACTGTCTTGTCTGTTTTTAAGTCTCACTATAGATCGCACCTGAGCCTGTGTGTGTGTGTGTTTGTGTGTGTAGTCGGACAAGCATTTGAAGCCCTTTTGAACCTTCGCATCGGCACGTAAGTAGCCGCAACAATCGCATACAGAGCAGCACAAATCGATTGTCATGTTGCTGGCGTCGCCGTCGCCATCGTTGCCAGCATTAATATACTCTATGAATAATGGGTATGTTGCCTGCATAAAGCTGACAAATTGCCAAGATATGCAACAAGCTGTGGATGACTTCAGATAAGCAATGAAAGTTATAAAGCATTAATATACAAATCATTTTAAATATCAAGTGAAATTCTTGGACACAAAAATAAATCAATAATCTATTCAACAAAACTTATTTAAATCTTAAATACATTCTACAAAGCAAAGCTACAAATAAATAAAATACAAAAATATTTGAGTTCCAATAAATCATTAAAAGTATTATTTTAAAAATTGCATTAATCTAGTTATTCATTTGAACATAAATCATGACATACAAAGTATTACAGAAAGATTTAATTAATGTACAATGTAGGTTTTAAAAAACAGTAAAGCAATTAAGCAAATGTTCGGGAATATGCTGGAAAAACTAATGCATTTAAATAAAAATACATATAAAAAAGAACTAGCAGCTATGATCTTAACTTATAAAAATATATTGTATAGAATTATTTAAAATAGGTAATTATTTATTAGAACAAAAACGATTGAATGTAAGCTACTGTAGTCAGAGTTAATTAATGGATCACATTGGAATAAAACGGAATTAATCAAATGCTCAGAAAAATTACAAAAAATAAATTGCAGGAGAGTTTTTAATACAGTCATGAAAGTACATAAAGTGACTGAATTAATCATGAACAGTCGCTGAGATAGTTATTCTTCATTATGTATCCATGAATCAAGATCTTTATGAACAATCGAGTGTTTAAATTCCGCATAAAGCGATGCAATGCACTTGATGCGCTGTTAAAGCCGATTCGGTTTTGCTTTAATGGATAGTCATTTCTTGGTAATAGAGCACAAACAGTTAACAACCTTAGCGAAGCGAATAAGAGATTCGACTTACCAAATATAGGTTTCGTTGCTGTTGCTGTTGCTGTTGCAACGACATATCTGTCGTATAGAGCTTTACAAATGATCAACACAGATACTGGCTGACTGGACGGCAGCTACTGCAATGACAACGGCAACTGTTGCTGTTGCTGTTGCCTGCAGCCAAAACAGCAGCACCAGCAGCAGCAGCAACAACAGTCGTTCGTTGTACGTGTGCAATATGCCCGCTGTTGTTGCAGTTGCAGCAGTTGTTGCTGCTGTTGTTGCTGTTGTTGCATTCGCTTTTCCCAGAGTCGCGTCGCTTCTTTTTGCAACGCGCGGATCTTAAGTAGTTCGTGAGTTGAATAACTTTCAATTGAATTGTAAAGTAAACATTGTGTGTCTCGGACACACCCCAGCAGCAACAGCAACAGCAACAACCAGAAACCAACAAGAGGGCTGTCTTTTGTTTAGCCAACAAGAACAGAGAGGAGCAGAAGCGAAGAGAGGAATGTGGGAGGCTGCCGCTGCCACTGCTGTTGCATCGTGCTGTGGCAAGCAATTTAAGGATTTACCCAACTTTGTAGTAGGTTTCTATCCCGCTCGCTCAATCGTTTAATTGTCATGCATTTGGTGCACATATATACTTGGTAGTTTCGTTGTTGTTGCCCGCATGCAACCTGCCTGTAACTTAATATGGCCTCAGCAATTTTGATAAGCATAAAATGCAAAACCTGCTGCATAAATATCGAATTTCAGAGCCGTCGCAATGTCGTCGACGATTGTCAATTGAACGCAACCAGTTGCATAAACATGGCAAAGAAATTGTCATGATCAAAATGTGATATTAAACGTGGCGATCCAAAGTAGGGGAACCCGTTGTTGCCCCCCTTCTCTCTCCTCTCTCCTCTCTTGGGTATTTGATTTTATTTGCCTAGAAATTATCGTTGACTGTCGGTCGGTTCGCTTTGGGCAATTGTCGCTGTCCCTGTCTCGCTTTGTATCTCCGTCTCTGCTTGTCGCATAAATAGCAATTTTCTGGCATTTCATTTGACATTTAATTGAGATCGTAAAACTTTGTAAAGCTCTTTGTTGGACATTAACTGTCCCATGGCCTAATGTAAGATCTTTTGCTGCTTATCAATGCACTCGACACGGCGACAACGACAACGGCAAATATAACAAATTTGTTTGCCTCGTTGGGACTGGTTTTGCAGCCCCTAGCTGAGGGACGCCCTTGTTCATCACAGTGGCGAACACGCAACAGCAGCAGCGGCAACAACAGCAGCAATCTGTTGTTGCTGATGTTGCTGATGGTCCAGCCGTTGCCTCGGCCCACACATCCGTCCCATCGAGCGCCACAAGGCATAAACGTTTTGTTGTTTTTAATAGAGCCAAGCGATTACAGGCAGCAACAGCAGCAGCAACAATTGCCTTTTGCCTATGCCTGGAACGCGACGAGCGCGCGTAATCAATAAATCTAAAAATAATTCTAGCAATACATGTCAAAGCCGTAATAGGGAAACCATAAATTCTTTGTTGTGTCCAGCTAAAAATGTCCAAGGCACGACGGTAGCTGCCTGTTGCATGTTGCTGCTCGGCTGCAACTCTTAACAATTGTTGTTGCTACGTATCGGCAATAAGTAACGCTGATTTGGCAGTTAAATGCCGCTGTTTGTTGTGGGCAGCCGGATATGCAACGGCAACGGCAACGACAACGACAACGACAACTACAACGGCAACATGTTGCTGGTTGCTGGTTGCTGGCAGCCTAAACTGTTAAATGTGACACTAATATCCGGCTGGGGTCAGACATTAGAAACCGCTAACTGCAAACGGGCCGCACTCATAATGAGCAACAGTTGCTGCTGACCGGATAATTAAAATCTATAGACAAATCTGTTGCAACTGCAAAAACTGAAGCTCAGCTGCTGATCGGCAGATATGCCACATGTTGCCCGTAAGCAGCAATCATTTGTCCCTTTGTTTGTGCTTAACAACTGCTCCACATTGTTGCTGCTGCTGCATGGCAGTTGCAATTGCAACACAATGACATTATTGGTAACTCCTTCGACTTGCGACTTCGACTGGCGACTTCGAATGTTGCGGCTGGTCAGTGTGCTGCATGCAAAGCGCCACACGGCGCTTGTTTTTCATGCCACTCCACCAGCAACAAGAGGCAACAACAAGCGGCAGCGTGCAGCGTGCAACGAGCAACATGCACATCCGAGTCTGAGCTGGCTTCGTTGTTGATCTTGATACTGTGTCATGATTTATTTTTAATAGTTTGCGCTTAATATGCGCCAGCATCCGCCAGCAACACAGAGACAGAGAGACGGAGACAAGAGCTGGAGACGGCGTCTACCTATGGAAGTCGTCGTCTAGTTGTAAACAACTGGCGTTGCATGCTTTTTTTGTTGCTGTTGTTGCTGTTGCTGTTGTCTTCATCTGCGAGGGAGCAGAGCAAAGAAGGCAGCTCAAAGAAGGCAAGAAGGCAGCCTGGCAGCGAGTTAGCCAAGTCAGCCAGCCGTGTGCAAAGTAATTGTTGGTAACACCTGCTTCTTCGCGTCGGCGTTGGTGGCTAGGCTGCAGCAGCAGCAGCAACAGCAACTGCAACTGCCACAGTCGGAGGCAGATTCGTAGTCGCAGCCGGCAGCAACCTTGGCACAGACAGGATGCATGTTTAATGCGCCGACTATATTTTTTATTTCTCTCTTTCGCCTTTTTTGTTTCTACACACACACACACACACACACACACACAGCGTTGTTGTTACATTGATTCGTTGTCAGCATTGCATTGTTTTTACTTGGTTCGTCTCTCTGTTTTTTATGAAAGCAACTGCAACTGCAGCTCCGACTCTGTTGTTGCTGTGTAATTCGTTGCAATCATTTTGAGACGTCAAAGCTGCGAACGTGTTGCTGCCAGTCTGCAATCAGCGTCATCAATAGCTTTAAGAGATCTCAAAACTCACAGACAGAGAAGCTATGCCATTATTTTGCCATTATATTGACATCATTCTGTTGCAGTTGCTGCTGTTGCTGCTGCATTTCGTTAATTGTTTCATAGACGTTAAGTTATGTTTAGTAGCCGAAGAACTGACGCTGCTGCTGCGGGTAATTTCAATAATAAAACTACAAAACGAAAAGCAGACAGGCAACAACAATCACAACTGCAGCACACAGAGCAACGACAATTGCCTTGCATGGAGTGAAAGGCTTCAATCAAAGCGACCAACACAATCAGCAACAGCAACAGCAACAACATAGAGACGTAGACGGAGCGATTGCTGTCTCTACTATTGCTGCTGCTGCTGCTGAAAGCGGACGAAGCTGTGCCGCTTTTTATACATTTATTTTTCTGCTGCTTTTTCGGCAGACAATGGCAATCAGCAATAGCAACTAGAACGGCCAGCAAACGGGGCAATTGCACATAATAATGCCCAAGCGAGCAACAACTACAACACACAACGAACAACAACGAAGTCGCGTCATGTCATAGTCACGTCAACTGCGTTGTTGTTGCTGCCTGGCCAAAGCCAAAGCCAAAATCCAAAAGCTGAGGCCGCATTTTGAGGCTGTGCATGAATCACTCGCACAGCGCGAGCCCAAAAACAAAATCACCAAATCACAAAAAAGAGCCAAAAAGCCAAATAAATATAAAACCAAAATAATCACACGATATTCGCGCACTCGGGAGTGTGCACAACAAAACAACAGCAACAGCAACAACAGCAGCAACAACAACTACCCAAAAGAGGGCGAACCGAGCTTTGATGACTGACTGACTGACGCTCAGCGTGTTGAGGGGCGGCAACTTGCGGGGGGGCGTGGCATGGCAGGGGGGAAGGCGACTATAGTCGGCTTTGCTTTTGCACGGTTTTGCTTTCGATTCGATTTTTCTCTCTGTTTTTTTTTCTGTTGGCGGCGCGCGCCGAGTGCAAAAGTCAGGCGCATGTCACGCGTATTTAAATCAATTTTTGTTCCTTCTCTTCCTTGCTGGCCCCTCTTGGCCTCAGCTACGCCAAGAACAAGCCAAAATTGTGGGAGTACAAGTTACGAAATAAGATTAGAATGGAAAATACATTTTTATTAAGAATGCATATTCAATAATAAATACGAGTATTGAATAATGTGAGCGAATTTGAGTGGTTTGGAAGTGGGTTGTTTTTATGCAATTTTATTAAAACAAAATATATGTTAAAAAAATTTGCAATAAATTTTAAAAAAATAATCATAAATTTCATCATTAATATAATTGTACAGGCTATAGGAAATAAACGTGCTCAATTACTACCGTGGCTTGATGGACAAGAATTAATGGGATTAATAAAATCTCCATCACAACACAAACTAATAACCTAATAATATTTTATAATAATAATATAATTTAATTATAATAATTTTAATTTTAACTATAAAGCAGTGCAGGTATTTATAACCCAGGCTAAAATATTCTTATAATAATTACACAAGTTCCAGATAATAAAATTCGTTATTGCATAAACCATTGCAATTTAAAGATATTAAATAAAACATTAAAATAAATTTTTATTAGTTGCGCAATCCGCATCTTAATAATTAAATACATTCAATAAAGTGTGTTCAATTTCAATAATATTTTTCAAAGTGAAATTTAATAGAATAATTCCACATAATATACTTTTGAATACAAACTCGTATTTATCATCATTAAAATATGTTAATTATGCAATCTATAGGAAATAAATGTATGTACTTAGCTATTGCAGCAAGTTCTACATCCAAGCCAAATATAGAAATTTGAGTGTGTGGGAGCTCTGAATTTTAACAATACGAATATGTTGCTGTCGGGCAACAATGTTGCAGAATTAATACATTGCTGATGTTATTGTTGTTGTTGTGGCTATCCGAGACTCTTAATTTCGTTATTCCTTTGATTTGTGTTTTATTTTACGCTTGGCCACCGTGGGTGTTTTTCTGGCATTAATCAACTTTATGCGATTTTAAATGTTTGTTGCTTTTTCATCGATACCAACAGCGAAAGGAACAGCAGCAACGGTGTTGAGCTTTTTGTGCGAAAGTGTTTGCTGTTGTTGTTTGCGTTGTTGTTGCTGGCAAAATTAAAACAGCAATTAAATGGCCAAAAGCCAAACCCCGTCAACGCCTTCAACCTCAACCCTCGATGGCGCAGTCGATGCTGCTGTCGACGTCGACGTCGACTTCGACTTCGACGCTGTGCATGGCAAATGAGTTGCAACTGAAATTCAATTAGCTAACAAAATTCCATTTCGGACCACAACGTGGACACAGCCACAGCCACAACAGCAACAACAACAACAACAACAATGACAGTAACAATAACAACATTGGCTAAAAACTTATAAACACTTTGGTCTGCTTTAGACCGCCAGCAACCCCTTCAGACCAACAACAACAGCAGCAGCAGGAGCAGCATCAACGCAGTTCGGTCAACAGCATTTTGGGTTTTGAAAATTGAATTAGATGCAGCAGACCGTGTGGCAGACAGACAAACAGACAGACAGACGGACGGACGGACGGGGAGATGCCATTCAGCCATTTCATCAACCTTGTCAAAGTTGCTGCCACAAATAAACTCAACTCAACCCCATCTCTGAATTCCACCTGCTCTGCGATCTGCCGTCAATATTAACTGCATTATTGAGCATTGCGGCCTGCCACAAACATGTAATTGAATTGCACCCTTCCGTTCTACGCCCCCTCTCGCTCTTTCCTCTCCCCTGCCGTCATCGTGTCCAATTGTCCGTTCGTCCGTCATCGCCTCTTGTTATCCATATTGTTGTTGCCATTTGGGGTTAACCCTTTCCGAGAGCCTGCTTGATTTCTGCTGCTGTGTTTTTGGATTGCAACGCAGCCTCCTCCACTCCCCATTCCCCTCATGCCAACCTCTTCACCGCCCTTTGCATTCCACCCAGTGGCAGTGGCAAAACGCAAAATTTAATTGCTCATCGTGCTCAAAATTGTGCGGTTATAACGCTAAATTTAGAATTATTTTTGTGGAAACTGCACAAGTCAGCACAATTTGAGGTTCGTATTTTGACGTGCGAATTGTGGTTCACCAAAGCGAAGTGTAATCACATTTTCAATACGGTCAGGCATAAATCTCGAGAATTGTTTTAAAGAGACCTAAACTGAGATATCTTTATGAGATTCCAAATAATTGAATGAAATCAAAAACATTTGTTTTTTAAATAGTGTATTATCTTGCAACCTTTCAATATAAAAGTATATCCCAAAATGATGAATCTACTTAAAAAAATTAAAAACAAAGAGTTTTTCAAACATAATATTTTTTTATTTTACCCAGATCGACAAAACTTCTAAAATACTATTTGAATTTTAACCATTAAATTGATTTGGTAGTTGTCACCCAATATTTAAAATATTGTAAACTTATGTTAAAATAAATTGTTAGAAATTTAAATATGTTTTTAACTCTAAGAGATAAAATTAACATTAGAATGAATAATAACAATATTTATTAAAAAAAAAATAACTCTTCACAAAATATTTTATTAATACACATAGAAAATATAAAATCATTGGGAAAAATGTTCCGACGGAAATGGTTTTTAATTGCTATACAAGTTCTTGAAGCTTATTTTAGTTTTCATAACAAATATAAACTATCCGCCAAAAGAAGGTAAACTTCACTGAAGATGATTTACATTTAAATATTATATTCAATTTATTAAAATTTAAACATGTGTTATTAATTAAAAATGGAAGCTTGCCAAACTGGAAATGACAGCGACTGTGAAAATAGTTTAGCCAATTGAAAGAAACAAATTTAATTTAATTAAAGCGTATGTTTAGTTAAGTAAATTAAATGCAATTTGCGAGCTGTTCAAAACTGACTTTTGCAGCAGTGTGTCTGCTTTCAGCCAATATAAATATTCTATTCACGAATGCACTGCACTGTGAGTGAGTGTAAGTGAATGAGAGTGAGTGTGGTTGTGAGTGCTCTGTTGCTGCCACAAAATATCATATCGCATATGACGCAAAATTAAGCCAATTGCATTTGATGCATTTACCGAAAACAAATTTCATTGTTGATTTATTGTTGACTTGTTTGTTTATTTGGTTATGTTTTGTTTCGTTTCATTTCGTTTCGTTTTGTTGTGTTGTGCTGTTGAGTTTGTGTGTTTGGTTTTATGGCCCCTAAGTGGGAGCTGCTTACCATGTGCTTTCCATTTTAGCCAATGAAAATGTTTGCGCTATTCAATTATTGCCGTTGCCATTGTTGTCATTGTTGTTGCTGTTGTTGCTGCTGTTGTTGCTGGGCTGCCTCAATTACAAAATGCGCTTATCAGAGGAGTGTGAGACTGGGAAAGCAGGCGACTCCCTGCGGTCGGTTATTGCTATAATTCCTCATTGTTAGTTGTGCTTAATGATTGGAATTGTGACAACAATGAAATCATTTCAGCTTTGCCATTAAGTCATCAATTTAAATAAATAGAAATTAAAACGAATATATATTCTATATTATGTCCTCTCTCTCTCCCACTCGCTCACTCTGTGGGCAATTGTCAAATGTGTCACGAACAATGCGAAACCGCAATATTCATATTGATAAGCACGTGTTGCGAGTTCAAATTCTCGGGTCAACGAGGAAGCGAGAAACGAACGAATGACAACCGTCCACACTCCAAATCGACGACAGAGTTCTATTGTTGTCGACAGATCATTGAATGTGATTGCACAGATAACAGTCAGTAACAAGTTAATAGGAAACATTAATGCCCATTGTCATTAAAGACAATTATTGCGCACTCAAATCTATTGCACAAAGTTCACAATAAGCTTAACCCACAAATTTTAAAATGCGCACGAAAATTGCATCTAAGTGAAGAAAGAAAAAAATACTCATGAAAACAATAAAATTGAACCCAAAAGAAATATTCTTAAGTCAAGACATAACTTCCGGAAAATTTCTAGATTGGTCGATTATGAAATGAAATTATATTAAAATTTTTAAATATTCTGAATTCTTGAAACAAGAACCAAGTAATTTTGCTTTTCGCTTGCAATACATACTATATAAAAACCTGATATGCAACAAATGTATAACAAATTATGAAACAGCCCAATTTTGTACTTAAATAACCTGTACAATGATAAACCCAACCTTTTAAAATTAACGTATACATATATTTTCCCACAAATTCTTACATACCCCATAGAGGTTACATAAACTATCAACATTACTTTGAAACTCAAACAATTTGCTCTCTTATCACAGATCAATCGGTGCACTAGCAAAGAGCCTGATGAATTCTGGCTGACAGTTCTGTGGACAAGTGTGATCAAGATATTAATATACATAGTGTATATAGTATGCTATATATACATTACGCATCGGCAGCTTGGCCAGCACACCAATAATACCCTTTCCCAAATTTTCCCAACGCTTAGGTTCTCGAGTCCAGTTCTTCACTTCGGTGGAACAATAGTTGGTTATCATCTCGTAACGTAGGCGAAATATCCACATTTTGGAATTTAGTCACACGTTATCGTCAACGATAATAATATTGTTTTTTGTGAGTGTGAGTCTTTTGTATGAAAAACAAGTATGATAAGTATTTGAAAAAAGTGTAAGACCTGAACTGCAATACAATACTGAAAATGTTCGAGTTTAAATATACGACTCACAAAATGCCAAATGAAATTAAATGCTTAGCCAGCTAAACTAAATGACTTAATTTTAATTTGCAGCAGCAATCAATTTGCCAACTGTTTGTGCAAAGTCTGACGCTTGATGACAGCCCGGCAGATGTGTCCACAAGAAGCAAAAAAAAGAGACACAGAAATTACTGAACAAATGTTACTCAAGTAAAATGTTTGCTTTTGCATGCATTCTAAGTGCAGAGCAACAACTGTACCCAGCTGATAGCGAAGGCTCATCGATAACAGCAATCGCCCATTGGACCATTGGGGGCCATTGGACTGCGACAGCTACAAAGAGAGAGGGGAGAGAGTGGGGGGTGGCAGGGGCATGGGGCTGTGGCACAAGCCGTTGTCGCTGCCACTGATAACATTTGGCAAACGCAAATGCAAACGCGTATTAAAAATGCCCAAAGAGACATCGTCACATGACGATGGCGATGGCGATGTCGATGGCGTTGCCGGGTGCAATGCCCCTCGGCCGTTGACTGACCAGCAACAGCAGCTGAGGCAGCAACAACATTCGCTGTGGCAGTTGCCTCTTCGTTCTCGGCCATTCATTTGGCCCGGCAAACATTTGCATTGGCCATTCTCGGTCAATATAGACAGATTTCCATGCAAATTTAATACGCAAACATTCGGAGCGGCCCTAGCCAAATTGAAAATCTCATCTGTGCAAAGTGGCCGACAGAGAGACACCAAGAGACAGAGATACAGAGATACAGAGAGAGAGAGAGAGCGAGAGAGTGTTCACCTGCTGGCTTGCGCATTTTGAGCAGCTGGCTAACGGTTAAGGCAATCAATTATTGGCCCGTGAGCGCGATTCCTCCCAACACTCCCCTCACTCCCCATTCCGCACTCCACATTCGCCTCGATATCCGCTATCCACATATGCATCTCAGTGGCGGATGTGCTAAGCGCGCGCTGCCAATTTAAAATACAAACAACATGGTCCAGAGACCAGCAACCACAGAGAGACGCTTCAACTTCTCGACTGACTGCATCCGCTTCCGCCAAGAGACTCGCTCTTGCTCTCTCCTCACCTCTCACCTCTCACTGCATCTCCATCTCCTTGTCCCTCTGCTCGTATCGATTGTGGGCGGCAAGTGATTGGCATTGCCCTTGGGCTAATGCAACATTAAACAAATCCAAGGCCTAAGGCAACCATTCGCTGCAGAGGGGTTCGACAGCACTCTTAACTGAGCTGTTGAAACAGCAACTGAAATGAGCTCGTAATTGCCAGACAAATGGGAGTCCATGATAAACAAATGGCTTTTGCCATGCAAACAGATTGAAATAATATTAGTTTTACTTGGCAATCGAATGCGAGCAAATGACACTGGCTGCAATGCGCAATCACTGCAGCAGATTAATCGTGAGATGATCAAATTCATCTATTTAAATATAACTTGCAACGGCATCAAACAAAAGTATAGCCTTGTGATTGCTCCAGTATTAATTGAGCACATCTTCAAGCTACTCTATAACAAGTCTTCGTAACTTACAATGATTGCAGCAGATTAATCAGAAAATTTGTAAATAAATCAGTCGAAATAAATGTACTTGTTCACTCAAGTCTGTATGGCATTTATAAATGCATTGTCTACACTCCAGTAATAATAAGCTTATATTTATTTATTTAAACAATTTATCAATTTAGTTACTATATTCAGTAGTACAAGCTAAAATAATATTGTTCAACATATTTTCAATTATAATTAGATTATTAAGAAAACTATTTTTATCTTTATATTAGTTTTCTTTGCGCATTTTCAAATGGTTTATAATTCCATTAATTTATTTATTTATTTACGTTTATTGCGCACCACAAAGTAATCTGGTGCTGGTCACTTACATTATTGTATTGTACATTATTTTATTATTATAATGCTACATTTTTTGTTATCTAACAATACATTTATTAATAAGACTTTTTTTTTCTTAATTTTTTAGCAATAAATCGACTTAAAGCTACTTAAAAAAATTCCAGGAGTCGAAAAGAAAATGCATAATTTTTAATTGGCTTCCCCAGCCACAGTTTAATTTATAATTACCACTTTCAGCAGTTGTTGATTTAATTGTTCTTTGCATAACCCGCGGCCATTGGCTGCTCAAAGAAAAGAAAACTTTTATTCGATTGCAACAAGATCGTGTTATTATGGCTTTTATGCAACTGACATTTTGAGTAGTCGTTTTTTTTTGTCCACCGTTGAAAGCCAATTACATTAAGCCAAACGACAGCAGCCCTGGGCGCAGGTTTCAACGCTATTAGCCAACTGTTTGAACTCCAGTCCCGAATGTCCCGAATTAAAAAAAAAAAGTACATAAAAATCAATTAACGCATTTCGATTCCGATACCTTAACTCGCTGTCGCTGTCGCAGTCGCTGTGGCTATCCCCTGATGTCATTGCTGCCTACTCAAGCGCTATGCATTTAAATATGGTTCGTGTGAACACCAAAACGGTTACAGGACAGCCCCTACTTGACACCAGACGCGGATGCGGACGCGTCCCGGGGACCAACCACAGGACGACGGCGAGGACGACGGCAACAGCAACTTCCGGACTTCCTCTTGCATGTCTTTAGTGTTTTGGCGTACTCTGAAAATTAAATGCAATGACAAATGCACTCCGTCAAATTGAAAAGGGATTTCTCTTATTAATTATGACGCCGCCGCCACAGCGAGGACACCAGAAAAGGGTTGATGACGATGACAACATGTCGTATGAGGGACCAGGACAACGACAACGACAGCGACAGCGACGGCGACAGCGAATGCGACTTGGGACTGGGAATTCGAGCTGCCAACTGTCGATTTTTCAAACCGAGAGGCATCTGTGTTAATGTCTATGTATTTGTGTGTTTGTGTGTGTGTGTGTGTAATGCACATTTAAATAATAACTCTGCGGTTGGCCGCAGCATGGCCGCCTTTTGTTTTTTCTGCCTTTTATGCATTTTTATTATTATATATTTCTCTCGTTTTTTACATATAGTACAATATACAATAAATGTCATCAGCTGTAAGCGCCTGCGCAAATTGCTTCGGCCAGACTTAATCCTTTATGGGCATCCTCTTGAATTCAATTATTTCAAATGAATTGCCAGAGGTGAGTGCACTTCGAATGAATGAATTTAATTCACATTGACATTCACAGGGCCCATAGGGCAGCTGGGCAACGCCTTCAAATCATTCATTTGGCGTCATAACTCAACAACTAGAAGAAGAGCTGCCCAAAAGATTGATTGTTCTGCTATAATTCAAAGTTTCGGACTTAGTTTTTATTTTTTGAGAAATGCATTTGAATGGCACTTGAACATTGCCACATAATTTTTGGTTTCGGTTGCCAGTTCGCCACTCCGTCAACCTGTCATGTTGCATGTAATTAAGCGATTAAAAGTGTATTCGAATTTATTTCTTCTTTTTCCATAACATTGTTCAACTGTCCGCTGTTTGGTATCGTGAAAGATGAAAGTCTTTTTAAGGCCCCAGTGACAGCATAATTAAACCCGATGTTGCTCTTGTTGCTGTTGTTGCCGCTGTCGCCTGCTACATTTTCTATTTAAAGCGATGAAAATGCTTTTAACAAATTTCTTCACCAAATTATGCAGATGAGTAAAAGTTGTCGAATGGTCCCAATTTAGGAAACCGAAACTAAACAGATGCAACTCTTTTTTTCCTCCGCACACACAGTGTTTGGTCGAGGTGAGATTAGAAATGTACATGATCCATCATTCTAATTAGTTGCTTTTGTTTCCCTTCTCTCTCTCGCTCTGTCCATCGAATGTGATAAGCAACGCCTTTCAGTGCTCTTAATTTATTACACTCGCACTCACAGTACACTACTCTCTATATATATGTATGTATATAACATATATATGCAAGTATATCCGCAGCATCCGCAAAAGTAGGTTACGAGTATATGCATACATATATTTTATTTGATAAGCCCAATAGTTATGCATATACTATATATTTTATGTATGTATTTACTCGTATAAGTTCTCAGAATCTTTTGAAGAAATCCAAATAAATTTCGAGCGCAAATTGACATAATGAACGCCCATAAAAAATATATAGATACAAATTGAAATGACGGAAAATGTGTGAATACTTATAAAGTGGAATAGCTGATCATTAAAACAAAAATATTTTTGGATGAATAACGTTTTTGAAATGCCGATGGCACTTTTAATTTAAGTACCAAAGCAATAAATGCAATGTAAAAGCTTTTCACTGTGAATTGAACTTTGTGATGTCTTTTCAATGTTGTCAAAATAGTATTATTAATAATATGACACTTTAAATTCAAATTAAATTAAATTTTCAATTTAGAATAACACAAATATTTAATTTTGTAATGTATCTACGTAATTCCAAACTGAATTTTTTGTATACCTCAATCTCTTCTTATTCCAAATGAAAAGTTGGAAATTTTAATGCACCTACAGCAACATATTTTCTGCCAACAAAAATATAGCGAAATAGTAATATAAATAATAATACAGATATCAACTGAATCACAGTCTGTACTCTAATTTGCTAAATTAAAAAATTCTACATCTAAACTTGAGCCGAGATTTCCAGATTTCCAAATAAACAATAAATTTAAAAAGTACTTTTATGATTATAAGCGTTTCCGTGGAAATATTAAATGAGTTAAATTCAATACTCTTATTTGCTAATTACAAAAGTTCTTATCAGATCTTGGACCGAGTTTTCCTGGTTATTTTTGTTTTAATTTGTGATAAAATGAAAAGTTTTAGTATTAGTTTTATCACTTAATTACTATGCTATCAATTTGCAAAGATGTATTTTGTAATGTACTCGTTGAATATTAAAAAAATTAAATTTATAACTAATCTTAATGAAATAATAATCACATTTCTGCATTTTTCTGAGAATTCTGTGAATAATAACTATATTAGCTGTGAACATTAATGCTGGTTCCCTGCTCGCTTTCTACTGCAAATTTCCCCTCGCTGCTTTCCCCTTCCCCCCTAAATTGCCATTGTTGCAGTTGCTGCTGCTTTGCGGTAGTCGATAGGCTGACAACTTTGTTGTTGGCCCGATGTCGTGATCAAAGAGCCAGCTAGCGAGCAAACGAGTCATTTACGAGCATGAGTCTGAGTCTCTGCTCACAGTCATTCACTCGGTCGACCAACGGAACGAACAACGCAATGTTTGGGTGTCAAATTGATAATCGCGTGAGTTGTTATCACAACAACGTCCACACACACTCACACATGGACAATCAGGTGTTGTGCATGTTGTATAAAATGCATTAGTTGCCCGTCGCCACATTTTAATGCAATTTACAAGTCGAGGGGTTGCTGCTCGAATTGAGTGAGCCAAGTTACCAACGTTCGTTCGTTGTAACCCAAATATTGCATTATTGTAATATATATATATATGTGAAGCAAATGTACCGTTTGTTCGCATAATTTGCTATCGCTGCCCGTAAATCGCTTGGACATGGCCAAAAGCCCATTGAAGCGCGAGTCGAGAAATACGGAATAAAAAAAACAAGTAAGAAAGCTACAGTCGGGAGTGCCTGACTGTGAGATACCCGCTACCCGTTTCGAGAGAATCCCAAACACTGATATTTCAAAACATATATTAAAATATACCGAAAAGTGTATTTGGTGTGAAAATACACTGAAAATAAAACATTATATACCATTACAAACCATCTGATTTTTGCCGTATAACATTTTTTTTATAATTTCAATTGCAATACAATTCTAAAATGTCAATTATAATATAGTTGGGCCAATTCTAGTTTTATAATGGCACTCTTGAATCGTTTCTTTTTTCGTTTGGTTAAAGAGTGCAGAAAAATCCGTTGCCAAAATCTAAAACAAATTTGATCTGCTTGCTATAATAATACGTGCTTCAACAACATTTTGTTTGCACAAGCTCTAGGTGTTTATTCAGACAGACGGATACATATGACTTTATCGTGGCGCCTGTTGACGATGATCAAGAATATATATGTATACTTTATGTGATCGGAGATGCCTCCCTCTGCCCGTTACACTAAGTTATAATACACTTCTACTCTATGAGTGTCGGGTATAAAAATTAAAGAGACAAACTTCAGCGCTGTCGCTTAGAGAGTGTTTTGAGTATGTAGAGTAAGTGGAGAGTGTGTGGAGAGTGGAGAGTGGAGAGTGTAGAGTGCTGCCTGTGCTGTGGTCAGTGCTGGCTGAAAGGGTGACTGCGAGTTGTGGCTGAGGGCGCTAAGCGCGTTTGTTTGCTCACATGTCCGGATGAAAGGTGCAGATAAAACGCAATTACATGCGATTATCACGAAATATGTAGCGAAAATTATGAAATGTATAATTTACAGTTACTCTTTCCTCGTTCCTTGTCCGTCAGTTTGTCAGTCTGTCAGTTTGTCAGTCTGCATCGCCTGGCGATGCACTTTTCCCAACATTGACGACTTTGTTGTTGTCTTGCAGCTTAGGGTGTGTGCCAAACCATAAAAATGTTGTTAAACACAAGGCAGGCACACACACAAACACACACTCGCACACACACACACACTCGTGCACTCGTGGAAGAGCAAAAACTTGTTCTTATTCCGAAAGGGAAGGGCGACACATCCAACGCCAGTGGTTACCGCCCACTCTGCCTGCTGGATATTGTGGGAAAGCTATTCGAGCGAATAATATACAGTAGGATAGAAGCTTTTACGGAGGGACCTAATGGGCTGGCCCATCAACAGTATGGCTTCCGAAAGGGAAGAAGCACTCTTGACGCATTGGCCAACGTCCGTGATATTGCACAAAATGCACTAGCGGGAGAAAGATGGCTAGGAGGAGCAAAGAAATACTGTGCCATCGTCACTTTAGACGTGAAGAACGCCTTTAACACGGCAAGATGGACCAGTATTCTTAGTGCCATGAGCTCTATGGGAATCCCAGATTACCTAAAGGGTATAATTGGCAGCTATTTTAGGGACCGAGTACTTTGGTACGAAACGACCGATTCCCCAAAAAAGTACCAAGTCACCTCGGGAGTTCCGCAGGGGTCGGTCCTTGGACCAATCCTGTGGAACATTATGTATAATGGCATCCTGACCATTAGTACACCCCGTGATACGCAGCTGCACTGCTTTGCGGACGACGTGGCCATTACTGCCGTAGCCAAGACACTGGTAGAACTGCAATCTCTTTGCAATAATACCATTGTAGCAGCTACAGACTGGCTACAGAATGCAGGGCTCGAAATTGCAGCACATAAGACCGAAGTGGTTCTACTAAGCAGCAGGAAAGGAGTTGAGAAGCTGCAAATATCTGTAATTGGAATACAATTGGAGTCAGCGGAGGCATTGAAGTACTTGGGGGTCTTGATCGACCATAGGCTGAGCTTCAAGGAACATGCAAAATATGCCAGCAGGAAGGCGGCTATGACAGCTACTGTGCTAGCCAGGCTGATGCCGAATGTCGGCGGCCCCAGGATGCCTGCTAGGAGGCTGATGGCCTCCGTGACGAGGGCGACACTGCTCTACGCCGCTCCAATATGGAGCTGCGTAACGGGAAAATCGTCCTATCTAAAGGAGATGCGGGCGGTCTATCGCACAGTAGCCCTACGCCTGATAATGGGTTTCAGTACCATCTCGGAGGATGCGGCGCTAGTGCTGGCAGGGACGCCACCAGTTGACCTGGAGATAAGGTCACTTGCAGACATGCGGGTGGGAACCAACTCGACCATAGTGTACGAGCATCTGTTAGTTGAGTGGCAGGGCAGATGGCGATCATCAACAAAAGGACGATGGACAAACATACTTATTCCTGACCTAATAGCATGGACCAACTGCAAACACAAGGAGCTGGATTATCACCTAACCCAGTTCCTTACTGACCATGGCTGCTTTCGGAGGTACCTAGCAAGGTTTCACCACGTAGATACCCCACAGTGCATTTACTGCGTGAATGAGGTGGAGTCAGCAGAGCACGTGCTTCTACACTGTACACGCTTTACTGACGAGAGAGAGCGGTTGACGAGAATCATAGGATCTCCACTATCACCATCCGGATTGCTAGCTGCGATGATGGCAGACGCTGTGACATGGCAGGCGTGCCACGCCATCATCATCAATATAATGACACGAGTGCGAGCTGACGAGACGACCAACAGACCAGGTCGCTGATAGCTGATCCTCGACGCCCGTGGGGTGGCGGGTAAAGAATACCATCTCAGCCGTCTCGGCTTGTCGTACAAGGCGACTAAATGAGCACCTAGCGGACGCGAATTCGCGCAATATGACGAAGGAATGCATAGGAGCATTTCATCCTGCTCACCGACGTAGTATCTTTATTGACAGTCCCGGTGAGCACGTACTGGACAGACGAGACCATACGGAGGTTTTTAGTGCGTAGGAATCGCACATATCCATCTACAGGGGGTAGATGGAATCTTTCTGAAGATTTTCCTGCCGGGGTGTATACCAAAAAAAAAAAAAAAAAAAAAAAAAAAAAAAAAAACACACTCGTGCACAAAGTGGCTGTGCGTTGTGTGCATAAAAAAAGCAAACAAAATTGATTTGAAAATTGCACGAACAGTGAACTTAAACCACAAGAGCGAACAATGCACACATTATGATGACGACAGCAGCAGCAACGGCAGCAACGGCAGCAAACACTGCACTACACCACGCTACACTACACAACACAACACAACACAACAACTCTACAAATACAAACACAAACACAAACATTAAAACATGCTGGCGCACTAAAAATATGAAACATGCGCGAAAATATGACTTTGTTTGGAGAATTTCCTCATAGCGCAGCGATCACTCTGTTATTTGCCTCAGCCGCTGCCACGCCTCCCTCTCCGCCGCCGCCCACTTGCAATTCCACCCATTTGCCTTACTCACATATTTTTCCGTCCGTGTCGTTTGCTTTTTATGACGCTCAACATGTTTATTTTGGCTTAAATGTTTTGGGTGTTGTTAAAAACGGAAAAGTAAAAAGCAAATAGCGTTCTCCATGTCCACGTCCATGTCCATGTCCATGTCCATACCCGTGTCCATGTCCATGCCCGTGTCCACAGACATGTCCGTGCCGTCCACACAGCAATCTATTAAGTGCTAATAAGCGAGCTTCAACTCCACACAGTCCAAGTGCCCGTCGTATAACTTCTTGGCTAACAACAACCGCTTGTTAGTAATATGCACTTGCCAATGCAGCCGCCAATTGCAGCCAGACAGACATGTCGTCAAGAAGTTCAAGGAAATCGAAAGGAAATTTATCACTCCATAGGTTATAATAGAATTAGGTTTAAACTGAAATCAACTATAAATATTATAAAATTAATTCCAAATCGAACTATCGGCATGCCATGAATTATTTAGTGTTCATTTCAATATTTTAAGATCAGAAAAACTTTTAAATTGACTATTAAGTGGACTTTAGTAAAGTATATCTGAAAGGTTACACTATTTATATACTCTACATGCAGAGAATGATAACATTATTAATTGTATCTACATCTAAAAAAAGAAATAATTAAATCGTTCTTGAACAAAATGAAAATTTATCCTAATTCTGTATTAAAAATATTATTATCTTATCAAAAAGTAATTTTAAATTAATAAAAATTAAATAGAATTTATTTTAACTAATAAATAAATCTATTGATTCCAAAATTTGCCTGCTGGGTTAAATTTTCAAATTTTTGATTCTGAGAAAATTTATCAAATTTCTAAAAGTTAACAGCAGTCTTGTTTTAGGAATGACCAATCTATAATTGGTCTTGGAATTATCATAATTATTGTTATTTGTTGATTTTTAGCTAACAAGCTAAGAACTATAAGTTAGTATACTAGTCTAGCTACAAAATTTAATCCTAATTCAAAGATGTATAATTTTGTTTTGAATATTTCTTCTGTGCATCTTTGGTATTTGCAAAATGTTTGGTAGAAAACTTGTAAATCTTGCCAATATTGTATAAATCAATTATAGTAACATTAAAGTCACGATAACGGTCAAGGAGTTCCAATGAAAATACAAGTGGTTGTAATTGCAGTTGATAACACCACATTTTCCTGGAAGGTAAGTCAGTAAATCTTGTGGTTATTGGTTGAAGAGCATTAAGAAATAAACATTGTTTTACAATTAAGCAACACGATGACAACAATTAAATCTCTGGCTGTCTGATATCGATTTATGATCCTCCCATTTTACATCAGTCACTTTGCTTTGCTGTGGATGTCATTGACATTTATAGCCGCCAAAAGTATTATACAATCGGAATTGCGAACTTCTCGATTGATAAGCGAGCTCTTAGCACTTGTTGGCTTACACTCTCTTGACTCTTGACTCTTCGGCAGTATCGGCAGTATCGGCATCTTCGGCTGGTTTCGAATGGTTCGGTTCATTAATCTGCCTCGCCTGACCGCAATTAAATGGTATTTGCAACAATGTTGCAGTTCTATTTCCAGAGTGCCACACTCAGAGTCGAGTATGAGTTTTATTTGCAGCTCTCTGCTCTCGGTTTATTGATATTTGATAACATTGTCATGAAAGGCGGTTGAGTCGCTGTCAATGAACCACGTTTTGCAAGCGCTATTTGCATTCTATATCAAGAATTCGCAATTCCGTGTTCGGTATTCGGTATTCGATGTGCGCTTGTTGCCGCTAATCAGCTTAGGGCCAGGCCAAAAGCCTCTGCTGCAAGTGTGTGCGCTCAGCCGGCTGCTAAATGGATTTGGCCGTTTTAATTAGCAAGAAAATGCGGCAAACGCAAAGTAATGTGAACCATCCCCACACTTCGCCCCTTTGGGCCACGTTAACAGCTATCAATAGCAATAATAGAGACTTTGGTCGATTGCAGTTACGATGACAGCGTTTTGCAATTTTTGGCAACGAACCTTTGAACGGATTTCACGAATACGTATTTGGCTGTTTTTTCCTCATCGGTGTGTTTTTTATTTGCTTTATGCATTCCGCCTTTTGGCAAAGTCGTCGTCTCGTATAAATCAACTTTTTGTCATGCAAATTCGCTAAATAAAATACGGCAAGAGAGAATTTCGAAACATTTATGAACGCCACAGCAATGACCTGAGCCCCATAAATCAAATTGATTATTATTTAAGTAAAGCCAAATAAAATGAAAAATTTTGTTACGCTTTGACTCCCTCTCTTCCACTCTCTGTGTGCTTATCAGCTAGCTGGCGGCAGCTGCACAAGCTTTTTAATTTCTTGATATTGTGTGTGTTTTTTATGAATTCCATTTGGCGAAAATACAATATTATAAATATCATAAATACATGTGAACAGATACAAACAGCTGCGGGCTGAAGTGGAAAACATTTCGGTGAGAAATTATCACGAGCTCTTGACCACACGACATGTTCAATAAAGAGCATCGTAAAAAATGACGCTGGCTTATTAAAATGCGCCAATTTTCAAGAGTTATTAGACACCAGGGAAAAACAATTTTCCGGAAAGATATTGCCGACACAAGTTTCCGAGAAAAACAATGTCGGAATAAGAATCTTGCGTCCATTTCCGCATGTAGCAAATGAATTATGAGATCAACTCAACAAAAAACCCGTCAATACTCGCCTTATTCGCGTTTTTTTCAATCATTTTTTGAATGTTTCTAAATTTGCTTTTTCTTCTCATTATTATTATTATTTCTGCTTCAGTGTGTGTTTGTGTTTTTTTTTGCAAAACCATTTGAACTTGACCTTCATCATTTCAGCATCTCATTTGTCGCCAGCTTGTAAAAATGGTCTATTAAATATACATTATAAAGCTATATACGCCATGTACTCGCAGTGCTGCGCGGGTTGCGACAAAAGTTTGCCAAACTTGGGCAAACAACGAGCCAAAGATGCCAAGGCGAATGCCTTGAACACGCCACAAAAAAAAAAAGCAGAAATAATAAAAAAAAACGCTCAGGCAAAATGACTAATTTTTTTATGATTGATGTCTACATTTTGGCTGTGTTTTTTTTTGTGTTGTGTGTTGATTAACACACACGCAGATATTAATTTGTGAGTTGGTCAGTTTAAAGAAAGCAAATTAAGGCGCAAAGTTATAGGCTATATGCTATATAGAGTCCTATACTCTGACATGACTCTCACACACACCACCATAAATCATGAGCGTATGAATCTTAAACACTTGTCAGTCAGCTGGCAGCGTCATAATTTATAATCAGTTTGCTTTTCAAGCTGATTCTTTTTTTCCTTTTTTTTTTTATTTAAGCGACAAGAATAACAACAATAACAACAATAGCGATTCTCTTGTCAGCTTGTCCGTTGCATACACATATGTGTGAATAATTCTTTTATTTTTTTTTGGTTTTTTGCTTTATTTTATTTTATATAATTCTAACATATTTTTTCCGCAGTTTTTATAGACGTTTAAATGAATAATGTTTTCGTTTGTTTCGCTGTCGTTTTTTATAATATAGTTTTTGTTGCTTGATTTTTGCTTTATTTCTTGCTTGCTTAATTTTGTTGAAGTGTTCATTTTGTTGTCATGTTGTTTCCATGCGCCGCGCTGAGGTGATTTAGTGCGTTCTGATGCCAAATCTTCCGCCTGCTCTGCCACCAACAAACTCAACAGAAAAGTAGAAATAGAAAAAAAAGCGAAACGAAAAGAAAAGAAATGAAGAAAAGCAGAAGATAAGATGAAACGCAACTGAAGAAGACCTGCTAATTGAGATTATACGATGTTTTCAGTTCTTTGGACGCCCTCAAGCAAGGTCTTCAAAATCGAGAATCCGAAATAAATATATGTATACAAGAAATCAAACTAGTCTCTGGCGAGAGACGGTGTCCTACAAATATATGTGTGGTGTGTGACTAACTTAAACCGATAATATATAACTGGACAATAACCTTTTCGAGTCGATGATGTTTTCATTGGCTTGCTTTAACTAGTCACCTTTTCAAAAATTCTCAATCTCTCGTTGGCCAGTAGTATATCTTTAATCTCTTGAAATTTATTGCTCAAATCTTTTCACATTTAAAATCAAGATTCAATAGCAGCTTCCTTCCACCATGTGCTGTCTGTTTTTTTTTTGTTTTGTGTGTTGTTCCCATGCCAGGCAACAGCAAACGGATCACCAAATTAGCCAACTCATTTTGTTTAGCACAACGCCAGCCATAAATAAAATTAATTAACAAACACAGTCAACAAAAAACAAAAAAAAAAAACAGATACAAAAAAGAAAACAACGAATCATGCTTGCAGTTTTTTCTGTTGTATTTCATTCGTTTTAAATTTATTTTATTTAAATATCAATTTTTAAATGTCTTCATAGTAAAATGTTATCTGATTGAACAATTAATTAGTATGGCTTTTGTGTGTGTATATATTTATAGGACCAAAGCTCAGTTTGCATTTGCAGCTCCAAAACATTTAACAAAAGACAGATATTTACTCAGACAAATCTGCATAGATTGCGATCAAAATTAATTAAACATTAACTGAAAACGATGCTGATGCCTCATCATATCGAACCTGGGGGGATATTAATTCTCACACTTGGAAAATTCTCTCGACTCTCTTTCGGTCAGTCTTTTTATTTTTTTTTTTTGAATCGTTTACACGTGCAGGAGGCCAGCGAATAAAAACTGGAACCATTAAGAACCGCAATACACTTAATAAACAACAATAACGATTCGATTTGGCTAAACAAAACAAAGCTCGAGAGAGTGAGAGAAATCTAAGTGGTTCGGCCAGTTGACAATTTTATATGAAATTCAATAAAATCAAATTAAATACGCGACAAAAATGCTAATTACCATGCGCCTATCTCTCTGCCACATAAATTGTCGATGAGCTTGAAAAACTAACTAGCGGTATGGATAAAAAATAAAAAATAGAAAACACAAGAACAAAAATATATTTATATGGAGAGAAAAAATTAAAATAAACGACAAACTTGGTAGTAGGCGCAAAAACAACAACACGATGAAAATATACAAAAAAATTGTAGTTAGGTGTGGCATTTCAAACGGTTCGACGCCTCGCAAAGTGTTGTAGTTGTTGCTGGCTTTTTGCCCGCAGAGACTGAGCGAGAGAGAGAGAGAGACTTGAAGCTTGAAGGAAAGAGTTGGATTATGAACGACTGAAATATGCAAATTTATCTACAAGTCTCACATATGAACTTATAAATACATATGAATACACTTATGTCCATGTCTGTGTGTACACTTCACATATGTACATGTATGTATAAATTTATACAGCTTCGTGATGTTGTTGCTGTTCTCCTGGGTGTATATTTTTCACTCGTATTTTTTCTAAATTGCCTGAAAGCCGCATTTGCATAAAAAGGGTTGAGTAACTGAAGATTAACTGGCAGCACAACGGCAACGGCAAAGGCAACGGCAACGGCAACAATCAGAAGCAGCCACATTCGGGCTTCGAACCGCGGGCGGGGCTTCTTTGGACAGGGTGGGGCAGCAAAAAACGCCCCTGGGCTAGCCGCCAAGTCGCCAAGTCGCCAATTCAACTAATAAATAAATAATTATTTACTATCAGCAAGAAGTCTGTGCTTAAAGCAGCTTAACGCACATCAATAACAATCTATTCACAATATTTGATTTAGTGACACGGCAAAAAAGACGCTCGCCTCCAAGGAGTCCATAAATATTTAATATTTACCTTAATATGCAGATAGGCAATCTCAATATTTATGGTGCAATTACACGTATCCACAAGATACGCAGCCATAAATTCGCATGCTAATGAAATCGTTCTAAAGTGCGTCTATTGATAAGCACAGAATACAGCTAACAGAATGTGGCTAACAGGTAGCAGGACAGACACCTGTTGCTAGGAAGCTTCCTGGTTGCGAGTTCATTGGCATTTGTGTAGAATATTGAGTGGCATTCAGTGTGTGGCAGTGGCAGGCGCATGTGTTGCACGTCCTGTGCTGCTGCTGTCATCTGTTGCCAGCCGAAAGACAAAAGGACGCAAAGGTTGATGACACCGAAAGCCGCGTTTTGCTTCTACGCTTTTTACAGTTGCTTGAACTAGTTCCCTTTGGAGTTTTGTTGCTGCCGTTGGCCGATGTTAGAGCCCAACGGCACGTGGCCAAAAAGGGGCGCAAACTTTTCGTTAGCTAATTGCATAAGACTGGCAGCTGGCCAGCGAGAAAAAAAAACACAGAAAAATACAGAAAATAAAATAAGTTAGCTGTAGTTTTTCGTGCTGGCTCGATAGCGTTGTTGGTTGTTGGTGTTGGTGTTGGGTTGTTGCTGTTGTTGTTGTTGTTGCCCGCCTTGGCAAATCATAAAAATATTTATGTAAATTAATCATTTAACCCAAATGGGCCGACAACTATTTCGAAGCCTGCTTGGAAATGCGCAACACGCGCTCGGCCAACAAACAAACTTCACGAAAAATCTCTTCAGCCTGCGCAGTACAACAAAACAAATTATGGCGCACGGATTAGCATAAATTGTGAACAGAGTCGAGAGTCGAGAGTCGAGAGACCAAGAGACCCAAAGCTAAGGCTAAAGCCAAGCATGGCGTTGGCTTGTGGTTTTATTTTCTGACCTGCCAAATGGTCGTCAATCCGCCGATCGAGCGATCGATCGATCGAGGCGATCGAGGCGATTGCTTATATGGAACTTCTCTGTGCAGTCGAAATTCCAACTCATATTTATGTCAAAATCCATCAAAGCTTATGTCGCCGACACCGTTAGCTATGCTATATACATATGTTATATACTCGTTAGTACTGCAAATATAGTTCTCTGGTCTAGCTTGAAATCGGCTTAAAGCACAATGCTTGGCTGCAAATCCGACAGTGAAATAGTATGAAAGATACAAATGTATCTGTGCGCTACAATGTTGCTTTCAGCTTTCAGTATTAATTCATTTTAATGAATTACAAATGAGTTAAATGATTTGTTTGGTCCACACGTAGGCGAGATACATTCTAGCAATTTTGTTTGAAAATAATTCGCCACAATCTAAAAGCTGTCGAGGGGGGGGCGAAATAGTTGTTGTTTGCGGTGACTCAACTTCCGACGTGACAACCGGCAAGTTGGCCCCCAGGGTCTCTCTCTCGGGTATTCGTTTAATAAGCGAGTGTATTCGTAAGTATATTGACTTAATCGATGGAAAATTGATTCTTGTACTACATACATGCATATGTATAATTTGCCGTTTGTCTGACTGACTGACGTCAGCGTTAATTACATAAATACAAAACGATCACAAACGAAAAAAAAAACACGAAATACGCGAAAGCCAATCTCTGGCTATGGCACGACTTCAACTTTAATTCAAACTGAATCACTTAATTGCACGTGGCTGATTTATAACGCAACTATGAGTCTAATTTATATAGTAGTCCATAATATTCATTCGTTCATTTCGTATTCACAATTCCCCCGCTTGAGTCGAAATCTGAGTCTCTTTGCAAAAACCTTTTCTTGCTGTTGGCTGTTCACTGTTTTTTATTGTTCTGCCCAATAGCCTTGACCGTCGACATTGTTTGTCTCTCGGTGCCAAACTAACCCAACTAACCCAACTGGAGCCCCATTGGTACCAGTAATTAGCATATTTTGTGCTGATATGGGTCAGCATTTGTGCTGAAAACTGGGCTGGGCTGAACTCAGCTCAACTCAACTCAACTGCGACTGGAACTGCGACTGGGAAACGGGTATTGAATTCAACTACCACAAAAACTAAACTTGGCCCAGAGACGTTACGTTAGGTTTGGGGGGACCCCAAATGAAATGGAAAAACTTGGCATGTGGGTATGTGGGATGCTCTCCATTACGATAGATTGTCTCTACACACTTGGTTTTTGGGCCATGACAAATGACTTTTTGCGGCAGCGAATTGGAAACTGTTGGCAGCAGGGATGGCGAATAAGACTTATAGATCACATGAGAATTGGGCTTAAATAGAAGGCATTTTTGAAAACATTCTTGTAATTAGTTTAAAATAAAAAACTGATTCAGTAAAAATAAAATATAAGTTTTTATTTAAAGGTTCGAGCATGATTTATTATTATCAAATTTCCAATAGGAATATAAATTTGCAAAAAATTTCCCGATTTTCTGCAAAATTGAAAGAGTAACATTTATCAATTATTATAAAATCTGTAATTTTATATTTTTTTTGCTCATGCTCTTTTCTACTCTATTTTCACGTAAATAGAAAACGTAATATCATTATTAACTTTGAATTTTATTTTAAAGGTTAGACCATAACTTATGATTTAAAACTCTTCTCCGAATAAAATTCTGTAGTACAATTATATAGCCAGAGCAACTGAGGTCTTCAGGCTGTTTTGGTTATGCTTATTTATGAACATTTTCGAATTATTTTGATTAAGTTTTATACATTTATTTAAACAATAAAATGAGCAAATATATCTCATATTTGATAATATACCTTATTTATTATTTAAACAAGTTTTCAATGTGAATCATTTGCTTCAGAGCAAACACGCATGAAACCTATTGTGAATTTTTTATTTAAAGTTAAAGGAATTTTATTATATACATATATTTACTGTTTATATTGCTAAACTACAAGTTGCAGCTAATTATGGACTAACAATTTATAGTTACACCACTTTAAATTAAATTGTGTAGACTTTTCAACATTCTCTCTAGAAATTCCATTATTATTATTCAATTTTATTTTGTTGTGCTGTTTATAGCCTTTGCTTGTTACTTACAAATAATTGCAGGGTATTTGTGTGTTTGAGTTATAAGTACGTAGACTTATTTGCCTTAGGTTTGTTTGCTCTATAGAAGTTTTGCCGACGGCCATCGCCTCACCATCCACATCACCATCGACATCGACGTCAACATAGGCATCGTCATCGTCATCGGAGTGCCTTCGAGTCACTGTCACTGTCACTGTCGCTGTCCACTTACGAGAAGCAGCAGTGGAAGTGGAAGTGGAAGTGGACTTAGTCAGCATTTTGGTCGTGTCAACGATTAACATTTAACGACTGGCGAGCTGCGAGCTTAACTTTTGTTTAAGTTTGAGTTTAAGTTTAAGTTCTCATTCTCATTCTCATTCTCCGATTCCCATTGCCATTTTCAGTATGCATTGCCAGCGCCCCATTGGACATTGTAGGGTTAACATTTTGGCATCAGAACACACCCAGCAAATATTTCTATCTCTGTGTTAGTACCAGCTATCTATCTATCCAGTAGTTGTCATTTAGTTTACTATTTACTGTCACGCTCTCAAGTGCGCTTCAAGCTGACGTTGTCGATGTCGCTGTCGATGTCGATGGGCATAAATAGCTGGGCTGGGCTGGGCTCTCACATGTGGGCTGGGTTGGGCCAGGGACTCAAACTCATACTCAGACCCAGATCAATGGCTCTGTTGCTGTTACTATGCAATTAGTTATATGATAGACAGAGAGAGAGAGACTCTGTGAGTCGCCTCTTCTATTCAATTCGAGCTGGCAAATGGAAAAGTAATTGCTCTAAACCCAATTGCAGACTCAAATTTCAGCCAAAATCATTAAATTCCCCCCACGCTGTATAATATAGTTAGCGATGAAACTTTAGACTTTGCCAAATAAATTGCACATATATATATTTGCGAAAATATCTGAAAGATTTATTTATTTATGTTATTTTCTATTAATAAATGCGGTTATTCACTGAGTGTGAAATATGTTTCGCTTGCTTTTAAATTATATTAGTTTTGACAGTTTCGAGCTTAATTAATGCGTTTAGTTTTTAAATCACAGATGGTTCAGTTGTATCTTAAATTAGATTAAATAAAACTACGAATAGTTAAATGACTTAATTGATATTCTACTAATTGCAGTCACATATCAAAGTGTATAAATAATTTGAATGATTATTTATTTATTATATTCGTTAATATTTAAAATATTTGAATTTACAAATAGACTTTTATTTATGCCTGCCTGTGGAACAAAGTTTGCTAATTAAATGCAAAACTTTTCCATTTAATGAAAACGATTATTGATATTCTACAATGTGGTTAAAGTGCTAGAGACTTTCGGTTTTTTGGTCACAACTTTGCGAACAGCTTAATTTCGGTCTCTTTTTTGTGGCCCGAAAGCAGCTGCCTGCAATTTGTGTGTTGTGTTTGCCCGTTGACCAAGTTTGTTGGCTTTGTTGTTGCCATTGTTTGTCAAACGTCAAGCGGCTGTAAAGTTGACTAACTTAACAGCTTCGCCGTCGCAGTCAGAGTCAGAGTCTCAGTTCCGGCTGCCGCTGTCTCCAGACGCCCCTTCGCCTCTTGCCTCTCCGAGAGCCGAAAAAAATATCAGAGCGAAAAATTGTCTCGCTGGCTGGCGACAAAAACGCCGCGTCAAAAGCAAACATTTTGCGCGGCACAGTTTTGATTTATGAGCTGAAATTAAATTAACTGCTGCAGCAACAACAGCAACAACAGCAACAACAACTCCAGCAACAGCAACAGCAACCGCAAGAATTTAAAGCGCTGAAATGGACAACAAAATGCAATGCCCCAAGTCCAAGTTGGTTGTCCAGTTCCCAGTTCGCAGTTCCCAGACTGACAGCATAAAAAATACAAAATAAAAAGCAGAAATTGTTATTATTTCTGCTGTTGCCGTTGCTGTTGCAGTTGCAGTTGCTGACGAGGCTGCCACATTTTCAGAGAGTCACAAGGAAACCAATTGGCAATTGCAATTGCCATTCGCTGTCGCATTCCCTTTTCCTTTCCATTGCGATAAAGCGAAAATATACATCGTTAATTCTTTTTCTCTCTCTCTCTTTCTGGTTTGATAAAGGTGTATCGCGACTGTGCGGCGATAGTGTGTGCGTGTGCAGTATCTGTGTGTATGTATATATATTTTATTCCTCTTATCGGGGCATAGCGCACAAATAAAGTTGTATGCATTTTGCTTGTGCTTGTTGCTATCAGCTGCTGTTGCTGTTGCTGCTGCTGTGGCAACTGCCTCTGCTTGAGGCGTATCTATAAAATGCATATCTTTTGCTTATGTTTCTGTGTATTTTTTTTTTTCGTATTTCGACATGTGCCTCACAGACGACGACGACGACGACGATGGCGACGACGACGCCAAAAGCTGAAAAGCTGCAAAAAATGTGCGTGTGCAATTGCTGGGGACTGTCTGAGGCACTTGATGATGACGATGACGATGATGATGATGATGACGATGTTGCTGCCTCAGCCTGTGTGCCCTGTGGTTGCCTCCAGTTTTGCAGTTTTATTGTTGGGCCATTAACTCGAACTGCGCTTGGGCTTTTGGCTGCAGCAGCAACAACAGCAACAACAACAGCAGCGTTGTTGCACTTTTTGAAAGTTGAGTCGAGTCAGAGGAACACAGCAATTTTTGCTGCATTTTTCTCTTGTATGCTACAATTTATTTTTCTTCTCATTTTGTCAAGCTGCCTGACAACGTTTTGCCGAAAGGTTTTTGACATTGCAACATTCGAAGGTCTTTGGAATGGTGCAACAACAGCAACAACTTGGCAACTCTGTGATTGCAGCTGGGGAATTGGAAATTGCTTTAAATTAACGAAATAATTCAAATACTTTTCAGCTAGTAGAACTTCTCTGCTTATCAACGCGTTTTGTGGGAAACTCTTGCCAAGATTATGTCCGGAATATTATAGCTTTTGTATCTGGGCGACTGGGGAAATGTTAAATGTCTCGTAACATACAATCTACATTAAGTTCTAACCATCTTATGCCACACCTCTCTCCTCATCTTTCAGTCTCTAGCTAGTTGGAATGCGACCGCAGCGTATAATTAAACAATTTTCTTGTTAATCAACATTTTCCATTAACTGTTTGCTGCAAGTACAAAGCTTAATGTGCAACTGCGAGCCAAGAAATTGCTGCCTATTCATTCAAATTAATATGAATATGAATGTGAATATGAGTGCGGGCAATTTTTATTTAATTTGTAAGACAAATAGATTATGTTTCCCCTTTTCAGATTGGAAATAATTCTATGTTAAAACAATGTTAACATTTTTCCATTAGCATACGAATCTCTGTTAATGTCAAAGAATTTTAACCGAGAAGTCAGTAAATTTAGTATAAAGTTCAATTTATATCAGGCTTTCTGTCTTTGCCAAGCTTTCCTTTAAAACATTATATAATATTTTCTAATGTAAGTCCATAATCTAGCAATTTCAACTATCAGCTAAGTTACTCTATCAATCTAGTAAATTAATTTCTATGCTTGAAAGATTCTCCATCGAATCTCAGTTTATAACAAGTTAAGCTAGCTTCAAGCTAAAACTAAGTTTTAAAGTATTTTAAAAAAGGTAATTCCTATTATAAAATGCATTTTTTGAGAAACCAAAAACATAAAATAACTTTATAATTTATATGGTAAACTTTCCTTATTTTTCAAGTTTTCAGCAGATTCCTAATAACTTGAGGTTTTATTATTTTACATATTAATTTTCAGTTTTGTTCCTGTCTAAGTCTAATTACCATTTCTACACAGAACTCGAGCAGTTGTAAAAAATTAATTTCTTTAGAGAACAATTGTAAAAAGCACATTTCGAATGCTGGTATCGATAGACGTGTTATCGTCCTTGGCTTTTGAGACTTAACTGTTCGCCTGCAGTTGCTGTTGCAAGTTCTGTGCGTGCCTCGTTGCCCGTTTGGTGTTGCATGTGGCATGTAGAACAGATTTACGCTTCGTTTTGTTTTTTCGAGTTCTTTGTGGTCATTTAGCACTTGTTCTGCTGGCTCGTTACAATTTTGCAGATTTCAGTTTTTAGATGTTTTTCGGCCAGCATAAAAATTCTTTTTCTGCACGTTTTCACTGCATGCGAAAGTCGCTAGCGTTTTTTGTGTGCGGCTAAAGTCGCGTTCTTTATTGTGGCTTTTTTTTGCTTACGTTTGAGTTGCTGTTTTTTATTGGGTTGTTTGTTGTTTTGTGTTATTTGTTGTAGTTGCTGTGTTCGTTGTTTTTTGGTCTTCCAAGAGCACGGTATGAAGTTCCTACGAGTATTTAAATTGAACGTAGGAACTCTATACCTCGCTGATGGCAAAAACCAGGTAGCATATCTTTTTTTTTCTCTTTTCTTTTGGAATTCTTCTCCTCATTTCCTCCTCTTTTTCACTCTCACATTGGACAGCTTCAAAAGATTCCCAACATTTCTTTTTTTACCTCTTTTTTTCGTTGCTTTTGGGAACTTTGTTGTTGTTGGAACTCAAGTTCTTTGCACTTTGTTATTTCATTCTTTTTTATGGGATTCTTTGGTCGGATTTCTTGAGCATAAAATTGTTAAATTAATTTACGTCGAACATGTTTTCTACTTGAATTTAAACGCTCAATTTTTATTTCAATCAAATTGACAGTTTAATTTACGTCAAATATGTTTTTTACAGAATTTATTCGTTAAATTTTTATAGATTGCCTAAAAAGCTCAATTTTTTTATTGGCGTGTTTTACGACTTGTTGCTAAATTGTTTAAGGATTGATTTTGAATTTTGATAACTTCTTTTTATGGCTTGTAATTTACGACTCGATTTCCAAAATTATTTTTGCATTCTTTAATTTTTATTACTTATATCCATTTTTATAAATTTTTTTGCGTTTTAACATTTTTTGTGTCGTTTAATTTTATAAATTTTTTCTTGTTTTTAACACATTGTAAATGAATGGTAAATTATTTTTAAGCACAGCAAATGTTTAAATTTAATATTTTGCATTTGTTGCGATTTTATTTGAGATTCGTTAGATTTTTATTTTTTTGAAAACGCGAAACACAAGCGAAAAGTTGACGGCGCGACGGCAAAACACGGAGCGATTTGTTAACGTTTTGTCGCTGGCAGCTCCAAAAGTGAACTGAGAAAAACGCAACCGAGTCGCGCAGAAAATAACTCGAAAGCGGGCGGCGTCGACTGCGGCTGCGCGGCGGCGTCGCTGTCGCGCGAGTATCTGTGTGTGTGTTTGTGTGTATGTGTGAGAGAGCGTTGCTTATCTGCTGGTGCTGCGACTGCGACTGCGGCTCTTGCTATCAATCGATAATCGTCAGATTAGAAAACGTTGACGTTCACTCGGGCACGTAAGCAGCAGCAGCAGTCGTAGTCGCAGTCGCCGTCGCCGTCGACGTCAACAGCAGCGGCAGCGCTACAAGTGCAACTCGCACACACTCACACACACATGCACAAGCGATCAAGAATTTCCAGTTCGACAAGAACAAGAACAACAACAACCACAAACGGCAGCAGCAGCAGCATGCGTTTTACCGTTAACACAACTGAACGCGTTCGCCGTCAATAAGCGACTGAGCGACCACAAAGCTACAAAGCAACACGAAGCCGAACTCGCTTGTCGGCTTGTCGCTGTCGCCGTCGTCGTCGTCGTCGTCGTCGCTGCCGCTGCTGGTTGGCTGCTGCCACTGCGCTGCTTGCTGCTGCTGCGCTGCCGTTAACGTTTTTGCTGCTGCTGTTTTGGTGGTTGGTTTGTTGCCCTCTGCTGCCGTTGTCGCTGCAGCAGCAGTAGCAGCAGCAACATGCCGATGCAGCGTAACTTCGTGTTTTTTTTGCTTTGTAGCTTTGTCGCGCACGCAAATCGAATATGACGCAAGCGAACGGCAAACGGTGAAAGCTGTTTTTTGGTTTGTCGCTTTGAAGTTGTTGTTGCTGCTGCTGCTGCTGCTGCAGTCAACTGCGTGGGCGCCGCACGCGTTGCCAACTTAATTAATACAAAAAAAAAACTGTTTTTAATTAATGAAATAAGTAAATAATACTAAAAATAACATTACAAACAACAATCTTCAATACATTTAAATAGTGTACAAAAATACAAGCAACAACAAAAACTAAAGGGAGTTCGATGATCTGTTTACGTTTGTTTTGTTGTTGGTTCGTTGCCATCACGAGCAGCGAACTTACTCATAGGCCTATACGCGACGCTGGCTGCGCGGTCAACGCTGCGTATGTACAGTAGCACACGCCTCAAGTGTATTTGCACACGCACACACACACACACAGATGTTTATGTAGTCAGCGATATTTATCTAGATACGCGCGCGCGTTTGACTGTTACGCATACACACACATCCAAGCACTCGCTCACACACACGCACTCGAAAGAGCGAAAGCGACGACAACAACAACGTCCATTTATGATTAGAATTTTTGGCGCCTTTTTTACGTCTGATTAACACCTCAAAGCCGTTGGCTTTTTTTGGCCTATTCATTAGCAAATTCGGCACGTGTTGCGCTGCAGTTTTTGGCCGTCTTTGTTCTGTTCATTTATACCCTGGCAATGGGGCATTATAATTTTTATGACACTCTGTGCTTTGCATAATGCATGCGGCATAACCGATTCTATGCACACTACTACGTGACTTTTGCGTGTGTTTGATTGATTTTTTGCAGTTAGTGTATTTGCGCTTCGGCACGTTGAAGATAACTATTTTTATACCCTGTTCGCATTGAAAATGTGACTAAAGGGTATTATAGATATTCGCTTATGTATGTAACAGGCAGAAGGAGACATCTTCGACCCCATTATGCATATATGTATATTTGTGATCAACAGCAGCTGATTTCAGTCTGTTCGTCTAAGTGCGTGGATCTCTGAGGCTGTAATAGCTAGAGACTCCAAAATTGGAAAGTGGGTTCCAGCATTTATTACGCAGATCAATATTATTTTCAATTTTGGATGCCTAAGATATTATTATGATGAGCCTGAAACCGTATCTGAGCCACAAAATTAACTGTTTTCTTTTATATTATTTTCAAATGTTATAATTAAGATAATATTAAAAACAAATTTTTCAGTTTAAAATAATTAATAACATTGTTTTCTGTTACCTCAAAATCTAAGTTGATGAGTGATCCTATTAATTTGTTCTTATAAGCTAATCGGAACAGGGTATCTCGCAGTCGTACACTGTCGACTAAAACGTTCTAACTTATTTTTTATGTGCCTTTTGTTCGCTTTGTTTTTGCAGAGATAAAAAACGTTTGCTGCCGTGAATGACATCAGAGAAGCATTGCACAATTTTGTGGATTCAAAATTTATTTCAAATTGAGGTGCAATCAAATGTTGTTTGTTTGTTGTCATATATGTATATTTTGGGGCCATTCTATATTTGAGTTACTTTTGCTGCGCCAATTTCAGTTTCTTTGTTTGCTGAATGACTGACTGACGCTCTCTGTGTGTGTGAGTGTGCGAAAGTTTGCGTAGCTCTCAACTCAACTTTTGGCTCTTGAAAAGCATAATGAAATAAATGTTAACAATAACACAAAAAAAAACAATTAAGAAAGCTACAGGTGAGAGTGCTTGACTCTGAGATACCCGTGAGACCACATTCGTATACCCCAAAATATACTAAAATATACTGTATATTTCAAGATATACCAAACAGGGTTACATTGTGAATCAAAGCAACTAACTCCATTCAGCTGCCGTGAATTCTGTTCTATAAAATCGATTTTAAAAAAATTTTAATTTTTTTTCATAGATTCATAACAAAATTTTCAGAAAACCTTAAGAATTTACTTATGATTGCGGGTACCCAATATTACACTAGTTATTCAGGACGAAGGAGGCGTGAACCAAATCTTAATAAAACCATACTGAGAGAAATGCAGATAGATGTTTCATTTAACGCTGATCAAGAATATATATACTTTATAAGATCAAAGATGATCCATCGCAGCACTTTCACACATTTCCTATTGGCATCAAGTTATTATACCCTTTTACCCTACGAGCAGAGCGGGTATGGAAAATACTCACACAGACAACAACAACAACCTGTTTCCAAGCGAAACACCATCTATGTATGTGTGTACAACACATGCACACACACATCTGCATACGCCTCTGTGCGTGTGTGTGTGTGTGTGTGTATTTGGGTTTGATTTTCGCTTGGTTGAGTTGCTTTGTTGTTTTTGTAATTGTTGTTTGATTTCTGTGCGTTTTTGAAGGTCAACTTTTATTTTATGTATTTCTGTTTTGTTGTATTTTTTCAATTCTTTTTTTTTTTAATTTTTTGGTTTTTTACTTTTTGTCTGCGAGTTTAATGAGCCGTTTGCGTGGATAGGTGGGCTGATTGTGTGAGAATTGGGCTCTTTGATGACTTGGCTTGTTAATGCTTATGCAACGGGAACCAAATGAAAGCAACAAAAAATAAACAACAACAAAATTAACTGAAAATGTCATTAGCAGCAACATTAGCAGTCAACTAGTTTAGTTTTTTTTTGCGCCAGACAAAACACATTAAGGTTGTAAAGATCTCATAATCGCGGTTAGAGCGAAAAATAAATTCCAATTAGAGCATGATATCGAATCCTATTTGTGCCAAAAATATAAACAATTAGTTTTCAATATTTGAACTCAATTATGTTGAAAATAAAAATTGCTATCTATCCAAAAAATTTCAAGAGCCTAAACAGTATAATAACAGAGATATTAACATTGAGGTGGACTATAAAATAAACCTTCTGTTTCAATAACCCCAATAATCTCTCGCAATCGGAAAACTTAGGAAAAGCTCCCTTTATTGAGAGACATTAAAAAGCACATTAAAATTCTTAAAACTTATAAAAATGTCCAACAAGTCTTGCTCTCTAGAAGTCGTAAGCTTCGCTGTTCATTCAGAGTTTTTTGTTTTGCTGGGTTTATTTGTGAGGAATTATGCCCCCGAGATAAAGACAAATGACAACGATTAGCGTCAATTTCGTCAATTTCACAAGACAACTTGTAGAATTGTGGATTTTGGGGGAAGAAGCGAGTTCGGGTCGAGGAAATTAACGCCATAAGCGGGCCAATGTGTCAGACGAAATGACGCAACTGTCGTGGCAGCATTTAATTGAAATTATACGATTTTATGGCTAACTAAAGTTCCCCCCAAATCCCCACTCGATTTTGCCATATAGCGAGCATTTTCTTTGTGCTTTGACTTTGTGCTTTGGCCGAAAAGATGAACATAAATTTGAAATTTATGGCTGACACTTCAGCGCACACCTTGACGGGGCCCAATAGATTTATGATTATGCTTATACAAACGCATACATTTCATACATCAACAGTTCCTTTCATAATCTATGGACAGGTTTCTATTTATTATTATTAATATTATTATTTTTCAGCTTGTTTCTTTTCCATTTTACATATTTAATATGCCTGTGTTGTTGTCAAATGTTGTCGAAACTCCCAAAAAAAAAAAAAAAACATACACGAAAAATATATAAATTATAATTTGTTTTATATGCTAAAGCATAGGGCGTCATTAGATGTTTGTTGGTGTGTGTGTGTGTGTGTATCTAGTCTGCTGTTTCCCCCATATCTACAAATATATATAAATCTTAAGCGTCGCGACGCGTAGGTGCAGCCAAAAAACCAAAGCCACAACGGCCACACATTTTCATTGCTTGTAGCACGCCCCGTTTCTTAAGGTCTGCATACCCAGTACTCTCTAATCGAGAGGGTATATCAATACGGAAGTGCTGCTTCCATGCGAGAAAAAGTAATATATTGTAGCTCCACAATAAGGCAATCCAAATAGAAGATTTATGTCCTTACTTAATCTCCTCCAATTTTATATTACAAAATATCACATTACATTAATGAATTATATTTTTAAAATCAAATCTAATAAAAACTTAATTCTTTCCATGTAAACTAAAACATATTCCATTACGGAACCTTTAATGTCCGAAAACAATTTTTAAAATACACTTTTGAGAATCGTAACCAATAACAACTGATTCATATCATCCAAATCAATTATTTTATATCTGCAAATACGATTTCGAGACAATCGAAAGTGATAAATGTAACTTAATTCTCAATTTATGTAGACAATTTTTTCCTCAACTCCCATTTTATTAATATTTCTATTAAATTACATTTTCAAAGGAACCAAAGGAATAAGAAAAACTCATTTCTCAATTTATTTATAGCGTATCTGTGCGTTGAGCAGACTCTGGCGCACTTTGCTGACTTCATTACTTTTGTTTCTCCACTCATTTTTGAAAATTCGTTTTAGAAATATGTGTGTTTCTGTTCGGTGAGAGTGTATGTGTGTGTGTGTGTGTGTGTTGGCTATTATGTTTTCAGCTTGAATATAATTCTTGTTGATCACTCATGAATTTCAATGGAACTTACGACATAAATCAGCTGTTGAGGAATCCTACGCACCAGCTAATGACTTGCAGATAAGTCTGTGAGTTCGGTCAGTTTCTCTACTCTCTGTGTGTTATCAGTTGATAGACGGGGGAGAGGAGTGACAGCGTGAGGAGAGGAGATGAGGGGGAACAGTAACAGTATCAGTTTCAGTATCAGTATCAGTCGTTGCCGTCTGTGGTCTGACATCATTTAAATTTCGCAACGGTTGCTTATTGCTTTCCAATTGCTCATCGAGGGGACGTGTCGAAGGCCCGCAGTGAGTGTGCGATTAAACCATACCTCGAGTGAGTGTGTGAATATGGGTGTGTGAGTGCGAGTGCGAGTGCGAGTACTCGTATTATGTGCTGATAAGATTGACGCGCTCTCTGAACCGCGTCTCTGTCGACAGATCTAAAAATAAATGCTTGCAACGATAAACCATAACCGTCTATATATAACTGTTCTGTTTAACACACAACTTTTACAGCAAGTGTAAGAGTGTGTGTGTGTGTGTGAGTGTGTGTGTGTGTGAGTGTGTGTGTGTGCCACAGTTGCCAAGTTCTTTGCCAAGTTTTTGGCACAGTTTTAAAAAAGGTCTGCGGGTGCAAGCGAGACGTCGACAGTCAAACGAATGTGTGAATAAGAGAGTGAATTAGTGTGAGTGTGTGAATGAGTGTGTGACTGTGTGTGTGACTGTGTGTGCGTTGCAAGCCAACACAAATATGGCAGTCCTGCGTCCTTTGCTCTGGGCCAAGAAAACAACCACGAGCAGCAAACTGACAAAAGTTATGAACTACCCAAAGAAAAGTACTCACGACTCAGACTCACACTCACGACTCACACTCGTCGCACTCGCATTCATATCCTGTATGTGGGGGTGGCTATCACACACATGCCACACACATGCCACACACACACACACACACACACTTGCCACACACACACACACACGCATGCTTAAGTGGCACATTGACTTCCTCGTCGACTTTATTTTTTGCTTCCCCTGCAACATTTTCTCGTTGCCTGCCCTCGTTCTTGTTCCTGTTTGGTCTATTGATTATTGTTTTCCATTTGCTTCTCATTTTCCACGCAAAACACACACACACACACACACATTCGTACTGTGTGTGTGAGCGGTGCGGTTGCCTTGACCTTATCGTTATCCTTTTCTAGCCACATTCAAATTATGGATTTTCACAGCAAAATGTTTTTCCAACGTTTTCGATAACTGCGTTTCGCCGCGTTGCGTGACTATTTAATATTCAGTTAACGTTGTTGTTACTATTGCTGTTATTGTTGCTGTTGCTGTTGCTGTTGTTGGGGCTGCTGTTAAGGGAAATGTCTCATAAAAATGATTTATGCCTAATTGCGTGTTTGGGCCGGAAAAACGTCTTGAAACTGCGCTGGCAAAACTATTGCTGCACCATGCTCCAATGACACCAGCTGCAATAAAGGGAAAACTATGAGGATAAACTTGCAACTTTATGTTGAAACTTGCTTTGCCACGAAGAAGTTCTTCTACGGTCCAAATCAGTCTAATTGTATGAGGTTATTCTTCAAATAAGTATATGAGTTCGATCTGAATTAATTGGCTTACAAAAATATTTAAGACGATTTACAATACAAATTAAATCCTGATTGCGAGCTCGGAAAAATTAAAGTTTTATTCTAACTATTTATAGCAAGAGAACAACAAAGTTATCCAAAAGTTCTCAAATTTTATTTAAAGAAAATATAAATTAATTTAAACTGAATTAAAAAAAATGGCCATCAAATTAATTTGCTAACAAAAACATTAAAGAAATATTCTCAGACATGGTGAAAATTAATCAGATATTTGTTTCATCTGAGAATCGAAACCGACTATTTTTATAGCTCATACATATTTATGCTTTAATTTTAAAATTTATTGGCATAAAATTGAACTAGCAAACTCTTGAATATTTTTAATATTGACTGCCAAAATTGATCGTTGTAAATGGAACATTAAATTCTCAACACATTAAATGAATGAATTCGAATATATATTTTTCTTTTTCTTCAGTTCAAAAGGTATAGAAAATATAATATTAATTTGATCTGAATTAAGCGAGGCAGCCTTCAAATTAATTGGTCAACAGAAATATTAAAGATGAGTTAGATATGATGAATCACAAGCTGAGATTCTTTTGTTTTGTTAGTGCTCTAATTTTGAAATGTATTCGAATTTGATTGCACTCACAATCGCTTGAATAATATAAATATTGACAACCAAAATTGATCGTTGCAAGCGGAACATTTAATTCCCAACGCTTAAGTGTCTTTGAAGCAACTTCTAGTGATATAAATAAAATTTTTTGTTTAGCTACTTTGCAGTTTATTTTTGTTGGCGGTTCTCTGAGAGGTTTCCAGCTAAATTGCACTCTTGGCGCATTAAAACAAAAGGCCAAACACACCTTGAGCCAACTTTCCCATTGAGCCAAAATGTGTGCGCACTTCAATTTTTATAACGCTGCCAAGTGCAGTATTAACAAATTGTGGTTATTGGATGGCAGACAAAGAAATAAAAAACTGCTAAGCAAACACTTGGCGACGGCGAAGCTTCCACTTCCACTCCCAGGCGATCAATTGATCGGGCAACATGAGCTTGTCAATCACATATACTATATAGACAACATATCATGTATAGCCCAGCAACAACAGCGATTTAAATAAATTCAGCTGCGTTTTTTTTTGTTCGCTTTTGTATTGTGTTTGTTTTGCAATTGAAAGTCAATTGAGCGAAGTCTCTGAGCTGAGCTGAGAGGGAAGCGAAGGGGAAGGGGGAAGGCTGCATTGAACTTCTTGGCGGGTTTCGGGTCTGAGACTGTAATGTAAATGCAAATTCACGCAGCGCTCGCGGCCAAAATGCCTTTTGAACTCCCGATGCCCGATTCTCGATTCCCCCTCAATCGGAGAAAGGTGAAGCATAAAGGAGAGTTTTTTTTCTTCTTTTTTTTGAGGCATGGGGCAGCTGCTGTCATGCGTTTTAGCAATTTGCAAATTTACAAGTTCTACATACGCGGCGCATGTTTAATATCAAATTATGAAACGAAGCAGCTGCTGCTGCTGCTGTTGCATCGTCTGTTGCATGCCTCTTTCCTTTCCAGTGATTGCGAATGCATTTTCAAGTGCCACACGGCAACATTTGTATGCAAATTGCTGCTTGGGCGAGTGCACGAGAATGCAACATGTTGCTGCCTCTCGAAGTTGCTGTTGTTGTTGTCTCTGACTTTTCGCTGCGGTCGCCTGCAAATAAAGAACGCATTGAGTTTTTATTAGTTTTTGATGATGCTCATAAAACGACGCGACGCGGCAGCGATGATAAAAATCTGTTTGCTTAAGTAAAGTGAGGCATTTAGAGGCGGCAGACGAAGTCTTCTCGGCCTCTCGCCAGTCGCCAATTGAATCAAGGAAATCACTTTGATTGTAAAATGTAACTAACCATTGCTAAATGTCATAAAACGAGCCAAGTGTTGAGTTCTTTTTGAGTGCTTGACTTTTACAGCCACTGTCAGAGATTGTTCTCTGTCTGTCCGTCCGTCTGTCTGTCTGTCTGTCTGTCCGCTGTGAATCAAATGCATTGACATGCGTGGGCTGTGAAAAGAGTTAGAGGCCGCCACGCAGCTGACTAATTGCTAGTAAAACACGCCAATTTAGTGCAAATAATTGCAAGGTAATTAAGTGTAGTGCCAACTTTATGGCTCTGACATAAAATGCCAAGAATCCTGTAACTTTAATATTTCTGCATCAAATTATATACACTAAACAGTCGGATTATCTATATTACTTAATTAGTTTTATTAACTCGCAGAGCAGGAATATTATTATCAAAAGCGCAGCCATTTTCTTAAAAAATAAAATTACACTTTTTCGCAATTAAGATTTTGTTGTGAAAATCTTCTGAAGATACGGAATTAATATGTCGGTAAATGATATTGTGTTGGTTATTGTCCACATGAATATTGGAAAAAGGAATCGAAATCTATTAAGATTACATTTTTACATTAATTTAAGCTCAAACTGAATTAATGTAGGATACGAAATTTGCGAAATATTGATGTGATTATAATTTTTCGATTAATAACCCAAAAATATCATCTTGATCTTCGTCTTTTTGACTACGAACTATGCTATTCAAAATATCTTGTTATTATTGTCGTTATTTACTTTTAAGTCAATAAGTAATATACATTTTATTTAATTTTAATTGATTGAAGTTAACATATTTTTTTGATAAATTAAAATAATATTAACAAAAATTATTTAAGAATAAGTATACGAATTGTACACTCCATGAACTTCTGCTCTCTGTTGCATTAAAAATCAGTTAATAATTCGCGCTGTGCTGCCCGTAATGATGATGATTGTCCTGTTGCATGCCACACATCATGACAATTACAACAGAGAAAGAGAGAGAGAAAGAGGGAGAGGGAGAGAGAGCCAGCAATTGCTGGCTTATGCCGGCTTATCGACAATTACGTTAATAGTGGCAGCCCTCGTAGCATGTGCTCATCATAAGAACTATAATATTAAATGGACTTTTAGCTAAATTAACAAAACATACGCCAGGAGGCACAGAGAGGGAGAGAGAGTAAGAGAGGGGAAGGGAATGCGGCTAATCGCGGGGCGATGACGACCTCAGTCTGACGCGCCCCTTTGCATTGTAGAATGTGTATCTGTATCTGTATCTGTGAGTACGTGTATCTGTATCTCTGTCTCTGTCTCTGGCTCGCTCTCGTCGCTCGCCTAATGACACAACATTTCATTAAAAATAATTTCACTAAACATTTGACGTATTACGTTCAATTGGCATTTCAAATGACAAACTCTCGCACACACACATTCAAATAGAAATAAAGCACATAATGGCACTAATCGTCAAATATGTATTTAGTTTTGTTCTCGCGCTTGTTACACATTTGTTGTTGTTGTTGTTGCTGTTGTTGTTGTTGTGGTTGAGCTTGTTTTTTTTTCGTGTCTCGTTTGGTTTGGTCGAGGTCTTATCAGTTTGTATCGCTGTTAAAACGTTTTTAATTTCCTATCGCTGGCCAACGATCATTTAATTATAGTGCTTCAAAATGTATTTAGTTAGCCCCAAAGGCGTAGAGCGAGAGCGAGAGCGAGAGCGGGACACTGACTCAGTTCGCAATGATAAATGTGAGAAAACAGGAAACGTGACTCACGAAACCATCTCAATTCGGACGTTATCAGGTGACTTTTTGTCACCCCAGTTTTGAGTCTCTGACTACGCCACTGCATAACATTTTATGTGTGATCCAAAATTGATTTAATTGTTGATTGCGAGCACATGTTTTGCCACTGATTAAAATGGGGCAACATGGACTGCAGCTACAGCAGCAGCAGCCACGCAAAAATATTTTACAAAGATCTTTATGAAATGTCAAGGAAAGATACAGATACAAAGAGCGAGAGAGACAGAGTGCTGCGAGTATAGATACTGAAATTATACTATTTGCTGTCAATCAATGTCAGTGCAAAAGCCGAGCCATAAACAATATCGGATTTCTGGCCACAGAATACTAATTAAATTACGCAAAAAAGGCAAAAGGCAGCAGCAGCAGCACCAGCAGCAGCGGCAGAGTGAAGCGAGATTTCCAATGTGCAGATAAGCGCGCACACAGCAAGGAAACGCGCTGCGAATGTATCTGCCAGATACAGATACATATACAGCTACAGCTACAGCAGCAGCAGTTGTTGTTGTTGTTGTTGCTGTAATGCTCATGCTGCTAATAATAATAATAATGATGTTGTTGTTGTCGCTGCTGCTGCTGCTGCAGTTGCTAATTTTAAACTTTTTGGGCCGAAGTTGTTGCTTGTAATATATTTTAATTTATGCTCGGTTGGCAATACTTTTGGCCAGCAGCAACAGCAACAGCAACAGCAGCAACGCCGCATTTCAGCCACGCTGTAAAATTGCGCGTAAATAAACATTAATTTTAATTTAATGAATTAAACTGCACTGACCAGCGTGGACATGTAAGTATAAAGACATCATCAGCAGTGGAATTTGTTGCCCCCTTCTCGTCTTCATCATCGCTTGCTGCTGAGTCATTTTTTCAGTCATTCGCTGCTCGTCGCCTTGGCACAATAAATATGTAAGAGTTTCATTTCATTTTTTGCTTTTCCTTCATGTTTTTGCGCTGCTTTTTTGTTAGTCGATTACGCGCATAGTGCAAGTGTTTTGCTCGCATTGCTGCACCAGAAATATGGTGCAAGTATCTAGAGTGCATGCGTCTATTGGTGGCTGCGTGTGGGATTTGTCATTCATGGCAACATGTGGCAGCGAACTCATTGAGGAATGCACAAAGCGAGCGGCAAGTCAATCAAGAGGTACAATTTCACATAGTAAATATATACATTTATTCACATAATAAATATATAGGTATAGATCATAATAGACTAATAGAGAGCTGATGTAAAAGACAATTCCCAACAGATCGCAGAGAAGCTAAACGAAATATCTTTTATTCATTTATTTAAACAAACTTAGTAGTATGATAAACAAAGAGAGAGTAAGAAAAGAACTAGTTAGACATGAAAAACAATTCCCAACAGATCTCAAAGAATCTAAACGAGAAGAAACCGATCACTTGATTAAATCGAATGCATTTCAATACAAATTAATTAAATTAAATAATGAAAATAAAAAAAATGTATTTTTGTTTAGATTTTTCCACCTCTGCCTCCTTAATATTATTTAATATTATGACAACTATTCAAAAATTCTGTATCTTTTTAATAATATTTGTGGTCTACGAAGTTTCAGATTATGTCTCTTATTTCATTTAAAAAGTGTCTCAAGAATTCTTACTTCCGATATCAAAATCCTAGTTTTAGAACCTATGTTAGCTTTTGGCAATTAAAAATCAATTTGACGACAACTCTCAGTAGTTTGTTAGATAGTTGATACTAGCATTAAAGTATCTGCAAAGTGCTCAGATCAAACAAACCCGAGTCTATGATTAAAATAATTGTTATAATCGAATGCGAATGGCAATTTAAAAAGAAGTCTATTTGGTTAGCCAACTAACTATAGTTTAGAGTCAACTCTACGACCGATGACTGTGCTCAAATAATAGCTCAATCTAGATAATATCTGAGAGCCAAGCACTTGAAAGTACAGTCATCGTATGGGTTGTTTATGCAACAGGCTGTTTATTAGCCATGGCCATAATATGCACCCCAGCAGCTGACAACGAGTTGCGACTAAAAAACATAATTAAATATGCAACCAAAAACTATGTACAATTAAATTAGCCAGCGTCAGAGTTGCAGTGTTAGTTGCAGTTGCAGTTCACATTGTTGGCTTGCGGCTTTATCTTTATCAGCCATGCATCGCCAGTTGCCAGTTGCAAGTTGCAAGTTGCCAGTTGGCTGTCGGTTGCTTGCAGCGATTTCCTGTCAGATTTTGCATAAATAATTTTTGATAATCAGAGCTGTGCTGCGACGGGCACATAAATTTAATTAGCAGCATATGCTGCATTTAATTAGCAGTAAGCTCATGACTCTCAGTGCGTCTAACTGTTGCTGCTGTTGTTGCCGCTGTTGTTGCAAGTTTGCTGCAGCTACTGTTGCCGCTAGTTTAATTGAAATTCACACGATGCGAATGTTGGCGCTCATTTGGTAGGCCAACTGCGTGATTCGCTGTTTGTATTTTTCATTATTTTGTTGATGCATTATTATTATAATTCCTTTCTATTTTTCTATTTTTTCGCATTGCATAAAGCGAGAGAGCGAAGGAGCTAGATGGGGAGATGAGGCAGGCAGCGCTTGGCTCGCTGCCTCTGCTATATGTGGCATGCATAATTAGCAGCCAGCCTAGAGTTCGAGTCGCAGTCGAGTGGCGAGATATAAAGAATTTTCATTTTCATTTTTTATTCATATTACCAACAATAAATTTGTAATCAAAACACATTCTACATCTGTGTGTGTGTGTGTGTGTGTGTGTGTGCCCCACTTGCTGCCTCTGTTTTCAGTATTTTTTTTTTCAGTTTTTTAATGAGCCATTAAGCTTTAGATTTCTGTGTTTAGATACGCCCGAAGTTTTGTCTATCTCGCTCGCATTCAATGCATTTCCACGAATACGAAACGAAACGAAACGAATTAAGTTATTAGACACGCTTGAGCTGCAAAACTGTAGAATCAATTTGTGAGATTGTTAGATGATCGCCGAGCTGAGCTGCATGCCACAAGCAGGTGAGAAGCCTGCAACTCCCACACACACACACACAAAATAACCGACATAACTAACTGATGACTGTCATTTAGTTGACAGCTGAAAACTTCATTAAAATTGTAACCACACAACAGGAAAAAAACGTAAAGAAAATGCTGTCAAAGTTTGTTTATTTTTGTTTAGCAACTTTTCGCGCTCACATGTTGGTTTAGGCTAATTTTAGTTATTGAGAGAGAGAAAGAGAGAGAAAGCGGGCATTGCATGTAGAAATTTGTTCAAACAGTGCTGCAAATATTAATAAAAAATAATCAACAGTGCAAATATGTATAACAACGAACGAATCGTATTACAAAAGCAGTTAGACAAATAAACAAACAGCAGATAATAGAGCAGGCAGCGTTGAATGCGAGGCAGGCAGACGGACTGACGACAACTGACGTTCTCGGTTCTGGAGTCATGCGAACACCACTGACAGAGCGACTGACGGACTGATGGACTGAGGGACTGACAGAGTTCAGAACCAGCGAGCGAAGGGAAAGCCAGACAAACAAATAATAATAAAATAATAATTGTTTGTCAACATTCGTTTAGCATGTGCGTCGCAGATACATATGTATCTGTAGCTGTCGTTGTAGCTGTGTGCCTGAGATACATTTACAGTCAAGTGCTCGCGTCGCTGAAAGGGGTGTTTGTGTTTGCCACAAATTGACAATTGTCTGCATTTTGGCATGAAATGTAACAGTTACACACCAACAAATACGTATTGCAGAAATATATATTTTTAGCTACACATTTGTATCTATAGCATTTAAACTGCGTTTTGCGGTTGCCCCACGGCAGAGGTGAATGCCACACGGCAACAGAAAAAAACTCTGTATGTATTTCAACTGGCATTCAGCACGTCATTTGCTTATTCAATTTCATGACACGATGTCGCATTCGGTCTATTCTCGCGTGCGTCACATAGGACAGGCATTTCTCAAGCCCAACAACGCTGCGATAATTGATGATAAATGTTGTATAATTTGACAAAAAACCAGCTGAAGAACAAACGAACCTCAACTCAACTCAAAGACAAATAGTAAATGAAACGCGGCCGAAAGGAAGAAAAAAAACCAAACGAACCTTGTGGCAAACATATTTTTGAAAAAAATGTGGCACCCGCAATTATCGCTAGAAAGCATTTCCAAATAATTACAACACATTTCCACACACAGAATGTTGGATGGAAAAAAATAAAAAGGAGCTGCATAGTCGAGTTTTTAGTTGTTACTTTGAATATATTTAGTGGGGCGTGTCTGCGTAATTATGTAGCCAGTAATGGGCATATGAATACCCTATGATTGCGAGCTGTGCGATAAGGGTAGCTATTTAATAAGCTGATAGTTTGCTGCCTATTTATATTTCTTATGAATTATTCAAGTACAACACAATGCGAGAGAGAGCGGAGATGAGGCATTGAAATTGCGTATACGTCATGTTTAATCAACAAACGAAACGAAATTCTATTTAAAACGCACAACTACAACTAATAATAAAAGAACAACTACAACAACGCTGCAAGCAGAGTGTCGATGAGTAATTGCCTCATAAAAATTATGTGGAAATTAATTTTCAGTGTTTTCCGTGCAGCGGCAGCGGCAGAGAAGAAGCAGCAGCAACAGCCGCAGCTATTTATAACTATGGAAAACAACAAATAAAAGCAAACGAGCAACAAAATATTGAAATATGAATGCAGTTCTCTCTCTCTCGCTCTCTCTGTCGATCTCTTGGGGCACTTGTCGTGGTTCCACCTGCCAAAAATTCAAAAATAAAAACACGCTACGTCGTCGCTTGACACTTTTGCCATGCCCCATTCTCTACCCCAAAAAAAACAAAAAAAAAAACAAAATCATCTCGCTGCATACACATGTTGGCTTTCTTTCTTGTTCATGTTCATTTCACTTGGTTGCTATTTTTGGCTTGGATGCGCCTTCAAAGCCCGCGTGTTACATATTAAAATTAGTATGCAATATTTTTGTTTCAACCGAAATAACAAAAACAACAAAAAATTCATGTTGCGCTTTTTTCCTTTTTTTCTCACTCTCTCATGTTTATTTCTGAAGCGTTGAAAATAAACCGTAAATAATCGCGTTGGACGGGGCCGGGCGGCTTTACAATCAATTCACTTGCACACACACTATATACGATGTATACACACATATATACGATATATACGATATATATATGTGTGAATGTGTGGTTATATTTATAATGAGTTGAACGCTTGCACTCGTCGCAACAAATTTCAAAATTATTGGTAATAAAAATCCACCTTCTCTCTCGACTCGACTCGCACTCTTTCCTTTCCCCTCAGTCTCCCTGCTCGCATTATGCATCATAAAATCTTGATATTTAATATATGTTTAGAGTGTGCGTTGCCTCTGAGGCAGCTTCTGCTGCTGCTTCTGCTGCTGGGAGATTTTAAAATATTTAAAAATGAATTATATAAATATGCATAAGTTTAAGTTTAAGTGGGCACAGCTGACATTTAGCTGTCTGTTGTCATTGTTGTTGGTGTTGCTGTTCTTTATTATTTTTATTGTTATTATACATACACGTATGTTATGTATGTGACTTTGTTTCTGGCCCATGACGCATGCGGAAACTCGCAGCGAGGGGTCGTCGCCATATGGGAAGACCGCACACACGCTTGACCAGAGATGGCTTTTATATTCATGTAATTAGGCTTTCATTAAGCTGCCATAAAAAACAGCCGAAAACTTACAGATTACAAATTCGTAGATAAAAAATACAGTTCTCACAAGTTTCTGTTTTTTATTAGTTTAAAATACGGTTCTGCTTGTTTTTTGTTGACAAATTGTCCCGCGTGCATTGATGCAAAAAACTTAAATGAAGCGACATGCTGTTGAAATGTCTGCAACGCCTTCGCTCCTCAACCCTCTTCTGGCAGCCCTTTTGTGTTGGACCTTGCCCAGTTCGGTTCAGTTCAGTTCGGCTCGTTGCATGCATCTAGAAGATACAAAACGTACTCGTACGTTGCGTGCACTTGCAGATACTTGAGCGTCAACGTCCATTGTCAGTTTCAGTTCAGTTTTTTCGGGCTCGTCGTTCGTTCGTGAACAACAATGTGAATTGAAAACTAATATGCCGGGCCATGAAAGGAGCAACAAAGCAAATGACTAAGCCCGCACTTTTGCTGCCCCAAGACAATGTTTGCTCTGCTTACTTGGCTACCTCTTTAAATTGTTGTCGTTCTCGTTCGAGTTCCTCTCGGATTACATGCCAAAAAAAATGAGAAAAACAAAAATAAAACAGAAAACAGAAAAGGAGGCACAACATTTGAGCCTCGCTGTTGCAATTGAAAACTGAGCTTGACATTCTTGTTGTTCTTTTGGTTTATGGATTGGCCAAAAAATTGAACTTCGACTGGTTCGAGCAGGCTTGAGCTGGTTACCGTTAGAAGTCGGCATATATTCCCCAAAAACTTCAACTTCAACTTCGACGACGCTCTCTCTCTGTCAAAGTCTGTCTCTTCGGTTGGCATTTTTAAGTCTTCCTGGAAGCGTAAGCAATATGTCGCTGCGGGTGCGGGATTCGTTCGTTAGGTTCTAAATTTCAGTTTCAGTTTCGGGAGTGAGATTCCAATTAAACGAGCAGCGACAAGAACAACAAGCAGGGGCAGGAAAACATAAAATGCGAATGAAAGCAAACGAGGCGAGTGCATGGCAGCAATAATTCAATTAGCACTGTTTCGTTTCATAAAAGTATTAGTTGATTTTTTTTAATTAATGTGCAGTTATCATGCAATCCGATTAACAGTCCGCACTCAACTTCAACTGCGACTTCGACTTTTGCTGTTGCTGTTGCTGTTTCAGTTTCTGTTGTAGTCGTAATTGCAACGTGTTTGTTATTTGTAGTCCAAGCGAGCAGCGAGCAGCGAGCGCTTGTTGTTGTTATCTGCCAAGAATGCTAATTATAAGATTAGTGCAGACTGGGTTTGTGGTTGTAGTTGTATCTCAGCATTCATCTCAGCTGATAGCGCGCACGCAACGGGACAAAGACAGAGGCGGCGAAACTGTTGACAACAATGTCGACTGCGACTTGGCAGGCCAAACAGATACAGATACTGCAGATATGCCTCATAGATACAGATACATTTACATCTACATCGGCTACATCTTGCCATATTTATTTGGTTTTCGATTTCGATTTCGCGATTCGCGATTCGCATTCGCTTTTTGTTTTATGCTTGAAAATGCGAATGCAAACACAATCGCACACCATCTACGCGTATGTGGAAATGCAATGTTTATTTAACAAATCGCATGCCCGCAATGTGTTAGATAATATGTTATGTTTGGTAACACGCTTAATATGTATCGCGTAACCGCTGCTCGCTGCTCGCTGCTCGCTGCGGTTGCCAGCCAACAATGATTTATAGAGTTTTCCAGCCTGGGACTCAATAGAACTCGCCGACAGCGCTTGAAATATGAAAGCCGTAAGCTGGTAATTGCATAAAGTAAACTTTTAGTTTACTAACATTTTTATGTGCTGTAAACTTTTATTTTCTTGAAATAACACATTCTATTTTAACGTACAAATGAAATGATTCAACTTGTGTGAATAAAAATTTTGTATTCAGATTGATTATTTTCAAAAGTTGCTGCTGCGAATGTTGCTCTAATCTCCTTAATATCATTTATTTAGAATTGTATTTTAATTTGTTCTTTCTTCCATTTGCATGTTGTATTTTATATATAAAACTATTTAACTTGTTTGAATATAATTTTTGTACTTAGTTTATTTTTAAAACCTATTTTACAAATGCAGCTCTAATCTCCTTAATTTGATTTTCTCAACAAAAATGTTTAAAACAATAGATTTAGAAATTTATTTAAATTTGTTCTTTCTTGCAATTGCATGTTATTTTGTACACATATTCAACTTTTTTGTATAGCATGTTTGTGCTTAGTCTATATTCAGAAGCTGCTGCTACAAATTTAGCTCTAATCTCCTTAATTTGTTTTTATCAAAAAATGTTGAAAACCCTATTATATTTAGAAATTTATTTAAATTTGTTCTTTTTGAAATTGCATGTTATTTTGTATTTATTATATAAACTTGCTTGATTAGTATTTCTGAGCTTAGTTTATTTTTATAAGTTTATGCTACAAATGTATCTGTAATAACCATTATATATTTTTCTCTAAAAAAATGTCTTCATACCTTGAAAATATTTTCTGCCATAGAGCATGATTTTTCTAAAACCGGATACCCCGAAAAATGAAAGCTTCAAGCTTGCAATTACTTTTTTTTTACTAACATTTTTATATTCATTTTTGCTCTTTCTGAAAATTACATTTTATATGTATCTAATTTATTTTCATATAATTGCCACAATTCTAGCTTGTAGTTTTAATTGCATATATTTATTTTAGAAAAAATGTCTGTAATCCTTGGACTTATTGCTTTAGACATTTAATGAAAATTGTTCTTCCATGAAATTGAATCATATATTTTTGATGGAAAATAATTGAACTTGTTTTCATGAAGTTTAAGAGCTTGGTTTATTTTCATAAGCGGCTGGCCACAAATGTAGCTAGTATCTTGAATTGCCTTTATATATTTTTATACATAAAAATTCTTGAAAAATGTAATTTGTGCCTTAGACATTTATTTTTTTAGCTTGAAGTTAAAATCTCCTTTGAACTACAAGAAATGTTTTTAAAAGCATTTTGCTTTAAATTATATATGTATTTTTTCTCTTTTAAGATAATGTTTATTGTTGTTATTATTTCTTTTATTCGATTTTTATTAAACTCTATTTTCATACCCATCGTTTCATCTTTTGATTCTCTCGCTTTAAATATATTTTTTCTACTCTTTGCTGGAAGTTTTTTTTTTTTTGGCTTTGCTGTTGTGTTTCCCATCGACTGCAATTCAAGTTGAAATATTTTTATGCATTTGTTTTTTGCTGTTGTGGTGGCAACAACAACAACAATGGGAGCTGAGCACACATCAGCAGCAGCAGCATCAGCAGCATCAGCATCATCATCAGCCGCCAAAAGCCGCAGCAGCCACAGCAACAACAACAACTTGTAGTACGTCACCCATTGCAGCATATGCGATGTGTGTGTGTGTGTGTGTGTGTGTGTGTGTGTGTGTGTGCCTGCCCCTTCCGCCACGCCTCTATATGGCATCATGCGAGTATATATATTTTTTGTAGCTTACGCTGCTGCCTCCCCCTCGCTCCTCTTTCCCCTCTTAGTGGCTGTCTCGTTTCGTTTCGTATGTCTCTCTTTCTCTCTATCACACCGCCTCTCTCTCCCTCTCTCTCTTCCCTCTTCTCTCTATCTGTCGTGTGCATCTCTTGAACTATCAATTTAAATGTCAGTTTAAATTGTAGAATTTTTCATTTCGTGGACTTCGTGCATGAAAACTATAAAATGGTTTTATTGTTTTATGTTTCGTTGTTGTTTTCTTCTGCTTGCTTTTGTTGTTTTGTTTCCATTTCGAAAAGTTTGCTTAGAGAGTTAAAGAAGGCCATAAGAATGTTGTGTAGTTCTGTACGTTCCTCGTATAGAGATGTTCGCCGATATACACAGAGAGAGAGAGAGCGGCGAGCGGGGGCCACAAACTTTGGGGCCACTTTGGGCCATGGCCATGACTGAGACTGAGACTGAGACTCTATGGCCAAGACTGTAGACTGTAGTTTGTAGTCTGTAGCTGTGTCTGACTTGTTTTAGATTTCTGTTCTGGGGCCTGGCTTGCTTTCAACATTTGACAGCAGCTGTCAAAAAAACTTGAAAGAGTTTCGCCGAGACGTCGACCAGGTCCAAGAGTTTCCCCTCTCACTCTCGCCCCCCAAAACTAAAAGTTGGCGATGTTTGTTCTCTTTGTTATTGCCACTTTGGGGCGTTTGCCCTTTTTTATTTTTTTTTTTTATTTTTTGGCCAACTTACCTTGGGGCCGTAAACGAAAGAGGAGTTGCTGCCAGAGTCTGTGCTGAAAAAAACGAAAGATTTTTATTAGAAATTATTACATATGAAGTCTGTAAAATTCTCAATAAAATATCTGTACATCGATATGTCTGTCTATCTATCATGAGTTCAAGTAAAAAAAGACAAATCGATTTCATTTGCCAACGAGACGTGGGCTATTAATTTGTCTGTTTCGGAACCACTTTAACAACGACATCTCTTCCGTCCCCCGCAATTCTCTGAAAGTAAAGTCTCAATAACGTAACTCCTTCATGGAAATGGGGATAAAAAAAACTATTCATGCAATTGAGAATACTTTTTTTGATTTTAATATTTCGACAATATTTTTTCCGCATTGTGCAATAATTATAAACAATTTATGGCTTCGCATTTTGGGCTTCAGTTGCGTCCGGTTTTTGGGCTTATGCACCCACAAAACTTGACTCGAGTCTGATCGAATGGCTTTTTAAATGCATTTTTTATAATTTCTATATATCTTTTGTATGGCAATTAAATGTCTGACACTAATTGCTGCCACCGTGCAGACAACAACAAACGGCAAACACTTTTTGGCCGTCAACAAGTTATCGAATTTGGCATTGATTGGAATTGCTTGTGACTGGCGGACCTAAAACACACACACACACAAACCAACAAATACACAAACAGAAACACACACACACGGACAATGAATTTAATTAACTTGTTGTTGTGTGCAATTAAAACGTCATTAAGTTATTATCGGCTTGGCATTATGAGAGGTTTGTTGTGATCGCTTGCCAAAATGCAATGCGCCCTTGACATAACCCGATATAAGTAGTATTTTTGTTTTTCTTTTTTTTTTTTTGCACACCATCGCTGAGGGGTAAAAGTCACAGAGGGCAACGTGCCACAAGAGTCGCAGAGTCGCAGAGTCAGAGAGTCAGCAAAGCAACCCCGGGTACAACACACGTCGCGCCTTTGTCTGTTGTCTGTTCTGTGTTCGCTGTTGTTGCCATTTCAAATTGCCAATTATCGATGAATTTGCAAAAATGCAAACAGACAACGACGACAACAACGACAACAAAAAAGGGGGCGCGGCTGTTGGCAGCTTAAGCTGTTCAGCCATTGAGTGAATGGTTGCCCAGGTCCTGCCCAGAACTTGCCTCAATTTGGGCTGGGCACACACACACAGAGAGACACGCAGCACGTTAGGGTTAAGCAGACCTCATGCCACATGCCACATGCCTCATCCTTGTGTCCTCGTCATCGTCCTGCTTGCTGACTGCTAGAATTATGCAAATCAAATGGCACATATCGATGTCAGTTGCAATATTATTGCTGCAATTCAGCATTTTGCAGCCATGGCGAAGCAATTGCAATTGGCAGGAGCTGTGGCTTCAAACAGGACTTGGGCGTTGCCTGGCTCCCGGATTATCCCTCAAAGGACACACACAAAACTAAATTGATTCCCTCTGACTGAACTGAATTGCACAGCAGGCGAAACCTTAGAAATTGCACAATTTCTGTTAAAGGTATTTACTAAATAATTTTGTGTATTGAATTTGCCTTGAGAAATATTAAAATTCTATCAACACTTTGCGAGTTAAAGAAAAACGTTTATTAAATAAAACTAAGCCTTAATTTGAGTATATTTTGGTAGCAATTTAAATGGAATTTCTAATCGAATTTTCAATAATTGGTTAATTGGCCGTTTATTAATTATCACATGCTCTATTTGATAAAGGACTTTTCGGTTATTTTTTTCAGAAGCAGAAATGAATTTAGTTTGTTGAGATAAACATTTTACAATACATAAATATAAATGAAATTACTTCATTTGAGATCATATTAATTAATTGTATTTTTTCTAGTTTTTACTAATCGATATTTCTGTATAAACATTTAATTCGAAAATATTTTCTTCTGTTATACTTTTGTTTCTTTTGTAATAATTGCGAGAGTTGCAAAAATATTACCACAAGGCAGCAATATTATATCCATTTATTTTCTGACAGTTTAATAGTTAATTTGAAAACCTTTTTCACTTTATGTTTTAATAGCCAAACATTCTAGAAAAATATGAAATACATTTCTCAAGACATTAATATTATATTGAATTATTCCATTCAGACAGTAAATTGAAAAATACATTTATCCATTAAGTAGCTGAATAGGTCGCTTAGCACTATGACCGTTACATTCGCTTGAGAAAGACCTTAAGAATCGCTGGAAATTATTAATTGAAATCCGAGCTAAAAGGCAGCTGCGAGTTGCGAGTTGCCCTTTCGATATGGCCACACCCTATTTGAGACGACTCGCCTTCGTTTGGGCTTCTCAAGCATATATTTACATATGACTGCGCCTGTCAGAAACTTTTAAGAAAACACCAAAAGAAAAAAGTAGAAGCGATATAAAAAAGGTTTTGCTTTTTAATAGAGAAACCTAAGCAAACAGCATGAGAGAGAGCGAGAGCGAGATGGAGATGGAAACTGAAAGAGTTGTTGGCTGGCTGCGATTTCCTTTAGAAATCGATGCACAGAAAATGGGAAAAAGAAATGAAAATAAATGTTGAAATTAATTCGGCAGTAAATACAATTTACAAGGAGAGCGACTGGCAGGCAAACAACTTTTGCTCCTGCCGCGACGACGTCTATTTAAAATTCAAATTACAAAATCCTTTTTCCCTTGCCTTCCCTTCCTCCTTTTTTTTTGGCTGTTTTTTTAATTTTGAACCCCTTCTAAGTCGAAGCCCGCCTCGTTGACTTCATGCGCTCGATCTGAACCCCGACACAACGACAACGACGACGACGACGACGACGATGATGAGGATGATGATGAGGATGATGTTGATGTCATTGTCCTGGATACTGGCTGGCGTATCTGATAGATACAAAAAGTTTGTGCGTGAGAAAATTGTCAGCATATTGATTCGATGATTATCAACAGTTATGCGCATATTTAATTGCTGTCTAACATTTATCTCGCCGTCTGCATTTGCATTTGCATTAAGTTGAAGTGCAAATATGCAAACGGCCGCAGAATGCCGACAAATATTTGCGCAGCACCCGAAAACTGATTGACAATCGACATCGGAAATATCTGAGTCTATTTAGCTGCAACTTTGTTGCACTCCCAAACAGCTGCCTCATTTACATGCCACAGCAGCAACAGCAGCTGACCCTTGTCCGGGGTCGGGTTCGGGGTTGGGGTCAGGGTCACTGCTGCTGATTAGCCCCGAAATAGAGGCGTAATTAGGCGACTGAAAAGGTCGGACAACAAAAGGATCAAATGGTTTTTATGGCTGCTATCTAATTTTACCTTGCCGCCTTTTATATGCCGTTTCCCGCTGTGTGTCTTCTGTTTTGCATTGTGGCAAGGCATTTGTTGGTGCCAACGTTGATGAATGCCACGCCACGCAGCAGCAACTACAATGCACTTGCTCCCAAAAGTCAAAAAAGCCAGAGAGAAGCAGACAGAGAAACCAAAAACCGACAAAACCGAATGCAAACTAAAACCCTAACTAGAAGTGGGGAGTGTTGCATGTGGCATGTTTGCTTGTTGGCTCTTTGGCTCTTTGGCTGCGGCATTAATCAGTTGCGACTCTGGCTTGTCTGGCGTCTGCCAAACTATGTGCCCTGCACATGAGCAGACTTCTCCACCATCCACATCCACATCCACATCCACATCCACCATCTATCTCTCTCTCGTTGCTGCCTTATTATTCCACTGTAATTAATAAAGATTAAGCGTTGTGACACAGCAGAGCAGACTAAAGGGGAGCAACAGACAAGGAGACAAGGAGAGAGACAAGTTTTCGCCTGCTGCAGTTCGGGTTAAATGTTTGAAACATTTTTAGTTGCCCTGTAATTTTAGTTGCTGGCTGCTGGGGACTGAGATGATTATGCACTTGACAGTTTCAATATTTAAGGCACGAAACAAGAGAAAAGCCAAAAGATTAATGAAGCAATGTTCCTAGCACACAACAGACAACAAAAGCTGACAGTATCTGCATATACATATAGTGTAGATATATATATTTTTATCTTGGCGCATTTTCAAGTTTAAAATGCTGCTGAAAAGGCTGCGATAATAATAATTATTATAATAATATTGCTTTGTCGTTTATAGAATTATATTTTGCCAACATGATATTATCAGAGTTTATCTGTTCAGCTTATGAATTTTTATTCACCATTGTAGAAATAATATCAGGTGTATTAACATTCAAACGTATATTTTTATTTATTTAAGGCAAGTAAAAAGTAAAATTGTCATAAATAAAATGCAGTGATAAAGATGTGATGATTAGCATACAAAAGTATCTGTTAGTGCGTCTAACTTGAACTTGCTTTAAATCACTTTTAGTTATATGGCGGGCATAAATCGTGCATATGCCTAATTCCAGCTATCGCATTGCAGCAAACTCGATACTCAAACGCACAGCAGAGACACTCACGAGCCCATAACATATGCGCATAAACATAAACAAAGATTAATGCATTCATATATCACTCAATATGAGACGAAATGAACCATTAAAAAAACAAGAATGAGGATGAGACTGGGAATGAGAGGAGAAAAAACAGGGCGAACTTTAACGAGTGCGATCTAAAAACAAGTATAAAATTCTCCTTAATAACTGCGAGAGAAACTTGTGAAAAATTCAAATTGGGTCACAAAGTGCAGCAAAAACTGTTAGTGTGTGAGTGTGTATCTATGTGTACATGGAAATTAAATTGAGGCGTCGTCTTCTGCTGTTGCTTTGTCGCCTTGGGGGCGCCTCAAATGTTTGTGTGTGTGTGTGTGTTGGTGTACTTATAGTTAATTGCACTGGTAATTAATAATGTTATTTATTAGACACAACATAGACAGCGCAGAGGGCGATAGATAGACAGAGAGAGAGAGAGCGATATAAATGCTTTTATAGAACCACGATGACCTCACCCAAATGTGCGCGACTCGTGCCCATCTTTGAGATACACTTTGTTGTTGCTCTGCTGCTCTGTTATGTGTGTCATTAAGTAAATTAAGTAAATAAACATATGCCAGCCAGTCAGCCAGCCAGCCAGCCAGCCACTGAGCTGAAGCTATGACCATAATTAATTGCCAGTCAGCCGGTGGCACAAACAACAGCCACAGCCACAGCCACATCGAGTTACCCCCAGCAAAGCTGCCACTGCAGCAGTGTGGCAGGCATTTAGGCAGACGGCAGCTGCCCCTTCGCTGCCCTCCATGCGTCTCATCTGCAGCACGAAGCGCGTTAGTTTCAGCGCCCTTTAAGCAGGCGCAAAATGGACAGAGAGCGAGGTCCTCTTTCCAACTTGGCCATGCGCATTTCAACGCCTTCATTTGCATGCGTTTTATGGCTTAATAGCAGCCAAAAAAGGGAAGCACAACAAGAGAAAGGCCGCTGCTTATCTGGGCAGCCAACATTTTTGGCCAATAGATTTCTGATAAGCGGCCAACACCAACACCAACAGCATTTGCATTTCATTGACGCGCACAAAAAAAAAGGGTCTCAAAAGTTGGCCCTTGAGCCAACAAAATGTAGAAAGTGCTTTTGTTGTTTTTCTTCTGCTGTGTTCGCTGTTCAGGTTTTGTTGTGTTTTTTCTTGGCAGCTTCCATGTAATTGTGTGAAGAGCTCAAGTTGATGTTGACGTTGTTGCGGCTGCCTCCTTTGGGCCACGTTTGGGCACTTAACTCACGCATATTGCGGCACCTCATCTCAGATCTGGCCACTGGCAATGGACGTGAATATTTCGATTGGCAACTGGCAAACTGGCGACTGGCAACTGGATTTGACCGGTCCGGCAAATTGAGACACAACTCGACAGAAGCGGCAACCAAAAGCGTTTAATTTACTTTTATTGTACTAGCACGATTTATTGAAATTGCTTATCGATTGTTGTTGCGGCTGCTGTTGTCGCTGTTGTAGCATTTTGAAGTGCGAGTCATACTCTTGATATTATTTGAATACCCTCGAACAACAGTTGACTGTATTCACTTGAGGGAAAACAGGTGTAAAGACAGCAAAAAACTGATTTGAAAATATGTTACGAAAGTATTTTTGAATATGCATTAAAACATTGTCAAACATGCATCTCATGTAGTTCTGTAAACTCTTCTTGCACTAAATTATTTCGAATTCTTAACAGCTGATTACTTTTTTTAATAATACGGTTAGTTTAGTGGCTTGCACAGTTTCTCATAAAAATATAAAATTAAATATTATTTTAATTTTTAGGTTGTCGAGTTTTAGGGTTCAACAATTTCGATCACTTTATTATATTTTTGTAAAACAAACTTAAATCGCATAACAAATAAAAAATAAGAGAGAACTTTTTATTTAAACTTATTTAATATAACAAAAAGGAGTTATGAAAGTCAGAAATGTTCCAATATAATGTGTTTAAATTTAGTTTTAAGACATTTTTAAGTCTTCTCTTTATCTGTTGAAATATAGCTGCCAAGAAACCGTATTCTACATTTATTCTAAAACTTTTCAATAATTCATTCAGACTATGAAACATTAAAAAATGCAATTAAAGGGTATCTTCGAATCGTCAACTTTCTCTGACCAAAAGTTTATGACATTGTTGTGTATTGTCGAAGCTTTCAATTTTGTCATTTCGCCGGAAAGTACGCGTATTTCAATTCGATTTCGATGTCGATTTTGAAATGGCAAAAGACGGCGCTCAAGTTGAGACTTGAGACATAAGGCACACAAAAAACTCAGAATGAATGGTGGATGAGTATCGAGTCGATATAGTCGATAATAATACTTATTTATGATTATATATTGTGGCAATTTATTGGCATATTTATAGTTCGAATCGCTGTAAAAATTAATGTATTTTGAATACGATTTTTATTTGCTCGTTATATTGTATATACATATATCGAATATTGTGATTTGTTAACCTGATTTCGGATGAACCTGATTTCTGATTTCAAAATTTCGGTCTGTTTGCTATCCTCATATTTTATGAGCAGCGACGCTTTGCAGTTGGATTTAAGATGCCTGCTGCCTGCATTGGAATTGGACGATGATACTTATTAATCGATTCCATTATCATTCTGAATATGCTAACCTTTAGTTTGTGATTTTTATGGCTGTGCTGGCATTTGAGCAGCTCACTTCCAATTATGCTAATGCTAATGCATGCCAATTGATGATTCGTTTCAGCCACATTATAGACACTCGAAACTCTGTCTGTCTGCAAGTGTCGCTGCACTGCCATTTAGTCAGACACGTCAGCACATTTGTCAGCCAACAGCCAACAGCCAAATGTCGACGCTCGTGCCAAGCAGTTGTTGCCACATAAAATCAACTCGGTTTATGTGTATCAATAACAGAAATATTACCAATAGATACAAAATGTATCTCTCAGATCTCGACTGATGCATTCTCTGCTGTGGTCCGCTGGTAATCTGAACTATTTAGCCAGCCATATTTGCATATTTATAACTATCTGAAGTCCGTCGCTCTGTCCGGTTTATGTTAATTGCACGAAGCTATGAAATTAATACTTTTTATCGCTTGCTCAATCGCCGCGAACTTGTAGCTCACATGTTAGCTGTAAATTAAGTTGACAACTTGGCGCTGCCGCTGCTGCTGCCGCTGACACGGCCCAAAGCCAGTTGGCCTAAAGCCGATCGTTAAAGCCGCTCAGCCGTTCAGCTGCTCAGCTACACAATTGAAATTAGATTGTTGCACTGATAAATCAGTTAGTCTACTAAACTCCAGCGATAGCCATTAGCATAACAGTTGAACAATCTATGAAATAAAATGAGAAAAATATAAAACTCTCAATCCGTTGGGACAGTGCCTGCGTCTGTCTTCTGACAGCCAGTCAGCCTGGCAGTTCGTCAGTCGCTTGGGTACACTTTACTACGCAAATAGTAGCCGCTATTTAAACGGGCCAAAAGCAACTGCCATTAGCCATCAACCATCAGCCATCAGCCAACGGCCATCGGCCATGTTTGCCTACGCTTCACTGGGCTGAGGTCTGGGCTGGGCTCCGATTGCTGTCTTCTCTATTATTTAGCAAATATTTAGAATATTTAAGCAGCAGCAACTTTACCAACTACCAACTACCAACTTGGCCACTTGGCTACCGGTTGTGCAAACAAATCATGTGAATGCGGAGGATCGAAGAACTGAAGTCTGTCTGTTGTCTGTCTCTTGAAATGATTGTTTAAATATTTAAGAGTGCGAGCTTTTGTTTAAATTGACTGGCAACTGCAGGTGTGCAGGCAGGCAGGCAGGCAGGCAAGCATTCAGGCCTCTTGGCCATAAAAACTTTCTATAAATATGCCGGACAAGCCTGTAAGCCACCTGCTGTTGCCATTTCGCAGCTACCACTCCACTGCTTTTTAGCCATGGCCTTTAACCTCGCTGCGACTGAGACGCAGTCTGCTTGGGCATGTAAGCATTTTTTTTGTCGATTTTGCTTTTGGTATCTGCATCTGCATATTGGCCAGGCGACGTTGTTAACAAGCTTGTTAATAAATTACCAACAAAATGGCCATAAAAAGTGCCAGGCATAAATCAATTCCGCCTCCTTCTTCAGCTCTGCCAGCTACGTCCTGTCTCTCTCCGTATCTCTCTGTCTGTTTCAGCTGGCAACAGTTTTATTTTATTTTCTGACTGGGCTATGCATAAATAAATAAATAATAGCAAGTGTGGACACGAAACAGACAACGGACTTATAATGTGCCATCATTGAAATTGATAGAGCAAAAAACGAAAATTATGCTACGGCAACAAATATCGAAACAAAATAAATTCAAATTAATCAAATCGAAGTCGCCTCAGCAACAGAGTCAGAGTCAGAGGGAAAATACTTCATTAAAATGCGCGACATGCATAAATCAATTCAATTAGTTGGCATTATAGTAGTCTTTATCTCCGTCTTTATCTTTATACTTTTTATTATTGCTTGCCTGCTTTTTTTCTCTCTTCGTTTCTTATTGTCGAATTGATTGAGGTTCAATTTGGCAAGGTTTAAAGTTGAACAGAAGCAGCAGCAACAGCTTAATCATCAATCAAATGATAACAGTCTTAAAGGTCAATCAATGTGAGGCTAAGGTCGCAGCTTTAAAAATAAACCTGCCGAAATAATAATTGTGGTTGGCAATTTAACACCAGCCATAATTGTAGTATCTGCATTGATTGATTGCAAAAAAAGCGAATGCCAATAATTGCAGTATAGCCAAACTTTTTGGTGTTATTTGGCAGCGAAGAGACGCAATTAAATAATGTATATATTTGTTCAAACTAATACAGAAGCATTGAATGCAATGGCTGAATTAACTTGAAAGTAGCTACAAACGATGTTCTTAGCTATGCTTAACAGCATCTGTCTAGTTAACATGGCATTTACAGAACGTTTACAGCGTCAGTTAAGTGTGACCAATTTGGTGGCAGGAGAAATGTGCTAGTATATGTATTTTATCACTATGCTGCCATTGGTATATTTTGGCAGTAGATTAGCAGAAAATGTTGAATTCGAATCTGAGTTCTATGCATATACTGTTAATTAGCAACTCTGTTGACTGTCAAGGCGTTAACATGAGCTTAGCCATAACAAAGCACTTTACTTGTTGCGACTATTTTGAAATGCTGACGCCGATGCCTCATGTGGAACTGTTTGTGTTTTGTTTAACGACATCAAAAGCGTCGCTGCCAATGTGGCATGTGCAATGTGTGGAGTGCAGTTCAGTGGCCGATGTTGTTGTTGTCGTTGTTGTTGTTGTTGCTTGGGGTTGGCTGCTGCATACGAAATGCAAATGGCATTTGCAGAATTTAACAAGCCGCAAGGCACATCGTTATATTGCTCACTCGGCTCAATTTTATGGCCCTGCTCATTTCGTGTCATAAAAAAACATTTTCAACACATTTTTTTTTTAACGACAAGTGACTATAAAAGTGCTTGGCAACAACAACAACGACAACAACGCAACAATAATGAAAACTTACCCAGCGTTTGCAGCTTGTGGCCCAAAGGCGTTGGCGTTGTGTTCGACTGCAATAAACCAGAAGAAAGAGAGAAGTATGATGAGTAAGAGAGCGAGAGAGAGAGAGAGAGAGAGGGGAGCACAATGTACAAATTATAATAATGATATGTGTGAGCGGTGTGTGTGTGTGATTCGATCTTATATGTCAAAGCCATTTGTATTTTAGTTTGCTGTTTTAAATTAGCCAAAATTACGTTAGATTTATAAAGTCAAAAGCAACTCACGCTCACACACACACACAGTTAAACAGACGCCATGTCATGTCAGATCATTAAGAAAATATGGTCAAAAATGTTTCAATTAAAAAACCAAACTAGACGAAGGCATTAAAGACACAAACACACTCTCGTATTCGTGAATGAAAACTGATTGTAGGCGGACAAGTTTGCTATAAATTGTGTAGGCTACTTTACTGTCAAGTCATTAACAGCAACAACAACACAGCCAAGTGAATCATTAACAACAAAAGGCAAAGCCAAAAAAGCGAAAGAGATTTTGTTTCCCTTTTCCCAATGTTTGCATAGTTAAAGTGCTTAAATTGAATTCCCTTTTTTTTTCATATTATTTCATAAGATTTTGTAATGTTTTAGTTGGACAATTTTGTAGCAATTTCTAATGAGTTTACTTTATTTTCCATTTCTCATACTTTTTTGTTTTAATATTTTAGTTGTTCCGATTTTCTAACTATTTCTTATTTTTTTGTATTTTCTTGTTTATTATTTCTTATTTTATATTTAGAATTTGCTTTTAAATTTGTTAGTTGGATTATTTTCTAACAATTTCTAATACGTTTAATTTTCTTTTCTTAAATATTTGTTTAGTTAGGAGAATTTATATTGTTTTGATAATGTTTCTCTTTATTTTATTTTTTGTTAGTTTGTTTCCGATGCTTTGTTTTCAAATAGTTTATCATTGTTGTCATTAAAACTTTCTTGCTATCAAAATTCACTTTTGGTTTTGTATTATTTTTGTCTTTTTTTCTGCAATGTTTATGTGTATATATTTCTAATATTTTTCACATATATTTTTTTATGCGTGTTTTTTGTTGCAATGTTTCAATGCAGTTCTTTGTGCGTTTTGTGTTTTTGACTGTGACACGTGCCCTGACAACAGTTTATGCAAATCATTTGATGGTCCATAACATTTTGTAGCGCATTCGAATTAAAAAATGGCTTTTAAAAGTTTAAAAGTCATAAAAAAATGGCAAACAAAAAAGAAAAAACAACAATGGCTTAGTTTGTGCGCGTTTTGGGTGGCTTCCTTTTTTATGGCCATTGCAATAAACTGCTTGCGGATTTGTCTGATGTGGGCTAGTCAATATGTCATTTCAGTCAGCTGGTCAGACTCTGTTAGACAATTTTATGGTTTGGCCACAACAAAACGCGTTGGCCCAGCCAATGATCTGGGTACTAAAAAATGCAAATTCAAAAGTCAACATTCGACGCGGTTAAAAACGCCCTCGAAACGCGCCTCAAACTAACGTAACTAATTGCAGCACAGCAATATATAAAATGAATAATTGCATGTGTACTTTATTTTATTTTTTGTTTGTGATAGTTGAAATAATAATACGGAAAAGATAAATAAATATTAAATAATAGTGGCGCAGTAAAAGTCAATTGATTTTATGCTGGCTGCAAATCGCGTGAAAAACGCGTCGAATCGTTTGTTGTTTCTCAGCGAGTTTATTAGTTAGTAATATTTCAAAAGAACTATTTGTGCAAGGCGTGAAAAATTTCATTGGAAAGAAATAAGAATACAACTCGTAAATTTGATAATATTTTGATCTTAAAAATTAAGAATTGAATTTGATTCTTAAAAACATAAGATTTTAATTTTCTTATTTTTAAATTAGAAAAGTATTGTTTTAATAAAAAATTTCTAGTTCAATAATTTTCTAAGTTCTAGAAATAAAAGGGTAACTAAAAAAATTAACATTTATTAATTAATAAAACAAACGATTTTTTTTTTTAATAAATAATAATATCAGCATTTTTTCCTATAAAAGATATACAACATTTCGGAAGGAAAGAGCGAAACCAAAACTGATTTTATTATTTTGTTTATTTAATTTTGCCTTATTAAGTAACGAAATTAAAATTATTTTGATCAAAGCTGTTTTCTTGTATTCTATTAAATTTAAAATCGAGCTTCGTTTTGACGAGGGTTAAGAAGTTGTTCTTAATATTAACACGTATCTCTTCCTCTTTTGTTTTATTTCTGAATATTTAGTGCTTAAAAATAGCATTTACAAGTAAATCGATATTTTAACGCTTTCTTCTCACGCGTCTTAAGCAGCGCCTCAAAATTCTCTTCGAGTTCGAATTCAGTTTCCTACAAATCACCGTCGAGCGACAGCCAGCAAAAGATCACAAGCTAAACGTTCTAGTTGTTGTTTCTGTTAATGTTGTTGTTGTTTAGTGTTAGTGTTAGTGTTGTTGTTAGTGTTAGTGTTAGTGTTGCTGTTGTTATTGTTTTGTGCACGTCATGGCCCAATGGCTTGTGTCAAGGCACAGACACCCACAATGCTGTCGATGTCGATGTCGGCACACTATAATGGAAAAATAAATCTTCAGCATGAAGCAACAACAACAACAACAACAACAATAACACTGACACCAACAACAAGCAAAAGTTAAAAGCCATGTTTTGAAAAGGCGTTAGATTCGTTGCGGACTCGCGAGTCGCGCGCGAGACGCGCGTTTTTCAGTTGCGCACATCAAAGCGTCAAAAGCCGCTAAACAAAATGCCCACACTTGGCAACACACACACACATACATTCGACTGTGTGTGTGTGTGTGTACACACAACAAATGCCTAATTGTCTTGGCGGCACTCGTAAAACCTACAAAATTATTACGGCTGCAAAGAAAGACGAAAAACAGAGAGAGAGAAAAAAACGCGCCACTTCACATGTTTGAGATCGTTTGGATCGGGTTCGCAACACACCAGCAGCTGAGGGGACACTCGCGAGGGGAGCAGAGCGGAGGGAGGGGGGCGACAAAAGTGCCAAAGGGTAAACTAATGACAGTTTAATTTACTCCCATTGCGATGAAGTGTAACGACTCTCAAAACTCAATTAGAGGCCTCTCGGCTTGGCCAAAAAGCGGCCTTTTGTTCGGCCCAGCTCAGCTCAGGTAGCCAAGTCGGTTCTGTCTTTTGGCCAAACGCGTCTCTAATGCGGCAATAGTGCAGGTGCAACATCTGACTGCAAACGAAATGCATAATTTTAAGGCTTTATGAGCCGTTCAGAGATCCGAGCCGCGATCTCCATCTCAATTAATTCGCTTAGTTTATGTTGATGGCGTTTTGCTCGACGCATATTTACTGGCCCATAAGTTCGGATAAAACTCCTTTTACATAAATGAACTCGCAACGCAGTGCGTATATCTCATAGATACAAAACTGCAACTCCGACTCCAACTCCTACATTGCCGTATCTCGTCGCTGCTGAAATTTATGTTATTAGCCTCGTAATTTTGTACAATATTATTGCATTTATGTTTCGTAGGCGATGCGCCTAATGAGTTTTTTAGTTCGCCTCAAAATTTATGCATTGCCATTGTTTATAAGCCACAAACAAAAAAAAAGTGGGCGCTCGCTTTTAGTTAGCGTTTTCAACATTTTAATAGCCAACAAAAAAAAATCATGTTGTTATTGCCATTGTTAGTGCAACGCCCATGTGGCACAGCGATTCGGTCTCTGTGTGGGCGCAAAGGATGCACAAACAGAGACATCGGCTAATTGGTTGCAACTTGTGCACTTTGCAAGTTTATGGCCAACTAGAAGATCGTGTCTCTCTCTGTCTCTCTAACTCTGTGGCAACCACAAAGCAACACCTATCCATCAAAATTGCTTGCCGCTCCAATTTTGAATGGTTTTCAGTGGCTGCTTAGAGCCGCTTCCTTTCACATTGCGCGACGTGGCAGCGAAATTCAATTAGAAAAACGCTGAGAGACAGCGAGACAAAAGGCATAATAACATTCACCTGTGTTGCAGCGAGTGAGAGGCAAGTTACCAGTTACAGCTGTCAATTTGTTGGCGCCAAACGAGGAATATTTTCGAGTCAAAGATCCATGGCCATCCATTAAATGCCTACCGTCAAATCATAATTCATTTTTCTTTCTTTCTTCTCTTTTTTTTTTTTTTTTTGGTTGGTATTCTTAGTCTGCTTTATCTTGGGCTTCGTCTGCTGTACTCATCTGCTATTAGGCACGGCCACTCCTAGGCACGCAGGCCCATAAACCAGACGGACGGACGGACGGACGGACGGACGAACTGTGAGATAGGCAGATGTGGGCACAGCTAGGGATGAGTTTGAGTTTGAGTCTGCGTCTCGGGTCCAATCTATGCAGCGTCAGTTTGCACCTTGCGCAACGAGCAGCAACAACAAAGCGATGCTCACTTATTCGGTTGCATCGCCCGCGGCGCAAGCAAGGTTCATTGATACTTTGTTGCAGCAACGGGCAACGTGCAACGGACAACGGCAGCTCAGGTGCTCAATCAAAGGCAATTAATGGGTAATCGGAATTTTATAAAGAGCCCAGAGGCAGCTACGAAACTGGAAAACCAAAAGATGCAGATGGAGATGCAGATGGGCATTCATTTTTGTGTCCAGTCAGAAGTTTGCTTGTGGCTGCTGCTATTGAAATGTCAGCGTTTCATATGTGTGTGATTGCTTTGGCTAATTTGCTAGTTGGCACATGGCTATAACTCGCCAGATGCAGTCGCAGATATATATCTATATATCTATATGCATTAGGCGACTTTGTCGTCGTCGTCCCCAAAATGTGTATATGCAAAAGTGTATTGCAACTGCCAAAAAGCGAAATCAAAAGCAAAAAGGCGACACGAAACTTTATTAGCCCGTTGACGCAAATTAACGGTGACCGCTTCCATTTCGCATTTCAAAGCGTCAAAAAGCGCAACATGGCCCAAAGTTGCCGCTGTCGATGTTGCTGTTGCTGTTGCAGGCACCCCACGGCTGCTGGCAGCGAAATAATTTGTAAATGTCAGTGCATTTTGACAGTTTGCGGTGATGTTTTTCAAATTACAATTTACAACAACGCGGCCAGCGCGAAAAACTGAAACAATTTTCGCAAAAGTACACAACACAAAAATGAGAAAAACACAAATTTTAATTTCAGTTTTTATTAATACTCGCATTTTGCAAGCAATGTTATTTTTGGCACACTCTGAGAGTTGTGGTTGTTGATTAAAAAAATATGTTCAGCATTTACATTGTAAATGCAAAATGGAATTGAGAGATTCGAATTCGAATTGACGTGTGACAAGATTACTTAACTGTGACACGAGTGAACATTTTAATAACACTCTTTTATTGTGATGAATTCAGTTCTTTTTTTTGTAACAAAACATTAAGCATGACTAACGTAATAATAATAATAATATATGTCAGCTTAAGGCATGACTTATGAAATGGCCAAGGCAAAGATTATTGAGTTGTAGATTCGTTTTTTATGGTGCAGCTAATCCGCACTTTGAGCACATTTTTCTTAACGACTATTTTCATTTAATTTTCGAATGTTAGTTCGCCCCATAAACCGTGAGCATAAATTACAATATTTATTTTGTATTTTTTTTTTATTTATTTTTCACAGTCGTCAAGCCAATAAAACTAAATTCTCTATCGAATTACGATTCGTCGAGTGGCTTTTATGTGCCTGAGATAAGAGTTGATTTTTTTTTCTTCTCTGTTTGTGAAAGGTCTCAAGTGGCTGGCACTTTCACCTGGCCAACTGCAGTCTGGAGACTGTTTGTCTTGGCTTAATTTAATTAGGTAACGAGATCTGTGTGAATAAACTGAGCATTTTTGGGTGTGGTTGGCAGAACAAGCGAATGCCTGGACAGAATTAACTTGAGGAAGAGTGGCCAAATGGCAAACAAATGCGATAATAGTTTGGCAAAGTCAATGGCTAGACAGTCAGAGACTAGCAACAACAACAACAGCAGCAGCAGCAACAAAATTGAACAAAATTACACTAAATTGGCTTCAATTATTGTATTAATTTGGGTTCCGTGTTGCTTTCCGGCTTATCCCTTTTTTCCACGTTTATTGCTATTGTTTGCTGTTTGCTGTTTGCGTCTCGTTGGTTAGTTTAGTTAGCTCTTTTTCTGTTTGGTTTTTGTTGTTGATGTTGATGTTGATGTTGTTTGGCGTGGCGACCGCCTGGCAACTGGCAACTGGCAACTGGCAACGTTGTTGCACTGCAATCATTGTGTTTTCTAACATGCTTTTGGCATTTCGATGGGCCGGAGAAGACTTTGTCTTCATCCTCTGCTTAGTTGAGTTATTTCAAAATTATATTAGACAGTCAAGAGAGAGAGATGCCAACTGCAGCTGATAGCCAAGCTCTAGCATTATTTATTATTGTTGTTGTCGTGCAGGAAGCAGCGCCATGGCGCTGACCAAAAGGAAGCTGACGATTATGGCTCTCGTAGTCGTATAAGCCATGTGTGTGTGTATTGTGATTACTGGTTTCGGTATTAGTGTTGGCTTGTTCTGCTCTCAGCCATTGTCGAGGTCTGGGTCTGGGTCTGGGTTTGGGTCTTGGGTCTTGGTCGGGGTCTTTTGGCTGCGCATGTGTGAGAAGACGCAGACGAAAGGAGAAGACTGGGAATTGAAGTTGAAGTCGGCAGTCGGCAGTCGGGGCTGGCAGACCACAGCCGGAAGAAGTTGGCTTGGCCGCTTGACATTTATCTTGAAACTGATTGTTAGACAGCTGCTAAGCAGTCAACAGAATAACACAATAACAGAATAACAGAATATTGTAGTTGTTGATGATATGTGGTTAGAGCTCAACCAAACTAAACGAGCTCTGACAGCCAATTGAATATTAATAGCATAATTCAACGATTTTTCTTTTATGCTCAATCCCCGAACAATTAAGTCTATACAAAAACCTTTTGCCATTGTTTGTGGAAATTTATAAATTTAAGCTTGTCATTTTCGATTTTAAAACGCTTGTTATGACATTTTAACTAAGACTTTTAGCTTGAATTTGTCGCCCAATTTGCACAACAAATTGCTTTCATATTAAATACACACTTTATTTGAATGTATTTATAGCCAAACAGTGAAACTAGAATAATAAATAAATTGACTTTTTCGAATCCTAAATGGCATTCTTATGCGATTTAAAAAAATATGACAAGTAAATTTATAGATCGCATTGTCAAGATGATAAATAAAATTATGATTATTATTTTAATTTGTAACTTAAAATTAGAGTACAAAGACTTGGCCAAAGCTGCGATAAATCAAATATTTATATAGCCTGACAACAATTTCATGTGATGAAAGAAAATAAATATCAATTCTATACACAAACGATAAATAAAATATTAATTCTTTATTTAAATTAAATAAAAAACAATATCAAATATTAATATTTGCACAAAAATAATACATATAGCCTGACTTAAAGTTATGTTCATTTAATAACACGAATAACAATTTAATTTTAAAGTCAAATAAAAATGATCAATATCAATAAATATTCATTCAATAGGTGGGATGATAAATTAAATATTTATATAGCCCAACTTAAAGTCTATTTTATTCAATATAAAAAATTACAATTATAAATACTTCCATATACAAATACATATTTTAACTTAATGCCTAAATTCATATTCTATTTTTATTTACTAATTTCGAAAATAAAAAATAGCATTTCACATAAAAAGAACTACTCATGGCAAATACAGGTTCAATAAATTACTTCGATATAAAAGACTGTGCAATAATAATTGATAGCTGCTTATAAAAGAATAATAAAAATATCTATATTATTATTCTTATGAAATGGCGCTTGAATATTATTTGGCAGCATATTTTAAAATGAATTAAGTACAAACTCACCAATTGAGCACATTGCTTTTTGTATTGAATATTTATTAAGTCGAAGCAGAGTCGAAAATATTAACTGCGTTCTTGGCACACACAAAATGTGAGAAATGTTTAATGTAGAATGCAAAATGCTCAATGCTCAATGCTCAATGCAAAAGTGGAAAGTGCAAAGTGCAAAATGCAATTTCCTCTCGAAATGTTTCCGCCAAAAAGGTCACAAAACTTTTGCCGTCGCCAATTGGCAAACGGCACGATTACAACAAATTCAGTTTGCAGTTTTCGGTTGTTAGTTTGCAGTTTGTTTCACACACACACACACAGACAGAGTTTGAACACGTAATAATTTGTTGGGTGAACCGCCAGGATACTTTCAACTTCGAACGATTGAAACACACGCGTGTTGTGCAAAAAGTTCTGTTTGGGTTTTTGGCTGCCGCGCGGCACGAAAGCCGAAATGCGAATGCGGCAAACAGCAACTGGGTTGCTAAAAAAGCGACTCTCGGTCTCCGACTCGCAATCCGAATCGACAGCGAACGGCAGCAGCAGCAGCAGCAGCGGCAACGACAGCAGCAGCAACAACGTCAGCTTTAGGCCGGGCGGCACAATTTTTGCAGTCGCTGTCGCTGCCGTCGTCGTCGTCGTCGCTGCTGCTGCTGCTGCTGCTGGCTTCGTGTAGCGCGCAAGCTTGTGAAATTGCAATTTAGCAGCTGCAGCTGCAGCGAAAGCGACAACTGCAACTGCAACTGCAACATGTTGCCGTGCAGCTTTGTCGCGCCCCAAGCGAAGCTGAATTCACCACAGTTGTTGCTGTTGCTGTTGCAGTTGCACGTGTTTCGCTCAGGATTAGCCCTAGAACAACTGTTGTGGCAGTTTGTGGGCTTGTCGCCTGACTGACATTTCCTTTCGACTGCGATGCGCCTACTCTTGTTTCGATGTTGCAACAACGACAACAACGGCAACAACGGGGCGGGCTGGTTTCACTCAGCTGCCGATCGAAGGCGACATTTGCGCCGAGCGCTCAAAGCTCAAAGTGGCAACTCGATTTGCGCATGACGGCGCACAATGAGGGGCAACAAAATGCACTCACTCGAAATGCAAAATATTCACTTGAATTTGTGAGTGAATCTCATTGCTCACATCATCAGCGCCACACACAACACTTTGCCAATTGGCAATTGCTTGGCTTTGTCTTTCTGCGACACCCACTTGCGGCAGCAGCAACAGCAACAACAACAGCAACAACAACTGCAATTATCATGGGTGGGTGTTGCTGCCATTTAGTGTTGCTGCTTTTTGCATGCGATAAGTGAAGAATTCTGATTCGAGATTGATGTGTTGTGAGACGGCATCTCGAGCTGCGTTGGCTGTCAATTAAATACCAAACGGCACTGCAAGAAATTTGTGTGGATATTACGCTTAGATTGATATTGAAAATAGATCAATGTAAACATATTAACAGTTGTATAAAGCCTTGATTTTCGGCAATCAAATAATTACAAATTAAAACAAAGCCTAGATTTTTAGTAAAGCAAGTGCAATAAAATGTTAAGCGCAAATTGGTAATTAAGTTCTTATCTTTTTTTTAACATTTATTACTTATTGGTAGTTGTTGACGATAATTTAAAATTAAAGTTTTGAATGTAATTTAATAACAATCATTTTTTAATATACTGTTCATCAACATTAAATAAAAATTAAAGTAAGATTAAACATATAATTAAATTATCTTGCAGCACGTTATAAAATTATATATAGTACATTTTTTTTTATATGCATTATTCTTTTATAATTATGGCAATTAAATTGAGTTTATCACCAATAGTAAATTATCTCTCACTCCGAGAGCAGTGAGAAATCGAAAAGAAACACAACAATAAAATGTTTTGAAATCTGATTAACTAAATTAATCAATTTTATTCAATTTATTTGTAGTAAATTATCTCTCACCAAACAGTGATAACATTTTATAGACCTGTATTTTATATACGAAATTAATCTATGATTATTTTATTTATATAATGCGTTAACAAATTTTCGTAGCCTATAATTATCTAAGAGCTTCGAAATCTTGTAAACTGATTAAAAAAGTTGTTTTTAAAGTAAAATGATTATTATGACTAAATTATCTCCCACCAATTTGCTTTCTACTTTAAATGCTGTACATGCTCTATTAATCCACTATATTATTATTGTATTATTGTGCAATATGATTTGGCAATCAAGTCAAATTCTAATGAGCTTATCGACTAAATTAATAAGCTTGATTAAAATGAAGCAGTTAATCTGAGTATTTAAATAAATATTAAACGAATTAAAAATAATCTCTGGACAGAAAAAAGTGAGATACATATACTCAAATATATTAACCTATTTTATTCTTTTTTTTTTTGTAAATTTTTTGTTAGCAAATTTTATACTGTGAGTATAATTTTGTTGACAATATTAATTTATGGCAATGTTATTAATATAAAACAAATTTAAAATATTCTCTGAAAAGTAGTAAGTTACATCTAATCAACCAACTTAATTTTTTTTAATATTTGTTTATTTTTAGTAAATTATCTGACAGCAAATTGTATACTGTAAGTATAATTATGTTTACCCTATTAATTTATGGCAATGTTATTAATATTTTGCAATGTGATTTGCCAATTAAATTGGGTAGCCAATAAAGGCTAATGCTCGTCTGGTGTTGTGCACCAAATTAATCATGTTGGGTAAACAAAAGTGATGCTCGTTTTAAGCACAAACAACTCTGATCCGCTCGCAGTTCAATAAACAACACCTGGCATTCATCTCGGAGTCAATACTTTGATTTTTGATTCAATTAACAATTCGAGTTGGATTTGTGCTGAATGCACAACAACGCGGCCGCAGTCATCAATCAAGTTGCGGCAAGTCAATCACGACCACAGCAATGGCAACGGCAACGGCAACAAAAACAACTTGGCATTTGTCAGCTGCACATCTGCTAAAGGCAATGATGCCTGAATACTCGTCGTCGTCGTCGTCGACGTCGTCGTTGGGGCAGACAACACGGCGTATGCGTTACTCTCCCCCCGGCAAAAAAAATGTGAGCTGGAACAAAAAACTTTGTTGCGCTGCTTGTCACAATTTGTGTGGTAATTTGTTTGCACTTTTTTGGCTGAGTTTGGAAGCCAACAACGAGAGTGAGGGAACGAATGCAATACCAACAATTTTGTGGTCTACTTTTGCAGCACACAAAAACCGACCGAAGCAGGCAAAACTTTTGCATTAGAATTCATGGCAGCCGACTGCAAAAAGGGTCTGAGAACTTGGTGAATGAAATTGAAACTAGCAACGCCCACACAGCATCATGCCACATGCCGCATGCCTCTTGGCTAATTACAGTCCCTGACTCATTCAGACAGAGAGTCTTTGAGTCTTTGAGTCTGTCAGTTGGTGCGACACGCCCCGCAAACACTTGCTTCCTTTTGCGCCTATCTTCATTACATAATCTCGGCTCAGAGTCTGCGAGATGACCACAAAATAGACAAGAATTTATTTGCTCACTAATCAACAGATTCTCAAGGAGTATTTATGGCACTTCCCTTCGACAAGTCGACGAGTGTTTTGCGGCCAGCGAACACATGTTCCCATTTTCACATGAGACACCGAGAAAGGGTCGCACATATATTTATTACATCATCAGCAGGCAGAGAGGAAGCCACCAACACAATAACACAATAACAATACAATCACAGACATTGTCGGTGCTAAGCCCACGCAGTGTGTTGCCTGAAAACCGAAAGTGCCACGGTAGCCTATAGACCTACTTACAGATCAACAACAGACAGACAGACAGTCGGACAGCCTTAAGAACAGGGGCTTGTTTCTGGATTCAAGTCGAGTCGAGTCGAATCGCATCGCATCGCATCCATTGTTTCGGCTGTTGTTGCCTTGGCAGCGGGAAGCGGAAAGCGGGGCAGCGACAATAAATCAAAGGCATAAAGTTGAATGCACCAAGCGGACGAGGCAAACGGATGCAAAAGTCGTCGTCGTCGTCGTCGTCGTTGTCGTTGTCGCTTGGGAACCTCAATGTTAACCCTTGCCTACCTCAATGCCGACTCAACTCCGAAGTCCGAATCTTAAGAGGCAAATCTGAGTCGCAGTAGGAAGTACAAAAAAGCGAAGGAATGAAGTGAATAAAAAACTGGTGGCAGACAAAACAACAGCAGCCATGTGACGCAGTCGTTGTCGCTGAGAAACGTCAGCTGAGCGATGGAACAAGTCTGAGATGAACTGATGATAATCCCCCTTTAATTTGTATGTCTGTTTGCTGTGCTGCGAGTGCTTTGAGTGCGGCAAGGACGAAAGGGTCTCAGCCGCAGTTATCGCTGCTGCTTTGCATTTCCAGCAGATAAATTCATCTTACGGGCGCAACGAATTTCCATCCGCGGGAAACCCAAAAAGGGTTGCCGAAAATACCAAAAAAAAAAAAAGAATACCATAATTTGCTTAAGAAAACTTTTCCAATTTATAAATGACAAACAAAACGACAAAATGAAAAAAGAAAATACAAATCATCAGCATAATGAGCAAAACTTGGGAGACAAACTTGCCACGGCGAAGCGGCGAGTTGCCAAATTAACGGCATTTTTCTTGCTCCCCTTGCAGCAAATGGAGTTCCTTGCTCCTTCTTTTTTATTTCTAATTAAAGTGCTGGCGATTTGCATAAAACTCTCGAAAATGGTCAGCAGAAAAAAACGGAGAGACAGAAGAAGCAGGCATCCGTTTAAGCATTAATCAAAAAATCAACTGCAAATGAAAAGCCGGGCGCAAAGCAACGCAAAAGGTGGAAGTAGAAGTTGTTGAACAAAGCGGCAAAGGAAAAGGCAAAAAGGATTATTGACTGAAAGAGACTAAAGAGACTGAATGCCACTAAAAGGGAATAATAATTTCAAGTCTTTGGGGGACGCCAAATTGATTCATAAAGCTGCAAATGAATTAAATGCAAAGAAGTTTGCCTGCAAAAGTTTACTAATGAGTAAAGAGAGATGTTGAATGTTGAAGATAGTTTTGAAAATTATTTAGCAGATTTTAAGGGAATTTAATTGACAATTCGGGAAATGCACAGAGATGTCTTGCGTGCAAAATTATCTGAATTAAATGCAAAAGAATTTTGCTTGTAAAGTTTGTCTTTGAATGGCAAAAATGCAGATGAATGTTTAAGATAATCTTAATGTTGCAACAGTTTTCAATGGAATTGAATGAAACAATCTCTCTTGCTGTGTAAATTTCTCAGCAGAAAATTGATTCTTAGAGCTGAAATTAATTAAAAGCAAAGGAAAGTTGCTTTCAAAGTTTACTAATGAATGACAAACATGCAGATGAATGTTTGAGATAATGTTGAAAATTACTTAACAGATTTGAAGCGAATTTGAAGAATAATAATTTGTGGTCTTTGAGCAAATTGTTTCATAAAGCTGAAATGAATTTAATGCACAAGTTTACTAATGAATGGCAAACATGCAGATGAATGTTTGAGATAATGTTGCAACATCTCAAACAGATTTACATGGAGTTGAATTGAACAATCTCGACTGCAATTCGGGAAATGAATCGAGTTTTCCTGCTTGTGAATTTATCTGCAGTTGCGGAGCTCTCATCAAGTCCATCACAATTTATGTGTAAATTTTAAATGGGTCACCGTCACCTGATGCAGGCAATAAATTAATGCACACACACACACGCACACACACACACAGGAGGAGGCAACTTCATCGTGATGATCATAAATATATGAGCGCATTTCACTTGTTCTTGTTTATATACGAAGTGAACATTTTTCTTTGCTTTTGGCCAGCTCTTTCTTTTTTAATGACGAAACATTTCATTACCATTGACTGCGCTCCAAGCTGCAAAATCCCCCGGGCCCAAATGTTGTTGCCGTCAGTCCAGTCCAGTTCTGAAATCTGTTTTCCCCTCCTTCCCCCCGCGGCTACCACATGAAATTGCAGAGTCACCAGCGAACCACCCAAAAAATAAACTGACAGACAGAGAACGGATTGGACTCGACTCGACTCGGACTCGACTGCTGACGTTGTGGTTGCAACTGGGGAGTGGAGAGTGGAAAAAGAGATGGGGAGCTGGGGCGGCTTTTAAGTGGTCCTTGATAAGCGGCTGGACATCGTAATGCGAATGCCGTAATGCGCTTTACCAAAGTACACACAGCTTCTGCTCTCTCTCTCTGTGATTATTCATGGCGTTGCTTGTTGTTTTACTTTCTGTAAACTTCTGTTCATTTAAAAGCAAACTCTTGCCGAGGAATATCAATATTGAAGTGCCGACAACAATACGTATGAAAATCAAGCTGCCAATTTAATGCGGTAGTCGCAAGAGCTGAGATTGCTGGGAAGAGTTTGGCCAAAGAGATGGGTACAGTTGCTGGGAAGAGTTGCTGCTACTTGTAATGAGACTGGTATGGGAACAGTTGCTGGGAACAGTTGAAAATTGTAATGAGAGCAGCATTAAAAATGCAATTGATTTAATTTCATGAAGTCGCTGCAACTTCAATTACGAAATTAAAAACAGTAATGTCTTGGAAGGGTCTTGGTCAAGTAAAGACGCAAATAATTCATAAACAACTAAGTAATAAAAGCTGCAAATGTCATGTGTATTTACTGAAATTGATTTAAATATATAAATAATCAATTGAGCAGCAAACTGGTTAGCAAAAAGCCAAACACAATAAATACTAATATCGAAAAATGTATTTGAACACACAATACACAAAATCAACAGAAAATTGTTTAAAAATAGCCGCTGAGTACAAGTGCAAATTGTTATAAATTAATCATAATAATAAAGCTACTAACGGGCTATAATAATTTATGCGTTAAGCACAAAAAATATTGTTAAATCTCAAATAAATTCAATGGATGGAAAAAATAACAATTTAAGTTGCTGTCAATTGAGCTTTTAAAGTGTCTGCATTTAAATGACATAAACGTATAATAACAGCACGAAATACATCAATAAATAATTAAGTTGATTATGCAATCAATTAATGTTGTTAATATGTATTATAATAAATTCAATTAGCACATTTTCCAAATTAAATATGCAGCTTTTCAGTTTTTAGGGGACTTACTTGTTGACCAAACAGTTGTAGTTGTTGCTGCTGCTGTTGTCGTTGTTTTGTTGTCACTTTATTTTGTTGTGTTTTCGTTTGAAATTTATGATTTTATTTTGCAGTTCGCGCGCCATATAATTTATAACGATTTTGTGTACAAAGTTGCACGCAGTCAGTTGATTTGATTTGTTTGCCTCCTCTTGCCCTCCGCCTCGTGTTCATCGGCTCAGTCACAGCAGCAACAACAGCAGCAACAGCAACACATGGACACGCGCACAATTCACCAACACATACGCACTTTTTACAGTTACAGTTAGTGGCTAACAAGTTGAATCTGACCAGACACCAGACACACACACGTTCCAGTCCCGAACCAGACAATAAAATTTGCGCCATAAATCAATTTCAAGTTGCAAAGTCGTCGTCGTCGTCGTCGTCGTCGTCGTTCCACGTTGTTGCTGCTGCTGCTGCTGCTGCTGCAAGTGTCAGTTGGCCGTCTGGTTTACTGGGCGCTTGCTGTGGTACTGACTGCTGCTGCTGCTATGACTATGACTAAGATTTATTTGTCGCTGGCAAACTGGCAACTGGCAGACTGGCAACTGGCAAACTGGCAACTGGCAACAGCGGCTGCTGTTGTCATACTGCACAAGGCCAAACGGCAGGATAAACCACGGAGCCTGGGCCACGATCCATGCGCGACGTCGACAGCGGCCAGCGAGACACAAACCAGCTCAGCAACAACACCGCCAACAACAACAACAAAAAGGGGGTGGCATTGGCCATGGCCCTGCTCGTTGCTCGTTGCCAGTTGCCTTGTGTTGTTGGTGGTTGCGCAAACCGCCAAAAACAAAAAAAGCGAAAAAGAAGAAAAAAAAACAATCACACACACACACACACTCCAACACACTCACGCGTGCATATATGCAAATTAATGGCAGTTTGTTGGTGTTGAAAATAAAAATGGAGCAGCCGCAGCAGCAGCGACGTCGCTGTCGCCGTCGTCGTCGTCGTCACCGTCGACTGCGCGCTGCGCTGCTCGCAATTTTTTCTAATGAAGCGATTTTGAGTTGAGTTGTGCTCAAAAAAGCGGGGAAACACACAAAAGGCAGCCAACAAGTGCAAGTCGAAGGAACACTGAGCGCAAATCAAAGCCACAAATGAAGGCGTCACGGCGTATACTTGATGTAAGAGTGTTTTTTTTTGTATAGCTCACCTAGCAACAACACACACACACACACATACACAGAGAGACGTTACCAATACCAGCAGCAGACATCAATATATAGAAAATTTATGTGCAAACGCCATGCATAAAAAAATTCCAACTGGCTGTAAGGGAAAAAATGCTTGCCACCCTGCCACAAAACGAGGGTGACTGGCTGCCGCGCACCACCCACAAAAGCCACCGGCATTTGAGTCACAATACAACAACAGCAAACGGGAGGGAAAAAAATAAACAGAAAACAACAACAAAATGTACTAAAAATCCAATATGGCTACAATTTGCCAAAGCGCCTGAGAGCAAAGGCAAACACCGCGAGAGCGCGCGTAAGAGAACAGCAAGAGGGGGAAGAGAGAGAGCAGCAGCAGAAAAAATTGTACATGAAACTTTTATTTGCGCTGGCAGAAGGGCGGCTGTGATAGCGACGGCGAAGAGCGGTAGAAGGAGGAGGAGAAGGAGAGGAGGTGGAGAGCAGGAGGTTGGGTGGTGGGTGGACGTCAAGTGGCGCGCAGAGTTTATATCTAAAAAAGAAATGGAAAAAAAAACTCCGCCCCCTTTTCAAGACAAGCGTCTGCGCGAAGGTAGCAACGTTGGCGCAGCGCCAGCAGCAAACAGCGACAGCGACGACGACGGCGGCGACGGCGGCAGCGACAGCGGTAAACGGAGAGTGTCATCGTCATATCGTTGAGCTCTTGCCTGATGATGTGTTTCGCGAGCGTGCTCTCTCTCTCTCTCTCTCTCTCGCACTCACTCGCTCTCACAGTGTCGCTCTGGTGGTCGCACCTTCTCGCTTGCACGTGTGCGCGCGCTCGCTCGCACGCTCTGAGTAATTAAATGCTTATTAACGGTTCGCTGAGTCTGTGCGCCATCTAAAAACTCGTTAGCCTCGATATAATTAAACTCAGTTTGCTTCGCACTCGCGACTCTCTGCCGCCGACTGCAGATGCGAGAGTGCAGCGACGTCAGCAGCAACCCCTGCAACTCATGCTACCCCCTAAAGAACCTCCCTCTCTCTTCGCATATGCGAGCAATGCAAGTTGTTAGAGCTTGTTGTTGTTGTCGTCTTTCTTTTTGCGGCTTCTGCAATTCCTCTTTTTTTTTTGCGCGCGTGTATTGCACTTTTGACGCCATTTTGAAAATGTAATTGTGTGCATTTTAGCAAGTGATTGCCGCAGGCGAAAGAGCGACAGGGAGAGGGAGATACGGGAGAGGTGAAACTGTTCACATGTCACAGGGTGTTTCTGATTAATTAACTCGAAATGCTGCCAGTGATTTTATTAGCCAGCCACAAACTTTGACGTCACAAGCACAACTATTTCTTTTAAGCCATTTTCTATTTTGGCGATCATTAATCTCGCACTATGGCTCACGTTTAATAGCCGTTTTAATCTAGTTTCGCTGTATTTGGCCATAAACTGTTGTGGCTCTCCTCGGCCATTCACAAAATGTAATAATCATTCGCTTGACAGAGTCGAAATTGTTTTTGTTTTCAGTTTTTTGCTGGCAATTAAAATAAACTAATATCGAATGATGAATTTACAACAATGGCAGATTTGTATGGCGCTCTGGCAACAACAACAATACGCATGCATATTTTTAATTAAATTAATTAATTTTCAGTCCAAATCGGCGCTCATTTTGCGGCTCATTAAAATGTCATTAAAAGCGACAATCGGTTTTAGTTTTTGCCGTTCATTTGTTATTGTTTTTTTTATTTCGATCGCTGTCTTTTGTCTTTTGTCGCTGCTCGTTTATTTTTTGGTGGGTTGTGTGTGAAGTTTTTTAAAAAGTTTTTTTTTTTTATTTTTAGATAGTTTAATTATAATCATTAGAAGTTGTGGTGATAACTTTACTATCGATAGTTCTCAGCACGTTTGCAAAGTTTATTTATTGATTAGTTATATTCAGAACAAGCTCAATTTCTTTTGCTTAATTATTTTATACTATATTTTTAAGTAATAGTTGCATTGATAACTTTACTATCGATATCGTTCTTAGCAGGTTGGGTGGGCAGAGATTAATTAATAATAATTCTTTGATTCTTATTAGATTAATCCCTATTGCTTAAATTGCTTTATTATAATTAAAATCAGTTATGTCGTTAATTTGCTTATCGATAATGTTCAATACGTTTTTAGTGAGTTGAGTAAATAAAATGTATTTTAAATTACGCTTAGTTTATGGTATCTTACATAAAAGGTTTAATTTACCATTCAACTTACTTGCTTTACAGTTGGCTAAATGCCCATCGAATGTCCTTCAGCCTGTTCCAAATGACTCATTTCCATTGTCCTTCAACTCGTTCAATTCGCATTTATTTTTATGCGACTCGCTCCCTTTTGAATTTCCGCTTAATAAATTTACGCACTTTTATTAAAAGCCTTGTCACACACACACAGACACAGATACAGACACAGAGACACTCACACTCATGCACACGCTTAACCCTTTGACGGAGGTAGAATCGGTTATCGTTATCGGTATCGGAACCGTTGCCATTTGCCGCACTCTTTTGGGGTTTCTCTCTGTTCGAGGCGAGCGACGCCAGCAAACTGTTGTGTGTCGAAAGTTGTTGCCGCCGTCGCGGAAAAACGCATCAATTTGACCGGCACTTGAGAAAAGAAGACAAAAGCAAAAGCTGCGTGCCCATTGTTGTTGTTGTTTGTGGCACGCTCAAAACTTGTTCGATTTTTTGGGCACACACACGGAAAGGGTTGAGCGCGTTATGCGCTACGCAGTTAGGCACGAGTTTAGGGGTTGAGGGAGGAGAGGGTGAGCAGAGAGCTGAGTGTTCAAGGCTTATGGTAAACACAACGCAACACAAACAAACGACGCACGCACTAAAAACAACTCAGTCTCAGCCTGTGGAAATCGCTATGTGGAAATCGCTTTTCCTGCCGCTCCAACTCCCGCTCTCTGTGCGGCATGTGGCATGTGGCATGTGTGGTCAGCGCAAAAGTGTCAACGTTTAAGGGTTAGCCAAAGGGTTGGGTTCGCTCTATGCTCTATTCTATTTCCCATTTCTTTCCGCTATCACTTTGCTCGTTGGGGAGGGTTTGAAACAAGCACTCAAAACAATTCCACTCAAACACATGCTTTGCTCGCAGGGGAAAAACGTTTCGCTGGCATTTCACTCGTCGGCGATGTTATGCGATGTTTTCAGCCGCTGCTGCTGCTGAGCTGCTCACTCGCGTGCGACGAATGCGCTCCGCCTACTTTTCGTGTTGTCGTTTCGCTCGCTTTGAGTGCGTTTCGTGCGCGTGTTGAGTGAAAACGTTTGTGGAGGGGAAATGCTATGATTTGTGTGCCCAACTGTTCCCAGGTCCTTAGAAAACATCGCAGGGAAATGCTGAGATTTGCCGGTTTGTGTCCCAGCTAAACCACGCATACAAATTGACTTGAGTGGAATTGTGTGTAATATACGATGTTGAATTGTAAATTGTTTAAATTCCAAATTAATCCCAGCCATAATATCATTTATCTTTATTATGTTGGAGCAACATTTGCTGTCTGGCAATGTCTTAAAATCTCGAACAAGCTTCCAGTTTAATTTCAGACAGAAAACTGCTTGTAATTGCTGCGACAAATTAACATAATTGACGCAGACGACGCTGGCGGAGATTAGTGTCACAGACGCACAGCGCAACATGCCACGGAATGGGGCACAAAGGCGACGCAGCAGGTGTCCGCCTGGCAGCCCCATCGATTTCCATTTCCCTGTCAAAGCTCAGGTTCGCCTTCCCCTTGTACTCTATTTGTTTTGCTTTGGCATTTGGCATTTGGCAAATCCAATAAATGCTGGCGATTTTCATTACAACAAAGCGAACGCTACAAATTTGCAACATCATTGCAAGTTAATTGATTTTTATGTGCAACGTTGTTTGAAATTGACTGTGAACGAATTCTGTGTGTGTGTGTGTGTGTGTGTGGCATGTGGCATGGTGTCTTGCCACGCTGCACCCAAAAAGTGAAAAGTGTTTTGCATCGCAACCCCGCGGCGATAAATTTTCTGTTTAACGCGCCATCTGCTGCCATCTATTGCCGGAAAAGCGTACTACGTTTTATGTCCTGGCGCTTTTAACGGCCAATCTGCGCACTTTGCGAATGGGAATTTGAAGCGTGTTAGAAATTGTGGTGTGAAACTTATCTAAGTCTGATTGGAAATTGCAATAACCAAACCGAACCGAACTGAACTGAGCGAGCGAGAGAGCAAAAACATGCTTATTGGGCAGCGTTTTTCTGAAATTTATGAGATAAACTGAATAGTTCGCATCGTAAGTTGGAGTTTGTTGAACCAATAGCCAAGTGTTTTTATTGTCGGCCAAGACTTCTTTCCCCTCGTTACAGTTTTAGTTCACTTGTAATCGCTGTAAATGTGTTGCCAAAAAAAGCGCTAATTTGGATTGTGCTTTTTCTGTGTTGCCTGGCTAATGTGTACGTGAAAAAGTTATGGGATGAATATCACGAGCGATGCTTCAGTTAACATCTAGCGTCGATGTCCTTTGTATGGCTTTGGTTTATCTTCATATAAATTTCGAATTTCAATACAAGAAAACTAATGACAGATTGTAATAGCATTAATAGCTATAATAAAGTGTGGTCATTAACAATTTTTTCTTAAATTATGCAATGTGAATGCAATCTAAAAATTAATATCTCAAAAATTGCAAAGGTGTTCAAAATACTAAAATATTTCTAAGAAAGGAGTCGAAGAAGTGGGTTTGTACTCTTAAATTGTTATTATGTTTGTATATTTTTTATGAATCAAAATTTTATAAAAAATATTAATATTTAGATGAAATTATGTTTAACCATAATGTAATAATGTAGTTTTCCATTTGCAAAAAATATATAGATTTTTGCTTTTATCATTTTCATGACAAATAACATTATTCGAAAGAAATTCTAGTTATGCCAATAGTTTTAAATAGTTTCCATTTAACAAAAAATGTTGTTTTTATATCTGATTTTTTTTGTGTTTATGTTTTACAAAATAAATTTGTAAGCTGAAATAGATTTTGACATAGTTTTTTACATAGTTTAAATTTGTATATGGTTTTTTATTTCAAGATGCTATAGAGGAATATGCATATAACATAAATATTTATACATGAATAATACTAAAAAAATGTTTTATGTATCCATTTTACATAATAAGGTTAATCCAAGTTAAATTATTTAAATTTCGCAAATACATTGGTTGTCGAATACCAAACAAATAAATGGCGAAACTTCCTTAGTAAAGCCACTTAATAATTCATTAGAATAAAATCAAAGAATAGTTTATATTCAATTCTCAAGTGGACGAGAAGTTAACTATGATAATGTTACAAATCCTTTATTGTAATAATTTACACGTACAAATTGTTTTTAAATGTAATACTTTAAAACTGTTTTATTTGCTTTGAAACAAAAATCAAAGTTTGCCATTAATAATATTTTCTATATGAATTTGTGCATATGTACAAATATTTTTTCTCACTCCGCGGGGTCATCTTACAATGTGGCTTCTCCTCCCCTCCTCTCGTCCTTTTGCATATTCATAACTTAACGCTTCGTTGCCGCAAACTCATCAAAATCGAACGGGACATTCGGTAGCTGAACATAGTAAATATATGTATGTTCATGAGGTGAACCCTGAGCGGGCTTAGTTTGCCGTTAATCAACTAGATACGCAGGCCAAATCCGCAAATGTCGGCCAAATGAACCGTTATCAATTACGTAACGGGTGCGTGAAACGCATCCTTCGAAGCCTTGCATTCGCAATTAAACGTTGTAATGCAAATGCCCAGCCCAGAGATAAAGTGCAAGCGATAGGGAGCGATGCGGAAGGGCTGAAGGGGTTGCAAGTTGCATGTTGCAAGTTGCAAGCATGGCATAGAGCTGCCCCTAAGCCAAGGGTTCTTCTATGTGCGCCTCTCTAAGACGTGCAACGTTGCAAACGGGCGAAAGGTTGATGAACTCCCAAGAAACTTGCACATCAATTTGTCTTCTCTTTGTTTGCCGCCTGACCCACAGGATATTCAGGATACGCGCACTGAAAGGCATCGCATTCGCATTCGCATATGGAAACCCTTCTCAATGTCTCGAGCTCAACATTTGATATATGATGTGCCGAAAAAGATGCTTGTTGTGTGTATCTTAGAATTGTTATTGTCGCAAGAAAGGGTTCGACATTTCCATACAGAGACAAAAGAAATATGACGAGATGTCAGCGAATTTTATTGCCACCATCAGATTGAAATTTAAAACTCTATGCAATTCAAGCAATCTTTAAAATATTTTTTAGTTTATTGCAATTATTGTTAACAATGTACATATTTGTTACTTAAATTTTAAAATCAAATTTAAAGTTACTTCAACTATTGTGTCATTGAGATTTGGTTTTTACAAAATTTATTACAGTTACTGTTTATGTGAGTTTATGTCTTCGCAATAAAAACTTTTATTATTGCTATTGATTGAAATTTATATTAGGAAATAAATGATGATAGCAAAAAAGGAAATTATTTTTATTACAATTTGTATTTATTACAGATTTTTACTTCACAAGAAAAACTCTTATAATTTTATTGATGGTAATACAATACTTAGATTTATGTTCAGTCTTTTAATCTCAAATTTAAATTTTTAACAATTCTTTGCATATGCAATATTAAATTAGTATGATTATTTTCCATATTATGTTTATTTAAATTTAATATCCGTAAAATTGTAGAGTAAATACAGTATTTTGAATAACTTCCAAATTAATAATACAACAATATTGATAAGAATCGAAACATTAAAGTATATTTTATATATTTTAATTATATATACATTTTTAATAACTTCTCTTTACAATAAAATCCCATACATATTTTCTAATTTTAGAATAAATTCAACACAACCAGATTGCCCACAAGGGCAATATCCAGTGAGGTATTTAATCTGTAAGAGTTGTGGTTTATAATATAAAACTATGGATTTTTAATTTTTTGATAAATAATAATATAAATAAAAAAGCTTTTTATTTTAAAATTATTACACACTTACACTTTATATTATTTTTCTGTTTTTATTTATATTCATCAAATATTTACAAGTTAAGACTTATTAACTAGCGCTAACAATTTTTAATTATACTTATTGAATTCAACTGTGCAATTTTAGAATTGAATGCAACAATAACTTTCATCACCAATTAATATATATATCTTTATATAAATTATATTATCGTTGTTATCAAACTAAAATGTTTTGTTTTCCAATTTAACTGTTGCTGATACAGAATAGAAATAAAATATAATATATAATGTAAGTAATTCACTTTAACTCTTTGGATTATATTTCTTATACACTTAATCACTTTGTTAGTCATTTGATCACTTCTCATAGTTTTCTATTTGCTGGTCGACAGCCCTCCAAGAGCACGGTATTAAGTTCCTACGACTATTGCAAAGCGCACGTAGGAACTCTATACCTCGCTGATGGTAAAGAGGCTTCGTTAACTTTTTGGTTCGTATTATGTACTTTCGATACTCGTATCTGAACAATTCCGTTTCAGTTTTGCACAATGCAAGTCACATGTCTACTTACCCGATGGCAATCCGTAAGCTTCTCCCACTTGTGCCGCCGTGTTTGACTTGTCAATTTTGAATTTTAAGCTGCAATTAAAGCCATAAACGGATTACAGGCAACATTCTTTCAATTCTATTTTTTTTTTTTTTTTCTTACTTGCTGTTTGCGCTTTGCTTTTTGCCAGCCAACGAAATTGATTCAACAGTCGCCTGTCTGTCTGGCTGCTTCAAGAAAAAAACAGAATAAAAATTTGCTACATGCGAGATAGAAATATATATTTTTTGGCTATGGTCTTAAAATTTTATGTCTCTACATTAGCCGACGCCGGCTGAAGTCGAAGTCGAAGTCGAAGTCAAGGCAAAAAAACGAGGGGATACACATTAGCCATAAAAAGATGGAAAGCAAGAGATACGATTACTTTTTAAGCTGGCAGCAATAAAAAAAGAGACTGAGATTGCAGTTGTGACTAACCGCGAATTTTATAGATTGGAAATCGGTCCACACATGAAATTAAAACAGTTGTAACCTTGAATTATCTCGATAATTTTCCACCCGCCTCACAGACAGAGTTACAGCGATTGTCTCTGTCGGTCACACCCGACACTTGAGTCTTGAGACTCGAGTCTTGAGTCGGGGCTCGCTAATTACCTGCTGCAACACAAAAAACTAATCAAGTTGATTGATTTATCTGACAGAACTGCACAAGTTGACATTTTGAAAAGGCAACAACAGTCGCTTTAACGCCCACAGCAACAACAACAAAACACTTGGCTGCACACTGAAATTATCATTTCAATTATATGCAAAATAAATGCATTTGATTGCCAAGTATCTAGTATCTGTTAGATACATTCGCCGCGAATCGAAGCGAAGTGTTAACCACAGCGCAGCGTGATTTGCATTTAATGTTTGCTGCCTTTTGGGCCTTATTTCTGCTTCTTGTTGCCCGTTTGTCTGGCAGCGACGTAAATCAATTTTTGTTTGATATTTTGCACTTTGATTCGGTAGCTTAATAAAACGGCCGCCCGCTGTGTCAAAGCAGACTTTTCAATTGCCAATTGCCGACATGTGAATGTGACATGTCAGAGTTGGAGCCCAAGTTACTGAAGTTGCAGTTACTGCTGCTTCTGCTTCTGCTTTTGCTTCTGCAGCTGGCTCGGCGCCATAACTTGTGGCAGAGGCAAGCCAAAGAGTACATAAACTGGCGGACAGTCGCCTGATTAGCATCGTGCAACAAGGAGGCAACCAACGACGACGACGACGACGACGACGACGACTGGCTTTGATTGACAGTTTGCATACAAAGCGAATTCGCACATGAATCGAGTGAATGCGATGTATCTGAGAGATACATTCGACGAACTGGCATTTGCTAGGCGAGTGTTTTTAGTGTTGACGTTTCGGCTTGGCTAATGGGCAAACTGATTAGGCCGGCTTGTTTATGGCCCTGCCTCACGTTAGGGTCACTTGCCACCTGGCTTGTGGCACTGTTGCAATTGAGCTTGACGAAAAGTCAATTTGGACGCCGTGATGCCGTTCACCATTTCAGCAGCATCGCTCACCTGACAAGCGACCCATTTCACATTGCAGACAGACAGTCAGAGAGGCGGACGGACAGACAGACGGACGGACAGACAGACAGATGGACGGACAGCTCTTTCACTTAGAAAGAATTAATTAAAACGCCAAATTGCTAAGCACAAAAATGGCAAAGAGGCAAAAGGCAACGGCGAAGCGTTGAAGAAATTAATTAAGCCGAGTAAATTAAAATGTATCAAGTTGGTTACGCTACGTCTGATGCACAGCCACGCCCCGACAGCGGCAAATGTGCAACGCCTCCAAACGGTAAAACGTGCTGTGAAACTTTGATGAAGTTTCCGCTGAAGCTGCTGCCTGAGAGCCAGTAAAGATGGGAGAGAAAAAGACAGAGAGAGTGAGACAGAGTTGAGATTATATGCAGCCGCATAATATATTGTTTATATTATTTAATTATTGTTTGCTTTTTTTACTTATGCTGCGCTTCAGTTAATGGAAGACTTAATCGAAAACATTAAAATTCAAATATAAATAGTTAACAGCGGGCTAAAAGATGCACTCTCCTCTCGGCCAAGTTTAAACACTTCGCTGGCCAAAACAGGTGAGGTATGTGGCAGATATTCGTGTTATGATTATTATAAACTCTTTTAAATGTTTGCTTATTTTGTCGCTTATTTGTAATAATGTATTATTTCTAATTAATGACAGATTTTACTGATGAAAAACTTAAAATTTTAACACAATCAAGTAAGTGAGGAAGCCAGTAAGTATATATATTTAACAGTACTCGACTACAAGGCACGCTATTCCCTCGGTCATATTTATTTATTTTTTATTTAGTTTAAAGTCGATATTGCAAAAATAACTGATATTCAATTACGATTAGGAATTTAGAATCTTGAATAACCTAATAACTATAAACTAAATATTAGAGAAACCAATAATGCATAGATTATAAATTTAAAATGTATTTAAATAGAAGTAAATTAAAAATGTGGTAGCTATTTAAACCATATTAATCTATGTATATATAGAAATTCCAAAAAAATTCCAATCACATTAGATGAAAGGATTGTAAATTTGTTTATTTCCATTATAAACAAAAATGAAAAAATATGGTTTTTGCTATAAACTGTTTTAATATTTAAAACAATTAAAAAAAGAGAAAAGAATTCCTTGTGGCCAAGTAAAATAATTGTCAGATAATCGTGTAATTACTATTATTATTTATTAATGGTTTTTTGTTTGTCACTCATTTGTGAACTTAGATTCCTTTAAATTTTGTAATTAATTTTGTGTATTTATAAAGTAATAGTACTTGTAGTCACATAATAATTATAATCATTATTTTTTTTTAATTATTGCAGTTAATTGTAACTTGCTCATGTTAGATTTTGTAAATACATTCGTGCTTTCAAACTCTTTTAAAAAGAACGAAAAAATGTAAAAAAAAGAGAGAAGCGATTCCTTGTGGTGTAAAGCGAGTGAGTGAAGTGAGTGTTATTCGTATTCATATTCGTACTCGCATTCGCATTCGCATTCGTGTGTTGAATGGCAGGCGCCAGACGCTTGTCACAAAAGTGAAGGTCTGCGCTGACCATGGCGAGTGGTCAGCTCACCTGCTGTGACATATATATATATATATATATTGCATATATATAGAGTGTATGGCTATTAGTGTAAACGTGCAGTTTTATGTTATGGCAAATTGGCGTTGACAGCAGCTGTAACTGTGAAACATGCAGCGTTAGACACAAGTCATTTTTGGCGACTGCATTTAATTAGTTTACATGTATCTGCCGGAAAGTAATTGCGCATCTATCAGATACACACACAGCTTCAGCTTTGTGGCAACACTTTATGCCGCATCTTCACGTCTGAGTATCTGATCATTATGCGTTATTATTATTATGCTGAATTTTATTGCTTTATAAGCGCATTTTAATTTTTGCCTTTCAAAATGCATCGCACACAGCACGCTGATGATGATCAACGGGCTGCCAACTGTCGGACATCAGCTGTTGTTGGTTGCGATGTCTGTCCGTGTTGTCCGTTGTCAACAAATGTTGTGAAAGGCAGCCAAATTGCGAGTAGCAAGAATTTATTTGAGGCACGTTGCATGTGTTAGAAAGGAAAGCATTGAATAAAGTCATAGATGCGTAATTATTTAGTGGCGGCGTCTGCCTTTGACGCTGATTGATTGCGCTTGTAACTAATCTGTACATTTATTGAGTTATCTGCTTGGCATTTATAATGTGCACACACACACAAACACACACACACACACACTGAGCGAAGATTGAAGCGGCTTTTGGCCATTTGACCAATTAAAAGCAAACGGTTTTTGCAACGCAATTAAACGGCATTTAACGGTGCGGCACATGCAAAAATCGCTTCCTCATTGGAAGGCAACACACATTAAAATTCCATCAGACCAACATAAATTTTCGCACTGATTTCTACCTGCAAGAGAGTGTGTGTTCGAGTGTGTGTTCGACTGTGTGTGTGTTGTGTGTGACCAGTTTGGAGAACATGTTGTGCCAGCATTTGGACATTGAACATGGCCACGCAGCACGCAGCTTATCAATCGTGCCACTGCATTCAGAACCCTGGCAACAGGTTACAAGCTGCCAGCTACAAGTTTGCTATTAATTTGCCCACGCCTCCATGCTGCCTCCCTCTTTTCGCTATACCCTATGCGCGTTCGGGGCACTTGCATTTCAGCAGCTGCCTTGTTGAGTTGTCAGCTATGGCTTCAACTGCGACTCTCAATGCGACTTCGACTGCGGCGCGTGGTTATTAATGAAGTCAATCAGCAGTTTTGACAGAAATTTATCTATAAGCGTCGGCATTCTGCCAGGCAACATGTTGCACACACATCTGCAGCGAGTGTCCGCTGCATGTTGCTAATTTTGCGCGGCGTCGAAACATGTTTACAGGCAACTTGGCATCTTGGCAACCTGGCAACCTGGCAACCTGGCAAACGTTGCCACAAACGTGGCAAGCTGACAGCAAGCAGCCTCGCACTCAGTTCCGAGCCCAGCGCTTTTATTTATTTAATTTTATTTTATGTTAATTTGAAACCTGTTTAATTACCAAGTGGCTTTCGTAGTAAATACGAACATTGCCTTTTTCAATAAAATCGTAGACCAGCCTTGCTTTCAGCCTGAATGCGCTACAAAGCGCCCAACTGGATTCAGGAGGATATCGCTGGGGTCCATGTGGCGGGCAAATTAAGTGCAACTCAAATTCGCAGTGACGGGAAATTAGCCTACAATTGAGATTATTAGTTCGCATAGTTGGCATAATATTTTGCTTGCATTTAAATACTATACATTAATAAAAATAAAGAAAATCCATTTTCAAGAATCGTGAATAAATTTTACATCTTTAAATTGACTGATATAAATAAGAAAGATGTACTAAAAATAATATAAGGGTAAAGCTAAAAATTATTTAATCAAAATGTTATAGATTTGTACAGCTTATCAAATAATATATAAAATCGATAAATAATTCTGTATACAACTTAATTGACAATATTTACTAACTTTAGAAAACTTATTAAAATATAAAATTTGTATATTTGAAAATATTTGACGAAGAAATAAATATTCTATTCAAGTAAACCCATAATGAAATATTGCATTCCCAAAATTAAATTGAATTTTAGAATTGTATTCCAGAAAATATTTGATATCCAGAAATAATTGTTTATTGAAATAACAAAAAAATGGCAATTTGCATTTTTAAGCTGTTAATCAATTAAAACATTTAAAAAAATAATTTAAAGAAATTCATTTGTTTTAAATTTGAATTAATTATTTGTAATTTTAGGAACAATTTTTAAAAGTTAGATTTCATTGTTTAAAGTGCAGCTGCAGTTAAATCGTTTAATTAAAATCCCTTGGCTTACAATACTTTCAAAATAATGAAAAGAAATAATTTGTTTTTGAAATCATTTAATAAAAACTTCACTGCTTTAAATATATTAAAAATGTAGCAATGTAATATATTTTGTTTAAATTAAGTTAATAAAAACTGCACTGCTTAAAATATATAAAAAATAATAAATGTAAATAATTTAGTTTAAATTGAAATTAATTATTTTTGTATTTACCATTTTAATACTTACAGTTTAACTGGAGGTCATTATGGTTGGCGCTCTGGCCATATCCTTGTTTGTCGTTCATAATTGTAACCGTCTGGCCATAAATCGAGGCCCAGTTTAACTCCAGGTTGTTTTACGAGCAATTTGATGGTTTTTTGTTTGTTTTCCATTTTTTGCTATGCATTTTATTTAGTTTGTTTAACTGAGAGCTAACACTAACGGTTTATTTAATTATCGTCATTTGTTAATTTGCAAATGTTTGCCATTTTGCCGTTCCCCGCCTTGCAGTTGATGCTGTTTAATTGCCTTAATCAATTTACGTTTTATGTTGACCAAATTAATGCAGATACGAGTTTTGGTTAGCGCCAAAGCGGTCCTGTTTGCCAGTGCCAACTTGACGCAGTTACAGACTTGTTGTCTGAGCCAATTAGCTGCAAGTGGGCAAAAAAACAAACAACAGAAAAAAGAAGGTAAATAAATTAATTGATGAAGCAGCAAAATGCTGGAAAGGAGCGTAAAATGATCGCTTGATTAATGAGTTGAAGATCATAAACTAGTTTCCATTTCGAAAAAATATTAATAACTACGCGGAGTTTCTTAACTTGTAATTAATCAGTTGAGTTGAGTGGCTTTTTAAGTTGCCACAACAGGTTGCTGACGAGCTCATGACACTCATTTCCTTGCCTCACTTTCCAGTTTATACACATTGTACTTGTTGCCCATTTGTTTTGCTCGCCAAGTTCCATTCATTTGCTTACCTAATTTGCCAGCTTCCCTTTTTTGCCTGCCGCATTTTAATTTCACTTTTCGCGGCAATTTTTCTTTTCGCTTTTCCACGCTTTTCTTTTACGATGACGACGACGACGTCGAAGACGACAGCGAAGCCGGCAAACTTTTTAATGTCGCGCGGCGGCTGCAGCTAATTTAGCCAGCGGGTGCTGAGCGGGGAGTTGAGGGGGTGGCAAGGACTCGACTTGGCGCTCAGACTTTGCCAGGCAGTGTCTTTGGGTCTTGGCTTCATTTGCGCGGCTGCCTGGCGAAGACGACGACGACGACGGCGCGCCTTCGTCCTTGTCGCTGTTCGTTCATTTTCTTGCAATGAAATTAAAAACAGCAAGGAGTCGCTGCACACACACACACACACACAGGCACACACAGACACAATGACAGCAGTCTGGGCTGCAAGCAGCCAAGTTTCGCAAGGACTAAATGAAAATGAGCAAAGTTTGCGTGTTTCGCACCCACAGGAAAGATGAAAGCGGCGAGGCTGCCTCTGCTTGTTGATTATGCACTTCACCCGGCAACCTCATCATCATCATCATCATCATCAGCGTCGTCCTCGTCGTCATTGTCCTCGTTTGCTTATTAACCCAGTTTCTCGACTCACAGCTGCCGGCTGTCTGTGTTTGCTCCTTCTTTCTCTCGCAGTCTCAGTCTCAGTCTCAGTCTCTGTGTCTGTGTCTGTGGGTGGGTTGTGGTGTTTATTTTTTGTGTCCTTGTTTTAATTTTAATTTTTGTTTGGTCTACGTTTCGCTTTTTTGCCGTCGCTGTCTTTGGTGACGTCGTCGTTGTTTTCTTGTTGTTCCTTCTGCTTTGTGTCGTCATCAACTCTCAGCCTCTTTTGTTTCTAGGTCAAGAACTTTTGCCGGCTTTTTGACTTTGTTTAGTTGGGCGCTGTTGACATTGAAACTATGCAAATTGCGTGCAATTAAATTGCGTATACGTAATATTTTAAGGACAATTATTATCGTCATCAATATGGAAGTTAAATAGCTGCTGCGTCGTCGCTTTTGATGGGCAACTGTCAGGCAAATGACATCACGCACTATAGTCATCAATTTTATCTGTTGTCTGTAGCCGAAATCCCCCCGAAAAAACGCGAAATAAAAATGAAAAGCTCCCACTTAAAGCTTAAGCAGCAGACTTTGACAGCGTGTGTTTGAGTTTGAAATATTCGCAATTGCGAATCCTGTCGTATTTGTCACAGCATACACACACAAATATATACATATATATATAGAGAGAGAGATGTATGTATGCGTATTTAGATTGTAGACTTCGCCACGCAAGACATTATTATGATGGAATCCTATTTGTTACAAGCAAATGGCAAAACGAACCTTGCTGCCAGTGCCAATGACAGGCGAGCGACGAGACGTGGCTAAAAAGAGACGGAGAAGGGGAGAGAGGGGGAGACATGTGTCATGGTAAATGGCAGGATTGTGATGAATGGAGAAGGAGATGAGCTCCCAAGTTGCGAAGCGATGCGCAGCAGAGTAAATTATGCTAATGTCTAAATAATGCATATTCGATGATGAGGATGTGGAAAGAGACTCGATTCCATATACAATATATACAATACTATATACATGTTGTATATAGTGAGTGTGTGTGTGTGTGTGGAAACTTTTGCCAGTCAGATTGATTTTTGGTGCGTTTTGCAGATGCTGTTTGTTAAATGCTGTGGCCTGGCTGGACAGCAGCCACAAAAGGCTCTATAAATCACATTTATGTTCTGCTTCAAGTGCCGCAACTAATGATGGAAATAAATTCACGGTTGCCGCGCTGCAAAACAGGACGACAGCACGACAGGACGACAGCACGACAATGCTGACTTTCAGCTGCCAACTGCCAACTGCCAAAAGCAGCCAGCAAAAAAAAAGAAGGAAAACATAGCAGAAAGAAAATTGTAAGCAACTTGTAGTTTGGCCATGGGGATGAGCTGCGAGAATGGGAGCTTAAAATGAGGGTTGTGGGGCGGAGAGGGAGGGGAGGGTGAGGGACTCACTCGGCTGTGCCGCGCAATTTTTGGCTGCTTTTGACGCCAGGCCAATATGCAGTAAATCTGCCAGAATGTGCCTCTAGATTTGGCAACGCAGCAGCAGCCAGGACAGCCAGGATGGGATCCTTGGACGTTCCCTCTTCTGAAATGGGTTACATATTTTATGCTTAATATTTTGCATTTTATTTCGCTGATGCGCGAATGCGAAACTGCGAATGGAAAAGCTCTTTCGCAGCGCTGGCTAAGGCAAAGGCAAAGGCAAACGGCCTTTATGGCAGCCAGGCGAACTCTTAACTGCCAACTGTACTTGAGTGTGTGGAAGCGAAATTGAAAATTCTTCCACAAGACAAAACCAACAGCAACTGTTTGTTACATTTAGTTGCACAAAGCAGGCGAATAAAACCAACTTTGTAGCTAATGCCAAACAAAATAAGACTTGGGGTCAAGATTATGTTGAATAACACTATTTAATTTAATTAGTGTAACTTTAATTTGAAGAGACTATAAATTGAAAATGTATATAAAAAGCGCTTGAATGTAAAAGAAATATATGTATGTGTATAACATAATAAAATAAACGCATATACAAATAAACGATATAAATAAAGAAAATAATGAAAATAAATAAATACAGAAACATACAAAAATACCTAACTAATTAAAAAAGTAAACTTATCAAAACAAATTAATTAATATCTAAATGAAGATTTATATAAATATAAAAATTATTAAATTTAAATATATTAAATATTTATAAATTCATCAACAAGTATATAAATGCATTAATATATAAATTAAATAAATCCAAATACTTAAATAAATATATAATGCAGACTTTACTGAAATGCAAACAGACTGCAAAGTGAATCAACTTGTCCATTGTGATAGTGTTAATCGCAGTTATGTTATTTGCACTTTGTGTGTGTGCTCAGCAACCTCAAAAATAAAATCGATAATAACAAATTTTTGCAAACACAATTTGCTTATCAAGCACTCTTGGCAACTGCAACCCTCAACCCTCAATCGAATGCTTATGTGTAGTAAAATATATACTCGTATATACATATACATATACATATACGATATATGTAGCATATAAGGAGATAGAGAGGGGTGCAGATCTCGTGCATTCGTTTTGCTGCCTTTCAATAAAACGCAAAACGCAACTTGAAGTTAATTTGCATATTTGCCAACACTCTGAACACGCACATTGCAAAATACAGAGACGTCGATGTCGTTGTCGTTGTCGTTGTTGTTGTTGTTGTCGTTGTCGTTTTCTGCTGTGTTGCAAAACTAATAAAAATTTGTAGTTAGGTGACAGTTGTGGAACCCCAGGGAAGGGTGTATGTCGGAAAATATATGCAAATATTTTTTGCACTACGATCGAATTCGATCGAAGCAAGGAAAATCCCTGTTAATTTGCATAATCGTCAGTGCGCTGGCTGCCTTGTTAAAGGATTTGCGAAAAATAAAACTTTACTTTCCCCTTGTATCCCCCCCTAATAAGCAAATTGATTGCATTGTTGACTTACCTTGCTGTGTGTGTTTGACAGAGTCTCTATGTCTGTGTGACGGTGTGTGTGTGTGTTTGTACATTCGGTTAGGCAAATATTTTGCCAATGAGTAGCCTGACAGCCACTGACAGCCAGAGACGAGACGAGACAGAGACGCAGACGGAGTCGGAGAATACCTAAGTGAAAATATTTGAAAATTGGTTTTGGCGGCGCACCTGACAAAGGAAAACAGCAACGAGCAGCGAGCAATGAGAGCTGCTGGCAAATACAAATAGAGACAGTCAGACTGCAGTCAAGTCGAATATTGCATACGCTTTTAACTGCGACGCTGGCCAAAGCCATTTGACATTCGGCAAGGACAGCGTCAAAGAGCGAAGAGAGAAGCGAAAGAGTTCAATTCATGTATGCAGTGTTGCCAGATTAGCTGATTTAAGGCTAGATATACATATCTAGCATTTTTGAAAGTGGAATAGTTTATAAAGATCAGATCAAGGTTTTTGTTTCCATCTTTTCCTTCAAATAACTATTTTTTTTAGATAATAAATAAATAAAAATGTATTTAGCTATTCCAAATATTTCAGTTGAAAACCTCTATGTAAAAATAATCTTTATAACATTACCTTTAAAGAAAAATAATATTGAATGAAATAAACCACAATAAACAACAAATGTATTTTGTAAGTTTCAAATGTTTCTCAGCACAACATATCAAATCATTTTTTTTTTTTTTTGATGAAAATAATGAACAAAATTCTTAGCTTGCCAAAAATGTTTATAAGTCTTATTCAAACATAAATATTTACGTGAACTAGAAAATTATGAAATCGATGGCTTATTACGAAATGTCGTTTAAATATTAACTTCAGAAACCAAATGATTTTGTTTGATTTCGCTATCGATTGGTTTTTCGGCATTTATTTGATTTCAAGCTGATTTTAGCTTTCTTTTTGTGCAGACTCTAACTTGCATGTATGCACAGTTATAAATTCAATTCAGTTCAAGACGCGCGACAGCAAGACGACAGCTATGAAGAGGGGAGCAGTGGGGAGGGGGGGAATGAAGAGTTGGCAATGCTGTCAGACATTTTCTACATTTTGATATGTACTCGTATTTTTCGTTTGCCTGCTAAAAAGGATTACGCTAACACAAAGCAGTCGCGCAGACAGAGAAGGCAAACAAAATCCAAAGAATGCGCAGATGGAGTGAGAGCGAGATAGAGAGTGTGGGAAGGGGGAAGGGGAAAGGCGGTTGAAGCGACAGACAGAACGACGACGCTTCGCATATAGAATATTTGGATTTTTGCACATGCCAATATGATATGCAGACCCACCCAGTTAGCACACAGCACAGAGAACACAGCACACAGCACAGCACCACAGCACACATCACCACCCTCTGCCCCCTCCCTCCCCACGTCCATCGTGAGTCAAACACAGTCTCGGATTTTCATGTGTGTCCCACGCTTTTGTCGCATTTTCCTTCTCTTTTTTTTTTTTGTCATCGTCGTTGTCGTTGTCGCTGTCGCTTTTTGCTTTGTTCGGCAAGCAATCACCCCCGCCCTGTGTATGTGTGTGTGGTTGTTGTTTGTATTTGTACAGCAACCATCAAACATTTGCTTATGTGTCTTGTACAAGAAAAACGCTAAACGTGCGTGTATCTGCGTCTCTCTTCATCTCTCTCTGCGTGTGTGTGCGTGTGATTGTGGGTGAGGGCAACAAATTTGCAAAAGCCAAAAGAAAATGGTTGGATGCTTGGCTGCCGCTGCTGTAAATCGTGGGTGGCAATTTCCACTTTAGTTAGCGGGTTGAAAAACGCTTTAGATTGAACTATGGCTGTCATAAATGGCTTTGCAGCGCATATCTAAAACGGCTTAAGTGCAGATTGATGGCAACACACAAAGAGGCAATAAGTATAAAGCAGCGCTCCACACTTCCAGCCATAAAGACTAAAACTCCAAATGAACTGAAAATCTCAGCGAGCAGCAACATATCGATTTTTTTTATATCTATTTTGCATATCCATATTTATATAACAATCATTTGCAGCACACACAATCACATTTTTGAAAGCATATTCTATCGGTTAACCAATTCTATAAAGTAAAAACAAAAATACTTTTTTTTTTTGACAGCTGAAATATAAATATTTGAGAGCATATTTTATCGCATAATCTAGTATATAAACTAAAAATATAAATATAGATATATGGAAATAATTTCTCGCCTTTTGGTATCTTGACAGTTGAGCTGGTTTAGTGAGACAATAAATTTCAAAATTTTGTTTAATCAAATGCCTTGATAAAAAATCGGAACATACATTTATAAAAGCGTCACAACCCTTCAAAATTAATTGTACAATTTGATAAATATTTTCTGCTATGAATCTCTTGACCCTACACATTTTAAATCAGACTAAAATATATTTTTAAACATTTACTTTTCTCAAAACAATTTGTAGAATAGTAAAATATATTTCACGTATAGAATATATCTACCCGTATAACTTGTTAGTAAGCTCACTGCTCGCTAAGCCCGTAATTGCCAGCACATATCCTTATTGCAAATCCTGTTGGCAATTCCTGCAGCTCGACAATCACTCAAGCACTCTTACACTGCGCACAATGCCAATCAATAATTGACAGCGGAGTCGCATGCAGAACATGATTTGCAAATAATGCACTTGAATTTGCATAAGGTTGCCAAAAAAAAACGAAATCTGCAAAACAATTTATGCAAATTAGCAGCAAGGATCTGCAATTAAATCGCGTACACGGCGTCGAGACAGCTGACAGCCAAGGGGCAAACACAAAAAATAGGAAACAAGAGAAAAAAAATCAGACCCAGGTAGACAAAAAAGCTCATTTGCATAAAAACGGAAATAGAACCGAAAAATAAAAATCGCAGAGTGAAAGTGAAAGGGGTTAACATCGTCTAGGGGTGAACTCTGACCCAGCAGCCGCTCATTAGCATAAAATTAGACAAAAAAAGCAGCAAGAAAAAAACGAGGAAATTCTGATGCTGTCCAGGCAGCTGTTTTCAAGCCTCGCATCCTTGTATCCTGGTTGCGAAGTTCAACGAACTGCGCCAAGTTGTCTCACTAACCCAAATTAAAATTATGTTAATGAACGTCGAAAGAGAGAGAGAGAGAGAGTGAGAGGCAGAAGAGAGCGAGAGCCGGCAGTCAAATCACGGCCAAGGACGACGGCAACGTTTTTCGTCCTGTGCTTTTCATTTTGCCTAATGAGCACGCGACTGCGACGTCGACGTCGCCATTGCTGCTGCAACTGGTCCTGGCTGTTTTTGCTCCTGCTTCTGCTGCTCCTGTTACAGCCGACGCCGCTCATTAATTTTGCCGTCGCTTTTTTGCCGCTGCCTTTGCCGATGCCTTCCATTTCCGCCACACATTTCTCCTCCTTTTATTTTCCTTTTTAATTTTCGTGTTTCATTTTTCATTTTGTACCGCGCTCATTTGGTGACGTCACAACCTCACTGCGTTGCTTGCTGTCCCACTCTTTCGCTCTCACGTTGCTATCTAGCTGTCTCTGTCAGAGGCTCGACTTCTGTCTCAGTCGCTGCCTCAGTCGGTGTCGCCGTCGCTGCCTCGGCTGCGTTCTCTGCTGCCGGCAGCGAGTGGCTTCGCATAATTAAGATTTTAATTTATGCAATTATTTTGCCGGCTGTGCGAGTCCTTTTTGCCTCATCAAATGTAGGCCAGTCGAAGGATTCGTCTTGTTTTGATGTTATTTTTTCTGTGCCCTCTTTTTTCGGCATGTGCTGTTATTTTTGTGCGTTGGCTCGTTGGGTGCGGTTGTGTTTTCCTTTTGCGCTCATAACTGATTTTTATGGCCAAACTAATAAAAAACTAAAATAACTGAAATACTAAAAACGGTAATGGAAACTTGTCGCGCGCAAGTTTTAAGTGAGTGCAGCTTCCGTCGGATTTTATGTGATCATTAAAAAAGTTTAACACTTCCATTCGTATTCGGACAATTCGACAATGTTCGTCGAAAAATATCACAAAACTTATTCGTATTATTTTGCTATGCAAAACTCAGTGAACCAAAATGTTTTCAAACATAAATCAAAAATATACAGTGCTCAGTTTGGCGAAATTTGCAAAATAATTTACAAAAAATCACAATCAATCACAATTTGATTTTTCAAATAACCAAATTTCACCAAAATTCACCACAAATCAAAATTTGACTTTTCTATTAACCAAATGATAATATTTGAAAACATTCACAATATGTATACAAATTTGACTTTTGCATTAAGAAAATTATAGTTTAAAAATTCACAGTAAATTAAGAATTTGTTGTCTCCATTAAGAAAATGATTATCAAGAAAAAATATTTTTTTTTTAAATGTTCCGAGTGCCAGAAATTGTCAAGAATGATCTAAGACTTTCGTAAAATATATTGGCTATTAAGTTGGAAGACTATCATAAAATAAATTTGTCCTATATTGCAAATCTTTTCTAATTCATAAAATTTTTTTAAATAATTCAATTCACATTTATAAATTCACTGACATATTTGAAAACTTACTGTAAATATTTTTTATTATATATTTTTCTTAAATTAAGAAATTTTTTGTAAATAATTTAGTTCACTTTTAAAATTTCACTGAGATATTAGAAAACTTACCAGTTTTTAATATTTGATCCATTTACAATTGGCTCGTAATTTATTACATTTTTGTAGTTTCAAGAATTTCAAGTTTATGCATTTATTTGCAAAAATGTTAACAGCAAAGTTGGATTTGTAAAATTGCACAAAAATGTTGATGGCAGGTCACTTAAAATCCCAGAGTAGTCAACAGAAGTATACAACTTGTATTTGTATTTGGTATTATCCGTGGCACAAGCAACTTGCAACGCACACAACCGAATCGAGACGCGTCGCGTTAAGAAATGATTTCGACTTTGACTCCAACAAACACTTTGGCGCTCACTGTTGGCGTCTCGCGATTCGGATGCGGATTCGGATTCAGATTCGGTTTCGGTTTCGGTTTCTTATCAACACGCACACGACATGGAATTGGAGTAATCACGTAAAGATTGAAGGCGTCGTCGTTGGCAGCGACGTCGCTGCTGCTGCTGCCCCAAGATGAAGTCGCAAGTCGCAAGTCGCCGCCAAAGAACTGAACTGACTGTGAACAAGACACAGGACAGCACAGGACAGGGCAGGACTGTTAAGAACAGGACGCACCAGCCGGGCGCAAGGCCCAACTGCTACTGCCCACAATGTTGTTGGACAAAGCTGCTGGAAGCACTCAAATCGAATCGAGTCGAGTCACGATGTGTTTTTGCCACCCCCGAATGGCCGTCAAGTGCTGCGCTGCTGCCGGCAACGCTGCGACGCGTCGGCCATGAAGTTCAAGTTCTGCGCAGCCGCACTTGCCACACACGCTCTCTGTGGCAGCAACGGCAGCAGCAGCGGCAGAGGCAGCGACAGCTCACCCCTCAGGTGGAAAGCAGAAAAAAAAAACAAAAAAACTGCAGCCAGCTTCCAGGCGGCGACGCTTGGAAAACGTTGTGTGGAAAACGCATTGCGTGCCGAGAATTTCCCCTTCGACTTGAATCCACCACGATTTCAAAATCAAGTTGACGTTGTCTTTCGTTGCTGCCGCTGTCGAGCCGCTGAAGTTGCGCAGACGACGCGACGACGCGACGACGCTGCTTTAAGGAGCAGCCATCAATAGTTGGAAGCAGAAGAGCTGGCGCCTTATCAGCCAGCTGCCAGGCCACGCATTTTGTCATTTTTTGGTTTTTGCGCACGCAACAAAGGCAAACAGAGGCGCCACCGATGAGCCCAAGAAATGGGGCAGCATTCAATGGCAGGCGGAGGCAGGTTGAGGATGAGGCTGAGGCGACGCTAAACTGAGCAGCTGAAGTAGAAATGCTTATACGCTGGGGATTTGAGCTTTACAAGCGTAACAAAATATGTAAAAAGAAATAAAGAAAAGTCCTGGCATGAGAGAGAATACACACACAGACACACACACACTGCAGGATATCTGTGTGTGTATCGCGTATCTATGAAGTTCCTTCCGTTTGCCGCAGACATTTGCGCCAAGTGTTCGCTGCCGTTGATGAATGATAGATGGATTATGATTTTGTTTGGCGTAAATTGAATTTTGCATATTTTTTTACGCTTTACAAGCAACCCCGTTTCCTCCTCATCCACCTCAATATTTAGACAGCTTAAATACGTATAGTATATACATTTTATTGTGGCAAAAAACTTTAAGTCGCGAGTTGCGAATCGCGAGTCGCGAGTCACGAGTGTGTTGAGGCCTTTCAGTCGCTTCAAGCTGTCAACTTTTTCGATGACTGCATTCGTTTGGCAGCGGAAATCAAGTTAACGAAGTAAAAATTCTGAATGCAACTGGCAACTGGCAACTGGCAACTTGCAACAACAGCAACAGCGTCGAGTAGTTGCCTGTGGGGGAGGTTGCCGCCTGCAAATCGATGTTGCAAGACCAAAAATCCACAGCAAGCAGGCTGTAAAATCAAAGAGTTGAAGCCTTTAAGAAAATGATTGCTTCAGATAAATATTTTACACGGCATTTTTTGTAGAAATATTTTCATATTGAAAAGTAAAAGAATTCCTACGAATTAAATTTATTACTGATGTCGACATTCTGTTATTATTGCACAACTCATAACCATTTATTATCTTCATTTAAATCTTTAAATTGTTTTTTTTTTCTTTTGTAAATCGATATATTTGCTTATTGCGAAAATCTATTAGAGTCACAGACCTTATTTCACACATTTTACTGTAATTTTTACATAAGTATATGTATTGAGTTCATTATTTCATTTCAATTCAGAAAATAACAACAATAATTTATATAAATAAAACGATGGGCTTAGATTTAAAAAAAATGTTGCACATGGCATTTTTCAAATCTTTTTTGACTACTTAGTGCAAGAATACTTTTGACCTAATTAAACATTAATTTTCAAGGGCTTTTCTTACATATTTCGGAGCAATTTGTGATTTTGATAGTTTTTTTAAATAAACCAATAGAATAAGAAATATGTTTGCTTGACTTTAAAAATATACATGAAATTATTGAACTTGTTTAAACTGCCAGCTCAAAGATTTTGCGTTCCTTATTTTAATTGAAATGAGAAAATTCAAACAAATCCATATTTTTCTGACTACAATTTTTTTTAAATAATTATTGAAATGAAAATATTTTAATATTGAAAAGTTCGAGAACATTTTTGACTCAAATCTATTTATTTCTAAACAACATTAAATTCTGATTATTTTTGTTGCTTCCTTGTAATTAATTTATGGTCTTCATTTAATGCTTAGAAATGATTTATTTGTGGAGTAAATCAAACATAGTAAATCAATCAATGTTAATGATATTTATAGATCATTAAAATAAGCCAAAGGAATAAACTTTTTGTTTGGTTAATTTTAGATATCTGTTAAATTTATTAACATTATTAGTTCCATTTTAGCTGTCAGCAGTTGATAATTTAATAAAAAAATAAAATGAACAACAGTTTAATCCATTTCTTTGATTACATGAGATTTTGAAAAATTTAGTTAAAATTTTGTTAATGAGAGCACGAATAATTTTGAGTATTAAAGCAATTTATGTATCACAAAATATGTTAGTTTAATTTTAATACATTTTTACTGACAAATTGAATTAAATAAGCCAAATTAAATTCTGGTTATCTAGGAAAGACATGTTAGATGAATGCTTAAATTTGCACTGACCTTAATTTGAGACTTGTGATGTTGAACCCTTTTGAGTTGAATTCGCAATGCCAAAAGAGAGTAATTTATGCGCTTGGCTTTGCAGCAACAATTTTTGGATTGCCGAATACTCGACAATATCGTATAGCAGTATTTCATAATAATTTTCTTGTATGCTGTGATTCGTTTGAGTTGAAGTCACTCGTTGCTGCTGCCACAATTTGCAGTGCGGAGAACGTACGTTTTTATGAGGCACTCTGAGGCTGAGGCAAGAGGCAAGAGGCAAGAGGCATGAGGCAACTAGTAGTAAGTAGCTGCCACTCGAGCAATGCTTTTGTGTGTTGTGCATGCAACATACTTTTATGGATCAGCTGCAACTTCAATGCAAAAATATAAAAAAAAAATACACACAGCATCGTCAGAGGGGTTGAGAATGAGTTTTGAGCCAAAGCCAAAGCTTTTGTTGTGAACACATAGATATTTCCTCTTTTTTTTTATAACTTTTTTGCTGTCGACTTTTATAAGCAGCAAATTTGTATTTCCATCTCCTACTTTTCTGCATACAATTCGCATGCGTCATAACTCAATAAGCAGCCAACAGACGAGAAGCAGAGGCAGGCATCAAAAGCTGCAACAGCAGTCGACAACTAAGAGCTAACTGTAATCCTAATGAAACTACAACACACATTATGTGCTATATAAGTATTGCATTTGCATGCAACAATTTGCCCAAATACAAAGAGAAAAAGTTGAGCCATCTCATATGTCGAAGCTTCGTCGTCGTCGTCGTCGTCATCGTCCAGAGTGGAATTTATTATAAGATCCTTTTCTTCGCTCTGTGTTGTATGAATGCATGAAACTTGTAGTTGCATGAATATTTTCTACAACATTAAAAAGGCATTTCCACATTTTCCTTTTTTTATTATATAATATTTTGTGTGTGTGTGTGTGTGTGTGTGTGAAGACTTCTCCCCCTCGTTTGTTGGCCAAGTAGTTGGCGATTTTGTGAAGTCAACTTTGGCATCCAATAAGCGAAATTCCTGAGCAGCGACTAATGACCGTAAAGCCGCTGGCAAAAGCTAATCAGAAGTGGTGAGGGGTGTGTGTGTGTGTGTGTGAGAGTGAGTGTGTGTGGCAAATTGCGTTTTTAGTATCATTAATCTGCCACACTCGACGCAGACGTCAGCGGCAGGCAGCGAATTGAAGAGAGATGTTCGAGATGCTTCCCCCCAGGCCACAAAAGGCAACATTAATTTCCTCTGGCGCTGAGACATTACCTAGGCAGATCCGATAGCTTTAGCTGATTGCACAAATGGAACTGCACGAGGCCCAAAAACGTTTACGATTATGAGTTGCCAGCCACACACACACACACACACATTACGCATACGCAGCGTGTAACGAACGTTCATGTTCATTTAAAGGCAAGTCTGAGTCGCACAGTGGGACTGAGTTTGTGGGCTTTAAGTTGGCTGTCTGGCCCATTGTGCCACGTTGTAGGTAAACGCCTTCTCATCAGCATAACTCGTCATGCATAACTCTGGCACTTGAGCGCCAAATGTCCCATAGGCTGACTGACTCAATGACTCAATGACTGACTTAGAGACTGACGGAGAGAGCGAGAGTGTGGGGCAAGTAGATGTGCTTGCCACGCCTTTAATGCATGCCACGACGTTGCTGCTGCTGCTGCTGCCATTTTGATTATGCGAAATATTGAAAATGGCTTAACAGGAAATTAAGCAAAAACAGCAGGCGGACAGGCGGACAGACGGACATTTGGGTTGATCTCTATCTAAAGCTGGAATGGATGCGAATCTTGAAGGGAAATTGGCTGCGAAAATTCTCAACGAACGCTAAATCGAATGCGTATATTATAAGCTCCCCTCCCGCCACCCCCTCTTACCGTCCCTCTTCAATGTTGCTTATGTGTCATTGTTGTTGCGAAATGTTTATTGTAATTCGGCAAGTATTTGTGGAATATGAATTGCGAGTATTTGCATAAATGAAATGTGTATGTAAATGGCAACTCGTAATGCCAATCAATCACCCCAAAAGGAGCGGGTACAACGCACACCAATACACATGTGATGTCAGCTCCTCCCACAACACACACACACACACACACACACACTCTCAAACACACACATGTAAAACCAATAAACTAAATTCGCATGAAAAAATGTGTGTGCTGGAAGAAGAAAAGAGAGCAAAACGAAACGTAGCAGAAATCGTCAACAACAACCATGTGTGTGTGTGCGAGTGTGTGTGCGGGGTGTATTGCAACCCTTATCCTTGGCAGGATATTACATGCTTCAACAATGTTGTAGCATTCCCAATAACAACAACAGCGAGCAGCAACGAGCTACAACGAGCATTCCTGCCGAAAATGAAATTCTGTTTTGCATTTTATGTCGACGACTCTGAAGCCAACAGCATAAAGAAGCACAAGAAATGGAGCAGGCGACGCAGGAGGACGAAGAACAGCCAAAACATGACGAGAACAGGAGGCGACTCAACATAATGGAGACCAAGAAGTAGCAGCAGAAGAAGCAGAAGCAGAACTTGCAGAAAAGCAACAACAACAACAACAAAATGAAATCTAAACAAAATGCGTTCGAGCGTGTGTGTTCAATTACAATGTGTGTGATTGCTGGAGTCGGCAATGGGGCTGGAAAAAAGGGGCGGGAGATCACGAGACGCCCACACACACACACACACACACACACTGACATAAAAATTTACAATGCGAAATAAGCGAGCGAAACGCTTTTTGTTTGCTGCTGAAGCTGCTGAAGCTGGTCCTTGCCCAGGACACAGCGGCAGCAGGACTCAGGGTCCCGGACCGAGGCAGGCCATCCTTATGCAAATAACAGCGAGGGCACATAAAAATAAAATAATAACAATACAATATTTTTTGATGACAGCCGCCAACAAAACGACGTTGGCCAGCCCCCATTTTACAGAGCTTCCTACCAGCTTCTCCCCCTGCCTCTGCCCCCTGCTCCTTGCTGCCCGCTCGCTTTGGTTTTTTGAGGCTCTCGACAAAGGCGCACTCCAAAAAGACAGCGCATAAAAGAAAGGTTTAATCGACGCGCATTTCACGAGTCAAGCACAGAGTGAGAGTGAGAGAGAAGAGGAGGAGGCGGGTGCTTGAGTTTGAGCTTGAGGAGCAAGAGGTCACGAATGGTTTTCGGCAACACTTTAAATGTGTTTTAGTGGAAATTGTGAAAATTTTCTTATGGCAGGCACCATCATGATGCGTCATCAATTTGGATTTTATGTCGAAGCTGCACGAAATGTTCCAAGGGGGCTCATAAACAGCTGCGGGACGTGTTTGCAACAGTTGCCACCAGAAGCAATGACACAAAATCGACGCCGCACATCAATTTCTGTTCCCCAACACGACACACGGATTTCTATAAAAAAGATATATGCTCAAGGAAAATGTTGCAAAAATGCGAACATTTTCAATAATTAAAGTACTGAGAGTTTGAGGTAAAAAATAAAGATCACATCCAAAGTATCATTGAAAATGCTCAAACATTTTGTTCGCATTTTTTTAAGTACTGTAAATTGAAGATCAAATACTAAAATACATTTTAAATAGTTTCCAAATAGTTGAATCTGCCTATATTAATTAAATAAGGAAAATTTAATGATTGCATCGAACGAATTTTCCAATAACGAAGTTTCATAAATTATGATTTGAATTGAAGGCAACATTTAATTAGAAATCTGTTGCAGAATTGTATTCCAATTAATCAAAGAACAGAAATTATAAATAAATGTGAATATTATGTAATTATTTAGTGCTTCAGTAAGCTAGTAAAAATTCAAAATTACAATTTTTATATCCAAAATATGCTTCAATTATTGAAATTATTAAACATCAGTCAAAATAGTAAATTTATAACTTTCAATTTATTAAATTATTAAAGTGGCGAAAGTTTACTTGATAAAAACAACAATTTATTTATATGACCTTAAGTTTATTATGATTTTAATTTTTCAGCTAATTAAATTGTTATTTAGAAACCATTTGAAATCAATATAAGTAAATGCAATAATTGACTTTTCCGATTATTTAAATTGAAACCCATTTAAACAAATCTTCAATAAATGCAATAATTTACTCTATCAATCATATAATTGGAAAACCATTTCAATTTCTAACAAATGCAATAAGGAACTTTTCAAACTATTAAATTTTAAAACCATTTAAATTTCTAATAAATGCAATAATTTACTTATCCAATTAAATTAATTTGTTTTGCTTAAATTGAGAGATTAAATTTGGTATTTGTAAAATGTGATTTATTTATTGTATGCAGAGAAATATGCTGAGTATTCTTTGAGTTGATTTCTCAGCACAAACCGAAAGGTCAAAGGCTTTTGGCTTCCCCCACCGCAACAATCTCTGTTGCCCCCTCGTCTCCTCACCCCTCACTCTTTAGTATCGCATGAGTTAACACACATGCAACTCACACCCGAATAATCGGGAATTCACAAATCAAATTCCTCACATGCCAAATGCAACAATCTAAATAATTATTTTTGCATACAAAATGTTAAGCAAACAACAAACATGCGAGCGATGGGAGCGAGTAAAGGATACGACAGCAAGGACAACAAAAACAACAACAACAGAGAGAGAGAGAGAGAGGGAAAAAAGTAAAGCAACACTGAACACTGAAATCACATTTGAATAACAATCATGCCGCATGCAAGTTATTTCGATTGCAGGGGGCAGGAAGCATTGAAGAGATATTGAAAATATGAAAAGAAATACAAGGAAAATAATACGAAAAAAAAAGAAATAAAGCGAAATCACAAAGAATTCATAATAAGCGTCATTGTCATGCGAGAAATGAATAAAAATCAAACGAGGACAACGACAACGACAACGACAACAAAATAATACAGCAAAAGGTAAAAGGGGTTCGAGAGGAGCTTCGCATAGGGAATGTTGAATTGAATGTGTCGCACAGGATGCGTGTGTGTGTGTGTAAGTATTTCCAAGGATCGTCAACAAACATCATCTGCATACGTGAAAGGAGCAAAGAAGCGGCTGGCTGCGTGGGCTGCATGAATTTTAAATGCCATGCCAACAAGGAGCAGCAGCTGAAGCTGAAGCTGATGTTGAAGCTGTGGCCATTGTGTGGCAGCAGCGAACGGAACGCGCCACTTGAGGCAACAGGATGTGCCCCATGAACCCTAAAATCCAGTCAACCAATCGATGTTGCCACGTTTGACAAATTGTTGCCCGTCGCTTGTGCCATTTAATTTTCATCATCACCATCATCATCACGACGACGAACACGACGAACAGTTGCTGTCATAATTGATTTCATTAAATATGCCCCAGAGAGAAAGAGAGAGAGAGAGACTGAGCGCAGAGTGCTTGTGGCAGCAACAAGTGGCAAGCGAAAGAAACTTTCAGCTGAAAGTAAAAACAAATTAAGCTGCAAATAAATGAGCCGGCGACGACGTCAACGTCGACAGCAAAAATAATTGAGGGAATTCCCACGAACGCGCCAGACAGCGTAAAAAGGACGAAGACGGTGAAGGACACGAAGGAGGCAGGCGAAGGCAGCGCTCCAGACACTTTGACATAATTTCGCAGCCAGCCAGACGACGACGACGACGTCGACGCCTGCACAAGGACACGACCATAACCAGCCCCAACAAAGTTTTAATTAATTGCGCTCAACACACACACACACACACACATACAGACACCAATACTAAGACAGAAAATGAGCCAAAGCACAAAAAGTTAAGGGCAACAATTTCATTTTCATTTTCACGTACACAAAGCACTGAAAATTCGCCAGCGCTCAGCTCGTGGGTGGTTTCTGGGTGGGTTTTTGTCAGGGACACAAGCAACACACATACACACACACCCACACACACACACAAATACACCCTCACACACTCATACATTCAGAGCGCTGCTCGCGTCGTCGCTTAATTTAATTTGCTTGTTGTGTCTTGTTTTTCGTACTTCATTATACGAATCTGCAGCAGAGGGAGACGCGATACGCGATATCCTTGATAACAGGATAACTGCTCAATTGAGTTAAAGTACTTTTGTCTAATTGAGGCATTAATGAGCTTAATAAATTCAACTACTCGTTCATTATTTTTATAAATGATACAATAACAAAACGTTCAAAAGTTAACTATTAAATATTACATTTTATTCAACTTTTTGTCATTTATATAAAAATGCTTCAAAATTGCTTCAAAGATCCTGAATATAATAATGTTACCTTAAAAATAAATAGTTCGGCTTTTAAACCAAAATAATGATTTTAGCAAATGAGACAAATGAGTTTTAGAAACTAAATAATTAATTATGTCTATCACTGCTCCAATTGGTATTTATTGTTTATTATACATTTTATTAAACTTTTGAAGCGTAAATGCTAAAATTTTCAATTTGAGAACTTTTCGAACTTCAAAAAAATCATTGAAACATAATATCCAAAAATTAAAAAAAAAACTGAAATGGGATTTCAAGAACTTTCTTAAAAGAAAGTCAGTCAGGTCATTTAAAATGACCAACACAAACCAATAAAAAAGGAAAAAAACTTTACGATTTTTGGTTCATTTTGTGAGCCACTAAGGACGAGCGCTTAAAAAAAACAGAAAATGATTAAACATTATTTTATAGATTAATCTAGAACAACGATTTTTTATATCTGTTTAAAATGTCGTCTGCATGATTAAAAAATATAAAATGAATTTAGTTACCCTATTAACTTAGAAAAACGTTATATATAGTATATATGAAAAAGTAAATGAATCGAAGAAATAAAAACGTTTATCTGTATCGCCAATTTTATACTTTGTCTGCATGATTGTTTCTGTCATGGCTGCTGCAAATTTTACGTACAAAAGAGACTTTAAAAATATATGAAATACATTTCTTTCAAATATTTCACGACTTAAGCATCTTATCTTATCACTAGCAGCGTTTTACTCAAAAGACATCTCGATGCAGTTGTCCTTGTCAAATGCTTCACTTTTAGTCGCCAAACTTTATCGTTGCCAAACAGTCGATGGCAAAAAGTTTTCGCAAAACAGTAAAAAATAAAAATGTAAATTTGTTTGGAGCAATTTTGAAAATGTATTTGCCACAGCTCGATGGCAGCTCAAGCGGCATAAAGAAGCTGCATCAAATTATTAAAAATAAAGCATAAAATCCTCAATCAAATTCATGATGCGTGAAGACAAAAGACAACGCGTTCAGGTAGCAAAAAATAAATAAAAAGTAAAGAATAAATGATACGAGTTTGATAAGCATACGAAATAGGGGCATTTACATAGCACAGATAACTCGAACAGATGAGATGCGAGTTTCTCTCTTTTATTTAGCAATTTGAGCATGAAATCTACATGGAATCTTTCTGTTTATGAAACTCTAATTAAGTAGAACCACAGACACTCCACGATTCGAGTCGAGTCGCGTTCAGAGTTCAGCGAGCGATGGAAAGTCAGGTACCCCAATATCTATATCTCTCTGTTTGCATGTTCGGTACATTGTTGAACCCCTTTTGCTGGTAGTTTGACAGCAAAACCAACAAACACAAAAAGGATGCTCTTGAAAACCCTTTTGTGCTGTCTATTGTCTGTTGTGCCATCCGAAGGCGATTTATTGCCGATTTGCGCCGAAAATCGAAAGTGGTTTGTGCGCATTTATCGATAGATATGCCGAATCCTTCGCTATCTAGGGGAGGAGAAGGGGAAGGGGAAGGGGGTGCGGTTGTGCCAGGCATTATTATAAATTTGCCTTTTAATTTACGTTACGCCGAATTTAAACAATGCCGAATCAATAAATCGAACTATGAATATTCATAAGGCACCCTCTTGCTAAAAAAACTGACAATTGTTAATGGGCTAGCATATGTTAAGCTCTCGATGCGGCAGGATACGCAAGTCCTTGCCGTGTTATCTCTGCAATTGCCAAATATAAAAAACGAAAATTGTTGATTTATGCGCATTGCTTTGAATTTTATGCCGATTTTTCGCTACACAACATTTACATGCTGGCTTTTAGCTCGATTCTAACTCCATATTTCTAAAGGGTTAAATGTGGATTAGCCAGCGTATTGTATAAAGAGTGTTAATAGCGTGTAGATTTTAACAACATTTTTATACCCTTACTCAGAAGGTAGAAGGGTATTATAACTTGGACAAAAAGGCAAAAAATGGAAAAACTGGATAAAACTCAAATAAAAGGACAATCAATTTTTTTTATCTAATCTTCTATTTATTTATTAATTATGACAGAAGCTCCAAGACATTTTTGATTACAAATTGTATGGTATTTTATGGTATATATAAGTATATATTTTCGGTATATTAAAGTATATATTTACAAAATGGTGTTGAATTCCCTATGACATTAACGATACGATAACTTGACTATCGGAATTTGCAATTTGTATATTTTAATATATGTACTTAAATGTTGTGCATTCCATATAACAATATATTTCACGCAAAATATACTTAACGATTTATTTCAATATAACTTTTTAAAATGTCATAGCAGTAATTTTTATTTTTTAAAAACGAGTAATGGGTATCTCACCGTCGAGCACTCTCGACTGCAGCTATCTTGCTTGTTTTAAGGTATATCATCAGCTTGTCCATCAGGAAATTAAACATTTGGCGTCTTAAGTTTTAAGAGCCTTTACAAAAATATGGTTGCTGCCTGGTCATCAATCAAACGTCAGGGACTTAGCGAATTTGTCAGCTGATAAGCCGGCAGGACGAGGCCTAGAAGACTGTGCCGGAAATTCGCTATGCTGCAGTACGATTGATGTGGGCATTACGTGACCTGTCTGCCAGACTGTCAGACCGCCCGAAGGGTTTACCTTTTTTGATAGTGGCATAATTTATGCGCCTGCGTAAACGCCTCGCAACACGGAAGCTGCAACTGCGACTGCCGAAGGTTTTACCTGGTCAACCCCTTGGGCGATGAGCTGCGCATAAATTACAATTTATGGCGATTTGCATGAGTGAAACTCGCTTCGATTCCCAGCTGCAAATGCCAATCCTGTCGCTCAGTTTGTGCGTGAAGTTCACGAGTGTTGGTTGTCTCTAAATACAAGAAATAAAGTAGTCAGCGAGGCCACGCATGCGTTAAGTCTACGGTCAAGTGGCAAGTGGCAAGTGGCGAGAAAAGAAACTGTGTGGCAGCTACTGCATAACGCGGTGGGCGGGCACTTGAATGAATTCAGTGTAGTGCCGAGCATATGTGAGGCAACACTCGAGTCAAGTTAATAATATGAAAGAAATCACTTTGGCCGCTCTTTGTGCATTGTTCAAAGTTTTTAAGCCGCGCCTCAAACAGAGACGCGCCACGCAGTTGCATGTGTGTGAGCAGCATGTGGCAAACAAAGTTGTTTGTGCTAGCGCTTTTGTGGCGCCTCCTCGCAAAGTTTGCAAAGTTCTCTTCCATTTTTTTTTCGCAGCGCCATTTCTTTGTACCAGGATGAAGCAGCCGCTGCGTAAAACTTTTCACTTTGACTCCACTTTATTGTATTTCTAATACTTTTGCCTTTCAGCCAAGTTAGCAGCAGACGGCAGCATGTGAACAATGTAAGCGGCCAACACGTTGCCAGCCAAGCAGCTATGAAAATGTGTTGGCCAGCGTCGTAGTAGATGGAGTTCAACAAAAAGCACAAAAAAAAAACTGAATAAACTCTGCACACAAATTGCAGACAATTGAAAATTTTTACATTTTATGACGCTGCGCAATTTGTGGCTGAGGTTGCAGCAGCAGCCTCACTCTTCGTTTTAGCCAACTTCTCTATTGTTGGCAGTCAGAGCGTGGCCAGGTAGCATAGTTGGAACGTGATAAAGCAACTATGATAAAGGGTAGCTGAACTGAGATCAATTAAACTGATAGCGAATGATTTGCGGACAGCGCGCGATTGAGCTGCCGATAAGCTTAAGGTGTAAAGTAGTAGAAATTCAATTCTTTACGGAGTGTTCAAATTGTATTGTCTATATTAAGTGAAGAAGGCGTTCAATAAAAGAGAATAATAACATAACAACACAGCTTAAAATGCATGTAAACTAGAGAGTATTTATCTATATTTGCTAAACTTAATTTTGTAAATAAATAAAAATTAAATGAGGAATCAGTATGAGGAATTAGTGTTCAATGATGTGTTGAATGCGAAACAATATTAAATTTCTTATACAATTACAATTTGTATTCCTATTCTTACTAATATTAATGAGTGATTTAAGATAGTTTGAGTATAAACTCCAAATAACCCAGCCATTAAAATATCGCAAACAAAGTTGTGCATATTCAAAATATATAAAAATAATAAATACATTCGTGTTCAATGAAATTAACTTCAATTAAACACAGCACAAAATGAAATACATTAAACAAAAGTGGAAATGAATATTGAGGACGATTCTTTGACTCACAGTCACATTCGCATGTCGTATTTTGGGCTTTGCGTCGCGTCAAATGAAATGTGATGAATTGTGTAATTTGGACTGAGAAATGGCATTTGCATGCGAGGCATCCCAAAGTGAGCGAAATTTGTTTGGTCTGCACTAAAAGCGCAAAAAACGAAGCCAAAAAACGTGGCAAGCTGGCAAACTGGCAACTGACAGTTGGCAAAAAAGAAAAAAAAAAAAAGCTGCGGCACTCACATCTCATTAATTTGTGATTGATACGCGCTGCCATCTGCCCTCTCACTCTCTCACAGTCTTACTGTCTCTCTCTGTCAGTCCGTCTGTCTGTCTGTGAGTTTGTGCGTAAAGCGTCACAAATAAAATTGAAGTGTGTTTGTGATCCCATTACAAATAAGCGAACGCACTGAGCTAAGTTCTTAGCTCGCATTTGATGGATTTGAACGCGTTGTGACACAAGTCACTAAAATATCTTATTACACACACACACACACGAACACACATGTGTGTGTGGGTGCTTGGCAGCCATTTTAATTTTGGCATACACGCGCTGTAGGCCGAGGCCGAGGCCGGGGCCGCATAAACAAACAGGACACGGCAGGCAACAGGACTTCGAGCCCCAGCCACGCTTCGCTTCCATTTATTTTTCAACTTCGATTTTTGCTCAACGTGTATTTCTTCGTTTCTTTTTTTTTGCAAATTGACACCCTCACACACACTCGCGCACACACACACGCTGAGAGCTTGTTAGTGTTGTGTCTATCTCTGGCTGTCAAGCTGCGGCCGGGACAAGCGGCAGCTTCATCAATGTTGCTCGCTCGCATGCCGGAAGCGTGAAAATCTACAGCGCGCAAAGGGAAAAGTTCACAAATGGAAAATTACGGGTGCACACGTGCAACACACACACACATCCATACTCCCATCCCTTAGCTTGTTCCCACCCCTCGTTCGTTCGTTCGTTTGTCATTTCAGGTTGTTTTATTCAATTTCGAGGCAAGCGAAATTCGCAAAAAACTCTTTGAAAATACAACGCGCAAAATGTCATGTGATATGTCACACATGTAGCTGCCACGCCCCTGCCCCTGCCCCTGCCTCCCCCGTCTCTTGTATGCCTTATCGGCTGCCATATTAATGTACTGGAAATTTGCCATTTTCTTTTGCAGAAAAAAGAGGAAAAACGAAAAACAAAAAAGAAGAAGCTTTCGCTCTTTAATCTCATTTCCAATAAAGAGCATGCCAAATAAAAGCCATTAGGCATAAATATCAACGGAAATGTACGCACAATATAAATGTGTATATATCTTGGATATATATACTTACTATATCATGACATATCTGCCGCCTTAAGCCATTCAATTTCAGTGATGCGTGTCGCTCGATTCTAATCACAAGCATTGCCAAAAATCAACCAGGCAGCAAAAGGCGAAATGAAACTGTGACATTTCCTTTGCTCTCGTCCTTTTTCCTCCCCCTCACAAATACTCCACAGAAGAAAAAGGTCAGTTCAGGTCCTGTCAATTGCTCTTTTCTGTTGCCTTTTTTTTTGCGTTCGCTTTTTGCTCGGCGAATTGAAGCAGATTTTCTTTTGAATCTGCAGTGAAATGACTTTTCTTTTCGGGCCAAACAAAAGAGTTGACCGAGGTTGAGTTTGCAGCTTTGGGATGGAAAGTTGGGCAGTTTTGTAGCTGTTGTCCTTGCTGGCAATTGTCTGTTTTTTTAGGCTGGTTTATCCAGTGCTAATTCGGGGAAGGATATTCGAGTATCCCTTGACTGCAATTGCGTTAGTTAAGTAATTAAGTTTGCCTACAGCTTGGAGAGTTTAAATCCGAATAACTTACAAGGCAGTAAATGTAAAATTGTAATAGGGTGAATCAATTGAAAATGATCTTTAATTTGATAGCGAAACAAGTTGCTTGGTAATTATTTAAATCAATGTGGTCGATAGCTGCTTAGTTGAATAAAGATTTGAAACTGTTTCAAGTAGTTTAAAATGTTCAGAATTATTTTTGATTTAACATTTTTGTTAGTTTTCCATAAGCTTTTATTTGTGTGTCAATAAAAACTGTGTAGCAAATAACCTTAAATTCTTTATTCAATGCAATGCTATTAACCAAATATAATTAATTGTAAGTTTTAATATTCAAATAATAACAAACCAATGAGAACATGAAGACACAAATTATTGTCAAGTTGCCGTTGACAGCTTAAATTTAAACTTTAATCAAAAATAAATTACCAAATGATTTTCATACTACTACATTTAAATGGGAAATTAAAGATAGTTTCAGTATGAATTTTTAATAACGCAGCTAATAAAATATGGTAAACATAAAGGAAAGTTATAAGTCAGTCAAATAAATAATTTGCATTAATATTTCATATAAAATAAAAAAAAAAAAAAACATTTATAAATTAAATTTAAAGTAATAAAGTATAATGCAAAGTGCTTGAGATATAAAATGAATTTCATCAGGTATTCCTGGGCAATCGCTTTAAGTGCTTATGGAAGGACATTTCAAACTGCTGTCAGAACTGTATAATATATTCTCAAGTAGACTTCATTCTCTGCGGTTAAAGTCGAAATCTATTTTTAAATTTGCTCGAGTCCCTTGGGCTATTGACAAATGGAAATGGATAATGCATTGTAATATTTGTAAAAGCGTGAATACGAGTACTTTGCATATGGCCACATTCAAACTCATATATTCACATTCACATATTCACACTCACACATGCTCAACGTAGTTCAGCTTCCACAGCCCACAATCCACACAAGTTTTTGCGTTCCACATTCCACGCTTTGGCCATTAATTTATTTTGCCATTTTAATTTCGCTTTCGTTTTCAGTTTTCGGCTGCAAGGCCAAAGGCAGCGGGCGAGAGGGGGGTGCCAAAATAAAAAAAAGAAGAAAACTGTTGCATTAAAAACGGGGCGCAACAGCTAGTTGTTGTTGTTATTGTTGTTGGTGTTGGCGTTGCTGTGAAAATGAGCCAAGTTCATAGTTAGTCAGTGGGAGCATCGGTCGACGTCGACTGCGACAGCGACTGCGACAGGGGTGGAGGCTGAGGCTGAGGCAGCGCCTCGCTGCTGCTGCTGCTGTGCTCCGCTTGTTTCATTTCATTTATTTCAGACTGCGGCCCCCCCTTCACCTCCTCCACCTCCTACACCTGCTCCCTAGCTGCGTTATAATTTCGTTCGCCCATTAAAAATTTACTTTGCTGGCGTCGGGTTGCGCAGCGCAGCGCATCTCCAACTCGTTCCCTCTGCCCCCCCTCTGATTCTCCTTCTCTTCTCCTTGTCGTTCTCGTCCTCGTTCGTTAGTTTGTTTTGGGCACAAGCCGCAAGAGAGCGCCAGTTGCCGCCAAATGAATGGGAATGAATGAAACGAAAATGAATAAATGATAATGAGAGCATTCGCAGCTGATGGGAGCATCGCCGACTGCGCTGCCCCCAGTCGAGGACTGAGGGTGGCTGCTGCCTCTGCTGCCTCTGTTGCTGCTGCTGCTTCCTCTGCTACTTCGCTCATTTTCATTTTCGTTGATGAGATAATGGCTGTGTCTCTGTGTTTTTACTTTGCTGCCGCGACGCAGCCTCTGCTTGCTCACGATGATAATGATGCTGATGATGATGATGAAGTTGCTGTTGTTGTTGTTGCTGCTGTTGCCTGCGCTAACGAGTGAATTATTTTAAATGTGGGTTTCAAGGTCAAGGTGATGCCAACGCCAACGCCGTCGCTGTCGCTGCGATGTTATTGTTTTGCATTCGGCTTTCATTAAGCGAGCGTCGGCAGCGACGTCGACGACGAAGTCGACGCCAGGATAATGAAGCAAGGTGAATAACCTGTGAACTGTCAACTGGTGGTTGCCCCGTGTGGCAAGCGTGCTTTTCTAATTAAATAATTCGAAAATATTCTTTACAGTTGTTTTACAATCAAGACATTATAATCTATTGTATTAAATTATAATAGTTCATCTTATATCATTTTATATTGTTATATAATATGTATTTGGTTTTGTACTCGTGAATTTTGTGATCTGCAATTTTCTCAGGAAAAAAACTTTTGATTATCTTTGTGGCTAGATAGATTATGTATTACAAAGTTTAAATGAATATCACATTTTAAAATAAATAAAAAATTATAATTCAAGTTTTCAATCATATAATGTATAGTATTAGTTTATTACTATTTTTTTATTTCCGACTATCGAGAGTATAAAAAGGTGTTCAACTCTTTAAAATTAATATAAGCCACAAAGTATAAAGTTTTGTATATTATATCAGAGCTAATAAAATAAATAAATAATAATAAATAAAAATAAAGCATTGCCTAATTCAAGGCGCAGTCTATTGAGATTTTTATAATTTATTTCATTTTAGAAATTATTAACCTTATTTATTAAATAACAAGATAGCAAATTGAATTTTCTTTTTAACAAATAGTTTTAACAGGGAGAAAATTGCAGTTTGCGAAGCAAGCAACCAAACATATTGAATGTAAAGCAGCCAGACAGTCATTCAATTCCTTCATTCATTCCTTCAGTCAGTCATTCAATCATCCAGTCATTCAGTCAGTCATTCAGTCAGTTGCCTCGTTGGTGGCTGTGTCGAACGACAACGACGCACATCAAAATATGCAAATTGGAATTTCAAAAATACAGCAATATTGTTGAAGCGTTGCCTTCCACCGCCCCCCCTCCTTCCATTTCCACAAGCATATACAGCCGCCTCGCTTCTCTCTCCTCACACACACACACATACACTATTACATACACTCACACATATAGTTAACCCGATTTTGGGCGCATGCAAATTTCGTCTTCTCGCAGTCGCTGTCGCTGTCGGTGTCGGCGTCTCTGCCGACGCAGCACCCGAGGCAGCGAGCAAGCAACAGACCGAGCCACCATTATTTGCCTTTAGCGCTACACACTCTGCTTCGTAGCCGGCGTTGTGAGGGGAAACAAGGCGGCGGCAACAGCGGCAACGACAACGACAGCGACGTCGACGTCGATATCGGCAGCGTCCAGTGCGCAAGCGTCCTGCTGCTGTTGTTATATGCATGCTGCATCCCTGTCGCACGCAGACGGAAACTAATGCGCTCTGCTCGCTCGCACCACCCGGAGTATGGGAACAGTCACCACCAGCAGCAGCAGCAGTGACTGTGTTTCATTCCGTTCCGTCTCGCATAATTGCTGTGGGGAATGCTGTGGCAAATGGCACGTGGAAATTAACACTACGCAGCCGAAGCGACCTGCAGCTCAGCACGTAATGAATGCAAATGAAAATGAGAAACAAAGACTACCGAAAATTACCCAAAATGAAGTTTTCCAGCTGCAGGCAGAGGCGGCATCAACAGCAGCAGCAGCAGGCAGAGGCACGGCCATTGGCAGCGCAGGAAACAAAAATTTAATGACGTAACGTGGCGTCGACGTCGCTGCCGCTGCCAGCAATTAAGCAACAGTTAAATTAAACGGGTTTCTAGTTCAAGGACACGACCCATCACAACAACAAACAACAACAACAGCAGCAACATCGACGTGCCGGCGCAGCAGAAGCCACAGCGATAGTCCTCTTTGTTGTGGGCGCTGCTGTGGAATGGGCGTGGGGTATTTTTGGTATTTTTGTTGTTGCTTGTTTTAATTGCGAGTCTGAGCAAGAGAGCAACACCAGGAGAGAGAGAAAAAGAGAGAACTCTTCATTGACGAGCTGAATGCGAAATTTGGGATGGGAGCAATCGAATTTATTTCTTATGCACAAATATTGGCATTACAATAGCAATAAAAACTACTGTCACTGTAAAACTAAAATAATACAGATTAAATAAAGATACATTTTTGCTATAATAACAATTCTGGTAAATGGTTTTACAAATTCAAATGCTTGCATTATGTCTAGTGTGAAAATTAAAATCAAACAAGCAATCTACAGATTGGTAAAGATTTTTAAAATTATTTTTTGCTTATAAACATTAAGTTTTTCGAAAGAAATATCTAATTCACAAATTTCTTAAGCTTAATTTTAAATGTTATTATTTAGTAATCTTAATATTAATATTTTCTTTTTACACTTAATATAATCAATAGAATAGCGCAATGCAATACAGATAATGATATTTTATTTAGTTACCCTCTAATTATCAACTGAATGTAAATACATTGATTGCATATACTCTTACCGTATTATTACTATATCAATAAAAATAATGTAACTAAATACAATTTACGTTCCCATTATTACAAATTTTATTTATTATTATTTCAGATGTAAGGGAAATAGATTTATTATTGACTACCCAACAATCAAACACACTTAAATGTATTATTTTTCTATTACGCACTCTAGCTTTAAATATGTTAATCTGTTTATGCATTATTATATTTTTAGCTCTTTTTAAGATACTTATTATAATAGTAGTCGGCAAATAGGCACAACGACGGGATGAATTGAAATTACGAACTAACGTTTATACATTATATCCTAGAGCTTATAGCTAACATTGGTTTTATTTTCATAAGAATGTAATAATATATAGAAACTCAATTTAATTCTTATAAAATAAAAATATAAAGATATGTGTTATAAATTTGGAAAATTATTGATTGCTGGAAGAAGTTTTTATTTGTATTTGGCTTTCAATTTGCTATATAATTGTCTTCGCATCCATCTCAATTAGCCGCGTCCAGTTGCTGCCATCTCTAAACTCTCGCAATCTCTGCCTCACTCTCTCACTCTCTCACCCTCCCTCTCTCTCTTTTTTTTGCTAACTTTATGTTCGCACTCTCTTGGCTGTTTGGCGAACCGGCAACACGTGCTTTAGCGCTCATTTTCATTTGCGCGCTTTTCATTTTCATTCATTTCGCCCACTCGACGTCCACGTCCTCGTCTTCGTCCTTGCTGCCGCGACTAATGACGACAGCAGAGGCAACAGCAACAGCAACAGCTGATGACGTCGTCGTTCATTCATTTTCTTTTAATTTTTGTGCGATTTGTTTTGCGCGCTTTCTTTATTTTTATCGCCGGCTTCGCGAGCAGCTGTTCATTAAAGCTCGGCAATATTTAAAAGCTGCAAAGGAAAAGAGTTGTCAGCTGAGAATAAATTCTGATTTAGAACAGCTTGAAAACCAAAGATAAATAATTAATAATCTGATTTAACAAATGAAAATAAAAGGGATTTAGGGCAGCTTGAAATGCTTTACAATGTACATTGTGCTTAATTGTGCGCATAACAAAAATATCGATTGTCGCCTCCGAAAGCAGCGTCGAGGACAACCAAAGGACAACGGCGTAGGAATCGCAACATAAAAAGAATATATGTAAAAGTATTTGCTGGCACACGGCCTCGCACTGAGCACTAAGGATACAAGCATACATATATTTTTATGAGATAAAATAGAAAATTTTGTTATCAGGCAGCAACGGCGAAAGGATATAAAGAAGCACACACACAAACACACACACACACACACATGCTTTTGTATTCATGTGTGTGCGGCACTTGAAATGGCAATGGCAGCTTTCTACCCTCAGCATGCTTGGCAGCTTCTTTCACCGCACTACAAACGACGCCCCCGCCCCTGGTTGATGCCGCCTCTTGCCCCCTCTGTTGCCGCTGTTGCAACTGTTGGCTGGCGTTGCCAGTGCCAACGGAAGATGTCTTCGGGTTGAGTGCTTTTCCGGAGAAAATGTAATTTTCTCATGGCGTTCTCCACGTTCCACGTTCAACGTTCAACGTTGGCTGTTGGCTGCTGTTGTCCTCGTCGAACGTCGCACGATTGAAGTGTCGGTCGGTTGGCTCTCGGTACCTAGGCGAAAAGGAAACTTAAAGGATGCTGCTTCGCTTCGCCTCACCTCGCATCGTCAGTTTCCTGTTGCCCTTTTTCACCAGCGCCTTGCAAATTGCTCACGCTTGTCTCGTCCAAGTATGTGTGTGTGTGTTCGGCATTGTCGTGGCTGGCGCTGTCTTTGTCATTATCCTTTTGGGGGTATTGCGACGTGTCAAAGCAACAACGCCACGCTTGGCTGTCTCCTGGCTGTGTCCTGGCTCAGTGTGCAGTAGCATCCATCAATTTGATGGATAAATATATGCAAATTGTGTATTAGCTGTCCTTGTTGTTGTTATCCTTTAGCAAACACACACACACACACACACACAGGCACACAGGCACATCAATAGTCGCCCACGATGGCTGCGAAATGAATTTGGCACACGTGTAGTTGAGCACTTTTTTGTGAGCAGGGAGCGAGCAGGTGATTGAAGTCCCGGATTCGCCTTCCACATTCGATAAATCATGTTAGAAATGGAATGCATAACACAGCCAGCACAGGATAATCGAAGGAAGTTCATCGCCAACCTTTCCATTTCTTTGCATTAATTGAATTAACGTGCGGAGTTCACACGATTGCAAAAGCAGCCCTTTCACTTTTCATGCCTCATGCAAATTCCTTCAGATCTTCGGGGTTGCAATCCTTGCAGCTGGCAGAGACCAAAGAAATCCAAATGATTTATGCAAAATGCGGCGCAGAAGAAAAAAGGTCACAGGACCTTCGCGAGGATCGCGCAATATAGAAAAAAAACGATCAAATGTCGCCGCTGTTGTTGTCATTGTTGCCTCATTTGCATTTGCATTTGAAAGAGGGCCGCTGGATAGAGAGTGCAAAGGATATGTCACACTGTGAAAATTAATATTTTCGCTCGTTTTGGTTTTTCGCAAAATTTATGCAAATTTCGCGCACAAAAGAAGTTGTAACATTTTTTTTTGCGCCGCAAGGTGTGAAAGGGTTTTTTCTTTTGTTTAATTAGCGCACAAAGGAAGAAAAGGCGGCTACACTGAGCGAAATTCGCAGTGCCAACTCAACAGTTAACTGTTGTAAAAAATCATGCGACTATAAATCATAGTTGATCGTTATTTTCATTAGAATGACGACGCGTTGTTGCAGCATAAATCTGACTTGAATTGCAAACTTGTTTGCCATAATAAAAAAACGCATTCAACGCGATTTTAAATTATGCTTATTGCAAGTGGGCGTCAACGCTGCTGGCTTTAAAAATGGCAATTAACACTTTAATCAAATGCAATGCATAAACAGTTAATGTACAACGCCACAAAAAATTCATAAATAAATCATCTATGCTCAGATTTGAACTGCGAGCTGGCGCCATCTGTGGCACAACCTTGGAAGCGCAAAGGACACGCACGCTGCGCAAGCAGTGCAAACGATGCTGCAACCAGCAAGCAGTGCACAGCAAGGCAGGCGAAAGATATAATAAACGGCGCTTGAATTATTTGACTTTTTTAATTGTTTTCTCAACAATTGCAGCTGCTGAGGCGGCAAAAAAAAGGGGAAATGCACCCTTGTTGGCATTGCAGCAATAAATAATTAACAATTTCGCATTGATACTGAAATATGTAAAACTTGATAATGCAAAAATTAATTTCAATAATTTCCGAACAAGATGCCAGCAAACAGAATGCTGCTGCATTGTAGATGGTAAATGGTAGATGGTAAATGGTGAATTGTTAAGCAGACGGAAATTATTAAAAAGCAATTAATAAACAGACGATGGGCAACAAGTTGCCCAAATGCCTATTCATAATTATGGGGCAGCTCGCTGAATGAATTATGTTGTAAATGCCGCGCATACTAAGCGAAGTCTTCGGTCTTCAGTCTTCGGTCTAAAGTCTTCGGTCTTCGGTCAGCCTGTTGTCTGGCCCGTTGTAATTTCAATGGTTAATGAGAATACCGCAAGTTGCAAGTTGATGCCGTTGCACTGATGCAGCTGCTACCGCATTTGAGCATTTTCCTCAAGCTGCGCATTAATTTCAAAATAAACGCTGTCAATGGGAGGCCGTGGCATCGAAGGGAAACAAGTTGCAAGTTGCAAGTTGCAAGTTGGCAAAAGTTGCGAGTGGCAACTTCGATTTGATGATTGCTCGTTAATTTGCGTTAACGATCGGGCCACGAACGCCAACCAAAAGGAAGCGAGACGTGATGTGGCCGGCCGGCCGGTAAGCACAAAAAACAAACAAGCAAACAAGATATGTTTAAGCCGTTAAGCAACGAAGCTCGCAGGATCGGTGTTCAATCGATCAGTTTTGGCCAGCAAATTATCTCCTCTTTTTATGGCTCTCTGCCACAAAGACAGGGGGGATAATCGGCAGTGTAAACATGCAGCACTTTGCGTGCCGATGCCACAAGACATGAAACCCTTCAATCAGCCAACAACCCGGAATAGGCCTGGTCAACTGCTCAACTGGTCAACTGGTTGGACGGCGTTAGGATTCGCACTGTTAAGCAAACAAAGCGACTGCAGGGGGCACATGTGTATTTGGTGGCAAGGGGCAACATCAGGCAGGGGCACGTAGGCAGACAATTCGCAAAAATGCTGTTGGACGCATTCTCGAGCGCGCTTCACATTCATTCGCATCAAATTAAATATAATTATTGCTGAACTCCGTCCAAAATGCAATACATCCATCAAGCGCAGAGCCTGCAGAGAAGTCCCCATTACAGTTGTGCCAGCTCACTTTGATGTTGCGATGTTGTTATTGGCGCTTCATTTGGGCCACTAAAAGTAAAAGTTACCAAGTCACCAAACGGGTTATTCGCTCTTAGGCCTGTTGAGATTCTGGTAACGGCACAAAAATAAGGAACAGCCAATTTGTAACTGTTTTTATGTGCCATCAACAAGGAACCAAAAACCATCAATTTTACATTATTTGTACATCAGCCATCACTCAATATATTTTTTGAATAAAACAGTCTTTTATTATTAAATTGAATTTTTGAACAATTGGTTCCACTTTATAATATAAATCGATTTTAATGATTTCGACAAATAGAATAAATTTTACTTTATTTATGCAAAACGATTTCTGCCATCAATTATTATATAATATTTGTATCTGGTCGTATGAGAAAATATATGAATGTAAATAAATTTAAGTTTCGTTAGAATATTAATTTAAGCTAATCAATTTTAGCCATCGCAAACTTTTATTAGGTCGTGTAGGAAAATATATAAATATAAATGAACAAAAGTTTCATTAGAATATGTCAATATTTTAATTCAAAATTTAATAATTATACAATCGGTTCTATAAATTATTATTATACGATTTTAAAAGTTTAGTACACAAAATCCCTTGGGTCGACAAAAAGAATGAATAGCACATAATTTTCAATTACAATTTTTAGGCAACACTCTCTATAATTACATAAAGACGTATAAAAATAATATTTAATTGTAAAAAATTGCATAAATATAGAGCATCGTTAGAATGAAAAATTGCATTTTCGAACAATCGATTCCATTTAATGTTATTATACGATTTTAATGATTAATATACCAAACGCAATCTTTGGGTGGACAAAATTTGATGAAATACAAAAAATTATTAAATGTAGCATATTTAACGCCAATAATAAATTATATTATAACAGATCGGATAATAAAATATGCAATAAAAAGTATTTCAATTTATTTGATTTTTAGAAATTGCTTTCATTTAATATAACAATACAATTTTAAATTTATTAGCTTATTTAATTGATTTAATTCATCAACTTTCAGCACGATAACTTCAATGTTAATTGTTAAGCTTAGACACAAGCAGATAGACAGACAGCTGGACAGACAGCCCAGACACATAATATATTCATACTCATACTATAACGAGTAATTATCGAGTCTTGTGTTTTTTGCAGTTTAGCTGCATCGACACCTTCACATATTGGCCAAGTTCGCGTTGGAGCCAACTTTCATGTCTGGAACAAATTACAAGAAGCGCCAAAAATTAACATGAAAAGCGCATAATTCAATTTGGCCATATATATTTAATAGCCCCGCCATTGGTGTTGTGCATTCTAATTATAATGTTTGGGGCCTCGCTTACACGCAATCATCCAGCTCAAGCTCAGGCTCAACGCGATGATGATGATGACGGAGTTGGAATTGGAAGTTGGGAGACTGACTCATTGGCTGCCTGGGTCGTTATGTCTTCATAAAGATGGCAATCAGGCTAAAAGCTGCAACGCGACGCACATGAGCTTGTAAACTGGGCCAAAACACCAGCAAAGCCCATTAACTACTAATAATAATACAGCGTAGACGCGCAGCGACTTTTTTGCAATAATGCATGGTTATTAAAATTATTTTTAAATATATCGCACACTTTGTACGATTTTCTGCTCGAATGCTTGATTAAGTCGGGTCACAGGAGACAGAATTTCAATGGCACTCGACGCTCGACACTCCGCACTCGAGCCCAGAGACGACAACGATCTGTTAATAAACACCTTCCAACCTGCCTGCGATATGTGTCCTGCAACCCCGACTGCTGCCCACATACTTCACATGTGTATGCATTATTTTAATGACAGAGCCGCGCACGCTGCTTGTGACGCACGCCTCAGACATTAAGTGCGACAACGAGGACAACGACAACATCTCCACTCCAGCTCTGACTTCGTCTGCAGCTTCATCTGCTTCTCCTTCTGCGAAGGACAATGAGACGCAGTTCAGGGAACGTCGTTGCCGGGCACTTGTGTTAATTGCAAGGCGACATTCACCGCCAACTGGGATGGGTTTGGCAACCAACAACTTGCAACCAACAAACTTGCAATCGGCAACTGCAAAAATTGTAAATTGCAAATTGCGCTTACACAACTTGCAACTGGCAACTTGCAACCCGTGTGTGTCACTCACTGATCGAAAGCTGCAAACCAAGTTGAGGCTTATTATGGGTCAGTCGACGCTCGATGATAATTGCGACTGCGACAGAGACAACACGATGCGGGACAGAGACAGCGGACATGCAAATTATAATGCGTTGGGCTTCGGCCCAGTTGCAGTTGTTTATTTTGCATTAATGAGTTTGTAGTTGAGGGTAATGATGGGGGCTGCAACGCTGCCCTATATTCGAGTATCGCCAACTCATTCAGTATCTTCCAAATTATCGAAAGGCGAGTGAGAGGCGTTGTCTACAGTTTGACAGCCACTGCAATTGACTGCCGCTCGTGGTTCGCCGCTCGCCGCTAGGCGGCGCTGCTGGCGCTATCGATTTAGGGGTTGCTCCGAGTTGATTGGGAGATCAATAGAGTTATTGGAATTGCGTCGCTGGAGTGAGAGAGTGCGCTGGGCGAATGAGAAAAGCGAAAGCAGTAGAAGCAAAGATGAATGAGCAAAATAAATCAATAAGTGTGATCAATGGGAAATATATGGTTTGAAATTGAAGAAAGTAAGTAAAGTAAAGTAAATAAGAGTTAGGTAAAGTATAAATAAAAACTATACAATTCAATAAATGTTATAAACTTCAACGAAAACTGTAGTGTTGACCAAGCCAAAGTATTTTCAATTATATGATTTTGATAGGATTCCCTACTATTCCTTCAATTACTTTAAAAGAGGAGATCATAAAATTAAATTAATTTAAATTGACATTTTAAATGTATCAAATAAAATAAAATTATTAAGTGATTAATAATAATAAGAGAAGAAGTTGAGAAATTTGAATAATGTAAATCAATAAATGTAATAAAAATACAATGACTTTATTTGTAAAATATTAAAGAAACTAAATTTATAAGTTTTGTCAATGAGAAATACAATGATAAATTCCTTCCCCCTGTACGGTTGAGAGTTGAAATTAAATATAATTAATTTAACAAATATTCATTATTGAAGTTATAAAGTGAGAAGACGCTACAACGCAAATATTAAATAATACAAATTAAATAATTGAAATCAAGTCGAAATTACTTTTTTTTCTTTTTCTTGTTTCTCATAAATACAATTGCATCTAAAGAGATAGAGTAGCATTTCTAATTACCAAATTATTGAAATCAATAAATATTATAAAAATAAATAGAAAACAATATAAAATAAGCAAAAGTAATGAATGCGATCAATTTGATATACAAATTTTGTTTACTATTCCCCCCTGCATACTCAAGTGTCATGATGTTATGCCTGTAAGCAACTCATAGTTTTTGCCAGCTCAATCTTCTGGTTCAATTTCGTAAGCCATTAGACTGTGATTTCATCTCAATGCTGAATCCTTCGGGCCAAACTAGCAGCCAAGCGATGCGACGCAACGCGACGGCTTAAGCAAACAAATAAAACTTATTCCTGCACCCCGCCCCCTTGCTGCCCCTTTGCGCTGTGACCTCGAGGCCTCGGGGCAGACAAGCGACGAGCAGACAACCCTTTCTTTGCACAGTGCCCGTATCCGTATCCGAGTCCGTATCGGGGCCATGGCAATCAGTTTATACTCCACTGTCAAATCGTCATGATTTAATGAAAAAATCAACAGAAAAAAACTTATTTGCATACGGATATAATTTAGCATTAAACGAGCCAGCGACAGGCGCACACACAACGAAGAGCATAAAAAAAAGGATTTTATAGCCAGATTTCCTTTTTTTTTTACTTCAACTCAGTATTGTCTGTCTGCCTGTGTGTGATTGTGTGATAGGAAATGGTTCGTTGATATCTGTTTGTTTGAGATTAATATGCCGTGCATCTGTCGGTTTCTGTCCGTCCGTCTGTCGGTGTGTGTTTTGTGCCATAGTTTTTGCCTGTCAGCTCGCTTTCAGTCGCTGCTTTGAATGATTGTTAGAAAATTAGCATGGATACGATTTCACTTTTTTCTACACTCGTAATCAGCGTGGATTTCTGCTTAATTTTGAGGAAGGTATAAGATACCAAAGAACAGGAACAGAGATTATTATTTAATGCAGAATATCCACGATAGCCTACATACATATATTTCATTAAAATAAAGATGGTTTTTAATATAGAATATTCAACCAATATTTTATTAAAATAAATATAATGGTTTATTACAGAATAATCAGAATATCCAACAGATATTTTATTACAGAAAAAATTATTTCGATTCGCTTTAAAATATTCGAAATATCAAACAGTTATATTATTTAATTATGGAAATACAAAATACAAAACAAAAATTTTTTAAAAATAAATATCATTTTTTGGTAAAGAATTTCCACGAAATATTTTCTTAAAATAAAGATTATTTATTGATAAAGAATATCCATTAAATATTATCTTCAAATATCTTATACAGAATATAGATGTTTTTATACAGATAATTTCTTTATCGCTTTTAATTTATGTGCAAGTTGGAAACACGATTCCGACAAAACAAAGTCTACTTTTTAATCGAAAAACAAATGTATGCATAAGTTGCAAACAAGTCAGCCAAAAGTCTTCTTTAAGCTCCTGCCTCGGTCAGAGTTTGGTATCAATGCTAAATGCTGGGCAACTTAATCTTTGGCTTAAAGCACGCAACACGCCCCCCATTGTTGTGAGCTGTGCAACACGCAACTTAAGCTGCAACTGAAATATTTATTATAACTTAAATTACCTTCTAATTACAGCAAACGCCTTCGAATTAGCATTTGTGGCAGGTAGCTGCCTCTTGTGGCCCTGCGGAAAGAACAACATCATGCAACAACGTGCGGCATTTACATAAGAAATTAGCTTGTAAAATTAATCCGCAATAAGCTCGCCTCGAAACAGCCAAAATTACCGTATTAAAAAGCAATTAGCATTTAAATATCGAGGAGGCAGACAAAAGAAAGCGGGCAATAAGCCGAAGTCAAGTCAAGAATTCGCAGCGTATGCGCCACATTAAGTGGAGCTCTCTTGTCTTGTGTTGTCTTGAACCGAGTCGAAGTCGCTTGGAAATTAAATTTCCGTTTAGTCGAGGCGAGGCGTCGAAGGCGGCATTAAAATTAAATTTGCGCTCAGCGTTCGGCCAAATCAAATATGGCCAAATCAGCAAACGTTGAGCTGCTCGCTGATAAACAAACGCGCTCGGAAGCCATTAAAAATTATCATTTGCGCATATTGATTAGAACTGAAGCAGGAGTCGAGGTGGGGAGGGGAGGGGAGGGGAGGCAGAGTAAACATCATCGGGCCTGAGGCCCCAGAGAGTCGCGCACACGAGGCGCATTAGATTAGGCCGACGTCGTCTGGGTGGCAAATCCAGTTGCCTGTTATATAGAAAACAAATATCGATTCCATCCCTTAAGTTTACACCCACGGCGAGCAACGAGCAGCACCGTCAGCGTTACCCTCAATGGCTGCCAAACAAAGGAAATGAAGAGCAGCAGCAGCAAAAAAACGGCAGAAAAAAATGCGAGTCACCCACCCACAGTTGTGCCACCCTGACAACGCCAGACGGCGACGGCGACGAGGCAGGCGGAGGTGGCAGTGGCAAGTTTGGCCTGGCTGTGCCTCTTCAGCGCCTGCCCAGCCGAGCAGCGAGCAACCATTAAAATTTCGAAAATCCATCATTGGAAAAAACTTTCGTGGCCATGTTTTTTGTAGCTCGTTGTATTTTTGGCAAGTCGTGGAAGGGGAGAAGGGGAGAAGCGATGGTGACTTTTTGCACAGCAAACATTTCTATTTAATTTTGCAATATTCATAAATTGTGTTGCATAAACGCAGCCAGTTGGGGCAGCTGATTTGATTTTCTAATTTGCCGCAGCCGACTACGAAAACGAATTTGAATTTTTGGTGTTCGCAGTGTGTGTGTGTGTGTGTGTGTGTGTCTGTGGGGCAGGCAACCATGTAAACACAAATCCAATCAAATAAACGAAATTAAGTGCACGTTGATTGGAGGCAAATCTGTTTTTCAAGCCTGAATGATGACAATCAGCTGCAAAGATTTTCAACTCGAACTCAAATCGAATCAGCATCAGACAGCAAAAAGTAAAAAAAAAAATAGAACACAAATTTAGAATTGATTTTTTGCCTTTCCTTTTTTACGAATTATTTTTATTTAAATTTTGCGCAGCCCAACACAAAAATATGCCACACACACAAATTTGCATTAGGCGGAGGCACCTGTAATTTCAGGACTCGGCTCGGACAATTTCCAGGACAACAGCAGCGGCGCTTATCCTGCGGCCGAAGATTACGTCCAAGGAGACGCTGCTGCTGTTGTTGCTGCTGCTGCCACGGCAATGCGCAGCCAACATTTTGATTGTTATTTGTGGGGACAGTAAAAGCCAAAACGCTTGGCTCCCCCACAGGACACCCAGGACTCGCAGGACACGCAGGACACTGGCAGTGGCTTTTTATTATAATGCGCGCCCATAACTTGCCGCAAAGGTAGCAACCGTAGATTGAAATGTGGAATATTTTTAAAAACCAATTTCGTTGAGCTGCCGCCCCCTCAAGACACGAGTAGGCGGTGGCAACAACAACAGAAAAAAAAAAAAAAACAGAAAGAAATGCCCATAAAAGAAATTGTTTTGTGCTGAATTTTTATGAATTTCATTGAAGCTGAAAAGTATCGAGAGACAAGCGCCAAGCAAATGTTATTGCCAGCCACAAACAGCCCAGAATAAGACAAACAAAATCAAAGCGAATCGTCAAATATGTTTTGGCGCATATTGTTTTCTAATTTAACACCACAAACAAAGCGAAATCTCGCTTCATAAGGCTGTCATAATTAGCACAAGAGAGGGAAAAGGGAAATTGGCACACCCCAAAAACGTTAACAAAAGAAAGCGATTTTGTGGTGAGAGTGAGAGAAAGTGAAAGTGAAATTGCGAAAATAGGCGCAAAGAGGCAACAAAAGGAATTAGCAAACATGACAATATAAATGACAACAAATAAAAAGTCAACAAGGGATTTGCGACCCTCAAAAATTGCGACTTAATTGATTTGACATTTGACACTGTCGATTTGCCAAATCGATCGAGGGTTGCAAACTATCAATGCGGCTTAAGGATTTGCATTTTGGCAAATTGCTGGGGAGTTGACGTTTACAGGACCTGTTGAGCTCCTTGGCTAATTAGCAAATATCATTTTGATGATACGATTTGCATTTGAGGACAGCTGCAAATAGATCTTTATGTATTTCAAGGTGAACCTGGGAGTTTCTCACGCGTCTTTTGCGTCTCACTTGCATTATGCATGAGGCGAATATCCCTCTCGGAAGCTGCCACCGCAGCTCGCATCGTCTCTTGGAAAAACGTGCCCCGGCCGAGGTCGTGACAGGAAGCGAATGTCCTGTTGTGTCACTCATATGCAAATTGGCAGGCTGCAAGGGCAAAGGCAAAGGCAAAGGCTGCTTATTAATTAGAATAATAATTAATAAAGCAACTTCTCAAGAACGTTGCACGTGCAACCCCTTTAAGAGTCGCATCGCTTCGTGACGTCGCCGTCGTCGTATAAATTAGTTGCCTCGTTGCAGGCTGCAGGTTACCTGCTAAAAAGCCAAACCAATTAAATTACAAGCAAACTGCAAATGATGCGTACTTAAACACGTCGACGTGACGTGAAAGCGAAAGCGAATGCGAATGCGAGAGGTCCTGGCTGGTGTGTAACCAAATATGATTTCTCAGCTCTCGGGTTTAGGGTTAATCGAAAACTCGATTTCCATTTGCATATGATTTCTATTTAATTTACAAAAAATAGAAAAAATACACAGGGGAGGAAGTTTTTCTCGCTCTGGGCAGCTGTCGTCGGTCGACGGTCGACAGGACGATGACTGGCAAAGTTTAGCGGCATTTTTGTAGCCAATTCTTTGACGTTGTTTTCACCGAATTTCTACAACACTTCCTGCACAGACAACAGCAACAACAACAACAACAACTTCTCTGTATCGCATCCGCATCAGCATCCGCATCCTGTTCAGCTGCCGCCTCAGCGGCTGCTGTGTATGCAAATTTTGTCTGCAACCTTTTTTTTTAACGCGTTTTTTGGTTTTTCTCTTTTTTTTGTTGGGCAGCTTGTTTTCCCATTTGATGGAAAGTGAAGCATTTTGTTGTGTCTCGACAATATGTAACTGACACTTGAAGGGGTGTTAGAGCAACATTTGATGCTGTTGTTGTGATAACCGAATCCGGCTAAAAAAAAAAAAAGCAGAGAAACATCATTCTCTCAGCAATCTCTAATGTAAGAACTCCATTAGCAGCATTAGCAATAAACATCGAAACTCTGGGTCCCTAAAAGTTGTCGCGTGTTTGATGATTTACAGAAATATAAGCCTGATTTATGATGCCCAAAATTCGCAGTCAGCCTCGGCCCGACCAACAAACTTGGCCACAAATGTCCTCGACTAGTACATTAAAACCCGGCCGCAATACGGATAAAAACACACCAAAAAAATGGTAAGCGAAAGGACAGCGAAAGAAAGTAAGAACTGAAGGAAAGTAGAAGGAAACCCATCAGCAGCACGCGTCTGAGCCAAATTGATATGAGCCATTAGGGTGGCTGGAATTCTTGTTTTGCCTGATTTCGACTGCGGCTTAGCATTTCAGATACACGTGTGGCTCCTTGAAGCAACTCCTGCAAGCAACTCAGGACAACTCAAGGCAGCTCAAGTGCCGCGGCAATCTCGATGGTTTGGCTGGCACCGACATTGCAATTAACTACATTTGATAATAATAATAATAATTTTATATGCAATAAATACAACCAATTTTTTAACAAAAATTTTTATTATTATTTGGAATGAAATATATTTTTTAAGATTTTAAATTTAAATACGAATCATTATTTTCTTTTATATGGTATATTTTTTGTAATATATACATATGTATATATATTCGTAATTCCATTCTATATGTTTAAATTGCTTACTCAAGATTATCTGCTTATTGTGCTCATCTTAAAACCAAATTATTTAGCTCCTTTTTGAATGAAACATTTTTGAAATTATTTATTATAATACCAGTGCCAGATTATTTTTATGCCTGCTTACATAACTCCTTTTTGAAAGTATAGTTTGTTAAAATTTAAATTAAATTGAGAACACATTTTTATTTTTAATTCATTTTTGTGGCTTTTAAATTATTCAATTATTTTGTATTTATTTAATTTTTTAAATGATTAATTCCGTATACATTATTAGTTGCTATCTATATTTATATGTGTGGAAAAGTTTAATTACAACAAATTTTAGATTGAATTGATTAGATTGATTTGTATTTAAAAAATGGTAGTTAATAAATTTTTGTTTGTTTGATGTATCTAAAAAAATTTTCGATGGAATATAATATTATTTTAATTATAAATTTTTAAGGAAATATAACCACTTATTTATAAGCTCGGCATTTAGATGACTTATAATTATTATTAATTATTTTTATTTGTTTAGTAAAAAAAAAAGTGCGTTTTTGACTAAATCTGGTGTATTTGCACAATATTTATGTATTGCATAATTCTTTTATCTGCAGTCCACTTATAATTTTTGTTACACTTGAATGATGCGAAGAGTTCATTGACTTCATTTGGTTATTTGAAAATAAAGAAGGGGATTGCGAATGGCAAAGTGCGAGAGTCTCTGACAGAATCGAAATTCCAAACTTTTTGGCCACAAAATCAGCCGCAGAAGGAACAAATATGGCGTCTTTACTTATAGAGTGTGTAGAGAGTATGGAGTGCGGCGTATCTGCTGGATTGGGGGTCGAGCCAAGTTGAGTCGGGGGTCGTTCGTCTCATCCAGAGGCAATGATGAATAACGGTGCTTAGGCGCCGGACATTTGATTAATGATGCGTTTACCGCCACAGCGCGGGGCATCTTCTGCGCGCGCACAATTTTCAACGCCATTTTTTGTGAACAGCACACAAAAAAAAAGTGAAAATAAAAAAAAGAGACTAAAAACACATTGCACACTATTTCTCACAATTTTCAGTAGATTTTTTATGCCTGGGCATAACTTTATTTTATTAGCACTACGTGGCAATCTGTTGGATTTTCGTGGCATTAAAAGACAATTTTTACAACTTACCAGAGCTCTTCTTTTTTCTTTTCTTTACATTATTCTCATTCATTTTTTGCTGCATCTGGTTTTCGTTCGCTTTTTTGTGTGCTTTTTGTTTTACTATTTTTCATTTTTTTACCCCACCGCAGACGACGGTAATTTTTTTGTGGCCCATAAAGATGGCAGCGCGATGTTTATTAAATTCTTGCGGGCAAGTTCATTAGACAAAAAGCTTAAATTAATCAGTCAAGCGGCAGGAGAAGCAGCGAGAAGTTGGCATCGCATCCCATCTTTGGGGTCACTAATCGCGGTTTCTCATTAACGGCTTCGGCCTGCTGTATTTTCCACAGCCTTCTGGCCATGTCAGTTCATCTGGGCTAACATATTGCCCAAGCAATGGCCGAAGATTAAAGTCTGAATTATAGAATGATTACAGCAATAATACAAAATTATGTTTACTACACACAAATTAAAATATTTTTCGACTGCTCTAAGTAGGAAATAACCATTCTCATTAATTTTTATTTTATCTCTTAATTTAATAAAACATATTTACATATACTTCGTACTTTATTAAAATATCTTCATAAGTCACAAATATGTTGTCCAAGTTAGTAATGACTAATTTTATATATTGAAGTATATAGATTATTTAGCAAAATCTTAATTTAAATGTGCTCTTGAGAGTGTATTATTTTAATAAAACAAAGATTAAAGAAATCAATTTATTTTTATATATAGATTTTAAATACATATGTATGTATATATTTTTGACTACTTCAATTCAGTAATAACCTTTCTCGATAAATTTAATCACTGCAATTAGAACTGTAAACACGATTTCATCTCCTAGTTAATACTATATTTTTAGGAATATTAATAAAATGTTGAAACATAGGTTAATAGCCAATATCAAGTATATTTTCCTTTTGAAAGAATATATTCCAACCATTAAATTTATTATTTGAATATTTTCTGACTACTCCAAGTTGATAATTAACATATTTTTCTATTATGTAGTTCGTTACCGTCATAATATTAATTATCATTTCAATTCTAATTAAAATGACGAATTTTATTTATATTTTCTGCAGATTATTTTTAATAGTGTACAATTTATATTTTCTACTTTGCAAAAATCTAATTACTTTGCGATTACTCCAAGTAAGTAATTAACATCATGCTGAAGCTGTAGATGCCTTTGGTCAGCCTGAGAGCTGTGTTCATCGAAAGTGGCAAAACAGAAGCTGCAGTTAGGGCCTTTTCATTCTGTGACTTGGCCAGCATCAAGATGAGCAGCTTCTGCTCCACAACGGGCAGTTCATACCACAAACAGTTGGTGTAGAGCTCAAAGGTAAAGTCCAGGTTCTAAAAGCAAATATAGTATTCATTATTATAATATTGATATTTAAGTTTTGTCCCACCGAAGTCTCGACTATTGTGCCTAGTCCACAAAAGGTGTAGAGCACGATAAAGGAATAGATCAAGTAGACTGGAGCAGCAGGCCAAACCTTGATGAAAATGCAGGAAATAGTGCAAAGGATTCCCACGCAAGCCGACGAAAGTTGCACAAACATGACAATATTATAGATCTTTTCTGTGCTGCGCAGAATGCTGAAGAATAAGAATTTATCGTGCATACAATTTTAATAAATTGCAATGAATAAAAAAAAAAGAAAATTAATATAAATACAAGTAAAATAAATTTAATTAAATTAAATAAATTCAAATAAATAAAGAGAAATTAGCATTCACTTACGACACATAACGCTGATGCCACGATATCAGTTCGCAGAGCATGGAACGGATCTGTTTGTGGTCTGCGTTCTCCTGGACCACAGCGTTGAACTCGTGCAGCTTCACCTTGAAGATGTCCTTCAGCAGCGGCACGTTGGTGATGAACAGAAAGAGATACATGTCGCCGCCAAAGTTGCCAAATGCACCGAAGCACAAACAAGTCGAGTGCAGAGTGATCAGCATCAAGTGTCCAGTGTCGCTGTCTCTGTCGATGCCCGGCACCAGGAACTGCATCACCAGCAGCTTTTCGTGACGAAATATGCGACTGTAGACGGGATAGGAAACCAGCCCAACAACGAGCACGATATAAACCCAGACGAAGCCAATCATTAGGTTCCAGAACATATTGATGCGCTTGTGCAGATACTTGGTGTACTCGCCTCCTTGCACCTCGTATTCCTGGTAGATGGACTCGTAGGTGCCTTGGATGTGTCGCATCAACGGCGCCCGGTTCACGGTGCACAGCAGCTTCGTCAGTCCTTGGATAGCCGAGCCAACCATGGCGCAGGCCTGCAGGATAACCGTGTAATCATGCTCGAGGAGCACGCCCACATACAGTGTGTACACGGTGGAGGCGAAAAAGAAGAAGATCACAGTGATGACTGCGTAGGTGAGCGCCCACATTCGGTACTCGGGATCGGCGACATCGGTGCCACAAATGCCCACGCAGAAGCGAATCAGTTTGATAATCTTGTCGAACCGCGTTGCAGCTGAGGCCTGCATGCTGAGGCAGAGAACTTACCACAAATGAAGTAATTACATCAAGTAGCTTCCCTTTATAAACATTTACTAACAACTTAATTGTTTGTGGGCACAACAAGGCGTAATTTCTTTTAATTGTCCAACAATTGCAATTGATCCTTGCCAATCGTATCCTTGGTTAAACGTCAAGGGCAGTTAATCAAATATTAAGCAATTTAATTACAGGTGAAGTACAAACATTCTAAAGGGTCAATTAGATTGCTTTTAATATGATTTTTTACATTTCTGAGCAGCATATTAAATACTCGGTTGCTGCCATGACCATAATATGATTTATACCATTTGATGTGGGCGGCTTGACGAGTCCTCCCATACCAGGTTTATGCATGAGCACATTTGACACCCCAACGAAACGCTGCACGCAATTGATTTAATATACAATTTTTTAATAAAATCTTCTGTCGAAAATACTACAAAAAAATGTAGACCAAAAGAAAACGACGGAAAAACAAGTTCGACAAATTTGAAGAAATAAATGCGAACTCTAAATACGCTGCAAGAGTTTCATTTCATGTAATTGAAGTTTATACCAATTAAGTACAAGAACTTCTTTAATGTTTATATCATTTGACTTATTATACCTTATTAAATATTACAACTTTCAAAGCTTTGCAATAAGACAGTGGACTGCAAGAGATTTAATTTTGAAAAATATATTAAGCTAAAAATATTAATATTTATTTTAAATTTATTATCAATATAAAATTGGTAGAATTAATTAGAGGTTCATTATCAAAGTTGGATGAGTGAAATAATTTGTATTTCAAATATAGATATAATTAAACTTGTCCAATTTATTATCAGAAATTTAGTGCAAGTTTATTTTATTTTATACATAGATAAAGTTTAATTTATTTATATTAATTTGTAATTAATTGTCAATATAAGTTGAGTGCAAAAGTTTTTATTTTAAATCAAAATATAGTTAATATAGTTAGTGTAATTAATGCGAAATTTCTTATTAGCATTTTTATTTTAGATATGGCGCAATTAATACGCAATTTATTGGCAATATGAATTGAGTTAAAAGTACAACTTCTTAATTTTAATCTAACATTATTTTGTATAGAAATTTTTGTTACATGAATGAATATTTATGAGAGTGAACAAAGCTTATGCCGCAGGCTATATGCCCGAGAGGCATTAGCGGCTGTTTGCTCAGCGGACTCGGCCACATCCACCAAAAATCTCGCTTCCATTTTGTTTCGGGGCCAAGTCCAAGCAGGAAGTGCAAAAGAAAATGTAATGCGCCTAAGCTTTGGCCCAACAACTAATAAAGGCTATCAACAACAGTTCAAACAGCACACAGCAACAACAACGGCAACAGCAACAACAACAAACACAAATCTAACGACGTGCAATGGACAATGAAAAACTGGCGAAGGAAAACAAACAACAACAAGCTGATGATGCTGGCTGGCAGGCAGGCTGCGCAGTTGAAAATGTTTCTTCATACGCACTCAAGTGTATATTTTCTCATTTTCTTGCATTTAACTTAAATTTGCTTTGAAGTTTTGACATTTCATAAAGCAGATTTCGTTTTGCCCACCCGACCTCTCGGCCCAATGCTGGATTTTTATTTATATACAGCAGAAATTCGCTTCTCTTTTTTTTTCTTTTTTTTTTTCGATCGAAAATCCACGCAAACAAAAGTAAAAGCGACGTCGACGGCGACGGCGACGCATGCAGAAAATTTCAGTTTCAGTCACCCCTGCAGAAGGTGTGGCCTCGACAACAAAAAACAAGAACAGAGAAAAAGAGAAGCAACAAAAAAAAAAACGACCCCTCTGCGAGTCGAAGAAATCCCACCCTGCTTTTTGCTGGGCTCACATGAGGCGAACGTGGCGTATACGTAATACGAAAGACACGATGACGACGCTGGCTTAAAGTAGCCAAGGCAACGTTCAAGAAGTTCAGCGTAGGCCTCTGAGGCAGCATTAGCTGCCTCACAAAATTACTGCCTCGTTAGTTGCCAGGTAGCGGCGCAGCTGACGTCGACGGCGACAGCGCAGTCGAGAACTATATTGCGCTCTCGCTCTGCTCTATTGCCGCCTTGCTCGCACACGCACGGGGCTGCTCTGTGTGGTGGTTGCGGGTTGCACGGGGAACGCTAATTTCCAGTCGCACAATTCCAGTGGAAAGTGCGTGTGCTGCTGAAGCCGCCGCCGCTGGCCGACAGGCGGCGCCACCTGAAGTCTGAAGCGAACTGCGCTGCTGCTAATTGCCGACGCTTCTCGCGGACTTGTTTCGGCTTGTTTATCTCTAATTATATTTTAATTTGCACAATCTTTGTTTATTTTTTTTCGTGTTTGCACTTCACACATTTTAATTGCAATTATGGCAGCAGCAGCAGCTCAGTTCGAGGTGTGTCCTTGCCGCAAGCCAATGTGCTTGGGGCACGTAGCTGGCATCAATGGGCCACTAATTATGCCGGCAGGACACAGCAACAACAAAAAATTGATGCCAAATTCTGGTCTTGGGAGGGTAATTACTTTGTGGACTCTTGAGGAAATTGAGCGAGTGCACAAATTTGGAATTTAAAGTTGTAACTCGTTCTGAGGTCAGACCGAGAGTTTCTTAAGAAAACATTTTGGGCAAACGAGTCACGTACGGGGCAAGCTCATTTCCTGGCCACGCGGCACAAAGGTGTCAAACGGATGTTGATACGTGCCGCGTATGCTCAATGTGCTGTCGGAAAAGAAACCAGAACTAGAACTGCCACCAGAACCGCGCCCTAAATTCAAGCTTAAGCAAACTTTAAACGTTTCTTAATTGTTCAACTGCCGCTGGCCACAGGACACATAATAGCAGCAAGTGCCAGACAATTAAACAGGCAGCGACGAAACCGCCAAAAGACAAGAAAATACACAAGAAAACAACTGAAGAAAACTCGGAAGAAATAAAGCTGCAGGCGAGCGCGCGCCATGTTAATTAATTTGCCAGGACATCCGTGACGAGGCAAGCAGGACAGTGGAGAGTGGAGCGTGGAGAGTGGGAAGTGGACTGAAGCCGCGTGTTTATTTTATGCCGTCGCGCTTAAGTGGTAAGCCCCATTAACAACTGCCTGTCGTTTGGCAGCGAAATAATGGCGTTAGATCATCGTCGCCTTGGACGGGCCAGGACGCAGCACAAAGGACGCAGGACACCCTCACACACAGTCCGTGCGTCATTTGAGCGCTGAAAGCTTTCAGCGTAAATTGTGGAAAATTAAGAAATGTTTTTAGCCATCCTTCGGCCACCCAACAACCACACAACTGAGGTCCAGGCAGAGTTTAACTGCCTCTGTCCTGTTTCTGGTCCTGTTCAGGTTCCATCATCGTCATATTTCATGGCAATTGCGAGTCCTGCGCTGCGCTGTTGTTTTATGGGCGTCATTTCGTGTTGTTCTCGTTGTTGTTGTGCTTGTAGTTGCCATTGTTAATGTCCTGGCAACCACAAATGGCGACCAATCTGCGTCTGTGGCACCTTCAGCATTTGCTTTTCTCTCTCCCCCCCCATTTCTTTTGCATGTTTTTCTTTAATTTAGTCCCTGGGCAAGTGGCTTCCGTCCACAATAATTAGATGTAACGGATATTGTAATTGGTGTTAAATTGCTTCAGCAGCCGTGTTGACATTAAAATATGAATTTGCTTTATATTAAATTCAATTTCAATCACATTTCACACACACGCAGCAGCAGCAGAAGAACTTCACGCATTGGCAACGAGGCTACAACTAAATTCTCACATCCTGACTGATTGTTTGTCTTCCGTCTTCCGTCTTCGCAATTAGCATGACAATGTCTGAAGGCTGCGAGCGAACAATGCCCAAAGGGTTTCTCAAAACAGGAAGGCTCGAGACCTTTCGCTCGCTCTTCGACATGATTGAGTGCGGAGCATTTGAATATGAAAGCCGGAGCAGTGCCAGAAATTAAGGCAAATCTCACAAAAGCGCAATGCGTGTGAAAGCGATTCACAAATTCTTAAATTCAATTTACAGCCTGCTTCATGCTCCATGCTCGCCGTCTGTCCCTCTGTAGTTGTATCCCAAAGGAGCCAAGAACTTTGCGTACATAAATCACAACTCCACAAAATTTGCATAAACGAACAAATTTTTATGCTGCGCCAGAAGTTTTGTTTCTAACACAAAGTCTCTAATCAAATTAGCCACACAGTGCTAACTAAAAATCAACTACCACTTTCGCCTTTTTCCACCATTGCGGTGCATTTTATTTTGATTTGATTGTTCACAGATCAGCGGGAGGCTCCTGTGGCAGTTGCAAATTTTTATTGCAATTTGCATTTCGCATTTGGCATTTGTGAATTTGCATTTGCATTTGAATGCGACTCGCGTGCGATGCATGAATCATTCATTGTACTCGCTTGTGATTGTGATTGTGCTTGTGCTTGTGATGATTCAAGTATCGATTTGCATTGATTTGCATTTCAATTGCACTTTTTCGACACTTTACAATGGATTATTTTTGCAATTGCATCAACTCAATGAGATCGCATCCAAACCCAACCCCAACCCAACTGAAGCGATCCAATGTGATGTGATTTATTTATGGTTGCATTTCAGTTTCAAGTGACTTCTCGCTACTCGATTGTTTGTTGCACATAATGATGCCTTTTGTCTGTAATTGTTTGCTTCTAATGATAGCCTTTGGATTTTGACACATGTTCTGCCCACAGATATAAACAATATGATGTGTTTTAATTCGAGTGCCTTCGAGCTGTCCCATTGACAAATGCCGGTTGCCTAGCTGTCCGTCACTATGTATACTTTTCTCATTTTTCTACAATAAATCATAGCGGAATTATAAAACAATATGCAGGCTGAAACTCATTCAAAGTGCAGCCGGAATTGTTTTATGCGGGCTGCCAGCAATTCTCTAACTTGAAAATATAATGAGCATATCATAATAAATCATTTCAAATAATTGGAAAATATAAATAAAAATTATTCAAATACGAGGTGATGTCTTATTTGATCATAATAATTTCATTTATAAATACAAATTTTTTAAATTAGTTGAATTGTTTTTTTAATTTCAATAAATTGTTTTCAATAATTTGGATAAATAAATAAACATTTCCTTAAAATTTATATCCACAAAAACCGGCTCATTAATTTGATTATATAAAAAATCATGCATATACATTATGATGTCATTTTAATCACAATTAATATTCTTAAGTAATTTTAAAGTACAAATAATAATGTTTATTTATCTCAGGTTATACCATTTTTTTCAAACAATTGAAATTAGAATTACAAAATATTTACGTTCGTCACATACTTGTAATGTGTATTTTAATAATAATAAATCTTGCTCAATCATTTAAATATATACATAAAGACAAATTATTACAATGCATTAAATACGTTGAGTACTTTTTGTATTAAATAATGTTTTAATAAATACAAATCATTTAAATATATTTATGTACAATAAATAGTTCTTCAATAACTTGTACATACGAAGAAAAACTATGTTGTGATACCTGTTTTAATCATAAGAAATCAGCTGAAATAACTCTTATAAATATACATTATTTTTCGTAATTTTGAGGGCATTTAATAGTCACTACTGTGTAGTTTTAATGCATTGCATTTTTTGTGTTTTTTTTCTGGCATATTCAGTCAAACATATTGCCACGCTGTTCTGTCAGATAAATAAAAAACAAACCACAGTAAATCCACGACAAGCTACAACAAAAAATAATAAAACATTACCAACGGCCTGGGAAAGTAACGAAGCAAGTTTGTTGAATATTGGGTATGCAAATTAATTTTTTTCTTCTTACCTACAAGACACGCTTCACCCTGAACGCCCTACCCCCGTCGAGGGGTTTTTATTTTTATATTTTTTTGACTACGATCTGGGAGAAAATGTGTCGGCATGATGCCAGAATATCTGCCTGCATCAAGAGTTGTTATAAAAAAAAAAAAAAAAAATACATGAAAATAATGTATAATGATAACTGCAACATAGTTGCAGCTGTAATATTTTCTGATTATTGTGGATTTTCTTGACTCAAACAGAGAAACATGCCACTGTTAATAATTCGAATCATTCAGTTTAAAAGTTACAGCTTAAAGATACAAAACCAAAAATAAATTGCTATAAAAAATTGTAATATTAAGATGCTAAATTTTAGTGACTAACGAGCCAATTTATAAACGCTAGGAATAATATTTAATGAATAAATAAAAATATTGATCAAATCAAACAGCTTAAAATTATTTATTCATTACTAGAGCAATTACAAAGTTATGTAAAATAGTAATAATTGTATTAAATAATTGGAAAAGTTTTAGAAATACACTGTCAATTTTGAATATTATAAGTTTGCGATTAGCGACCTAATTCATTAGCTCTAGCTTGTAGTATTAGGAACAGTATTCAATAAATAAATAAATAAAATAAAGTTGGCTTTTGAATCACTCGTTGTCAATTTTTCCATTCACAATACATATCAGTAGCATCACTAATTGATATCGATTAATTGTGCTCATCTCTAAAGTCAGTGACAGAAGTCAATCAATTATTACAAAATACATTTGTCTCGCAGCGTGGAGAGCAAAAATTAAAAAAAAAAACTTTAATAATGAGCTCGCCACTTAATTTGAAGATAATCTCTCCAGGTGCTGAAGTTAAAACACCGACTAAAGAAACTGTAAGTTGTGTTAGTAAAGTTGACTACCAAATTATTATAAACAATTCTTGTATTAACAGCCGCAGCAGGATTCAAATTCGCACAATGCTGAAACTCCGAAAAGTACCCGCAAACGATCGATTGAACCAAGCGAATTTGCCGTTAAGCGTTTCAGATTGACTCTAGACGAAGAACACGAAATCGCATCCGGGAACAATTCTGAAGTGGAAATATCCAAATCCACAGAATCTGTGAAATCTTTCGCAAATAATGTCGGTGAGAATCCCACAGATTTGTCTTTTGAATGGTGCGATGAATTCGTTGAATCTCTTTCGAAGAACATTTCACTAATATCTCCCAGAGAGTCGACAGATCGGGCAAAGGAAAGCAAGTCTTTTGAAGAATTTCCACAAGAAGATTGGAGTGCTGAAACAGAGCTAATTTCAAATATTATTTTTGAACAAAAAAATGGAGAGAAGGAGGAATATAAACCTTCCAAAAAAGGAATAGATAGTAATGAAGCATCTCAAGGATCGAAGGATATTGAAGAAGGCAAGTCCACTGGTGAATTTCCTGAACTTGATTTAGAAGTTGTGTTGGAGTCAATATTAAAAACGAACTTTGAAGTAACTCAAACGATTGACCAGAACTTAAAAGAGGATATTGAAGAGAGTAATGAATCTATCAACTTATTTTCTGTTTCTGAGTCTACTACTGCAGAAGAAACTGAGCAAAATCCGAAAGTGAAACCGAAAACGAATTACGATGAAATTATTAATGAAAAAGCTGCCCCAAAGCCGCCTATTGAGGTTGCTAACGAAGCATGTGAAGATGACGAGCCGATGAAAGAATTTCTGGCAGCCTTCGCAAAGATTGTGCCGTTGCAAGAGAAGCAAAATCAGCTGCAGGATAAAGCCGAGAAAGTGGAGACGACCAGCGATATAGATGCTGATAGCAACTCGAGTTCTGGAAATTCGAATTATTCATCGGAGTCAGAGGAAGATTTTCCAATTAAGAACGCTGAGAGCAAGTGCCAGAAGTCATCCTCGCCATCTGGATCTGAATCTGAGAGCGAAACCAATGCCAACGGGTGAGCCACAAATTCAAATTTAATCTACTGATATTACTTATAATAATTTGAATATTTCAGTAGTCAAGTGGATGCTGAAGATTCCTATTCATTTCTGGCCGAGGCCATGCGAGAATTGGACAATGCAGAAGGCAAAGCTGGCCAGGAGTCGGTTGCTCGAAGCTATAAAAAGAAAAGGTTAAAAAAAAGACAGAAGTGGAGCGATAGAAGCAGCAGCTCGTCCAGCTCCGCCAGGAAGACAGATTTCCTTAGCAGAGAGAAGCAATCGAAGTATTTTTGCTCCTCCGACAGCGATGATTTCTTTGCAGCACGCAAATTCAAATCAAAGTCAAAGTTGAAATCGAGTGTTATCAACGGATTGGATTTCTATGAAGACGACAGCATCAGCGAAGACGATCGCTACAGCTCCGATGGCAATATGTATGGCGACAGACTCGGCTCGGAACTGGGCCATGCGAATGAGTTGAACGACTACGAGGAGCTGTTCAAAGAGCTGCACAAGATCTTCGAGCAATCGCCCAGTCGCTTCAAATTCGAGCTGAATACGGTGCTTTATCCCACCTTGGTTGTGGTTTATCTGCGCTTGATTGCGAGTGGCAAGTTCCGCAGGGGCAAAACATTTGTGGAGAGCTCGCAGAGATCCATCGATCACTCCCAAATGCCGCGCATCGACAAGCTGATGACGCTGCAATGCTCTGCGGATCTGCCCAGGAAGGCAAGGAAATTGCTGGCTGGAGAAAAACACACCAGGATCAAGGTGACTTTGTGCGAACAGAGCTTTGAGCTCCTTGTGGCCTTTATGCGCTGCTGGACGCCCACATTGCAGAGCATATTCCAGCTGCACTTCAAGCTCGAAGCCAAGGACAATGCTGGCGTGCCGTGCCAGCAATCGCGCATCGGTTGCGCACCTTTAGACAAGGTTTATTGGGCCACCGGCGACACCTTCAAGGAGCCGCCACCGCCAAGTCCTCAAGCGTTGCGACGCAGTCGCTTGAAGAAAACCAAACTGTCCCCTGTTAAGAACAATCACATGCCCATTGGCAATCGTCTGTATATGCCGATGCCTCGTCGCTGGGATCTGGAGCTGCAGAAGGACGACGAGGAGCATCGAGTGCCGCTGAGTAGCGACAACCTGCCTTCCGTCTACCTCTACAATGTCTGCGAGCACACGGAGACTGTGATCTGTTCCGCGTTCTCCAGCAAGACGACGATGCTGGCCATCGGCACCAAGTCGGGCACGGTGCACGTCACCTCGCTGACCTCATCGAAGCTGATGCAGATCAAGTCCGCCAAGAGCCTGGAGAAGCTCGACACCAGCACCCCGGGCATCGATGAGCGCATGATGGATGCAACCAGGCAGAGCATGTTGCGCAAGTTGTTTGGCCACCAAGGAGCCGTCTATGGCTGCGCCTTTGAGCCGCACGATCACTTCCTGCTCACCTCTTCACACGATCGCACTGTGCGTTGCTGGTGTCTGTTCACCTGGAGCTGTGTCGTCATCTATCCCGGCCACATGGCCGCCATCTACAGCGTCTGCTATGCGCCGCATGGTTATTACTTCGCCACCACCTCCGACGATCGCACGGCGCGCATTTGGACACAGGACAGCAGGAAGTCGCTCAGTGTGCTTGTTGGTCACCTGGCCGAGGTTATATCATGCAAGTTCCATCCGAATCGACATTATTTGGCCACGGGATCAGCCGATTGCACTGTCCGCCTGTGGGACATCATTAAGGGCGTTCAGGTGCGCATCTTCACAGGGCATCGGGATGACGTTAATGCCTTGGCCTTCTCGGTTTGTGGCCGGTACTTGGTCACGGGATCGGACGATCATTACGTGATCGTCTGGGACATCGAGAAGCAGAATCTGGTGCATGCTCTGGGCCATCATACGGCTTCGATTAGGAGCGTTGTCTTTGCCTTGGACAACAAGATATTTATGGTGGGCGGTCAGGATGGCCAGCTGAGCATCTGGAACTTTGAGCGCTTGGTGCAGGAATACGATTCGGATCAAATCAGGAAGCTAACTAACTCTAAGAGAAAGAGCAGTGAACTGAAAAGCAATGATCTGCTGCTCATCTCGTACTCCACCAAGGGATGTCCTTTCTACGAGCTCTGCATCACGTCCCGCAATTTGTTGCTCGCCATTTGCAACATGACGCAGATAAAGCAAACAGTAATGAAGAAGGAGGCGCCTCCCATGGAAAAAAGCTGGAATGAAACATCTGCCGAGGAGGTGCAAAAGATCAAGGATTACTTTCGCCAACAGCGTGATGATAAAAAGAAATTAAGGAAGAGACCAATTAAGAAGAAAAGCGAAAGTCTGGCAAATTGGTTCCGGAAGGCGATGGGTCTTGAAATTGTGATACCTGAAGAAGTAAATTCGCCAGAACCACAAATATCAGAATCTATAGGTGTTTATGAAGATGCAATTGTCGAAGAAGAGTTTGAAGTGTCCAACGAATGTGAAATAAATGGAGACCTCAATTCCTTAGATCACATCGAGGAGCAAGTATTTGAATCACTTGCCGAAGAAGAGCACGACATTTATGAGCAAGTTGTGGAGGAAATTGAACTACTCCAGGAGCATTCGAATGTCACAAGAGAATATGAAGATAATCTTGAAACAATTCTTCGAAGTAAAACTAGAGCAGAGGAATCGATTACCAGAATTCGAAATATCACTTCAAAACATTTATCAATAGCAGGCAAAAAACAAGCACAAAAAGCGAATTCAAAGAATTTGAAGGGAAAAAAACTAACTCTAAAAAAATCACTTAAAAATAAAAAGCCAACTATTAAAGCAAATACATTTAAAACAAAGGGGAAGACGAAAGTCAAATTGACTGCAAAAGATGACAACACAAAAAATACGGCAATTATTAAAAGGCGTTCATTAAAAGGAAAAAAAACGAAACTGAGCTCAAAAAATAAGGCAAATATAAAACGGCAAAAAATGGAAAATGTGAACTTTCAAAAACCGGTTCAACAAAATCCCACGATGTTTAGTCCAGACTTATCAAATATTTCCTTTAATAATAATACTGGCTCAAAACCCATTTCATTTGTTAAAGGACAAGAAGTGAAATATCAAAAGAATTCTCCTTCAAGAGAAAATATGGAAGCTAACTCAGCTGATGAAGACTCTAATAATGAATATAAAACAACGAAAGTTATGAACAGCAAGTTAAAGAAATATAAATCGGGGCAGGCTAATAAGAATTATAATCATAACGAAATGGCAGCAGCAACATCAACTTGCAAGCAACCCTCGGACCTGAATGACACAGATTCTTCAGATTCAAGTTTTATAAATGAACTTGTTGGTGAGGAGACTTTGAACAACGATTCGAAACCAAGATCTGCAATTCAATCTCCCAATAAAAAGAAGAAATCAACAGAGAATGAATCAGATTTAAGTCCGCCAAGCCAATTTTCAGATTCCAGCTCTGGAGAAGTCGAAGCCCAAGATGACAATAAAATACCAATGAAATATGATGGCACAATGTCAGCATGCATAGATCACCAAGAAGGAAGTTCATCTGAAGTCGACTCATGTGAAGAATTCAATAATATTGTGAACAAGTTTATAAAAAAGGCAACGAAAAAACACAAACTGACATTAGATTACGATAATTCAACAATGAAAGGAGAGGAAAAGTACGAGTTAAATCAGTGTAAAAACACATCTACTGAAGAAGATATCAGATCAACAAAAGAAGAGTTAACAAACGAAGATCATCTACCTAAAGGTGCTTACCAAGAAGAATTAGCTGAACACAACCAGGAGGAAGAACTTTTAAAAGAGGAACCTTCAGAAGACGAATCTTCAGACGAATTCAATAATATTGTTCAACAGTATTTAAAAAAGGTAACTGAAAAAAAACTGATAGAAGATTTAGCCATTTCGGATAGTTCATCAACAGAAGAAGATGAAGATGACGGATTAATGCAATATGAAAACTCAATTAGTAATGAAAATATAAAATCGAAAGAAGAAGATTTGACAAATCAGGACAAAACTCTTGACGGTGTTTGCCAAGAGGAATTTGCTGAACAGAAACCGAAAGAGTTATTAATATTATATACGAGCTCAACAGAAGTTAATAATGAAATAGAAGGTGGAAAAGACAACTTCAAGGAACACGAAGATTCAATCTTAGCAGAAACATTATCTGACGAGGACGAACTTTCAGAAAAGAAACCTTCAGAAAAGGAACCTTCAGAAGACGAATCTTCCGACGAATTCAATAATATTGTTCAACAGTATTTAAAAAAATTAACTGAAAAAAAACTGAAAGATGATTTAGATATTTCTGATTGTTCATCAACGGAAGAAAGTGAAGATGATGATTTAATGAAATATGAAAAAACAATTAGTGATAGAGATATGAAATCGACAGAAGAAGATTTAACAAATGAAGATAATCTACTTAACGGTGTTTGCCGCGAAGAATTAGTTGAACACAACCAGGAGGAAGAATTAATTATATATGAGAGCTCAATAGAAGTTGGTAATGAAGAAGAAGTTGGTACTAATCCAGAAGATATAATAGAAAAAGATCAGTCAGTTTTAACAGCAACAAAATCTGAAGTGGACGAACTTTCAGAAGACGAATCTTCAGACGAATTCAATAATGTCGTACAGCAGTATTTAAAAAAGGTAAATGAACAAAAATTGAGGGAAGATTTAACCAATTATGATAGTTCAACAACGGAAGAAGACGAAAATGTCGAGTCAATGCAATATGAAAACAAAATTAGTCATAGAGATATCAAATTGCCACAACAAGAATTAACAAACATTGACAACCACAAGGAAGAATTAATAATATACAAGAGCTCAATGAAAGTTGATAATGAAGAAGAAGTTGATACTAATCAAGAAGATTTATTGGAAAACGAAGATTCAATCTTAACACAAACAAAATCTGAAGAGGAGGAAATTTCACGAATGGAACCTTCAGAGGACGAATCGTCAGACGAATTCAATAATATTGTACAACAATACGTAAAAAAGTTAAAAGAAGAAACACTGATAGAAGATTTAGCCTATTCTGACAGTTCATCAAAGGAAGAAGACGAAGATGATGAGTTAATGCAATATGAAAACACAATTAGTGGCAAAGAAATTGAATTCTTGAAAGAGAAATCCTTAGACGAATGCATTAAACCTGTGGACCTTCTAGATACTCATGTAGCCGAAGAAGTACAAGAAGAAGAATCAAAGATATATGAAAGCTCAACAGAAATCCTTTGTAAGAGCTCAAGAGAAGCAGAATTATCGGAGTTGAGCGCAAAAGTAGCTGCATCAAATGAATCTGAAGACAACTTAAATGAAAATAATTCGAAAAATAATTCGTCAACAAATGCAACTGAGGTTAAGGAAAGAGAAGAATCGTCAGAAGATGAAATATCAGATTTCATTGCCATGGAGATATCGTCCAGCTCTTCAGAAGACGAATGCTCAGCAGGAGGTAATAAAATAATGGGCATATTGAGGAGAAGAACAGCAGAGGACAAGCCTCAAGAAGAACAGGAGAACGAGAACTCGTCGGACGCTTCCGATTCATCTTCAGATTGAAGCACAACACGAAGTAATGAGCACTTAAAAGGTAGTCCAGTAGATTTCTATGTGCAGAGTAACCAAAACAGAGATGAAAATAAAAGACATAAATAATTCGTTAGCCTCGACTACCCCCAAAGGGGCAGCAACAGCAATTTGACAGTTTTTTTGGGAAAGAAAAGCGGCCATGCCACGTGCAACGCCCACCAACAACAACAACACACACACACAGCTCCAGCTCAGCCACAAAAGGCGTGCAAAATTTATAGAGGCACGCATTAAGAGACGCTCGACTAACTGCGATGCCCACGGCCAACTCCTGGATACTGGATAGTGTCTCCTGTTACGCTACAGGACCTTCTGCGCAACCCCGCTCCAAATTTGCGACAGCACAATATATTTACGCAACTTCTTGTGCTTCGTTTTTTCGTCTTCTATTTTTTCTGTGGTGGTTGTTGTCGGCAAGAAGCAGCTCGAAGTGTCCTGCTGCTGCTGCCGCTGCTGTTGTCATTGTTGCCACAGTTGTTGTTGCTGCTGGCAGCATCTTGTGCCTCGTTTGTAGCAGTTATCGTTTTGCTGCGCCAAATGAAATTGTTTACTCCACTGTCATGTGCACGTGAGACGCCGTGTCCTTTCTACTTGCTCCTTGCTGGCCACTGGCGCTATCAAAAAACGAGATTTCTCTTCTTATTTTTTTACTTATTTTTGTTTTCGTTTTGCGACTGCCGAAAAAACCAAAAGAAAATTTCTTCGCAATAATTCTTTTCCGCTCGGATAAGGTGCGATGGGTAGAAATGGTTTTGTTGCGGGGCAGCGGTTTCTTTCTGCCCCGTAATTGTGCGCAATTTTTGTGGCGAGTTTTTGTTGCCCACTTTGAGCAGCATTTTCCTTTCAGTTTTCTGTTTTCCTTAGCTATTTTTCTGCTTTGTATTTCCATAGCTCTCCATCCCTCTCTCACTCTCTTGTGTGTTCGCCATTTTGCGCTACACACATGTGACGCACACACACATGAGCAATTGTCCTGCGCGCGTCCTTCGTTGCGCTGCTCGGCTATTGGCCTTAAGCCTTGGCCATTATTCATGGGGCTTATTAAAGGACAGCGCGTAAAACTGTCGCTGCATACAAAACAAACACGGCACAGTCCATTTAACCGATTTCAGGGACAGCGACATAAAATAAATATAAATATTTATAAAGACAACAATGTTCTGTGCGCTGTGCTGCTTGGGGGAGGCGTGAGTCCTGTGTCCTGCTGCTCCTGCTGTTGCTGCTGATGATGAGCAAACAACTTGAAGCATTTTAATTTACCATTTACAATTTACAATTGTCGCAGTCTATACTTGTCTCCAGTGGCGCGTCGAGTCCTGCACTTGACAGCCAGTCACAGTCCTAAACTCCCCCTCCAAAATCTCCTCCTCCTCGCCTTCTTTCTCTACCCCTCGATCCTGGCTCGAGTCCAGCCCTTCGTTGCACTCATTAAACTTAAACCGCATATTAGCAGGCCATAAATACAGGATGTGTTTTTGGACTCGGCACTTAAATATGATAAATGCGTGTATTGTATTACATTTGGATTTAGGGCAACGCCAAAGCCAAAGACAATAAATTTGCCGGGACACACACCGATAATTGCACACATGCTGCGCCTGCGCCTTAACTCTCTTCTACACTATCAACCGAATACCTCCAAAAAAATGAACTGCAATTTTAGTGGGGCATGCACCGAAGCGGCAATACGCTGCAATAAGTGGGGGATTCTTTTAAAAATATTCTGTATGATTTATTATGCATTTTCATATTCTTTAAGGTTAATCAATTCATTTTGCTCTTTTTTCTCTAATTCTATATGAATCATAATTAATCAAATCATTCCCGTATGTTTACCTTGATAATTTTGTTAATAATACAAAAATATAAAAATTGTTCAATTAAAAATCTAGTGATTTTTGCAACTCAATTGTATATTTTATGAAACACAAGTTTTAAAATAATGCTACATTTTAAGGGATAATAAAGACCAAAAATAATCTGCATATTAAAATTTAGCAGTTTTACCATAATATAAAGTTTTGTTATTGTAATTGAAAATAAGTCAATTGATTTTTTGGTATAAGCAAAATGTATGTTTAATTGAATTTTTCGGAATTCTAATTTATTAAATTCTGGGTTTAATTTTGCAAAAATAAGTATGGATTTGTTTCGTATGTTTCGATGCTATATCTTTTGCCAACCTCTGTCATATATTTACCTCCATATTCATCATTTTGGCATTTTTTTTTTGACTTAACGTCCGAACGAATAATACAAAATTGTTTATTTTTTTAATTGAATTCGTATTTTTTGTTTAAAACAAATAATATTTGGATCCCAAAATTATAATACTATTTTTATATTTGATTAAAAACAATAGATTTTTTTTTTAAAGTAATTATTCAGTTTTGTTTTTCAAATTTGTTTATATTTTATTGTGTTTTCAAAGAAATGGCAACAACTATTTTTATCCTAGCAATCAAATCAAAATTAATTAAAATGTTATTATATTGTTTTTGCTGTTGGAACTACAATGATTTTAAAGCGATTAAAATTTGCCCAATACAGTAAGAGTATATTCAGTTCATGCCCTGGCCGAGTTCAGGAATTATTGTGCACATTTACGGGGAAGGCATGGAATGCAACCCATAATTACGGAAGCGGCCAACATGCAATCCTCTCTGTTGGCCAGTTGACCAGTTGACCATTTGAGTTGGCTCTTCGGCTCTTTGGTGGTGTCGTCGTCGTCGTCGGTGCAACGTTTGCCAAATTTACACAAATTCCGATTGCGAGGCAAGAGTCTGCCGACTACCGGAGTTAAGAGTTGGTAGCTGGTGGTGAACGTGGCTGCTTTATGAAGATTGGCCTGGAAAACATGTTTTGTGCCAATATAACGAGAGCTGGCCAAAACTTCTCTGCCGATTATTATGGGCAGCGGTGCGCTGCAATTATGTCGTCCAATTAATATCAACACAGCGGGAGGCGGCGACATGAAGCAGTGTGGGGAGCATGGAGGGAGCAAGAGGGGAACGAGTGGACGAGGAGGGGAAGTGGAGGGAGGTAGAGTAGTTTATGCATATAAGCTATTCATACAATTTATTGTCTTTGATGGCATTCATTGAGGCTGGCGACCACCCGTTGGCTAAATGCAAAATGCGAAATGCAAAATGCAAAATGCAGCGATCGATATTTTCGATTAGGCGTAAAAATGCAAAACATACGTCGAGCGAGCATCAATCAATCAAGCTGTCAACCTGTCAAGCTGTCAATATGCCAATATATCCATATCCAGGCATAGTGCAAGGTGTCCGCATAATTGCGGTGCCCAAACTTAAAATTTATTATAATTTCCACACTTCAGTCATAAGTTGGAAGACGTTGTTGCCTCAGTGTCATTACTCTGATAGACACTGAGCAAGTGGCAAGTGGCAAGTGGCAGGTGCTTCAGCGGCTGCTGCTTCTGCTGTTGCAACGTGACATGCCGCAGGCAGCAGGACACCGTCTGCCCTTTAATTAACAATTAAGTTGCAGTTTTACATATTACAAAAGTCGCCTTTTAATCCAGTCTCCCAAGTCTCCCAAGTCTGCATTATTGAATTACGCATTCAGCTCATTTCTCACACGTTGCATATAAATATGCAAGCGGCAAGTGAATGCCCCAAACAACACCCATTGTGCAGCTGCCACTGACAATGATATGGGTCGTCCAGCTTATCTAGGACTTGCGGCTTTCGCTTCGCCTTGCCGCTTGCCACTTGCCACTTGCCACTTATCGCACAAGCTGCCTTTAATTGAATTGGCGCTGAGCTGCAGTGTCGCAGTTTTGCATGTGCCATTGTAATTTTATTAACATGTTAAGAGCCACATAGTAATTTATGCCTTAAAGCCAGCATTCCAGAAAAGTACACAAAACAGCCTGAGGGTTGGCCAAGTGATCCGCTGATGGATTACAAGCAAATTGGCCGCAACTCTGCCGTAAATTTTGATGCAATTTTAATGAAATTAATGAGCTGACACATTGCGAAGGTTAACCAACCAGTTTCAGCTTCAGTTTCAGTTGCAGTTTGTGTGGCAAGATTATGGGGCAGATACCCAAAAACATTTTCGATGAAAGTGCACAACATTTTGTGCAGTTCATAAAAGGTGATGAAAGTCGCTCGAATTTCGGATAAACTCGGGAAGGGGTAAAAAGACCCTCAAATGCTGCCCCATAATAATCGGGTATTTTCCAGTCGGCAGTTGAGCAACGCCTTAAGGTGTGCGCTTAACATTATCCCGACTTTGGCATTATAAATGATATACGGGTTTAAGTACTATACGAATATCGCCTATTCGAGTTGTTTGTTTCAGAATTAAAATTCTAAGCATGGCTCGCTATGATAATTAGACTTTTGCTATACAATTTGAAAATGCATTTTACATTAACTTAATTATTTTACCATGAGCACAATGCCACTGCAGCAACTGTGGCAACTGCAATTGGCCAGCATTGTTTATGACCCTGCCGCACGCAGCACGCTGCAGCGAAGGGCAGCTAGTTGAGATAGTCACCACTGATAAGCGGCGACTTGTATCTAGTAGCAACACATATATAATTTTTTTTATTTCTGTTTGCCACAACAATGTTGCATGCATGCAATGTCTGTTGCTGCCTAATTATGGGGCGGCAGTTATCGCCCGCAAATCGGCCATCAAAAATATGCAACACAGCGCGTGCATAGATAAGACTGCAACAACATAAATTCGCCAAGATGGACGGGCTGCAATCATGAAAGGCAAGCACACTTGAAATGAATCCCTCGACAATTAACACATTTTTCTGCTCGATAAATTGAATACGATTCAGTTGCATTCAGTACTCAACATGTGGTGAATACTGCGAGTACTCGCTGTCGCTCTCACCTGCAACTCCCACTCAAACTTTTCGTCTGTTTCGTCTCGCTCTCAGTCTGTTTCATTCGTGCAACACTAAAATCGATATGCGTTGCATGCGAAGCAGCTCAGCGAGGCAGCTGAACCCAAGGCACGGACAGTCCTCTGATAGCATGACGACATGGCAGGGCGCACAGGAAGCTGTAGCTGAAGCTGTAGCTCAAACCGAAGCCGTAGCTGTTGCTGTAGCTGTAGATGCCACATTCGAGCGTGGGGCAAAGCGACAAGCGACGCAACATGCGCCCGGCATTATAATGCCAGACGCGACACAGACCGACAGTCCTTCACCCCCCTCCTACCTATTTACATGCGTATGTACATATAACTGTAGATACACACACACACTCGTATATAGACACACACACATAGACAGGGGGACAGGCAAACTGCTGAAGCGAACTGCTGACTGGCAACGTTAAAACCGGTAAATCTTCATAGAGTTTGCTGCGTACGTTGCTCTGCCCTGTTCGAATACCCTAACTGAAGTTCAAGGCTGCAGGATTTTCTGTGCCAACTTGCTAGAAATAATATGGCATTTTAATAAATTTGTTTTAAAGTACAAAAAGTAAATTCAGTTAGTAATCGCTAAGCCAATGTTTTATTCGACTGTTGAATTAAAATTAAAAAATAAAATACTTTAAAGTATCTTGGACTCAGTTGTGGAAAACACCATGCGAATGACGCAATCTGGCTTGCATAATTTGTAGAAGAATATTTTATTAAGAAATATGCTAATACTAATCAGAAACAAGTAGAAAATAATTAAACTAAGTACACATTGGTGTTGACTATTTCACTCCGAAGAGATTACTTGGAGTAAGTTGGTTAATTCTGCTCAATTTAATAAAAACCAATATTCATATTCTACCGTATACATATAAATGCCAAAATTAAGTTTGTATCATTATTGGAAGAATGTTGAATTAAGTTAAGCATAGTACCCTAGAATTTAATTATAATTTACAACAAGAAAAAAAAATACTAATACATAATTAAAGTAACCAAAAATTATATATTTTTGTTTACTCATTTATGTTTATGGATACCATTAGACTTTTCGGAGTATCTTCTTGCATATGGTTGCTTTTTCACTATACATTGCTTCACAACTTTTTTCTTCGAATGCTAACTAACTTTTTGCGTCTTCAAAATTTAAATAATTTTATATATTTAATTTTATTTTCTGATTATACCACATAAGAAATTGTCTCAATTGTGATTTTAAATTTTGAAAGGGCATCGCGAGTGCTTTATGTGTGAGCAGCTGTTTAGTTCTTGGATTGCAGTGCAGACAACGATGACGATGAGGGTTTATTTCATGCTTACTTTGGCTTTCTTGCCAGCGCCGTAAGCAGCCCCAACGTGAGTCGCCGTAGATCTGCCCACCTCACCCACCTCACCCGCTGAACCCATCCCAACCACCCGATTGCCAACCACCTAGACACTCATCTCATCCAGCACTCAATTCTGTTTCTCTCTCTGCTTGCTACTTTTGCACATTCTTTTCAATTTCAGCGTCGGGGGTTCGTTTGGGTTGGCCGAGGCATTTTCTTTTGCGAAACTTTTGCAATTTTCTATTAAAGCAATACACATGCACACATGGGTGGTTGATCCTGCCAGCCAAGGAGATGGGGCAGACGATGGTGCTGCTGATGGCGCCGTGTGTGTTTGTATTTGTTTTTCATATAAAATGGGAAATTTTCTTTATGTGTTGGCGCATGGCTTTTGTTAGTTTTTGGCCCGTTTGTGTTAGCCCAGCCCGGGCCCAGGCTAACTGCCTGTTTCTGCACAGTTATTCAGCAAATGTATTTACAAGAAACACCGCCATGTTTGTTCGTCATAGAACCTCAAAACTTTCTACGCATTTTGCCAAATTGCGTGCGCCTTCTTCTCCGTCTGCAACTAGGAGAAACCAAAATAACGTAGCGAACCATCACCACTGAACCGAACCACGTGAACCACTGAACCACCACATACTCAACGTACTCCGACTCGACTTGAGTATAGTACAAACTTTTTGCCTTTGACTTTCGCCAGTGAAGCGTTGCATAGTTCTTGGCGTTTTGTGCGGTTTTTGCTTTTAGCCAAATTTGCCAACTACTCATCTTAAAGCCTTAAAGCAATAAGCCAAGCCACTGCAGCAAAACGTCTATTCGCTTGTGTGTTGTGTGCTTAATCAGCCAGTGTGTCCGAAGCTCATTCATGCCGCAATGATGAAATGAGTTAACACTTGAGCGCCACACGCAGCTCCCAATGTGCTTCCAAGTGCCTGACAAGCTAAATTTGCCAAGGGCTGCAAATAGCCAACAAACAAAACAGTTGGCCAGCTTTAAGGGCTCAGCTCAGTAGCACATCAAAGGGTCAGCTGGGGTAATGGCCTTGTAAACAAAAATACCCTAGGCAACGACAATAATGGAGATGATAAATAGAAAATAATATAAGACATAAGAGCAGAAAACATTTACTTTGTATCATACACAAGCTGAGTTGAACTGAAAATATATTCAACTCTACGTAGAGCTTCCAACTTCCAATGAATAAAAGGCAATAAAAATTATTAAAATATTTTTTATTATTATTATTATTATTTTTTTTAAATTTTTTGCAATAAATAAAAATTCGTTGCTAATAATCGATAACTCTTGTTGAAAAATTAAATGTAATACAAATTAATACCAAATTGCTTTGTTGTGAAAAGCAACTGAACTGCACATTTAAGGAGAATTAAATAAAATAATATTGTTGTATTTACACAAATTAAAAGTTCGTTGCTTTTAATCAACATTCGACCAATTACATATATTTAAAAAAAATTACTCTTTAATTGATAAATGGAAAACAAGGTAATACAATGCTGTAGAGATGTACTTGGAAATGAAACTGTACTAAAATTTGAGTTATATTTTTAGTTCTCTTTATTATTTATATTTAAAAAAAAATAAAAATCATTTAATTTGCACTAACCTTAAGTTATTTTCTCACAATCAATATTTTTGTACTAAACAAAAAATTTAAGTTTTCATTATTTTGTACTAATGAACCAAACTCAATTTCGAATGAATAAATAATATAATAATAAAATCCTTTTGAATTTGCATCATCTTTTCGTCAAGTAATGTTAAAATTTTAAATAAAACTGCACTCGAATTATTTTTCTTTATATTGCGAAGCAATGTGAAGTTTTTTTCTGTTTTACTATTCACAAAATGCATACATTAATTTTGTTGCTTGTAATCAACATTAAATAATTACAAAAACTACACTCTGATTAATATAATTTATTAAGAAGCAACATTAAGTGTTTTTTTTAATGGTGTTGTACTATCCACAAAATAAATAAATAAATTACTTTAATTTGTAGCTTAAAATCATATTTTAAAAGCTGTACTATCCAGAAAATAAATTAATAAACTACTCCATCTAGCTATTTAATCAATTTGTATAAACTTTGTTCGGAGAGCAGGTTCAAGTTTATAGGCCTTTCGCTTTAATAGTTATCTATCGGTATAAAAAGTTGTCTATTGAAATGGCAGTTGAGGTTGAGGCTCGTATTAGGTTTTAGTGTCCTCGGCGCTCACCTGCGTCCCCATTGATATGATATCATGTTTTTTATCAGCTGCGTGTGTAAAAAGTGCCATCAGCATTCGGGCCAAAACGGGCAGTCATCGACATGGTTAGTGGTCCTGGACTGGACCTTCTGGCTGCTGTAGTCTAATGTGCTTGTGTTCCAGGCGAAAGGCGTTCAAAGCCATTTTCTATTTTTATGTGCGCACAAACTGTAAAAAAAAATTGCCAACAGGAGGGAGACGAAAGAGACAGCAGCAGCAGCTGAGTAGACGTTATAAAAAGGCAGTTTCGCAACGTTGGCCATAACAACACGGCCAGAACGTAGTCGAAGCCAAGCGAAAGCAAACGGCCACCGACGACCAAGTTAACTGCATTTTAACGCGCATTTCAATTTGGAACGGATATAATTTATAGACGACTGACTGGCGCGCTCTCGCTTATGTGTCCAAGGTCCACCTCCGCCATGTCCTCCTCCAAATTGAACCATGCGCTTCACTGCGTCCTTCCACCTGCCGCTCCTTGTCCGCTGCTGCTGTGCCATATTTATCTAGATTTTGTTTTGCCAGCTCCGACATTTTTGCCGCTAATGTGCAAAATTTAATAATAAAGTATTACGACCCCAGCGGCGGTTAAAGAGTTTAATGTTGTTTGTTCTTGTTCTTGTTCTTGTTGCCGGCAAATGTAATTTTATGTAATTTGCCGTTGCAACGCGTTGCCACATTGAAGATCAATTTAAATTTTGTAGAGTTTGTCCAGAAAAAGTAGCCAAATTTCCCATAGTGCAGCCAGCCTTAAAGTATGCTTCAAAAGTCTTCACTGGCCAAATTTGTGCCTGACTGCAACTGACATTTTGCTTGTTGTCCATCTTACTTTAGTTTCTTTTTTTTTGTCCTGATGATATCCTGCAAAAGCAAGTAAGGCATTTAAGACTTCAAATCGTGTTAAGCGTTTTGCTTGCAGAGCATCTGCTAGTTGAGCGTTTGTATTTACTACAAATTTCCTTGACGTCGCACATTTTTCCACTTTTCCAAATGTCTGCGTGTTTAAATTGAACAATAACCCTAAGTTGTTGTCGTCGAAATAATATTTTCTGTGCCCTCCAATGCTGATTTCTCATACAAATAAATGCGCGTCGTTGTCTGCAGCTGTCTCGCTCTATCTTTGCAACTCTGCTGGGGCAACAACGGCCAAAATCGCAAAGCAATCAAATAAAATTTGAATAAAAGATTTTTTGTCTGTCGTTGATTTGCGAAAAGCACAACAACAACAACAACAACAACGACGAGTACAATTGCAAAATGGGAAAATGATGGGCGGAAACTTGTGCGCAAGAGTTCTTGGGGCTGTGCTCGTAGACTACACTTATATTCATATGGCAAGTTATATCATTATATACGGCCAGACTGTACAAAAGTTTTGGGGTGAACAATAACAGCCTAAAGCCGGCACAAGATTAAATAAAAACATGCAATAAAAGCCGTTTCTTCACAATTTATGATAAAGTTAAATATCTGTTGGATCTACACAGAGAGAAATATTAAGTTCAACAAACAAGAATGCAATTATTCGTCCTGAGAATGTTTAGATTTTTAATAAAATGCTGTAAATATTAAAGCAGTCTTGTTTCAATAATGAAATCTACTTTTAAGATTTTTTTAGAATACACAAATTTATTTTATTCCTGATATTCTTCTTAAAGTTAAGTTTCTCCAAAGAACCCAGTTTAAGCTTGAAGTGTTATTGTTTTTAGAGCTGTTGCAAATAAATCTTCATTACTTGATTTGGATCAAAACAATAATGTCACTCTCAAAGTAATAAGTAGTAATATTAAAAAAAGACTAACTAAATATGAATAAAAGTTAATTAATAAAAAATGAAGTGGATACAACATTAATTTCTTTTTGTTGTTTCTCATCTTCTTAAAATTTAAAAACCATCAAGAATGTCAAATATAAAATTGTTGTAGAATTTCATTCATGATTTAGGAATTTATTTTCTGTGTGCAAATTTGATATCATTTGACCATAATTCATGCATTTTTTCTTAATCTTAGCATGCTTTTTCCGTGTTTATTCAATCCGTTAACCTTTTTCTTTTCAATTTACGATACAATCAAATAACTGCTGGAGAAATTCAAGCTGTCTTTAAAGCAAACTGACCCTGACCCTGAACACGAATTTATGTTGTCGCTGGCCTTGACCGAAATGCAAATTAGTTAAGCGCCCGCCCGAAACATAAAAATATATAAACAAAAAAAAAACTCATTACAAAACGCGACACTCCACGCGGTCTAATTTAATTTCATAGCAAATTACACCGGCAACCGAGAGACGACCCACAATTATGACGTCACAAAGTGGCCAAAGCTGAAGGCGAAACGTAAGCGCGGAAGCGGCTAAAACCTAATTAGCCAAGCAGCAGCAGCGTCTCAAGCGTCTCAAGCGTCTCGGGCGACGCATCATTTTCACTGTCACGGGCAGCGACCCAAAGCGTCGTTTGTTCCGCCCCAAGGATGACCCACAACCTGCCCCTCCCCTCCCTCCGCCCACGCCGCGACCACATTAAATTACCGTCGAGGGTAAAGAAAAAAAAGTTATTAACGTGCCAAAAAAGAAAAAGGAAAAAATCGTCGCGCGAAACTTGGCAAGGATATTTTTTAATGGCGACAAAGGGAAATGGAGAATGGAAAATGGTAAGAGGCAAAAAGGGAACTGTGTCGTGTTGCTTTTGTTAAGACGGCGTTGGCCTGACCTTATTGCAAAAGTGTTGACCGCAAAACGTGCTGCCAGCCAAAAGGGGCCCAAAGGGGGTTTGGGGGGGGGGGGGGGGGAAACTGGCATTTGGGTCAAAGTTGGCGGCAGCTGACGACGCTAATGTAATTAACACCAAATGCTTTTTGTCGCTCTCCCGTTTCGCCTCTGTCTGTCTCGCTCTGTGGCGCTTTGTCTCGCACTCCTTCGCACCGTTTGTCTCGCTCTTCGGTTCGCCAGCGCTCTCTTGCTCTCGCTCTCTCTCGCCGGCAAGCAGCGCAATTGGCTGTCACTTGTAACAGGCGCCCAGCATCGGAAAGCAAAACTTTTTAATTAACTTTCGCCACCTTCTCCTTCTCCTTCTCCTTCTCTGCGTCTTTGCGTCTGCTTCCCCTCCAGCAGTTGCTGTTTTCCCGTTCTCTGCATAGATTTTCCCGGCCGGCATTTTGCAGTACATAATTGTGGCTTTTGGCTGCTGCGCGTGCCACAAACTTTTGTGTCGCTCGCTGCTTTGTGTGTGTGTGTACGGGAATAATGTCCTTGCCCCAGTGCTGCGAAGTTGTAGGTGTGAATTGGTATCGAGTCTGGAGCCAAAAAGTTGCTGGGCGAACAGCAAACTGCGCCTGTCGCTCTAACTGTATAATTGTGAATGGAATGACATCGAGAGAGCTGAGTTACGAGAGAGAGAGCGGGAGATGGATACAGCTAGAAAGAGAGAGAGCACGAATGAAGTATAGTAGATTGACATTTGGGTGGGGAGAGCGTTAACCGCACTGCAGTTGACAGCGTTTGACGGTAATGATGATTGAGCTCAGTGTCCATTCGCTACAGGCCGCCAGCAATTTATAATAATCTCTTGAATTAATCACATAATTTAATATTCGGGCTGTGCCACGCCCACGCCACACGCCCACCCAGAAACATTTCAGAAAAATTACAGACAATTTGGGTAAATAATTTATGTGATTATCAAATTGTAACAATATATAAAATATTTAATTATATTATAATACAATGAATATAGGTTGTATTAATATAATAAATACATTAAATTCACTGACTTAAATTTGAATTATTTTATGTAATTATTAAATTGTAAAACTATATATGTATTATGCCATAATATCGTAATTGTTTGTATTAAATATGAAATGTAATGTTTTCATGACATAATTGTTATATTTTTTTGTAAAACCAATTAATGATTCTAAAAACATTGAACATATATTATTTATTACATTTATTTTATTTTTATTTTATTTTATCTTCATTAACATAATATTTAGATTAAAACATAAACTTTTTATTATTTCTATAATTAATTACAAGGACCTTAAATTTAATTCCTTTAGCAAATTTGTAAAATATAATAATTATTTATTATTATTATTATATTATATTTCGATAAATTAAATTTTGCGTTAATTATTTAGTTTTATTTTTTATACCTTACAAATTGTATCAAATTATCAATAATTATCATTCGTAAAAAAAATATCAAATTATTATTAATTCATCATTGTATGTAGTTATCAAGCTCTGGCAATATTTAAAATGTATCACATTTAAAATATTATTATTATAATGTAATTATTTTATGCATCAAAATATTATATTCATTGGCAACATTTTTATAAATTGTGCAAGCACTTATTATATTTTGCTATTCAATTTTATTGCAATGCATAATTAATCGCAAGACCCTTGAATTTAAAGTGTCAATTACAGCATCAAACACAGCCCACAATTAACAACCCCTGGAATTGCATAAACAATTGTTAAACTGATAAACGGACAATGCAAATTATCACTTATGCTATTGATTATTGCCAATTGCCGATTGCCAATTTTTGTTGTGCAGCCACCACAACAAAAAAAGGGGCTGCGAAAATATCAATTGCCAATGCCAAATGCCACAACGTCATGTCGAGTGAGGCAGGAGGGGGAAATGTGGCAGGAGAGGGGAATGGCAACCTTTTGTTGCCGGCAGGCATATAAAAGGCACTCAATAAAACAAACAGAGGCAACCAACCAAACAGTCAGACAGACAGACAGAGAGAAGGACAGACAGCCAGACAGCTGACTGAATGCAATGAGGACATTGTATTGTATGCTGGGCATGCAAACTCTCTGCACTTGACTTGCAGCAATGGCAACAAAGGACATGCAAAAGGATACAAAAGGATGATGCATGCAACGGCCTCTGGATGTTGCAATTAAGCGAAGCAGGAGCCGTAGATCTTGCTGCTGACATTGAGTCTGAAATGCGAACCCCTATTGAATGTCTATCGGTATCCTGGATGCCCTCTCACATCCTTGTTTTTTTGGCATCCCTTGTTCGCCGCTGCATTTGCATAATTTCCATATAATTCTCTGTCAAACGGTTAAAGATACAAAAATACAGAAACGTTGTTGTTGTTAATGTTTTGTTTGCCGCAAACGCTATGCAAATTTGGTCGGCGTGTGAAATATTCTTGCCGCACTGTCAACTCAAGACAGCTGCAAGTTGTGAGATGAGAAGAGAGGCAGGGAAAAGTGGAACCAATCTGCAGCTTTTTTCTTTGCAACTGCAGTCTATAAATATTCAAGCACTGCATTGACAGCCACGGCAAAAAGTTTTACTTTTCGCTCAAAGTTTCAGCAGCTTAAAACAATCAAAACTATGGTCAAGCATTCGACGGCAATACGCTAACAACATCTAGATCCAAACTCAGTTATTAGTTAGAAAGAGACAGGAATGGGAGAGAGGGGGATGAAGAGCAGAACTGGCGTCAAAGTTTACGCGTTTTGTTGCGCTGTTCTTTGCGAGGAATGATGCAAAGTGAAACTTTGTGCCACAAAATGAACTGCATGACGGCAAGAACGTGTTGCAAGTGACTGGCAAAGTAGCAGCAGGCAGCAAGTGTCGCGAATTTAGGGATAAATTCATTAAATTAACTGCTGAAAGTGAATCAGAGCTATGAATAAAAATAATTCAATTTTTAATTAAAAGCTGAATTTTATAGAATTTCGAAATAGTCTATATATAAAATATCAATACACTACCAATTCAATTGTAGCATAAAAGAAGAAAAACTTAAACAACACTATCAAAGTCTTTTATAATAATTTGTCAAAAACATACATTACTTCGAATTTGCTTTAAATTATTTCCTATTTATTCCATGCAAAACTGCTGAAAATGCGACAGAGTTATTTCATATTTAGCAATCAAATTACATTAATTTATTTTCATGTTAACAAATTGCAATAATGTGACATAAAATTCATTGAATCTAAATGTGTAAATTACATACATCAATGAGACAGTTAATTTCTATTCAATCGACTAAACTATTTCTGTTTTTTCTTTACAAAAGTGTGATAGTAGACATTCATTACATTCCATATATATTTTCTAATATTTCTAGGTTGCTGAGAAACTTAAATAATTTATAATTACCCATACAAAATAAATGCAAATTAGATGAGAATCAAAATATGCAAATTGACAGTTTATTTAAAATATCTTTTAGTTTAGTTTAGTTTACATTTATTGCTGCAAATAAATCCGAGTTATTCATATTTCGCAATAAAATAATAAATTATTTCCTTTTTAATTGTGTTCAGAAAAGTATATCTCAAAATAAATTCATTATTTAAAATTGTTCTTAATAATCTAAATTTTTGTATTTATTACTTAAATGTGATATTAGCAAAAATTCCTCAATTCACATTTTTTGTAAGTTTCCAGCTAATTGTAAATGGAATTAAAAATCTAAATAAATTCTTTACCTAGCCTTCAATTTGATAGGGCAATTAACCGCTGACCATTAAATATTAGTAGAATTATTTGAGTCGCTTATCTAATTTATTCCCAAACGGATCATTAAAAAGAGCACATAACGAAAAAAAGTCATTGAGTTGTGCAATTATCACCCCATTAAAAGAATGCAGCGTGTATTTGGTGGCGACTTTCAACGGCAGCAACTGGTGGCAACAAACAGTAGCGCCTTGCAATTAGCCAAAGTTAATTAAGTCGCTGGCATCTCTCGTAAAAAGAGTCTCGAGTGAATAATGAAGCGAATTTGCATAATAAAAAAGGCCAATGAAATGTGCTTAACTATAGGTCTTTAAGGTGCGGCCAAGCGAGCAGTGAGCAGCGAACAGTGAGCAGACTAAACCAGCTAAGAGAATTGCATTCGGCCATTTGCCACTTGCAACAGTCTCTGTTGCATTGTGATGGGCAGTTGCAGCCATGGCTAAGTTCAATTTATATGCAGCCATTGTTGGCTAAGCAATGCAGCAATAAGCAATTTGCTCCTCCCTCCCCCGCTTCCACGCTCCCCCTCTCACCAGCAGCTACTACACTACAATGTGTGGCCCATAAATTTCACCGAGCTGGCCACAAACTTAATTTCGTATTTGTTGCCAAAAGGGAGGCAGCAGAAAAAACAAGATACACATTGTCCTCGACGCTCACATGCAGCTTGGCTGGGGTAACGGCTTTGGGCCAGCCCATTGGCCATTTGGCCAAAACATTTGTCTGCCACAGACAACAGGGCGTGCATTTTGTTTGCATTTGCCAAAAAGAAAACAAGAAAAAAGCCAGTTTATTAGGGCGTATGATAAATGGATCCTTCGCAGGCGCCGCCAGCAAACGAACCCCAAAAACAGAACCTCAATCGTGGAATTAAAATTGACGCTAATTATTACAGTTACAGTTTGAGAGGGGCGCACAAAGAAGAGGGCGTGACCTGGGCTGGATAATTAACCCTCGATTTCCTATATTTTTGTTTTCAATTACAAAATTTTCTCTTTTGTTTATTTTGCGTAAAAATAATTGGTATTTAAGAAAAAAGTAAATATTTTATGTCGACTAGTTTTTAGCCCCAAATTAATAAACAATTTAATGTTGGTTTTTTTTGTGTGTTTCCAATAATAATTTGTATGCGTATAAATGCTTTTCATATAAATTCATTACTCTAGTACGTCAACTAATTTCTATTGAATCGAGATATCCAAAAAATTGCATGCATTAATTTTTCTTTAATTATTTACTGTCTTATTTTTTACATAAATGTAAAAATAACAAATGTGTTTTTCTGAATAAAAATTCATATTTTTTCTGTCGATTAGTTTCAACGCCAAAATTTAAATCAATTTTATGTTTGCTTTTATTTATATTTTTGTTTTTTTAAATACAAGTTTATGCTAATAATAATTTTTGTGCAACGTTTAATTTAATTTTAAATTTGTTCAAAGCTGCGTTGTCTGCCAAATACAATTTTCGTCTGAAAAAAAGTTAAGAAATTTTAATATTAAACATAGAATATAAAGAGAAATTATAAGGGGAATTAGAGGGTTAAAATTGGTCCAAAGTCAGCTATAAATTGATTAATGCTTCGCAATCTTTCATTGCAGTTATTTATTGAACTACCCGCTTGTAATTAGAAGTTTGCCGCTGCCTTCAAGTTAAGCCATCAAATTCGCATTCGCCTCGCACTAATTTTTTGCCATTGTATCTGCGCTCGCTTTGATCCGAGTATCTATGAAATCCATCCATCTCATCTGTGCTTCGGCTACTTGTAACCGTAGCTGTGCAACCTGCAGACCTGCAAACCGCACTAATGAAGCCCATTCAAAATGCAATGCTTAAGCAGCAGCTTCCGATTGAAAACCTCTCCACAGACTGTTCCCTAGTCCTCCCTCCTCCATCTCCTCCTCTGTCCTCATCCCGCTGCCGCTTAACCGCATTTCAAAGCGCTGCTGAGCAGCTCCAATTCCCGAGGCGCTTGCAGCTTTCCGCTTGGCGTCAATTTTAATGGGCTTGCCATATTAATGACATTTTCATTTCCATTGCATTGGCGACGAGCAGCAGCAGCAGCAGCGGCAGCGTAAAATAAGATACAAAAGTATCTATATCTTTGGCTTTTGTGTCAGCATAATTACGACCGTCTCTGCCGCTCTCTGCGGATTTTTGCATATGCAGCGCGTAGGCGTGCTTGATTTTATTTTATTTTCATTTGCATTTCCATTTTTGCTGCATGCCTCAACGCATTTCCACTTCTGAGGCAAAATAGAGTTCTTCTTGCTACCTTGGCTTCAAGTATTATTTTTGTACATTTCTTTATTTCCATGTTGCCATAATTGCGCCACAAACATGAAGAGCCGCTTCAGAATATGCTTCATCTCGCCCCCCCCCCCCCTCGCCATTTGCTGAGGAGGCTGAGACTCGAGCCTGCGGTAATTAAAGCGAACTGCAAAAACAATTTTTTTCGGCGCTTTTCAGCGCTGTAATTAAAAATCGCAAAAGTATTTTCTTTGCTTTTTTTTGCGCTGTGCGGGAAAACCGCGTCAAAAGCAACAGAAATGCATTGGACAGCCCTTTTTTTTGCGCTTGGTTTTTCCTTTTAGCCAGCAGGCTGAATTCTTTGCTTTTTATTTTCCCTCTTTTGTTTGGCGTTGTTTTGTTGTTGGCATTGATAACATGGCCAAATGGTTTGGGCCAACTTAAAGTATTTGCTGGTTACAGTTTAAGAAGTTGGCTGTCAACTAGCGAGATAAATCCATAAAAAAAGGCGAACACGCAAAAAACGCACAAATTAAATTAAGCTGACTCCAACGACAAACGACAAACGACAAAAGACAAAAGACGAAAAGGCGGCCTGCAATTTACAGCAAGCGGGACAACAAATCAAATTGCCTTATAGCCAGCTGCCAGTTGCAAGTTGCCACAAGTTGCACAGTCGAAATCAAGTCTGGCCAATTCCCGTGTGCACAATTGCAACGTTGCAGCCTCTGAGTAAATAATTTCGCATTGCCATAAAAGTGCAGACACTGGACTCGACTGGACTGGAGAGCGAGGGTGGGCAGCGATGTCAGGCTGTGGCATGTGGCAAGTGGGAGGAGGGGGCAACTGTCAATTGCTGCGAGATTGATGCCCCTGGATAATAGCGACGCGAACAATTTGCAGACGACAACACGAAGCGAACGTCGGTGGTCGAGGCTGGACAAACTGGCTGACAACTCTTAACGGGATTTCGTTTTTATTTGCCCAAAAATGGCGCAGCGAGACGTCTGCGAAGTGTCGCGGCCAGCGACAAGTGACAACGGCGCATGCGTGACTTGCCCCCAAAAGCCGTTGCCGATCGATCTTCATCGATGAATATGGTAAACGCAATGCTGACTGACACTTTTGTCAGCGACAAATTTGCAGCAGCCGCAGCAGCTGGCGACATGCTTTGCCTACTCGATGCGTGTCTTTGGCCGGCTAGACAATAGGCCAGGCATTGTTCTGTTGTTCTCTCGTTGCAGCAGCAGTGGCAGTGGCAGCGGCAGGATGCAATAAAAGTCGCAGTCACAGGTGCATCAAATGTTTTGGGTCCAAGTTGCCAGCTCAACATGTTGCCAAGTCATTAACTTGAGCCTGTTTTGGCTTTTGTTACATGTTTGTGATTACATGCAGCACGTCGCTCCCCATTGCTGCCAGGCACACGGACACGGACACGGACATGGACATGGACATGAGCTGTTGTTGTCGCTGGATAATTGCAGCAGCAACGGTTAAGGGGCAGCTGACAGCGCCTTGAGCGTTTAGGCCATTTGAAAATTGCAGGCAGAAGGCAGCAAGCACTTTGCAACTCCTCCTCCACCTGCGCGCCATTGTGCGAATTTTTATGGCCCAGCGACAAAACAACCCCCAAGTGGCACAAACACACACACACACATGAGAATTACTCAAGCATGCATGCATGTGTGTGCGTGCGTGTGTGTGTGCGTTTGTGGCAATGTCAACTGGGGCGGCTACAAGCTGCTAAGTGCACTTGCCCAGCGTTTCTTTGCTGCTGCCTGCTTTTATTATTTTACTGCCATGAATACATAATGCACTGCACTTGAGGCGCTTCCCCATGCTCCGGGCCAAGTGACAAAAGCGGGCGGCTAATTCAAATGACGACAGACGCAGTCGCAGTCGCAGTCACAGTCTCAGTCACAGTCTCTGTCTCAGATTCGCCAAATGTTGCCAAAGGATGCGGCAGCAGCAACAACAACATCTTTGTTCGCCCAGCCGGCCGGAAAGTAATTAAAATCTGCGCTTAAGTGCAGGTCCTTAAAAAAACGACACACAAGAAAATGTGCATGAAAAGGAAATAGGAGGAGAGCAGCAGGAGAAAAGTGTTGAAAGAGCCACTGAAATATGCAAAATCAAATATTTAATAGGCCTCGACGACAGTGGCGCCATCTATGCCAACTAGATAGCAACTAAATCATGGCAAATCAAAGCAAAAAAGTCCTTAGCCGCACACTGGCGCCATCTAGCGCAAGCCGCAAACTGTTCCCAGTGAGAACAGTTTCCCCGCCGTTGACAGCGTTTGAGGGGTTTGAGCGTGCGATGTTTTAACATCGCCACGCAATGAGTTTCACTCCAAGCAGGATGCACTCAAACTTGCACTCACACTTGCACTCGCACTCACACTCACACTCAATTACCCCTGCGCAGAAATTTACTCCACTCACAGGAGCAATGTTTGAGTGCAAGAGAGCGTTTAAAAGGTGGTTAGAGGCTTTTTGAGTGCTGTGCTAATTAATCGAGTCTTGCACTGCAAAATATCGACAGCTGAAGTTGCTTTAATAATTTGTTGCCGTAAAACTTGGACAACTTCTGTCTGCCAGTCTCCTCGCTGATGTATTAAATAATTCAAATAGCAAAACTTTTTCCAACACCCGACCTCCGATCCCCGGAAAATTGTAGCCAAAGAATGCCAACCATTTTTCAATATGTTTCAAGCATTTTCCACAACGCTATCGCCGAAACTTTTTTCCTTTTTCCACACGCAGCTGCCAGCAAAACTTTTCTGCCAAATGCAAAAATAAAACATTAGATCTCAATGCTGCAAATGAGCAGCAGCAAATAAAGTGTGGGCTGAGTTGGAAGCTGGTCACAAGACCGGCGAAAATTGAAATGAAAATTACCCATTGTGGCAGCAGCATTTCAATTTGAGCTGCCATTTTGCACGTGCCCCATGCCACATGCCTGCTAATGGTGCATAACCATTGAGGCATCCACAAAGCCGCCTTCGACTTCGCCTCCACCATTTTATTCATTTCGTCGTCAACTTCGTTCGACTTTATTAGTTATTTTCTGCTCAATTTGTGCTCAGGAGGCAGGATAACAAGAAAAATTATTTTCATTTCATTCAACTTGAACACATTTAGCATAATGCAAGCGGAGAAAAAAATCAAATCTTTCCACTGTTCGCAAATCCATTCATTGCCACTCGACCGAGACAAGCTCCACTTAGGCGGGGGGAAGAGAGCCGCTTTTGGCTATTCATAAATCCGTTTTGGCCTTGCATTCGAGGCACGTTCTAGACCTGGTTCCAATAAGCATGGGTTCAGCTATTATCACATGGCCGTATCATTCACAATGCACAGGTAATTTACCTACAATGTCATTGCGAGGGCACGTTTAGAAACTTAAAGAAAATCGAAAATCTAACGACGTGTATTTATGTTTTTCAATATTTTATTCAACTTTATATTTTATTTTAAAGTCGACTATGAAAAGTCGTAGACAGTTGGTAAAACGAATATATAATTAAAATAACATTAGTTATAAAACTGATTTAATTAATTATTAAATTAAAGAAGTATTTTTATATATTTTAAGCATGTATCAGCTGTGAAAGCGAAACGAATTCTAAACGAATTGCATTTAATACTTTAAGATATTACTGGTATTTATTTGTATACGAATTAAAATAGTTCTGTTATGAATGTTTGATGAATCAAAATACTTTTATATTTTGTAAGTAATAATGTTTTATGACAATTATTTAAGACCTTCAAATTGGCAAAATTGAATTACTGGAATTATTGAAATCAATTAGAAGGTCAGCAAGTTCTGGGCCAATTAACCGAACTGCTGAGAACCTCACAACTTGGCAGCTGATAAACTTCACAGCTCTAAGCACTAATTATATTGACAAAGGGGAACACGAAAAAGTTTACGCACAATTATCAACACTTGGCTCAGGCGACATGATGGGGCACTAAAAAAGTTAACTGCCACGCCCATTCACGGGTACTATATAAGCCCCAAGTCGTGGACACAAGTCAAACAGTTTTTCAAATCGGATTAATCGGAACTTCTACAAAAGTCAAGGAACAGAATGAGCAACGCTTTGGTGGAAACTCCGCGTTCCTTCGGGGACATGATGCGGGCTCCAGTTAGGCTCTATAAGACGATTGGCGAGGACATCTATGCGCATCGTTCGACGAACGCTTTTAACTCGCTGCTGCTCAAGATTTATTTGTACGCGGGATTCATCAACTTTAATCTGCTGGTCTGCGGAGAACTGGTTTTCTTCTACAAGTCGATGCAGGACTTTGAGACTGTGCGTCTGGCCATCGCAGTTGCTCCCTGCATCGGCTTTTCGCTCGTCGCCGACTTCAAGCAGTTCACGATGGCGCTGCATAAGAGCACGCTGACCCGGCTGCTGGACCAGCTGGAGGAGATGCATCCGAAGACGCTGGCCCAGCAACGTGCCTACAAAATGGAGGACTTTGAACGCACCATGAAACGCGTCATCGGCATCTTCACTTTTCTATGTCTGGCTTATACCACAACATTCACTCTTTATCCGGCTGTTAAGGCTACGATTAAATTCAATTTCCTGGGCTACGAGACTTTCGATCGCAACTTTGGTTTCCTCATTTGGTTTCCCTACGATGCGACGAGTCGCAATTGGGTTTATTGGATCACCTATTGGGATATCGCCCATGGCGCCTACTTGGCTGGCATCGCGTTCCTCTGCGCGGATCTGTTGCTCGTCGTCGTCATCACGCAGCTCTGCATGCACTTCAGCTACATCGCCACTCGCCTCGAGGAGCATCCTTGCCACGACGATCGAGATGCCGAAAACCTGCAGTTCATGGCATCGATGATTAAGTATCACGACAAGTGCTTGACGTAAGTTTTCAACTGCTCTAAAGAATAATAAAATTATTTACCACATATACTTTAAGGCAACACTGTATTTATTAGTCAAATTCTCTTAGCTGAATGTTTAAGTCGCCAAAAAAAATTTATTCAAACTATAAATCTAGAATTCATAATATTCTTTGCATTCCCATTTGCAAAATGCTTATTTAAAGTTGCAATATACAGTGTACTTTATTATAACAATTTGTATGCACTTTTAAATTATTCAGTGCTACTAAAAATGCATTGGATCAGTGAAAGCTTTGTTTATAGGAACACGAACAAACAATTTGTTTATTCAATATTATTTGTATTGCCAATCATTTATCATTGCCACTAAATTGGCATTAAAATTTTCTTTTCTTTATCGACTGTACATTGTGAATGTCAATATTAAATAAATAAATTCAATATTATTCAATTTAATTAAGGTATTATTATTAAGTAACTGACTGCAACTAAATGTATTGCATTGGGTCATTAAAAGAATTGTAAATATGTGAAAAAAGTGATCCAATTATTTCCCATTTTACATATGTTAATTTATTTTAAACTAGCAATCAACTTAATTTTAATTTTGTTATTATTTTAAATTTTTTTATTAACTGCATATAGTTGACGTCAATAACAAGTCTGTAAATTAATTACCATTAACTAAGTACCACATTTTATAAATATTATGATTGGATTGAATCTGTGAGAGATTTATGGAAATGTGAAAAAAAGTTGATCCATTTCTATTATTTCCAATTTATCTATTAAAGCAAATACGTTTTGTAATTATATTTGTTTGCATTATCATTCAATTTAATTGTATATTTCAATCGACTGTTTATAGTTTACGTCAATAATAGCTAAGTAATTAAATATTAAATAAATCGATATTGATTAATCAAATATTACAATTTGCAAACATTCTCACTGGATTGGTTGACTTAAAGATTTGCTTATAGAAATGCAAAAATTAGATTATTTCCTATTTAACATTTCCTGCTTATTCATAATTTATTTTCAATTAGCATTATATTTAATTGTAAATTTGTTTAATTTTTTTATATTGACTTTTTATGGTTGCCGTCAATAATTATTTAAGCAGCACTTACTCATTTCGTGAATACATTATTTAAGATTCTTTTCTTCTCTTTTTAAAAGACTCTGCGAGGATATCAATTCCATGTATAGTTTCTCGCTGTTGCTCAACTTTCTGATGGCCTCGATGCAGATTTGCTTCATTGCCTTTCAAGTAACTGAATCGAGCATCGAAGTTATTCTCATCTACTGCATTTTTTTGATGACTTCAATGGTGCAGGTATTTCTAGTGTGCTACTACGGCGATGCATTGATAGCTGCGGTAAGTCACAGTTCTTAATCAAAAATAATATTAATGGATAACTCTTATAGAGTCTGCGAGTTGGGGATGCCGCCTACAGTCAGAACTGGTTTCAGTGCAGCAAAACCTATTGCATATTGCTGAAGATGATGATAATGCGCAGCCAGAAACCGGCCATGATTAGACCCCCGACATTTCCACCCATTTCACTAGTCACCTACATGAAAGTAAACTATTTATATTACTACATATTATTTCTAATATTATTGTAAATATTTCCTTAGGTAATCAGCATGTCGTATCAGTTCTTTGCGTTGCTGCGAACGACCTACTACAGAAACTGAGCTACGCTTAAAGCAATCGCTTAGTGACAAGCTGCGACATACTTTGATGATATTTAATTAAAAATCGCATTTAAAATTAATAAGCTTAAATTGAAACCAATAGCGCCTGAACGAGCAACAAGAAAATGTGTGTAAAAAACACAGAGGGAGTCAACGAAATATAAAATAGAATGGCACACGAAGCAAACATTTTTCAAAAGGAATATTACAGCACCAATAACAAAAAAAAAAAAAAACTCGCCAAAAATGGTGCCCCAGAGCAACAGCAACGTCCAGTCTCAGGGTCTCTGTAGCGAAGCCATTTCCCTAACCTTTTTCCCAATTTCCCGCTCCCCAAGTGGTAATAAAAGGAACAGCATAAAACGCAATCACAATCATCGACAATAATCCGGCAGCGGCAAAAAAATGCTTATTATAAAATTTCACAGTTTTTCAATGAGCGGCAAAAAGCAAAGCAAATCAACAAAAAAACGAGAGAAACACAATAAAAAAAAGCAGTAGCAGCAGCAGCAGCAATGGCTTTTCAAAATCATAATGGCAGCTAGTAACAAGAGTTTTGTGTACAAATAAGTGGAAAAAAATTGCCGACCACGACCACGACGTCTCCATGTCCATGTCCATGTCTCGGCGTCAACGAGAGCAGAGGCAAATACCACGTCAGCACAGCTCCAATGGCATCTGCGTCTGCCACACGTTGCATGCCCCCCCATCCCATGTTGGCTCGACAGTTCGTCGTGCACGTCACGCGCAACCACTTAAAAAACCTTGAGCTACCCAGCCAGCTCCATTTCCATGCCATTTCCCATTTCCCTTTTCCCACTCCCAGCGACGTTGCATTTTCCCTTAACAGGCCGTTAGTCGTTATTATTTTGGTCCATTGACGCTGCGGGCCATGCCAGCTCTATGTACACTTGAATATATATATATATATATATCTCTCTCTCTCTCTCTGTGTGTTTGACTCACTCTCTGTCTCTTTAAATGCGGCACGGGGCACATTATGTACCACCATCGACACCGCCACCGCCACCGCCACCGCCACCACCACCGCCGTCGTTATCAGCATCGGAGCACCACCAGAAACCATCCCGACCAGCAGCAGCAGCAGCAGTCCATCAACATCAGCAGCTTCCACCCACCTCCCCCTTCCTGCTTCCTCTGCTTTTTGCCACCCTCGTTGCTGTTGATGTCCCGTATTGGAATCGCGTTCGTCTCGCCTCGTTCGTCCTTCTCAACCATCTCCAGTCCAGTTCGTCCTGGTCGCGCACTCTCGGCATCAGCACCACCAGGAGGGCAATTTTTATAATTTTAGTCTCGTTTGCTTTGAATTTATTTTTATTTTTCTGTTTTCTTTTTGCAGCTTTTTCTCCCTCTCCCTCTCTCTCTCTCTCCCACTCTGGCTTTGACTCCTCCTTCCCGGCATGGCAGCAATGTTGCCCCGTCGCTGGCGTTCTTGATTTTCTATGCCTGCTGCTGTGGCCTCATCTCCTCCCTCTGTTTTGCAGCTTCTTTCTAACATTTTCTTGTTGTCAGCGCTGACTTGATGTTGTGTACACACACACACACACATACACACACACACACATACACCAAGTTATGGTCTTGTATTAGTCGCATTCGATGCTTTTTGTTGGCATTACAAAATGGCGTTGGCTCGTATTGATTTTTGATTTGTTGCCATGTTTGCTTCTTAGCAGGCCAAATATAGTTCGTTTTGGGCAAAAACGAATTAGCCGCGTTTTATTAAAATTTAACTGAATTTTGTATGTTAAAAATGTATTTTAGAAACTACTTTTTGTTTATTAAACTTGAATACCAAATTACCATATAGTTATTACATAGTATTTATTCAATTATAAATTATAAATTACTTGTCTATTAGTATCTAGATTGTGAATATAATTTAGCTATAGATTGCATAGTCAAGTTATTGTTTTATACATTTATTTTACATTTTCATTTAAAGATCAATTTGTGATAAGTTGAGATTTATTTTTACTTGGTAAGTTCTCGGTTATAAATAAGTCATTTTCTACGTATTAGATAATATTTGGGAGGTATAATAAAATAAATTACATCAATCAAAATACAATTTTAAATATTTCTCCTATATTTTAAACGATTTGTATTTTTTTTATTTAATGACGTATTTAAGTTAATGCTTAAAGATGAATAAATGATAATCACTTATTTATTTATTATTTGGAGATAACATTTTATTTGTGCTTTGCAGCACTTCAATCTAATTTTGTATATTAATATACTAATTTAATTGCCTTTCATCTAATTGATTAACTTAATTTAAAAATTTATTTTTTTAATTATAATTGTAGTTTAGAATTACATTCTATAGATCAATAATCTCATTTATTAACTTCATAAATTAATTTATTAATTATAATTGTAGTTTAGAAATAAATTCTATTGAACAATAAAATAGCATCTGAGGCGATCAGGCTAATAGATACATGAAAAAAACATATTTAGCTTCCAAAATAATAATTTGCTGCAAACTAAATGATTATTTAAGGAAGCAAATCATCTCAATGTTTAGTTGTAATTCGAAGTAGTAATCGTTCTATACTGGATTGAGTTGCCTTACATCATCGCAAACGAATGTCTTTTAATTATCAGTTAACCTTTTTACCAAATTCTTCTATCATTCATTCGATAGGAGTTTCTTATTTTAACTATCTGTATATTGGGCAATAGGTAAGTTTCCATTTCGATTATTTATGTTAAATTTTAATTAATTTGCATCTCATTTGTAAATGTTTTGGGCTCTCTTATATCAACGCTGTGATAGGAGAAGTGCTCAAACAATCCATTATTTATAACTTTACCGTTGGCAGAGACCTTAGTTACTCTGCTGTCCAACCTATTAGTTGTCCCTCATCAGGATTCTTCTCTTGCCCCCTCTCCCCGACATATTGTGCTGCCCGTTGAGCAGGCAAACATTTTGTATTGAATTGCTGCAGGACACTGGAAACGGCTACAAAGTGTACGCAAATACGCAAAATCTTTTTATTTTGCTCGTCAGCTTTTAATTTTATGCTCTCCCTGATGGCCCAGGACAAAGTACGTGCTGCTTCTTTTTCTCTTGGTTCGCCAGGGGAGCTGGAGTTGAGGGCTGGCCAAGAATGGCTGCCATTTAGACGGCAACACAACCCAGAAAAAAAATACAAAATACAAAAAGCAACAACAACATCGTGCAGTCCGAGCCCAACTCAAAAGACGTCCACGCTTCGTGTCCTGCCTGCTTTCCCTTGGCAACGCTAATGAGATCCAAACGCAGAGCAAGCAGCCAACTTTCCATTACGTCGAATTTCTTTCTCTCTTGCTCTCGCTTCGGTTTTTTTTCTTTAGCATTTTTTGTTGTTTCGTTCGCCACTCTCGTTGCCCGTCCTTGATCTGGCAAATGTCCTTTTGGCTTGTTAAGAAAATGTCGCTCTCTAATGCCGGGCAAGTTGACAGCAGGACAGGAGGAAGGAGGAGGAAGGAGAACAGAGCTGACTAGTCGACGTTGCCGCTGCCGCTGCCGCTGCCGTCGCGCTCTTAAATTAGAAAAATGTAAATTTATTTTAATTAAGATAAATAAGTAACAAAATGTTTTATGGAAATTACGTTAACAACGTGGGGACAAGGGGCGGTAATGGGCTGTGGAGTGGACTGCTTTCGTTTTGGCTATTACTTTCAAGAGGCGACACACTCCAGAGCATTGCAAGGACCAATGGCAATGGCAAAACTGCCAACAGCCTACTGGGAACTGGATGGAACTGCTTTGCCATGCAAATACATATAATCAGAAGTCGGGGGCGCCAACTACACCAACAACTACAACAGCAATTGTAATACGTCTCCCCTTCCCCTCCCCTCCCGTGCCATCATCGTGTTTACAACAAATGAAATTATTTTTTCCATTTGTTTGCATTCTGGCATATTTTTTTATGGCTTTGTTCAAAAGTTTGCCATTGACGCGATCGATGCTGGAGATTTTTTATCATTTTGTTTTTATGTGAAACATTTTATGTATTTCATTTATATTGTGTGCGCATACTTTCGCAGCGACTGTTATCGACACTCATTGAAGTGCTTTGATGGATGCTGTTGAAACTTTTAATTGAAGCCCAGCCGAACCTTTCGCAATTAATATATTTGCACTTGCATTTACCGCACAATATTTCCCCACAAAAACACAAATACAACTACATCAACTCATTCATTCATATTTTTTTCTCTTTCTCTCTCTCTTTTTTATGTGCAAAACTTTTATTTATTTTAATTAAGTCGCTTAATTTGCCTATTTTTTGTTGTAATTGTATTTCACATTTTAATTGCCTGCTCGGGCGTTACATTAAATGGCCCGACTGAAATTTATGGTCATCAATTCAGGTTGCGACAATGTTTTTTCAATATTTACATTAACAATTAAAATCGTATATTATGTTAATTAATTTCAGCCTGCACGACACAAAAAAAACCGCACTCAATAACAATGCATACATTGTTAATTGAATAGAGCTAGAGAGTTGGCAAACGGAGCTGCAAGGTCGAATAAATTAAAAAAAAAAAAAATTATTAACAAATAATATGGCAAACATATTGTTAGCATATTGACTGTTCTCTAAAAACAAATTTTTCTTTGTAAATATTTAATTTCAAAGTTTACTAATTACTAAAAATTAATATGTATTCAGAATTTATTAAGCAAAATCTTAGCTAACGAAAAAAACTTGAAAAAAGTATTGCTTTCGCATTTAAATACATAAATATCAATTGGAAAACAGAGCTGCAAGTATAGATTTAAATAAAACGTTTTGAGAAATAACATTACAAATATACTATTAAATTTAGCTTACCCTACCAATAAAATTTCCCCTGCAATTATTTCTTACCAAAAATTAATAAATATCGATAAAGAATAATAGTAAATTGTATATCACAATTACAAACAAATAATAAATATTACAAGTATTAAATATATTATATATATTAAATTTTAAATTATTATGTATTCTTTCTCTATTATGTATTCTTTCAAATCTCGGCATATATATTTTGAAACAAATTTGTACAAAATAAAATAAGTCATTTTTGGTTATCATATTTAGTATTTATTAGGTCCTACTTTCTTAAAGAAATTGCTTTTTCTTTTTGACTTCTGTTGTCAGTTTCAAAGTCATAAATAATAACGCAGCATCTTTATCCAACTCTACATTAAATATTCATATGCATATTGATTCATATTTGATGGCATCTCCATATTCTGTGCTTATTTTTCAGCAGTCCACTCTGCAAGCTTAATGGTTTAAATATTTACTCATAATTAAAATTCAGCTTTATGCACATCACATCAAGTGCATAATCACAGCAGCGTTGACGTCGTCCTGCTGGCCAAGCTCTGACTCTGACTCAGACTCTGGTCCTGGCTCTCGCTGTCATCATCCTGGCAAGGCCATTGAGACGATTTTTGAGCGAGATGGCGCCCAGTGGAGCTGTCACCAGGCGGCACAAAGACAGGCTGGCAGGGTGCAGGTTGCAGGGTGCAAGGTGCAGGTTGCAGGGTGGCAGAAGTCAGAGCCCGAGGCTGAGCTGGGGCATTAGCCAACGGACTGGGTAAGTCGGGGTAACTGAAGATTATGTCGCCCCCAAAGTAAATGAAACTTATGCACAAATTACACAAGTCAGTTGACTAGCTGCGCTCCTCTTTCCTCCTCTCTCTCTGCTGTCCTCTCTCCTTCCAGTCTCCTTTCCATTCTCCCTTCCTTCTCCTCTTCTCTTGTGGCTGTGGTGGAGTCTGCTGCTCTGCTCATAATTAAAACTGGCGCTGAATGAAATCGCATAAAATGAATTAAACATTTTAGGGCTATTTACGGGGGAGGCGTGTCCTTAGAGGTGTATGTGTTGCTGTGTGTGTGTGTGTATGTGTGTGCACCGTAGTTGCTCTCAGGACAATTGCAGCGTTAAATGAAATATTAATGGCGTGATGATATTCAAGTCATGGAACAGATTCTCTCTCTAATAACGTAACACAAACGCAGTTTTCACTGCAGTTTTATGGCTGGGATGCTTTTTACACTCGTTAACTGAAAAGTTAAAAGAGCGTATAAATTATGTAGGAATACTAGAAATAAATAGATAGAAACTATCAACATACCTTTCGGCTAATTTAAAAAAATTTACTTTAAATTAAATTTAATAATTTCGGTACACAATATTTTTTAGTACTGAGAAATTAAACCTTTTAAATACTATCCATTTATTATTTTCATTTAAGAAGCTTAACTTCATTTAAGACAATTTTAGCTGTTGGTTAAATACAAACAATTAATTCTTATATTTCGTTTGGTTATTCTCAATACTTTGCGTTTTCTGGAGATGAAAAATTAAATACTTTTCATAGAGTACTTAAACCTTTTTTTTTTAATTCAAGAATAACCTTTAATAAATTATTTTGAATTAAGAATTGTAATTTGTTTTTAGGAAACTGTAACTTTTGAATGAAAAAAAAAATATCATTTTAGAATCTAGTTGAATCATTATTAATTCCAAAAAGTTTCTCAACAAAGGATTTGAATTACTTTGTATAAATGATTTGGAGTTAAGAATTTGAACTAAGAAGTCTATTGCTGTCGGGTTGACTCGACTTCAGGTTTCTTGCTTGATTTTAATGATTTTTTGTTCCCTTATTGCTGTTCTCGTTGCCGTTGTTGTTATTGTGCACACACACTCCAAAACATTTTTCAAGTGCATCATTATTTGTTGCGAAATGTGCGGGGCGTTGTAGGCGTGGCAAAGGTGGCACAGGAGGCAAAGGAGGCAACGGTGGCTGCCTCGTACAAATTCAATGCGCTGCATTTTTAATCCTGACGCAAGATTTTTCTCTGTTTTGTTTCGCATTTTTTCTCTGTATTTTTTTGTTGTTTTCAATGCCGCAACTGAAGTGCATGCCACGCCCACTGCACTTCATATGCAAACATTTATGATGACGACGTCGACGTCGACGGCTGCTGCTGCTGCTGCCTTGCGTTGTGGGCACAAAGGTAGTCGGACTGCTTTTGTTATGCCTCCTCCCGATTCCGCTCCCCGCTCCCCGCCCCCTGTTCCGCCCCCATGTGTGTGGGCCGGTTGTCGAGTGCAGTCCTGGTTGCATAATGGGATGTCTGATGAAGCTCTTAGTCGGCATAATTACTTTTTTTCTCTCATTTTGCTGCTGCTGCTGCTGCTGTTGTTGAGCAGCAACTGATATGCGTTCTGGCTGCTTTAACACATGAAATGAAATTATTAATTACAGCATCCAGGCTGCCGGTAAGCTGCTGGCCAACAACACTAATGAGGTAAACAGTTAGCCCGGGCAAATTCATAAGTTCAAAACTACAAACGGAAACGGGAGCTGGAGCAGCAGGAGGTGGCTGCCTTTGATCGCAACCACTTGAATGCCAATTAAAAGCGTGTAAATAAATTCCAACAATTGCCAAACATACAAAGGCCATGCATAAATTATATTTTATTACATTCGGCTGCAGCTAAACCTGTGGCAGGACTCCGAACTCGGGACTCCTTCTAGAGAATTATGGCTACTGCATTTGCATAAGCATTTTCGATTTCGAGTGCGGCATAGTTTGACACGGGTTAAGTGAAGGAAGCAAGGAAGGTTCCTTAGTGGCAATCATCAGCATAAATCGTGGGAAAGACGTTGCCACAACGAATATTCAAATTAGTTGAATGTCACTTCACAGAGACACAAACAGCAGTCTCGGATAATGGCGCCACAGTTTTGTCAACATACACACAGCACAACTGAATAACCAAGTGAATGAATAGCTGAATGAATCTATGAATGAAAGGGTGATTGTTCTAGTTCTCACAATGTGCGCCCAAAGTGGCGATCGTTTTGTTTTTTTTTTTCTGTTTTCTTTTTTTTGAGGGATCGTCGCGAGGATCAGCACAGATGATGATGTTGCTGAAGCTGTGCGTCTTTTCAAGCTGTCCCGCAACCCTTTTTGCCATATTTTCCAACCCAATTTTAATTGAAATTTTTACCTGAAAATTGCTGGCAGCTGCATCGCAGTAACAACTATTTGAGTCCCGGATTAATATACAACTCACTATTTATTGAAATGCGCCAAATATTTTCATAAAAAAATATACCACAATATTTCTAATGAGGACCGGTTAAACTGGTTTGTTACAATTTACCCCTTTTGGGCAAGCTAATAATAACTTCATAAAACCATTTTCAAAGACCTTGAGTTACTTTTAGCGCCTTGTAATAAATGCCCTAAGATGCTGCAGCTGTGGGACGATGCATTAAAATGTGCATACATATATTTGAACACTTAAGATATGCCAGATGATTTCACATTTCAGCTGCTGAGATCATCAAATCGATTTAATTTATTCATTTTATTCTCTACTAAAAATATTCTGAGTTTATTCCTAAACATTTTATACAGTTTTAAAATCTACTATCAAAAGTAAACATTGAAGCAATTGCTGATACTAAAATAAGATTATGAAATAAGACTATGTTAAAAAAAAATGGCAAATATGCAAAATTTTAATATTTAAAAGATAAATTAAACATATATTTTCAAATATTTTCAAATGGTTTAGTTTAGTGCAAAAAGTAATTAATGCTGAGATAGCTTGATTTATTGTGATGTATATTTTTGTACTAGAACATTCTTGGCTTGTGCCTTAAAAGTTGGTTTCTATACTTTGAGTAATTTCTCAAAACAACATCAAGTTCAATTGCAACTTTTTAGCTTGTATTTTCTAAGTACAAACTTTAATAACTCATATTTTCCACTTCACAAAACTTTTTGAGATCTTCTACAATCTATTGGAAAAACTTGAACAACGGCTGCAGCTGCGGGTAGATGAGAATTTCATTTTGCCGCCCCATTTTGAGCAAACAGGAACTTAATTTACGCTGAAATCCATTTGACTTTATCTGACATTCCAATCAAGCCGTCTAAAAATTTGTAACAACACACAAAAAATTATAATAGAAAGCAAAAAAGTGCCCAAAAAAAAAAAAACGAAAATACAAAAAAAAAATGTTGCTCACAGTCACGTCGTACAACTTTTGCTACAAATTTTTTTCCAAAAGCATTATTTTTTTTCGTGTATGGTGATGATGAGGAATAGTAGCGATGGCGATGATGACGATGATGATGATGATGATAGTGGGGTGGCGCTCTGCTAATGGGCAGCGTCCCACCCCTCGCTGATTTCACGTACAAAAATAATTCAATTGTTCGTGCGACGATAGCGAGTGAGAGAAGGACTCGGAAAATTAAAATAGTGTGGCAAAAGAAACACATAAAAAATGAGAGCAAAAAAACAACAAAAAAGCTGAAAAAACGAGGAACTGTGCCCTGACATGGCAACAATATGTGTACTATACATGCTTACGGTATCGCTGGGTCTCGACTCCGGGTCGAGAGTCGGGAGTCGGGAGTTCGGGTTTCCTTCCAGAGGACCAGCTCTGTCGATGGTGCTGTTGCTCTTGTTATGGCTGCTTCTTTTTTCCTGCACGCACATAATTTCCGGTGCGTTTTTATTTATATTTTTTTCGGATTTATGTAGGTTTTTTTTTTGGTTCTTTTCGGTGCTCTGGCAATCACATGCTGACATATTCTTCCTCAACAACAAAAAGAACTTTTTCTGCTGCGACGAAAAAATGTAATTTTATAGCCAAACTGTAACAGATTTTCAGGGGTGCGAAGCAACAAAAAATAAAGTAAAAAATATTTAAATGAAATTAAAAAAGCGCACAGTTTACGCTCTATAAATTTTAATGCAAATGGATTTTGGTGTCATTGTTATTGTTATTGTTGCTGCTCTGCGTTTCGTTTCGCACACGCTTGTTAGCTTAAAAGCGCATTGTTACTGACAAGCTGTCGGATGCGTTTTATGTTATAAATTTTGACTTGTTTTCGTGAAGAGCTGCAATAAGCTAAAAAAAAACACATTATTGGAGTAAAAAGTGGCTGATATATGGCGCATTAAATGCAAATGCAAATGCTTGAATAACTTGTTGTCTGCAACGCAGTCTCTAGTTGAGCTTGCCACTTCAGTTATGAGAACGAAAAAAGGTTACGACTTAATGACTAAAGAGTGGAGAGTTTGCAGATTATTTTAGTTTATAGACTTTTTTTGTAAACTTTCATTTGTTAAAAGCATTTCAACATTTAGCATGTACTAAGTCCTATATAGGACTAATTCTCCGAAATTGATGAAATTTTGTTTTAATTTTAAATTGTAATGAGAAACGCAAGCAGCTAAGTTTACCACATCCCAAAATTATTAAGAAAAGTGATAAAATTTTGAGTATCGATATATGTTAATTTAGTATTACAAAAACTGTTTAATTTCGTTGACAATATTCCGTTTCAATGAAAGTATTTTGCAATGCAATTATTGCAGAAATAAAGCACGTCCTCAAATGACACCTTAAAGCTTTAAAATCTCTATTTGTCAAGCTCACTCCATAAAAATGATATTATTTCACTAGCATCTAAAATCAATTGAATTACATATGCTTGCCAATTAATTGTGTTTTAATTTTTGCCGCTACGCGCATATTTTCCAGCCCATTGGTTTGCACACTCAACAACTCAATTTAATGGACCACTCTGTCAGCCAGATGACAACAAGAGGCGGGAGTGGAGAGAGGAGAGTGTGATACGTGTAGTCCTCATATCTGGTAACTCGTAACTTTTCCACTAACTTAAAACCACATTAATCTTAGCAGCTCATCGCTGTCTACGTGAGCACATCAATCAACAGCCAATTTGCTCAACCCAAAGCAACAGGCAACATTCAACAGCAGCCCACAACATGGCGGTGTCTCACATCCTCTCTCTCTCTCGCACTCTCTGTCGCTCTCTCCCTCTGACTGTCTGGGTGCCCTTTTTTTGCAAATTTATTGACATACAAATGGGATTTTGACGGCGCTAACAAGTCAATAAAGCAAAGTCAGAGGAGAGCGCGACACAAGCTGACAGCTAAAATTGTCAGTTTCAAGTGCTTGGGCAAAAATTGTACAATAAATAAAAGTCGAAAGTACGAGTATGCGAGTATTAAGCCTATTAACCTTTTTTCTACCATATACAATGTACAATATACAACACACAAAAAAAATGGGACGGGTCGTTCGGTTAGGGGTTGTGCCCGGCTCACCCCTGACGACGCACCCCTCAACGCATATTTTCACACCAAGCGATCAATGCTCACTTTGTTGGCTCTCTTGTTAGTTTCAAACTGTCGATTTGCGATCGATTGTGCGGTTTGCATTGATTTCATTATTGATTATGCCCTTTGAGACTGTCATTAGTTGTTGTGATAGGCAAAAAAAGGCCCTGCGGCAAAGAAAAGTCGCCGTAATTTGCTGCTCATAATTGCATTGTCTGGTCTCAGTTTCAGCTTCTCAGTTGCTCAGTTCCCCAGCGCATTAAATTAACGTAATACTTTAATTTGCCACCTGAGTACATTTTCCTTTACCTTTTACAGTTTCGCCTCTGGCCCGTGACAGACGCCTTCCCAATTGCAATCCGCAAAAGAAGTCGCTTTTTTTTTCTGGCCAATACGAGGCAAGGTACAGTCACCACTGTGCATTGTGCAACTCGCGACTTTTGTGGCAACTGTTTGCAATTTCCTTTGGGGTCGACATGCCCCGCAGCCACTTGACAGTTGTCTGATGTTTACGACGCTGTCTTAAGTTATAATGACACTAACTGAAACACAGAAGGAGCTGAGAATTGTTAAGTAGCAACTTAACTAGTTGCGGTGAAGACAGCGATGAAAAGCAGAAAAAAAGAGCAACACAATCCCTCATGATAAATAGCTTGAAATTGAAAACACATAAATTTAAAACAGCTTCGCTTGCTCTTGCACCTTTTAAATCTACAATATTCTGTCCTGTACTTGATTCAGTAAGTTTATTTCTTTTTTTAATAGGTTTATTTTGATTAAATTATTCAGTGTTATCGCTTTAGGCTATAGCAAACATGAAAGTATAAAAAACATATATACTTAGTGTTAAGAGTGTAGTAATTTGTTCTATACTTTGTTATTTAATGAATATTTTGCTCAATGTTTAATTTGTTCTATCTGATGAATTAACTTAATAACTTCAACTCAAAATTGAGAAAACTATGTGAAAGTGACTATTTAATATAAGTTATGCATCAATTGACTAATAATATAAATTGCATACGTTTTTTTTAAAGACATAATGGCTCAATGGCTAAGAAAATATTAATTAAAGAAAGATGAAGAAATATTATTTTTTTCAATTATTCAGCGTTATTATTATGTACAATTTATTTTGTTCAATTGATATTTGGTAACTTAGCAAAATTTTAATCTATTTATTTATGATTCGATAACTAAGAAAATATTAAGAGATATGAAAATCAAATAACAATTTTCGACTATCAGTAATATTAACATATTTATTAATTTTGTTCTGAAAATTAAATATTAAATTCTGACACTAAGTAATATAAAAAGATCTATTAATTTTGTTTTGAAAATCATATATTCAATTTTGACTCTCAATAACATTAATATATTTATGAATTTTGTTTTATTTGCTTTTCCTGCTGTTCATAGCCCACTGGAAATCGAGCTTTCTCAAAAAATGAATTACCTGCAGCAACTGTACCTTCCCCAGTGTAATTTCTCCATTAACCGCGAACCGCAATGGACAATTCGGAGAAGCTCCATCCTTCATACTTCACCCGCCTCCATTTCCCCATTTTCCCATTTCCACTTCCCGATGCCGTGCCGCCAACTGGCATTTATTTCATTTGGAAATGCCACAGCTTTTTCATTTAGCATTTTGCAGACCGCTTGCGGGGGCAGCTCGAATGAAATGCCTTCAAATGTTGGATGTTGAATGTTGAATGGCAAAACTCACTAATATTTCTTAATTACGCGCATATTTTGCTGCTGCTGCTGCTGCTGCTTGGACTTCGGCCACAAAAATATTTTGCAGTTCATAAAATCTGGCTGCGTGTCCAACAAACTCCGCATCCGTCTGCGACTCCGACTCCGACCGGGTAAATTGTGCAGTGCATTTAAAAAACTATTATTTTTCACACAAAGTACAATATAAGCTCGCCGGGGCTTCCTTATTAAATTTGCCGCTCAGACAAGGACAACGACAGCGACAAGGACGACGAGGACGACGATGAGGATGGCGGGCGGCGCGTGTAATTCCTTCAAGGGAAATCTTTTCAATTACAATTCGTGCAGATGGTTGCGTTTCCTCTACCAGCTTTTCTTTCATTTTTCCCCTTTTCCATATTCTATTTTCTATTTTTTTCCCTACGCTGTGTCGGCTTCTCTCGCTATTTTTAAACCCGTCAGACAGTGGCAATTTCTTTTCATATCGCGGCATGTCTTGCAGCCTCCAGCCTGCAGCCTGCATCCTCTGTGTCCTCTGTGTCCTGGCGCTGCGACATTACAAGTATCTACTCGAGACCCGAGCCGGCGACTTGAGAGCAAGGTGAGGCAACTTTGCTTTGATTTTACTTGCAGTTAATTAGAGTGTGTGGTGCACAGTTCTAATTGCATGTGACAAGCGATGTATCTGCAATATGCACAAATCGCAGATACATAAATTCAGACACTCGACGGCTACAAATTATGTCATCATTGAACTGGTTGCCAGCGGCAAAGCATCGACCTGCTGGTGGTCCAAAAGATGCCTCATAAGTAACCGCTGGAAAAGCATTTAAGCGCTAATGAAGATCAGCCCATTGCTTGTAGCGCCGGCGCATGTAAATTATTTTATGAGCAACCCAAAGGAAGGAGACGGCAGCCCACAGTGGAGGCCAACGCCAATAAAAATGTAGTTTATGGCTGACAATGATGGAGCAGATTTCGTAATGGAATCCAGCCGCTGGATGGCATTGTAAGTGCCTTTTGGACACCTCTCTCTTTCTCTGTTCAACAAATTCAAGTTCAGCCGCTTATCGATGAGGATAAACGCCCCATGATTTTTCACACTAATTACAATTGTACATTCTAAAAGTCGGAGTCGGAGTTGGAGTGTAAAAATTGTGTTGAGATTTTAGTGACAGAAATGACAAATTTTTGTTTGGCCATTATGAAAAATTGCGATTTTTTATTTACAACTGAAATGGTAAAATTCTGACATAATCCGCTTAAATGTATGCAGCTTTTGTCATAAATTCCAGTGCATTGTTCCATGTCACTAAATCATATCAACAGCAATTTATGCAAACCCACACAGCGAATCGACTCCAACTCACTATCCAAATCCGACTGCAGGTCCAGTTTTCCACCTCAGCCTCAGTCTCAGTCTCAGTCTCAGTTGCAGTCTCAGTTTCAATTTCAGTTCCAGTTTGTAGTTTGCCCAATTAAAATGCAAGAATTGTTAATGCGCGACATTAAAATTCATTATTATTACATACGTTTATTACTATTACGAGTATTTGGCATGCCAATCGTTGTTGTAGCTACTTTTTTTTCTTTAATCTCGTCGTTGTTCCATGCAAATGCTTAATCCAAACGCTTTAAGCGCTTCAAGCTGCCACAGACAGAGACCTGAGACCAGAGATCTGAGACCAGAGGCTGCCGCAAGTGCAAGACACAGTGGGGTCTCTGATAAAAAGGGGACACAACAGAAAGTCAGGCGACTTTACAGACACCCATTATCCAGGAAACATTAAAACATGCAAATAATAATTAAATAGCAAAGCATATATTTTGTTGATTTTTAAAAGCTGTATAGTTACATATTAAGTACTAAAGATTGTGGCATTATATAAGGTTGTAATTACAATAAATGAGTAATACATTCTTTAATGATAACATTACACATTAAAAAAAGAGTTATCATATAGTAGAAAAATAAAAACAAACAAATGATAGATAGTCCTTGAAATGTTTTTTATTTTGGAACAAAAATGCAATGCAAGAGCAAATAAAAAAGAAATTAATTTTTGAACATATTCAACTGACTTTATTGATTGCAAATAATTCTTCTAATTTTACCATTAAAAAAATTATTGCTATAATGTTAATACCAATATAATTACTCGTTCATAACAAAGCATCTTATGGAAGAACGAATAGAAAATTAAATAAATTTGGCAGTATTGTTATTTATGAATTGATAAATGTTTCTTGATTTTTGGTTTCAATTAATGCATTACAAAAACATCCATCTTTTTAACATTTTAATAATTATTTCTACTGGGTTAAATGTAATATTCTTTGCAAACAAAATTCCAATAAAAGGGCGAGTATTTTTATTTATTTATTGAATGTAAATAATTGTAATTTCAGCTTTATCAACCACAAGTTTTTCACAATTTTTAATCTTCAAATAACTTTTACTAAAAGTTTAAACTTAGGTGAAAACAAACAGTCGAGTCTATTGACAGCATCCATAATTGTATTAAATAATAATTTATATTAATTCCAATTTATTATGCTTGTGACACTCTCTGTTGTTCTCTACCCCCTTTGCAATGGATTAGACTAAGACTGTGGCCCATCAGCACCTGAGGCCGCGCAACTCACACGCGGCTTTTAAACTCCTACCGTCTGTCAAACGCGTCAAAGACCGGCACCAGTCCCATTGTAATTATTGACAATAATTTCTGTTATTTCTTGTGTCGGGCGAGTTCGACTTGGACTTGGAACTCAGTCTGTTCTATGAGCCGACTAGCCGACTTGCCGACTGGTTGGCTGGCTGCTCTACCTTCATTTGGTGTCATTAAAATTGAAAAATGTTTCAACATATTTTGCCCGTATGTTTGTTCATGCCCACCAAACGGCCAACTCGTTATAATTTATGGCCACAGCAGCTTTTTCTCCCTCAATCTCTGTTTTTTTCTGCAATTGTTAATGTTATTGTTATGGGTATTGGCATTGAGTTGGTTTGCTTGCTGCTTTGCTTATCGGCTAACCAAACGCGCCAGGTTGTAAAAACCCCAAAAAAGCCTACACATCATCACATCACATCACATCATCTATCAGGCATCGAGGTTCGTCGTGGTTCGATCAACCCTGCGGCTGACCCTTGGCTTAAGTTCCAGCTCAAGCAGTGTTAGCCCAGCGATGGCCCAGACTAGATAACGACAGCTGCAAACCAGTTTTGTGTCCAGGGCACACACTCTCCTGCTCCTGCTCACACGTACAGGATCACAGGACCTAAGCTCACAGTTGGCTGCACAACAATAGCCTTAACCCTTTACCTACACAGAGAAGGAGCGCTGAAAAAAAGCAAGAGCTCTTTAGTCGAGGGTTCACGACTACTAGTTACCCTATCACAAATTGATCATTCTAATATAATAATAATAAATACCTGATGTTAGTGACTTGCGCTCATATTTGAAAACTTTAACTTGTAGCTACAGATCTCCAATAAAATGTAAATAAATATAAATTAAATTTAAAAATAAAAAATTATTAAAATATAGAAATAATTAACAAATAAAATAGTCAAATAATACAATAAGGTGATATCGAAAATAAAATGAAAAATAATAATAATATAATGGAGTAATAAAATAATACAAAAAATAATATACAAATAATTAAATACAATTATTGTTTCGCACATACAATTAGAAAATTTATAATTCATCATTATAAAACCTCAGCGAAGAACATTTTTAAAAGATAAGAGAAGAAGATATGCTTGTAGATAATATTGTATGAGTTAATGAACAAACTCATTCAGAAAACTGATATTATAAAATTCAAATATTCTAAATATTTACAATACTGCACTGCGAAATATTCATATTGTTGTTTTTCGATTAAAAATTAATGAGTTATTAAAATAAAGATACAAAACTACGAGTAAAAATTCAAATTGTTGATGTTTAACGTACAAATAATTGTATCAATTTTTAATTTAAATAAAAATGGGTTTTATTGATTATAAAGCTCTTTCGCATGGATTATCAAGTTTTCTGTATTATGTTTTGTATCGCATATAATACACCTATTGTTTAGTGTAACCCTTTTGGAAATTGCACTCTTAAGAACCAATATACCCCTTTTTGTGTGCTGTGAAACATGCAGGGCATAAAAAAGAGTTGCCGCTGCCGAAATTTCATTTTAAAACATTTTTAATATGCACGCATGAGGAACATGTTGAGTTCTTGTTTGATTTGCAGTTCATTTCGGGCTGGTCAGAGCTGAGACCGAGGACGAGATCGAGGCAGAGGTCGGCTAGACAGCTGCCCGGATGGCTGGCTGGCTGGCTGGCTGGCTGCCTGATGACTGGCTGGCTACTCAGTCAGCTACTTGCCCCTGCCCCTCGTCTCCGCCCTTCGCCCTTCGACCCGTCCAATAATTACACGCGGCATTGGCTTTGGCTTTGTTTTCAGTTTTCAGTTTTATACATATTTTTTTTTGCTGCATTGATGCTGCAGATTGCCAGCATCCTGGCATGCTGGCATCCCGTAAAAGGACGAACGCGCGCTTAAATAAGCAATTACCGTGTAGCAGCATCCTGTCAAAGTTCTGCCCAAAGTCCAACACAAATCCGAGTCCACAACAGTGTGAAGGGGTTAAACTGAAAAAAAACTTTTGTTGTTGCTGTCAGTTCTGATTTAAATCTTTCGGTCATGATATGTGACCAGCAGACAGAGTGTCCTTCGTCCTTCGTCCCCTCTTGCTCACTCTCTTTGCCCTTTCGCTGTCGCGCTTTAGTAAAATCAATAAGTGGCTCGGCGCTGCTTTAAGCGCCTTTTCCCTGGGTGCCAAGTTCAAGTTCAACACTTGATAATTAATTGCGCGCCAGCACAATCCCTTGACCCCCAGCCACCCCCTCCCCTCAGGGCAACCGTCCTCCTCTCATCCCCCCGCGAAGTGCGTGTCGACTCATTAACGAGCCGGCTAAAAGGGTCGCCGGCCCGGGTCATTGTGCTTTTAATTAGAAAACGGACGTAAAAAAGGGAAAACAAAACTCATTAAGATTTGCGCTGCGTATAATACTCTCCTTATATATATATATATATATATAGTTGTATATAAACCCTTTTCGCTTGTTATGCCACGCTGCTGACCCAGTTTACGCCCCAGCCACAGCCACAGGCAGCTCTCGACCACTGTTGGTAATTAAGTAATTAGGCTAAAAACACTTTCACCCTTTTCGCTTAAGCGACCCAAAAGGCGGTCGAGAGAAAAACCCTGACCCAGGTCAAGCAACTTGCGCGTCTCCCTTGCAATCACAGGTGACGTTGTGTGTGTGTGTGTGTGTGTATGTGTGTGTGCATTTCCGGTCATTCTTTAACCTGATTGCATTGCCATGGCACATGTGCTGCACATGACCTCGTCCATGCGCCTTGTTCCCATCGCTGTTGTTGTCGTGTTTGTCGCCACAGCTGCGCTCAGCTGAGGCCAACAACCAACAACCAACTGTTGACCAATTGCAATTGCAGTTGCCTCCTTCGGCTTTTGTCCTTCACATTGACACGAAAATATTGCAGGACATTGTCGCACAGTGGTTTGACTATTTAAAATATGCGACATTTAATCGAATTTAATAACTATTTTTAAATTAAAATATTATTATTGGGTCAGATGAATTATTCAATATTATTATTAGAAATAAACCCAAGGAAATTCATTGATAACAACAAATTAGTCAACTGAACTTCAATACCTAAACTTTTCACAAATTAATTTAATCTTAAGCTTTTAATGAGTTTAGCATTATAAGGAAAAATGAAGGATACAAAAATAAATAAAATAAATTCAACGCAACTAACAAATTAATCCCATGCACCTCTTATATATGAAATGGCTGTTGCTAAGACAAGAAAACTTGTTATTAACGTCCCTAATATCTTTAAAGAGATAAGAGTAATTTTCATTACAAATATACATATAATCAAGAAACTACTAGGAATTGGTAATGTCTGAAGAAATTTTCACTTGTCAATTAAATTGAGTCTGAGTTTGTATGTAATTCACAAATTGCATTGAAGCAAACTCGACAATCTTAACAATCCAAAATAATTGTTTACAATTAAATTGTTTTTAACTATAAATGTTTGTTTTTTAATTCCTTTTTATTTACAGACTCCAAAGATGTAATTAGATTTACATATTTTAAACTATCTTTCTGGTAATTATAATAATTGATATGACATAAATGGATGAAACTGATGAGCTAAATATTTTAGTATTCGCATTAGTACAACTGTTAACATTTAAAATTTAACACAAGATGGAAATCCCCACTGATATGTTGAATACGATTTCGAAATGTTAAACTATTCAAGAAACTTAAATTTGATGTAATATTTTAAAATGTACTCAAGATACATAAGTTTATATATGAAATTCTTGTTTTGCTGCCGTCTTTATTTTGATTTTATGCAGTCTGTCGTCTGTCCGTTTGGTCTTTACGCGTTTGTCTTTCGTCGTTTATCGAACTCACAATCAATCTGTCTATCAGATGTCGGTCATCTTCGTTTCGTTTGACCGCGAATTCGGCATTCCTCTTGGCCACGCGCCAAAAGGGCCAAAACACAAAAAGAACATCACTCATTCAAGTCTGCGGCGGCTTCAGGACAGCTTCGTATCTTGCTGGAATATCGAAAGTATCTCATCGCGAAGCAGCAGATGTTTCTGCTGTTGTCGCCCTCTCACACAATCAAAATGCTAAAAAGACCCAAAAAAGACACATCGATCAGACATTAGAAGCTGCTGCTGTTTGGGAGGATCTTGGAAACTTGATTTACGGCCTCGCCAGCTCATTGGAGGCGACTTTCGCTTGCTTGATAACGGGCCAAGTGGACAACAACAGATAAATTAGTTTGAGCTGGCAATAAATAAGCAGGAAGATAAAACTCCAAATGGATTTCAGTGTTTAAAGGCGCAACGAATGCGGCTAATGAGCAGAGCAGAGACCTGATCCCTGAGAGCTACAGTTGGGTGTGATGGAGGCGATTAAGGAGGAGGAGGAGGAGTGGGCGTGGCAGGCCCGCATGAAGCGTGGAACTGAGCTGCATTATGTTTGCCGGCTGCCTGATTTTTCGAGATTTTGATGCACTGAAGCGACAGCTGCTGCAAAGAGTTGAGGTCGAGGTCGTCTGTGGGTGGCAGGAGTGACTGAGGCGGGGAGGAGGAGGAGATGGAGGTTGCCTCTGTTGGCGCTTTTGTGTTGGTTGCCAACCGCAAAAATGTTCTCGCTGATTCTCGCAGGCTTTGTTCTAGGAGGGTATTATAACTTAGTGACAACAGGCAGAAGGAGTAATAATCATCGACCCCAGAGAGTATATATATTCTTGATCACTCAACAACTGCCGAGACGATATCGACCGTCTGTATGTCCGCCATTCTGTATGAACACCTAGATCTCAGAGACTCTAAGAGCCAAAGCGTTCGTTTTAAATTTTAAAAAGGCTCTTTATGCACCCTAAAAATTAAAAAAAAAATATAAAGCGTTATAGTCTTGAGATTTGGTACGCATACTAATAAATAAATCTCAAAAGAATCCAAAACATTTGATTATGATCGGCTGAAAAACAAAGAAGTCATTTAAGAAATTACTTAATAGGGGTTTCCCCTATCAGATGCAGATGCGATTAGCTCGATTTGTTGACAGTGTGACCATGTATAATGTATTATGTTTTTTTTCCAAAGTAATATAATACACTAAATATACTTTTAGGTGTCATTTTGTAAATACTCGTTTCGTATAGCGAGTATTTTGCAGTCGATCACTTTCGACTGTAGCATCTAACATGTTTGTCGTTTTATTTGTAGTTGTAGTTGTTGTTGCTTTAGCTTCTCTCCATGTTGTTGTTGTTGTCGCAGTAGTTGCTGCTGTTGCTTTTGCTTTTGCTTTAGCTGTTGCCATGCCAAAAGCAATGGCAACTAATTGAATGTGCTAAACTCTCACACACACACATACACACACAATGACAGTCGTAAACCCGCACATTCGTAACCTCACACACACACACACACACATACACATACAACTGCATTAATATCGCGTTATATGGCGCATTAAGGCGCTCATTTCAAGCATTTTTTTGCATTGCCATTGCCCTGAACCGTTGTGGGTTCATTGCGCGGGTCGCCAGGGGGCGCCAGCAAGCAAAGCAAAGCTGCTGCTGCTAGTGGGCGGCAGCAGGGAGCGGGGCGTGGCGAGCCACACTGTTGATGATGATGACGATTTCTGCTTTGCATTCGTATTGGTAATTACGATGTCAAAGTGCGCCAGTGAGTGTATATGTGTGCTTATGTGTGTGTGTGTGTAAGTGACGTCTGCTTGTTGTCCTTGTGCCACGGGGTGGATTTTGCTTGCCGTTTTTTTTCCTACATTTTTTATGGCATTTTTTTGTAGCTAACCTCTCACTCTCCCCTTCACTCGCTCTTGCTCGCTCGCACTCTCTCTTGCTCGTTCAACGGGACGTTTTTCTCGTCCGGCAATTTTTTTCTATGTTTGGCAGCGTCGGAAACCGCCATTTTTTATGTGCGCTAACTACGCCACCCTCTTTGCCACTCACTGTCTCCCTCACACTACCGCACTCTGCTGATGCCTGCCCACTCGCACCCTCGCACACAATTTGCGCATTAGAAAAAATGTGGAGTGTAATATTGTGTGTGTGTGCTGCAAATGGTGGTTGTGGTGATACAAAAAATCAGATAAATTCGTGTTTTACATTTATTTGAGTTTAACAAAACGAAAATTATTTAACAACAATGCTTAATAGTTTAGGAATTCAAGTTTAATATATTAAATGTAGAATAAATTGCGCTTCAAATCAAGAATTTTTATTGGTGCCATCTTTGGGCGAGTAGAGCAATACATTTTTTGCGAGCGCCATCTACAGCTCGTTTTCAAATGCTCGCGTTGTGGCGCCATCTGTTGGCTGCTGTTTCACACTTTTACGGATTTCGATAGCAGTCACTAATCGATTAGGGAGCAACTGCAACTTGATTGAAATTAACATCCGACGTTGTGGACGTATTAAAAAATGTACTTAAAAAGTGATTTAATAATAACGAAATAATTTAACAATTTTGAGAAAGAGTTCACAGGATATTGCGACCGTAAATGGCGAAATATTTGTGATTTGGTATAAAATACTGAAAAAAATAACATGAACCTCTTAGGTATTTTTTGCAAACTTTATTTGGCGTTTTATGTTTTAGCAATTTTACAAAGGTGTGTACGAACACACTAAATGTCGAGAAAATGTTTTAATCAACACATTGTATAAATTCACAGAAACAACCTGCATTTTAAAGTTAGGCGCCTTATTAAATATACCAAATTCAAAATAAAGAGTGGCCAGTTGACACTTATTTAAATTTCGTTGGTATATTTAATCGGTGTTGAATTGATATTTTTATTTATATTGCTTGGGGTCACACTCCAAACAGGTGTTAAACAAAGGAGCTTTGGGAAAGCTCTCTCTAATTTGTTGAGAAAAAAGTAATAAAACTGGAGTACACATTTAAATTAATGAATTGCACAATAAAAAAATAATCACCGACAACAAAAGCGAGTGCAAACGGTATGTGAAATGTAAACAATGCAAATCGTCTTTTAAAAGTTGCATTACAGCTTGCGGCGTGCTTCCGTGCAACTACTTCCCAGCAAACGACGCACAACAAAATAAACGAATCCAAACAAAGCGTAACATGAATATGAGTAACATCAATAAAGGTGGCTATGTACCACCCGGCTATTATCCGCCGAATGCGCCGCCAGCCGATGGGCAGTATCCGCCTCCGAATGCACCGTATCCACCGTATCCACCTGGAGGACCGCCAGCGCAGCCCACCAGCTATGTAAGTAAAATGCAATAGGTGGCGACGGCACTTTCCTTAACTATGTGTGTGTGGGTGTGGAGGATTTGCCAGCTCAGCCTGGCAGCTATGTAAGTAAAATACGCCAGGGGGCGTTGTCCATTAATGAGCTCAGAACTAATAGTACACACATACATATGTATGTACATACATGTTGAGGAAGCTCGGCCTGTCAATTATGTGTTATGTATTAGGGGGCGTTGTCCATCCAAAAACTAGCAATACATACATATGTATGTATGTATGTATAAAGCTAACCACTTTAAGAATGTACTATCTCTGTATTTTTCATATATATGTAAGATTGGACATGCGAATATGAAACACGATTAGCGCATATTCCGTTATGTGGCGTCATTCACAATCAATGAGTTTATTCGCCTTTTCTATAAGTTGTATTCACTTCAGTTTGTTCGTCGACTCATTAAGTTTAAATAGATTGGGTTTATAAAGAGTAAAGGCATTATTAATTCTTAAACGGTGATTCATTAAAAGGTTTGTTTATTAAAATGCTGTTGATTGTGGACTTAAATAACTATTTCTGAGATATAAATATAACTTAATTCAAATTCAATTCAGTTTATAATGCACTTATATAACTACATATTTCTAAAATATGTATAAAAATATCTTCATTCAAATTCAATTTGATTTTTTAGACTTTTTTTTGTTTATACAAATACAAAATAAAGTTCTTTCTTAATAAGTTCGCACTGTACTTGCAATCTGAGCTTATGCCATTTCTTTGCTATTTTTAAATGCCATATATTTGCATATGTGTGCAGCTAATTTTACTTTTGTATTTAATTGTTAACTGGTTTCGCATCTTTTTTTTGTATTTTGGGCAGTGTCGAAAACAACTCACTAGAACAATCGAACAAAATAATTCACAGTCTTCGTTTGAATCTGCACCCAGTAGCAACATATTTTTGTAGTTCTCCCGGATTCTTGCGCTTCAGGTAGAATAGCAATTCCCGTTTGTATTGCGAATATTGCGCAGTTCTAAGGAGTCGTATTTTAATTGGTGAGTTTTGAGATTGCCACAAAAAAAGGTTTTCTCATGAACAAATTAAATACGTAATACAAATGCAGAAGCAGCGTTTTAATTCTTGGAATGAATTGTGCTCAAGCGTAGCAAGTTGCATTGTTGGCAGTTTTTGAGAGCAGCGAAACTGAAACTTATTTAATTAGACTGTCTGATCTCACCAAGATACTAAGAATCATATTGCAAGCACATAAACTATATTTCGAGCACGCGCAGAATTCGATTGAAGAAATAATGTTAATATGAAACATTGATTTTCGCACGATCGTTCATTTATATGCTATCCGATATAGCACAGAACCGGCAGCAAGAATATTGACTTCTAACAAATATAATTTATTAGTCAGTATCAATTGCTTAGCTCTCCCGAGTAGTTTGCTGTAATCTTTTTAGGAAGACTAGATTACAAAATCCAAGGTAAATGGTTTTTTTCCACCATGGCTAGAGAAAATCGACAAAAACCATTTCTGAAATACTCAACGCTGTACTGCTGTACTGCTACTTCTGAGAAGTGTAATCGAAAACCCGTGAAGTTATCATTTTAGGGATTGCGTCAAAAACGAAATTATTCGCAAAGTGTTGAATAGCAAAAAAAAAATACTCTTCCAGAGTAGATCGTCAGATCGCTCCAAAATCAAACATTCAGTATTAGGGTTGGTAGATATGTATATTTCGCAAAGACTCGGACAGCTGAAAATTGTCGACGATATCATGAACAGTGAGTGCTTTTTGTACATTCTTGAAAAATAACTAGTCAAGAGTGCACAACTTTGAATTTGTTGACCCTCTTAATCCACAAAAAAAGTAAGAACGCATTAGTCGTACTATCTCCACAATTTTTAATGTTTTTTGTGATTTTAATTATATCTTAATGTTTGATGCGCTAAAAAAATAAATATGACATAAATCTTAGTGAAACTTCAAATAAAAAATAAACCTAAAGCAAATACCAATTACGTTCGCTAAAATGTTGATACAGAACTATAATTCTTTTAATTTTGAACCTCTCAATTAACTTAATTGAAAACAAATGTCTACGTGTGGATTTTGGTAATTTATGCTCAGAAGGGGCATGACATCCAAAAGTGAAAACAAATTTGCATTGCGTAATAAATACGGGAACATTCAAAGCAAATAAGGTGTGGATAGCTTCTAGAAGCTCTGAGATCCTCGCTTTTACTCGGACGGACACATGGGAATTTTTTGTTTAATTACGGTGATCCAAAACGCCTGTTTCATAGTTTTTGGTTCCCACAAACCCAATACATCCGATTTCCACATTTTAAAAGCCAACATAATTATATCTTTAATATGATATTGTATATATTCTTGATTAGCAGTAATGTAAATAAATCCTAAAAAAAAACTTTATTCGAGAAATCAAGAGCGTTGAATTGTTGGGTATTCCCTACAATTGTGTTTCGCACTCTCCGATGATTAATTCAAACTGGAACTATCTTATCAATGCACTCCACAATCTAGGCAGCTAAGTAAATGAAACCGCATGCACATGAATTAATGTAATGTTTGTTTGTAAGCTGATTAATGGGAATTGAATGTTTTCAGGGTTTCGCACCAGCAGCTCCACAAGGTTACGCTGCAGTACCACAAATGCCCTACGCAGAAGCATACAACACCGGCGGCGGCGGAGGAGGTGCTCCAGTGCCGTTTGGGGGTGGTGCAGGGATCCCCGGAGGAGCAGTGCCTGTGGCACAGCCCTATGGCTATGCACCTGGACCAGCTCAACCGCCAGGTCCGCCACAGCCATACGGACCGCCTGGACAGCCGATTATAACGCAGCCGGGCATGCAGCCACATCGTAACGTCGGTGGACCAGGAGGTGAGCTATGAACTGTGCTAGAAATGCAGTGTGCACAAACGGACAGTTGACAAACAATCAGCAGCAGACCGATAATATGCAAATGAAACAAAAGAGAGGCGCCAATCAGTGGCGAACGAGTTTTTGCTCAGCGCGGAGCAGAGATCGATCGGTCAATGCACTGCTTTGGTGATAATGACAAGTCCACTGACCGTTGACGCTGCTTGGCATTGGATGCGCTCTATGCTGTCGGCGGCATAATACAAAGCATAGTTTTCTATTAGCACTTGAAACACAGAACTGTAAATATTTAAGGTGAGAGATGTCTAGTGAGAATTTGTGGCTCAGAAGACACCTATAATGATATGGGCTATCAGCTGGATGTTATCATCGTTGAGCTCTCGTTGTCATTGTCATTGTTGATTGTTTACACACCAAACGCGTTTACTCTACCAGAGCAGAGGACGCACGGTCTTATCATGCAGCGTAGCGTCGCGTCGCGTTCGCCTTAATTGAACCAATAAAATAATACAAAGCGCTATTTAAAACACGTTCGGCTATGTTGATGCTACGACGATGATTTTTCCGGCACGTCAACTTAGTTCAGTTCGCTGCAGCATCGCGACCAGTCGCATTTTCCATTCAAATCTCGTGTGCAACGATGCCGCAGTCCGTTGCAACCGCAGTTGCCGTGCCAGACCGCAGCTCGAATTACATCTCAACACTGGATCTGACCAAAGCCGAGTCGGGGGATCAGCGAGAGGGCGGCTCGACAGCTGCTGGTGCCAGAGGCGGGTCGAAGGTCTTACGCTTCATTTGGCACACACTGTACAACAAGTACAGCTATTTCTGCAACAGATCCCAGACCCTGAAGCAGTTGGTCTGCCGCGAGGCCAACAAACCGCTGCCCAAGAAATTCAGGCACACAATGCGACTGAATAAGTCGGCCAAGCGCAAGGGCTACGAGTACTATATGAGTGATGAGGACAAGAGGTACGCTTGAAGGTTAATTTAATCCCAGCTGAACGCAGATATATACTATATCCGAAGATAGTCGCTTCATGGTGATGAAATTACAAATTCGCCTGGACACATGATGATTATATTAGATGTGTCGTAAAAGCTATCTAAGGCCGTGCCAAGATTAGATATAAAGCAAAAGAGAAGAGCCGCGTTGAGTGGCGTAAACAGCACAATAACCCGCTATGGCGGAGGTCGGGGTCGGTCCATTGTAATGCCCTCAATTAGGCAGATTCCATATGACGTTGAGCAATTGGCACAATGACAGTAACAGCGACAACGACATTGACCAATTGACACGCTTTTCTGTGTGTCCGCCCACGTTTGACGAAGGAATTTTACAATTTACGAGCACGCTTTGATTGATGTTATGTTTCTTCTATTTCTATTTCCTTGGGCTCTTTAGGCGACTGGATGAGTATACCCACAGGCATTCCGAACTGTCCGCGCGGATTGGAATACCTTACGAGTATCGACCAGCTTTTAGTTAAGCAGAAGGTGGAACTGCTCGAGGCATTCACCGGCTTCGAGACCAACAATAAGTTTTCAATTAAAAACGCGCTCGGCCAGAAGGTCTACTATGCGGTGGAGGACAACGATTGCTGCACCCGCAACTGTTGCGGTCCCGCACGTCCCTTCGATATGAAAGTCTTTGATAATTACCAGCAAGAGGTCATTCACATGTACCGTCCATTGGCCTGCTCCGCCTGTTGCTTCCCGTGCTGCCTGCAGACCATGGAGGTCTCCGCGCCGCCCGGCAACACCATCGGCAGCATCGAGCAGGAGTGGTCCATTTGCTCGCCCTCGTTTCGCATACTGAATCACGTGGGCGACACGGTGCTGCGCATCGAAGGACCCTTCTGCACCTTCTCGCTCTGCGGCGATGTCGAGTTTAATGTGAGTACGAACACTACATTAAACTATTATACTATATATTTAATTTTTGTTTGGCTTACAGATTGTCTCGCTGACCGGCGAAAAGGTGGGAAAGATCTCCAAGCAGTGGTCGGGTTTGGCACGTGAGATCTTCACGGACGCCGACTTCTTTGGCATCACTTTCCCACTCGATTTGGATGTGCGCATGAAAGCCGTGCTACTGGGCGCCACGTTCCTTATTGTAAGCACTCTCCATTGTTATCTAATCGCAGTCTATATCATTCAGTTGCATCGTTTTAAACTCATGGGACATCGGGTGCCGAGGTAAAACAATTTCCACCCCAGCCCCAGTCCCAGCTTCAACTACGCTACTGATAACGCTTTATCCCCCATAATGTTGATTTGCTTTTGTTAACTTTGTATTTTGTCTGTCTTTTAGGATGCAATGTTCTTTGAGAAGTCCGGAAATCGGGAGTCTGATCGCCCTGGCATGTTCTAGCCTTTATGGGACTGCTGCGAGGTGGCATTACTCTAACGCCCCTTTAAACCTTTATTATTGTACCAGTGAACATTAATATCGAAGCTTTGTTAACTATCGCATACTAGTCTCCTATGGCCAAAGCAAACCTCATTGAAATAACCAAATTTCTGAATCATTTTCGTTTTTGTTGAGACCGGAATACAACTTAAATATTATTATTTAATTATAAGCACTTTTGTATTTGTCTTTTCTATGGATTTATGACCAACTGCTGTCTTCATGAATGTTTTGTATAAGAAAAGAAGTAGAAGAACTTTGTATGTACTATCCAAAATGTATTTTAACTATGGATCTACATTTGCGTGTCTTAATATATTCAATATGCTACATGCTAAAGCATAAACATAAATCGAAATAATTATATTACTAAAAGTATAAATGTATTTTTTTATTATACTACTCAGTAGCTTGCAGAATATTTATATATATTGATGTATTTATTGTATCTATTGATTGTTGAATGAAAATATAAATACAAATATACTCGGTATGTTCCTCGATGTATTCATTTGTATTTAAACATATTAAACAACTTGTTGCCAATGAAGTGAAGTAATCAAATGAATATATGTAATATATGTACAATTTTGATGTAAACATTGTTCTATACTCGATGTATATTATATGTAGATATATCTATATGAATAATCATTGTTCAAAGTGAAACATCAGGTTACGAAATGGAATAGGTTAAACAGACAAATGAGTGAAATATGTTGGATCAAACAGATATAATAAACACAATCTTTTTGTCGTTCAAATGAAGTGGTTGTTCTTTTGATTATGGGTTTGTCCATCCTGCAATTAGCATCAACTGTGAATGGAAACCGGCTTCGAAACGTGTTTTCAACTGCAACTAAAAATAAACAAAGCTACGCACTGTATTTCGCCAAGTTAATATGCTTCAGTTAAGTTCGAAATGCAGTCGCTACAAGTTCTAGTTCTGGTTTTAGTTACTCTCGCAATTTGCGAAGAAGATGCTGCAGAATGCGAGGAGTCAACTAGACAGAGTTATATTTGCCGTGAGATCGAGAGTTTTGAGCAACTGCAGCAATATGTGCAGGAGGATTGGCAAAGCGTTAAGATTGTCAATGAGCACAGGGCCATCGAGAGTGATGACCAAAGGCTGGACAAGCTGTCAAAGTTGCGTCAACTGGATCTATCCGAGGCGGGAAGTTTGACGATGGGCGAACGTGGCTGGAGGGATTTAATAGCACTGCAACAGCTCAACTTATCACACTCTGAATTGGATGAATTGCACGCCAAGCACTTTGCTGACAATGCGTCTTTGGTCAACTTGGATGTCAGCCACAATGACTTGCAGTCTATAGAGCGCTCCCTAATGAGACAGCTGCCAAATCTTGTGTTCGCCAACTTCTCGAATAACGCAATAGCCAGCGTCGAGCTGGATTCCTTCAAGGAGCAGAGGCACTTGCAGTTCCTGGACCTCAGTACCAATGAGCAGGACAACATAACCATTGGCAGCAATGCCAATCTGCGCTATTTGTCCATCAGCAACAACAATGTGCGAGATGTAAGTAGAAATAATCTGATACAGACATATTATTAAAACAATCCCCTTTTACCCAATGAGCAAATCAATTAGAAAAATCAATTATATTACCTATAATTTCCACTATATTTCAATTTAATAATTATTTAGTTATTTAAGTCACACAAAATTATACCGATTATAAACTTTATTATTTTGAATATATTTGATTTTTGTTTTTCGCATTTATTTAGAAAATCGAATCAAATATAATAATATTATTTGAAAATCTTAACAATAAAATAAAATAATTTGATTGTGTTATGTTCTCAATTATAATATGTTCATTATTTCGTGTTCCTCAAATTTCTCCCTGAATGATGAGGACATTGTCTCTGAAAATTAAAACTTTGGTCCTAGCAATCTTAGAACAATATCGTATCATATCTTTTGATTTTAAGATACTTAATTAACCAAAAGCAAATAGCTTCAAAAATAATAATTAATACGAAATTATGTTGAAAATCTATACAACAAGAAACCATCATATTGATTGCAATAATTATGTTTTGTGGGACAAAATAAATGTAGATGAATTTATTATTTTACACTTAAATTGTCATTTTTTCTCTGCCGTCTGAAATTTTGATTTTAATTGAATTATAAATTGCATTCTTTTGGCGACTTTTCTTCAGCATTAATTCATGCTTACAAACAAAACTAAATTGATTAATTATATACTTAAATTTATCTAGCTTAAAATTTTTATTTGTTTTGTACATTGTTTGATATTTAGTTTTGGATTTAATTAGATTATTATTTTATCGACTGTTAACTTGTCAATTAATTAACCATTAATGCGGTCTATTTACTAACTTTATTACTTGATTGTGAACAGTTTGATATTTAGTTTTTAATGACGGTATTATTTAATCGAATGGGAATTTTCCAAAATAATTGACAGTTCCCTTGGTGTCGTCTTCGTGGCTTGCCGCAACTGGAGGAGCTGCATCTGCACAGCAACTGGCTGGAGACGCTGGACACGGCCATCTTTTATGCGCTGCCCCGGCTGCGAGTGCTCAACGTGTCCAACAACAACATCTACGCCATAGAACGCAATTTATTCGTGGGTCCAGCTGCTGATGCGGCGCCGCTGCTGCAAGTGCTCGACTATAGTGCCAATAATGTCAAGTTGCTGGAGGAAGATCTGTTCCACAGACTACGGCATCTGGAGACGCTTAATCTGCGCTACAATCGCATCGAGAAGATCTCGGCGAGCACGTTTCGAGGTCTGAGCAAATTGAAATCGCTGCAGCTGCAGGAGAACAATATTTGCGAGCTGCCCGATGAGATTTTTGGCAATTTGACGTCGCTGCAACTGCTCGACGTGAGCAAGAACAACATCAAACAGCTGTCGGCGAATGTGTTTGGCAGTTGGCTGTTGCGGCAGCTCAACTCACTTGACCTAAGCCACAATCAGCTGGAGCAACTGCATCCGTTGGCCTTCTCCTCGCTGCCGTACCTGCAACAGTTGCGCTTGGGGCGCAACAAGTTGATTTCTCTAGACATTCGCATGTTTGCGCCACTGCGACGCCTGCAGCTGTTGTCGCTGGCCGAGAACCGCTTGCTGGACATCGAGCAGGATGTGCTCGACACATTCGACAAACTCCACGTGCTGGAGATCAACAGCAATCGTCTAACCTTTCTGGCTGCCACGCCAGCGTTGCCGCAGCTGCGTCGCATCCGCATCGAGGGCAATCCCTGGCAATGTCGCTGCCTCGACGAGCTCACGGCCTGGCTGGATGGCCGTGATGTGGGCTATGCGATGGGCAAGAGCGACTACTTCAGTGGCCGGAAAGCACTCTGTGTTGTCACGCCCCTGCAACAATGCATCAGGGACTTGGAGGCGGTGCGCGCGCACCGCATTGTTGAGAGCTACCACGAGGAGATTTGAGCTGGCACTCGAGCTATAAATCAATAGCACTAAATGTTGTGTGTTGTGCTGTTGTGTTTTGTGCTGTGGCCTTCGTAAATCACAGACAAATGAATGACCATCAGGCGCAAAACTTTTGCTGGCCAAATACTTTGGCCAACTGTCGTAAAACAATAAAACGGAACAGGCCAAACCGGATGTGGAGAGAGAATGTGGGAGGGAGGAGGAAGTTGGGGGCACAGATTTTCAAATACTTAACACCACTTAGGCGCACAGTTGGACAAATGACAATGACAAGCGAGAGGGGAAGGGGAAAGTAAGGAATGGAATGCTTCACACGGCATTCCCACTTTTCTTGAGCGTGTAATTTAACGTAAGAATTTGTATTAAAATTTTGCGATTCGGCCATGACTTAATGAATAAATGATTGATTGAATGGGTGTCGGCGTGAGCGGCAAAAAGGAAGCAAAGCAAACTTCCGGCGCCAGCGGAAAAAGCGTGCAAAATTGAGCTGTGGGAATTGTTTGGGGAATTTTCCAAGATTGCGCAATTGCGAGTTGAAAATCAGAGCGAATGAATTATGAATAAATTATGCAGGTAATGGCGTTAAAATGCCGATTTATGATTCGTTCGATTAATTAATAATGCTGGCCAGACAGAGCAAAAATACGTGCACGCATTTAATGTTTAACAAGGTAATGTGTTAATGAATACGCTTTAAATAATAAACACAATTAAATATTCACTTCAGAATTTGCGAAGTTTGTCTGTGCTGACTACAATCGATATTTTTATTATCATTCTTAGCTAACAACAATTAGAAATTTAAATGGTGTGGACAACTAAAAAATAATATTAATTAAAATACATAAAACTAATTAACTTATAGTATTATATTAATTTTCTTGAATACCCCCAGAGGTATTGTTGTTAAGTTAATTAATGAATCATTATTTTTATTATATTTAATTAATAAATTATTCTTATCTAATTTTGATGCATTCAATTCCTAATATTTCAGCGAATTTCATGAAACCCAAATAAATGTTTTTCGCATTTCCGCATAAGACAAATATGCAGCGCACCAGAAAGTATTCAAAAATGAATAACTATGCACAGGTGACAAGCACTCACATTCACACTCACATTCGCACTCGCATTCACATTGGCTGGCACTTGTTGGTAAATAAGTAGTTCAACTTGAACGTATTCAGGCAACTGCATTGAAAGTGAGCCCAAGTATTCGAGGCATTCACACGCACAGGTGACAAAAGCCGACACCAATGCGCACAGACAAAAGAAAGGAGTCGGCAGCCAGGAGCCAGGACATGGAATAAGGACACGGCTACGCACTGCGCACTGAATGCGGCAATTATGGCAAGCCAGCCAAGAGTGAAGCGAGACAGCAGCTTAGCAGCGTACAACAGAAGGATGTCGGATCCTAGCGACATAGTCCTTTGTGCCGTGACGAGGCTAGCCGGAGATTACAGCTCAGCAGAGCTCGCTTTTCTTTCAGTGGCTCTCATCAAAGTTTTGCTTGCATAAAAATGTTAATTTAATTACATTACATTTTTGTTGCGGTTTTTCTCCTGTGTTTTTTTTGGGTTGAAAGTGCTCAACACCTGGCGGAGTTCTCGTCGGTTGTCCAATCATTGCAGGTCAAAGGCACAAAGTTTTCCACAGGGTTTTCTTATACATTTTGCGGTCGACAGCAATGCTAAGAAACCTGGTCAAAGTCCTTTCAATTAATTTAGGTACAAAGTTTTGTTTGCACAATTTGATAACTGAAAACAGCAGGCGTCTCATCGTCTCATCGTCTCACCGTCTCCCTCCCTCACTCTCTTTCTCTGTCTCTCATTGCCACTTGTTGCACACAGTGTGGTAAATATTGAACCCTCATCAAACTGAAATGACGTTCAGTGCTGTCAAAGACATCACAGCCCCATCAATTTGCTGGCCTAAGTTTTGTCATTGTTCAAACATTTCGAGACTTTAAATTTTACCGTGCACGTTGCGTGCACGTTGCGTATGCGTAATATATTTTCTATTTTCAATATTTTCTCTCTCTCCTCTCTCTGCATTTGATGTGTGTGAAGTGCTTGGCTCTCAAATTGGAATTATCGAGTGCTCTCTTGGCCTGGCCAATTTTCATTTGCAGCATTTCAAGTTAATTGCGTTCAGAAGCTAATTACATTTTTGCCGCTCCGCATTGCACCACATTTTATGCCGCATTTATATTTTGGGCAAACATTTCATGATTTTTCCTGCAGTTAGCATGACAATTGTAATTGTGTTATTTAAATGCAACATTTTAATGCAAATAGTTGTAGGCCACAAAAATGAAAACAAATCGCTAACTAAGCACCCTGCAAATGCCGGATATGGCACAGACTCCACTTGCCATAAAACACAATACATTTCCGTGGTTCGTGTGGTTCTCTCTATGCATTTGTAATTATCCACAGTTGCAGTTATTGCATTTGATTGTGGCCAGCATGTCCCTTGAGGGGTCTCACTTCCAGCTGTCGCCTCGTTGCTCTAAATTGATATATTTTGATAATTAGAGGAAGTACAGTTTGCTTTCAAAAATTAATCAAAATTACAAGAGCCTAAACCTATTTATATGTTATATTGGTATTGACAGCAATTGCAGACTGAGAATTTTAACTCCGACTAAAATATCAATTGATTATACAAATTATTTATTTGAGTTTTCTCTTTACTGTCATTATATAGTACTTGCACTAGATAATTAAGAATCATCTACAAAACAACTTGAACAATAGGCAATGTATAGTTGTTGACTCTATAAAAGTAAATAATTCATAAACAACAAATTATGAGAATGAAATTATGAATTATGTTGGCAGTGGTCAAAGATAACATACAATATAGTACAACAAAGTATTCTACAAAATTATATTTGGTATATACAAGCATTGATACAAGTAGCACCTGAATTTTGTTTTTTAAAATGGGTTATTAATTATGAATACATTTTTTCATTGTAACCAAATTCTTTGAAGTGATTTAGATTATATATGAAATTATGTGTTATATTTGGTATACCCTTATGTTGAGTCCGTATTTATGTATTTTATTCCATAAAATCATTCTGCTTTAAACTTACTTGAACTCTTTGATTGAAATTGATTTATTCTAATCGATTCATTTACTAATCAATAGTTCATTTTATATATTACTAGAAATGGTTTTTAAAAGACAATCAAATTTTTATGCTTGGCAACTAATTTAATTTTAATCTTAATTTATAATGAAAATTAAACATGAATTACTCAAGTTTTCTTGAAGATAGCTTTCCCTGCTATAACTTTGGCTCTTCTTGTCCCTTTGTGGCCAATTAGTTGAAATCGCAGCAGCACCAGCTATCGATTCGTTTTGAGAACCTTCATCCCCTGTCATCAAAGACTGATCTGTGGCCATCACAAAGTGTTCCATTGTCCTTTGAAGATCTCATTAAGATGCAACTGCATTTGTTGCTCTCTGAAAACTACTGAGAGCACGGGACGTTGTGTTTAAAAGGCAGTAGACAAACATTTTGCCAGGGGAATTGTCCCGCAATGTGTGTGTGTGTAAGGTATGTGTGAATGTGAATGTGTGTGTAAGGTATCTGGTGGTGTGTGTGAAGAGCACACAGAAATTGCTACAATGTCATCGCCTGCTACCAGCTGCCAGCTGCCAGCTGCCTGCTTATTTAATGAAAATGCCTTGGCTGGCAGCATAAAGTATGCAACATGCAGCAAGCAGCTGGCAGCTGGCAGCATGCAGCATGAGGCAATTGAGGCTGAGGCAGCTGCTGAGGCAAGAGCATGTCCATGCCCCAAAAATGTTACTGTTCATCGGCCAGGCACAAAATACCTTTGCTAATGATTTTTAATGGCCAAATTGCATGGGGCAGCCTTGAGTTGGAGTTTGAGTTCCCAGGAGGATTCTTGTTGTCTCCATAAAGAGGAGGTAGCTGTGTGTGTGTGTGTGTGTGTGTGGCAGCTGCTTTGGCAGCTCTGCTTATTAAAAGAGCATTTGTTGGCAACGCTCAATAAAGCCGCAGCAAGACACCGAAATGGGGCAGCAGCCTCAAACACGTGCAAAGACACAATTCGAAGCGAATTTGCGCTCAATAAATTATGCATGCCACCGACGCATGCCACAAGCAAGCGAAGGCTACTTCACCTATCGCTCGCCAAAGGCCAATGGCCTTAAAAAAAACGAGAAAATAAATTAGTGGCGCTTACTCAACAAGATTGAGCGGCAGTTTGTGGCAACGTCATGTTGCTTCGTCTCCACAGAGGCGTAGTCCACAAATAACTATGCAACAGCCTCAACTTTGGGCCCCTCTTCGAGTCAAACAGCAGAGAGAAAAAATGGAATGCGCACTTAATTAATGAAAGAGCTTCCGGTTGGCATTCAAACATCTATTTATAGGGGCATAGATATTAACATTATGAGTGCAATAGCGAGTGTGAGCGCGAGTGTAACTGATGAATATTCATTTGAATGCGAGTACTCGCATTAAGCTGACGCGGCAAATCAACAGCTGAATATAATGTTGTTTATTAAAACATGTAATGCTCGTTATTGCCGAAGGGAATTGGCAAGGGAATGGCGATGGAATAAAAGGAAGCAGGGAATGGATATGGATATGGAAATGTGTCGACTGTTGGCAATTGGCCTGCGCATCTGTTGCAAATGAAATTATGTAAATGTGACAGCGACAGTTGCCGCACTTTCAATGTGTGCGTGTGTCGTGTGTGTGCGAGTGTGTGTGTGTGTCGTGTGTGTGGCTGACCCACAAATACAATGGCAATGCGGTGCTGGCGGTTGCCGTTTGCCTAAACATGGCTTAATGTTGATTAGTTGCATTAAACATGCCAAAAACGCAGCCAACAACAGTTGCCTACTTTTTGGGACAGCCTCTCTCTGTGAGAGTGTGTGTGTGTGTGCCACACAAATTGTCGCATCATTTAAACATTGGCGCGGCAATTGAATAAATTTAATTGCGATTAAAGCGTATGGCGATTACTGGTATCAGGCGGCCAAAATGGAAATTCGCTGCGGCTGCCCGTAAACTAGGAGAAAGCCAATCGATGCTTGCCACTTGGGCTGTGCAGCATGCAACCAATTCCATTCAAGCGGCCGGCCGCTGGCTAACTTTAATAGTAAATAACAACAATAACAACAGTTTGCCGCAGGCGCCACAAAAGCCGCAGCTGCGCCACGTACCAAAGTTGCAGCAACAAAAAAGCAAAGAAAAGAAAATAAGTTGCAAAACACTTTGCTTTGAAGGGCGGGCCAAGTGTCGCCATTGGCGGCAGCTGCAAGGGGCTTATGGACGTGGCCAACAACTTGGTTAAAATCAACAATTAGGAGCAGGGTATGCGGCAGTCACCCAAGCTTGCAACACTCCATTTTCTAGTCGATGTCGCTGGCGATGTCGAGGGCCAAATCATTATTGATTTTGTTATTGCTGCTCTCCAGTCTTATCAAAAGGTTGTGCCTCGAGTGTCACTTTGGGGGCGCCTTCTTTTGAAAAAGTTGCTTTTTATTATTTATGCGCTGTTCATGCCACAGGCAGCGTGCTTGCCTGCCCCTTTAATATACAAGTATTGTTTATGCCAGTTGCTGCTTAACTCTTTGGCTTTGCTTTTAAAATTGATGTAGCACACGAAATGTGAAATGGGAGTAAATATCGAAATAGCAAAATGTCAAATGCATTCGGCTAAAGAGCCCAAATGCTCATAATGTGTTAAGTTTTTGGCATTTCCACTGCTCGCTGTTTGGCTTGAAGTGCTGCTGTTGCTTTGGCTGTTGCTGCTGCTGCTGCTGCTGCTGCTGCCACTTGAGTTGTTGGCAAACAGTCTGCGAAGCAACTTCGCCACTTGAAATGCCAGAAAGTTTACCCAAAAGAGGCCAGCAAACTAATTATTTAGTTTCATTTTGAGGCAAAGGCAAACGCCAAACGGCGAACAGCGAATGGCAAACGGCAAACGTCAGCGTAAGCAAAATATCAATAAAAACTCCAATCGAGATCTATTTCAATTAACTTGTATGAAAACTTTTTAATTAACGGCCACTGCAGTGCCAGCTAAAAATAGAAACACACAAAAAATGGCTTTATTTCCGGCTTGCTTCACATGCTTGAGCAATTTATTTGCTGCGTCTAATTGGTCACAGCAAAAAATGGCCCAAAATACAAGAAGAGCACTTCGGCTGCCCGTATGTAAAATGTTGATAAATCAAGCTGTGTCGGCGACTGTTGTGGCTGTGACAAGCGAACAACTGTTGGACTGTCCAGATAAATAAATAAATATTAAGCTAACGACGCTAACATGTTTATGCTGACCCCATTCAAAGCACGGGGGTCAGCCTCAAAGCCTCAACTATTCGACTATATTTGTACCTTCAATTGTAGCATACTTTCCTGCGACCCTCATCACAAACTGACCGCAAAGCAGTTGCCAGTTGTTAGCTGCCGGTTGTTAGTTGCTGGTTGCTGGTTGCTCTTCTCTCTCGCTCTGCCGTGACACCTTGTGATTTAAAAGGTAGGTCAAAAACTAAAGTCTGGCGACTTGACTCGGTGATTTATTGGAGCTAAGCTGATTTAGTGCTATTAATGCCGAGTGGTTTGGTCTTGGGATGCACTATGGGAATGCTGAACACTTTTGCTGGCCGAAACGTCGCAAAACTCAAAAATGTCGTTACAAATGATGAATCCTCAATATTGCTTTATCACAATAGATGGCGCCACTCTAAAGAATGGTGTCGCAATATTGCCATGGCGAACGCTCAGGCAAAAGATCATCGGCAGCGACATCATCGATTGACAATTTTTCACTCTTTATTCATCGCCAAAAACGATATGGTATTGATAGACAAAACTGTTAAAACGATTATGTTCCTAATTACATATCTACAATAGGAACTACTGAAGTAAATTCATCTCCTAGCGGCCAATTTACGCAACTTTATTGTCTGCCAAATAGGCTGGTCACTTTGAGCTCAACAGTCTAGGGAACGGTTGGTCACTTTGATCTCAACAGCTCACAATTAAAAATGCCCAAAGTGGAAAAATGCTCTTATCAAATAAATTGAGAATAAATCGTTCTAAGAATATGTTGTTCTTGAGTTATTAATTTTGTCCACATAAACTGTTCGACTTTTCCATAGTGGGATGGCCACACGATATCGCTTGGGCACAATTACAGCGTCTAGACTCGCTGCAAAAAGAAACAAAATAAAAAAAACACAAGAAACGAACTCGAAGAACTGTCAAACTGTTGGCTCTACTTTTTTATTGTTCATACTTCGTACTGAGAGCGAGCGGCTTTCAGTCAATGGCCCGTAGTTTATTATAGAAATGACAAACGCAGCGACATCTCGAATTGAACAGCCTGAACTGACGATGAGCTCTGCTTCTATCCAGCTGCTTGATAAATTGTGCGTCATGCTATTAATAAGATAAATGAGCGACAATAAGTGGCAGGGCTTCCTTCCGCTGCACAATGCGGCGTATGCGTAATTACCATTTCATATGCATTAAGCTTCAATCACAAGCCACACACAGTGCGTAGCGTTTAAGCAAATATTTGGATAGCTCAACAGTGGATAGGGCACGGAAGGGAAGCCTCCTCCTCGATGGCTGGCTGGCAAATGGCAAGGCAATGTCATTAAGCGCATTTGTAAAATCATCAACAATATACGAGAGAGAATACTCGTCGTTGTTGCTGTTGTTGCTCTTATTGTCGCTGTCGTCAACGTTGATTTTGGCCAGGGCGGCGGCAAATGGATTTTATTGTAAGCGAGGCATAAAAAATGCACAACAAATTGAAATGCGATCAATAATAATTATTATTGTTGGGGCGGCACAGCACAGTGAGTACACAGAATAATTGCGTTTCCATGCAATTGCTCAATTCTCAATCCACAATTCCACAAGGAGCCCAAATGCTCCACAAATGCTTGGCGATTATCGTAAGAAATTGATGGTCTTCAAATAATATCGAATTACAGACTCAACTCAACGCAATTCCACTCAAATCATTGTTTTGATGACCACTGTAACAAGTGGACATTCAAATGGGCTCTTGAATTTGGCTATATTATCGTTAATAATCACACTATATAATAATTTATAGGACTGTATTTATTGATCTTAAATTTCGCATTTGTATTGATTTTAAATTTGATATTTTACGATGCGAACGAAGCAGCGCTTCTAGTTCAAACGACGCGCCATTCATATTTGTAGCGCATTATCAAGGTTGACTTCTTTATTTAACAGGATCTTTACCATTTATATAGCATTTACATAACATTAACAGCAGTAGTTCAGTTTGAGGAGCTTAATATCAGAAATGGACGCCAGATGTGCGATAGTTTGTATGTTTATCACCATACCACAAAAATAAATATTTTTAAGAATTTCTTTGATAAAACTATACACCGATTAATCGAGAGTATAATAATTTGAAAATTTTATTCAACGATTTTCAATTTCACACTTTTATTCAGTTATTTATTCAGCCAGCAAATGTTTTATTATGTTGATTTTCAATTTCAGAATTTTATTTATTATTTTGGTTGATTCAGATATTGTTATCCAGATATTGTTTTATGCGTTTTGATTTATCAATCTTAAATTTTTACATTTTCTCGATTTTCTCAATTTTTTGATTGATTGATGTCAATTTAATTTAAATTCAATTTATTGATCTGCAATTTAACACTTGTATTGATTTTACATATTCACATATTTGTTTTTATCAATTTTTGCGGTTTAAGATTTGATTTAATGATGACATACATTATTCAAGTATTTATTTATAACGTATGATCGGCCATAACTTATTTTGAAAAAAAAAAAACAAACCGATTAAACATGCCATATAATGATTTTTATTATATTCCCATTTATTGATCTTCAATTTCGCGCATTTATCGATGGCTTCCTCTGAGAACTGTGAACCGATTAATGGCAGCATATAATTTTATATGCTTCGCTTGAAAACTGTAGAGCGATTTGCCATGGCAGACTTTCAATTACGCTGCCAATCGTGCGGCAGCTGCCAGCGGCAGCAGCGTTTAAAAAAACATTAGCCCAAGTGACAGTCGGTGGCGGGCCAGCATCGGAGCTTCAACTTTAAGCCATAAAGTAGTAAAAGTTTACGGCAAACGAGTGAGTGACTGAACTGGCTAGGGATCCGAGGGGGATTGTTGACCGCAAGTGCGATGCTGTTGCTGCTGCTGTTGTTACTGGGCAACGGCCTTGTCCAGTTCGTCACAATGAAAATCCAATTTAATTTTACTGATTCTGCACTTTGGCCGAAACGAAAATCGAAACGAGCTGAACGCAATCTCATCGTTAGACCACAAGTTAACCCATATGGCAATGGGGGCGTAGAAGCAACATTTTTACTCTACGCTGCAAGCAACGTCTTGACGATGTGGTCCAAATGTATGCGGGGGATCAGTTGACGGCACATCTAATTATTGTTTACCGTGCTTAAACGCCAGGAAAATTCAATTGAAACCAAAATGAAATGCGACGAAAATCGAATTTGCGTCCGGAAGTTGAGTTGCCGGCCAAGACAAGCAGGCAAGCAGTCGTAACCGGTGTCAGCCAGGTCAGGCCATGTCAGCCGGGGTCAGCGATGCCGGACGGTTGGTCATAAGAACAATAAAAAAACCAAAAAAAAATGCCAACAAATCCTCAAAGATTTCACTTCAGTCCGAGTCGAATCCCTAGCCTCAGGGTAATAAGAAGCAGAAGAAGCGTAACCGAGAGACAGCCAGTAGCAGGTAACATAAAACGAACAGGCGACTGAAGGAGGGTCAAAGCGAGGGTGACTCAACTGTCGAGGTCTGTCAAGGTTAGGCCGTGTCTTGGCCGGGTTTACCAACATTGAACAATGTGTGTTTGACATTTGAAATCAGCAAAAAGACTCAGTCTCATTTTTCCTCGCACTCTCTCTCTGTTTAACCAGCTGCCTGCATCCATTTCATGACAGGCTGGCTCTCTCTCTTCAGTGGACTCGAACTCGAACTCAACTCGACAAACCTGATTCGACCTGGGAAATGCAACTGAGCAGACCAAACGGCATCCAATTAAAGGAAAACACCAATGCCGAACAGGTCCCAAAAGCTGTCAGTTTGTCCAAGTTTTGGTCGGCCAGCTTGTTGAGATTGTGACATACATTTGCATTTGCAAATGCAAATTAAATTCACGCTGCGTGTGAATGAGCAGAAGTCAGAAAAGAAATTTCGAAAAAAATATTTCAAGATGCTAGACGCTTAAATATGCCTTAAATAAATCTAATTAAACTCAAAAGATTATTGTGGTATTAAATAGAAATTATTAAGATAAGAATTAAATGAAATATCTTAAGAGCAAAGCCAAAAGCTTTGGCTTGCAGCAAATTAAATTTAATAGATTTGTAATATCGATTTGAATATATTTCTTCATATTTACTAATTATGAGAATAAATTAATACAAGCAATATAAGTCAAAACGTTGTCTTTTAGCAAATTTAATTCAATAAATTTGCATGTAATTTATTCCTCTCTTATATTAACAAATTTAACATCTTTTGTTATAAAATTTATCTTAAATCCCAATTTGTATCATTTCTGAAATTTTATTGAAATTTATTGTAGTAAAAGTATTGCAATTGGCAAGTGAATTAAATAAAATTTTATACATTAGTAAATTGGCGCGTATAAACTTTTTTTAAATAATCTTCAAAAATAGAAGTCCAATTTTATAAATGCAAAGCATTGGTTTACTTTATTAAATTTAATAAACATGACTGCATATATGTCTTTTCCTTATAACAGTAATAATAGAACGTTTTAATATATTTGTGTTTAATAAACTCATATAACTTATTTAAAAATAGAATAAATGAAAGCATTTTAATTGAAATTAATTTTGTTAATTTGAAAACATTTGCAAATTTCAATGTATTTGTTTTGAATAAGCGCATGCAATTTGTGTTAAATTGTTGTTTCCGCATGCTCTGCAAAGTTTAGTTTTCTGCTGCAGGGTATAATGAATGCTTAACATGCAAATGCGAAACTGGCCAACAAACTTGGCCTAAAGCCATTGCGCCCTAAGGCCTGTCAGTGTCAGGGAGTTCAAGTCATGCACTGACTGGCGGCCACTTTTCCCCATGGTAATTGCTGGACGGCAAAATGTCCGCAACAACAACAACAACAAGAGCATTGAACACGACGGTGGAGCAGCGGCTGCTTCTGATTTGTGTATCCACTCAAATTTCTGGCAAATATTTGCCTTATTAACATTGCGGGCTCCTCTCTAAACTGATAAGCGACGCGTCTGTCGCCCCCTCAGCCCGCCTCTTCGACCTCTGCCCACGCACGTAATTTTCATGCGCCGCCTAAAAGTATGCTACAAAATGTTTAAGCCACAAGTTATGCTAATGCTGTGTGGGTCGTGGGGCCTTGAGCGGGGAGTAGGCGAAAATGGGGGAAAGGCCGTTGAATGTTGGTGTTAATTCAAATGACATTATTTAATGCACAGCACACGCAATGCGGCGTGTTGCTGTAAAAAGAAAGTGCCTTTAATTAAATGTGTTAAACGATTTGAGGGCTTGCATAATTCAACAAGAGAAAAAAAAATAAGTGACAAAAGTGAATTTATGTCTGTTCGAAACTTTTCTATTGCGCAATGACCGAAGAGACGACACACACAATAAACAATTACCGGAACCGAATATGTCTAATAATAGTCTGGGCAGTAACCAGTCACTTTATGCGTATATGGCAATTAAATGAACATCAAACAGTATCAACGAGAAAGATCCACAGAGTGAGGAGAAGGCAGCACGCATACGCCACGTTGTCCGCTGTCCGCTGTCCGACGTCTGTTGTTACGAGGCAGCTTAAAGCATTTGCCACTGGTTGAAAGTGCATAACAAAATGACAACAACAACACACTGACAGGATATATGTACAACAATAATACGAGCTATATTTACAATGAATATCAAAAATGTTCATGTAATTTTACACGAACCAAATTTGCATATTTATTAAATTTCGTGATTGAATTTGATAAAGTTGAATGAAGGCAACAGATAACAGGTGTGTGTGTGTGTGTGTGTGTGTGTGGGAAGGATAAAGATTGCAATTGTTTGTGAGGTTTAATGTCTAAGCAAATGAATTTGTAAATTGCATTGTGTTTGTCAGCTGTGGCAGCAAACTATTAGTGACTAAATTGCTGTTAAACCGAAACGCCAAATTAGTCATGACACAACGATTCATAAAAGAAACTGTCATAAATACAGTTGCGAAATTCTGCAAAAATTCCGTTAGATAATGAAAGTTGAAAATGCTGTAAAAAATATGCAAATTAAATGGAATATTTGCTGATATTATAGTAGTATTTTAATGGCAATACCAGAGCTGCTGTTAAACTGACATTGATTTGAAATTTTTGCTGCTCTTCGCGCATTTTCTGACAGCAGCAGCAACAACATAACGTTGTTGTTGTCGTTGTTGTTGTTGGTTGTTAGTCAAGCCGACACTTGAGTTTGACAGTTTTATGAGCATAAATGGCATTTTGTTTAATGTAGTAGTCGCCGTCGTGCCACGCCCCCTTTGGCAGCCGCTGGCTGGCATTCATTTCGATGCCTTAAAGTGTCAATTACCCAGCGAACTGAGTCGACTCCAATAATCAAATACAACTGTGTGTGTGTAAATTATAAATTGCTCTGAGGCAGGAAGAAGATGAAGCTGAAGACGAAGAATAGTAAAGTTGGAGGAGCAATTGGTGTATTTACTTTTTATTTGCTGTTGATTTGTGCTTCCCTTTTTGCTCTGTCTGTTATTATTGTTACCTGTTGTTGCTGTTGCTGTTGCTGTTATCGGCAGTGAAAGAAAGAGAAAGTGCCGCTAGCCAGTTTTTGGTATTTTCTCGTCTTGTATTTTGTATTTACTTATTCGAATTGCCTGAGAGAGGAGGCAAAAGAATGTCAATTTGTGGCTGTAATGTTCATGTAGAGGCCACTGCGGACTTTTGCTTTTCTTTGAAGCTGTGAAACAAGCCTCGCATTAACTCAAACTCAAACTCCAACTCCAACTCACACACTCGCAAACAGCTGCATACAAAAGTAACACGTTCGTTTACAGCTTTCCCTTCCTGTGCGAGAGTCGCGTCTCGGCATTTATTTATTTATTTATTTGGTTGTTGTTTTTGATAGGCTTTGTTCGGTTTTTAGTTGATTGGCTTCGATCTAAACGCAGTCGCTGCTGCCCTTGCCACACAAAGCATGAAAGTAAAATTGGGCAACTTTTTCTTTTTTTCTTTAACCGTTTCGTGTAGAACGACGCTTAACATAATATGCATATGCATATTGTATATCAATGTAACAGCCACTTCTAGCCAACCGAGAGAGAGAGACTTTCGCTAATTGAAAGAAAACGAGACAAGTTTTTCAGTTACAGTTCAAGTTCTTCTCTCTTTCTCTGCGTCGCTGCGGTGTCATTGCAATGCGACACAATTAAGTCAGGTAGATATTGAGATGAGCATGGTCATGGAGGCAGCCCATTGACGTAGCCCAACCCAAAACCAAAAGAAATACTCAACTCTTCGAAGTCAACCGCACAAATTTAGAAAACTTTTTGAGGGCACTTTCATTTACCTTTTTATTTTCGGTTGTTGTTGTTGGTTTTTTTTCGCCGATGCGTATTGAAATTGCTTGAGTCGGCTTTCGTTCGTTCGTTCGATGGATGCGCCGCTCATTGAATGCGAAATGAGCAGCACAGTAGAGGAAGGCACTTGGAGCTTCACTTGCCACTTGCCACTTGCCACTGGCTTAACGGTCAAACAGAATTGCCGGCTATTGCCGCTGAGCAGTTTTGTACGTGAATGAATTCATCAAACAACAACAGCAACGGCAACAACATAAACAGCGGTCTCTGGTGTTTTGGGCAGCATGAAAAATTGAATATAACGCGCAAATGAAATTCAACAGCACAACGTCCGATATCCGAAGCCAAATCCAAATACAAATACAAATTCAAATGCAAAGACAAATCCGCAGCGACAATTGCTGTGTGGCTTGGCTTATGCATATTTGAATTTTTCAGCCAACAAAATGAAATTGTTCGCACGCATTTCGCATTTAATCAGATGACAGCAGCAGCTGTTGCTGGAGCGACTAACTAAAGGCCGCTTTGAAAATCGATTAGTTTTTGGCATTTCCATTTTACCGACTATTGTTGTTGGCCCTTAGTTAATCCTGCTAATTATTCCGAGCACAGAGCGGCGCTTTCATGCATAATCTTCAGCCACGACAACACGTGTCTGGGGAGAAAAACCGTCTGAGGTATTTTTATTTTTATTTGTATTGCCGCTTAAGCGAAAGAAAAGCGAAACTTTTGCGACGTTTACCTGACATGTACATAAAATTGCTGGTAATCAAATAATTTCTAGCATTTAATTATCAACGCAAATGTGCTTCGTCGACACGACTCAACTCGACATGATGTGGAGACAAATGTCAGCTCGAGTGCCAAGCTAAATGAGCTACGGCTGCGTTGAACGGTTTGCAGAGTTTAACATTAATAATAATCTAATAATTTATATAAGTATTTAAAGCTAAGCAAAACATAAAACATTTTTGATTGACACGATTTTGAAAGATTACTGTTTTATATTCATAATTAAATTAAACAGCAGTTTAGTTGATTGTGGTTTTCTGGGTTTTCCTCAATGCTGGTTTAGATAAATATTGCTTCAATACCCCCCGATTTTTTAATTTAATATTTCGATTACAATTATAGAATATTAAATTAATTATTGAATTGTATTTAATCTACTTATTGTTTTTTTCCAGATCCAGTTCACAGTTGACTTTAAAGTAAGTAAATAAAAAAAATTAATTCATAATAAACTACTTAAGTCTATTTAATTATTTTTGATAATACTGAAAATTAAATTTTGTTAAATGATGCAGAGATTTCGATTAACAACTGTTTATATGTGATTTCAAAACCAAGGAAAATTATATTTTCCATTAATCAATTACATAAATGAATTTTATTATTTTTGATTGAGCTGAAAAGGAAATAATATGTTAAATGAGATGCACAGCTTATGATTAATATCAATTCAATACTGAATTTTTTAATATGGAAATTTGAGAAGCATTAAATTTTCTATTAAGAAATTACTTAAATGTACTTGATAATTATTTATTAATCTGAAATGGAAATTTTGTTAAATGAAATGCAGTTTCTTAAAGCAAAACATCAAGCATTTTAATTTCCATTAATCAATTATTTAAACGTATTTTATTATTTTTGATTGAGCAGAAAAGGAAATTGAGTTTTCATTTGAAATGTAGTGCAAACGAATTTATTTATTTCATCTGCAAATACTTGCAAATTGCAATAAATTTACACACAATGCGCCGCTTAAGTTATTGCCAATTAAAAGTCCGTTTTCATTTCAATTAATAAATCACAAGTTATGTTCAGCATTTTCGGCATAGCAAAGGCAATCAAATCTTATAAAGATTTTCAATAAGTGCGTTGAAAAATGAGCAATCAACAATTCAAGAAAACAAATAACAAACAACAACCCGGAAAATTAATAAACTTGAAAAACTTTTGTGCCAGCTAGGAAAAACTAATCAGCCCCAAAAATGAACGTTTTCATCTGTTCCGTTGTCGGCGGCTGCAAGAAAGTTGAGCAAATTAATTAGTTAAATGGAACAAAGTCTGCGGACTAGAAAACGTCTCGTTTATTTGGCTTTGCTTATAAAGCCAAACCTGAAAAGGACGCTTTGATTAGCTGCAACAATGTTTCAAATTTGTTCAACTTTTTTTCTTAATTTTCATAGATTTTCTTGAGCACCTGCTGAAAATTATAGAACGAAATTGAAATGCAAAATGATTTAAAAATATTTGCAAATTGGCCAAAATTTGTTGCCTCGCATGAAAGTTTTCTTTATTGTTGTTTTCTCAAAATGTTGTTGACGTTAGTCTGCTATTGTTATTTTTTTTTTAGTTTTTGTTATCTTCTCGGTATTTGTTGTTTTTCGGCACATTACATAAAATTTCGTAACATTCTGCGGCAAAAGTCTGAAACGCCTGCAAGTCGTCTCTCTGGCCAGTCGCAGCGTCGAGTTAAGTTTTTAAGTTGAGAAAACTCCACTGACCTGTTAACTGAAATGCTTTGCCAAGACTTGCATACAGCGGCAGCAGCAACAACAAGTTGCGAAGAAAGTTATAGACAGCTCAAGCTCTTGGCTACAGTAAAAACAACTTTTGCCCAACAACTAGTACAACTCCAACAGCAACAGCAACAATGCCAACAAGAGCAAAGAGCTACAACAACCCAGGGGCAGAGGCAGAGGCCACTATAAACGGGTAGAACACGTTTTACTGTTGGATACGCCAACTGCGCTGCCAGCGTCGCTGCAAAGTGTCGTTGAGTGTATGTATCAATGTGTGTGTGTGTGGGAAAGCTTTGACGTTGGCTTTGGCTTTGACAGTCAGCGCAACTAACTGTCCATTTTCCTTGGCCCACTGTGTCCCGGACATTGAAAATGAAATGCAACTCAACTTAATTACATTACAGCTTGTCAAAGATATGACTAACTCTTTTTATCCATATACTTCGTTTATTTTTGAGCATATATTCCGAATCGAAGCCAACTCAATGGCTTGCGATTTCACTTTGATGAGCGCAGAAATTAGCACTTCTGGCCGACGAAGCGAGACCAACAAAAAAAATGGAAAGAACTCATCAATAAAAGTCGCACATGCATATGTATGCGTAACGTGTGTTTGTGTTTGTGTCATAGTATATATTTATTGAGTACAAAGCGAGAAGGCAACTGCCCAGCAGGCATGCCTGGAATGGGGTTAGGGCGCGTCAGCGTCACTTAAAGCAATCACAATCACACCTAGAAGCCAAGTGCTGTATGAACTGTGTTGCAAATAAATCAATCAAATATCAGGTGAAATAATTTCTAAAGACGCCTACATCAATTTTACACATTAATCATATATTACCTAATCGGTAATACATAGTCGCTCAAAATAAATTTTATACTTTTTCCTTCAAAATTATGTTAGGCTATTAAATAATTTTCAAAAATTCTCATAATATAAAATATATTTTCAGATCTATGTAAGTATTATTTAATTATGTTAAACTTAATTTCATGTTGTTTTTTTTTACCAATATATTAGTTAATCTATAAAATGTAAATCATAAATATTAAATTTGTAGCATGTACATAAATCTTATCAGTTATATTTCTCACGATTACGAATTAAAGAATATTTAAATAAGATGAATTATTAACTTGTATAAAATGTAAAGGTGTACATTTCTGTAAACCTAGGTCAAGCTAAAAAATAATTTTTAAAAATATAAATGCAAAATAAAGTCATGATTTAGAATTCATTTTTTCGGGAAGTATTAGTATTTAAAAGTATTATTTAATTATGTAAACTTTAAAAGTACTATTTAATTATGTAAACCTTGCAATTAATTATTTGTTTATTTCTACAAAATCACTTGAAGTATAAAATATTTTTTAGTATTAATATTCAGAGATAAAAATGATCAGTGAAATATAAAATGATTTAAAATTTCTTTTGAGAAACTTATGTATTCATAAGATGTATTATTTAATTGCTTAAAATACATAATCGCAAAAGTTAAAGTTAACATTAAAATATTTGTCAGCGATATTAGAGCATCATAAATTTCGCTTATCATAATTATCAACTAAACTGAACACGATTTTAAATCGTTGTCTTCGAAAGCAAAGTTAATAAAAATGTTAATGAAATTATTATATCATAAATCGAAAAATACACAGAAAGAAATGCAATAAATGTTGTGAACTCGTGTGCAGAAAGTATAAAGAAACAAAGAGTCAGAGCTTCAGTGGAAGTTTAATTAAAAATACGCTTTGATAAGACGCCGAGATCTGTCAGTTGAGATCTTTACGCAGCCTGTTTGGCTGCTGCTAACTGTTAACTGTAATAACGAGCCGTTTACTGTGCCAAATACTTTCCCATAGGAACCGCCCAAAGAGCGTCGAAAATTGATTGAAAATCAAGTTAAGCGACAGATAGAGAGAGAGCAAAGAGATCTTCAGTAGGTGTGTGCGAGCGAGCGAGCGAGAGAGCGGTGGGCTAACGGAAGAGAGGCATAAAGAAAGCAATGTAAATGAAATGCACGAAGCGGGCGGGAGTCGCAGTGGGCGAAGGGGCGTGGATCGTGGATCGTCTTCGTCTTCGTCTACAACTATGCTGGTAACTGAAGATTCCAGCCACGATCAGTTGCAGACGGTCAGTCGTGCGAGACAGTTGAGTGCGCGGCGGTGTGAAAATTGCCAACAGCGAAGCTCGAACCATTTAAATAACAAGCAACCAGCAACCAGAATCACAATCACAATCACAATCCACAAAACAACCATAAAAACAACAACAACGGCAACGGCAGCAACATAATAACAAAAACTCCCCCAGCGAGAAAACAGGTAAAAAGCAAACGTTGAAAAAAGAAAGTCAGAGCAGAGTCAAGAATCCGCGCATGGAGAGCTAAAAAGCATACGATAGAAGCTCAGCCAGCGACAGTCTTCAGCGGGTACTTGAGGTGTGAGCAACGACGGTTATTAAACAAACGCAACAAGCAACAAAGTAAAGAAACAGAAAAAAACTATAATCGGTTATCGTTTAACTCGAAACATACATAAACAATTATACGGTGTGTGAACTGAACAATCGAACCTAGGTTAGCAGCATTGGATTAACAGTGTTAAATGCTGAGGATTATAAATGCAATGAAAGAAACGAAATGAAATGGAATGAAACGAAACGAAACGTATTCGCATCGTGTGTGTGCTTCATTCATCATTCTTCCTGTGTGATAAGTCCAAGTAATTGGCATGCAAAGCGATTACACCACATTCGCCTAAATACTATATGCTGTAGAGGGAGAGAGAGAGAGAGAGGGCGAGTGCGAGCGAGAGCTTTGGCAACATCTTAAGCAAGAACTTTTAATTGATTTTCAGAGCAAACAAAAACCCCAGCTCGAACTGGAACTCGGACTCTTAACGGGCTCTTGGGTCATAAATTGTATCTGCTGAGCAATTTAGAGCCATCCCCAGGCTTTTTTTTTACGAGTATGTTCTCTGCTCCAAATACGAGAGATACCACACTGAAATACAATTGGTCTGCCACCCCACAGAGTCTGCTCCATTTTCATGTTCATGTTCATGTTCTTGGTGTGTGGTCAGCATCGTTGAGTAATCTCTCCTGCCCTCTTCTGGCCAGGTTTCTTCTTACAAAACTGACCCACATACGAGACTCGAGACTACAGTGGCTAATTTAAGTGTTTCCTGGCACATCGCATCGCAGTTATAGTTTACGCTGTTTACACTGTGCTTCTTCTGCACTTTGCTGCCAAAAACAAAACATTCTCAAGTGTTGTTCCAAACAGTCGCAGCAACAACACCAACAACTATGCACTTAAGCCAAGCAGAAGCTATTAACAGAGAGAAATATTCGACATCGTCATTGTGGTTTTTCTCTGAAATTTGAGTGCTCCTCCTCCTCCTCCTGCTGAGGAACGGGTTCTGCTCTACACATGCCCCAAAACATTTCCTCACATTTATTTTTTTCGTCGTCGTTTTCCAAGTTTATGACAACAAATGCAAAAGTTTACGCAGTTTGAAAAGCAGCAAAAAAAGGGAGAACAATCAATGTGGCCAGACTATGAAATACTCTAAATAGTATTAATTGGATTTCATAATACAGATGCATAATTTACTTTTAAATTGTAAATGAAAATAGTTAATTTCATTGTAATATATTTATGCAAATTTGATCTTGATGTTCTGCATTAAAAATGCAGCTATTATACCCGCTAGCTTTAAAAAAGAACTTTGACTAGACCTTGTCCATTAGTTGGTTGAGTTGCTGGTGCATTGCTGTTCCGCCAGGTGGCGCTGCCGCGACGATAAGAGCTCCTAATTCATGCGACGTGCAAGTGCATAAACAGAGCAAGATGGATTCCAAAGATCTCTGTCTCCGAAGAGAGTGCAAAAGAGATGGCGGTAATTGTGGTGTTCTAGCTGCGGTTGCAGTTTTTGCAGCCTGAAGGTTGCAGGTGCTTCACCCTGGCTGTTGAAGCGGCACGTGTAAAGCTTATTTTTCCACTTTACTTCTTGCGCCATTGTCTTGGAAAATTAACTGGCAGCAGCCGGCAAGACAACGTTTGTCCCCCCCGTGCAACATATGTGGCAAGTTTAAACAAAAGACGAGCTCGATGTGGCAACAGCCCGATATGCAAATCCTGAGGCATTTTTCTGCCCTCTTTGTGCGGTCTCCCATATTTATTGATATGACGCTGATATGACAACGCAAAGGCGAAATGCAGTTAGAACCCGGGCTGGGATTCAAGTGTCGGGTGTGGAAGGTATTGGCTTCAATAATCCTCCATTGTGTAAGAGACTGTTTGTGTGTGTGTGTGTGTGTGTGTGTGTGAGGGCTTAAGTAATTTTGCTGGCTGTCGTGGAAGTGCAGAGCAAACAGAATCCTCATCCTCCATGCGCCACTTCAGCTCAACTCACACATGAATATTAATGTAAAATGCACACACGGTTAGCTGCATTTTTCTATGGAGCATTAAAATATAGTGGGAGCAACAACGCAGCGTTCCATATGAGTTGCTGCCTACAATGGGTAGCAAGAACAACATCAAGCCATTGGGCTACAGCTTCAGCTTCAGCTTGAGGTTGAGTTTGAGTTTGAGTTTGAGTTTGAGGTTGTGGTTCGGCTTGAGAGCAGCTTATGCGCACTCTTTGCCGCCGCTTGTCAAAAGTTTTTCCATTGCATTGTTGCTGCTTTTTGCCGTAGAATGATGCGTAAAATGCGCGAAGATAGGTGAGAAAATGGGGAGCGAGGAAGAAGGGGCCGATAGTGAGGCAAGACGCGTAACATGGCCAAAGTAAATGCAATTTCGTAGACTTCAATAACCCGAGTTTATAAGTACCCAACTCTGGAGCTGAAGCTGAAGCTGACGCCCTTGTTGCCAAAGTGACAATGCCAACAGTGGGCATGAAAGCCAAAGAATTGCATTAATTCAAAAGTATTTATATTTGTGGCGATAGGAAATTCCAAAAAGAAATATGGAAAGTTTTGCTTGCTCAAGACATCATAAAATTCTACATTTTTTTTTAGAAAAAGTAAATTGGTTTTAAGTATAAAGTAATCCAAAATAAGAATTTTAAATATTTTTTATACTTTATTATAATTACATTACTACATCCCCTAATAGGTATAATTTTGTTAGAGGGTCAAATAATAAAATTTCATTAGAGCTTCAAGAAAGTTTTACAATTAATTAAGTGATCTTAAAATGTTGGATTTAATACATGTCTTTGAAAATAATCTTCTTAAAGCATTAAACAAGTTTAGATCTTCTACATATTTATGTGTTCTACTGATCAATATTTAGAACACTTTTATATTAACATAATATAAAAGAAAATTGATGAAATAATCGAAATTTTTTCTGAAAAATTAATATATTTTAAAAGAAAGTTCGATTCTTGGAGAGTGTGTCGCATCTTAAATCAATTTGAGAAATATTTCTGATTGCTGTTGCTGCCACTGTGCCGCATTCTTGCATAGGTGCAAAGCGTTGCGTAGCAGCCGCAAACTGAAAGAGGCACGCGCCGCCAGCTCGGGCCAGGTGATATGTCATCACCGCGGCTGCCACGCCCCCGCTCCCGCTCTCCTGCCACCACTACTTACGCCCCTTCAGTCGCTGCAGGGCTTCAGATTTTAATAAACGCGTTTTTCGAGTGGGAGCGGGAGAGAGACTCGTAAAAGTTTTAATTAAGCGGCGCAACGCGTCGTCTTCAGACTCATCTACATGGCAACCGCAGCTACATATATGTGGCAAGACACTTGGACGCCATAAAACTGCGTTTTTCGAGGGAGGGGGAGGGGAACTTATCAGTGCAGGGGAATCTTGAATCCCTTTGCAACTGTCGTTGTCGCCGTTAACTTGGCGAAATGGCAACACTCTCAGCGCTCTCGACTCTCAACTGGCAACTGGCAACTGGCAACTTGCAACTCGCAGTAGGTCACTGGGTTTTCACTTTGGTTTATGGGCAGCCGTTGCGACGCGACGCGACGTTTGCTTATCAGCGGCAGCTAAAGCTGAACTCGATTTGAAAAACGTTTTACTCATTTTTCAATAAGTGGCCGAGCAACAACAACAGCAGTGACAACAAATCGCTGCGTTTGCCGCACACAAAACTTGTTCATGGCAGCAGCGTCGACGTCGACGTCGCTTTCACTTGGGGCAGCCGCAGTTGACAGTGCGACGACGATAACAATAAAGCGCCACAATGGCAACAGCAACAATTGTGCGGTTGTTTGTCATGGCCATTGGCTGTTGGCCATGCTGATTGTCATGGCTAAGGAGCCAGCGGCAACAACAGCAACAATTGCAGCCAATGGAAAGCTCAGCCGAAAATACTCTATAAATAGCTGGCTGCATTTGAGCTCAACTTGTGAGCTTGCAACACTTGCTTGCACTGTAGTTGAGGCAACTCAGTGCTACACTTACAACTGTCTGTCTGTCTGTTGTTGCTGCTTGACTTGATGTCTTTACCTGCCACATGCCACACATGTCGTGGGTTGGTCGTGGCTTCTCAGTCGCAGTCTCAGCGGCGTCAAACGGCGCCTGCAGCTGTCGAAAATGCGTGGCAACAATTGTTGCTGTTGTTGCCATTGCTGCAGCTGCTGCTGCTGCTGCTGCTGTTTTTGCCACTGTGTGTCGAGTGCCAACAAATGGACATGTGGACAACGCCCGGCGGCAACGTCGAGGCGTAGTTCAAAAACATGTTTACACTCAACACACACACACACACACACACTCGGAGGAGAGTCTCTCGGCTTTCTATGTGGGTCTTGTTGACGAACGCTTTGCAGCAACTTATTGGCCCGACAGTTTTGTGGCTTTGTGTTCGATAAATATGTAATTGTGGAAAAAGAAAGTGTTGCCGGCAATTGGGTCAACGGCAAAAGTAAAAGTCCTGCAAAAACTCTCACATTAAACACAACGTTTTTGTTTTTTTCGTTGCAGCGTCGAACCAAAAATGAAATTCGTGATTTTGCTATGCGTGCTGAGTGCGCTGCTGCTGCAGATTGAGGCCTCGCCCCTGCAGCTGTTGTCGCGCAGCGAACGTGCCGTGGCACGCCAGCAGGCGGTCAACAACGATGTGGCACCAGCAGCCGCTCCAGCCGCGTCCAGCGACGATGACGACGACGACGACGACGAGGATGACGACGACGATGAGACGGATCTGGGCGATTTGATCGATGACGATGATGGTAGGTAACCCCCCAAAAACGACAGCTAAAACTGTCCCCACTATTAAGTAAGCACTCGAGCACTCGAGCACCACCAAACGCACCACCAGTCACCAGTTACCAGTCAGCACCACAAATCCTGCAGCACCACTGCAATTTGCAACCACAAATCTGAGGCACGCATCGCAGACGCAGACGCACTTGCAACCAACAACACTTGCAACTCTCTTCATTATTTTTGTGTGCTGTTATTAACGTGAATTTCCATTGTTGTTGCTTCCTTCCCTTTTGGGTAACGCAGTTATTTTGCTTTCGGGGTTTACAGATGATGACGACGACGATGAGGACGACGATGATGAGGAGGAGGATGATACGCCACAGGGACAAGCTGCCCCGGCGGCTGCTGCCAGCGATGATGATGAGGAGGAGGATGACGATGATGACGATTATCTGGACAGACTCTTCGATGATATTTTGGGCGGTAAGACGAAAGAAAAGATACTTAATTAACGCGCGTCTCTCAGAAAGAATTTGAGATATATTTTCAAAAATAAAAATACATTCTTATTGTGGTCTGAAAAATATTTCAAATCAATGTTGATAAACATATTTTACTTGATTACAAGTCGCAATAATTCAATTAACTGTTTTTGACTTCATTTTTTATAATGAAAATATGAAACTACAGCTTAAAACTTACAAACAAAAATATTACCAAAATGTTAGTAAATTGATATTGAGCTTAAAATCATAATTTTAATTAAATATAAATATAATTATAAATTGTATGTTGCATGATGAGTTGAAATTCTTTTATTGTATTATATAAATGTTTACATCAACTTTTTCACAAAAAATTGTAGTAAGAAAAGGACAGTAAATAAAAGGAAATAAGTTTTGCTTAGAATAACAAATTAAAAAATAAACTTATATTCTTAGCCCAGATTAACGAATTAAAGACACAAGTTGTACGCCTGAAAGAAACATTTATGTTTGGTCAACTACAACTAAATTAAAAAAAATATATGATCAAAATAACTATATTAATATAAAATATTGATTTTGATTTAAATATATTGATATATTAATTTACATTATTTATTTGAATTTTCGTACTCTAGATGACGACGATGAGGACGATGATGATGAGGACACGCCCGCGGCCAGTCCACAGCAGAGTCCTGTGGCAGCCGCCCCCGCCCAGGCGTTGGATGAAGTTGCTCCCGCTGCGGCCAGCAGCTCGTTGAGTTCCGGCATCTCGGACGGCGTCGATCTGCCAGCGGAGAGCGGCAATGCCGCTGAGCCCATTGCCTCGGGCAATGCTGTCGAGGATGCGGCTGCAGCTGTGGCGCCCGCTCAGGCGGCGAGCAACAACAACAACGAAGGTGAACTAAATGTTTTTTACGATGAAGATGCACTTGTAGATGGTATTAGTGGTGGCACCCATAGTAGTTTAAGTAGCACCAATGCAATTGACCCAGAACAACAACAAAAACAAACCAATCACATACAACAACAACTACAACAAATACAACAAGTACAACAACAACAAATACAGCAACAACAACAACAACAGCTGCATCAAAGCATAACAGCAACAAATCAAGCATCATCACATACCACAACATCTACATCAACAACAGCAACAAAGAACACAAACACAAACAACAACAACAACAAAAATCATTTAGTTGTCAACAACGCCCCCGTGCTGCCGGCAGTTGGCGCTGTGGGCGTGGCAGCAGCGCCAGCGGCAACGGCAGCGTCTGGGGCAGCGTCTGACAACGAGAACGCGAACAACAACAACGACGACGACGACGACGATGAATATGACGATGATGATGATGATGATGATGATGATGATGATGGTGATGATGATGATGATGATATTGATGATGGAGTCGATGAAATTACAGGTGCGCTGACAGGTGACGACGAGGAAGCCGATGACGATGACGACGACGATGATGACGATGAATTCATTGGCGATGGCGTCATCGAGGCCAGACGCGAAGCACGTGAGTCCAAGTCAACAACAGCAAGCAAAACAGCCAAAGCCAAAAAATCAACAAGTGCTTCCAAGAAGTCCAAAAAAGAGCTCAAGCATTAAAAACAATAAACAACAACAACAACTACAACTGCAACTGCAACAACAACAACTACAACAACAACAACAACGTGGACAACTGCAAATTGAAAAAGAAATCAAAATCATGACAGGGACAACATTTGAAATGACTTGAGATAATTTTTTGGGTAGGACCATTTGAAATCTCGGACATTGCATAAATCTTTTTATTGCCTGCACTGACTATCCCCCAAAAGAAACAAAAAACAAAAAGCAAAAAACAAACGATCAAAGCAAAGCAAACTATTTCTAATTTATTTATTTATTTATTTATTTTTGAGTTATAGTTACAAGTTAAAAACACAAATTGCATATTTAAGTTACAAAAACAAAAACAAAACAAATATTTTAACAACATCCTCGAAATGAGTTGATTGAGAGTTTGGTGCTAGTCAAACTATCTGCAAAATGACAACAAAACAACAATACAACAAAAGAATGTATCGAACAACACAAGAATGCAAATTTTTTAAGCTGCACGCGCACTTTCCCCCCTTCCATCCATTGCCCCTTTTGGCCCTCTTACACCTCACAATTCACAATTGTTTTGTTTATTTTACGCACGGACTGTTTTACACGACCACAAAAATGAAAGAAAAAAGAAAAAAAAACAACAACAACTCCAACAATAACTGCAAACAAACGCACAGCAAAAAATGTTGTTTAATGCCGAAGCACAAAATTTGTTGAAGCCATAATCAGAGCAAAAGAAAGAAATGAGTAACAAAAAAAAAGCAAAATGCAAAATTTAGAGTGTAAAATGCGCTGCACGGCTAAAAGTAGCGGAAAACGGGCTGAGCTGAATGGCAAGCAGCCATTTTGGCAGTTTTTTTTCCAGCTAACTGCGGTCGTGATTCGCACGAGCACTCACACACACACACACACATACACATGCACGCACTCACCCACACACACACATAGTTAAATTGATGTAAACGAGAAGAAGAAGATGATGATGAAGAAGAAGAACTACAACTACAACAAGGATAATTGTACACTTAGTGTAATTTATTTATTATAATATTAATTTTTCTCGCTTCTCACGCACACACACACATTTACTCTGTAATTAAATTTATTTAAAAACAAAGTAATTATCTGAATGAAATCTGCACTAAAAATCAACATCTATCTATAACTATTTTATAAAGTCTCGTATATATGTATGTGTATTGTCTGTCTCTGTCACTCTGTCGCTCACTTTCCCTTTCACTCACGCTTTCATACATTTTTGGCTTACAATTGACATCAATCAATTAATCGTTTTGGCTATATTTATTTTTGGCTTCTATTTTCTGGCTCGCAAATAACTTTTCCGTAAACCAAAAATACGTAAATAACGCAAATTTGTAAAAAAACAACAACAACAAAGTATCGATCCGAAACAACAACAAATTTAATTAAACAAAACTGTAAATTGTAGCTGAAAGTTGAACGCTTGAAAAACTTTTCCCAAAAAAAATCCAACAAAAACAATACATAAAAAAAAAAAGAAAAGATAAGGAAAATAATGAAAGTGTCATTGATTCCATTTTCATTGCACAAATTGTTAAAACTTTGCATTTTAGGTTCATTTATTTTGTAATTTATAATTTATTTATTTATTTATTATTTATTGTAAAAACAAACCACAAGAACAACAACAACAACAAAAGCACACACGAAATGAGAAATTTGCATAAATAAATTTTAAATGAAATTTGTGTACAACATTTTGACAAATCAATTGAAAAAACAAAACTGAATTTGTGTTTTATTTAAAGCAGAATCCCTAGCATACTTTCAAGCGTCACTATCTGTCTAGCGGTAAAGGTATCTATATATAATATATGTATCTCTCTTGTACTCTGCCTCTCTCCCACTCATCATTTGCAGCCTCACTCATTTGCTGTTTCTTAATCAACTGATTATGCATGTATTATAGCTGTCGCATCCACAGTAATTAATTTGCCCTTTAGCACACACAAAGCTTCTCTCTCTCTCTCTCTGTCTGTCAGGTGCTGGCAATCTAAATAGACAATTATCTATTTTCCGTTTTCTATATGCGTAGTGCTATTTTAAATATGTCAGACTGCAATGAACTTAAGCAGCAACAAAAGGACAAAGTTAACATTAACAGTTTAAACTCAACTTACTAATGCGCACCATAATAAAACAAACTAAACTTAGCAAGGGCACAAGGTAGACTGAGAATGAGAACGGATGTAGAGAGGGGGCAAAACGGGACATGTAAAAAGCACATTAGTAGCTCATTATATCTAACGATGGTTGTACAATGTACATTCGCCTCAACTATCGCGATGTGTTTGGTTAAGGGCTGGGCAAGCAACCAATTAAATAGCGACAAAAAATATAAAAACAAAATAAATATTAAATGCACATAATTCCTCCCACCTCCGCTTAATGCTAATGCAATAATAATAAACATGTGGTTAAACAATAATTATCAATTGTCACGCCTCCAGCCCTGGTTTAGCCTGGCTTTCATATAAGAGTTTATGGCTGCGCTGCTTCAATGTCAATGCTTTTTATAACATTTTTTTTTGCTAATCCCAGCATGTTTCCCTCGCACACACACACACGCACACGCACAGAGATAGGCATGTTCGCAAAGCCACACGGTAATCACTGTGTGTGCGAGTGAGAGTGCGTTTGTGTGCGTATTTGTGGTGAGTGTCGGCTTATAAACACGCTTCCACACTCACACACAAGTACACACGCACACACACGCACACGCACACAAAGTTGTAATTAGAGACACTGTCGTGCACACTACACGAAAAAGCATGCTGCGAATTTAACCGCACATGGCAATAGAGGCTCAAAGTTCCCCTCTCGATACACACACACACATTCTGACACACACACACACACAGACACACCACAAATGAAGTTCGTTGTGCGTTGTGCATGAAAGCGTATTAACATTACATCTTTTATGGGGCGGGACGCAGGTGATCTGAAAAACAACGTCATCGACATGTCCACGGATGCATTCCAGGCGCGTCACAATCATTTCATTGACGCCATCTTCTCGCGCATAAATCGCATTGTTGCGGACAATTATGATCCGTTCGTGGTGCGTCTGGCTGGCCGAGCAGCAGCTGCCCCCGCCACGCCCACCTACGGCGGCGCCAAAGTGAAGACCACAACAAAGAACAAGGGAAGCGGCAGCCACAAGGCGACAACGCACAAGAAACTGTGAGTGCAAAATAGTTTGTGAGCAAAAGCAATTGATTTTAATGGCACATTCAGCAAAACAGCAGAATACTTATTTAAATGAGAGCAACTAGTTGCAAGCAGAATTTAATTAGTATTTAGTCACATAAAGGGAAAATAATAAACAAACCAGGGAACAAGACAAAATTTGCTGTAGGAATATAAAACGTATGGTTAGTTTTAATAAAAAAGATGGAGTACCAATTAATAATAGGCAAATACAATATCATGCATACGACATGAGAAATCAGCAGCAATTACAAAAATTATTATATCAAATAAATGAGAAAAACTAGGAGTGTTTAATATTTATAGTATATTAAATATTATGATAATTGAATTTTACAGTTTTTCTAAAGAGCTATTCAATGCAAAATATTAAGTATACGTATCAGGAAAATCGACAATATTTAGTATAAATAGTTGCAGTATATTTAGTATTATTATACTAGTATTCGAAATACTAACTTTAGTTTATTAAGTATACGACCCATTAAAACCCAGAATTCAGTAAAAGAATGTAATTGAAAAACTTGTTGTTAGTCGAGTCGAGGCAATACAGAATGAGAATAAACGCACTAGAATAATAATGTAAAAATAGTGAATAGTACAATTTAGTTTTTAGTTTTATAAAGATAATGTGCAAAAAAAAATAATAAGAAACATAGAAGCGAGATAATAGTCAAGACAATATTTGTATTAGTTTCTGCAATATTTAGGATTACAAAATGTTTTGTTAGTTAACTTATAGTTAGAGAACATACAATATGAAATAAAAATAACAGCATTGTGATACGAACAACGAACAAATAATCAAAAATAAGCAGACAATAATTAGAAGTAATAGTTATTATTGGCTGAATAGTGGGTATTATTCTAGTCGTATTTTGGAAATTATTGTTGGTATAAGCGAATAATTGCTTAATAGAAGCAGATAATTATTAGATGCAGCACATCAAGGATTCGACTTGTTGAACCTAGCAGTCTGAGCTAGCGTATTCATGTAGGTGTAGGAACAGCAAATCAGTGTGGCAAAGCTCAAAGCAAATGATGCAAATTTGTCAATCTCTGTGACTTGCAGCAAGAACACTCGCTCGGAGCCACGCGCTGCCAGCAACGGGGGCGCCACCGAATCAGTCAAATTGCAGGAGCAATTGACGCAATTACAGACCGAGCTTGGCCTCAAAGCCATCGAACAGCGGAAGGCGGAACAGCCAGAGCACTCGGAGCAGCCGGAGTTGGAGCAGGGGCAACAGGCCGTGGCATCCGGTTCTGGCAAAGCGGAAACTCGCACCGTGTTCAATGGCGAGCAGCTGCCGGCAGCCGCCAAAGTCAACCAAAAGAAATCGACAACAGGACAGCATCGTCAGACAGCACACAAGCACAGCACAAAAAAGGGAACGTCTGCGGCAGCGTTGAAGGCGGGCAGCGGCAGCTACAATCAGCCAGCGGGCGTGGCAGGGGCAACCAAGGCGGGTGCGGAAGTGGAGAAGCTGCAAAAGGCCGAGGGAAGTCTGTCGGGGCTGGCGTCGCTGAAGCGCGTGGGCAATGTGAAGGTGATCAGCGATGCGGAAGGTCGCAACTCGACCATTAAGGCCAAATTCACGCTGGGCCCGTTGACGCTGCGCGTCGAGAAGTCCTTCAAGCGGGGCAGCGTGCGCAGCGTGAAGAGCGCCACGGCCAGGACCAACGAGATGATCGGACGCATCAAGTTCAGTGTGCTCGATGATCGGGCCACCCTGATGTCCATCAAAGTGCAGCAGCCCAAGCAGGTAACACACGACACACAACACATAACACTTCTGTTTTCAGTCTTTGAGCAATTAACTTGAATGGGTTTCGCTTTGTGTCCTTAGGTGGAGGTGGAGAGCAAGGACAATCACGACCGCACACGCGAATTTGTCTGGCGTCGCACACCCAAAATTGCCAAATTGGTCAATGAGAAGCTGAAGCTGGCAGCCGAGTCGCTCTTTGCGCCTCAGGGCGTCGAAGTTGTGCGACTTTAAAGCACACTTCACCTTTAACCCTTTTTCCTTAACACACACACACACTCACACAGCCAGCTAAATGTAGTCTACTCTTAATTATAATATCTAATTTATTTATTTAATTTATTTGCTATCTCTATCGAAAATAAATGTATCGCTGTCGCAAATTCTAAAGTTCATTTCGATGGGAAAATGGGTAAGTTAAAAAGTTTTGCGGGTTAAAGGTTAAATTCTATTGTTGGACTGGTCGAGTTGAGAAGACTGGCAGCCTAATTTGCCAAATTCACAGTATTTTAGGAAATTTCCATCAGCATCAGATATAAAAGTAATATAAAAATTTACAATTTTCATTTTCTACAGTTAAATAAATTTTATTGGTACATACAAAGGAATGTGACAATTTTAGAGAAACAAATGATTAGATTTTTTGAAGCAATTAAATTACAATTATTAATTGATTAAAATTAATTTATTAAAAATTATATTACGCAAGAAAAAATAATGTTGAAATGTGTGATTTTAGCATATTTAATTAATGCATTTAACTAGGTAAATTTGATTATCACAGAAAACAAAAAAGAAGCCACTTAAAATAATTTATATTCTACATTCAATATAATGAGTTAATCAGTGTTAAATTTAAAATTGTTGCAATTATTATTTAATTAGTATAGCTAATTTGTACATCAATCTGTTTTATTCAATGCAATACGATAATCTTATTATTATCTATATATTAAAGTGACTACAAGAGCAAATGTTTGTGCATCCAATTTAAAAATGAAACGGTGCAAGCCAAGCTTTGATTTGTTTATTAAAATGCATTTTATTATTAATTACCTTGATCTACTTAAGGTGCACAGCAATTCTATTGTTTTTTGATAAAAATCGTTAAAATGTGTACTTTCAATTAATTGCAGTGAACTTTTTATTTATTGAAATGCTATGAACAAAAGACTTATAATAACTTAAGCTATGAATATTATTTTTTGTTCCTTGGTATTTTAAACAATGTAATTGAATATTGTAAGACCTGCAGCTGAGCTACTTTTCTATGCTTATTTTATTTCGACCCGGATTATTGGAAGAGGTAAACGCAATTTCGCAATGAAGTCAATTTGAAGTGCATTTAATGAGTTGACCGTTGTTACAGCTTGGTAACGGTTGGTGTCCTTGTGACAGAGCTGCACTTAGCTGCAGATGTATCGAACACTAAACACTAAATAGCTGTCCAATTTCAGCAGCTTCCCGCAGGTGCGGAAATTGTCCTGCTGTGCGTCGCAAATACTGTCACGCCCATGGGGCATGGGGCATGCGGCATGGGGCATGGGGCAACGTGAGTTGCACTCTTGTGCTATCTGTGTCAGTTCGCTTACAGTTTTCATTAATGCTGCAGCATGACAAAGGGCGGGAGGGAAGGATCCGCCTCCCCTTGCACCTGACAAAGTAAATATGAGTGCGTATATTGTGTTGCATCTAAGGCGGAAGGACATGCAATTTGTTGTTGTTTGCCTTTGTTGTTAGCTGGTAGCTGATGTTGCCGTTGTCATCCCTTCTGATATCTTCCTGAACACCTTCCCGCCTAGACACGCCTCCTACTCTCACTCTCACTCGCACTCTCTCTCTCTCTCACGGTTGGTTTCTTTGTCAGGCATCATGCATGCTGTTTGTTTTGTCTTGCCTGACGTTGTTGTTCTTTGTTGCACCTAAATTGACAACAATATCGTTTCATTTGCTCAGTGAAGTGAACTCATCAGTGCCGAGAAGAGATCCCCATCCCACCACCAACATGTCACCCACATGCCACACACATTGCCACTTCATTTTTTGTCATTTTGTGGGGCAGCTGCAGCTGCAGCTGCTGCTGGGGAATTGGGCAGCTTGATTATATTGACTGGCTGAGCGAAGGGACACAATGTGCTGAATTTTGTCTTACATTGTGCAATTGTTGCTTATTTATTTCGCCAAAAGCAAGCTGGCAACAAATTAAAGCAATTCAGAGCTGGGCAAAGCCAAAAACTCATCTGCCAGAACATTTTGTAGTAACTAAATTGTCTTGAGCATTCATTTGCATTTGTTATTACTTCGCCCAGTTTTGCAGTTGTTGAATATGCAACAAAGCCCCGAACAAAAACTCGGATGCAAGATTTAATTTAGCGCTGGAGCTGATTGCATTACCACAATAATATTTGTTGTGGCAAACTTGGAATATTTTTTCATAAATCACAAAATGCATACAAAAGATTTCATTGGGATTCTCTTTGCAAGAATTTATTAAGGATGCCTCGAAAATTGATATGGGAAACTTTTGAGTAGTTTAATGCCTTACACAATATATGGAAGCTTGTGGGAAATAAACTTTGTTAAAAAGTTCTGCATGTTCAGGTCAGAACTTATCAAAACTATGCTCAAGTTGAGGCTCAAACCGGGCTGAAGGTCAACTGGCGGCGAAATTAATCAACTTGCTTAATTAGCACGCTAAGCTGCTCGGGATGTTCGCTCTCTGGATGGGGATTTACCTGCTGTCAGGACGACAAGACAGTGTGGAGAGCGGGTAGCCGCAAAAGCGACAACTAATTGCCACATAATCAACAACAACAGCGTTGTTGGGTGAATTGAAAGCACTTGCGCTTTTTACCAACTCAATTTAAGCTAATTAGTGATTTTCGCCACCACAATAACATAGTTGACTATCCCCAGAGATGCCAAACTCGACTCCAACTATATATAGATTGATATTGTCTGCAGTTGTGGCAGCAACAACGACAACGACTCAACGTCAACGACAGCAACCGTTGCCCATCTGCTGCCGATTTCCACAAGCTATCTGAATTTATATTGTCATTAGCTCTTTTTATGCAAAGTCGCTACGTAAATTTCATTAGAGTTCCGCCAATTCGCCGCGGAAGAGAAATCGTATAATGAGAGAGCGAGTTTTTCATTTGTTGCTCATGCGCGCTCTTCAATTGTTGCTCTTCTGGGCGCTTTGCTCTGTTGGCACTGACCTATAGCCGTTGTTATTGCGGATGCTGTTGTCCAAGTCGGAGCAAGAGTTCGATAGATATATTATAGATATAGATGGCAAGTAATCAGTGCAGAAAGGAGGTACACAAATGTGTGTGCTGCTTTTAATTGTGTAGTTATTGTTATTTCCTTTTATACGTTGAGTGACTGCCAATATTGCAGTTGAAACATTCACTTTTTTGATATTTCCTTATGTATTTGTGATAGTTTTATTTTTTCATTAATGTGGAGGATACTTTTGCCAGATTTTAACAAAAAGGTATGTCAGTAACGACATTAAATTATTTGTATTAATTGCAGTCAATGTTACTGCCAAGGCTTCAGTAAGAGGCTGAGATAGTGTGCAATATGTTAAAATTAAATTGGCAGAGAACTAGTTTTAATGGAACGGAAAATTCCTTAATTAGGTTTGGGAAAATTAACTTATATTTTCAGTTTGATTTTTTTTAAATTTAGAATCATTTATAGATATAGACTTTAAATTGAAGACTGCAAATGTATACCTATTTTAACAATTTGAATTACAATTATTATTTATCTATGTACATTATTAAATTATATTACAACTTCACTGTTGTTATAGTTAATGAAAATGTTATATTTTTTGATTGTCGAGAAATTAAAGTTACTGTTAACCTTAGAGAGGAAATAACAAATAAATAAATTTAATACAATTTGTACAGCACAAATTTGAAATTCTATTCAAGTTCCTATATAGTTTTGAATATAATTAAATAATTATCATAATTATAGTATAATTAATTAATATTTGCAATTGAGATAGTCATAATATAAACAATTATATTTTATTTTCTGCTAAAATTTCTTTCTGTGATCCGCATCCAGCAATTTATTCGCAAGATCTGGAAAGAGCACAAGTCACACACTAAAGAGCACTTTTCAAGTAAGAGAAATTTTGGTGTTGCGGCGAATTGAACACCGCTGGGGACTCGGCAATGCCACACGACGAGACTCTCGGCGATGCCACAGCGAGGCACGAAGCCGACGACAACAACAACAAACCGAGCGGCGAGCAGCCGACAATCTCGAACCGAGAACACGAGACCTCATCCTGATAATGGAGGAGGCTAAGGTTCGTTTGGCTGGCCTGGCCTGGACTGAACTGAACTGGCAAGTGCAAGGCCCAAAAATAAGTTTCAGTTTCAGTTTCAGTGCGACGACGACGGTGAACGCATGCGAGAAACAGACGCAGCGGGTGACGCGGCCAACGAAGCAGAAAGTTTTTCGTCAACTAATCCCCAATCCGATACCGATAACGTGATTCGATAACCAAAAGAGCAAAACAAGCCAGAAACAAGTTAATCGAGTGTACGAAACAAAATAAATCTATTGCACTCTGGATGGTATGTGTGAAAACTGTGTGTGTTTAAGGTGTGTGTGTGTGTGTGTGTGAATAAGTTGAGAGCAACTTCCGAAAAGAACGAAAAAGTGTCGAGTCGTAAATTTTGAACGTGTGAAAACGCAGGAAAAGCCTCATTGCCTCATTGCCGGCTTTGGCTGGAGATGAAATTGAATGGGCCCATTGTTTGTTGGCCATGTTGTTGCTATTGTTGTATTGTTGCTGTAGCCATTGCCATTGCCATTTGCCGTATGCCGTATGCCGTATGCCTTTTGGGGCAGTTTAGTAAAACGCGCGACGCACGCGAATATTTTATGACATCGTTTCGAATTATATGCGATTTTTTTTTTTTGCTTTGCGCTGCTCCGCCGCGTGTTCGCAACTTGTTAGCAAATGGCAGGCGACAAAAGACGAAACTAATAAAATAAAAACAGCAAAACGCACACAAAACAAATAAAAATGTGTTTACGCCTACACAAGGTCTCCCCGCCCCTCCCCTTAACACTGTCAACTATAGACCTCAATGTTGCGCCCCTGTTTCATTAGCAGGCAGCAAATTAAGTTGTTCTATATTTAGTTGAACGCGTCCACAAATGCTCAGCATAAATTAACAAATTAAAAAACAGCAAAATACACAAAGTAAAACCAAATCAATACACGACTCGTCGAGAGCACGGGAGTGAGAGTGTTTTGTTTAATGTCTTTGATCTTAAATGGAATAACGCGTCAAAACAAATTGTCGACACAAATTGTTTTCGAGCAACAATATTTTGTAATTCAATATTCCCACAGCCCTCGCAGTCGCGTCGCCGTCTGGCAAGTGACAAAAATTAATAGAAAACACATAAAAAATTAACACAAAAAATGTGGCTGTGGCGGAGAACAGCTGAAAGATCAGCGAGCAGCGGTCTCACACTGCGTATGCGCATTGCGTAAACAAATGTGTTACGCATACGACACGTTGTAGCAGCCAAAACCACCAAATAAATTATTGTTGCAAACGATGTCCTTGATTGCTGCACTAAATAGTTGCAGACAAAGCAGGAAAGGAAATGGAGTGCTGGAAATTTGCATTTCAGCATTTTTAAGAGACACTTAAGCTGGCAAATAAATAGCGTATAAAGTTGGAAGCTTACCTGGCGAATTGACATTTTATTTAAAATGTATTTCAGCAGTGTTGGCAATTCCCAATTGGCATTTGAAGCGAGGCGGAGGCCATAATCATTAGCTTAAATGCAGGCGAAATCTGCGTAAATTGCTTTCAATTTAGCAAAACAAGCAAACAAAATGGATACTAAACTAAAGCAAGCACACAATGCTGCTGTATCAATAAAATATTCATGAACAATGCGCAGCAATGTCGCACAGGGAATCGCGAGGGGCCGAGGGGACGAGGGAACCAGGAAGGGTAACTGGGTATGTCATCTAATCACGGATACTAAGCATAATGGCAAGCGTCGAGCTGGGCTCAAGTGCTGAGCAACAAACTGCAGACGCTTACAATTACACCTACACACACCAGACTACAGACTACAGACTACAGACTACAGACTACAGAGAACAGACAATAGACAGCAGGCAGATAGAGGCGAGCGGAGAGTGCGACAAGTGGACTTCAGTTGAGCTTTCAGTGCCTTAGGCAACAATTACCAAGCCACACACACACACACACACACCGACACACACTGTGACACAGATGACACCCACACAGAAACAATACACAAAGAACTTGAGTGCGTTAACACTTTTGAGAGACATGAGAACGACGGCGATGTCCTGCCTGGCTTCTGCCTGCCTTCCAGGCTTCCTGCCTGCCTGCTGCCTGCCTGTCTCTAATTCCATTACGGAAGCAACAGTGACAAGTGGCCCACACAGCGCTTGCCAAGGCTAAGAAGCCTGCTGCTGATTGAAGCCCGGCAAAAAGGGTAACGTCTTCGTCTTCGTTTGCCCCTCAGCCTGCTGTCAGTCATTGTACCTTTAAGTTGAGCCCTGAACCCGGCAGCGCCATTTGCAGTTAGTAATTAGTTGGTGACACTGTTGCAAATTTGCAATTAATTAGCTTTTAATTAATTTTACACGGCTGCGACAAATTTTCACATTCAACTCGAAGCAAGAAGTTCTGGTCCAAAAATAAAGTTCTAGCTGCCATTGGCCAAATTGATTGATGTCCAACTGAGTGAAACGTAATACATAAAAATGACTGACAGCCTCAAGGATATGCCAAAGTTGTTGGCCAGACAGTCGGCCAGGTTTCTGTTTTTGGGGCGTGACAAGCCCCCGAGGTTTAGACCCAAACAAAATAGATACACACACCATATATAGAAATGAATTTTTATATATATGGTATAAATACATATTTGAGTATGCTTAAGCGTGCGGAGATTTATTTTTGGGTCTCATTTGTGGGCTGGGTTCGCATCAATATTCCATAGACATGCGTGTCAGTTTGGAGCTCATCAAATATGCTGCATGAAAATTATAGCTAAGGTTTCTGTTAATCATACGTTGGGCAGCTTTTGAGCGATAGTTTTGGATACGCGATAACAGTTTAATTGATTTTTATTCTACTCTGTGGCTAGAGGTGTTTAAAACTAAAAGTGAGCAGCTTAACTTCCAAGGTTAACTACGTGTCTTAGGGGAATATACTTTCATTTTTAACTTAAATATTTATAAACAAAAGTCGGATTTCTTAAAATATTTTTGCTGCATTTAGATTAAACGTTCCTATTTTTATTGATTATTAATCTGAATGTTTTTCTAAGCGTGTTTTCTCAATTTAATTTATAAAATTTATGCTGCATTTAGATTAAAAGTCTTTATTTGTATTCCTTTTTTTTATAATTATAGTCTGTCTTTTACTCACTAAATGATTATGCTAAATGTTTTTCTATGGGCATTTCCTCAATTTTATATTGATCAGTTTACTTAATTTCCATTATTTCTAAACAAAAATAAGAGCTCTTAAAATATTCTTGACTTGAAAAATTTTTATTTTTTTTCAAGTTTTGTTAATCAATTTATAAATATTATCGCTGCATTTAGATAAAAAGCTTTCATTTGTATAGTCTTTAATCGGACTGTCTTTAATCTAAATGTGTTTCTGGGGGCGTTTGCTCAATTTTATTTTGATGAATTTATGGTTTTCATTAGGTGAAAACGGACAAACACAAAAACAACGATAGAAATCGAGGCTTATAAAAACAATGATAAATTTAATCAATTTAAGTTCAGAACGCTGACAAAATCAATTTGGGCTGTAAAAACGACAGCAAAAAGCGCTGAAACTGAGCGGCAACAAAAAGCAAAAGCAAAAGCAGCGGCAACGGCAACGGCAATGGCATAAATAAAAGGCTAAAAGAAGGAAAACAAATAATATTTGGCCTAGACCGAAGACCGAAATACAACAACAATAACAACAACAACAGCGGCAGCAGTGACAGGCAGAAAGTGGCGAAAAAAGGTTAACAAACGAACGTTAAAAGATTAAAATGTCTGCCGATGGAATTAAGTGTTTTAAATGTCACGCCGAGTGTTTAATTCATTGAGAGGCTGTCGCTGTTGTTGTTTGTGTTTGTGTTGTTGTTTGTGCAATGTCCAATGAAAATATCATTTACAGCTACAACAACAAACAACGAAAGGAACGTGAGCAGGAAAAGAGCTGGGAAAAAAAACTGCTAAAAGTGCAGCTATATAAAACACTTAAAGCAAATAAAGTGCAAATCGATAGCGCAAATAAAGCAAAAAACGAGTTACAAAGTGAAAGTGCTAAGGAGTGAAAGAGTGAGACAGACAGAAAGAGAAAGAGTGAGGAAATTGGCGCTGGGCGCCCAAACTACGCAACAAAATGTTGACCCTTTCGACGCTGCTCTGCTGCATGATTGGTAAGTCATAAGTCGGCACTTGAACGAACCAGATATATGTCTGTCTGTCTGTATGTATCTATATCCTGTTTAAGCATGCATAAGATTATCAGCGATTGCAGGCGACAACGAGGACGAGAACGACAACGACAACGAACCCCAACGACCCCCAAGTTTATTTTTGTTTTTACAGCCGTCCCACAGCGAATCCTTTTAAAAACATTTGTGGCCCAGGCTGCGAAAATCCTGATTTATGTCTGCCTGCTGCGCTGCTGCCGCTGTTCCTGTTGTTGTTGCTGCTGTTGTTGCTGCTGTTGTTGTTGGTCTCGTTGTCCTTGCCAGCGACATGGCCAATGCCAACCGCAGAGCGAGAGGAATGCAAGAGCAGAGAGCAGAAAACAGTGGGACATGCAAACAAAAATGCGGTCGATCCGCCTCAGTTCGCTTCGGGCATATCGCATAGCAGCAGCGCATTTGTTCAAAAGGCAACAGGATGGGGGATGAAGTGGGTTGGTCGCTGCTGCTGCACTTTAAATTTTTAAAGGGCAAGACACAAATTGCTGTGCGGCACATAATTATGCATAATTGAAAAGTGTAATTATGCCCACGACACGGCAGCGCGATTTTATGAGGCGCAACTTCAAGCTCAATCAAGCACAACAAGAAGCTGTATCAACAACAGCGGGAGTCGCAACTTGAAGCGGCAACGTCACCGGGTGGCAACAACAGCAGCAGCAGCAGCAATAATGTTTATGATTCGCAGGTCCTTTTAATTGCTGCCAAATGCAGAACGTGCTACGACGTTGCCAAGGCACAGTAACAGCAACAGGAATTGTCCTGCGAGGAGTAGAAATTCGAAAGCATTAAAGAGTAGCGATAAATAGACTTATAACAAGTACTAATATTGACTTCAGAATACTTTAAATGAAATGTAAATAAATAACAAAAAATATAAGAGTACAGTCTTTTAGTACACAATTAAAATCCTGACATGAACAAACATTTGAGTATATAGAAGACTAGAGCATTGGATAAACTTATTATAACAATAAGGTATGCGTAATAATAATGAGTTCACTGTCAGACACTAAATCTTCCAGGAAATTAAAATATGTTAAGTAAACGAACTTTTAGTATTCAATTTTTAATGCAGTCTCAACTTCGAGACCGAAAATTAATTATCAGCACCTTAAACCGAAGCTTCTATGAAATAGATTTATGAACTTGGCGTACTTTTGGAATATTTATTTATAGATTACTATTCTTGGCACTGAAAGCCAAAGCTTATAAATTTGGGCGCTAGTCACTTACATTATTAATAACATTTTTCTCCAACAATATATTTTATATATATTTTAAGATCAATTAAATAGATTAAGTGTTATCAATTCAACAATATTTCAGTTAAACATCGACTTTTCATTTGTTTTGTTTTCTGCTTTTGTCTATGAAATTTTACGATATATATTGAGATTTGTTAGTCTGCATCTAATTATAGATAGCATAAATTCTACACATTCTATGAGGAAGACCTTTAAAAACAAAAATTAAAAACATATATTAAATGAATAAATATTTGTCGACAGTCGATTTTTTTTCATACAAAATAATACTGATCTGTTTTTATGCATCTTATGGCGCAACAACTTCATACAAATATATAGACTAACTCTAATTTTGTTGATATTTTCTATTAATGAATATCTTGCCAATCAGCCACATTGAGAACTCTCAATCTTTATCTGTTTTTCCACTTTTTTACATAATTGACTTTATGCTGCTGCTTTTTTATATAATTGACTTTACATTGTTGCTTCTGATGGTGCTAAAACTTTTTGCAAATGAGTAGACTGAATTCTTATTGTCTACTTGGATTTTTATCAATGCTACTTGAGGTCTGTATCTTGTGTTGATTTTCTGACTCTATGATAGTGAAGTTGTTCTCACTTAATTTAGAAGCGTTTTCTTCCTTATCGACTGCAAGTTTTCCTTCTTGGCTTTGTTTCCGTCTGTTTTTGTTGCTCTGCAACTTTTGTTTCGCTTTCAACGCTGTTCGCGTTGTTTGGGCTGCTGCCGCTTGTGCCATGTGCCATGTGGTTTTATTGCATTAATTTTTATGGTCGCTTGCTTTTGTTGTGCTGGTTGTTGTTGTTGCTGCTTGGAGAGTTGTTGCTGTTGCTGCTTTTGTTTTACTTTGCGTATGCCCCAAAGTAATAAAGTGAATTGGTTTTCTCAAATAATTTCCATTTTAAATCCAGTCAGCAAATCCGCACAAGCAATGTCCCAACACCCCTCATCCTGCCCCCTCCCAACATTGTGCCTCTTGGTCACACTTTGTGGCAGTTGCCCACGCGACGATTGTTGTTGTGTTTGTGTGTATTGCTCGATGTTGTTATACCCGTCACCCAAAGTGCAGAAGGGTATTGCAACATAATGGCAACAGAAATTGTATGGAGGCATCTCCGACTACATAACCATGTTCTTAAAATTGGATTATGATTTGATGAAAAACGACGAAGTACTGTTCAAGAAACACCTCTATAGCGGGTATTTCATTCTCTCGAAATGGGTAACGGGTATACCGTAGTCGATCACACTCGACTTTCGCTTTCCTACTTGTCTTTGGTTGCTGTTTTTGTTGTGCGAAAAGTGGCTTCATTTTCTCGCATAAAATTGTTTTCTAGAGTTTGTTGAGATTTGTTTGGCGACAGCGACAGCGACAGCATTTGCAATTGTTTTTGTTTTCCTCTTATCCTGTATTTGCTGTTTCTTTTAGTTGTTGTCCCTGCTGTTTCTTATGTCAAATGCTATTTGCATTTGGGCCTTCTCCTGTCAATGTCAACGAGGCCTCAAAATTTAATTGAAATTTAGTGTAAACACAATGACAGGCTGTCGATTATCCTGTGCACACACACACACACACACATACAGAATGTACATTTCAAACTCGATATTTCCGCAATCGCACAATCCTTTCTACGCGCAAATCCCGTCAACTTTGGCCTGCGTCTTTTCCATGTCAAAAGCTCGCGAGAAACACGGCAAACAATTCACGCATGTCACTGAAGTCACTGAAGTTGTTGCCCAGCCTTGAGTTCAGTTCAGTTAAGGATGTGCCGATTCCCCTTGCCCCTTGCCCCTCTTAAGACGTCACTCGATTCACTCAAACTTGGCTGTCAGTGGCAACAACAACAACATCACACTCTCACACACACACTCACATAGAAGCTCTTCACTGTTTGCAAGTAAACTCCAATTGTTTGCTTATTTGCTTTGTGCATATGGAAATGAAATGGTAAATAAGCGTGGAAAAAGGGAAAGAAAAATTACGTTGACTTACCCAAATGTACATAAATGACAAACACACACACACACACACACACACACGTATAGAATGCTGCTTATATTTAAACATATTCCAGGAATGGCAAAGCTGCCTGAGGCGGTTAGCGCAACAACAAAAACAGCTGTGATTGTAACTTGTTCCCCCACAGCAATCCATCTCTGTCACACTTTTGCAGCGTGGAGAAGCAACAGTTTCTCGATCTCATCTGCCGTCTCGCTCCCACGCAATTTATGCTTGTGACCTTTGTACTTATTCTTTTGTTTTTTCTTTATTTTATGTGGGATATGAATCTTTGTTTGCTTTAGGAAAATACTTTGTTTATTGAAATCTAAGTGGAAAATGTTATTCTCCTATTTTTATCGAATAAATATTTTCTTTTTTTTGCGTTAAAATGGCCACAATAAATAAAATGCAAATGCAAACAATGCGTAGTGCTTTTTGTTTAAACGATATTTATTTATTTGTTTTTTATATAAATAATATTTTGTTTGCCTTCAAATTGTCATATTCAATGAAATTCAAATGCAAATAATTTTGTAATAATATTTTATGCCTTTTTTTAAGCCGGAACACACTCTGTTATCAACTTTCATTTCCCTTTGCTTGATCCTTTTTTAGCCATTTTCCTTGCATTAATTGCCAACCCGTTGAAATCTGAAAATCCGATTGCCACTTTGCACAACAACAGCGTTTAACCATTTTATCGCTTTTATTTTATTTCTTATCCCACTTGTTTTTATTTGTTGCAACATTTTCAATTTCTCTGTTCATTACTTTACTTTGCTTATCAAGAAATAGGAAAAAAGAAAGCAACGCATTCAAATAAACACAAAGAAGACATAACACAGTGGCAGCAAAACAAACAACAACAACAACAACAACGGCAACGAATGCCAACGAAAACGGAGCAAAAAAGAGGGAGCATGAACAAATTGTTTACGGATGTGTTTGCGTCCTTTTTCTAATGTTTGTTGTTGCTACTACTGCTGTTGTTGTTGTGGCTGTCGTTGGCAGTGCAGAAGGAAGTAAATGGGAGCAAAAGAAGCAAGCCCGAAAACGAAAAAGGATGTAACAAAAATTCATAACAAAGTACATTTCATGCCATTGCGAGCAAGTCGTTCATCCTGTTTGGTTTCTTTCTATTTATGTGTATGTGTGTGTGTGTCGTTTCTTTATGTTAGTGTGTGTGCGTGTGTGCGAAGGAAATTCACTTGACTTCTTGCTCTGGTTGTTTGTTGTTGTTATGTATTATTGTTGATGCTGCTGAGGTTGGCTAAAGGCATAAATAAGCTCTGAGACTACTGCAGTTGTCGCCGCTTGGCTGCTTGACTGCGTTTTGGTCCTGGCCAACAAAAATCCAAAGATTCTGCCAGTAGGCAGAACACACACACACGCACACGCATTCACACACGTGCAAATTGTACTTATTTATGGCAATTTGTCGTAAGTGCTTGCCAGGAACAGAGCTTCCTTATTTTATTTATTGGCAAATAACAGCTTTTGCTGCTAAAAGAATTTATCGAAAACAATAAACGCAATGGGAATCGAAAATAGAAATCGTCAAATTCCTTTGCTTCGATGCTGTCAAAATTAAATCGATTAGCAAACAGATCGTTTGATCTACAGTTTAAATTGGTTGGCAGCAACTGTGTGCTCAAATTAATAATAGTGCTCGAAATTACAAATTGTCACATATAAAAGCAAATTCCTTTGTTTCGATGCTGTCAAATTAAATTAATTGACTAACATATTCCTAAATTTAAGGTTTAAATTTTTGAGTGGCCACATAGTTGCTTTTGATGTAGTTGCATGCAATGAACAGTGTGTCCATACTTACCGATAAACGAATTTATTAAAAATAGCTTATCGAATACAATAAATTGAAAATATAAATCGTATTCCATAAAAGCAAATTTTGTTATTGTTGTCAAAACTGAATTGATTAGCAGATCGTTTTAACTACAGTTTGCCACCATCAGTGTTTACATATTTAGTGCTTAGGAAACTTATCGATAACTATAAAAACAAAAATAATCGAAATGACAAATCGTCAAATCGTAGCTGTCGGAGCTGTCAAATATAAATTGCTTAGCAAACATAGTCACACAATTACTTATTATATTTTTTAGTAGTCGCTTTTGTTGCAGTTGCTAGCCAGCAACAGTGTGTCCATATTAACTGTTGAAGGAATTTATCGAAACCAATGAAAGCTTTAATTTGCTTCTGTGTAATCTGTCAAAATTGTATCGATTAGCAGTCGTTTGATCTCTGGCTTGACTTCAAATTATTTTTAAACTTCTCTGACTTCACGCCACACACACAAACAGTTCATCAGATCGTCCATAAATAACTTGGCGTTATTCGTTGCTTAATTGTTCAATGTGCCACACAGAACGGCAGCGTGTAATTTCCTTTGATGACGCGGCAAAGTTTCGCTTTCAGTGGCACACTGGATGTTTGTGCCACACGGCCAATTGTTGACATAATTGCAGCCAAAGCTCATAATGGCTGCTGTCAGCCAACAACTACAACAAACAACAGCAACAACAACGACAACAAATGTGTGGAGTAGTCCGAATTGCTTTTAATCCCAGGTCGGACTCCCTGCCGGTGCTGGGAAACGACCCTGGTTCGCTTTTATTATTCCGCTAAATTGATTTTGAATTTAGTTCAATGTTTATGGTCAAATGGTTGCGTTTTTGTGTCACCAGCCTTCGTGTGGAAATAGCTACAAATTCTTGTGCTCTCAAAGTATCTGATAGGTTGGCATAGGAATCAGTGCTGCCAGCTTAGCTTATTTCTGGCTAGATCTAGCACATTTGAAAATGGAATAGCTTATCGAATTCGCAATAAATGTAGCATATTTTTTATTTCATATCAAAAATTATATTTGTGACATAATCTTAATATTTTGTATGTTTAAATTATTTTACAGCAAATATCAGATTTCCTCTTCTTTCGAACGCGTTTTAGGTCAGATGATAGTAAAGAAAAAATGCACAACATGTCACAAAAATATTTTAGTCTTATTACAAAAAACTAAGATATATATTATGATTCTTTCGTTTGTATTTGAGTATTGGTTGTTTTTCGACATAGCTTTTATTTTTAGCTCATTTTTGGTTCAGAATCTAGTTTTGCGGGCACTAATCAACACTGACAAGAATAGCAACTGTCATCCCTTTGTCCCTCTTTCGCTCTTGCTGAAAGTTTTTTGAGGCCAGTCAACTAGGTGCGGCAACAATTTGTGTTTTGTCTACCTTATAAATCATTTGTGCTTCGATGCGTAAGCGACAGCACAGCCCCTACTTAGGTTCAGCTTCATAAGGGATAAGCCGTTGGGGCCAAAAATAAATACCTAGCATGCCCGAAACGAGGTAAAAATGAAAAGCACCCGAGAGTAATCCCCAATCGATTTTCAAGCCCATTCAATGAGTTTCCGGCCGCCATTTTGTGACTTAAAGGCGCCTCTTTGCGGCAACCTTTTCTCTCAATTTTTACCATTTTACCAGTTTTTTTTTTTTTGCATATTACTCATGCATATGCTTAGAACGCGCATCGGGCGAGAAGTAAGTGAGTTTATACATTTTTTTCGCCTTCTCCTTTTTTTTTTATTTATTTCATATCCATTAAGTTCAAAGCGAAATGTGTCAGAGAGAAGCAGTCTAATGTATTGGCTGCGTCCGGAACAGGGTCTGGGAGGGGGAAAGGGATTGGGGTAAGGGTACACAGAGAGAAAAATTATGTTCCAAAAACCAGAAAGAAGTCACAATAAATGAAAATTAAAAAATTCAAATTAAATTCGAGAATTTGGTTCTTGATTTAATAATTTCCACAATTTTCTTTGATTTGAGAATTTATTCGTGAATTGATTTTATTAAAAGCTAATAACAATCTATTTCCAAGAATGTTCAATATAGAATTGTTCCAGAATTCCGTATCTGATTTAAAAATTTACTTCCTGGCCGTAATTTGATTTGAGTATGATTTCAGCATTTTTTCTTGATTTTATCACGGTTTTTTTTTCTGTGTAGGGATGCGTGGCGGATTGCTCTCTGGGCACACATTGATGGCCTGGTTGCCTGCGTTGTTCTGTTCTGTGCTGTTCTGTTATGGTCTGGTCTGCTGTGGTCTGGTCTGGTCTGATGGCTTCAGACTTGAAATTTCAATTACTCAAGCAAATGATAAATGAACATGTTGGCCGCAAATTTTCTCGCCTTTTGTCTGCCCCGCATCCTGAGCATCCATTATGAAGACACACCGCAGAAATGCCGCCCACTAAGTGTGTGGGCGTGGCGCTCTCACATGTGTTCGAGTGTGTGTGAAAAAAGTGCAGCCTCTGAAATGATTGCGAAAAACTTGCGCCAACAGTTTGCTCTAACCAAATATGCAAAGCCTCTGGCCTCTAGCCTCTCTGTGTGGGGTCAACAATGTGGCAAGTGGGGAAAACGAGGAAAGGAGAAAAGTGACGTTGGGACTTGTGAGCTGGAAGAGTGTTTAATGCTATTTGCTGGCAAAGTTGTCGTGACTTTGCAGCTTTTAGAAGCAGCTGTTGGCAGCCAATTCTTTGGCTAGTCACGTTGGCATTCGCTTAATTAAGAGCTGAAATATGTGAGAGGCGCCCCCGAGTACTATGCATGCTTTAAATTAACTTAATTAAGTGACGCATCTGGCATGTCAACCGGGCATTACCTACTATATATATGTATATATGTGCAGGAATATTTACTCGACTGCTCAGTAATCCGTTCAAAAGTGTTTCGCACTCATTTCATTTGCCAGAGAGCAATCAATAGAAGAGGTGTTGCTTCCGCCCTACAATACGTCAATATGGCTTTGTCATTCAGTCAGCCAGTCAGTCAGTCAGCCATTCAGTCACTATAAACATGCATCGACATCAACTTAATTGCATTTCATTCATTGCTAAGCAGCAGCAGCTGCTTCAGCTACGAGTATTGCTTCTAGTGCCAAGGTGGCAATGGTGATTGGCATTGGAAATGGGAAATGGGAAAGGGAATGGCAAATGGGAAAGGGAGCTGTGGCAAATGGTGTGAAGTTTCATTTCGCTTCAGTTCCATCCATCGATGCGGGGCAAGCAGCTCAAAATAAAAAAAAAATAATACAAAAAAAGGCACACACAAAACTGAAATGCAACGCCAAAGCAAGAAGGAAGCAAGTTGAAGCCGAGCAGATGAAGGCTGGAGGAGGAGATGGGAGCTCTGGAATGCGAAGTGGGAGACCGAGACCAAGACCAAGACCGAGGCGGGGGAAGCTGCCACTCAGAAAGGCAGCCAACGGATGCCCGCAACACTCAGCAAACAATGGAAGCAATCGCTGAAAAAAGGGTTAAACATCAACATCACATTACGAATACGGAAAGTTCCTTTTTGTCTCGCTCACAATTTTTTGGTGGAAGTCAAGTTTTTGTGCGGAACTTTGGGAATGTTGAATGACTTGCAAACAATTTGAAAGCGATAGTCGAAATAACCAAAAAGAAAAATAAAATAATAAGAACATTAACTGTGAATTTGCATATGAGCAACATGACTTTCGACATTCTGTATATTCATCAGTAAAAACTAAAATAAGATTGAATTTTTATATTTCGGAATAAGAGCTTTTACTAATTTAAGCACTCAAAACAAGAACTAGCTTTGAACAAACAGTACAATAGAAAGATGCTTTCGATTTATAAATTGTATTTTAAATGCCTGAACTATCAAACAAATATTAATTGGCAACTTTTTTAACTAGAATTTCTGGTATTTCCTTCTATGGTTAATTTTTTTGTTGAACTGAATATTTCGAATATTTTAATTCAAAATGTGTTTCGTAATTTCGCAATTTATGTATTCATTATGTTTTGAGCCGAGTATTTGTAATGCTTTAATGCTAATCATTAAAAGTAAGCTTTATTAAGAACATAATAAGAATGTATTAATTATAGAACAGTTTGCTGCATTAACTATTAAAAAGTAGATATTTAAGTAGCGATTAGCAGCTGACCCTTTGGGATCATGAATTATGAAATTTCCTGCTCATTTTGCACTTATTATGATTGTTTTCTCATTTCCTAAAATACCCGGCTTAACCCATTGTAGCCCTCACTCAATCGCATCTCCTTCCGCCAATTTTCCTGCTCTCTTTTAACCACTTTCTCTCTGTTTGCTGCTCGTTGCTTTTGGCTTTCAGTGTTCGGTGTTGGCGGGAATAGCAAAAATTGAGACATCACCGACATTTTACCACACTGAGCGGAAATACTCGAGAGCGAAATCCGAGTAAAAAGTGAAAAGTTTTTTAATTGAATTGTATGCTGCAGAGCTTTGAATTTGGCTTGTTTTCTTTTTTTCCTCGTCGTCGATTTTTAGCGACATTGTCCATGTCGAGTGCTAGAGATGCAGCTAAAGTTTCAGCTTCTGTTTTGGCTTTTTGGCACGTTTCACTTGTTATTTAGCTACAGCCTCAGCTTCGGCTTCGTCTTTGGCTGCGGCTTCGGCTGCGGCTTCAGCTCCCATATCCCATTCTCGGTCGACTAAATGCGCGTGCTTAGATCCAAACAAGTAATGTAAACACTTACGACCACACAGCTGCTGCTGCTGCTCCTGGATGGGAATGGGGAAGATGGGAAATGGGTCTGAGATCGGCGGAATATGCCAAACATTGGCAGCGCTTCTGGGCTCTGCTTATGATTTTTTTGTTGCTTGCTTTGTTCCCTTCGTGGCTTTTATTAACACAAATATTAATTTTTGCGGCACTGCATGTGGCAGTCTTGTTTACACTGACGCCATCGGCAAGCTGCCATCTCATAGTCATCCCTGGCACGCCCAGCTCGTTTATGTTGCTGTTGCTTTTGTTGTTTGCGTGTATCTCATTAAAGTCAAAGGCGCCCAGCACGCACTTCAATTTGCATGAACAAAGCTTTGAGATGTCCCTTTTTGTTGTTGCCGTTGCTCGGACATAACAAGTTTCGTCTTGCCTTTGTGGCTATGGCTTTATTTTTTGGCCATTCTTTGTATAACTTAACACGGGGCTGGAGCAAGAAAATCTCATCATAAAACCGAATGCATTTGGGGGCCACCAGCAGCAGCAGCACTGAGCACTGAAAATAACGATGTCCATCAGCAGCACACAGCACAACAAAAAGAGAGAAGAAAACTTTACAGTAACGACAAATGCCATGGTGATTGAAAGCAGGGGGGAGGCGGGGAGGGAGGCATGTACTGAGAATGCCAATCACACCTGACCCAATTCAGCGATGATTTCGCTGAGCAGCTGATGCGAAGTGCGGCAATCCATCGATATGCACGAAGCTTCTGGGGAACAGCAAAAGGAGATGAGCACAACACAAGGTGGAGCAGCATTAAAGCCCAGCCTAAGAGTGGAAACCTTGAGCAACATAGTTAATAGTCAGGTGATGGCAAGGAAATGAGCTCAGCCTAAAAGTATGCACTTCAACGAAAATAGTTAAGGCTGCCAACTTCTGCTTTGCTTAGCTTGGAGAGTGTATAAACATGGTGTCATATACACGCAAATATAGGCAGCTGGAGGAACACTGAGGAAAAAGACAGGTTTATTAAATCCAGAACTTTCTTTTAAAAAATGTTATTTAAGTAAAACCACTTTTAAAACCTCATGCTTTTAATTTTCTATACTGAATTGTTGTATTTCAATTTTGCAGTATAGTTTCTGAGCTAAATGCCTAAATTAAATAAATAAAAAAGGACTAAAACTATGAATGTTAATCTGATAAATTTTATGTTCTTAATATATGAATATAATTCTCAAAGTTCCGAATATGCATAAATATATTTAGTATGTATAGAAATAGAATCTATGGAGAAATTCTAATATTATTACAAATATTTACAATACAAGGTTGGAAAAGCAAATGTTATTTTTTTTCCAACATGCAGCCGGTTATACACAAATTAGTGAAAATGTATATATTTCATTATTATAATAATATTCATTCATTAAAATTTGACTACTATGTTTGTCCTTTGTCATTTTTAACTCGACATTTTAGTAAGGAGTTGTAAAAATGTCGATGAAAATAAACGAACCCAAAATAGATTTTATCATTTTCTTTTTTTATTTTGAATCAATAGATTATGAAATTCCTATATACATCATTTCAATAACTTGCACTTAAAATTATTGTTTCACAGAAGGCTGCTTTCATGGTTTGACTTGAATTTAATATTGCACGTCGTCGTTTTGACGAAGGCTGTCGTTTCTGGGTATTTAATTTTTTTCTTGGTTCTTTTTTATCAAATATGCTTAAAGTGAAGAAGCGTGTAAGAAATATAAAAATTAATAATTTCTTATCTTTTAGTAATATTTGTGGTCTTAAAAATACTACATACATATTATTCTCTTATTAATATGTATACTAAATATTTTCTTATTATTAGTATTACTTCAAGAATTTTCACGTTCTCCACGCACTCTTTTTTTTATCAGTGTATGTTGTTTTTTTTATGTTCGTGTATACAGTTTCTTATTATTGCTGCAAGGCCGAGCGAGGCAGGGCTTCATCTCGGAATTGCTCTTGGCACACACTCCTGGCCAGAGGAATGTATTGTGCTGCGGCAGCTCGGCAATCTCAGCAGGCGGTCCAGGACACATACTCGTACTCCTTGCTGCTCATAGGGGATGGAGGGGAGGGGAAGGAGGTTGGAGGCATGCGGTTTGTTGCACGCCTGACTGCTTGCTTGCCACGTTGGTTGCATCCTTTTTGCCAGCCTGCTTTTTGCTTTGGTATTTCCTGCAGGCAGCATTTGAAACGCATTTTTGCCATTTTCCAGTTGCCATTTTCGCATTTTCATCTTTCCATTTTCCATTTTCCAGTTGGCGCACGTTAGTTTGCCATGCGATTGCTTGGCAAATATTTTCTTAATTAGTTGGCAGGAAAACTTCACTTTTTGCCGCTTTTTTGCCACCGCCAGCCTCGCTGCTGACCAACTGTCAAGTGTGAAAAATTGCAACTCAAATTGCTGTACAAAATGGCTTTAAGAGCTCGTTAAAAGTCACGCAGCGAATTGTTTAATTTATGCGTACGAAAAACAGAAATTATATTAATTACGCCTGCAACGAACAGCGGCACGAACAACCATTGCAGCTGCAACAACGACAGCAACAAAAGCAACAAAAGTCACGATAACAACACGCACAACTCGACGCGACCCTCAAGCAACTTTCTCCCCCCAAGTGCGACGTAAAAAAATGCATAAAATTTGCATGTCAAAAGTGCGTCTTCTCCACTCTGGCAAATTCCCGCAGCGTTTGGCAGCTGATCCCCAAGCTGCCTCACTTCGTGGCGCGTTGTTAGCAAAGCATTCTGGGGGTTTTCTGACTTAACTACAAGCGCTAAAAATTTTGCAATCAACATAACAATTATGTGGCATGGAGTTGGAGGGCCAACAACAGATTGTCAAATTGCTAAACGGAAACAAGTCGCAGCACACAGATTTGTCTTCGCTTGTTTGCATATTAAAAATTCCCCCGTGCCGCAGCGTTTTAATAGTGCATTTAAAAAATGTTTTTAAAGCCCACGCAGCTAATTACGTGGGCTGTTTATACGATTCACAAACGATTCACGATTCACGATTCACGATCCACGATTCTCGTGGTGTTTAATGCCGTCGCATAAATGTCGAAATGCTGCGGCTGCCTTGCCACATGTTTGGTTTTTATGTGGATAAAGGGACGAGAACGGAGATGGGGATGGGAAGAGGGACGGGAAGAGGGACTCTGCCTCATTGTCTCGTCTGGCTGCCTTCCGTCTAAACATGATAAGCGAAATGTGCGCAACACGCACAGCAAATGTCAAAGCGTATTTAATGAGCAGCTTCTCTCTCTCTCTCTCGCTCTCGCTCTCGCTCCCCCTCGACCGCGAATGTTTGTTGCGATTTTCTGTGAAAATCACAAAATCAGTTGGCAAGAAATCAGATTGTGGTTGGGGCGTTGGGGCGATGGGCAAACCGCGGCGGCGACAAGGCAACATCGACAATGTTGTGGCAAGCGCTGATGTTGCGCCACAGTCTGTGAGGAGGAGGAGGAGGAGACGGGGGAGGCAGGGTCGTGTCGGCATGGCGACAACACAACGCACTGTGGATGAAGTTGAAGCCAAGAGCCAAGAGCCAACGCCAAAGCATATGCCACGATGCGTGTCAGCGTCTGACGAAGACGTTGCTGTATTCACATCGAGCGTGGCAGACACAGACATGGCAGTATTTGGAGCAGGAGACGCCACCGTGTGACGGAGTCTATGCCAAGACGTTGACAGCAACAAGGTGGCATAAACAATGTGCTCGGCCACATGCCAAGCGAAACAAATTGTTCAGGTTGTGTGTGTGAGGTCTTGGCTAGATAATGTCATCAGGCGAATACTCAATACGATATTTGAGCAATGCGACCTTGAACCGAGACTGAGTGAACAGCAAATTAGTGGGTTGATGACAATGTTTTTACCTGCTGTAATGGAATCCCATAAAACAATGCGAAATGCCGCTTAACATGCACCCACAGAAAATACCCAAATTCTCAGACAGCCGATTACATGCCACATTTTATTGCAACCGAGAGGAGAACAAAAAAGGGGTTTCATAACTTTTTTATGCATGCCGAAAATTCGGGTTTGTCTCTAGATGTTTTTGTGGGCTACTCCCAAGCACATTTCGCTTAACCGCAAGACTTTTCATTAGTGCAAGTGCTGCACACACTCCACACACACACGCACACACACTCGACAAAAACACACACATTCATATTGCAGAACGTGCCAAAAAGCATTGCATAAGCGCAGGCGGACGACATGGCAAAAATAAATAAGGTAAAGCGCAATGGCGAGCACAATATTTCTCTTTTTTCGCTCCCTGCATCCCAGAACGACAAACAAATCTGAACCATTGTTGAGTTTGCCGTTGACAGCAGAAAAGATGGGGAACTTTAAATACTCTTACAGTCAATAGCATTGAATCAGAGTAAATAATCATTGCAATCAAATTACTTGTACTTCACTTGATGAGCAACCAAGTGCAGCTATTGGCAGCTGGCAAGCTTCTTAGTATGCAAAACACGAGTAACAAGCAAAAAATCTGCATTCTGCAGTATGCTCGACTCTGCGATACTCGCTAGCTATTTTAAAAAATAAAAACGATATAAGCAAAGTTTTAAAAATTCATGATTACATTTTAGTTATACATAAAACGGTTAAGAACTTTTTTATAAAATTAACATATCAGTTACAAATATACAAATATAGCCATATAATTTAACATATTTGCTGAATTATACAGTACAAGTTCAAAGAAAACATTATTCATAATAGTTTAAAGCAGTACTTGAAAAATCTACGAAGCATTCGAATACTTAAGCAGGACATCTTCATAATAATCTTAATAATGTAATAAGTTATAAAAAGAAATATTATTTAACGGAATTTTGAAATGTCATTAACGGAAAAAATAATATAATAAATTAAATACATAAACAAATCAAACTGTTAAGAGCAGGGTTTCAAAATGTTTGCACTGCAATCGTATGTTCATAAACACAGAAAACTATGGCTAGGCCATTTAACATAATGTTTAAAATTAATGTTAACATAACACTTGAAATAGATGAACAGTAATACTTAATAACATATTGAAAAGTTAACGTTAACTTCAAATGTTTCGTCCTAAAACCTTCAATCTTAAAAGCTAAACTAAAATAGAGATATTATTATCATTAAAACATGCTGGATCAAAATATTAATGGAGGCAGATATATCCACTTCTGGCTGTTAATGATACAATATAAAAAGACAGAAAAACCCTTGGTTAGAGTATCGAAATAAATGTGTGACTACAGCTGGCTGGCATTGGAATTGCAATGCGTTTAGCAATCAACTCACGAGTCTGCAGTAGAAGTCGCTATCACAGCACAGTCTCTGCTGTCTGTCCCCTCTTCTTTATCCTGCTGCTGTCGAAGCACTGTCGCTTGGCATTGCGCATACGCCGTGTTGCACATGTCGACTGCTGCAGCGAGCAAACAGTAGGCGAGGCAAGCATCTATGGGGCGTGTGTTAATAATGCGTGACATAAACTGAAGCTCAGAAGCAGTTTCCCAGTTGGCTGACTGCTCGATGCTCGATACTCGATGCGACATACGACGTAGACGTGGACGTGACAAAACGAATCGAGTTGACTTGAGTTGAGTTGAGGATTTTAAGTGACAGGACGCAACCGAAGTTAAAGAAGCGACATTGTCATTGTTTTATTGACATCCCAACACACACACACACACATGTGGACACTCAAATATTATATGCATATAGAGTCGTTGTTTACGCCTCGCTGCTTTCCACATTTAAATTTCTGCCTTTAAAATATGCAAATAAATGTGTTCAAGGATTCAAAACTCTCCCTCGCTGTCCCTTTCGCTCTGCATAATGTGGCTGTGTGAATGTGAGAGAATTTCAATTTCCGCCATCGCACACACAGAGCACAGTGATAGAGAGAAGTATGTGTATACTAAGCACACTGCCAATTGCCGCCAATCAAAAGAAAACCAAAGTCGAAGGACGCTGCTGGCAACGCGTTGCTGATTTTTGAGGAAATTAAATGAAATTGATTTTAACCCCAAGTGTGAGAGTTTGTCTCTGTGTGTGTGTGGCGTATCCATTGGGGCATGCAAAATTACTTTGTGTGTATATTTTATTTCACTATTTAAATATGCGAATAACATTTTAAATTGAAATTGACATTCAAGGCAATCACAACACAACGAGCGGGACATAGCAGCAAAAGAGATAACAAGTGTGAGCGAAACTTGTTCAGTAGCTGGCTGCATTTAAGCCGCTGTCCTTTGCAGCGCTTAATCCCTTTAAAAATAATTACAAACTGCAATTATTAGCCCCGAATGGGGGCGGACGATATAGAAAACGCGATGCCAAAGCAAATCCAATTAAGTGAAAAGCAAGTGTAAGCCGAAGATTTTCCTGCTCCTGCTCCTGCTCCTCTTTCTGCTGCTGTACAGTTAATGCGCGCTAAATGCCGAGAACTTTGCCGGGAAAATTGCAGTTGCTCCTGCAACTGACACGTCTTGCACCTGCTGACGATATTTCCAGGACATCTTCGTTTTTCTTTGTTCATTTGGCAAACTTTGCATTTTTATTTTATTTGCTGCTCGACAATAAAGCATGAAATTAAATTGGCTACAGCAATAATAATAATAACACTGCCAACAAAGACAAGCAGGCGGAGGAGTATCTGAGGCATCCATGTCCACAGGACTCTTTGCTGCTGCTGTAAGTAGCTTTTGCGTTTTGTTATTGCTGTCATCAGAGCAGCTGGAAACAGCTGGCAGGACTAAAACTTGCTGGCTGGACAGAAGGAGAGACGGACAGACAGGCTTCTCGAATTGGTCTTTGGTGTGGCTTACTTTTACCTGATGTTCGCTACTGTTCTCTGTGTATTGTCCTTGCTGCTCCTTTGCTGTTGCTTCGGGCTGCACTGAACGAAGGCAGAAAGAGCAATGCGAGGGCGGCGTAAGCCCACTGAGAACGGTCCAATAAAGCATATTAAATAGTTTGTATTTATATACATACATATATAACAAAATTGATTACATGCATTTCCGTTTGGTTATTTCTTCGTCTCTCATTTTCATTAATGGAGCTTCTCATCTACTCGATTCTTTTTTTTTTACTAGTACTTGCTATCGCATATTTTATATCGACATTTTGCCAATCGATATTTAGTTTCTAAGTAGTACTTCATATCGCTTATCGATACCAAGTCAATCTTAATTTTCTTTGTTTGAAATTCAAATGAAATGTCAAACCCACTGCCAAGTCTTTAATCAATTTTTGTATTTTAGCAAACTCTTGATACTTCCCTTGTTTTTGTGTGAGCCTGAAAACACTGCGGCATGTAATGAAAGTGAAAAACTGTTGCAGGTGAATGTCCATTCGGTCCTTGTAGTCGGGCAAAAACTATTTCAATTGAGGTAGAAAATGAACGACAAGGACACGGCGGCATTTTCATTTCTCTTCCAACCATTACAACTTTTTTCTGTCCTGCCTGTGTGTGTGTGTGAATTGCAGCAGAGATTCACAGAGAATTCATTCGTTTCTTTTTTTGTGTGTGTTTGCTGTTTAAATTGCAGCATGAAAAGAATTTTTGCGTTCACATTTCAGCTCTCATCTTTCTTTGATTTTGGTTTTGTGTTTTCATTTTGTTTTCTCTGTCAAGTGTGGCAAGTCGAGGCGGCAAGCTCTTCACTTGAACAGTTTGTATACCTTTGGCATTGATAGCCCCCTCTTCCCCTTCCACACTCTAAGTGAGATTCAGCTTCATTCGCATGACATTTGAACCAATAACGATTTGTTAGCTTATTTTCCTCTCTGTCTTTCTCTCAGTGTTGACGTTAGTTTGTGTCTGCTTTTGTGTGCCGCATTATGTGTGAGCATGTGCTAAGCTCTAGGCCAGGCATGACTAAGCTGTGCAACAGCTGTTTTTGGCCCAAAAAAAAGTAGAAAAGCAGTTGTCATAGCAGCAGGCAACTACCTGAAGTTTTCGCCTATAAAAGCCTTAGTGAAGTGCCAAAGAACCAACAAACATTCAGCAGCATGCAGTCCAATTGTATGTGCCTTTTGGCCACAACTCTGTTGCTACTCAGCTTGCAGCAAGTCTTTGGCCAAAACGCAACTACCAATTATTATTGCCAGACAGGCTTGTGTCCGCCACTCAAAAAGCACATTGCCTGCAGGAATAATGGCGTGAGTATGAACTTAGGATCAACTAAGATCACTTGGCTGATCACTTGATCTATTTCAAAGGAGTTGGCGAGAACTTGTCCAAACAATGCTCAGCTGCTGAACATCAGCGAGCATCAGCAGCTCATTCTCAACCAGCACAATCAGCAGCGCCATCTGTTGGCCAGTGGCAAAGTGCTGAACTTGCCGCAACCCGACAAAATGGCCACGATGCAGTGGAGCGATGAGTTGGAACAGTTGGCCACACTGAACGTGAAACAGTGTGCATTGATCTATGACGCGTGTCACAATACACTGGAATTTCAGAATTCGGGACAGAATTTGGCATTGCAGAACATTAGCACTGCGGTTGAGGTCACCGATGAGGAGCTGCTGAAGAGCAACATCGAACGCTGGTGGGATCAGTTCAAGAACGTCACGCAGGACAACATCGAAAGCTATCCCAAGGAACCAAAGATCAGCGAGTGCGTCAATTTATTTTGATCTTGATCCTTTTGGTATTATTATCACTTTAATCGTTTAGCTACTTTCGCAACTTTGCTGTGATGGCCCGGGACAACAACACGTTTGTGGGCTGTGCTGCCATCAAGTATACGAAGGGTGTGCTGCAGCACTTTCTGCTGGCCTGCAACTATGCCAGCAATCCTGTGCCCGAGCATGCCGTATACCGCATCAAGAGTCGCGGCTGCCAGAACGGCTACGACAGATACTTCCCGGCACTTTGCAAGGCCGGCGAACAGTATCGAGACATTGAGCCGCTGGAGCCCAACAAGTGGACCAAATAGTTGAAATATCATAATGCATTCACAATCTGTCCATAGATATCTGTTCGGAATATTCATTGATAGTTGAAGTCACCAATCCTTTGGTGGTTTAGCAACGTCTTTCTATATATATTTATGTTTATGCATGAAAAGTATTTATAAACAAATAAAGAACGGCTACAAATTTAACATGTCACAATCATATATCATCGGCATTATGACAAGCCAGCTGCATATGGAGCATGAGAGTGTGTAAAAAGGGGAAGGAGGAGCAGAGGCAGCTCATCATAAGACGAGATGAGCTGCCCATCATGCCATTATGCTGCCATCATCATCATCACCATCAGCAAGAACATTTCGTAGACAGCAGGCTAAAATATGATACTCGTTGTTGCCCGAGTCTCACGGCGACTCTGGCGACGACGTCGACAAGTTGGCATCTAATTTTAACGTCAATATACGAAACGTAAAAACGTGTCTTCATCAACGCGTCACGGCTCGTAATCTGCCTCCCTCTCACTCTCTCTCACTCTATTTCGTCTCTCTCTTAGTTTTGCCCCCACACACTTTTAAGTGCCTATTAATAATGTTGGCCTAGCTGAGGCAATTTTTTTCCTCGTCGTCTTCTGGTTTTGCTTTATTTTTAGTGCATAGTACATCGTTAGCATCCTCCGGCGTTCGTCGTCTTCCTCTTCCTCTTCCTCATCTTCTTCTGCGTTTAATATGCCGTTATGTCGTCAAAATCCCGGGATCATTAAAAACAAAAGCAAAAGCCAGAGCGCTCCAAAAAGTGATTCTATTTGTGCTTTTGTCACATTTACAGATAATTAATAGACACCCCCTAATGGCTGTCACATAAAATATGATCAAATTAAATACAGGTAGCGCAGTGTACACTGTACATCACACAGAATAAAATTCGCAAATGCATGCATAAATTAGTTTTGTTGTAAATTTCATAAAATTATTCGCTCTCCTCGTTAATTGTGTTGTAAATTTCACTTGTTCATTTAGCCACAAAAAAAATTGTAATAATAACAAGCGCATAATTTGTGATGGCGACGGGCTCATTAAAACGCATGTATTATCATGGCCAGCATATTTTATGATGTGCATAAGCATATAAGAGCAATAAAAATATTTAGTATAAATCATATTGATCGGCATAGCCAGTTTTTGGTTTCATACTTTTAGACGGTGACGCTAGAATGCCGTAAAACATTAAAGTATTTTACGTAAATGCTCACATTAAAAATAAATAAAAAATGTATCCGAGAAGCCATAAAAATAAAGACAACCATGCTTAATTTATTTGTTTTTTTCCGTTGAGATATTTATAGCAATTATGTTAACTCAATATATTTGGCTGAAATAAAGTGTAGTATTTAATAAGTAACCAAAAACAATTTGGAATTTTATGAGTATTTTGAAAAATGAAAATAAGGTCAAACAATGCATTATTTATTTGTTTTTTTTTTTTTTAAGAAATTTATCGAATTTAACTTAAAGTCTTTTACCCAAATAATGTTGCATATCTTTTAACAAATAGCCGAAATCAATTTGGTATTTAATGTTCAAAATCGTAGTCAAATAAATGCAGGGTATTCTTTAGTCATGCCCTGCAACCACCCACTACTATAATATTTAAATAATAAAGTCAAATTGTGTGTGGCATAGCGCCCACATTTAATGTCTAGCGTATATTTATAACATTATAATGGGGCTCCCTTGACGCCCCTTCATACATTTCATTGTGGACGTGATATTTGTTTGGGGGTCTTTGGGCTCGAAAAAAGCTAATAAAATCGAAATTAATGCGCGAATTATGGCAAAACAAAATATGGCAATGGTGGATGTTGCGTCAAATGTGGCCAGTCAGTTTAAATAAAGTTAGTATAATATTCTATCGAAATGAGCATAAATTAGAGAAGTGTGTGCACAGAGCTGAGAACAAAGCATGCATGATTTAGTGGCGTCATAGCGAACGCCATTTGAATGTTTAATGAGCACTCAAATGTGTCAACAGGCTAAATGAAAATTTATTTAATTATGGGCCAGATGGACGAGCCATCTCTTGGTGTCTTGATAGGCACACACACTTGGCGAAATGAAAAGTGAGACATCATAACTTTTAAGCTAACAACGCAATGAATGTGTATCTTTGCATCTTTGAAGTTGTCATCGTCTAAAAAGGCAATCAAAAGTTGCCCAAAACAAAATTTTTGGTGAAGCCAACAAAACTTTTGATTTATGAAATGCGCGCTAAAAATACAAATACCATTTGATGACATTTGTTGTCATTGTTGTTATACAAATTCCCGAACAAGTCCAATAAAAAGCGTAAGGGTCTTTGATTTATCATCCAACTGGAATTCCCAGAATGCTGCTGACATTAAAGCGGCCACAAATGTGCTTTGACCGGCGCCGTCGCCCAACACAAAAAACAAATCTCATATAAGGCATAATAAATAAGCCAGAATGTAGGTTGGAATGATCTGCAAAAGGATTGTCTTGAACTTTTTGGCAAATGCAAATTACCAAAGAAATTTGCCCAACCACAAAAGCATAAAATAAAACAACACCACATAACATAACATTTGGGGACCACAAAACTTGCTCATTTATTTGATGGGCCCAACGCTTTAAGTTATTTCTCTTCATTATATTTTATATGCAGGGCATTTGGCAATCAGCGCAAATGTTACGTTTGTTTGCACATACTATTAGATGTGTGCATATGTGTGTGAAATGTATGCGCAAAATGTCAAATGGTCGCACAAAGCTGGCCATCACACATACGATCCGTGGTACCGAGGCCCTTCGACTGTCGCCCGCTCATTTGCAGTTCGTCAGTTCATTTGTGGGGGCTTAGAGCGCACAGTTCATTAGCGCCAGAGCGGCCAAAACTTGCCTTATTAATCCTCAACGGAGCAGAGGCCAAGACCCCGCTAAGGCAAATGTCCGACAGCCGCTTGACGACTGTCGACAGTTATCATTAGGTTCTGGCATAAACAGCAAATTAAGTTTTACTGTTGCACACACACACTCTCATCTATTTGGCACTCGTCTCCTGGCAGTTGGCAGTTTGGTTAGTCCTGTTATCGTAGTTTGTGGGTAGCAAATTAAAGGAGAGTCCTGTGTGTAGGACGCGTATAATTTCAGTGCCTCCTATTGACATTTGATTGTTTGTAATGAGGCTCGCCACGCGCATGAATAAAACATTGCCTATGGAGCTTACTAAAATTCCAATTGAACCATTTGCAATGAACCACAATTCACTCGAATTGCGTTCAATAATGTATTCTAACATATAATTTAAACAAAAATCAATTTGTGGCAATTAAAATCACTTATTAAATATCTATTTATATTCTTTGCATTTTTAATTAATATTGATATTAGCGGATGACTGCTAAATTAATTTCTGTTGTATACCTCATATTAAATTAATACTACTTAATTATATAACATTTCACAGAACTCAAAAATTTAACTAATTATTTTAAAATTGAAAAAAAAATTATTTTCATTTATTGATTTATAAAAGTTGGATCAACTTTTTTCCAATATATAATTTGAAATGAGCGACAATTAAAAACACAATAATTAAATGCCTATTTATATGAACATTATTTTCGTTAAGCTTCGAGCTAATAAAAATTTGGCCGTTAAATGATATTCTCTTAAATTCTTAATATTTGTATTATATAAATATTTATTATTGTAGTTTATTTCAGCAAAACTAATGCTCCAATTTTATTAGAACGCTTTTTCATTAATTATCAAATTGATTTCAATTTTATTTATTTATAGTAGTGCGACAATTAAAAACACTAATTAACTATCTATTTATGTATCTATCACATTGCAGTCAAATGTTTTCAGGATCAATATAATTCACATGAGCAACAATTAAAAACACGAATTGAATATCTATTTATGTGGTATTTATTTTCGCTACACTTCAAATTATCGATTTTATGTTTAACTCCAGAAATTATGTTAAAATTATTTCACATCATTATTGTAGTTTGCTATCGCATTATAAATATGCCCTCGCTTTCGTCTGGTTTGGAGTTGAATTAATTATTATTGATTAAAACGATTGATCACATTAAAGTCATATATTGTCAGTATTAATGCACAATTAACGAAATATCTACTTATATGGTATTTATTTTCATTAAATTTCCAATTAACATCATTTAATTCGTTAAACGATTTTCGCTTTAGTGCTTGACTTGAGTACGATTCTATTGTCTGATCGCGTCGTCAGTTTGAGTTATGTTTGACTCGCCTTCCCTGATTCATTTGGACGGATTGCTGTTGTTGTTGTTGCTCGAGTGCTGCTGGCGCCAATTGTGCGGCAAACATAATTCAATTAACGCCTGGTCAGTGGATTGGCAGCAAACACAAACACAAACACAAACAGGCACATGCACAAAAACTCAAACACACAATGCTCAACTCTACACAACACACTCGCTGCCCTTTTGGGCCAATGGCCGGGCTAACTAACTGTTTGACTGACTGACGGACTGACTGACTGATTGACTGACTGACTGACGCTCAATCTCAGAGAACTGGGCGCAGGCCTTTGCCCGGCTGGATGGCCATGCAAATGGCCGGAAAGTGGCGTTTTACAATTTTGCAATTTCCGCCGCCGCACAACATCAAACAGAAAACAGAAACACACAGCGAACTCTTGACGCATTTGCCTCACCCTCTCTCTATCTCTCTCACTCACTCTCAGCCTGTCTCTCTCTATGAATTGTGTAAATATTTTTGTTACAAATTGTGAACTTCACGCCTCGCAATATATTAAATATGAGTGTGTTTTTTCGAGAGTATTTATGCTTGTTAAATTGAATGAAAACATGGCACGAATTTCGGAAATAATGCGATTAGAATCTATTTTATTTTTTGCGCTTGATTTGCCGCAGCTGACAATCGATGGTTAATTGAAAGCGAAATAATTTTAAATTATAATAATTGTCAGTTGTTGTCGCTCGTCATGCGAATATCGAATTTAAATACATGACCATTTGGGTTCGTCTCGATTCACTTTCATGCACGGATAATTGCAAAAACTAATTAACATCGCATAGATGGCATGTCAGGAAATAATTGTTGCTCAAAATAAATACGACAAAAGTACATTAATAAACAAACAATACAGAGAAAGCATATTTACAATGATGTGTGTTGGCTTTAAACTCAACATGCAATGAAGCTACAACAAGCAGCGAGTCCTGCCTGAATTGGGGGCGTGGCGCAGTGCGCCTTAACGTTCACTTCCGTTTCCGTTCCGTATCGTTTCGTGCACTGCCTGTGCCGCATTATTCACATGTTGTCGTGTTGTTGTGACCAGTTCTCTGTTGCATGCACTTAATAACTCGAGTCAAGCTCTCTCCGCTATTCGCTCTCTCTCTCTGTCTCTGTGACTGGTCATCGACATCAGCGACCCCATCAAGTGAGAGACAATGCGTGGAGTCCGTTGTAAATATGCATATTTAATCAGGTGCCAGGTTCCTGGAAATGTTTGGCCTATTGATTTTCCGCCTTATTTGCACACCTGTGACACATTTATGCAGCCAATTAACTGCAACATAATATCAAATATCTCATTTCTTTTCCCTGAGCACCTTCCTTGAGTTTTGCATGCAAATTGAAGCTGCTTCACTGTGACCCACATACAATCTCCTACGAGAACTTTGCTTAACAATCTTCCTCTCTGTCATTGTTATCGAGCAGAGACTGAGAGGGATTGAGGGACACACAACTTCAATTACAATTTGATTTGCAAATGACAAGCGAACTCCCGAGTTGCAAAGTGAAATCTGTAAAGTTGACAAAATGCGTAAAGTGGATATACATTTCGAGATGACTTCCAACTTGAAATGTTTGCTTTAAAATGTTTGTTATCAAATACGTGAAGCGTGCCGTCTAGACGCCATAATGAAGCCAGTTGTTATTACTTTGTAATTTTCATGTAATGAAAGGCAAATTCTGACCTAAGCAAATATAACAATGCACAGCATTATGCTTTTTTTAATAACTTAATGCGTTTAACCCACAAGCTGGGCTCAAAAACAAATGACGCAGCATTACAAAGAGGTTAAGTGTAGTTGGCATTAATTAAAAACATTGTATTTGTACAAATTAAATTGTTAGTCTTTAAAAGCAAATATTACAATGCACAGCTTTTTGTTCTTATGAATAACTTCATGCGCTCAACCTACGAGCTGCGTTGGAATTTATTTCAGGCTTAAAAATAAATGACTCGGCATTAGAACAAAGGTTAAGGATAGTTGGAATTTAAGTATATTTAAGTACTTACAAGACTATTTCAAGAATTACACAGAAATTTAAGCTGGCAATAATTAAAAGATATTTGTTGTCTACAAATAAAATTCATTGGCGTTTATTAAAATATGTTTATTTATACACGAGAAAAATGTAATTGGTTTGGTGATTCCTTAAAATATTAGTTAAGTTTTTTAAAAGAAAGTTAAGTGTAGTTGGCATTAACTAAAAATATTTATTTTAGTAATTGGCATGGTCTGGAAAACTAAAATAAAAACATAATAAGGAAAACTAATTTGTGTTTGTCTTAAAATTTGCTTTTATTTTTTTTCTATTCATTGTCGACATAAATTAAAATACATGTTCAACAAAGGTTAAGTGCGGTTGGCATTAATTAAAATATATTTAATTTCTACAAATTAAACTCAACCGCTTTAAGTTCGTGCGCGCTTTAAGCACTTGATATGCCAGTTGGCAATAAAAATGTGCAACATTAAATGGGCGTTGCACATAAATAAAAAGTGCTGAAAATTGGGTTAAAAATTAACTACGCCAAATTTAAATCAACTGCGTGGGGCCCGCAGGAGTGCAGGACTCCTGTCAGCGACTCCCGTTGCCGTCGGGACTCGTAAAAAATCGCCTTGCTGGCGATGTTGATGTCGATGCCAATGCCGTGGCCATTGCTGTTGCCATCGCCGTTGCCGTGGCCAATGGTTGCTTGCCTGCCTGCCTGCAGGCCGTAAATAAAGCCCCACAAACATTAATAACTCCCATTGGGTGTGTTAACAGGCAATGACCAAAAGAGGGCAGGCCTGGCATGGATTTGGTCTACGCTTTTGTTGCCGCTGCTGTTTCCCCTTCTCCACATTTCCTTCCCTTCCTTGCTCTGCATAAATTGCACTGAAAATGGGCACAGAAATAACTGGTCATGTTGCCGATGTCGTTGTTGCTGTTGCTGTGTCTATGAAAAACGATGTGCAACAAAAGTAACAAGCAAAGAGCGGGTTTAAAAACGTTGCGCATACGTCAGGTGCGCCCGTGAGGCAAAGGCAACGGCAACAGTAACGAGTGTAATGCATGTAAGACAATCATTTTGACAAGGCAACGGCAACAGCAAAAGCACAGTGTTTACATTGTGGCACGCCCAGCAACCTAGACACTGTCTGCCAGCGATCCTTGTTGCCTCCTTCCGGCTGCCACGAGGAGTTACTCATTGGCCTCGTCGCTCGCCTGGCTGCCTTTTGATTATTATGCACTTTGATACTTATCTTTAATTGTGGTAACATTTTCCCTGAAAGCAGCTGAAAGCGTTGCCACTTTTCTCTGCTCTGTGCTCTCTGCTCGCTTCACTTTCCTTTTTTTTATTTCACGCTACACTTCACTGAAATTCATTTCTCGGTGCTCCAATTTATTTTTGCTCGTCTCGAAATTTACCTAACAATTTTCCACAATCTCTACTGACAGCCTGGCATCAGTTGCCATATTAATTTGCAGATAAATTGCGCTGGAAATTGCTGTGGCCTAGTTTGCAGAACTACGATTATTATTTGTTGCCCATCAAATATTTACTAAAGAGTATTTTAAATGTGTTGTAATTAATACAAAATTGCCTCAGGTTATTTACATTCACTTTATGCGTTTGCATTCTTTTTTTTGCCTTTCACTCTCGTGGTCGTAGTCGTTTTGAGTTTGCTTTTTAAATATTGAAGACCATTAAACAGACAGACCTGAACCCACACACACACACACCCATTTACCATACATAATGGCAGCTATTGTTGTCGGCAGACAGCGTCGACTAAGTGCTGAGTTCACAGTTGGGGCAAGGACGAGACTTTGCCTCCCCAAGCTACCTTTTGTGAGGTACGCATTGTGTTGTCGTTAGACGTCTGCAACGGATGCCAAAGCTAATTTTGCGTAAAATGAGTCCCCAAGCAATGCGCCAATGATTCATTATCCTGGACCAGAGAGTCCAGTCTAAGCCACAAGCTGCATATGCAAATGAGCCATGAGTGCGGCTTTCTGTTTCCTGACTCTCTAGGCCATCGATGGGCCGTAAACCGAATCAATCATAAATGTCAACTGTGTCGTATGCGTAATATTCGAGCTGCTTTTGTGTTAATTCCCAAGGCGCATGTTTGACAGCAGATTTAATTGATTTATAGCTGCAATGAAATCTGCGTTCGCCTACAATACAAATATATGACGTATACGCCGCGTGGCTTTTAATTGCCATGTGAGTGCTGGCATTTTGCCTTTAATTACAATGCTGTATTGCTTTGACCTTTGCCAGCATATCAATTACTTTTTAGCTGTATGGATTCTACACTGAATAAATAAATAATAAAAAACGCAATTTTTCTAGTCTGCTTTAAGGCGTCTTAAAGTCAACTGTCAACCGGCGAGAGGCCTGCAATTTGAATAGACTTTCTCGCATTTCCATTTGTAAAGCGGTCGAGTTGATTACGTAGGCGCAATGCCAGTTATTTGCTGTTTTATAAAAGCAATACGCATATGCCAAACAGCTCTTGCCGTACTCGTATATGCATTCACTTCGCTGCAGTCAATGTTTGCCTGCCTTCCGCATTCTCTCTCTCCTGCTCGCCTGGAAAATTTAAATGCTATCAAAGGTGCTTGTAGTGCTTCTGGCCTGGGCCACTCTTAAAGTTGCATGGAATTTACTACGAGAGCTTTTTGCCAACCTGAGCTGAGGCTCGTTCGTTGGCTAAACGACACTTGGCTGCTTGAGTAAACACGAGGCAGGCACAAATTTGATTGGCAACCAGCTTCAACCAGAACTGACCTCAAATTTAAATGTGAAAGCATTTGAAACGTAAATGCATTTTCAATTTGTGGTGATGACTTTTTAAAGTGCCTTGCACTTAATGGAGCTCTCACTCATTTGAATGTTTTTTCTTAATTTACTCCCAAATTGCCGGTTGGTTGTGCACAAATTGTGCAAAAATGCAATTCCATATGCTTGTTTGTTGCCTTTGCTGGATTTGCAATTGAAACACAACAAATTTGTTGTTAAAACTTTTGTCGGTTCTTCGCCTGCTATTGTTGGCCTCGCATTACTTCAGCTCTAAAAAACTTTCAGTCGCTTTTACCCTTTTACGACGACGCCTCTCAATTTGACATGACCAACTTTATGAGCCTCACAATTCGACAGTCTCTTTTATACATTTTTTAGCACTCTCCGGAAATGAAATTTTGTGTTAACAGCAAAAGGCGCATTGCGTTTGTTTTCATTTTCGTCATAGACGCGTCGAGTAATTAGAAAATTAGCCCCTGCCAGCGGGCCATAAATGAAGTGCAGACCAACTGAAAGCACAACAAAAGTTCTCTACAACTGGCACACTTCATGAGAGGCAACACTCGAGCAGCCAGCGAGGCACATGCAGCTGCCACAGCACAATTAGTTTGTCATTTGCTCGGTTTTAAAGAGCGAGAGAGCGAAGGGAGTTTGATGTGCCTGAGTGTCAGTTGTGTCCTGCTTATAATTAAAGTACAATTAGCAAGTATTAAGGTGCAGTTATGGCCATTGCCACTTCCTGAACTTCTCTTGGCCTTCATTTATCATTCGTTAATGGAAATACTTTCCTTAGGCCTGATGTAATATATTTTTCATTATTATTCTCTATGCTCACGTTGATTGTGAATTGTGTCGTTTCAGGGCTCACATTGTGCTACCAGCGGCAATCAGTGAATAACAACAACAATAACAATCACAACAATGCAGACTCAAAGCCAACACATTTGCCACCATTACATTATCCGCATGGCCACAAATGGAACGAGCCGTATTTCGATCTGACAATGCCAAGGAATATCACATCGCTCGTGGGCAAATCCGCATATTTGGGCTGTCGCGTCAAGCATCTGGGCAACAAGACGGTGAGCGAAAGAAATACAGTTATACTTACAGTTACAGTCACATTTACATTTACATTTACATGTGTACACAGTAAAAAAAAAGTACTCAAATCAAGTTAAAATGGAAGACAGTAAATAATTTTATAAGTGAAAAATATACATTGTCCAATACTGAAATAAGTTTGTTTTTAATTCATTTAGGAATTAGAAACATTAATCTTAACTGGGCCTGATCCGAAATAAATAATTTCTTTTGCTTAAAAACAAAAGAAATAAAATTTATAGTTTAAATAAATTTTTATTAATGCACATTACAAATTTTTTTTTTCTAAATTTAACGCCTATTTGTATTTAAGAATATTTTGATATAAACTCAATAATTTCATATTGGAAAAAACTTTTTCATTTATTTTTATTTATTTTGTTATTTATTATTATATAAATTGCCATCATGAAAGCTATTTTAAAATAAATTATTTATTGTGATAATAAATCCATCCTAAATCATGAGCTTGAATCCAAAAAAAGTAATTTATTTAGTTTTATTTAAATTTCTATTAATTATTTATTAGTTTGTTTTTTAAAGGTTTTTTTTTTTATTGCTACCCCTGATTTTAAGAAAGAATTCTAGAATAAAATAATTATTGAATTTAAGAATATTTCAATCTCAACACATAAAGAGGAAGAATTGTCTTTTAAAAAATTGAATTAGAGAATATTTCAATCTTAAAAACAAGTATTCAAAACAAAAATTAATCAACCTTTTGCTGGTTATTGGAATGAAAATTTTCTTCCTGTGTAGTTGGAAACGCAGATACCGCTCAAAACGTAGATATAAATACAGTTGTAGATAAGCATAAATACAAATCATGAGATGGCAATCTAACGGCAGCTTGCCTAAGTCGCAAAAAGAGTGCGAGGGCAAGAGAGGAAGTTGCGACAAGTTGTGGACTTGCTCGTGGGCGTCTGTTTTAATAATGTTTATTTTTATTTACATTTAATAAACAAAAATGTAGCGACAAGTGTTGGCAATATGCCGACCAACTCGGATAGTTGGAATATTGGTCTACAACACAGCTGTCTATGGGTGTGTGTGTGTGTGTGTGTGTGGGCCATAATGGCAGCCGCTTATTAAATTTGCTGTCAGTTTATTATGTAATACGTGACGTTGAAACAATGAACAGAACAGTTTGAGGACAACACATGTTGCCCATGTCCAAGTATCCTGTCCAGATATTGTCATTATTTTTATGGCGTCACTTGATTTCCCCAACTGCCACCGAAGTGAAACTGAAACTGAAACTGAAACTGAGCCCACGCAACATCTGAGAAAGAAGGCGAAGACGACTCAGCTTTCTGTGAGGCAATTAACATCTCGTTGTTGCCCCTCAAGTTTTCTCACACAAAATATTGAATTTCAGCAATCCAATTAAATTGGTTGCCATAACTGCAACACTTGTGCAAAGTTTTTGCTGAACACTGAAAATGTTGCCTCGCAACACACGCAACACACGCAGCTCAACAGTTCAGCAGTTTGGCAGTTCAACAGTTTGGCAGTTCAGCAGTTCATCATTCGAGAAATTGGACAATTCAGGCCTGTCTATCTGTCAGCAGTCACAGAGCAGCACAATCTGCTGCCGAGTCCAGCAAATTTTTAACGTAAATTTCAATGAGACTTAACACTTTTGGCATTGCGCAAATACTTTCTGCACGCATCCTGTGTGAGAAACTTTGCAGGTGCCCAGCACGGCGTTGATTACGTTAAGCGATTTAGCGACTAACTTGGCACCCTTGCCACAAGTGGAGAGAGGGTCATAGATTTCCACATAACCAAATCCGCTTCCGCAATCAGTAAACTGCACACACACACACACACGCATACACATGGTCTTCTCTAGTTAACTGGCGGCTCGTTTTTGGCCAACGGTAAATTTATGTTGGCAGTGCGGCAAAAACTCTGACGGCAAAAAGTTTTAGCCCCACTCCCAGCCAGCTCTGTTATTGCAGAATTAGACAGACGGCAACTGGAACTGCACAGATGGATGCCTGGCACAGTTGGCTGGGCTCTGACGCAGTGTCTGTCCCTGCTGTCTATACCAGACTACGAGCCTCCCTGTCCAGCTCTCCCTCCCTCCGTCTGTCTGTCTGAATGTCTGTATATGGCGTTGGTTATACAGTTGGTCGCCGCATAAACAAGGCGCCCGAAAAACTTGCCAAAAACAGCGGCAGGCCTCGCTCGACTACTACTAAAAAAAAATTGTACAAAATGTATAAAATGTAGTGGGCAATGCGGAAAAGGAATGTCGAGTTTTAAGAGAGCGAACGGAAGTATCATTTTCCGGCTCCCTCATGCGTGGCGCACACTAATTTTAAGTTATTTAATATTTAGATTGCGAGCTGCATAAATTTTTGGTTGGCCTCAACCCAAAACTGTGACACAAGTTTCGCTGGACGCAATCAAAATGCAAATCAGCGCTAAGCAAATCCCCAAACACATTTCCACAAAGGCGGCTTAATGATGTATTATTGCAAGCCACAGAAATGCATTAGTTTACAACTAGGTCTTGGGTGCTTCTTTAATATGAATAGTCGACATTAAAGAAATTACTAAAATTAAGTTTAGATATGGAGAGAATAATCTACTTACTACTGATAACTATAAGATAGTTATTAAATTAAAATTTCGAATTTATCTTTAAATGATGCTTATTGCATTAGTTTTAAAATTTGGTTTGGGTTCTTCTTTGATAAGTATTTTTTTTTTAGTTTATATTTACATTGAAAAAAACCAGCAACAAATTTGAAGCATCTTAAAGTTAAATATACTAAAGTTCAACTTTTTGATTAATAGATTATTTGCATTATTCTTTAATATGTTTTTTATTCATTTTATTTATCTTCTATTCTATTTTCTAAAATAGTACTTATAAAAATGAGAAAATTAAAAAGTTATTCCATTTAATGAGGCTTATGACATCACTTTATAAATATGTCACACTACTTTGGTTGATCTTTAAAATGCATTCAATTTGGTGCATTTTTATTAATCGACGTTTTAGAAATATGTCTCGCTACTTCTTTAAAGTGTTAAATGCTGAATTGTTATTTTTTGTTGACAGGTGGCTTGGATACGACATCGGGACCTGCATATACTCACAGTCGGCACATACACATACACAACGGATCAGCGTTTTCAGACCTCATATCATCGGGATATTGACGAGTGGACATTGCAAATCAAATGGGCCCAGCAACGAGATGCTGGCGTCTACGAATGCCAAATATCGACGCAGCCCGTTCGCAGCTATTCGGTCAACTTAAACATTGTGGGTGAGTTGTAGCCAAAAACAGAAGAGAACAAAAAAAACAAGAGCCCAAAAACTATGTCATGGGACACACACAACTATCAGCGTGAAATATATGTGTGCAGTACGGTATATGGATATAAGATATATAGAATATAAGAACGCATAGAGAGGATAGCTGACGAGCCTTTAGCCGTTGGGCTTTTGCATATTTCAACTGATGATGACGCTGTTGCTGCTGCTATGACTATGGCTGTTGCTGGGGGCGTATACGTTATATTTCGACGTATATGTTGGAAAAACACGCTCGCAATTTTTTATTATTTGCATATTCATGCAATTTGCAAAAGTGTAAATTATGCACACTTGACAATCTCGCTACAACAACAGCAAAAACAGCGATGAAAAAAATTACAAAAATAATAAGAGTAACAACAACAGTGGCATGCAACAGCGGCAACAGCTGTGCGAGTATAAAATAACAGGACATCAGTTGCTCAGCACACGGGGACTCCGATTGGGGCGAGCGGAAGGGCTTAACAATTTTATTCGGCTTTTGAAAAATATGTGAAAAATTGACGCAGAGAAAAGCTAACGTGGCCGCATATATCGCATATAATACTCGTCGTATATCGAATACAATGCATACATCCAAAATGAAATCGAATCCCCTCGCACACACAGAGAGGTTTGTTGTGCGCAAAACTGCGAAATCTATTCGCAATCTGGTTTATCATTTAATACGCCGCAAGAGCGTGAAAATCTGTTAGGTGCAATGGCGTGAAAGGAATGCCGAATGAATTTTGCATTTCACAAGAGGCCAGACACGTTTCTATTTGCATTTTAATATTAATTTGAATAGTATCATGCGGCCAATTAGTGTATAAAATAAATTACTAAATATTTTCAATTCAATTTCCATATATAAAGAAATTATCATTTCCAGAGCAAACCCCATTATTTAATAGACAAATTTAAATAAACTTTGATGACATAATTTCATAAATATTTTTGAAAATGCAAATGGAATTATTTACTATCTTTCTCCACATGTGTATGATTCGAAGTATTGTCAATGCGCTTTAAAAGAGCCAAGTGAAATTTTAATTTATTTACTTTTATATTTATATCATTGCACTTAATTGGCTCAAATTCTTATAAATGATAATTTACAAAGCAAAATCCATTATTCATCATCAAAAATTGAAATATAATTTGAAGAGTCCAGTTTTGAAATTACCAAAATAAATTTCAAAAGGTAATACATTTATTATATAATTTTAAGTACACTTTTTATATGCGTTAAAAATTACCAATTTATAAAGTTTTGTGTAATCTTTGCATTATTTAGGTAATTATTTTTTAATGTTATATATTTACACCAATTACTATTTTAATTTGTTTATATTTATTATATTATTTAAGTATAATAATTTAACATTCTTTTGTTTAAGTCATTGATTTCATTTTCATTCTATTTCTTTTTCGATTTGCACATTTTTGGTTTCACTTACCCCGACTGCAGATCTGATTGACGAGGAGACGAGCAACGTGATGCAACAATATTACAACGATGATGCCTTTTATATAGCCGCCGATCGGGTTTATCAGTCGAGCGACGATGAATTTGCGGGCATGTTTGGACCCATTCAGACAGTTGCGGGTTAGTTTGAGCGGAAGTCGAGTGAAATACGGCATAAGCCTCAAGTGCATGCCATTAAGTTTATTTAACTGACATGCGTTTACAACCAGTTACCGTTACCCGTTACTGCAGACGGGGCTAAAAGGAAAGCGAAGCAAAGGAAGTTGAGAGATGGAAGATGGCAGCGCTGCCAAGCATGCATATTACTTTTTAATATTTTTTGCACATATTGCGCGTCAGTTTTTCTGGCGAGCCCTTAAAAAATGGAAGGCGGTAGTCGAGTGCTTTTGCCTTGTGGCCGGGGCAACGCTTTTCTGGCTCATAACGAAACAAATTGCTTTAGAAAATACTTGTGTCGAGCAAAGTTTGTCAGCTTGTTACTTTATACTTTCTACATTTTACATTTTTTATATTCTGCATTTTACCTCTGCACATTTTTCTCTTTTGCAATAACCAGAGAAAATGTTTTCATTGCTGGAGTCGCAGTCACATTTAATTAGACACAAAAAAGAGTTGAATGCGGTTTGCACTCACTATATTTATTCATTTTCCTAGTCTTCGACTTCCCTATGAGGTTTGCACAAATTCTCGTAGTTGTCGCTGCGACCTCGAGGGCAATTGCTCGGATCAAATTCGCCGGACGTGTAGATGGGAACTTTTTGATTGTACTGCTCATCATAGTAGCAGATGAGCACAAAGCGACTGTTGGTGCGATCAAAATCCTCGGCTGAGGCACAACCCAAGAAAGAATTTCTTTCGTTGAGTATGTTTGTGATTTCATCCAACTTTTCATCATCGTCAAGCGCCAGCTTATACACCTGATGCATCCACTGATCCACTTGCACTGTAATTTTCTCCGAGTTGATTTTGGCTCGATAGTCGGGTACTCTTGCAACATTCAGCCAACTCACGCCATAATTCAACGCAGGTGTCGTGAAATTCGTTAATGCCACGCAATAATGCGAAATGTTGTGCAGACAACGCTTCACATGATACTCGGCGAGAAGTGCGAGTTTCCAGTGCCACTGCATCTCTGGCATTCTTGCGGCTTGCGGCACGCCCGTAATGATGCCAGAAGCCACCTTGTCACGATATAGATTATGTATCTTCACCAGATAGTCCTCGTAGACTTGCATGTTCATCAGCACGCGTCGTTTCAGGCAGCTGAAATGAAAGGTCTGCGAAACGTTTTTCAAAATATTAAATTAAAAAGGACAAAATTCACTTACCATATTATTATTGCAGCCCAAATGTCGAGTTCCATTGCACGCCTTTATATTGCACAAATCTGTAGCCCAGACTTGGCTCAGTCCAAAGAAAAACAGCGACAACTTTAATAGGTGCATGCTGAGAGCGTAAATTACAACTAAAGTTACCAAACAGCTTAAATTATTAGAACAGCTAGACAAGTTTTTCTAGACGGCTCACATTAAACTGGGGAAAATCGTTAATTTTTGCAGCTATGTGAAAAATGTAGAACTTGAAAATTAAACGAAAGCTCGTCTGATCAATGAGTTTGATCATTAGCCAATCAGCTGCTGGCCACTTGACTCATTTTGTAGTCAGCCAGCGAGTGAGCTGAATTCTGCTGACGTGCCATTGATTTGCAGCCGGAGCGGGAACAATGCAAGGAAAGGTTGCATAAGTGGCAGCCACAACACAGAATGCGAAGAGGCAGCCTCAGATGACAGACAAGAGATGCAAGCTCCTGTTTGCTCGAGGCCAAAACATGACCAGCTTCAAAGCTAACCCACAGAGCACACATATAGATTGCCGGAAGCTGAGCTGAGTCGGGGGCAGTCACAATGATGATGCTGATGATGATGACGAGTCAACCGGGGGCAGGTGGCAGTAAATTTGAAGCTGAAGCTGCACGTTGTGTGCTTGCAGTTTGCTGATTGGAAACAGTCACGTGGACTGTAAAATTTCCAACGATAATGAGCAGACCAGTAATCAACTTTAACTCTTTACTTTAAACTTCTTTTTGTTTCTCTTTTTTCACAGTGCCAACTGCAACGATCTTGGGCGGACCTGATCTCTATGTGGACAAAGGCAGCACCATAAATCTGACATGCATCATCAAGTTCAGCCCCGAGCCGCCGACACACATCTTCTGGTACCATCAGGATAAGGTGAGGAAGTTTAATCAATTTAAGTACGAACGAAAAAAAATGCGAATTTAAAAGTCTTTTGTGCGCGTCAAATTATCTTGCAATAATTGAGTTTTGCTCGCGCACAAAAAGCTGTTCAGCGTTCGAAGGCAAAAAAACGAATAAAAATCACAGCGACCACGCCCACAGGCGGCACAGGACAGCTCAGCACAGCAGGCACTCAAACTGAAACTCATTCTCAAGCTGAACGCCCAGCCAATTGCCGTTGGATAAACGTTTTCAACTTTTACGAGCCGAAGTGCGAGTCGTGTTCACACAGGCTTTTGTTTACGCTGCGTATACGCAACGTATTTAATTTTAGCTTTTATGATTATGAGAAAACATGCTTTTGCATTTAGCTGCCTGCCTGCCTCTGTCGCCGCCGCCATTCATAATAAAAATTTCCTTTTTCATGGCGAAATTTTTTCCTTGAAAATATGTTAATAATACTCACACACACACACACACACACACTTACACTTACACGCTTGCAGGTACTCAGCGAGGAGACGGCGGGCGGTCGCTTGAAATTTAAGACCATTAAATCGGAGGAAACCAAATCGATTCTACTTATCTACGATGCGGATTTATTGCACTCCGGCAAATACTCGTGCTATCCATCGAACACCGAAATAGCCAGCATACGCGTCCATGTCCTGCAAGGTGAGTTCAATTTTATTGTGGACGGAGGACATCCTTGGCATGTTCGAACTTTTTAGCAGTAAGCCTACATATTTTTGGTTTGACGTAGGTTAAGTCTTTGTTTGTTTTAGTAGACTTCATTTTCTATTTATATTCATATTAATTTATGTTTTATTATTTACTTACTTTAATATATTCTTACTACTACATTTAAATAATTCTGACAGCACATAGACATTTCACAATTTTATATTTATAGTGTTAATTTAATCTTAAATTCACTTTCCATGATCCATTTCTTCCTATTGCGCATTTCCAAAATTTAATTTTATTGTATAGGAAAATTTCGGTGCTTTCAAAGCTTAAGTTTTTCATGTAATTTAAATTCGTTCTTTTCATTTTCGATTTATCGTTTATCATTTTCAATTTTGAAATGTGTTGTGTTTTTTTATTTATTTTTTTTGCATTTACTTAGAAGCAGAAATTCGAGCAAATGGTACAAATATTCCAAGCTCTGGCGAACACAAGGCAAATACAACCCAACCCCTCTTCAATCGAACAAATTGATGAGGAAATTATACTTTATTAGAAAAATGTTCTAGAACTACCATTACTAAAGAATTTGTTACTTTAAAAAGCTTATCCAGATTGTCAATTTCATAAATCGCTTATATAAGGAAAATATACTCTGAATTTGCTTTGGTTTAGAGAGAAAAAGGATTAGTCAAAAAGAAGAATTTCAGTTCAAATATGTAAACTTCATCTAATTGTTTGTGTAATATAAATTCAATCTGTTTTGATTTTCGGCCAGAGAAAAAAGGGAGATTTAGATTTGAGCTTGCCAAGAACAAAACGAAACACTGACTCAATTATATTTTGAGTAAATGTTTTAAATGTATGTAGATATAATAATAATAATAATGCATCGAGAGCATATAGACTTATCAATAGAATAGCAAGATTAAAATACGTTAAAGAGCCTTGAATTTTCTATATCGAAGCTAGTTAAGTGTTTAGTAAGCCGTATTTGCCATCAGCATAAATGCACAATAATTGGATGAATGACGAGGTTGGCAAATCGAGAAGAAATGCTAAAATGGTGAAATGGAAACAGGAGTAGAAAGCGGGCAACAACTTGCAGATGCAGTTGGAGGGCTTTCAAGTCTGATAACTGCACACTTGACCTTTTTGCCAGGCAGCATGCATGGAGCTTGCAATCAAACAAACTGAAGGACGAAGGACACACTCAACACGGCGATGTGACGGCAATGAGGGGGAGCGAAATGTTGTGCAATTTTTCAAAGCCCGACGAAAGTTTATGCATTTTTGAACAACAACTTTTGCCAGAGTTGAACCTCGAGCCACAACAGAAATAAGTGCTTAAAGGGGCGGTTTTGTTGGTTATGCATTGTATAGTATATATAGTATAAATGTGTGTGTGTGTGTGTGTGTGTGCGTAAAGGTCCAACAAATTGTAACTCATTTATGGCATGTCTGCATTAATTTTTCGTCTCTCTGTTTGCTCTGTTCACTCACACACTCACAGGCGAGCGACCCGAAGCCATGCAAACGAATGCGGCACCGGCCGCCGTCGCCCTGGCCTGGGCCTGCCACACCAAACAGGCGACGCAGGCAGTCAAAGTAATTAGCACAATGGTCGCGGCATTTGTATTGTTGGAGGCCTGCTGCACCCTGCTGCTCCAGGGATCCGGCCAGCGACCAGCGCCAAGTCAAATTGCCCAGACAAACACGAGGAGCAGCGGCAGCAGTAGAAGTGGCAGCAGCGACAGCAACAGCAGTTGTGGCAAGCAGGAGACGAGCTCGGTGCATGTCAATGCAAGTGGGACAACTGCACGGTGATAAATTAATAGCACTCACAGTGTTTGGAACGCCACCGCCAATGCCACAGCCAATGCCAAGTGGGCGAACTCTGGAGAACAATCAGGACACGACGCGCTCGGCTGTCGCACAGAATGATGCAATGCTGAACTCGAGAAGCAGTTGCAATCGCAGTAGCAAGTAGCATGCCACATCACGACGATGATAACACCAAAAAACACACACATTGCAAATAACAAACAACTCAGCTAATTATGCTAATGATGAGCATTTGCTGCTGCTTCTACTGCTGGCATTGCTTTTTTCGGTATACTCCTTAAGTTGTAAGTAACTGCGTGTGTAATTAAGTAGCTTAGGCGTAAGCCACGCCTCCCAGGGGCGCTGTGTACATAGTACTCTTAACCAGAACGCACTAGAGACAGCAACGAGTTCGCAAAAAACACATAACATATATAAATATAGAGAAATCATGCAGAGTTCATAATTTATATTCGGGCTTGTGGCAATAACTTATTCTTTATCCCCTTTGGTGTAAATAAATATTATTAAATTTTTTATTTTATTTATTAAGTGAAGAATTTGTACCTTAACAACACATTTTTGAAAATTAAATTTATAGCCAAAAACCCTTACTATGTATGCGAATTATTTGATGTTAACATGTATATATTGATTTGATTTACATTCATATTTATCGCTTGTTTCTTTAATAAAACCATAGCTTGTAAGTCATGTAAATAGTAAGTTTAACCATAAGCAGATTTTTGCATTTTTTAAGAACTTCTTTAGAGGAGTATTTCCTGCTACTTCCAAATCATTGCTATATATTTTCACAATGTTCCTACATGAGCCCTAGCAAAAATTCCTTAATCCAGCAGTACAAAAATATTACTTTACCTACATATTTATTTTCACTGGAATTTCAACTGAGCAGATATGGTTTAGTATCTGGTAAAGTTGACTGAACTATTAGAGAACTTCAGCAGCGTGTCCGGCTGTAATTCCCAAGAAAGCTGCAAGTCACTTTGCCCACTTTGCCTGTCAACAAAATATTTGCATTTCCATTCGCCGTTTGCCGTTTGTCGTTTGCCGCTTGCCATTTGATAGTTGGCCCGAAAACTTTAGCTTGAAAGCATTTCGAGCGGGTCGATAACCACAGGTACACTCCCACTTCCCACAGCCATCCCGACTGTTTCCTTCTGCTTTCCGTTTAATGTACAGCATTTAAAAATGCATGCGACTGTCGAGTGTCCAGTGTCCAGTGTCCTGTGTGCTGTGTCCTCTTTAATGGCCGGGCGACTATTAAATGTTATGGCTGGCAGGGCATTTAACTGATCAAAATTGTAAATAAAACTGAATACGAGTATATGCTACTAATAAATTAATACGACTATATTTGTATGTGTGAGTGCGTGTAAAAGTGAGCGAAACGCAAATATTAATATTAATATTAATAATTAAAAATTATAAATGTGCGCCACGAAAATTAGTCGCGACATTTAAATGAATGTTTAATGAGTAAATGAATGTTGCTACAAACAAAAAACAGAAATGCAGAAACACAGAAACATTGAAATACAAACAAACCGAAACCGAGTATAAATAAAAAAAACTTAAAATAAACAACAATAATTGCAGTTAAGTGCAAAGAGTACATACTTATATATACTTATTATGTATGTACATATATGTATAAATTAAGTTGCGAGTATTATTATCGGACATATGTAATAACAATAAAAGCAAAAGCGACCCGTATATATTGTTCAACATACGCCACAGAGGATATCATCCTGATGATGATGCTATTTTGTTGCAAACAAAATGAAAACGCATTGTAATGGATTATAAAGTTGTTTTAATATTTAAGTGAGTGGGCGCAGGCTGAGCGTTAATAAGCATTAGGATTAACTATATATAATATATATATGAACAAAAAATATACTATATATGGAACTTGTATAAATAAAAGCGACAGAACATTTAAATAAAGTTTTTAGTTATTATGACAATGATAAATATAACAACAAAATCCCCGGTCTTTAACTTGGGCAATGAAGGGCTGAAAAAGTTATTATATATGGCATGCGAGTACACGTTGCGTATGAGTAATATCAACAAAATAGAGAAACGACTGAAAAGATTTATGCAAATATTTGGCACACAACCATTGGAATTCATGCATTTACCCTGGGTATTTTAACGGCCAGCACACAATAGAGACACACACACAATCACACACACACACAGGAATAGCGAGCGGGGAGTGCGACGCGAAGGGATTCGAGTTTTGTGGGGCGACGAAGGCATTTTCATTTTTCAGCCTAATAAAGAGGCAGCCGAAAAGTATGAAAACTGCTGGCTGGACTCAGCATGAGGCCCCGAGACAACTGCGTAGTACTGTGGAGTGGCGTAGGGCATAAAGCACCGTTCCCGGTGGTTTCCTTTCCAGACTCAGACTCTGCCTCAGGGCCAGGCTCGGGCTCAGGCCATGTGTGCGTCCTGTAAGGCTGCAGGGCATCAAAAGCCGTTAGCATAAAACTTTATTATATGACAAGTAAGTACATATATTTGTATTCAGCTATATGCTGAGCTGTGCTGTGCTGTACTGTTACTCTTCCTCCTCTGTTCCTCCTACTCTGATTCGCAAATAACGGCAATATCATGCCAAAAAGTTTAATAGCGCAAAACGCGTCAAGGCGAATTGGCTGGAAAGCGTTTGGGAGGAAGAAACAGGAGCAACATGAAGCGTATATGAAGCGTAAAGTTTTGCCGCAGCGAACAGGAAAACGGAAACATGGAATAAAACGATATACGAAAGTGGAATACTCTCCTATTGAGCTGAGGATGGATTTGCAAGCAGCATGAAATAAACTGGTTAGCAATATAAAGCATACTTTATGTTGATGTAAATAAATCGGAAAAAAAAATATATATATATATTATTTAAATGGTAAAAAATATTTTGATAATAAAAGTACATAAATACAATAATTAAAATTGCATCGATCAAAATTGGTTGCAATTTTAAAGGAAACATGTTAAAAATACTTTTTGTGTTCTTATCCTTCATTCTTTTATTTGAGCTTTAACAAGTTGTCATTAAATTTTACTGTCGTTATATAAAATGTTAATTACATTTTTAAGAATCAGTTACCAAAATATCTAGGAATAAAGTTTACACACAACTAGAATTAAATTGTTTCTATTTGTGGCTTAAAATTAGCAACGAAATAAAATATCAATAAAATGTTTAGAAAGAGACACGCATTACCATAAATAACAGCTAGTAAATGAGAATAATAAATAACTTATCGTTTGTTGATTGGTATTTAATAAGTGTTCTACACATAATTTAATTAGCCTACATATTTTATGGGATTTCATTCGAATTATTTTGTGGATGCAGACGCACTAAAAGCTGATTACCAAGCTGCTTTTCAAGGTAAACCTCCTATTTGAATTAATTTCTCAATCACACAAATATAATAAATCTTAATTATAAGTCCAGTTTAGTCCTTCAAAACGAATGATTGTCAAGTGGCCATGAATTTCTGCGAACACATCAATTGAATGCTTCCATGAATTTTGTGAGGATTCAGTTCCAAAGAAGAGCATACGGTTGTTGTGTCCAACACCTGCTTCTATGCTGTTCTGTTCTGGTCTCTTCTGGCCTGGCCTGTGGCTGGCAATTGGTAAAAGTTACTTACTTTTAATTGCACGTGGCTTTGGCTTTGGCTTAGGATTTGGGACTGGGATTGGGATTGGGATTGGGGCACAGCTGTTGAGGCTGCCACATGTATGAAGCAGCTGAAAATTGAAGATGAAAGCGAGAGGAATGTGCTGAGGAATGTTTGCCAGCTGGCGCGACTGGCAATTGACAAAGGCAAAATAAATTATCATCATTGTGACATTTTCATTTGTCAACGTAATTTGCTTTGAGTCGCATTTTTTCTCTCTCGATGAAAAGCGTCCGCGCCTAAAAGCTCCAAAACTCTGCCATACTTTGAGCACCTTTGAGAGGGCCAAAAGAAAAAAATGGCAATTTGGCGAGGAATTTGCTTTGCTGTCTGTTGATGGCTGGTAAATGGGCTCTTGGCCCAGCCCAGCTCGATGGTATTCCTCTGTGAGGCAGCAGTGAGTGATGCGATTGCTTTACGGGTGCCCGGAATATTGCTCATATTATTGCTGCATGTATTTTTAATGTGGAAATATGATTTGATTTTTTACATTTATTTGTTTGCATTTGTCGCTCGCAATCGGCAATTTATTGAACCTGCTCTGCTCTGTTGCTCTGGCCAAAAAATATATTCCGAATGCGAGCACGAGTTTGTCCTTTGATTCCCTTTGGAGCTGTGCGCATATATTGAACATAAATCAGGCGACTTATGTGCCACATGCAAAAACAACAACAACAACAATACACATTCTCTCTCGCTGTGTGTGTGTGTATGTGTGAGTTCAGGTTTTGTGTTTATATTTTGAGTGTGTGTGTGTGTGTGTGTCGCTGAAAATCCACTACATAATTTATTGACATGGCATTGAAGTGCTCCCCGGCAAGTACTCTGTACTCTGTATTCTGCACTCGATGCGACGGACTGCCAAATATACTTCATCTTTCAGCCGTCACTTTGAATATTGTACCATATTTGTGTCTGCCCTGTTTCTCTCTCTTTTGCTGAGTGTGTAAGTATAGCAGCGGGTGTCTAGAGCGAGTTGTCAAAGCAAATGCCGCCATCGTCAGATGCACGCTCCACAGCATTCTAGGAAATGCAGTCATGGACATTGCACCGCATCCGCAAATCGGTTTATTCAAATTATTCTGCTATCGATTTTGCCATCGACATCTACCAATTAAAATTTCTGAACATATGCATTAAATATTTGTTAGGCATTTAAAATAAGATAACAAAATAAAATATATACATAATGATTATGTTAATATGAATTGTGGGTGAATTACTTTTCACAGAAATATGTTAATTAGTTGGAGAATGCAACTATACAATGTAAAAAATAAAATAGCTAAAAATCATACAAACAAAAATAAATATAGAGGTAATATAATGCAATACTACAAAAAAAGTTAATCAAATTAGCAGAAATGTAAGTATAGATATAATTGTGATATTAATATAATAATATTGAGATTAATTTCAGTTGTAATACTTTATTATGTAAAAATATACAATTTACTTTAATAAGTAAAACAAAGTGTCATTTTTAAAAAGTCTTTTTTGAAATAATCTGTTGAATGTACGTAAATAAATAAATAAATAACCTAGCATGCTTGAGCCTTTTATTTAATCAGATGTAATTAAGACAAAAATGATTTGAAAATATTAAAAAAAAAAAATAGTAATATGTGTAACACTGTACTTCCAATAAAATAAAGATGGTTTAAAGATATTTAAAACAAAATGAAACTATTAAATACTATTAATAATTATCGAGTAAAATTTTTACCTTTTGACATACATATTTCAAACATAGGAAATATAGTATCTTTAAATATATGTTAAATATTTATTAATCTTAAAAAAAAATAATTTTACAAATAAATGAAATGTAATAAAATTATGTAATGAGTTTCACTTTTTTGATTTTGTTTTCTATCTGGCGCAATGTTTCTATCAACTTGCCTAATTAAAGTTGTTCTCATAATTTAATTGCTCTGCTTTATATTTACATGAAATATTTGATGTGCTCTTATTGAAATTGTTACAAACATTGTTATCTATTTTAATTTATTTTAATTGCTGTGAGCTCGTTTGTTTCTTCCTTGCCTCATTAACATGCTAATACACACACACACAAGCACATACAAGCACATACTCTCATGAAATATTAGAATAATTATTTGAGCTTCCGTTTGGGCCCTGGCGCCACTTTCTGGCCCCCTTTTCTTCATTCTTGCCAAATTGTTGCGTATATAATTTACACATGTAATGAAATTTCAGTGGTTATCCGTGCATGCACCATCGACTCCTCCCACGCTACCTGCTCCACTGAGGCCTTACTGCCCAAGAAAAAAAAAACAGAAAATTTGGCGCCACATATTCGGTAATTTTTCATTTTTCATATTAATTATTTTCACTGTTGCTGAGTAGAACAAAATAAAAAAAACAGAAGCGAGAAGGAGAACGAAAGAAAAACTTTGTGGCTTGCGCATAATTAAATTTGCGAACATGGAAAATATATATAACATAGTATTTAGGCCAAAAACAATGTATGTTTGACCTTTGGCCGGTCTGTAATGCGTTTTGATTAGAAAATCGTTTTAAAATTTGTTGTCATTCAGCCATTGTTGTTGTAGTTGTCTCTATAGTTGTGAGTTGTTTGTTTGTTTGCTTTTGTTTTTGCATTTGCGAAGCGCCAAATGTGGTCAGAAATGCTGCAGACCATTGCACTGCTGACCAAATCCCCATTTTGGATGTGTGTATATAGTAGGGATTACACGAACACACATAACACAAACACACACACACACTCACAAAGCCAGCACAAATCCTTCTAGCCGAGAATTGCTTTTTGAATATGTGCTACATTGTTAGCGCTGCCCTTGTTATAACTTGAATACTCTGTAAAACCCTTAATCATGTGAATTAAATTTATTTATTTTATTTATTATAGTTATTTTATTTATTTTATTTATTATATTTATTTTATTCATTTTATTTATTTTATTTTTTTTTATTTTTTTTATTTATTTTATTTATTTAGTTTATTTTATTTATTTTATTTATTTTATTTATTTTATTTATTTTATTTATTTTATTTATTTTATTTATTTTATTTATTTTATTTATTTTATTTATTTTATTTATTTTATTTATTTTATTTATTTTATTTATTTTATTTATTTTATTTATTTTATTTATTTTATTTATTTTATTTATTTTATTTATTTTATTTATTTTATTTTATTTATTTTATTTATTTTATTTATTTTATTTATTTTATTTATTTTATTTATTTTATTTATTTTAATTATTTTAAATTTTATATTTATTTTATTTATTTTATTTATTTTATTTATTTTATTTATTTTATTTATTTTATTTATTTTATTTATTTTATTTATTTTATTTATTTTATTTATTTTATTTATTTTATTTATTTTATTTATTTTATTTATTTTATTTATTTTATTTATTTTATTTATTTTATTTATTTTATTTATTTTATTTATTTTATTTATTTTATTTATTTTATTTATTTTATTTATTTTATTTATTTTATTTATTTTATTTATTTTATTTATTTTATTTATTTTATTTATTTTATTTATTTTATTTATTTTATTTATTTTAATGGTTTGCCTTGACACTCCAGTTCTTCTGACTGCAGGGTATCATTTAGCCACGCACTTTTTAGTAGGGCATTCTTTGTTGTTAGCTGATGTTATTGTTGTCTCCATATATGCTCATAAATGGGCGCCTAGCATCCAAATTGTTGCTTACATTTTGCACACTTTGTGCTGTCATTTTTGCGGTCATCCTTGCTTCATTGTTGACGCTGATGTTATTGTTTTTGGTGTTGTTGTTGCTTTTGTTGTTGTTACTGAAGCCCTAATGCAATTTGTCATTTTCAATTTTTGGCTCTGTGGCCTTTGTCTCAAATGGAATTTTTCCAGGCATTTAGACGTCATAAATAAAACTAGCATTTAAATTTGCAGCATAAATATAGTTTGGCTTAATAAATTTATATGCAAATTGTTTATTTTCCATTGCTGCTCAAATATTCCCTTTAACTATCTGCATACTGGCTAATTGGATCGTTTACTTGGCTCATTCACTTTCACTCTCGCCATCGCCCATCGCCCATCGCCCAATGCAGATGCATAAAATGCAATTACTTTCAATATGTGCGCATGCATTTAATGCAATTTAAACTGGACCGCACCCAACGTGCTCCTCCATATCCTTCTCGTCCTCGAGTCCAGTTTCGTTGCCTGGCACTTAACTCAAATACGCTTTTATGGCTTCGCTCTCTGCTTGGCGCGAACTGAAGGAGAAAAGTAAATCCTTTTGTTATTTCTCTTGTTATTATGGTTCAGAGCAATGCTTTTTGCTCGTGTTGTGGCTTTTCGCACATCCTCAGTGACATCCTAGCGACTGCATAATTTTTGCGAAATATTCGCCTGGTTTTATTTTGCATGATTTACTCTGATTCTTTCAGCATCTCCCCACTCACATATACATCGCATCTTCACACTTGTCTAGTGTGTAAGTGTGTGTCTGCGCTTTGCTTTTGTAGTTTTATCACACACTTGACCCATAAATCAAACATGTGTAAATGTTTTCACTTTATATGCACACTCATACATATCAAATATTTTGTGCGCTTCGCGCTGCCAGTCGAGTCGTGTCGAGTCGATGCCGAAACAGGAGCAGCAGGTCTAGGACGAGTGCCAGGACGAGTGCGAGGCGTCGAGAGGACCTTGCTTCTTATTCGTGCGTGTAAATGAAGTAGAGAAGCGTGTAAAATATGCCACAAATAGTCTGACAGCCTTTAGCATTCTATCCATTTGGGCTATTTTACTTCACATTCAAGTCGTCATCGTCGTTGTTGTTGCTGCATGTTGTTGTTTGTTCTATCTATCTGTGCAGCTCGCTGCCCGCCTGGCTGCCTGCCAATCCCTTTTGACGAGTGCCTGACATTTTGGCGGCTTGTCATTCTATTTTGTGAGATTTTTATTGGCTTAGCAAGTGAGACCTCAATAAGGCTACCAGCGCTGAAGCTGCTTCGATGAACAAAATGTGTTACAGATGTAACAATTTTATGTTTGAAAAAGTATTAGATGAGCTAAAGCTCCTAATCTAAAACAGCTACTTACAATTTCTAGAAACATTAAACAACTAAGGATATATATCGCTGGAATTGCTGAATTTATTTACTAAACAGTAAGTTGAACAACGATTGCTTTTATAAAATAGCTACATGAAACATCTTCAAACATTAAAAAGCTATTGTGGCTACGATGCATAAAATTATTGCTAATACAAATTTAATATTTAATCAACAATTAGACGATACATGAAACTTTTACACGCATTAAAAAAACATTATTTAGCAATCAAGCATTTGTGCATGCCATTTTTAATTAGTGATTCTATCGAATTTGAATTATATTTACATATTTAATCAATTATGCAAGCAACACTCTGCTGATTCTTGTCAGCTGCAGACATTTATTTCAAATAATATTTTGCCAACGCATTGAGTATGACAATTTAATTAACTATTCATAAAAAGCATTGAAATTGAGAGTGCAATATCATAATTAATAAATATAAATACACGCTGCTGAATGGTTTTATTTTATGCTCATGGACTAGATCAAAATTTAATTTTGCAATTATTTGTGAAATTGAGAATAAATTTGAATGCATGCTTTTATGCTCATATTTAATTTGAAAATATTTGTGCCTTTTTGAGAGTGCAATATCATAGTTAATACAATTAAGTACGTGCTTCTAAATCATTTTATTTTATTCGCTCAGACTAGATTAATATTAAAATTTAGAAATATTTATGAAATTTAGAAATGTATTTTATTCTCTCAGACTATTTGTGACACTCAATGTTAATATTTTTTTTTTATTTTCACAGACTAAATTAAACTTTACTTTCAAAAATATTTGTGATATTTTATATTCACCCTTAATTATCTAAATTGAGTAGAAAACTCTTTTGTCCACTCACTTGTCTGACACAGTTCGGTAGACGGGTACTCTAAAAATCTGCAAGAGCACGTTTATGTCATATTCATTATAGCAGACGTTGTAGTTACAGGCACTAAAAGTTATGAGCACTCCGCCTTATGACCTCCTCCTGCTTTTGCTTTTGCTCCTGTTGCTGTCTGCCGGAAATTGGTCTGCATGAAGTGTGGGAGAGATGTATGAGTGGCGGGGGAGGAGGAAACTGGGAGACAGATGGGTGTTCCGGCTGCAACTTTTTCCATTTTACGCTTGAAAGCCTTTTAAAATGTAATTTTTGCCTAATTAGCAACAAACAAAGACAGCTTCAGTCGCAGCTCCCTCTCTGTCTATTTCGCTCTCTGTACTTACTGTCTTCGGTTGTCTGCGTCGTCCAAATCTAATTTGCGCCTTAGCAGCTGAGGCCAAGGCTACGAAAGCTGAGACAGAGCAGCGGCAAATTTGCGACCTTGGATGTGAATGGTCTTAAGTGGTCTTAACTTGAGGCATTTGACGCGACAAAGTGCCGAGCAGGGCACATGATATATTGGCGGCATATTCATAAGCCTTTGAGGCGTATCTCGCATGCGTAGCCATAACATCATTGAGAATTCGCACGTGAAGAACGCATTGAGCTGCCACGCCCACTAGCCCACCGGCCCACTTGCCCACACTGCCCACTGCTCACAGCTAACTGCTAATCCTCGTCCAGCTTGCCAGAGCATGGAGAGCACAAGTAACGTGCTGTGTTAAATAAAAAGTAAACATTTCTTTCCGCGTGACTAAATACCTTTCACTTGCTGTCAGTGCCACGCCCACACCGCCCACCACTTGGCCGTGTCCCTTTTTATTAATCGCGTGTCGAGTTTCTCGTATGAAATAGAGTTTCAGTCGCTTATGTTTCTTTCGCTCACTGTTGTTATTGTATTTGTATTTAGTTGGCTCTCGTTGTTGTTGCTGAGCTAATTAAAAATTATAATTAATTGCACACAAGTCGACTGTGTGCGTGTGTGTGTGTGTGTGTGTCTTGCGGGTGTGTCCCAGCATATCTTGGGAAATTCATCTAAGTTCTTGCGTCGTTCCGTTTGGCTTTCCGTTCCGGGAGCAGCACATTAAGCTTATTAAATTCAGAGAAAAAAAGGACGAGAACGATGAGAATTAAAACGACTTTCACCATTTGTACACACATGCATTAAGATATTAAATGTTTGTTTGTTTGCCGACTATGTCGCAAGTCGCAAGTCGAAGAACCAACAACCAAGAACCTACAACGAGGCTTAGACGAGATGTTAAGCGGCGATTAGTTGATTTTACTGCTTATTAAAAATCATAATTAAAATGCGAACTGAATGCCTACTGACGACTGCCTCTCGAATGTCCTTGGTATCGTTGGCTGTACATCTTGGGGCCATAAATATCCATAAATTGCCTCGGTTGCTGCATAACTCATTTTACCTGCCATTTGTTGGTGGGCTGAGGAATGTTTTCGTAATTAATACGAAGCACTGACAACAAATTAATATAAGAGAATTGATGACGAAAGTTGATAGCAGTTGATACCCTAGTTCACAGCAATTATAGAAAAGTTAATGGCCCAACATTAACCCGGCTGAAGGTTCTCAAAAATATCAGATGGCAATCAAATTGGCCTGATTAAAGGCAGACACTGAGGAAACATATTTTTATACGCTACAAGTTAAAATTCCCCATTTGGCTCGTTATCATTGGGTAGCTATAAAGCTACTCTTTTTTAATGGCATTTATACGGTGTCAGCATTTATATAAAACACAACGCATTATAACGGAATGAAATGGCTGCAAAAAAGGAAATAATTTAATTTCGCATTGATTTATGCTGTGTGTGTAAGTTTGCTGATCAATGGCAAATAATAAATTAAATTACTTTAATTACGCATTACTTGGACAGCTGCAGTATTAATGAGAGTCATGAAATATGAGATACAATTTACAATTTACCATTTAGCATTTCAATGATGCCTGCTAGAAACCGTTTCTTTAGGTCCGCCTTTAATACATTGCACTCCTATGGCTTTTATTTTCAGATAGGTTGGGCAGCTCAACCGCAAATCAATTAATTGCGTTTTATTATTATTATTTGCTATGTATTATTGAAGTGAGAAAAAGTGCTGACAGCGAAATGTGTTGCTGCCTCCTCCATTGCCCAATTTACATCATTATGAAGTTGGAGAAAGTGCTTACAAGGCCTCTTCGGTTGCCTTTTGCTTTTGCCATTGCCGCCGTGTTAATTATTTCCGCTGAGGCTGTAAGTTTTATTTATTGTATTATGCGTGAAGTGTTTTGCCCAGGGGAAGAACTGAAATGAAACCTGCTGCTGCTACTGCTGCTGCTGCCATGAAATATGCATACACTTTGCTCAAATTTTGACATAAATTGTGTTTAATTGATATTAACAGTTTCATTTCGATTCTTGTGAATTTCTATAATAAAACCCAGTCGGAATGCGAATAAATTAATTAATAAAACAGTGTAGGACATTAAATGGCAATTCATGAAAAATCAATACGAATCAGTCATCCTCCTGCCTACTCAGCGCATATTCAAATTTAAATTTGAAATATATTTGGAAAATAAATCAGCGAATTCGAGGAAAAGTTGGGTCGGCCAGCTGTTGGTTGCTTCGCTGATTGATATGCTTATAATTTACCATCACCAGGATTTGCTGGCAATCATCTTACACACGAGGGAAAGAGGAAGTGAAAAAAAGAAACAGAATTCGGCAATTCCAGTTTCGTGAGGCGGCTAATTGACATTGATCGACAGTTGCCATTTTTGCGCTGCCTTGAAATAATTTATGGCCTCGCCCTGGGCTTGAGATTGCCCATCGACTGTTTGCTGCTTGCTGCTTGCTGCCAACTGCTGCCAGGCCAATCATTTATTCATTCATTAATTTTTGTTTGTTTTATGTTAATTTATTTATTGCTGACTGCCCCTGGCCACCTGACGAACTAATTACCCATGCCTCGCATCCCGCTCCGTGTGCGCATAAATTGTTTGCAGGCTAAGGAATAAGGAATAAAAAGAAATTAGCTGATACTCGTTTGTGACATTTGACATGTTGCTTTTTGATTGGCGCACGCAATAAATGTATTGTAATACGCGCAATATCCTCCATATTCACGGTTCATTTGCTTAATTATGCCAAGCATTCGCCATCGCATTCACCAATTTATTCACCTTATGAAATGGAACGCGCGGCCGAAAGTTATCATTTTGGTGTTGGCGGGAAAAAGGCTTCGCTTTTTGGTGTATTGCGTATTTTAATTAAAACACGTACAGACGCAACGCCTCAGCGGTTCAGTGGGCGTGGCAACATGCATGCAGCAATTAAAGCCAAATAATGGCAACCAGCAACGCATACAAAATGGAAATGAATGGTGCGCAAAAGGCTAACAAGACGATGACGACGACAATGGAGCACATTGCGTATACGCCTCGTGGCGCTCGCTGCTCGATGCTTGCTGCTTTTTTGTTGCCATCCATTATTTTCTACTTTTGCATTTCTGCTGTCCCTTTTTATATGTTTTTTTTCTTTGTCCTTTGCACGGCTGGTCACGCGCGCAAAGGTCGCAAACAGAGGGAAAAAAAACCAGCGAATGTTGCGCAATTGCTTCGACAGTTGCATGAATATATTTGTGTGGAACAGCTTGAGGGAAGCCAGCGACTTCTTCAAGACAATTTACTTGTACTTTCTTCAGATTTTCGGCAACATCATCGTGGGGGGGATGGGGATGGAGGCGGCACTCAACCTTGCTTAATTATGCTAATTTATGCAAACAATCAGTGTGCGCAATAGGCAGACAAGTGACAATGAGAGAGAGTCGCTGCAAACAAAGTGCTGGGCGTGCCTGGGGCCAAGATAAGGCGCTCACACATACACACACACGCACGCACACACACACAGCCATATGCGACACAATTGACTTGAGTTAACACACAAAAAAGATACAAGATACTTGCAAGCAGTCAGACAGAGATACAATTGGGGCCATTGTTTTACAACTGCAGACAAAGGCATCAAATTTAACTTCTTTCGTGTGAGCGAGTGTGTGTGAGAGTGTGAGTGTGTTTGTGTATGTGTGTTAAGTGACTTGTTTTACAACGACAATGATAACACATGCACACGCTCATAGAAGGCGCACAGAAACATGTATTCAAGCAAAACAAAACAAACATCTTGATAAGACAAGCGACAGCTCAGAATGTCAAACTGCTGTTGTTGCAATTGTCGCTTGTTATTGTCGTTGTTGTCATTGATGTTCTTGTTGTTGCTGCTGCTGGCTCTATCTGCGGCTTGTCTGACATTTTATAATTGAAATTCTGTTGCAGCCTACTTTCAGGCGCTGATTACATCCATATGCAGTCGCAGTCGCAGTCACAGTCGCAGTCATCGCTCTCTCTCTCGACATCTACATTCCACATACGCCACGTGTGCACTTAAACAAATTAAACTAACTATTTTACGCTCAACTGCGTGTGTCTGGTTTTTATTTTTGTACAACACTCATCCCCTCCCCCTCTTTGTATGTGTGTGTGTGTGTGTGTGTGTGCTTGTGGTATATGTGAAAAACGCCATTTTAGAAATTAAAAAATATGTTGAAGCATGACATTGGCTTCATTACGGCGACACAGTCAACACAGCACAACAAAATATTCTCTTTGTATTATTATCTCAAGAAAAACAATTATATTCTTATCTTCCCTATACTAATAAGTATAGAAACAAAATAATAGTAGGCTATATAAAATATTAAAACGTGCTATATTTTCTACAATAAAACCATTTTAAATACAAATAAAAAAAGATTTGCATCAATTAAATGAAATGAATAAACACATTCGAATGATTCAAAAGTTAAGCCTTTGAGCTGTAATTATTTTATGGAATACAGTATACAATACAAAACTTATTCAATTGAATAAAGAATTTTATTCTAAGCTACTATTAAAGTAAATGAAAGCATTCAAATGCTTGAAAAGTTTAAACTACTATTATTTCATGGGAATTTAATGAATTATATATTCAAATGAATATGAATTCAATTCTAAGCTGCAATTGAAAATCAATAAATTTATTCAAATGATTTAAAATATAAGTCATTAAGCTATTATTACTTCATGAAAATTCAATGCAATATATATATATATATTAAAAACGAATATAATATATTCAACTCATTCAAAAGTTAAACCTTAGAGCTGCTTAAAATCCCACGCTAAAATAAATAATGCTTATCAAATAGATGAAAAAAAACTAGCAAAACCATTTATTTTTGCTGCTAAAAATACAATGCAGATACACACTTTATATTTATATAATATACAGAAAAATAAATAAAACACCTTTTAATCTATGCGCATTTGGAGCTTGCTATTTTGTTATTTATTATGTTGGATAGTTTAGATTTATATGCCCAAGTGCTACATCATGTTGTTGGCTCTTTTGGTGCGTTGCCTGCTCTGATTTCAAGCATAAAAACACAGCACAAACAAGCACACACAGATACGCTAAACACACACACACACACACAACACACATTTATACCCCAAGCGAGAGCAACTTGTTGCCCGTGTCAGGCAGTTTTCTTGTCTGTTTCAGTTTCAGTAGCTGTGTGTGTACTAGAATTTTGAACTCAAGGTTAACGTGGCGCATATTAAAGTGCAAATTTGTTTTATTTGGCAGCGTTAGTTGCATGAAAAATGAATGAAGCCGGCCGGCTTCACTTCACAGTAACTGTCTCGACTGTCTCGGACCCGGACCTGGGACTGGCAGCAAAATTTCATTGAACCTAATCAGTTTTCAGGCCAGTAAGTTGGGCACGTGGCAACCATATAGCCGAAACCACTAATCCCATAAATAATGCAGAGCTAAAGAAGCCGCTTGGCTGAGATGTTTGTCGTTGTCGTTGTCGTTGTGGTAGTTGCTGGGAGATGGCTGGACTCTGGGAGATATGGCCAATCATTTCAAGGACATAAATTCACGCAAATGTTTCAATCAATTTTGTGAGGCTTGGCTCAATACAAATTCAATTTGACCCACAAATTGCTGGCACAGCCCAAAGGACATTCGCCGCTCCTCATTCCGTCGTCATTTCGTCATGTTTGTTATTGAGCCATCTTTATGCGATTACACAAACAACGGAGCACCGGAGGACTGAACTGGACTGGACTGGACTGAACACTGCACACAAAGGACCCGTCGCACTAAAAAGGACAGCGCACCGGAAATATCTAACGATTGAATGAAACGGAAGGCAGGCGAATAGAAGAACTACGATCCCTGAGGGAGGAGGGCGGCGTAATAAATGACATGAAAGACAACGAGGCTCCTTTTGAGGCTGACGATAGCAGCTGGCAGCTGCATGGCATCGACATCAACGTCGACATCGAATGAGTTCGAATGAGCCAAAAATCGCTTAGCAAATGCAAATAAGGTGACGCCCTCAGGCCACGCCCACAACATGTGCTGCTCATTAAAAACTGACTAAATTGAGTTGTAAGCCGGGGAAAACACATCGAAAAATAACAGTTGGCAATGCGCTTAGGCGGCTGCCACTTGCAAAATGCCTGGCCGGGATTTATAATGTTGTCCTCGACATCGTCCTCGACAGCAGGCAACCGTCGCTGTGGCTGCCACAGTTGCTGCCACAGCCACAGCCACTGCAACTGCAACTGCGACAGCGACAACGACAGCAGCGACCCTCGAGTCGTTAAGTGCACGCGTTAACCTCATTTTTGGTTTTGCTGCGGCAATAAAAGAAAGTCCTGCAAGAGTGCAAAAGTTGCAATGAAGTCGTAATCGTAACTTAACCAAACGCCTCAAAGTAGTTCACTCTTGCTTCGCGTATTTATTCTGTCATTGCACCGAGGACGAGTTACTCGCAAAACATTCGCGAATAGTCAACTCGTATTCAGTTCAGAATGCAGCTAATTTGAATTTATATTTATTTTTATGTAAGCTTGATTGATTTTTTATAAAAACGTAAAAACGTTTTCTACGATAGTAAATTTTGTATCCGTCCATATACTACACAAAATGTCAAACAAAAAATAGTTTAATTGAAAATGTGTATTTTTCTATTGTCAGAAACATTTTCAGTAATTTTTTTAACTGGGTTGATATTCTTATTTGTAGAAAACAGTTTCAGTAAGATATTTTTAACCATTCAAAATATATATTCTCACATATTTTGTATGAATTACAAAAAAAATTATTTAAATCTATTTAATCTAATATTGGTATTTCTGAACTTTAATTTGCGCTTGGCATGCAGGACAAATACAAATTACAATACAAATCCAGAAATATACATATATGCTCTTTAAAACATTGTAAAAAAAATGAGATCGTATGATTTTATCTTGTTGAATATCCAAATTTCAGAATTTCTATTTGTGGCTGGAAATATGTATTTTTTTCTTCAGCACCTATTTGTCATAAAGATATTTCGCCGCTACAGAATATATGTTTGTGTTTTACAAATTTTCGATGCATACTATTTTGTATCTTATAAAAATTAGCTTGGTTGATATATTGCATTTCTGAATATTTATTTGTGCTTGGAAATATTGAAAATACTTGAAAGATATATTATGTATTTTTGCCTTCAGTATTCGTGTTTGAACACATTTTCGAAAACTATTCTCTTGTGAAAATTAGAGTGATTGTTTTTTTCTCTTTGTTCATTGGTTTATTTTTGCAATATTCACATTTCTGAAATTCAATTTGTACTTGGAATGCAGGTCAAGTACAAATTTTGTTTCTCCAGCAAATATTGTATCGTAAACAATTTTTGTTTTTTCTATTTGATTAGTTTTCCTTTCCTTCGCATTTCGCCATTGCATTGATTTTTCATTATCTTTTAATTGATTTCTATACGACTCATTTTTTCTTTTGTAATTTCGGTAAAATCGGTCAATGCCATAACTTTGTCGATGCTGAACCAAATTCGATGGGGAAACGAAACACATTTCATTCATGGCAATGGAGAACTTTTGGTGCAACTTACATGCCACGTCGAGTGCCACAAAATGTATTGAAGCAACGCGCGTTGCATAAACAATGGCGAACACACACAACAGCCACAGTACAGATAAGGGGCGTGTCAGTGGCTAAATATAGCTACAATCGACATCATTGCGGCATGTTTCCTTGTTGCACAGAATGGAGACTGCAACATTAGCCAACGAGCCTGTTTTTTTCGTTTCGTTTTGTTTTTGTGTGTCTTTGAGAGGCTCGACTCGGTCGTTGTATTGTGACAGGGAACACAGACGTTGTCACGGGCCATTGTCTCAGTGTGTGTCAGACGAGTGTAACAATGGGTGTGAGTTGTTGTTGTTGTTGTTGTTGCTGTTGTGGTGCCTTTCATGGCAAATGTGTGCTATCAGCAAATGTCTGCCATGTGCCAATTGGACCTGTACCTGAGCTTTTATAACGTATATCGCCATTGTCTATTATGTGTATTGTTCAAAAGTTGTAAACTACTGTGCAGCATAGTTCCAAATACTCGCAGCACGAACCAGCAAAAATAGTTAAGAAAACTTTGCTAAAAACATTCATAATTCTTTTCACTTTTTGTTTACTTAAAAAGTCATTAAAAATATATTTTATTTGTGCTGCACAATGAAAATCGCAAGCACAATAGCTGCAAGCGAAATAATTTGATTTTTATATTATCCCCTTGCTTGCAATAAATGAGCAATAATCTGACAAAAAAGGGGGGATTCAATTGCAAAACTCGGTTTATGCTTGTTTTATTGCCCCTCAGCCATGGCAATGTAATGAACAGCAGCAACTAATGAAAAGTCACAAAAGAAAACATTTTAATAAGAAATAAAATCCAGCCACTTATGAAACAGAAGCAATAATAAACTGCGTCTTAGTCTCTTAATCGCATTCCCGGTTTGAAAGCGCACTTGGAATGAAAAATTCATTTATAGGTAATCGTTGTGCTAAACTCGCCATAAAGCTTCGACTACTTACTTATCGTAATCATCTGAGAAACGAGTAATTTCATAGCAATTTCACCAGCATATTCTCTGTAACCTTACAGCTATCATTGCTCCTCTCCATCGCTCATTCCCTCTGCTCATTTTCCGAGAATCACTTCAAGTTAATGACGGTCCTCTGGTCTTCTCTTGTTCACCGTTTGGAGCTTGGGGCTACTTTCTATTAAGTCCGGCTGCCAGCTGCTCATAAATTCAAACAACCACAACGGCAAGCTCGCTTACAATATGAATTGATTACCTTTTGCCTGCAGGTTGGCTCTCTGCGCTGGCCACATGCAATATCAATAACTATCTGACGCACACCTCACACACACACACTGAAATACTGTGGGTTAGAGTTCAGCAATTTTTCATTTCGATTTCTCAAATTTACAGCAATCGGTTGGATTTCTTTTTGTTCTATAAATTTCATGCGCACGCTGCGTATACACAATATGCAAATAAATGTATATACATATATATATATATATTTTTGTGTGTTTTTAGCATCATCAGAACTTACTAAATTAAAATCGTCAGCGGGTTGGTTTTTGTTTACGAGTATTTTCAATTTTCGTAGCATGCTTTTAGGCGCGCACGTTTTTAACCCAGGACTATCTGTATTATGTTCTCAGCGTGTGTGTGAGTCTGGCATTTAGTTTTTGTTTAGCCACAATTTTAGGAATAGAATTTTGATGGGGTCTGCTACCTCACACTCTCTCTCTCTCTTTCGTTTTGTGTGTTTGGAATATTGATTAAATTGCATCGTTGGGAGGCCAAAAACAAAAGGGCAGGCAGCCCAAAAGCCAATATCAAATGGCCAACAATTGCAAAGCTTGCATTATACGCTGATTGCAAACACAAAAAAAAAAAAAAAACAATTTAAAAATTGCGCCCATTGTGCGAGTATTTCAGTTTAAACTGCTGCCAAACAAATTTATTAAACACGTGTCGGATATTTGTTGCGCTCACAAAGTGAGGCAATTTATTTGCTGGTGCGTGGATAATTAAGCGAGAATGTGCTCAGCTTAAAGTGAGATGATGAAAGGAGTGAAACATTAGCTAAATCATCTGTTAAACCGTAAGCAGTCGGGTCGCTCTCCTTTTGGCTTCTCCCATCTGCCAGCGACTCTCAGCTATCGTCTCTCAACTGCCCGATTCTCGATTCTCTTTGGGCACTCCCCAGCCCCCAGTTAGCAGACACCAGTCACCAGTCACCAGCCAGCAGCCAGCAGTCGCTTTCGCTTTGGAGGCGCCTCGTTTGCGCATCCTGCCGCTTAGCCAGGCTTTCAGCAGGCAACGCCAAGGAAGTTGTTTGTTAAACTCAGACGCAGCCTGCCGCTGGCGTCGCTCTGCTCCCCAAGCTGCTCGAGCGCTCCATTAAAAATGCATTTATCATTTGGCATTTGAAAAGCTTCCTTCCTGTTGGCAAGCGACTGACACCTAAGACCGGCAACACACCAGACCGCTATCCTTTCACTCTCTCGCTCTCTCTCTCTCGTTCAATCTAAATGCCGCAGCATTTTAAACAGCTGCCTTTTTTTGTTTTTTTTTGTACTGTATTTTGCCTTAAACTTGTTGGGCGAAAGCACAAATTGTATTTGTTATACCCAAAAACTTTTACAAGTGAGCTAAGAAATATGTGCAAATTTAGTTTGCAAAAGTGAAAACTAAAACACACTGTTGTGTGTGTGCGTGTGTGTTGTGCACTTGAGTTGAGCGCAACTTGGGCATGTTTAAGCGTTAAACTGTTACTTCCACATGCGCGCGCACTCGGCAAGGACGCCAAGGATGTGAGTTTGCCTGTGGTCCTGAATCCAGCTGGCCATCAATGCAGTTTTAACTAAGAGCCAAGACAAAAGGCAAGCCCCAAAGTGTTCATAAAATGTTCGAAGTCCTGTTCCATCGACAAGGACCTTCAGCTCGCTGTCTACGTCTCCCTTTCAACTAGGTCACAGCCCAAATGGTGCCGCATTGTAAATTGCGGACAACGACAGGTAAAAGTTACCGCCATCCAACAGTGTCCTGTCCCAGTCTCCCTCTGTGTGTGTGTGAGTTGTACATGTCCTGTAGTTGCCATTCATGTGCAGCCGCATTGCAGCGCCTGCATAAATTTCATTAGATTTTAGCTGTGGGCTGCTTTAGCTGTCCCATTGTTTAGCTGAATAGAATTTTATGTCAAATCAATTGGCTTTCAAAGCAGCGCTCATAAAGCACGCAGAGCAGCAAAAGAGCTGAAGCGAGGATGAGGGACGGCATTACGGACTCTGACACGAACTCACTCTCCTCGTAAATGTCTGGCTAATGAAGTCATAAAGAGCCGTCGACAACTAGATGATGTCCGTGCCCGTGTGTGTGTGCCATTAAACGCACCTTGAGTCGAGGCCAATGTGCCTAGAAGTATGCTAATAAACGTAAACCGTACGCCATAATGGAGCTAACCATAAAAATGTATAAACAGTCCGTCAGCCAGTTAGTCAGTCAGGAATGCTCTTCAGCCAGCAGCAGCAGCGTCATTAATCGAGTACTTTAGAGTACTTATTTGATACACTCGTAATTTGCTGTGTTTTTATACCGGCTACCCTGAAGATGGAAGGGTAGCATCACTTTGTGCACCAGAAAACTCAATTAAACAGAATTTAAAATATTTTCCATAATTCAACACAAAACTCGTTTCTTATATGTTTGGAAATAAAAATCATTTACCAATAATTTTTATTGTTTTCATTTCCTGGAGATGAGCAATATTCTTCATCAGCGTCAGCAGTCAAGGCGATTATGTCATGAACGTCCATCAGTCTGAATCCATATAGTATATGAACACATAGAATGTTGGTATATTTTGGTATTCGTACGCCAAATATACTTCATGGTTTATTTTTTTGCATTTTTGTTGGTAAATGTTTATTTGTATACCAAGTGAACTTTCTGGTATATTTTATTTCATTTTTGTTGTTGCATTCGAAATAAAGTGCAAGGTGCAAGGCTACAAAAATAAAATACTTATTTTGGTTTTAATCACTATCAAAATGGGTAGCGGATATTTCACAGTCGAGCACATTCGGCTATTAGTTGTTGTGGTTTCTGTAGCCAATTAGGTGCTTTACTTACTTACACCTTGCACATTATTTTCAATGTTCCACTGCTTGGCGCTAATCAGCAATATATAAATGTTCTATGGACTTGAACATAACATTTTATACACACACACTCTCGCTCTCTCTTCGCTCCTTCGCTGTTCGATGCCCATAAAAAGCAAATGTGGCCAAGTGGCTGGCAAAAAGCATTTGCTCGCTTCGCCAACGTATTACGAGTATTCGCATTCGCATTCACATTCGCGCATTCGCCTTGCAAGTTGTGTGTGGGTCAAAGGGCAAATGCAAAAGGAAACCGCCACCGCGAAACCGACACAGACACGAGTCTGAGTCTGAGTCTGAGTGGAGAGTTGACGTGAAGTGAAGTGAGCAGCAGACGGCTTACATGCCATTCATACGTGACATGCTGCTGCTTAACAATGATAATGACGTTGCTTTTGCTTAAGAGCGGAGAGTTCGAAGAGAGAGCGAAGAATTGCAGCTTATGGTTGACAGACGTTTTCTACCGCCTCTCAGCACAGACAAAAGTGCATTCTAAAGCGATGCACGCTAATGCACCATTATCAAAAGCTGCCCTCGAAGACTCGTAAATCTTCACTTGCATCTGACTGCATAGCTTTAATAGATATTTATGTCTCAGTGTGTGTGTCCCAGTGTGTACGTGTGTGTGTGTGTAAGTGTTGGGCCATAAATTTTGATAAATTGCTGAACTATTTGCTGGCAAACAAGCTGAGAGCTTTAACTTGAGGCGTTTAAACAAAGCAACAACTGCAACAACAACACCAACGCTGAAGAATTGTAACTTAAGCCAAAGCCAAACAAATTGCGGCATAAACACTACAATAACAGCACCAACTACAACTACAACCATTTGCCATGTTTTTGCTGGAGAAACAAACAAAATAACTAAACAAAACTAAACTAAGCCAGCCCACAAATGACAACGTGGAATTTCTATTTGGACGCCGTTTTGTTTAAATATACGCAGCATATCTGCACATGAGGAGGGTATATACATATGTAAGTATAGAGAAAAATTGATAAGAAATAAAAAAATAGAATTATATATTTAAAAAAATCTCTGATAGCAAAAAAAAAAATACAATTTAATAATAATTATGAGAAATAAAAAAAGAGAATTCTTATATTCCAAAACAAGTTTAAGAAGGTTGTATAATTCTTTAAAAACTTCAGGTTAACAAAAATAAATTTAATAAAAATTAATAAGATGATGTTTACATTTTGTATTTTAATATTCTTGATTCAAAAAATATTAAATGAAAGTAAGGGATAAATTTGATATTTCATGAATTATTACATACATATTTTAAAATAAAACACTTTTGTCAATTAATTCTTTTTTATTTAGAGGTTTATACAACTGTATTTTATATTTGTTGTTATTATATACGACTCGAATTAAATTGAGAATCCAAAGCCTAGGCGAGCATTAGTTTGAATAGTTTAAATAAGATATTATTCGTACATTTGATTTGTTTACAATGTTGGCTTTCACAGAAATATTATTACAAATTGCAACCCAAGGGCATCTGCAAGTCGATATCTTGCAACTTTTATTTGATGTGCTCTTTTATTTTATTTTCGGCCACAGGAAACCTTAAAAACGAGCAGCCCTTCAAATTTATGTGTTGCGGAAGTGGCGACTTTTAGTTTTTCCAGGTGCCGAGACGGAAGACGGAAGACGAAAGACGAAGGCGAAGCGCGAAGAAAAAAGAGGAGAAAAGCGACATTAAGAGAGGGAAAGTGTGCAACATAAAACCGTGAGCGAAAAGGAGTTGCGGAAAATCGCGCTCGATGCCCAACTTAAATGCAATCCGAGCGAGCTCAAAGTGAAAGCTGATTTAAGAGTTAGCAGGCAACGATTTTGCCGGCTTTTACTTTTGTTTTTCGCTGCTTCGGCGCTAATCTGATGGCAAAGCAAAAGCGACGCTCACATTCATTTTCATTTTCAATCAACTGAAGTCGCATAAAATAATGCAATTGAAGTGCTAATCGGCTTGGCCTTAGAGCATTTATTAATCAACGCCGAGATTGGCCAACATATACAAAAATAGAGAAAAGAATAGAAGAAATACCACAATATAGTATAATGCTCTCACTCTATATCAATTAACTGCTTGACAGTTTTCCCCCTACATGTTTGAGTTCATTGCTAAGCTCCCTGGGGCGAAGACCCTTTCAACTTTGCCGCTTAAGCGCAAAAAACATGTGTTGCAGCAACTGTGGCTTGTGGTTGACTGCAATAAAATGTTAAGCTCTTGGGTGGGGACTAAACGCTGGGGACATCTTTGTGGTTGCAACTGCAATACGTTAACAATAAATAATCATTTCAGCTGACATAAATTCTACAGCACAAGTTGAGCTGGAGTTCAGATTTGTATTCAATAAAACTGCATTTATTAAGTTGTTTGATTTCAATTTGCAGCGTGGCGGGAAGTAGCGAAAATATTAAAATACAAAAATATTCTAGTCACATTTTCTCCCCACTATACTTTGTTGTATCGCATCGCTGGTATCGCTCCAATTAGACTGAATTGTATCTTCCTCTGCGCAGTTTTGTCACTTTTGTCCAGGTAATTGCTTTGGCACATAACACCGCCAATTCCCGATTCCCGATCCCCGTTCCCCGACATCCTCTCTGCCTTCTGGGGGGGAAGAGCGCGCGATAAACTTTATTGCAATGCACAGGAAATTGGCAGAAATTCCATTTTGATGCTGCGCCATTTGAATTTTGCATGCGTAATGATTTTACATTTGCAAGTGAGCGAAATGGGAGCCGAGTTTGGAATGTGGAATATTTATTGGCGGATCGGCACGCGCCAGAGAAAACGCCGTTCGAAATGAGATAAATATGCATGGCATTAATTTAACACGCCCCACAACTGAATGAATGCATTGAACATTGGGCTTTATTTGTGGCTAACTGGGCGGGGAGATTATTTAGCTGACATTATGTATTTTAGGGTATTTGTGCTGTTGGCCATTCTGCGCACCATTTAGGCAAATATTTCCTTTTTGGAGCAGAGTGCTTTGAGCTGCTTGTTGGACCCGGTCAGGCAGCCAGCAGCGCGGATGTGATAGATCGGCCTGCCGCACACAAAGTCCTCCGCATAGTTGCAGGTCAGCTTGAAGTAGGTTATCTCCTTGGCCACATAACGCGAGGCGGCGCAACCAACATGCGTGTTATTCTCCACGGCCATGACCGCAAAATGGCGAAACATTCTGTGCAGGAAGAAATGCAGTAAAGGATTTGGATTTGCTTCTCGGACTGGCCACTTGACCACTTACTGCGGCTGGTTGAGCCTCTTCAAGGCGCAGGGAAAGTGGTCGACATCCGCTGCGGTCATCAAGTTGCTGCTGTTGCTGTTGTGCTCGCCCCACCAAGTGCGCACGCCAATGGCCAGCAGCTGCGGATACATCTTCTCCATCAGCTCGTTCTCCACCAGATGCGTCATGTTGAATAGCTGTAGGGGAAGAGTGAGAGATACTGGAGTGTTTTTCAGAGACAGGCAGTAAGCCGATATCTCGCTTAACGGCCTCGACTGATAGCGGAAGAGTAGGATGGTAAGCGATGTCACCAACGAACATTTTCATTTGAGGATGACCGTTAAGTGTGGTAAATATGCAGCTAAGTAAATTTCGTGCCACCATTAGGCGAGTTATGCGTATATGCCTATAAGTGAGTTTTGATATGAGCTACATCTTATGATTTACTTGGTAAGAATGCAAATAAGGAAGTGCATTTTTGTATTATAATCACATTGGGCTTTAAGATAAAGTAAAGTCCAGTTAAGCGAGGTATGTGTAAAGTGAGTTTTGGGCATTTAATAAAGAGCCTTTAATAAAAGCATTTAATAAAAGCCCCAAAAAATAAGGACTTTGGTATTAGATACATTTTAAACTTTAAATGAAAAGAAAAATCTATGTGAAGTTAATTTTGGTACTAAATTAACTTAGGCCGTTAAATAAAAACAAAGTTGCCGATAAGTGAAGGTATTTCTACGTGCCGATAAGTGACTATCGGCATAAGATCCAGCTTGAGCTTCTAATAAATGGAATGTTAATGCAAGAAAGAGAATTTTGGGGCTAAATTCAGTTTGACCGATAAGTGAAAGTGAAGTGGCCGTTAAGCGACGATTGTGAATATGTCGCTAAGTAACTTTTAGCATTAGACACAGTTTATGTGACAAGTATACAAACGAAGTATGTGAACTTCAATACTAAATAAAATTTGACCGTTAAGAGAGTAAAGTGACGGTTAAGCGAACCTAACTTTGTACTTACAATGATGTTCTGGCCGGAGCGCTTAAAGTTGGCCGTGTTGCGGCAGTCGTCGTGCTTGGCCAGGCACATGCGTGCATTGTAGCTGGCGAGCGTGGCCAACTCGTCGCTCCATTGCATCGCAACCAGGCGTGCGGCACGTGGCAATGTCATGTTCTTGCCCATGGCCAAGCGTTGTCGCTGTTCATTGTGGGCCTTCAGAATGATATCCGACTGATTGGTCAGATTCACCAACTCCGTGCCTTCTGTGGTGCAAGCCTTGTGGGATGCCTGGCCAGATGGGCAAAGAATAATGAATGGACCGACGTATTTACAACTCACTCAGGACGCACATTGAGGAATTTTTCGCAAGCCACATGACGTTTGCCTCGGGGACAGAGCTGCTGATCACAGTACGGATTGTTGGGCCCAGTTATTGACGCATCCTGGCAGAATGCCACAAATACACAGTACATGAGAGCGAACAATACCAACTTCTTCATTGCGATCCAATTAGCCAAGCTGTGCTTCCGAAACGGGCTGAAACAATTCTTTTATAGCCAAAGAATTCGAGTCAATCACTGACTTCGCAAAGCAGTTGACAGTTGGTTTAATATTGAGCTTTTTAAAGTCTGATTTGGAGCGATGATTAAGCGCATTCGATGTGTGTACGTGCCCGCCAATCATTGCCTGACATTTAATTTAACTGTTAAATAGAACAATCAGCAATTAATTGAATTTAATTGCCGGCGAGCAAAAAACAACACGGACTAAAACCCACAGACTCGTGCACTTTTTAGTTTAATGGGTTATTGGGTTTCAATTAACGCATTAAACATGCAAACAAATTGCTTTGCTTCAACAAAAAAAAAATAACAATTGCTTTTTTAAACCTCTCCTTAACGGCTCTAAAATGCCAACAATATTTATGAAAATTTATGTTTTTTTAGATGCAATTTGAATATCATAATAAGCAACTCAATTTCCAATTAACTTAAATAGATTTGATTGCGTTTAAATAGAATTATAAATTAAAAAGTATTTAAAATGCATTGTGAAAAATTACTTGTATTTAGAACTATTCATTAATTTAATGGCAATATTATTTGTGCATAATTTGTTAGGAAGCACAAAATAATTCATGTTGATTTATGGCCTTTAAAGGCTTATTGGCTTCAAGCATTTGCAATTTCAATTGACTAATATATTACTTTGAAATAGCATTTTTAACATTGTAATTTATTAAAGATGATTTAGTTCTCTATGAAGCTGAAGACCTGGACGCCCTTTAAATTACTCATCTTCATTATATTTCTTTATTTACATGATTAACTTTTATATACAAATATTGCCATCGACTCCCAATTTTATTAAATTTGTCTATTGTATTATATTATTGTGTATTATAGATTACTCTTATAAATAAAAAAAGTAAAAAAAAATTTTGTGGACAATATCAATTATATATATTTTTGTGCAAATTTTATTCGCTCTTTTTGACTGTCTTCTTTATGGGGTTTATCCGGCATGAGCTTCAATTGGCTCATCAAGCAAAAGTTGTAATTGTTTTCGGCATGACATAAGCTTTTCATTGAGCTTAAGCTTGTCAGTCTCTTCAAGCATTTTTAATGTTCTTAACTCGGCCAGCAAATTAGCCGCAAACACTTGGGGCAGGCAGCGTCTGCTCGCAAGGATAATTTCCATTTTCAAGCTACAATCCAAAAAAGCTGTCACCATTGTCGTTGTTGTCGTTGTCGCTTCTGTTATTGGTGTTTCTTGTTGCTGTTGCGGCTGTCGTGTTTAACGCTCGAGTGCCTAAGCTGCCGGGACTCTTCCACTTTGCCCCTTTGCCGCCCTCGGATGCGATGGCAACGCAACTGTCAATGAGGTTCGCATTAGGCAACATTAAATGGCACTTCATGAAGGCGGAGCGAAGCCTACGAAATCCTTTCGCGATGCTGCCACGCTAATAACTCAATATCGCACAATTGATTAAAGCAAAGGTCCTCTGCCTTTTACCCAGCTGCCTGCAGTAATTGTCTGCCAACTGATGCTCGGCTGATTTGTGTAATTGGTTTTATCGAAGCCGGCTTAATTGGGCATGACTGCTTGAAGGTGGCAAAGTCGTCCTTCAACTGCTCCTGCTGCCGCCTTTGACTTTAAACTTGCACACAAGATAAATGCTTAAATTATGCATAATTATTCATATAGGGAAATTCGCGCGTGCAGCTCTCGAATTTTGTTCGCTTGTTGTGCTGTTTAGTAGGTTGTAAATTTTAATGCAAAAAAACTGAGCGTTTTTGTTTGATTTATTGTTTGGGGCGCGGCATGTGAAGGGGCATGCATTAAACAACAGACAAGGGCCGAAGCAGCGAAAGCCGGAACCAAGGCAAAAATATCCTGAAGCCAGCACTCGAGGCACGCGCGTGCACCTGTTGCCTGCTATTGCTATTCCTATTCCTTCCTCCCCACTTCATCCCCCTCCAACCTATCTCTATCTCTGGCAGTGGCCAGTGCCATAAAGTCAGTTTCGGTTGGCAAATTTATGGCCTACTACGTGGCCCCTATACAATATTTTGTGCTTTGTATATAATTCATTTTTAATAGAGAAACAAACTTTGCTTTTTTCTCCATTTCTCCGTTTCTGCTTCTGTTTCATATTCGTATTTGAATTTTATGTTCCCTTTGCTGGGCCCATAAATTTTGTGTGTTGACCGCATTGCACATCAAAGTGCGGCCATTGTTATCAGGCGTTCAATTATGTAAGCGTTGTGCATTTAGAATGTCATTATCAAGGCGGCAATGGCAGAGCCAAAGGATGCAGCTGGAGAGGCTGGGCATTGTTTGGCCTTTGGCTATCTGAGCAATGCATCTTCAGGGGGCATTTCCTTCCAAATTGCTGCTGTCTGAATTTTGCAATTGAATAATCAACCTCAATGGCATTGTGGCTAAAGTCGAGGCTCAGACTCTCTGGCTCTCTCGCTTTTGTCCTGCGTTGAAGCTGATTTATTGTTTAGTCAGGTCGCAATAAATTAAATCAGCCTGCGCTAATATTTGCCTAATAAAATTGATGCAAACACATTGCGGATTTCGGAATACCCTTGTCAAAGGATTGAGCTGAAAGAGACGTCGTTGAGCTGTCGCTGTCCCATCAATATGCACATAAAGTTCAATATTTCACGCAATTCAGCCGAATCCTGTTACAATAAGCCTTAATTTTATGCAAATCTCGTCAAAGTAACCGCCTCCAGACATCGTCTATATATCCTGTTGCCTTCCCTCGTCCCTCCACTTCCCACTCCTGCGATGAGCTTAGTTCGCGCAATCCTCTCTGCAAGTCGTTGCGAAAGTTTTTAAGCGCCGCCGTGTAAAACTTGTTCGTGTCCTGCATGCCAAGAAATGTGTCAACTGCTCGAAGTGACTCTCCAACGCCTCGATTCCTCGTCCTCATCCGCCTCCTGCTGCTCCTCGTGTCCTCGCCTCAGACTCAATTCAAATAGAGTTTGTTCTAGTCCTTGTGAAACGCCAGAGTCGTAAACATTAAAATCTAGCGCATTTCCCCCTTATCGTCTCAACTTTCAGCTACTTTTTGGGGTGGAACCTGCAACTCAATTTAAGTTAATTAAGTACTTAAATTTTGATCTAAATACTAAACTCTAATCGCCACATTCGCTGTTCTACAAAATAAACAAAGACATTAAAATACTGTTGCTGTTGCAACAGTGTGTAACAACTTAAGGAAAGTACTCTTCTTATATGACATGTTTGTAGTGATAATATTTTAATTATTCCTTTTTGATTTTCATATTCAAATTTACTTATTTCAATTAAATGAAATAGTTCGAAATATTTTATAAAAAATATTAATTTTAATGTTTAAAGATATACAAAAATTGATAATATTATTAAAATTATTTATTTTTTAACAAGTGTTAAAGTAACAATTGGTCTTAAGTAAACTTATAAAAATATATTATTGGAATAAAAAGCTGTAAAATTATTATATTTATTAAATGTGGATTTGGAGAAATTAATTTATTTATTTGATTTGGTGTTAATATGTCAATTAGTTGGAATATTACACAAATTTATGGAAACACAACCTTTCCATTTAATTAATAAATAATAAGAATGAAATAAATAGAAATTAAAGTAATAATTGCATAATTAAGCATTATAAGTGTGCATAAATAAATTAATTTAATTAATTTATTTAAAAAAAAAAAAATGTGTAAAAATATAAAGGATATTAATGAACAAATGAAACTAAACTATTTTTTTCAATAATTCCTTTTTCCAATTTGAAATCAAAATTATATTTTTTAATATTTCAACTTATAGTAATCACTTAGCTTTAATGTTCTAAATGCGTTCTTGTTTAGCATTGAATTTAATTATTAAAAAAAAAAAATTATAAATATAGCTCATTGATTTGCACAGTTATTCATTTCAATTAGAGAAATTAAAAATGTACTTATGAAAAATTTCACAATTTTTCACATTTTAATTTATAAATGCTAAATGCTAAAATGTCAACTCAGACACTGCTCTTTAATTCTGAAAGTCTATGCGTTTTTAGCTTTTGTATATAATTATAATACCCTCATTTAGCTTAGAGTAGAATTATGCAAACATATTATTATACTTTTTAGTATTGTTGTGCAACGGAAAAAATACAGAAACACACACACAAACACACACACACACACACACACACACATGTGAATTGTTCTCTTTAAAGCCGCGCGAAATATGCAAAACTTGAATGTTGTTTTGTCACATTCACCGGCGCGGGGTAAGTGCATGCATTTGTATAAGTGTGTGTGTGTGCGCGTGAGTGTGTGTGTGTGCATTGTTCTTGCACATACATTTTAGGCAAACACATACACAAAAGCGGCCAGCGGTTTATTTAGGTGAAGGCCACGCACACAACCCGAAAAGGCGGCAGCGACAAAGCAGAAGGCGAGAAGGAGAAAAAATAAAATATAAAATAACATACGGCAAAGCAAACAACGCAAATCTCAAAATTAAATGCAATTTAGTGCAGCAAAGTGGCAACATATACAGCGACTAAAATCTCATAGGATCAGCATAAGTTTACAACATATATAGTACACAAAACTTTTCACATTTTGCTGTTATCGAATCTGAATTGCAGTTGATGTATTTTGTTGTTCTCCTTTTTTGCGTTGGCGAAAAAATCCCATCAAATTACGCAATTCATTTTTAGCATAACATGTCAATTTGTATACGTAATGCCAGACGACGACGATTCAATTGGAAGAAAGGATAAGAAGTTGAGACTGAGGCTGACGCTGAGGCTGAGGCACTTCAGACTAAAAAATCCATGTCCTTTGCTAGTTGTAAACAAAATGTCCCAGCTTAGACGTGCTTACAATGCCATTAGGGCGAAGAGAGGGAGAGAGAGGAGAAAGGCTGCCGAATACTGAATCCTGAATCCTGAATGCTGAATGCCAAATGCCGATAAGACCCAAGCAATTGACTTGGTCGATGCGTTTGCCAGCTTAAGTTTTGCCAGGGCAATGCTCAATTTTTTAAAACATGCCATTTGATTTTCACATTTGAATTTGAATGCGAGGCAAACAATCAACGACTAGGCAACACATATACACAAATATATATGTATCGTACCCACTCCAATCAGTTGCCAAGTTTACATTATGTTTTGCCGTGTATTTAAGCCTTTTGCTCCGAGCTGAGACGAATTGAAAATGCAAATCTTTGCCAAAGCTCAAAAGTGCAAAGCAAACAATATAAATATAAATATACAAGAGCCGAGCAGAGAGTTAACAATAGCGAGAGAGTGATAGCGAGAGCGAGAGCGAGAAAGGCAAAGACAACTGTGAAGCTGCATAAATTGTAGCATACTTTACGGCTGTAATAATTGCAAAGCAGTTGCCAACAACTTTTGCGCTCAACTTCTCAGCGCTTTTGCTTCAGGTGAGACGTCAGCTTCTTGGCTCTGTGGCCAGGCAAATTTGCCGCTGCTTCCGTCAACTAATTGGCTAAATAAGTTCTGTTTATCAACGAGCATTGGCGAATACTTGAAAAATTACGTATACGCCACCCCAGCCAGCAGCGAGTACTCCAGCACTGCAGCTATAAAATATAATTGCGAATTTATAGCGCCAACCAAACCATCGGGCAATGAGCTTGTCTCCTTCTTCCCCTCTCTCCTCTCGCGCCTTTCGCCTCTCACAATGTCCAATATTTAAGTCCTTTATTCCCGCGTCTTTTGTGGCTTTGTGTGCGGCCACTTTTTATTGCCTTTTTGCTTTGCTTTCGACTTTAATGCCGCTTAATCTTTGCCGTTTACCAAAAATTGTGCCCCGAGGAACGTTACAAAATGAATTGCATTATGATTGCCCCCCCCCGGCTTTGCTTTGCCTTAAAATTTAAACTTGTCTCGTGAGAAACGTTCCCCAAAATCCATAACTCGACTTTGCATGCTCAGAATGCAGTCGAAATTAGAGCGAAATCGTCTGTGATTTACAGGAGCACACACACACAATATGGTTTATCACATTTGGCTGGCAGTTATTAGCCGCCATTGTTGAGCTGAGCTGTTGTTACTGTGCTTGTTATTGCTGCCACGCCCGTTGTCGCCGTTATCGTTGTTGTTTATAATATGCACCGACCGGTCACCAGCAACAGCAGCAGCAGCAGCGATGAAGCGTTGGCCGAGCTATTAGTTATTTTATGGGCACACACGATGCTATCAGCTAGCTGCTTGCAACTGCAACGTGTGCGGCACACAGCAAAATTCAATGCATAATTTTGCACTCAATTATAATGGATGCCAACGCCTCCGCCTCTGCCTCGCTCCCTTTGTTTGCCGGGATAATGAAGTGGCTCGAGCTTGCAACTTTAGCGCTTCAAGTGCCACTCGGTGGCATGAAATTAAGAAATTGTGCCACACGGCAGGCAGTGTGATTAAGCTGCAGCCTGCTACAAATTAACATTAAGAGCGCCTAATCAATTAATCAGCAGCAAAGATTGAATCTTCGGGTCGCCGGCTTCTATCTGCTTGAAACTTTGGGTCAAGTGCCAGCTGAACTGAGCTGAGTTGAGCTGAGTTGAGCACGATTTGGGTTAAGTTATTGCATATTAAAAAACATTTCAAGCGTTTTATTGCCGCGCCTCAAAATGAGTTCAACTTTTCTCTACTCTGAGCGATGTTGGGCGTTGAAGTTGCAACTTCAAAGCTGCCAACTGCCTGGGCAACTTTGCATTTGCAGACCGCAGCACAAACTCTCTGCCACGTGCATGATTGAAACTTTTTCGATTTCATACTCATAATTTTTGCAATGCTAACAAAACAGCCCAGAGGGCAGGCAAGGCAGTAGGGAGAGGGGGGAGGCAACTATGCCACAACTTTGTTTCGAAATTAGCATAATTATTGTGCTATAAAGTTGCATTTGGCCATTGGCAATATGACTGCTAATGCTGGGTATTAAATGCAAATGCGGAAAAGACACTGCACTCAGCACTCAGTACTCAGTTCTCAGTGGTTAGTCAGCCACGCCCACGCCCACACTCACCTGGCAGCAGGTGAAATATTGTAATTTACCTGTTCGTTGGTCACTTTGACACGCAGCAGCTGTTTCATTACAATGTCACTTTAATAAACATGCTGAATTAATTTTTAACAGTGACAGAAAAATATTTGTTTAGTTTTGTTTTTTTTTATAAAAAGAATATATTAATAGTAGACAGAATTACCATGATATCGAAGTTAATGTCTTTAAACAATATCCCACTTTGTTCCACAATCATTATTTGTATGCAAAAATCAAGTGTGAATAAGCAAATACACTTCTGCTTCAACAACTTAAGCCCTAGAGGTTTGTTTTTACATTGAATGAAAAATAATAATAGGCGAAAACACAAGCCCTAATTCCTTAATTTATTTACAAAGTATTTTGAATGAATACAAAAATCAGTTATAATATATTTTATTTATTTAAATTGGTTTGTTCACAAATAATAATTATAATATATTCAAAATACAATTTGGTTAAACTTTTGTCCTATTAATTCAAGTATTAAATGCTAAACTTAATCACTATCAAATAAGTTTAATAATACAACTTATATATATTACTGTGTTTATTCCATTTGGATATAAGCTCAACAAGCAGCCCTAGGGAACTGCAGTATTATCATATTGAGCAGACGAGCAATTATTGCCTTTCTTCTTCAATTTTGACCACAACGCAAAGCTCTCACTGCAATTTTATTACTTCTTGTCGCAGCTGAAAACCTTGGCTGACATATTATCCTTCTGCAACCGCAAAAGCCACAAAAACTGCTAAGCAGGCGGCGACACAGAACTTGGAATGCCTTTCACTCTTCACTCTCTTCACTCTTTTGTTGCAAGTACGGAACCCAAAATTGTCAGTCTCGTTTTGTGTGTGTGGCACACAGTTGTTGCTGCCATTGCTGGCCACCTAAGTACGTAAGCCTGGCCAGACACACAGCTGTGTCCTGTGTGCTTCATATGGATTTAGAGCATGTGCCCCTTTCTTTTTTATTGGATAGACATGGACTGTGGAAGTGTCTCCGACCAGGACACTTTTATTGCTCAGCATGCGAGCAGTAGCAAAAATAGTTTGCGGTGGATTTTGTGTGCGATTTTCGAGACCACATGGAGACATTTTTATGTACACTCTATGCTGAGGTCTACTATGCGGTTTGGTGTCACTTCTTTGGTCTCGTCCTCCCTCTCTGAGTAATTTTGCGTATCATCGGCATCAGCATCAACATCAGCATAAGCAAAAAAGTAAACCATGTGCTGAATTGTTAAGCATGCGGAATGCGAAATGTCGCCGTTTTCCGGCGAACCCCCAAATCCCATAAATGTCAGTCACAACTTGACCTTCGGTTCAACTAGAGTCGTGGCTTAGTCCAGCCAGCAATCAACAGCCAACTACATACACATAAATGTCAGCTTCAGCTTGACCTTGCCATGAATCACTGCGACTGCGGCTAGTTTGTGACCAAACAACTTTCGGCTGACAGTTCTTCAGCCCGCAGGCTGAATTCATCAAGGCCTGGCATATGCAGGAATTATGGTCGAGCTGTTTGCCCAAAGATAAACTAATACAAAAATGGTGCTGGCTGCATTTTATCAAAGCATGTAATTGTTTGTTATTATGTTACAGTGATTTGCTTGTACAGCAGCACCTAATTCCACCTTTTAATTATCCACATACATAATAAAGTGTTTAGGTAGCTGTAATTATTTCCAATTCTTAGAATTTAGTTTGCACCGTTCCTCAACTTAAATAAATTATTAAATATAAAAGCAAACACATCTATTAGGTTGCATTTTATGTTGTCAAATTTGTTATTATTTGCATTTTATACTCAATGTGAGTTAAAGCAGAGTCTTCTTTAAAACTTCATGGATTGTCCACTAGATTTCAAAAAAATAAAAATGTAGAATGAAATACATTTATTAACCTCAATACATAATTAGAGCCCAGCAGAGTCTTATTTTAATAAAGCATTAAGTTTGCCTTCAATATTTGTTATTATTATAATTATTTGCGCTTAAAACTCTTTTGTTTTTAGAGCAGCATCTATAACTACTTTAGCATAGTTCCAATTCTCCATTTAAAAGAATTAAATAAATAAAAAAACAAAACAACTATCAAGCTCAATATACAATACACATTTTCTAATCTTTTGTTGTCACATCTACCTCAATTACGGATACCCACTTTAACAAATAAATAAATATAAACAGACGTCCATTTATTAAGCTCAACATGCATTTAATACCCATGACGACACTAAGACTGAGCAGCTGCATTAGATAATGGTGTAAAAAAAGGAGCAAAGCTTTGGCAAATAGCACAATATCCTGTCAGTCTGCTGCGCGTGTTTTAAGCTAAACGCCTTGGATTTAAAATAAATTGAGGTCAACCAAGAGACACAGCCAGCATAACTGTAGTTGCCATTTTCTGTTGCAAGTTGCAAGTTGCAAGTTGCCGTTGTTATGCCCCGACTCGTAAAACGAAATTCGGCGTGCATAATGGTAATTGCGTGTTATTTTTTTTTCGGTGTTCCTTCTTTTTTCCCGTACTCTAATTACAAGTGATATGCCTTCGCGTTCGCACTAATACAATAACATTGGGCTGGGGGTGGGCGGCGGTGGCATTGTCAGTGGGGCACATCCTTGGCAACATCCTCATTCACTTGCACTTCCGTGGCAGTGGCAGTGGCAGTGGCATCCAGCCTCGGCGGGCATGGATGTGGCATGTGCTGCGAGTGTGTCGCAAGAAATGCTAACCTAAATTTTGTGGCCCAGCCTCCGCATAAAAATGAAAATTAAAAGAAAAATGCATATAAAGTGTTGCATTTGCGGCCTCATCTCTTCGCCCCCTCTTCTTCATTTCTTCTCTTTTTGCCATTTCCAGCACACATTTTTTTCTTCACACGCTCTCTGCTAATTAAAACAGCGCATAGTGCCATTAAAGCCAAAAGTTCACTTCCATATACTTTTCTATTTTTTTGTTGGCTGAAGTGAGATAGCGCAAGCAGATAGACAGAGAGACAGATATTTAGGTGACCCCTTTAGGACTCCCATGGCGTATGCGCCATTTGTACAGATTATCTCATTATGTTTGTGGTTTAAGTTGTTCTGTGCGAAAGCAAGGGGAGACGACTCGCAGTCGGCCATAGGCGTACAACGTGACGTATAATTAATTACGTAATGAGCGTCTGGCAGACGCACTCGAAACAAGCAGCGCCAATAACCAGCAGCTGCTGTCTTTTATGGCACAAATCTTGCTCAGGCTTCTTTCGTCTTTCTCCTTCACAACGTCACGACGACGTCTTTTTATGCTAAGCTGCGACGTCATTGTCCGTTGACTGCCAACGTTCCCTCTCCGGCCTGCTTTGCTGTCAGTCTTTTGTACTCCGTATCTTAAGCACCTTGTATTTAGATTCACTCCTGCACTCATTGTTTCGTTCCCCTGTTGGCCAACAACAATTATCATGAGACTGCACTTGTTTCGTACCATTTTCTGCCTTATCGCGAAGTCACTCGAAAAAACTCCTGTGCTACTCGCATAAATGATGCATTAAAATGTGCTGTTTGAAAAAACTCACAGTGTAGATAGAGTGATTTTTATTCGAATGTTGCAAAACGACATAATAAATGCACTTTTCAGCGGCTGTTTGCACGGTTAGTGCGTGCCACGTTGCGTATGAGTAATATAAAAGAAACAACGAATGTTTGTGAATTTATTTGAAGCGGGTGCAACACACTACAATTACTTAAATATTTTCAATAGCTTATGAAGATGAGACATTAAATTATAATACTTAAAAATGTCCAAATTAATTCCAAACGGTATCATCTAATTAAAAAAAATAATAATAATTAGATCAAAAATGCTAAAAATCTAATTATTTTCAGTATTTCAAGACGAATACAAATTTTGCAAATAGTTTGTATAGGTATAGGTATATTAAATGGTTATAATACATTTGTTCAAACAGCTACAATTTAAATTATTTATAGTCTTTCAAGATAAATTTATGCAAATATATTATTAGTACTATAGTTAATAAATTAATTATACCTCATGAAATCTAATATATTTAAAATATTTCATGAATTGTACTAATTCAAATGAAATGTGAAAAATATAATTCAAATAAATTTATTATGCAAACCAAAACTTAAATTATTAGTGAAATTTTAATATAAATTTATCCTAATAAATTTAAAAACGAATCATCTATTTGATATACCAATAAAAAGTATGTTAACAGCTAAATAAAATATATTTTTATTTTTAAAGATAAATGCATCCCAATGGGTTCATAAATGAATTATACAATTCAATAATAAAACTATTATTTTTGTAATAATATAATATAACAAAATTAATTAATTACAAATGATATGTCAATTAAAATATTAAAATAAATGCATTATTTAGATCAATCCAAATACGGGCATCCAAATTAAAGCGCCACTAATTTGATCATTGATTTCTTGACACACCCCAATGATTACCTCCTCCTGCAAAAAACATCTCTCAGTTATCTGCATTGCATTACACACAGAACACATAATGCTCAACCAGCTGCAGTGAAAATGTATCGCAAAACCCAATGGTGTATGTGTCAATATTTATATGAACCACTCCAAAAATGCGCAAATAAATAAATGCGAAATATTTCAATTCAAATGAATTAATTTCAGCATCTGGCATTTTTACGCCTCGCATTTCCTCGCTTCCCTTATTGCCACCCTCTCTTTGTGGCCACCCACAGGGCAGATATGTGGCGACAACTGGGGAAAATCCGAGAAATCTGTGCAATTAAAATGTAACGCGCATTGTCAAAATGATATTTCATTGCAAAAATATTCTATTGTCAAATAGCTGAGATTCATGGCATGCGAAATGGTATTATATTAATAATGATAATTAAAAATTAATACATTGGTAAACAGACGAGAAAGCATTTCTGTTTATTTCTGCCCAGATCGAGTTGATTAATAATTCATTAAAAAGCATTTGGTACCCTGCAAAAAACAAGCAGATAACAAGGGAGGGAAGACGCGACAGAATGCACGTCGTATAGAATTTTATAGGGTATGCGCTAGTAAACCACTTCGAGTACTTGCATTTGTTACCTCATATTTGCAGTGTTCAACAAATAATGGCCACATTCATTGCTGAATGCAAACAATTGAGGCGTGAATTAAAGGGAATTGCAAATACGAGTGAGTTTTTGGTTAATTTTTGTTTATTTTAAACGCATCATAACCACGACCTACATTACAACGGCTAGCCAACAAACTTGGTTCCCACTCCGCGCCACAAATAGCTGACAATAGTTTATGGCTCAAGTGTTAAATATTTTTGCTTGGCACGCCATGCCCCAAAGGCAGCTGCCCCTTCCATCCATCGCTCTCCCGATTCCAATCCAAACTGGCAGCTACCCCTAAAATGCCAGTCTGGCATTTACAAATCCAAAGCGACTGTTCGAACATGTCTGTTGGCCCCAATTCGATGCCAGCAATTACAACAACGCCGAAGAGCGGCATAAATAAATGTAGAAATTATTATTAAATACGAGCAATCAGTTCCCTTTCCCTTTCCGCTTCCTGCTGCCTGCTGCCTGCTCCTGTATCGATCTAACAGTTTTTGGAGTGTGTGTTCGGGTATTTTACAATAAATAACCCCGCAAATACAATCGCAAAATTGCTCTACAAAGTCGTTAGGGGGAAGCCCATAAATTAGATGCCCTCCCCTCCTCACTATTTAGCCGGAATGGGGATAAACAAGAAATTAGACACATTTTTGCATTCGCACGCTTTAACTGCTCCCAAAAGCTGGCGCTGGATCGTTTGCCACCTTCAATTTAATTCAATTGGCGCAGGAACCTCCCGGCGGCCAAGTTTTTGAAACTATTTTTAACTTTTGCAATTGGAGGCTCCTGAAATCATCGGCAACAACAACAACAACAACAACAATGGCAAATGAATTGTAGAGTAGCTAAAAAAAAAGGTGCACAAAATTATAATGCTTAACCTTTAAGCCCCTTTTGGATTGCGTGTTAAGTCGTCTGAAAGTTCTTTCTCACTACTTAGGCAAGTTGTTTCTGATGCCCTGCAGTATGCCAAGGATTATAAGGGTATTATTATTTTGTCTGCAGCTATGCAACAAGCTGAAGTGGAGGCGTGCCGCAAACTCAACTTCCACTCGCAGTCAATCAATAGTTTATTTCCTTTCGAATTTCAATAATTATATAGACAGCATATGTGCTTCAAGTGGATACTTCTGCCTGGTTGCCATAGCTACTTGGATGCTTATTGCCGCTCAACTCTCTGCTAGATTTTCTCCACTTTCATCGAGCGTAATCCGCTGCTAAAGTTTCCAACTACAAGTCATCTACTGCCGAGTGCTGGTAGTCATAATATTCACATTAGCATATTTTTGATTGCCTCGGCGTCCATTTCTTTTTTCCAGCGAGAGTTTTCGGCTTGTTGGGGGCGTTGCAGCGTATACCATGGTCGAGGTCAGGCATTTTATGCCACATCCTCTTCAGCTGCACAGAGAGAAAGAGACTGAGAAACAAGAATTATTAGATCTTAAATCCATTTGCCAGTTACGATAAGTTTCGCACTTAAGATGTTGATGCAAGAAAAAGTTATTTACTTGAATGAATATTTCGATAGTTGAATAATCTTGTCGATATTTGAATCAATGTCTCGATTCAAAATATTATGTTTTATTATGAGATCATAAATAAACTGAAAAATTTAATTAACCAAATGTATTTAATACAAAATTGAAATTGAAAAATATTCTCGATAATAAGTTTTACAAATTAAATAATGTAATAGATATTGTTAATTATACAATATTTTTTAAATAATATTTCATTCTGCTTCTATTGAGATTAATTCAAATTATATCGCATTCTCGCATTTAAAATGTACATTCTCGATAAATTCTGCACTTTCTTTTAACATAGTATTTCTCTCAGTGTGCCATCGCTACCGTTGCTGTTGCTGTTGCTGCTGCTGCTCTCTTATTTCTTCAGTCACTCTCTGTGGCACGCTTGTTTGCACCTACCGTACTTTCCTTACTTTTTTTGCATTGGCCAGGCTTTAAGCCTTGCCAGCTGTTAACGACCTTTGCTAGTTGTAAGGCTCGTTTGCTGGCCTCAAACTGAGGGGGCGGGGCAATCAGCCCCCAACGCCCAGCGCAACTGGAACGTGGAACGAGGAGCGGGGAGGAGACGTTGTTAAGCTGCAATTGCCAGCCAAGTTTATGAAAATGGCCGGAGGGGGTTGGCTGGAAAAGGGAGCAAGAAGAGCTCGCGATGTGTATATAAGTTTTCTAAATTTATTACAATTCGCGCGCAAACTGAAAGCTATAATTTTCAAGCGGTTTTACGACCACGCCTCGAATGTCGAATGTCGATTTTTGATATTTGCACTTGACACGCAATACGCTTTAAAGTTTTCCATTGCCGACGACAACGTCGTCGCCATCGTCGTCGTCGTCTTGCTTATTCTCTAAAAATACCCATAAATCAATTTTAGTTGATTCAAGTCGACTCCAGTTAAGAGCTTCAAGCTCAACGAGTGTCTTGCTGAAATTGAAAGCGACGATGGCGATGGCGATGGCGATGGCGATGGAGATGGCGGAGCAGACTTTTTGAAGGAGGCGTGGCTCGGCATATCTTTACATAAATTTTACAGTCATCCTTGGCTTATTTGTGCGCACTGTGGCAGTTGTGGCAGGCTCTTGTTGTGGCAGCCACGAGGCTTGTGGCATGGTGTGGTGTGGTGTGGTGTGCGTCGAGTATTTGCTTGGTCAATAATTTCAATTCGAAGCGAACGCGCCGTCAGCTCGCATTTCAACACTTTGCGCATATCTCCCACGCTTAATTGCAATTTTAATTTCATGCCTTTTTCCCAGTTTGTTGTTGTTGTTCATGCATATTTTAAATGCGCAGTCCATTCGATTCTCCGGTTGCCGTCGGCTCAGCTCAATTCTCCAGTTCTCCGGTTGTGGCTGTCTGATTCCCTTTCGTCATCCGCTGTCCGCTGTCCATCGGCGTCAGCCGCTGTCAAAAGATTTAACAGTTTAATGAGGTTTTACAGTATTCACATCTGCGGGCTCATACTCGAACTGGCACTCGCTCTCGCACTCGTATTCACATTCGTATTCATATGTCAGCGTGTGTATTTATTGTATTTATTTAACGCTGCGGTCAATGCAGCCGCTGGCTGTGGATGCTCCTCATGCTCATCCGCTTCCTACTCCCGGTTTATCCTCGTCCGCAAATGTCCCCGCCGTTGTCGTCGGCCCGTCAGAGCTGTTGGCCATTGTTGACAGAAGGATTTATGTTTCAACAGTGTCACACACACGCACACACACACACACACACGCACGCACAAATAACTGTAGCAAACTTTTGGCCATTAACATATTGATTTTTATGGCCAACAAATTTACGAGCTTTGCTTTGCGTAGGCATTTTCTCCTGCTAGTTTTTTTTTTCTCGTTCTCACTCCCAATATATATTTTTTTTCGGGGGGAGTCTTGTGCCTTTCTAGCATGTGAAAAAGGTTTCAAAAGTAACGCCATTAATTTGAGCCAAGCGCCATGTAAATTATTTACTGACATTGGCATTGGACTTGCATGATATTAATATTTCACCAGCAACTTTGCTTTCAGCAGCACGCAAATTATCGCAAGAAATATCATATTGCAAGTGCGATATATCTTGTAGAGAGAGATTTGATAATAGGGCAGCTCAATTACAATTTGGAAATGGAAACCGCAGCTCACTTTGCAGTATTGAGTTATTAGCTGTAATGCACACACACACACATAACATAATACACAAACAAACAAATACACACTTATACTTTCACCTACAAATAGTTTGATAACAGCTCAAGAGGAGGCAACAACACTTGAAGTAAACATTGATATTTTGATTTAGAATCGAGTAAACCAATACATCACGGCACACGGGGCGTATGCGTAATTACCTAACGTACTTACGCAACATGGCATGCATGAAACCTTGTGGACTTAGGCTCTTCAGTCTCAGACTCGGTTTCGGATTCAGTTTCTGTTACAGCATGTAATTAAAAGCTAAAATGCATGAAAGTGAATACTTTTTGCTTTGAAGTATGAATCGTTAAGGACATAAGCGAATGCCTACTTTGTGTGCTTGTGCGTTTTGTGTGTGGGTTAAAGCCAAAAGCTGAAACTATTACAAGTGCTCTAGGTTTGTGTGTGTGTGTGTGTGCTAACCGCAGAATGAAATTCGTTTTTGGTTAGCTGCTCAGCAAATATTTGCTCACAATTATTTGCGCTAAACGTTTTGTGCTCAGGGCCAAAGTCAGTCAAAATGGTTGGCGGACAGCGCTGTGGAGAGGAGGGATTGGGATAGGGAGGAAACGCTTTATTTGGTCCTTAAATAAATTATGTGGCATGCCTTGAGTTTTGCCATCGCTTTTGTGATGATAAACACGTTCAAACCATAGCGAACCGCATAAACCTTTACAATTACTTATAAATTTCAGGCATTTATAACATGCTTAATGAATTTCAACTGAAGCAGAAGCTCGACTCCATCTCCAGCTCCAGCTTCTGGTCCTGCTCCTGGTCCTTAACCGACTGGCTGCTTGGCCTGGCTGGCTGGTCGCCTCGCTTCCAGTTTCTTGCCTTGCCTTGCCTTGCCTTGGCAATGTTTTCGTTGAATTATGATGCTTTTAAAACGTAATTTATTTTTTTTAAATAAACACTCAGCGCTCAGCGAAACTGCTCTGCTCTGCTCTGCTCAGTATTTGGCTCTGCTTTCACGTTCGCGTTTCCGCAAGATTTTTGCCTGCTTATTGCGCCACGCAACAGCAATCTGTAATGAATTTAATTTTATTTTATTATTTCAGTCAAAATTGTGTTCTCGGCGTCTGCGGCGTCGTCTTCTTGCTTCCCATTCGCCTTTTATGAAAGTTATGTTGCTGATCTTTAATTTCGTTCGTTTCTCGCTTTTATTATCCCTTTATCATTGTCATCATCATAATTTCCAGATTAAAATTTATGTGGTTTTAAGTGGAGAGCATTGTCTTTCAGATTTATTCAATTAAACTCGATTTGCAAATTATGAAGTCGGAAATAAATTGGTGAATGCTTCCATATTTCTATCTAAGTTTAATTGGTAATTCATATTGACAGCCACTAATTAAAACATTATTTGTTGACAAGCTATGCATAATATTTATTATGAATCAAACGCTTTACAAACGCTTATGTAACAATATAACGAAAATTAAATAAAACACAACATAATAATAATAATTATTAAAAAGTGTATAACTAAAGATTAATGAAAGTTGTTTACATTAACGAAAGTCGAGTAAATAAACTCCAGCAATACTCGGTGTAATATTAATTATGAATCAAAACAAAAATAAAACACAAAGTAATAATATTAATAATTTATATATACAACTTGGACATTGCAAATGTTATTAATATATAATTATAAATTACCATTATTATTTATTTAATTTTGTATAAGTCCACTTAAAAATATAATCATTATATTATTTTTATCATAGCTACACCAACTTAAAAGTAAAATTTAATAAAATAATACATATATTTGTAAACTTCTTCGGACACATATCAATTTACTACTTCTTATCCATGCCGAATTCAGACGACCAAGTGAAGAATGTGTTTGGAAATCAAAACTGTACAGTCTCGATTATTGATATGTTCATTATGAATATTTGGCGTATGGAATATTTCGAGCAATTTTTCTGAATGTCTGCACTGAAATTGCATATTGCCAAACCAACTTTGTGCAATCAAATTGGGCAAACAACTACAAGCAACATGCTCCAAGCTTGCACTCATATTTCGTGCAACATTCCCAGGATTTTTTGCAGAGCATTCTTAGCGCCCTTCTTATCCACATCTGCAGCACTTCAAAATTCAAGTTGTGCATATTTATCAAAACATTTTCGATAGGAAATCGAAAAAATTGCACGTGCTAGGGAAAGGAAACACGGCGAAATTGCGAGAACTGCGAGAACATATGACAAGCACTAGTTTGAGTAAAGTAGTAAATGGTAAGTGGCAAGTGGCAAGTGGCAAGGAGCAACGGCTGGCTAACGCACTCGCAGCTGACGTCGATAAGCAAAGGAAGAAGGCGATTTTTATGTGTGAAGCATTCAGGACATCAGAAAATATTGCACGCGGAAACAGCAGCAGCAACATAAGCAACATCGACAACATTGAGCCACATTATTTATTGTGTGTATATTGAAAATTGATGTATCTGTATGTATGTATCAGCTGCGCAAGTCTGTCGTTGATTGATGCAACCAATAAGCAACGTGGCGTATGCGTAATACAGCTACAGCTGCAGATACAAACAGAATGATTGCGCAGGCAAACAACATTAATTGCAACTATTAAGCTAATCGCTTTTGCTGCTTTTGCTGCTTTTGTTGCGCTTTGGCAATTATCCCTTTGCGAATGTCTGGCTCAATAGCAATTGGGGCAAGATAAGAAAACAAGCGCCGGCGAGACGGCTGAGGGCAGAAGAGTGGGTTGCAGAAGGGCTGCAAGAATAATTTTACACCTGTCAGCAAATAAAATGTTGATAGACAAATACAAAAATCCGTTTAAGTAGCAAAATTATTGTTGAAAGAACGAAATCGACAAAAAAGCTCAAGCCAAACAAATGAAACAAAGACGCAGAAAAAGCTGCCCAAAAGAAGCGTTAGCCAAAAAACATCTTTGGCCTTGCCTTAAAGACAAAAAGGACAGCTCATTGTTCTTGTTCTTGCTCTTGCTCTTGTTGTGCTCACCTTTTTGGCATTTGCCTTTTCTCTTTTTTTCCGCCAGCTAAATAAACATTTATAAAAAAAAGAAACACAGCAAAACTTTTATTCCTGCTGATGCTGCTGTTAGTCCTTTTGCTTCTGTCTTCTCGCCCCCTCCCCCAGTCTTTTGTTCGGCATTTCGCGTTGGCACAAAATTTCATTTTGAGTTTCTAGCGAACAATTCGCCGACTTTGACTGTGACGCGTGCCAAAAGTTTCATTTTTATGCCTCCGAAGAGGGCACTATGAATTTGCTAAAAGCTTCGCTTATCAAACAAACAATTATCATTAGGCATTATAAAGTGCTTATACTTAACATAATTTACTGAATTGATTTGGTTTAAAATAAAATTCATTTATTAATTTGTTTACCTTTTATTTTATTCTTTATATTTCGTATAAATTAGTTAATTTATTAATTTTGACTAGTTTTAAGAAAGGCTTTTTAATACATTAAATTAAATTAAATAAATTGAATGTATATAACATTTAAATCAATTGCTTAAATTATTGAAAAGTATTCTTATATATGTATTTCATATTATGAATTGCCTTATTTTAGCATAATAGCTAGTTTTATAAATTAACATTACAAATTCTTGAATTTTATTTTATTAAAACAAAAAAGAAACTATTGAAGATTTGGTCGTATAGAGACCACGTACGACGCTAAAACAAAATTCCATCAATTGTGTATTATTTAAAACGTACGATTTCTATTCATAAAAAGTATACAAAACTAACCAATTGAAACATTTTTAAAATATATTTATTTTCACAGATTGAAATTAATTTACTTTAAGGTTCTTAAAACTTAATTAAGTTGTATAGAAAGATATATGAATTGCTACAATTTTTGAAAAGCAATGTAGCATATTTATCTTAACATATTTAATTAATTAATATAATTCAAATAGAAAATAAAATCTTGATTTTATTCAAACAAAAGGTAACTAAAACATTTTTTTAAATATATTCTTTTCACATTCATCACTTTGTGGAAGCGTGACTGATTGAAGAACTGTGTTCAAAATTCGAATTATTCAAATGAAAAGTTCACTTATCTCGTCGACTATATATTTGATATGAAAATTGTTTGGCAGTGGAAGAAAAGGAAGCGAAGCTCCAAGCGTGGGTCGAGCTGCTTTTGATGTGCGTGCTGCCATTAGCCTCAAGCCAAACATCTTGGGCGAGATCTGTGCCACACAGCCATAGATAGGAGCATAACCCAAGCTACATATACTATATAGCCACACACACACACACACACACATGGAAGTGCATACGCATTGAGCCATAAACATGGACACACGACTTCTGGTCATACATTTAAGCTGAGTAATGGGCACCATTGTTTGTTTTAAGCGATGGCGATGGCGATGGCGATGGCGATGGCGATGCCTTGGCTCTGATAATGGCATATGAATGCAAGCTACTTGGCTATGCAAACGAGGCGTGTGGCAGAGTGGCTGAGTGGCAGAGTGGGCGTGGTCATGCCATGAGACGTCTCGTCTGTCGCGCCTTTAACATGTGCTGCAGTCGCTGGCCACGCCCACTAAATGTTGTGCACGCTGCACTTTGTGTTCTCGCAAGGCCCTCAAAGACACACCATTAGTTGTTGGTGTTATTGCTGTCGATGTTGCTCCACAGTGTCGCTGTTGTTGTTGTTTACGTTAGCTGATAAGCGACAAGCGACGTCAGACATCAGCTCGACGGGGTATCAATGCTAGCTGACTGAATACAAGCAGTATCGCAATGTGCTGTGGGAGTGTGAGTTTCAGTCTGTGTGTCTGTGTGTGTGTGACTTGTGTGTACTTTGCCAAGTTGATGTCTAATTTAACGCTATCGCCAAAGTTGCCAGCGTTGCGCTTGTGTGTTTTTGTTGTCAATGTGTCAGACAAGGCCGAAATCGAAACTTGTAAAGCGACGCTGAAAAACACATGTTACCCGCAATCAATGACATTCTGTTATCAGGCGCCGCGCATGTTGTTGCAGTAGTTAATACACATGTAGCTGGTTCGAAGCTGTTTCAAAATGCGGCAACCTTATGGCGCATATGCAGTTTTAAGCCTTGCCAGTACGAGTATAGCAATATATTACTTACTTGAATTGCAATATGTCAGACAGGCATTGACGCAGAGTAAATTGATAAACCATTCTTCATATTGCAGTTAAGCATATTTCAAATAGAAATATTAGATACTAACAATACTTAGCAAAATGAAAATTGTAACACATGAAATAAAAAATAAGATTTACCAACTTAATTCGGTTTGAGCAAGTTGCACAAATTGTAAGAAATCTGAAAAGCCAATAAATTCTACCAAAATGTTTTTTGTAATTTTGCATTTCAAAACGATGTTGTTAAGTTACTGCTTTCAAATTGTACATATAAATAAATGTGAGAAAATTTAAAAAATGTTGAGGCATTAAACGTTTTTAAAACCTACAGAAATGTTTAAGCTATAAACTGAAGAACCTATTTTGTCTATAGTAGCTCTTTAAAGCTGGGTATTAAATGGATATGGCAATTTTAATTCTCTAAATTAACATTCTATTTATAGTTGTTTAATTTTTAACTTCGATATAAAATGAAATATAAATTCTGAAATAATTCAGATTATTCAGAAAGTGGTTTAAACTAATTTGTGCATCAACTTCATTCGTCGTATATTTTAAGTTTTTAGGTATAATTTGTATTGTATATCGATTTCTTCGATAGCTAATTTTAAAAAATCTTATTTATAGCCTCCGGAAGTGGGTGATACAAGGTTAGCTTCTACTAAGCTTAAGCGAGTTTTCCCATCACCAGTAAATATAGAAAATCAAAAGAAAATTATTTGTACAACACCTACTGCACCACCACACTGCAAGCAAAACTTGGAATAAATCCTTACAAGAAATCATGGACAATATATCATTTAAATTTCAGTGTCAGTTCTGTGCGTGTAGCAATTCTTTAGCAACAAGTCAATTTATAATATTCAAGCAGGCAATACAAATAGACTGTAAACCAAATGCTTTTCTATCCTTTTGCAAATTGTTAGCACCCACACAAGGATAGGCAAAGGACAACTGTCTCGGGCTGGGCAACATTTGTCATCAGCTCAATAATTGTCAACGGCAACAGTGCGTATGTGTGTTGTCTTTGTTGTGTGTGAAGTGTGTGAATGTATTAGTGGGTGTGTGTGCGACATGATGTTCTGCAAAGTGCTGGGAAATGTTTTTACATTTATAAGAAAACAAACTCAATTTAATTTGTTGAAAAGTTGACAGCAAAGAAACGAGAGAGACGGGGAAAAAAGAAAGAGGTAGAGAAAACCTGCAGCCATTTTAACTATATAAATAGGCTTAACACTGTTTGGTTGCTAATCTGCTTGAGGAACAGGTTTAAGTCCAGGAAAAAGGCCAAACTGACCTTTTTGGGATTTGTTCACTGCTCACTGCCGCTGCTGCCGCTTTTTGTTTTGCATCTGACCCTTTTACGGCTCCACACACAGTTGAGCTACACTTGACTGCGCCTGTGGAAATCTGCATATTTCAGTGCTAATCCTACTTTGGAATTTATAAAATAAATTATTTACTCGACATGACGGTGACGGTGACGGCGACGGTGATGCTGACGGTGAGTGAAACAATGAAACAAAGCGAAAGAAAAATGAATCTTAACTTCAGAGAGATGAAAAATTGAAAAGTCCTCTTTGAAACAAATGGATACGCCACTTGCCCAATTGGAGGAGGCCCAGGCCAAAAAAGAAAAACAAAAAATAGTTGGCATCATCTATTGTTTCCAGCCACGACTCGTAGTCAACGCTGTCGTCTGAATACTCGTAGGGCTTTAAGGTCCTGGGTGTCACATGTGTGCGCTGACGTGGCGCAAAATGAATTGCACTTGATTGTGGCAGGCAGAACGGTTGAAAGCCATGCGAATTGCCACTGCAAAGTGCATCGTTAGCCAAAATTTACGTGGCACCTTAACACACGGCTGCCAAAAACAAGCTCAGAGCTCAGAGCTCACCCAGGTACACATAGAACTGACCCAGCAAATCCACCCTTCCTCCCTCCTGCTATATACAATTTATGCTGGTGAATTATGAATGGCATCTTAACCCTCAGACACACACACACTCAGACATCCTTATACACAAACCCGAGCTGAGCTCAAGTTCGGCGCTCTTTTGTGGAAATTTATTTCAAAGTCAGCTGCACAAAATGTTCTCGTTTGTGCTTTTATTATAAATTCATATGCGTCGCCGATTAATTTCAGTTACTTTCCCATTTTTTGGTTTTTTTTTGTCTGTGTTCGTCTTCCAAATGTTTCTGCATACGCCTTTGCTTTTCATTGGCTTCGGTTCCTCTTCAGATATTGCCCCATTACTTATGCTGTTTTTAATTTGCTACGTTCAATGCACGTGCCACGTGCCACATGCCACATGCCAAGCGGGTTACAATAAGAACAATGCGGTGTCTGCCATTCGAGACCATAACCCATAACTGCTGTGGGGGAGACTGAGACTCGATTGCACTCCAGAAAGATGTGGGACCGAATGTGCAAAGGGTTAACTATGTATTCTTTATTTCAATTGTTGTACTCTGAGTCTCACAAGACAATTGTCTGCATTGCGAGTAGACAGATAGCTGAAGGGGACATTATTGTAAAAGAAAATGGTTCAATTAAAGAACAGAAATAATTTAATTTTTGTATATAATTGGAAACTTAAAAGACATAAGATAAATATAGTAAAAATAATATTGTTCAATCAAAGAACATAAAAAACATATACAATTTTAAATGCTATTTGCTTTTTGTAGACAGTGAAGAAATGGGAAATTATTGTCAAGAAACATTAATTTTAAAACACAATTATAATATTAACTTCTGCGTATGTATTATTTACTTTTTAAATGTATGTAAACTCTACAGTCCTTAAAGAAAATCGCTCAATTAAAGAGCAGCAATTATAGTTTAAATTATGCACACTATTTGCTTTGGGTGACTCTAATCTAAGGTATTTAACGATCCCTAAACAATCGCACATTTGTAATGAGTTACATCTAATGACTGTGTTTTAGATTCATTAAGCCCTCCGGTTCTCGGGGACCTTGGTCCCTATTTGCTGAACAGGGAAACTGATGTAATAATCCAACAAACGTAAGATTCCCATTAGGATAAGAGATGCAGATACAGCTTCAATTCGGATTACATTCTATTTTGGCAACATTGTAAATCATTACTCCCCACTTTCCACGATTCCCCAGAGCATTCATTTTTGAGCCACTTTTCTTCGTATTTTCGTATCGTTTCGTTTTGTTTTGTTTTGGTTTTTTCCTTGTATTTTTATTTTTGTTTTCATTTTAACAATCAAATAAAAATCCAATGTAATCCTTTGGCAGCCAAGCGCAAAAGGGCGCCCAAATTGGCAGCACCAAAAGCTGAAGAAGACCCATCGAGTGTTTTCCATCTCAGCCGAGACGAGACATTTTCCTTCCTTTACTCCCATTCACAGCCGCATTCGCAATTCGCATTCGCATTTCCATTTTCCCTTTGTGTCTCGCAACGAAAGACAATTGATTTCTATTTTGGCACAACGTGTTTTAATATTGTCTTTCTTCTCGTCTTAAATAGAATTGCTCGTGTGCGATATTTATTATTAAGTAAATATTTCCGCGCATACATATGCAATAATTTGTTTGGGCCTCCTATGCATTATCGTATTGTGTTTCGTTTACAGCTCAGCAGCACATAAACACGCAACTGGGAAAACTCGAACCCTGTGCGTGTATGTGTGCGCCTTAATCTTCATACTCTTCAAATATAAAGTAATAAAAAAGCACAAAGGATAATGCGTTTTTAATGGCAACGAGTTTGGCTTTTGTGCTCGCTACCGCGCCGCCTTTTTGGCTTTTTGTGCGAGTACACAACTTTTTTTCTTATTTTTTATTATTATTTTATTTGGTTTTATTTTTTTTGATATTTTCTTATTCTTTTTCGGTGGCTCGTTTATTAGTCTTGAGCGCGGAAAACAGATAAAAAGTGTTTAAAAATAATATTTATTTTTGGAATGCATAAAAAACTCTCGATGTGGAAACTTTATGAACGAAAACAGTGTGCCAAGTGTGTGTGAAAAAGAAAAAATTTAATTAATTTCATGCCACTCGGGATGTTGCGGTGTGGAGTGGGTATAAAATTTAAAAAGCATGAAAACAAATTATGTAGGTGAAACTGCAGGCAGCCGGCAGCCGACAGCAGGCTTCAGAATGAATATCCTTGTTGAGGCTTGTTCGCGAGCAGACATGCCTCCTCATGCAGCATGCCTCATGCCACATCCTCATCGTCGCCCACACGTGTTGATTAAGCGCATTCACTTCACTTTATTAACGGCTCGACTCCGCTGCTTTCTCCAGCTTGCGAAACTTTTGAACACAGTCAGCCAGGATAGTGATTTTCAGACTGACAGACGGAAGAGGCGCAGTTACTGCGCCTGGCATTCATCTAGCCAACTAGACTTCAACTCCAACTCACTCCGAACCCCTTCTCGACATAACACTTTTAATCTGGTGTAATTATTCAAATTTCAGCTGAAAACTTGACGTTACCGTTGCTGATGCTGCTGATGTTGATGTTGCTTCAGCCGCGAGCTCGCGTGCTTCATTATCAGGCATAGAAATTTCTATACTCACACACACACTCAGAGAACATGGGCATTCACACAACAGATGCACCGAGAGAAATAATCAATCCGATGCGATTGGCTGACAAATCTAATATTGATATTGATATTATTGCTGCTTGAACCCTGGCGAGCCAATTGGCCACCTAGCGGACATTGTTCGCAACAGTGCTAATTTTCAGCACAATTGTCTGTTAGGAAAGCTGATCACATTGCTCTCCACAGACTTGTCAACGACAACAAAATAACATTAAAGTTTACATAAATTAAATCATTATTTTTAATATTTTTATTATTCATAAATATATTATTACTTGGTAGCAAATCTGGCATAGTTATAGTAGCGTCATCTACATGTCAGCTTACAAACTTTTTAGACCACCCTTTGTACCCATTAATTCAAATATCGCACTTTGCTTTTGATTTAAGACAACTGGAAATTGAAAATGATTTCTTTGTGCTTCAGTTGATTTGGTCATTTTTCTCTCAGTGTACGAGTATGCAGAATGTGAGTGCTGTGTGAGTGCGTTGCCTTCGTGGCATCATGGCACGTGACTACTCATAAGCCATTAGGCGGCCGTGCACACCAAAACCTGAGTTGTCCAACTCGCTTTCGCCTCTGTCGCAGTGTCTGTCTCTGTCTCTGTCTGCCTTGCTATCTGCAGCTTAGCTCAGTTCCAGCAGTGACCATTCCAGTTTGGATTGTCACTGGTAATTGTTGACTAATTGACGCAAGCACTGGGTAACGGGGCAACTGGCGCCACGTGGAATTGTCCCAGTCGGAGTTCGAGTCCGAGTCGCAGTCGCAGTCAATTCGTGTCAAGTCCTGTCGTGTCCAGTGATTTAGAGCGCAGCTTAGCAGTTTGGACATGTGTCCTGTCTGTGGCAGCTAATGAGCTGCAAATCGTGCCACCTTGCGTACGTGCTGAAGTCCTTTGATACAGGACAGGAAAGCACAGCACAGAACAGGACACGAAAGGACATCAGATACCGGCCACAGCCAAGAGATCAACTCACATCTCTTCATTTAAGCGCTGCTTTAAAACGAAGAATAATTGCTGCAAAATGTTTGCCAGCGAATTTTATGCGTTAATTAATTAATTAATTATTTATGTATTTATTAATACACAAATCGGAGACCTTGGCCATTTAATTTGCAATTATAGTGATGAAACAAAGTGAAATCCAAATTGATTATTTATGCATTAGCTCATTATGCCTACCAAACAATTCTCAGCAGCATAATTGCCTCATTCTATAGTTGTTCCTAGCTCGAAATGACATTTTTATTGTTCAATCAACAACACAGGAAACACCACAGCAAACACCACAGCAGCGCACACACAACAGAACAGAACAGCACAAAAAGGCAATCAACTTAAATCATTTTCTAAATTTAATTGTGCCAATGGCAATTTGGTCTCACACACACATCTAAATTCACTGTCAAACAAAACGGAAATCGTTGACTGCTTTTTGTATTTAGGCTTTCACTCTTGCTTTCACTCGTCGGTTTTGACCAACGATTCGGTTCGGTTCGGTTCGGTCACCAAATTGTTATGCAAATCAGCGCATTGAAAGAAAATCAATTAACTAAAGTAAACAGAAACCGCAGCAGCAACAATGAGATCAGGAAACCAGAGCTGGCTGGCAATATACGTGTAAGGCTGTCAAATGGCATTGTGGGCTTTAAATTAATTAAAACCCATTTACCACGATCTTTGGGAGAGAATATCTGGCATGAGTTTTGGTCTCTGCATTTAGTTTTAGTTACGCTTCGGTCTCTGCAAGCCCGGTCAACAATTAGAGCCGGTAAACGTCAAGCATTAGGGGCAGGGACACCGTCAGGGCAACCGCCCCAAAATTGACCCAAAATCCCCATTCGAGAATGTGACAGGCATTTGTGCTGTCAGTGGGGTGAAGGAGGGGTGGGAAATGAGAAAGGCATGTGTGCGGTTATATGTGCGGCATGACTGTCATTTGCTTTATGTACGCCAAAATATTCATGATTGTAGTTAACAAGGACAATTATGATTGATTTATGTGGAGGGTTATGCGCGTGCCATAGTTGTGGCCATTAGCTAGAAGCCCGAGGCCCCAAGCCGGGGAGAGTTTCGGCAACTAAGTTGAACTTTATGGCAGGTAGCTTAAGCTTAAAGTTCTGCATACGCATTTTAAGACAATGCGACCATAAAAATTATGACTTTTACTAGGCCTCATGACGACGACGACGACGGCGACGACGTCGACGCTGATGCATAAAACTTTGAGTGGCTCGTTAAATTGCGTAGCCCGAAAACCGAAAAAGCCACATGATAGTCTCAACTAGGCTTCAGCATTAAGCAGGCGAATTAACGTTGCAAGTTTGTAAGTGGCACGAGTTTTGTGTGTGTGTGTGTGTGTGTGTGTGTGAGTGTTACAAACATAAACATAACATTTAATTAGATTGCTCATACGCCGCGTAAGACGCGTTGAAAATCAAATGGCAGGCGGCAAAAACTCATTTACATTTTGTAGCATTCGCATTAGTTGCGAATGCTGGGCAGGTGTTTCAGCATGGTGTTAACTTATAAGCCTTTATTGTCTTAACTTTGTTATTGCTTATGTAAATGAGAAAGTTCAGCAAGAGTTTCTAGCTTGTAAGCGAGCCCTGTAAGCTCTGTCTGCCTTAAAACAAATTACTCATCACATCGAGCAGCAGCATAAAATAAGCTGGAATTCCATGCAATATGAATTAGTACAATTCCACTGGGGTCAGAGTGCAACACTCCCTGTAAACAGCTTATAATCGCCTGCTCGCTTTATTCATGCCACAATCCCAAAGGTCATTGAACGACACTCACACACACTCATTGAGCTGCTTAATTCGTGTATAAATGGCGATTATTTCTTTCATTTCCGCTACCTTTGGCCAGTTCAATTTTTGGCCACCGCTGTGGCGCATTTTAATACGATTGCTTTCAATTATTTGCAAACCTGTTTCGTGTGTTTCTCGCTCCTGCTGCGAGTTGCTCTGTGGGCGCCCAAGTCGCTCGTTATGCATAATTTAATTAGAGCAGCAAGGACAACAAGGGCGAGAGCAAAGGGATTATCAAAATGTTTTGGTTGTTGCAATTTTAATTGCTTGTTTCACGCACTTTGCATTGCCATCGAACAAAACAAATGTGAATCGTTAAACTAATAGCCGTGACATTTATCGATGCCGTTGGCCTTTGAGGCTGCTGAAACAACCCTTTGGGGCTGGCTGGCAGGCGACTCAGGCGACTCAGGCGACTGTGGCGGATTTTGTGCCATGTCGTTTGCCGCAATCGATGTCGTTTATCTTCTGATTTGTTGCCAAACGAAGCAAAACAAATCACTTGCTCCAGCAAACTTACAACTACCAAAGAAAGCTGCACTTCCAGACGACTCTCTGTCTCCTACTCCCTCTCTTTCTCGAGCTGTTTCTGCTGTTGCGGTGACGAGAATTTCAGTGGCACTGCAAATGAATTGTTGCCATTTTTCAGGCATCTTTGACTGGAGGGTTGAACGCACTTGTGATCCGCATAGCCGGGCAATAAAGACAACAAAAAATGGCAACAAAAGCCAAAAAGGAATGTGCTGCCGCCATGTGTTAACAATAAAAGCACGCCTCTGTCGTACCCAAAAAAAACGAAAAAAAGGAAAGAAAAAGGTACAAATGTCGCTGAAATTTATTAGCACGCATTAAGCAACACACACATGCACACGCAAGGATATGTGCACATACAACGGGAGCGTACAGCATATCCTTATTGTGCGTAGATGGCTTTCACAATTGTTTCGTCTTCCTGGCGGGCAAATGGCAAATTTCTTGCCTTTATTATGTTCTTATACGAGTATGTGCGCTGTCGCATATTCCATGGCTGCAAGTTAATCAGGATTTGTGTTGACTTTTTCAGATAAATTAATTTGTGATCTGGCCGTCGGGCAACTCCATTGAAATTTGCATAAATATCATTTGCCATAGGTTGGCATGTAAATCTCGGCAGGAAACACATAAAAATTCTATAGCCAGCAGCAAATTAAGCAACGGTTCGGGGCCAAATAACCTTAAACTCTGCTCTCGATAAGCACGACAGAAGAACAGAAAGAAAAGCGAACTACAAAACTCTATTATTTCAGTACATTAACTTTGGATTTATTGTTTATGGCAAAAGCATCTTGTATATATGTGTGTGTGTGTGTGTGTGACAAAATTTGTCACTCAGTCAATGCTTGCAAACAAATAAACTTGCCATAAAAAGCCAAAAAGTTTGGCTCTTTAGTTTAAGATCGAGCGTATAGGGTTGCAAGTTAAACAATCTGAGAAAACCAATGACTCAGAGACAGCACAACTATCCGACTACCTACAAATTCTTGGCAAACTGTTGACAGAGCTGTGTGTCTGTGTGTTTATTTAATCGAGAGCAACTATTAGAGCAGAAAAATTGTCAAGCAAAAGTTTCCATTTCGGCAACTCGACGGCAAAACTTGAAGCATTACTTTAGGATCGAGTTGAGAGCGTATTGCAAGTGTGCAAGACTAATTGAAAGTGCCTCCGCCTGCTGTGCCCCTGTTACATAAGTAATGGTCATGTCATGTGTTTTAACAACAGCTGCCGGGACATTGTGTGGCCATAATGTGCATTGTGAGTTATGCACACGCGGCGTATGCGCAATAATGAGGCAAGCGATAAGTGTGAGTTTCCTCACACACACACACACACTCAGGCACGCTCACACATATTTATTTTTATTGACTTGCCAGTATTAGAAAGCAATTTCATTTGGTCTGGTCTGGTTTGTCTTGCAGCAATGTTTATGATAGACATTTTGGGCCAAAGCTCGTAAATCTTAAAAAAAAAAACACGAAAAAAATGGAAAATTGGCCATCAAAATTCCCTGAGGCCAGCCAGACACAAACACGACGAGTGCTGCAAAGCCAGATCAATAAAACATTTATTTATACATATATTTTGTTTGCGTGAGTGGCCATAAAAATGTTGCGCATTCACATATGACGACTGCGCATCGCTGGCTAATTAATAACCATATGCCCATCTACAAATCTTCAATCAGACAAAGACAAGAAAAGACAAGAGCAGACAAGACAAAACACACGCAACTTTAGTTCCATAGGTTGAGACTCAGGGATTTATGGGCTGCAACTCGCAGTGTCTGTAAATAAATGTTAAAATGTGGCATGCCACAGGCCACAAGCAAAATCAAGGAGAAACAGTCTAGACGAAGTATGAAGGACAGCCAGATGCCCTGGGAAAAAGTCTTTATTCAAGTTAAATACGAGACTGGCTCTCGTATATTTATTATTAATTTAATATACAAACAATAGTTTTGCTAGCACAATCAAGGATTAATTGTCGGCGAGATATCTCTTATAAAATATGAAACTACAAAAGTATGAATTTTAGTAAAAATAGTAAAATATGAATTTAATACAATAAAGAACTAAATAACCTTTAATCTAACCTGATTGGGGTTTCAGGCTTTGTGTTCCGCCAAAATTTTTAACTATTTTGAATTTAAATTTATAATTTATTCATACCTGCAGTCTTTGATTCTATAACAATGTATAACTATAATACACTTTAAAGTGTTGCGTTTTATAATTTTGAGTCAATAACATTAATTCCTGTTTTCTCTTTTCTAAGTCGATAAAAATGTATTAAATTCATTTTATAAGGTATTATTATACAATGCAAAACATTAAAAGTTTAACATAAATTAATTCATTATATAAAAATATAAATATTATATTCAAGACTGCTTCTTTCGCATTTTTATCTATTAAAATTATTAATATAATAAAAATACGTATTCATTTTATTCGTTTATTTGCTATCACATCCTTTCGCACCCAATCAATGGATATAGGGTATAAGAAAAAAAGTTCCATAGAAGTGTCACTTGGCAAGTCTATTGGTGGCAAACTCTCCTCGCCGAGCCTCTATTTATGTAGCGATAAAATTAAATTTATTTTAACGCCGCCAAATGTGAGGCACACAGACGGGCGAACACACACAAATACACTTGGATGGGAATGGTTGTGGGCGTGTCATGTGCGCACATAGTCAAACATTATCGCGAACTTAGTTTGCTAGTTGAAAACTTGAATGCCAATGCCCGGCAAACGACAAAGCGGCAACGGCAACGTTTGTCTATCCTTCCTCAGCAGCAGCTGAGGGCGGAAATCGCTTAAATTTGCCGTAAAAGATGGGAGAGATTCCACAGTGGACTGGCGAAAGCGGGGAAAGGAAAGGCGTCTCTTCCACCTGCGATAAAAGTTTCTGCGCCATTTTCCACTTTCCTTATATTTCACACATTCCAGCTGCCTTTGCCTGTGTGTGAGTGTGTGTGTATTTGTGTGTGTGTGTGGGTGGAAACTCAACTACTGAAAGTTTTTGGCAATGGCCAACGCATGATTCCGATACCGATTCCACTGTCCTGCCGTCTAGTTGCGATTCGGGCTAATGCAAGGCATAAACAAGCTGACAAATGCAACGCAATGGCAAATGTAATGCAAGGGCGGCCGTGACATCAAGTGGGCGTGCCGCTTTAATCAACACTTGCGCCGCAGCGGAAACAGCCCAGCAGATAAACAAAAATGTGAATAGCAATGCGCATTTTCCCAGAATTTCGGTGGTCACAAACTGAAAGCAATGTTAGCGGCGAACCAACGTTGGTTAAATTAAATCAAATTTATGCCGGTGATGAAACAAGACTTTCATTATAGAAATCAGTGTAGAATGAAGAGTCCGTAAATTGCTTTTCAAAACAAAGCGCAAATTTCTTAGTATTGTTTCTTATTTGTTTAAAAAATAAGATTTTTAACGCCTCTGCTCTAAATTTTGTATTCTGGAGGTAAACTTCAGACCGAAACGAAGATTGTAGAATATTTATTTCAATGAGTCAGGACGATGAGTTTATATCAGCTCCAAAAAACTGTCGATAACTTTTTGAATGTGATAACTTAAACTTTATTGTATGCATCTGGTTATTTTAAAAAATTTTGTCTGACTATTTATAACAACTTTATAATACCAATATAGATATTAATTAATATTTTTAAACAATTAATCGAAAACATTTATTATAATATTAAATTACTATAATATTCTTCCATTTATTAATGAATTTGTTATGATTGTTATGATTCTATTTAAATGAAAACTAATCCTGTCTATTTTTGGACACGTTAACAAGAATGTGAAGTGAGTGATGGCTTTCGAAACTGTGAATTTGAACGCTCTATTTGCTGCCACGTGTTGCCACGATTGCTCAATGAGAATCACGCAATCAATTGGAACAGTAGCCGATCATCGAAACCAGAGGAACGAGGATGGAGGCAGGAGGGCGTAACTGGTAATTCGGGTAGCTTATCGCATGGTCGTATTAATGCCCGTTTATAGCACCCAGAAATGGTGGCTGGTTATTAAAAGTCTTAATATGGCACTCGTCGTGGTATATTGATTTTCTGTGTTTATAGATTGATGGGTTTAACGCCTGATGCCTCATGGCTATGGCTATGGTTAAACTGATGGTGGGCAATGGGCTTTATACTTTATGGTAATGAGATGTGATAAGCTGATAATGCCGAATGCCGAATGCCATGCGTGACTACTTTATTTATAATAAATTCATGTGGTCGCTGGATAGCTATTTGTAGTGCGCCAATGACAGGCGATAAGACAGCAACGCCGCGGGTCTCCTTCCAGCAGGAGCAAAAGGATCTGGAGCAGGCCAATTGGCTAAGTCGCAGTCGCAAGAATCAACCTCAATGGAATGCTCTAGGCGCCAGTTCGCTCATCTTCGTCTCCGGCGGTATGAGTCTGGTGTGGGGCACGGGATTCGCGGAGCATTCGCTGCACGTGGAGCTGCTCAAGATGGATCTGCACATCCAGATCTGTTGGTATGGCGCCGCCCTCCTGGGCGCCCTCATCAGCGCCTTCCTCACACATCGCACTCCACAGCGACCTATTTACGTGAGTAGGGAACTGGGACCACCAATAGTGATATTAATAATATATCATTTATATTTATGTCCTCAACAAATAATAATTATATTCTGAGTTATACCAAAACAAAATCATTATTACGTATTAATTATGATCACTGGCATTAACACAAACCAGGAAATGTCAATTAATAATTTATATTTTTTTAATCAACAAACAATTCTTTTTTTTTTAATTGAATATATATATTGAAATAATTGAACTCAAATAATAATCATAGTTTCAGGATTATAATTTTATAGTGACTATTTGCCAAATTACAACAATCAACATTTGCTAATGAATAAATTACCTTTTTCTGTTCTCTATAGGTTTTATTTTAATATTCTTATGTTAAAACTTATAATGATTACAGTCCATGTTTGGGAAAGATTTATTATTTAAACAATCAATAGTATCTGAATGAGATTAAGAACCATTATTTTTTTAAACGGTAAAAAAATGAGATTTTAAGTTGAGTTGCGAAATCTTAATGTTTATTTTTCTGTTCAACAAATTATTATTATTCATTTGAGTTCTACTCTATTACTCTGTTTATTGTCATTATTTGCAAAAAAATAAACTGAAATAATAATAATTATTTCATGATAAAAGACCAATATTAAAAATACAAAATAATTATTATTTTTTAATTTAAGTTAATTGAATGATTTACAAATTATTGCCATTTCGCTGCAGATATTTAGCTCCTGTCTGGTGCTGCTGTGTGGCGTCCTCTTCCTCACCCTGCCGGGACGGTCGAATGCCATCATCGCTGCCCGGTACCTGGATGGCTTTGCCAATGGGTTGGTCTTCGTGCCCACCATGAGCACCGTGGGCGAGCTGTCGGTGCGCGAGATGCGCGGCGTCTTGGCCGCCTCCGTGGAGCAGCTGAGCTGCAACTTTGGCATCTTCATACAGCTGTTCTACACTGGCGTCTGGAACAGCGGCTGGAATCTGACCATTGTGGCGGATCAGGTTCATGGCCTGCTCAGCATCTTCTTTGGCGTGGCTGCCTTGGCCTTGGCCTTGACGCTGTGCGTCGAGTCTCCTGTTTATTTGTTGTTGCGGCGCAGCGAGCAGGCTGCTGTTGTGGCACTGCGGCACTTGCAACGTCCCTCGATGGTGACGAGCGAGACTTTTCTGCTGCTGGACGAGCACAAGCGCTATGTGGCGAACAATCGCGATCTCAGCTGGTTGCAAAGCATTCAACGGGGTCTTGTGCCCCTGCTGAAGATCCTGGTGCATCGCTCGCTCTATGCGCTCAGCCTGACGCCCTTCATCTGGGTGGCGCTCTATAGGACAGCCGTGGAATTGACGCCTTACTTTCACACCTGGCCCTATGCGCTCTTTGGCATTCTACGCTGGTTGGGCAGCTGCTGTGTTGTCTTCCTCATGGACTCGGGTGGCCGCAAGAAGCCCTCGTTGTTTGGCAGCTTTGCTGGCGGCGTTTTTGCCATTGCCTTTGCCACTCTGTTCCAGCGCACGCCTCACATGATCTCAGCCCTGTCGATGCTGTTCAGCTTTCAGTTCTTTGCCGGCGTCGCTCATGCTGCCTCCGCCGTCTACCTGACGGAGGCTTTTCCGCTGCTGGTCAAACCCTATTTGGTGGCCTCGGTCTACATCATCGAGCTGTCCATCAGGATTACTCTTTGCTACTTCACGCCGAGTGCAACGGATGTCGCCATTTATTTCTATGTGCTCGGCGGCATTTCCATTTGCTTCTTCTTGTTGGGCATCTTTTGTTTGCCAGAGACGAAGCTCACCACACTGGCAAAGGCTCAGCTGAAGATACGCAAATGGTTCAATGAGGATTTCTAAGGATTACGCAGTTATATATGTAGATATGGACGCAACCAGACCAGTTGAAACAAGTCAAAAAAATAAATGAAATTGATTTGGATTGTATGCACATTATGCATTTATTTACAGTACAAAATAAAAATATATATTTATAGATGAAGAAAGCTATGAGGGGAGAAGTTTTTTAATAGATTTTGGATATTCCCCTTTTTTTTATTGAAAAAAAAATTATTAAATACTTTCACCTATTTTTTTAGATATTATTTTTGTTTTGGATATATATTTTATACATATGTATATGAAATATACAAAAATATTTTATTTGATTGGAAAGATGGTTTATGAACAATGTTTACTTAGCAAAATTTATACGAAAAGTGCTGTAAAACCCCAAGAAAGTGAAAAAATATTTTTAAATTGAATAAATAAATAAAATTAACTACGATTCTTCTCATTGATGCTAAACATAGTTTATTATCAAACAAGTAGCTCAAATCGCAGAGTTTTGCGATTTTATGAGACAACACAACTTTCTTTCTTATAACTACTATTTTGTCATACGGAAACAGCCAAAGTTGTTCTAATTGTATACAATTCGCCAGAATTTCTATGCTATTGAAAAATAATACATTTCCGGAAAGTCCCATCTCCAAGCACAATGAAAATATCGATATATTGTATTTTATATCGATATGCATGGAATAAGTTTCGATAGATTAATTATTGTCATAAATAAAACATAGCCATACAAATTGAATTGGTCTCGGAATTAAAAAAAAAGCTTGGTGTCGCTCGCGTTTATTAATTTTACAACCACGCTAATCAGGTTAAGTAATGTTTGATAACTTTGCGTGGTGTTCGCAAAAGTGTGTTTGGCATAACCTGCGGTAACCTGACCAACCAAGTATATTGATTATGACGAATTTCGCTTGAATTACGGCCATCGCCAATGGGAACCACAAGGTATGAGCCTGACACTTCGACCATAATTCAAGTGGGTGTACTTATCACATTAGTACGTTTGATATGCTCTTGCTCGTACTTTACTACAGTTTTGTTAACAGCCCGATAAGCCGAGTTATCACCAATTGGCATTTGAGAATACTTTTTTGTGATTTTACCAAAAGCTTATCAGGCACACGATAGATTGCTTATCTTGAGCCTCCCAGCAAATTTCGACGTCAAATACAGTCGGCAGTGGACAAACACTATCAGTTTCGAACAATAAACGGGCACAAACGGTTCGGAAAAGTGATCAGCGAATAGCACGAAATGCAGAACGACAAATATATGCCACCAGAGCCTCCGGCGCATGGCTTCACTTCGGCACCACCGGATGCACCACAGCATGGATACCCCCCACAAGGATATCCACAGCAGGGTTACCCACAGCCAGGATATCCACAGCAAGGCTACCCACCACAAGGTTATCCACAGCCAGGCTATCCTCAACCAGGCTATCCGGCACAAAACTATCCGACACCTCCACCACAGGGCTTCAATCCACCTCCACCACACAACTATGGTCCGCCTCCGCCTCAGAACTATGTGCCACCTCCTCCCGTCTCAGGGGTGGTACCGCCCAACGGCTGGTACAATCGCAACCGGAGGAACAAACCCCAATCGAACGCTGCAGGCGCAGGTGAGCCAAGAGAGAGGAAGCTGAATCAGTGGGGAATTAGTCAGCTGACAATAAAAGAATTGCAGGCGATAAGATAAAGCATGTCAATCATGAAAGCTTTGTTAGAGCTCGTCTAGTTATTTATAGTATGGCATTTGGGAATTCCAGAGAATGTGAATGTAATAAAAGTTTTATTCTTGCAGCTTCGCTCATCTTTTTATCCGGTGGCATGAACATTGCCTGGAGCATTGGCTTTCGACCCTATTTCTATGTCGTCGTAACTAAACATTTGGTTGCGGCATGGTTCATTGGGGGTATTATTGGTGCCTTAATCAGCGGTTTTCTGGCCAACAAAATTCCCAAAAAATTCGTGATGGTACGAAACAAAAATTGTAATTGAATTTAAACAACTAATTAATTAAAGTATTTTTAGATTTTTGCATCAGCGCTTGTGCTTATTGGCGGCATTATTAGAGCCGCAACCACATACAACGTCGACGCCCTTGAGGCGAGTCTCTATCTGGATGGCATTGCCAATGGATTGGTATTTGCTCCCACCATGGCGCTGATCGGTGAGGTGTCTTGGCCCTATATGAGAGGTACGATAGCCGCATCCAATGAGCAAATGTGCTTCGTACTGGGAGCCTTTCTTCAGATCATTTATACCGAAGCCTATGGCATTGACAGTGGTTATTTATACAACGAATTCACCTCCGAGAATCTGCATGGCATTTTTGCGGTAGTTTTCGGTTTCATTGGAATTCTTGCTGCCACCTTTCTCTGCATTGAGTCGCCAGTTATTACGCTGGCGAATGGAGATGAGCAAGGGGCAATCGATGCTTTGCGTCGACTGCAGCAACCCAAAACGATCACCACAGAGACCTATGCCCAGCTAGAAGAGCACAAGCGATATCTGGCACAGAATAAAGATATATCGAATGGGCAAAGCATTGTACAAGGATTGCCAGCGCTTCTTCGACTCGTCTATCTGCGTGCACTCAACGCCATGAGCCTGTCCAGCTTTATCTACTACGCTTTTCTCCTCAGCATATTGCCGCATTTCTCTTTCTATCGCTTCATGTGGGAGTACGTGGTATTTGCCTTGTGTCGCTGGCTGGGCAACTTAATTACCAGTTTCTGCACGGAGTCTTTGGGACGCAAGAAGCCAACACTTTTCGGTCTGCTGGTCAGCGGAGGATTTGCTTTTGGCGTTGGAGCGATGCTGGCTGATTATCCGTATGGTGCCATAGACAGCGCCGTTTACCTCATCTTCATCTATCAGATCTTTGCAGGCGTTGCTTACGCGCCATCCTCTGCCTATCTGACCGAGGCATATCCTTTGGGTGTGAAGCAGCATTTCATTAGCTTCACTTTTATTGCCGAAATGCTTGTTTTCATCATAATATCTGTATCGGATGTCAGTATTACTGGCATTCCTATTTACTTTTACATCCTCGGAGCACTTTCATTGGTCGGTGCTCTCCTCGGAATTTGGTGTCTTCCAGAGACGAAGGGCACCACACTGAGGGAGGCACAGGAGAAGTTTAAGGGCATGTCGGGCAAGGGATTCTAAATGATCTCATCGTACCTATTATTATCAAATCAATTCACCGAAAACACATCAATAACATTTTTGATACAAAAAAATGTTGTACATTGAACTGTGCAATAAATGTCAAAAGAACACAAACATTTTAATCTATTTATTCGAAAAACTCCAGGGGGCTTTTTAGTCATTCTAAGAATTATTGCTGCACACAGTATTTCAGCAGTTGGTGAAATAAATCAAACACATTCCTTGAAATTTTCAAGATGTCGATCAAAGCGGTCTGCGTGCTCAAAGGCGACGCGAATGGAACAATTTATTTTGAACAGAAAACCGAGCATTGTGCTGTCAGAATCACAGGTGAAGTGACTGGATTGGCAAAGGGTCTGCATGGCTTTCACGTACATGAGTTTGGCGATGCCACAAATGGTTGCACATCCGCCGGGGCACACTTCAATCCCCACAAGAAGCAGCACGGAGCGCCCACTGACAATGAACGTCATCTGGGCGACTTGGGCAACATAAATTCCAGTGGCGCAGGAGATCAACCAACTAAAGTCAATTTTTGTGACTGCAGCATTTCGCTCTTTGGCAACAATAGCATCATTGGCCGCTCTCTGGTCGTCCATGCTGATCCTGATGATCTGGGCAAGGGCGGACATGAGCTGAGCAAGACAACTGGAAATGCTGGAGCACGCATTGGATGCGGCGTCATTGGCTTTGCTTCGCCATGAATCTAATTGTGTTGCTGTTTCAGTCTACTGCAAATATAAATATGAGAATATATAAATTTAATTGTGTTTCGCTGGCAGTTGAATGTAAATATAAACATTAGAAACATATTTATTTAATAGAATATATGTAGTAATAAATATTATAGTTATTTTAAATGTTAATCCCTTGTAGACCAACTTATATATATGTGATAGCATTTGTAAAATTATTATTTTAAACAATTGCAGCTGAAGAATTTTGTTTGCAGTTGGCCTTGAAATGCGTCATCGATTAATAGATTAATCAATACTTGAAATTATAGTTGATACGCGTGTTGGCCACTCTGAAGAATATTGATCTATTACAGGGAAAGTACACACTAAACACACTTATTGAACATCATTTATGGTGATTAATTAACTATCTTATCGACAAGTTCCGAGTGGGCCTAGCCTTGACTTTACCAAGAAAAAATATTATTATTATCTTTATTATCAGCTTTATTGGGTTCTGCTTATCAATCGGTTGCTCAATGTGTTTCCAGTTCAGCTAAAATCTATGATACTCACTTTGGCTACGCTCGAAGCTTTTAGTGTCGTAAACCATCTAGTGAAATATTTTGTGATTAACAAAAAAAAATGAAGAACAATACGTTTTTTCCACCGGAGCCATCTTATCTAGTGGCTTCCCCACTGGAGCTTTTATCACAAGATCAGCCTGTATATATGTAGATCCATTCAATGGATATCACCCACAACAAGGCATATCCACTTCAAAATTGTTCGGTCCAAAACTATCCATGACCTTCACCACAAGGCTTCGGTGCATAAATCCCAAAATATTAAGATTGCTAAGTATGAATGTACATTTGAATCCGTTATTAGAACTTTTGCAGCTTATCATAAAATACTTGTCCACCAAAAAATCCCCCTGTCATTCGTTAATCTCTAACAGACAATATAGAAAATCTGAGAATTTCCAATCAGTTGACGGCACCTATAAAATCATTATTTTTAACAATGCAATTGTGGACGATAGCAAAGTCGCTGTATTGATTACAGTTGGTCCTTAAATGCGTCAGTAATTTAATTGATATTCCTGCAGAGCACTTTATGGAACATATTCATCTATTTTCAGGGAAAGTACACCTAAATACCATAAATTAAGGAGCTATCTTATCGGGACTAATCATAACTATTCGACAAGCCCATCGCCACTTTAGCCTTAACTTTACAAATTCTCAACATACATAACTAACTTTTTTATCGCACGCATTTTTTTTTTTTTTTTCATTATCATTTGGGGTTTGCTTATCAACCAGTAGCTCTGAGTTTTTCATTAACTATTCACTACTATACTCTCGGAGCTTTTAGTGTCGACGCGCCTTTCAGTGACGTTTGTTGTGAAGTTCATACCGTCAAACAAACAATGTCGGGCCGGCCGAACTTGGATTCTCATAGGCTCTGCCAGAGGCAGAACAGAACTATCCACCTCCAATTTGCAACATGCATATCATGTTGCCACAACAGTGACAATTAGGCGGGAGTAACATGTTATCTAAGTTGTGCGAAAATTGCAGAAAATTCCTAAATTTTCGCGGTGCCGTTTCTGTCAGATCATTAACACAGAATATATTATGGATTGAAAGTCAAAAAGGGATTGCAATTGTTCTGGCGAAGTATATTGAAATCGATGTTTCCAATGTTTTTGGTGATATCGATGTTCAGGAATGCATCTATGTTGTGCAAAACACAAAAAAATCAACAAATTAAGGAAAAATTATCATTATTATTACAATTCGTTTAAATAAAAGATTAAAACAGCAAAACAAAATTATTTTTGAATTAAATAGTGATAAGCAACTTTGATCGTTCGCATCGATTAAAAAAATTGTTTTATAAATTAAGTGTATCCCAATTCACAGAAATGGCGATTTTATAATTTTAAATGGCACTTAACGCAGGCTCCTCATTTTGCTTTTTCCACATTAATCATTTATTTTTTAATATTATTGGACTACAATATGGATGTAGTAAACTATTTCCATGCAACTGCCAAAATTGAATTATTTTCATTAGTTCAATAGGTTTGATATGCATTTGCTCGTAGTTTACTACAATTATGTGAACTGCCCGATAAGCTGAGTTATCACCAATTGGCATTTGAGAATACTTTTTGGATTTGACCATATGCTTATCAAGCACACGAAATGCTGATCATCTAGAGCTCCCAGCAAATGTCGATGTCAAATATAATTGACTGTGAACAAACACTTTTAGTTTCGTGCAATAAACCGACGGAAACGGTTCGGAAAAGTATTTAGCGAATTGTACGAAATGCAGAACGACAAATATATGCCACCAGAGGATGCACAAGGATATTCACAGCAGGGCTATCCACAGCCGACACCTCCACCACAGGGCTTCAATCCACCTCCACCACACAACTATGGTCCGCCTCCGCCTCAGAACTATGTGCCAGCTCCTCCCGTCTCAGGGGTGGTACCGCCCAAAGGCTGGTACAATCGCAACCGGAGGAACAGACCCCAATCAAGCGCAGTTTGGGCAGGTGAGTCAAGAGATGGAGCTGAATCATCAGACAATAAAAGAAATGCAGGCGATAAGATAAAGCATGGCAATCGAGTAATCTTAACTACAACTCGTCTAGATATTTATAGGATGGGATTTCGGAAACGGAAATGTAATAAAAGTTCTACCTTTCCAGCTTCTCTTATTTTTTTATCCGGAGGCATGAACATTGCCTGGAGCATTGGCTTTCGACCCCATTTTTATATCATCGTAACTAAACACTTGGTTGCGGCATGGTTCATTGGGGGTATTATTGGTGCCTTAATCAGCGGATTTCTGGCCAACAAAATTTCAAAAAAAGTCGTCATGGTACGTAACGAAAACAGCAATGTTATCGATTGTTTTTAAATAATTCGTTAATGTTAGATTTGTGCCTCGACGCTTGTGGCTATAGCCGGCATTCTTAGGATCGTAATTAAATACAACATGGGCCTCCTTGAGGCGAGTCTCTATCTGGATGGCATTGCCAATGGATTGGTCTTTGCTCCCACCATGGCGCTGATCGGTGAAGTGTCATGGCCTTATATGCGAGCTCCCATAGCCGCATCTATTGAACAAATGTCTTTCACATTGGGATTCTTCATTAACATCATTTATTTCGTAGGCTGGGGCGTACCCATGGGCAATTATTATAATTTTTTCACCTCCGATCAATTTCATGGCATTCTCTCGACAATTTTTGGATTCTTTGCAGTGATTATTGCCGCCTTTCTCTGCATTGAGTCGCCAGTCATTACGCTGGCCAATGGAGATGAACAAGGAGCAATCGATGCATTGCGTCGACTGCAGCAACCCAAAACGATCACCACAGAGACCTATGCCCAGCTAGAAGAGCACAAGCGATATCTGGCACAGAATAAGGATATATCAAATACCAAGAGCATTTTACAAGCATTGCCAGCGTTTCTTCGACTCGTCTATCTGCGTGCACTCAACGCTATGAGCCTGTCCAGCTTCATGTACTCCACTTTGCTTCTCACCGTATTGCCATATTTCTCATTCTATAACCTCATGTGGGAGTTCGTAATTTTTGGTCTGTTCCGCTGGCTGGGTAGCTTCATTACCAGTTGCTGCACCGAGTCTTTGGGACGCAAGAAGCCAACACTTCTCGGTCTGCTTCTCTGCGGAGGATTTGCTTTTGGGATTGGAGCGATGCTGGCTGATTATCCGTATGGTGAAATATACAGCACAGTTTATCTCATTATCATCTATCAGATCTTTGCAGGCGTTGCCTTCACGCCATCCTCTGTCTATCTGACCGAGGCTTATCCTTTGGGTGTGAAGCAGCATTTCATAAGTTTCACTTTTATTGCCGAAATGCTCGTTTTTATCATAATATCTGTTTTAAAATTCAGTATTACTGACATTCCTATTTACTATTACACCCTCGGAGCACTTTCATTGGTCGGTGCTCTCCTCGGAATTTGGTGTCTTCCAGAGACGAAGGGCACCACACTGAGGGAGGCACAGGAGAAGTTTAAGGGCATGTCGGGCAAGGGATTTTAAATGATATCATCGAACCATAACCATCAAATCAATACAACAAATATTTTACTTTGAACTGTGCAATAAATGTCAAAAGAACACAAACATTTTAATCAGTTTAATCAAAAATCTCTTCAGCAGGCTTTCAACCATTCTAAGAAATTTTACTGCACGCAGTATTTGAAAATAAATCAAATACATTTCTTGGAATCTCAAGATGTCGATCAAAGCGGTCTGCGTGGTCAAAGGCGATGCGAATGGAACAATTTATTTTGAACAGAAAACCGAGCATTGTGCTGTCAGAATCACAGGTGAAGTGACTGGATTGGCAAAGGGTCTGCATGGCTTTCACGTACATGAGTTTGGCGATGCCACAAATGGTTGCACATCCGCTGGGGCACACTTCAATCCCCACAAGAAGCAGCACGGAGCGCCCACTGACAATGAACGTCATCTGGTCGACTTGGGCAACATAAATTCCAGTGGCGCCGGAGATCAACCAACTAAAGTCAATTTTTGTGACTGCAGCATTTCGCTCTTTGGCAACAATAGCATCATTGGACGCTCTTAGTACAAATATAAATAACAATAATATTTTATCATTTTATTTCATTCGGAAAATATGAATTTTATTTCTTTCAGTTTAGTGAAAATATAAATAATAGAAAACTATGAACTTAATTGTAGTTCTGTTTTAGTTGAGTGCAAATATAATATTTAGAATAATAATGGTGTCTTGTCATTGTTAATGCCTCAAAGACCATTTATATACATAATATTAAAAAATAAATAATTATTTTGAACAATACAAATTGTAGAATTTTGTTTGCAGTAAGCTTTCAAGTGCGTCAGCCTCTTTAAATAGATACATATGAATTTCAATATTTGATATGATAGTTGATACCCATCAGCACACTTATTAAACATCGTTTATGGTGATTAATTAACTACATATCTTATCGATAAGTGCCGTGTGGGTTTAGCCTTGACTTTAGAAAGCCAAACATTACCAGCTTTATTATTATTGATTTGTTCTAATCAATCTGTGGCTCTATGTGTTTTCAGATTTCTTGGAACAGCTATGATAAAGCTTTGACTACGCTCAGAGCTTTTTGTGCCGATATACCAACGAGAGGAATATGTTGGGATGTGCGTTCCTGACATAAATAGTGGTGTGAGCAGGCAAGATCAGCCTGCTTCTCACTACGGAACGCACAGGACACATTTAAGAGCGCGTCGAAAAAAGGATTCTAAAACAAGTGCTCACCAAATATTCTAAATATATTGTCGCTTTAATCACAGTATTAAATTCGAAAGAGTGATGAGTGTAAACATTATATAATATTATGTGCTCACATATACATACATATGTACATAATATCCGCAAATTATGGAATATAAGTTAATATTAATATTATAATTTTTCTGCTAGGCTTTCAATGAAAAATGTTGATATTTTTTTAGGGAAGTGCACAGCGATTAAATACCATAAATTAATTAATTATCTTATCGGATCTGTTCATAACTGTTCGACGAGCCCTTCACAAATTCGCAACATTACGATTTAATCGCATGCGATTGTTTATCACTAGCTCCATGTTTTTTCAATTCATTGAGAAATCTTTATAAACGTTTTGTCTTCACTTGGAGCTTTTAGTGTCGACGCGCCTTTCAGGGAAGTTTGTTGTGAAGCGCGTTCCGTCTTCCGTCAAACCAATAATATTCTGAGGAAACGATAATGCAGAACGATAAGTATTTGCAGCCAGAGACAGCACAAAACTATCCGCCGCGTCCGAGTTATTCGCAGGATGCATATCCACCACAGGGACATCCGGAACATGGATACCCACCACAACAAGACTTGCCACAACAGGTTTACCCACCACAAGGATACCCTCCGCAGGCACAAGCACCACAGATCATTACACAACCAGCTCAACATTTTGTGCCTCCTCCTCCACCACCCACAACCATCGTTGTGCGACCCATCAACTGTTATGAACGCACCAAGATGAATCGACCTCAGATGAACGTGTTAAGTGCGGGTAAGTTGAACTGAACAAAAGAAGTTATAGTTTTTAAGTTGCAAAATATTAATTTAAAAGATTTGCTTCGAATATATTTCATTCTAACATATCGTTTATTTGTAATGCAATCTAGTTATCTCTAATTGCATTGAGATATTGTATTGTTATATACACAACATATATTGATTTATTCGATTAATGCTTGAAAAGTAAATTAAATATATATATTTGAACAATCGGAAATAGGAAACAAGTGACATCATTCGACATCATTCGTAATAATATTTCGTGGTACATTGCAATTAGTCATCTTTTGTCTAGATATCGGTCTTTGAAAATGTTGAGATAAGATTAAACAGATGTTAAAAAATTATATATAGGCTGAAAGTTGTTTAATTGCGCCACTTCCGTGAGCTTTGTAAACAATATTAATAATTATTGGCTAATAATAATTATTCACTATATATTCTTACGCTATCTTTATAGCCGCGCTCGTATTTTGCACTGGCGGCATGAACATTGCCTGGAGCGTTGGTTTCCGCAGCCCAGTTTACAATGGAGTGAGCAACCACATCCGCGTAGCGTGGTTCATTGGTGCCATTATTGGAGCCGCTATCGCAGCCTTTTTGCCCAGAGTGATTCCACGAAGAGTGATCACGGTGTGCTAATTTATTTATTAATTCATACATTTATTTTTGGTACCATTATTTATTATGATTTAATAGCTAAATCGTGTATGTAATATTTATTATTTATATTTTATTATCTTTTTCATTTTATTTTGTATGTACTTTCTGGTTTGTTGTTATCATTACTTATTTATGATTTATATTTTATTTATTACTTACTATGATTTATGATTTAATAGCTACATTTTTTATGTAATATTTGTTATTATTTTGGTCTTTTTTTTATATACCTGCTGGTTTATTATTTTCATTACTTATTTCAGATTTTTATTTTATTTATTATTTACTACTTTCAAATTCATATTTAATTTTTGTGTTTTTATTAGTTTCTTGTTTTTTTATGTATTATATATTTATTTATTATTGACTAGCTAATTTATGTACATTTTGTATTTTTATATTTTTTATTTATTTAACATTTGTTGTATTTTTATATTTGCAGCTCTTCTGCTCGATGCTGGTGCTCATCGGTGGCATTGTGAATGCCAGCACTCAGTTCAATCTCGAGGCTCTTCAGGCCAATCTCTATTTGAACGGCATTGCCAATGGATTGGTCTTTGCTCCCACGCTGGCCTTGGCCGGGGAGTTGGCAGTGTATTATATGCGTGGCAAGATCTCCGCAAGTTCCGAGCAGCTAAGCTTCAATCTGGGCATCGTTTTGCAAATCGTAGTCGCCGGAGTATACACGCCGTCCTATTACAACAATGGCTTCAGTCCCGAACGTGTCAGTGGCGCAATTGCTGCAGTTTTTGGATTCTTGGCGTTAGTTTTTGCCGCCCTCAGGTTCATCGAGTCGCCAGTCACAATGGTGGCAACTGGACGAGAGCAGGCGGCCACCGATGCACTACATCGCCTACAGCGAATCGTCACTCCACAAGAGCAGACTTTGGCCCAGCTGGAGGAGCACAAGCGTTATGTGGCCGACAACAATAACCTGTCCACGGAGGAGAGTTGCATTCAGGCGATTCCCGCCTTTCTTAAGCTCACTGCATTGCGTTGCGTCAATGCCATCAGCATTTGCAGCTTCTTCAGCGATATTCTGTTTTATGCCAACACAAGCGTCAACGATTTTTATAGGGGTCACGTATATTTTGCTGCCGCTCGAGCGCTGGGCAGCTTCCTTGGCACCTTGATCGTGGACTCGCTGGGACGCAAGTGGCCAACAGTTGTGGGTCTTGCTGGAGCCACAGCCTTTGCCTTTGTGGCTGCGTCGCAAATGGTTTTTGGGTACAACGATACCATCTTGTGGGTGTATTTCTTTCAATTGTTTGCCGGCTTTACGTTCACCATCACATCAGTATATCTATCGGAGGCGTATCCCCTCAAAGTGAAACAGCATTTCCTAAGCTTTACCTTCATCGTTGAAATGCTGATCTTCATCATCCTTGGATCGTGCGATTTAGTCCAAGAGTTCCTCTACATTGTCGGAGGCATCTGCGCTGGTGCATTCTTCATGTGCATTCTGTGTCTGCCCGAGACCCGAAGGACAACGCTGCGCATCGCTCAGCAGCGCTTCAGTTCGTTTGTCTCGCTGTGCAGCAAATCTTAAAACGAAATTATCTAACGTATAATAATGTAGTTTTTACTCAATAATCTTTTATACGAAATGAAATTCATTACAATGCTTATGGAAATAAACATAATATTAATTACTTACAAAAACAACCCATTAGCTTGTTGCCATGCAAAATATTTAAAGAGAAGGGCGCGCCAAATACTGTTCCTACTGTTAAAATGCAATATATATAATTTATTATAATACTAATGAGAAATGTTATAATATGGTTTTAACTCAATAAAACCCTTAATACTAAATTGTGATAGTTATTGAATTATATTACTCTGTAATAAAATGAATTAACAATACATCCCCTATTGAGTAATTACATTACATAAACAATTTACAAAACGGTCACACTGCCTTTAAATGGGCTTTTAAGTATGTATATCGATAATTATATGTATTTCCTTTTAGAGGTGTCAAAACATCGACGTATGGAGACATCGATGTATTTGATGTTTTTCACGATGAAACATCGATGTCTTAAAAAAATTTAAATAATATTTTTTAAATTATTAAAATGCACACTTGTGGTTGTATAAAAAATAGAAAAACAAAACATTTATTTACTTGGTCTTATTGACTTAGAAAACTGAGATCATTTCGGAGATCATTTCTTAAAACTTAGTTAAACATTTTTTAAAAAATTATGATTTTTGTTTATAAACATAAGTTTATCTACGATGTCAGGCTTTAGGCGCGTCGTGCGGTCAGAAATAATTTGCCCGCCCTGCTGAAGGCTCTTTCTTACTCGCAGGAAGTGGCAGGGACACATAGAAATTTTTTAGCCACTTCTTTAAAGGGCGCCATACGACGACTCCTGAAAGTAGAATTAATTAATAAAAATAATGACATAAAACAATTAAGAAACTTACCTTCCAATATTTCAACGGCTCGCACACTTCGGCTCATTCTTAGTTTCTATATGCACAGAAACATCGATGGTTGAAAAAAAGATCGATGATTTAGAAAATTTCAAAAACATCGATGCATCTTTTCATCGATGTTTTGACACCTCTATTCCCTCTTCCTTTTTCCTTTTGCAATTGTCAATGCGGCTGGTTGCGTGTGCAAACAAGTAACATATAAATTGTATAAAATCGAAAGTAAGTTATTAAATCAACTCGAACATTTCAAATACATATAAACGCAGATATCGTGTGTGCATCTGCAACAACAGCAGCGCTGCCAGCTCAAGAAAGAGAAGCAGCAGCAACAGCAGCAGCAGCAACAACAACAACAACAGCTATCGGAACTAAGCACTGTGGGCAGCATCGGTATGTTTCCATCTGATGACACGCTTAAATTTGTCAACGAAACGGATGCCAACGGCTTGATTATGAAGACTCCGGTCAGCATCCTGCAGGAGCTGCTGAGTCGACGTGGCATTACGCCAGACTATGAGCTCGTGCAGATCGAGGGCCCCAACCATGCGCCGACGTTTCGGTTTCGGGTCTCATTCAAGGACAAGGACACACCATTCACAGCCATGGGCTCTGGACGCTCCAAGAAGAAGGCTAAGCATGCTGCCGCTCGCGCTCTTATTGACAAGCTTATTGGCGTCCAGCTCGAATCTCAGGGAAACTCGTCGTCATCAACGTCCGCCGTTAACTGCTCGATGACTGGCAACGGTGGCGATGGCAATGCTAATGTTTCCGTCAGTGGCGATGGCAGCAACAAGATCGTGGGCAATCCCATTGGCTGGCTGCAGGAGATGTGCATGCAGCGCCGCTGTCCCCCGCCATCTTATGAAACGGAGACGGAGGTGGGGCTGCCACACGAGAGGCTATTCACGATTGCGTGCACCATTTTGAACTATCGCGAGGTGGGCAAGGGTAAAAGTAAGAAGATTGCCAAGCTCTGGGCCGCCCACAAAATGTGGACGCGACTGCAGGAGACGCCCATTGATGATGATAGCATTTCCAGCAAGCTTGAGGCCGATGTGCGTAACCTATCGCTTGTATCAACTACTCTAACAGCACCAAGACGTTATTACGAGCGCATTTCACCAAATATAGAAATTATTGAATTTTAAACATGCATCATATACTAATTTGTGTGGCCGGAACCCAATACTTTTGAGTGTCTTCTATTGTTATTTCTAATCTAATTTCATAGTTTTTTCCGTCTGCCCCTTTCTTTAGTGTATTATAGTTTCTCTTTTATTTGTCTTGTCGCACTTTTTATACCCGCTACCCATAGGGTAGAAGGGTATTATAACTTAGTGCCAACAGGAAATGTATGTAACAGGCAGAAGGAGGCATCTCCGACCACATAAAGTATATATATTCTTGATCAGTGTCAACAGCCGAGACGATATAGCCACGTCCGTCTGTCCGTCTGTATGAACACCTAGATCTCAGAGACTATAAGAGCTAGAGCTACCAAATTTGGAGACAGTACTCCTATAGGTCCTACGCAGGTCAAGTTTATTTCAAAAGTTGGATGCCACGCCCCTTTCCGCCCCCAAAAGTCTGTAAAAGCCGTAATAATAGACCTAGAGCATTGAATTTCGGTGTGCAAAATAATAATTATACTCTCTATGATCCCTGTGATGAGATCGAATGAAAAACAAGGAAGTTAAAGAATCAATTTTGTATGCAAAATTCACTTGCAGCTGCCCGCGCTTTGTTTGTTTAGTTGACAGTGTGACCATAACGGTGTTGATACTGTAATTGCTTTGAGAAAACAAAATCTAGCCTTTCTCAGTTCAATCTAATGACAAGTGTTATTTGGATGTACTATATCGTTTTTTCATTTTAAATAATATTACTTTAATGAGAGTGTCTTTGATTGTGAATATACTCAACTGGCCTTATAGAAAAATTGGTTTAAAAGGTGGCAGTTGGGCAGGTTTTACTTATTTTTTTTAATAAAAAATTAGATTTTGCATTTGCGAATAAAACTGATTTGTTGAGTTGCAGATGTGCGCATAAAAAAAAAAAAACACTTATTATTAAACGGACAACTAAATTTACAACAAATATTATTTTTATACCCGCTACCCATAGGGTAGAAGGGTATTATGACTTAGTGCCAACAGAAAATGTATGTAACAGGCAGAAGGAGACATCTCCGACCCCATAAAGTATATATATTCTTGATCAGCATCAACAGCCGAGACGATATAGCCATGTCCGTCTGTCCGTCTGTATGAACACCTGGATCTCAGAGACTATAAGACATAGAGACACCAAATTTGGCAAAAATGTTCCTTCATACCCTACGCAGATCAAGTTTATTTCAAAAGTTGGATGCCACGCCCCCTTCGCCCACAATAAGCATTTATCTAGAAAAAGTCAAGTTTTTTTTTATGTAAATCGCGTATAACTCCAAAAGTTCTTTGTGTAATGATGTGTAATTTGGTAAGCCAAATGTGCTTGACACTCTTAATATACCCTGTAATTTTGGTAAAAATCGGATAAGTAGAACAAAAGTTATTCGCGAAATTATTTATCAAAATTGTTGTTCCCAATGCATATGGACGTTTTAAGTGTGTGATTGACCTAGAGATATCAAATTTGGTGACAGTATTCGTGTAGGTCTTACGCAGATCAAGTTTATTTTAGATTTTTACCACGCCCCTTTCCGCCCCCGAAAACTGTAAAAGCCGTAATAACGAACCTAGAGCATTGAATTTTGGTATGCATAATAATAATTATATTCTCAATGATTCCTGTGAATTTGGTTGAGATCGAGTTAAAAACAAGGAAGTTATTAATGAATCAATTTTATATGCAAAATTCACTTGCAGCTGGTCGCGCTTTGTTTGTTTAGTTGACAGTGTGACCATGTCGGTGTTGTGGATTTCTTCCCGCTATTTTCAAATATATACAAAACACAAGTTTCAGTATATTTTTGGTATATTTGTTGTTAAAATATCATTAAAATTTTTTTTGTTCTCTCGAAATGGGTTGCGGGTATCATACGGTCGAGCACTCTCGACTGTAGCTTTCTTACTTGTTTATAATTTGTTTATAAGTTAATATAAATTGACTACAAGTTCTAATATGGCTTGCATATTCTCACTTTCGATGACTTGCCAATAAATCTCACAAGACAATGCAAATGTTGAAGATAATAAAATAATATTTATTTTGATCATCTTGTATTTCTTGCATCTTGGTACTGATTAGCATAAAAATATTTTTAACGATGCAATTTCAGGCGATAGCAACGACTTGATTGCAGTTAATCCTTAAATGCTTCAGAACATTTAAATGATTTGACAATACGTGAGGCACTCAAAGAAAAATATTGATTTATTTTTAGGGAAAGTACACAGCTATTAAATACCATAAATTAATGGATTATCTTATCGGAACTGTTTCTAACTATTCGACCAGCCCTTCACAATTCACAACATTACCATTTAATCACACACGATTTTTTTTTTTGTTTTGCATTATCATTTGGGTTTTGCTTATCTATCACTAGCTCCGTGTTTTTTCTGTTCAGTGAGAAATCATTAAAAACGCTTTGTATTCGCTCGGAGCTTTTAGTGTCGACGCGCCTTTCAGTGAAGTTTGTTGTGAAGAGCGTTCCGTCTTCCGTCATACCAATAATATTGTGAGCAAACGATAATGCAGAACGATAAGTATTTGCCGCCAGAGCCGCCCGCATTTGGGTTCGCCTCGGCTCCGCCAGAGGCAGCACAAAACTATCCGCCGCCTCCAAGTTATTCGCAGCATGCATATCCACCACAAGGACCTCCATCACATGGATACCCACCACATGGATACGCACCACAGGGACCTCCAGAACATGGATATCCACCACAGGGACCTCCAACACATGGATATCCACCACATGTGCAGCCACAACCAGGATACCCTCCACAACAAGATTTTCCACAACAGGTTTACCCACCACAAGGATACCCTCCGCAGGCACAAGCACCTCAGATCTATACACAACCAGCTCAACATTATGTGCCTCCCCCTCCACCACCCACAACCATAGTCCTTGTGCGTCCCACCGGCTGTTTTCAACGCTCCAAGATGAATCGACCTCAGATGAATGTGTTAAGTGCGGGTAAGCAAAAGAAACTATAGTTGAAAGTTTTTAAGTTGCAAAACATTAATATAAAATATTATTTCTGACATCGTTTATTTCAAATGCATTGTAGTCCGTTTTATTATCAATGTCATAGTTGTCTCTGATTGCATTGTGATAGTATATTGTTATTGACATAACATATATAGATTTATTTGATGAATGCTCGACACATACATAAGTGAAATATATATTTAAACAATTCGAAATAGAAAGCAGGTGTCTTACCGACATCATTCGTAATAATATTTTGTGATACTGTGAAATGAGTCATACTTTGTCTGGCTATCGGTCTTTAAAAATATTGAGATAAGATTAAACAGATATTCGAAAATAATATGCAGGCTGAAAGTTGTTTAATTGCCGCGTTGCTTAATGCTCAACACTTTCGTGAGCTTTGAAAGCAATATATAAAATTGTTGGCTCCACTATAACTTATTATACTATCTTTATAGCCACGCTCATTTTTTTCACGGGCGGCATGAACCTTGCGTGGAGCGTTGGATTCCGCAACACAATGTACAATGGAGTGAGCAACCACATCCGCGTAGCGTGGTTCATTGGTGCCATTATTGGAGCTGCCATCGCAGCCTTTTTGCCCAGAGTGATTCCACGAAGATTGATCACAGTAAGTTAATCCTAATTGATATACAAATATGTATTTATCAATACAGTTATTTTTGGGTTCTTTATTATGATTTATTAGTTACTTATTTTTGTAATATTTATTATTTATGTATTATTTTTTGTAAATTTACTTACTCATTTGATGAACTCTCTTTTTTATCATTTTTATTTTATTTTTTACTTACTACGTTTTTTGGTATTTGATTTATTGTATATATATTTTTTTATTTATATAATTATAATTTATTTACTTAATATTGATTGGGTTTTTATATATACAGCTCTTCTGCTCGATGCTGGTGCTCATCGGTGGCATTGTGAATGCCAGCACACAGTTCAATCTCGAGGCTCTTCAGGCCAATCTCTATTTGAACGGCATTGCCAATGGATTGGCCTTTGCTCCCACGCTGGCCTTGGCCGGGGAGTTGGCCGTGTTTTATATGCGTGGCAAGATCACCGCAAGTGCCGAGCAGCTAAGCTTCAATCTGGGCATCTTTCTGCAAATTATAGTCGCCGCAACGTACACGCCGTCCTATTATTACAATGACTTCAGTCCCGAGCGTGTCAGTGGCGCAATTGCTGCAGTTTTTGGATTCTTGGCATTAGTTTTTGCCGCCCTCAGGTTCATCGAGTCGCCAGTCACAATGGTGGCAACTGGTCGAGAGCAGGCGGCCACCGATGCACTGCGTCGTCTACAGCGACTCGGCACTCCACAAGAGCAGACTTTGGCCCAGCTGGAGGAGCACAAGCGTTATGTGGCCGACAACAATAACCTGTCCACGGAGGAGAGTTGCAGTCAGGCGATTCCGGCCTTTCTCAAGCTCACTGCATTGCGTTGCGTCAATGCCATCAGCATTTGCAGCTTCTTCAGCGATATTCTGTATTATGCCAACACCAGCTACTACTATTGGAATCAGGAATATTACATATTCTTTGGGGCCGCTCGACTGCTGGGCAGCTGCATTGCCACCTTGATCGTGGACTCGCTGGGACGCAAGGGGCCAACAGTTGTGGGTCTCGCTGGAGCCACAGCCTTTGCCTTTGTGGCTGCCTCACAAGAAGTTTTTGGATACAGAAATACCATCTTTTGGCTGTATTTCTTTCAATTGTTTGCCGGCTTTACGTTCACCATCACATCAGTATATCTATCGGAGGCGTATCCCCTCAAAGTGAAACAGCATTTCCTAAGCTTTACCTTCATCGTTGAAATGCTGATCTTCATCATCCTTGGATCGTGCGATTTAGTCCAAGAGTTCCTCTACATTGTCGGAGGCATCTGCGCTGGTGCATTCTTCATGTGCATTCTGTGTCTGCCCGAGACCCGAAGGACAACGCTGCGCATCGCTCAGCAGCGCTTCAGTTCGTTTGTCTCGCTGTGCAGCAAATCTTAAAACGAAATTATCTAACGTATAATACAAATGTAGTTTTTACTCAATAATCTTTTATACGAAATGAAATTCATTATAATGCTAATGGAAATAAACATAATATAAACAACCTACAAAAACAACCCATTAGTTTGTTTCCATGGAAAATATTTAAAGTGAAGAGCGCACCAAATACTGTTCCTTCTGTTAAAATTAAAAATATATATTTTATGAGAAATCTTATAATATAGTTTTAACTCCATAAAACCCTTAATACGAAATTGTGAAAGTTATTGAAATGAGAAATTATAATTAACTTTGTATTAAATAAATTTAGTAAGCACGGCGATTTAAGTATTTTGACTTTGAACGAAAAAAAGGAAGACAAATATATTGTTGACAAAAGAGACTTGACAAATTTTGAAAGAGAAGACACCAAATTCTGCTCCTTCTGTTTTACCTATTTTTTTAACTGTTCAAATTGAAATTATTGTTTACAAATAGAAAATGGAAGATAATTTTTATCGAAATTAAAACACAATTACATTGTTGACAAAAGAGATTGGGACTTCACAAAAAGAGAGTTGACAAATATTTGAAGAGAAGAGCTCCTTGGTTCTTACCTGTTTTCTCTATTTGTTCAAATGGAAAACAAAAGTAACATATGCTTCGCATTTGGCTCGCCTAGAATCCAATATAAACAAATGGCAGATAAGAGGCGAGCCTGAAAGGTTGCGTTATCACCAGCTACGTTTATCAATCAATGCGCGATAAGATTCGAGAGGTTTCAATGGCTAAACCAAAATGGGAACCTGTTCGGCAATCGATGTGACTGGCGGCCCAAAAAAATAAACTCAGTCTATTTAGCGTTTCTTGCAGTACTCTTTAGCTGCTCGGCCAAACTGGACGCATCGGAGACAATATCACTATCTACGATGGAACCCAGAAGAGAATATCAGCGCACGGCGTCCCAGTCCACGGTGGGTTATTCACCGTTGCCGGAGCCAAATCGATCGAGGATCGAGACGCAAATCCCACATCAATATCAACTGCCTTCCGGTTGCTGCAATCGGGATATGCGAAATCAGCCACAGGCCAATGCCTTGGGCGCAGGTAAGAATAGTGACTAATAATTCTATTATTGTTTTGCATTGCAACAAAGTTATTCAGCTGCTTTAACTTAAATATTAGGAAATGCGAACAGTCTGGCAACGCCGCGCGCCATTGAAAATACTAAATATATTATTCACCATAGCCAAAGCAATTTACCATTTAATAGAACAATGAAACAGTCATACTTTGTTTACTACGGACAAGGTCATTAAGTAGTAAAACTTTTTTGCACTTTTGACTGCCCCTCACAACACTTTTTATTTCTTATACATATGTTATTCAATAAAACAATGTGAAAGAGTCATAAGTAGTTCTAAGAATGTCTAAAAGCAAAATGGGTGTATATTATGTATTAATGTACGCTGCTGGAATGCCTAATTAAATTTAACATACAACCAGAGATGTTTACTACGGCAAATGCAGTGAAAATTTCTTTAACGGAAATGTCCATTAAGCGGACATTTCAATTTGGCAGACACTTTTTCTATTACGTTTGTTTTGCTAGCGTTTAATGAAGAATTTCCTCCATTGATCAAAATTGATCTAAAATCTTTCGTGACTGGAAGGGAATTTTTAGTACACGCACGGGACATTTAGCTCTATGCAAGTAACAATGAACAATGGGTGAAATTAATTTGTTGATAGCAAATGTATTTAACATCATTTTTGAATATTACATTTTTTAAATTTTATTTCATATTTTATATTCTTTGAATTACCACTGATTGTTTTCTGAAAACAATAACCGGAAATGAAAGAGAGCATTCACTGTATCAACTATTTAATCGTTATTATGATTTGTAATAGAAATGTTTATCATCATTGTTATATCGTTAAATCCCATCCGCTTTCAGCTGCCCTGATCTTTCTGTCCGGCGGCATGAACATCGCCTGGAGCATTGGCTTCGACAGCCTCGAGGACGAGCTGGTGAGCTGCATCCACCTGCGCCTCGCCTGGTTTATCGCCGCCATTCTAGGAGCCCTGCTCGGAGTGCTGCTCGGCACACGGCTCTCCTACAAGCTGCTGATGGTGAGTGGACATCGTTTGCCATATTTAACCGCTTCTTATCGCCAATTGTGCTCGCTTGCAGCAACTGAGCTGTCTGCTCGTCGTCGTTGGCGGCATAATGCTGACGGCCACGCATCTGGATGTGCAGTCGATGCTGGCGGCTCGTTACCTCAATGGCCTGGCAAATGGCTTGGCAGTCCCAAGCACCTTGGCCATGGCCGGCGAGCTGGCCGTGTGCTATAAGCGTGGCACAATCGCCTCGGTGAGCGAGCAGATGTCCTGCACGCTGGGCATATTTATGCAGATCGTTATCAGCGTCAGCTGGAGCACGGAATACGACCTGAGCGTCGACCAATTCCAGGGCATTCTCTGTGCGATTTACGGCATCATCGCCTGCTGCCTGGCCATGCTGTTCAGCGTCGAGTCGCCGGTGCTGCTGCTGACCAAGGACGAGCAGGAGCTGGCCATCGATGCGCTGATTCGGCTGCAGTATCCGCGAGCTGTCACCACCGAGACCAACGAGCAGCTGACCGAGCACAGCGCCTACATTGGCCACAATCACTCGCTCAGCAGCTCGCAGGCCTGGTTGCAAGCGCTGCCTGCGCTGCTGCGCCTCTGCCTGCTGCGAGCCCTGTACGCGCTGAGCACCAGCCTGATGATCGTCTTCACGCTGACCATGACCAGCACGAGTGTCTACGGCATCAGCTCGGGTCCTTATGTGCTGTTTGGCCTGCTGCGCCTGGCGGGCAGCTGCAGCGGCGCCTTTGTCCAGGACACCTTGGGTCGCAAGCTGACGCAGCTCACTGGCTTCATGGTCTGCAGCGGCACCTCAATTGGCATTGCCAGTCGCTTTAGTGGCGTCGATTTTGTGCGATATTCAGACTCGCGGATGGCCGTGTGGCTGCTGCTGCTCTTTCAGTTCTTTGCGGGTCTCAGTTTTGCGCCGAGTCCTGTCTATCTCTCGGAGGCATTTCCGCTCTCGGTGAAACGCATCTGCATTGCCATCGCCTATGTGATGGAGTTGGCGGTTCAGGTCGCCGCCTTCAGCCTGGACTTGAGTCTGCACACGGCCAGCATTTATTTCTTTGGCCTCGGCACCTTCATGCTGCTGGGCTTCGCTTTCAGCCATTGGTATCTGCCGGAGACCAAGTTTCTCACTCTGCGCCAGGCACAGCAAAAGTTTCGGGACTTCTCGTGATATACAGAAACACAATATACAGCAAAGACTATCTACCTCTTATTTAGACTTATTTTTAGACTTATAAACCTTGCCTGATTAAACTATATATGTATTCTGTAGACTTTTATACTAAATGACTGATAAACCTTTTATAAAACAACAATTATCAGCGAGCTTTTAATTTAACTTCTTGCATTTGACGACATTTTCTAATCAGAGTCCACGATTTCTCGAGTGCATTCGTCGAATTATTGGTAAATTTTTGTGAAGATTAATACAAAATCAAAACGTTGATAATGGCTGATCCACATGGGAGGAAAACGCTTTTCATTGTACATGAGCACTTTGTTTTGTAAAATATTGGTGGGCAGAAGATAGATTAAATTATAGATGATTTCATTCATTTTTTGGTAAACATGTTATTTCTAAGTCATTAAAAAAACTTCCAGACAGTTACTAAATTGAGTGATTCATAATATGAAATTGGTAACATTTTTGTTAACAACTCTTAATAGTTATCAGTTGTTTATTTCTAAGTTGCCAAAAACATTCAAGACAATTCCTAATTTAAATTAATGATTAAATTTGATAAAAATTCCCAATTGATTTATTTAAGTTTTGAGGGACCAGCAGTTAAATAATTCTAAAAAACATAATAATAATGTTTTTTTAAGAACGCTTGCAAGTAATGTTGTGAAAATCAAAACAAAAGTTATGCCAAAAATGTATATGAATAAGAAAGAATAAATTCAATTTTATATTAACAAATATCTGCGTTTTTGTTTATTACACATAAAAAAAAAAAAATAAAAAAATGATTGATGTCACTTTTCAAATTCCGTTTAAATTTATGAAATAAATATAATATTTTGATAAATTCAAATAATTTCCGACTGTGAAAAACTATTAATTATCTAAATATGTTTTAAAAATATTTGTAATAATTAATTTTTATCTCTTATAATATACATTGATTAAATCAATAAAAAAAATCGAATAATGTTTTACAAATAAGGTGATGATAAATGCAGTAAATTACAAATAATTACTTGCTTGAATTCTCGAACGTGATCAGTTTGCAGTCGAAACAAAATGTTGGAAGAGCATTGGCAATTCGGTGTGTTGTGTCATCGCGTTGATTCGGAAGCTACTCGTGCATTGGACTTCGTGTCCACTCAGCGCACTTGGGACGCCTACTATTCAAATTTAATTAATTTATTTGCCATTTATGTATCCAGTAATCATATTGATAAGTGAGCGAGCCAAAAAGTTTTGTGCGTCTGCCAGTTTCGCCAGTTTGTTTGTTTGTTTGTATTTGTATCTGTATCTGCAGCGTGTATTTATCTTATCAGCGAGCTTCGCTTCGACATACTCGCCTCGAGCACTTCAGACAACTCAACTCGACTGAGCCCAACTGTTGTGTGTGCTTTCTGTCCGTGCTCGGTCGGTCAGGCGAACAGCAACTGTCCAGTTCTCCCGACAGTTCTCTCTCGTCGAGGGCAAGTGTAAATCGCGGCAAGTCGCAAGTCGCAAGTCGCAATCGAAATCGGAATGATGGATATGGACGCAACAACAAGTGACAAGTTCTGCAATTGCTAAATAACAAAAACAAGCATAAATTGTGATAGAAATCGCAGAAAATAACATTGAGAGTGTGTATGTGTTGTTGTGATTGGAATTCTCTGATTGCGATTGCAGCAAATAATAAACAAACAAATCCCATCGATTGTGCTCGTTGAAGAGGAAATTGCAGTTTAAGCGTAATTAGTGCCATCGAAAATGCCATTGTTGCCCACCATCGAGGAGGAGGCCAAGCTCTCCTGGCTGCGTCTCATGTGGCGCTATCGCCTGCAGTTCCAGTCGATGACCGCCGGTAAAGCCTCGACCCTGACTCTGACCCTGACCCTGATCCTGATCCTGACCCCAACTCTCTGTTTTCTGCAGCTTCGCTGGTGTTTGTGGGCAGCGGACTGCGCTTGGCCTGGTCGATTTTTGATACGCCCGCCGGCAAGTTCCACAACAACTACAGCACCCACAACCTGATGATGAGCTGGTTCATTGGCGCCGCCTTTGGCGCCCTCCTCGCCGCCGTCTTCGTCCAGCGCGTCACCAAAAACGTGGCCTATGTAAGTACGCCTCCAGCTGGCTAACTGGCTAACTAGTGGGCTGCCATTAGCTGCTTATCTCACATCCATAAAATGATAAACTGATAAACTTCAAATTGCAATTGCCATTAACTCTGACAATCTTGATTAGAGCTCTGCCCCCGACACAGTTTTCGGGGGGCAGATACGAGAACGCTCTCAAAACCTACGCAGATTTCAACAAATCTCACACCAATATTATTTTATTCGATGACTCAAATTACAGCAAACAAGAAAACGTTTTTAAGGCTTATTAGTGTTAAGGGCAATCTAAAATTACGAAAAAGTTAATTGGCTAGTGAAAGCATAGTTAATTGCACAGCACTTTAATTGCATTACCAATACCTTAAAGGCTTTAACAACAATACTTTGTATTTTTCGATGAGGCATTTCTTTAATGAATGGTATCAAATTTAGTGTACTGAATCTTCGAAGGTAGTAAACCCTTTAAATCTGAATTTCTTTCATATTTTTTTCAAATGAATGTTATATGTATTTTAAATATAAGGCTGGAAAACCGTAAAAATATTGAATTCATAATTTCTTTACTCTGTGTTTGCATGAATTATATTTTTAAAAATATTACAACATTTCTTATTTTTGTTGCTGGTTTGGTGCAAATATCTTACAAATCTTATCTTGAAATTTGGCTAAAGTTTGATTTTCATCAAAATATAAAAACAAAACTCTTTTTTATTCCTATTTTTTTACTGCAATAATCTTTGATATACCGAGTGAATTTTTACTGAGAGCAGAATTCGCTTGCTTAAATTTGATTCTCATCAAAATAATAAAACTTAAAACTTGTTTTTCCTCTTTTTATTTAGCTGTTAAAATGTTAAATATATTGAATGAATTTTTCCTTGGAGCAGATATTTACTGCTTGAATTTATTTCTCATCAAAATATTTAAACTGAAACCTTTTTGTTTCTTTTTTTATTTAGCTGTTAAAATCTTAAATATATTGAATGAATTTTTGCTAAAAGCAGATTTTTATGGCTTGAATTTGATTTTTATTCAAATATAAAAAAAATTGATTTCCTTTTTTTATTTATCTTAAATATATTGAGTGCATTTTTGCATAGAACGAACATTTTTGTTGCTTGAATTTGATTTCATCAAATTTTTCAAACGCAACTCATGTTTTTCTCTTTTTTATTTAGCTGCAAAAATCTTAAATATATTGAGGGCTTTTTTGCTTAGAGCAGAAATTTGTGTTGCTTGAATTTGATTCCTATCAAAAAATATTAAAACTCAAAACTAGTTTTTCCAATATTTATTTATAAAGTGCATTTTTTCGTGTTTATATTATACAAAACTCTTTTAATTGCTACTTTTTTTCCGCAAAATTCTTTGATATATTTTGAATTTGTTGGTGGAAATTTTCGCTGCTAATAAATGCTTTCTGGCCCGTTGCAGACCTCCAGCGGGTTGCTGCTGCTCGTGGCCGGGATACTGAACCTGGCGCTGCCGCAGCACTTCAGCGCCGCCTGCTACAGCAGCGTCAGCGTGGGCGCCGCCTATGGCTTGACGCAGGTGCAGGCGCTGGTGACCGGGTCGGAGGTGGCGCACAAGTCGATACGCGGCATGCTGCTGAGCTGCGAGCGCATCTTCCTCTGGCTGGGCGTCTCCATCCAGATGTTCTACACGCGCCTCTGGTACGCGCTGGAGCCCATCGAACGCGGCCACACGATGCACATCGACCAGCTGCACGGGATTCTGCTGGCTGCGCTGGGCATGGCGGCGGTCATCATGAGTCTGGCGCATCGACTGGAGTCGCCGCTGCTGCTGCTGCGGCAGGAACGGGACATGGCGCTGGGCGACACGCTGAAGCAGCTGCACGGCCAGTCGCAGTCCGGCACGGAGCTGCTGCGTCTGCGCGAGGACTGCCGCCAGCTGTACAACGCCCGCGACTGGGAACAGTTTGCGGAGGCGCCGCAGGAGGCGGCGCAGTGGCAGCGCTTGTGCCGCCGCCTGCTGCCGCTGCTCAAGGTGCTGCTGCTGCGCTGCTTTGCGGCGCTGGCGCTGTCGCTGCCCTACAATCGAGCGTTTCTCGTGATCAGCTGGCGCGGCCTCGAGTGCGACATGAACTGCCTCTACTGGCTGGCGTTCTGCGGCCTGCTCGGCAGCTTGGGCGGCGCTCTGCTCGTCGACTGGCAGGGACGGCGCAAGCTCTGCTCGCTGTCGCTGTTCGTGGCCGGCATTGTCATCGTGATGGTGGGCGGCGTCTTCGAGCACCTGGAGGCCGCCCAGAAGATCTACTACGACGCCAATCTGCAGGCCATCGCCCTGCTCATGCTCTTCTTCGAGATTGTCGTCGCCGGCGGGGTTGCTGTCCCCGCTTTGGTCTACACGGGCGAGGCCTTCAGTGTGGCCCACAAGGCCAAGTGTCTCTCCATCGTGCTCATCTGCGAGCAGGCTCTGCATCTGGGCCTCATGGCGGCCGCGTTCGAGCACAATTTGCGCGACTCTGTCTTCTTCTTCACGTTCGGCGGACTGAGCTTCGTGTTTGGCGTGCTCGTGTTCACGCTGATGCCGGAGACGCGGCAGCTGTCGCTCTACGAGTGCCTGCTCAAGTTTAAGAAAATACCCTAAACGGCTTCTCTACTCTAAACTAAGTTGCATTTACCTCTAGTTCTTAAAGTTGCTTATATCGAGACACGACTGTAGTATTACACTTTCAAATATATTTCAAAACTATTCTACACTCTGCAAAAGCTGCCAAAGCCAAGGGTTCTCAACTCAGCTGAAAGCGCTTTAAGCTTTGCTGCTATAATTGGACTGTTCCCAGTATTTACTTCCAGCGCAAGTTGTTGGCAAATTTACCCATATTCGCTTTGTAAACAATGTTTTTGCTTTTGTTTTTCCTCCAGCCGGCTTTGCAGCAGCTTCTGCTCATTCATCGAGTTGTACAACTTATTGGGATTGGCATTGCCCTCTAATGTGGCATATTGTAAACTTAAGCTGGATTTCACAAAGAGAGCAGAGAGCGATAGAGAGAGAGAGAGCGAGAGAGAGCATGGCAAAAACAGAAATCAAGTTGATGAATATGGCGTGTGATGAGTCTGAATGGCACTCGAAGCAATCCCCCTAAAAACAGTTGCTGGATAACGCGAAACCAAAGAGGGGGGAAGGGATGTGAAACAACACCCAGGACAGCTCACTCGAGTGTTCCCAGGCAGCATCTAATGATGTGGAAAATTTGCTCGCCCACCCAAAAAATGCTCAATATACATATATGTATGAAAAGTTATTGATATGCAATATTTGTGTTTTTTGTTGCAGTCATCTTCATTTCGCAGTGGCAATAGCAGGAGGAAGAGGGAGACAGAGACAAAGAGAGAGAGAGAGCGAGCACTTTGGGGTCTCGTTTGTGCATAAAGTGCTATCGGTTTCTGTCTTGGCTTCGCCTTCGTTGTCTTTGGCTCCTTTGGCTGCTCTGCTCTGCTCTGCTCTGCGGTTGCTCTGGTTGCTTTGTGTCTTGGCCGGACCCAGGCAACAATGGCAAAGTGTGCCCACAATTAGCCGTTGCGGTAAATACTCCGATACTCACAGGCCAATAACATGCGGCCAGCAACAATGGGTTAAAGGACTAAAAGCACCCTGGAGGCAGGGGGCTAAATGAAGCGTCGAGAATTGAGTTTAAAGTTATTTAATTTTTAATTGTATTAATTACAGTGAGCCAGAAAAAAAAAACAGTATATGCAAACTTGTGCGAAATTTGTTTATTTATGCAGAAGCAATAGCAACCAACATCTTTGCAACGATTTCCCAGTGGGCCAGCCAAAAACTTAAAGTTTAAGCTAATTATGCAGAGAAGGAGCAGCGAAAGTTGCCGCTTTATTTAGCTACACACAGAAATGTACACGATAAGGCATTTAATTAACTCGACAAGGTACAACTTTCATAATTGCTTAATGTACAACACACACACACAAACACACACACAGACACAGAGAACAGCAACCCGATAAACTAAGGCAATAAACAAATTACAGTCGAGAATATGCTGCGGCCGAGATAAAAATAACAGCTCGAATTTACGAAGAAATTCAACTCGCACTTGTTTATTTCAAGAAGTCATGCTTTAATATTTGCTGCAATATCGAGAGATTGTTTGCCAAGCCATGTTGTATTTACCCTGGAACGTCATCCTTCGTCAAAAGGACGACGTGCCATTTTAAATTCGATTGAAGTAATCTACCTATGGTATATATTTATTTATTCATTACCATTTGTTGACCTACCAGTTAAAGCTTATAAATTTCGGGTGCTTGTTACTAACATTGTGATTTATTTTTATCTAATTTAACATTTGAACTTTATAAATATATATTATGAATTTTTTTACAATTACTTTTTAGGAATACAAATTAATTAAAGAAAATAAAAATATAAATTTTGGTTTTGTTTTTCTCCCAAAGTATATATATATAATATTTATTCCATTATAGCAAAGGCTTGTGTAAATTTTTATTCCGATACATTGTAAATAAAACATATATAAATAAAATGGATGAAGTCAAAATAACCTTAGAGTTTAAATATTGAAAAATACTAATTATAATTAGATATATTAACTTAATATTCATTAGCTTAGCTGTTTGTTTATGTAGTTTATATTTTTTTCTTAAATAATATGGTATATGTTTTTGGGTAAGAAATAATTTCTTTAAATTAACTCTTTCATTAGATTGAATGATTTTATTACTAATATATTTTGTGTGAATAATTGCTTGCTTAGTATTGAAAATGACATGAGCTAAATCAATAATATTATTAATTACCAGTCTAAATTTAAATACAATTTTATTGGGATGGCAACTGGATGTTATAAGGACGTTCCAGGGTTAAGCAGGCAATTTGTTATATTTGCAGCAATATCGAGAGACTTTTTCAAACAGCATGTCTTCCAATTAGTTTGCTTTATTAACCCTAAATGCCGGCCAGCGTGCTCTACTTTTCGACTGTTTAACTTTAAGTCACAGTTTAATAAAAGGGTAACCAGCTGGAGTGCACTGTTTCAGTCGGAAAAGTGCAGCAAAGAGCATGAACTACAGCTTCGTCCTTTTTCCCAATTCTGGCTAGCTTTCTGTGCTTTAGTTTCTTTCGAATTCTTTATTCTTTGCTGACAGCGCTCAATGCAAAGGCAGCAGCGCCAACAGCTTTGGCAAAACTTTACTTTGAGCTGGTGGAAATTTAAAAAGCACAGCACAACAAAAATATTGTGGTATATGTATTCTTTGGCACTTGGCAGGCGACAGGACACACAGAGTGTGTAGCAGCAAGGATATGCTTAGCCAGTCTCTATGTTTTTGCTCTCAGGGCCAGAAAGGTTGCTTCCCTTTGTATGTTTCAATTAACTGAAATGGAAAACGACAATCGTAAACATTAACATTAACAGCTTTGAGCGTTTGTTGCCCAGCAACAACTGGGCGTGGGACGAGTGGGCGTGGCAGCACAAAAACTGAAGAAAACACAAAAGTTACAGCTGCAATGCAAATCGTTTTGATGCGGCTAAAAAACACATACACTCGTCAACGCAGCAGCAGCAGCAGCAGCAGCAGCAGAAGCTGTAGAAAAGCAGTCAAGAAAATGCATTTCAATAAGCCAAGAAAACGGACTTGGCCATAAAGCGAGACAGATGCTATGTGCGAGCGAGACAGCGAGAGCAAGAGCGAGAGAAGGATGGAGGATTGCGTGCCGGCATCGTAAATGAAAAAGCAAACAAACGTAAAATTTTATTTGTGCGCAATTTTCTATAAATTTTCATCGATTGCCATTGGGATATTGGCGACATTTGCGTTTGGCATTTGGCTGCTTACAGCGTCCTTCAGACCCACAAACACACAACACACACAAGATTAGTGATGCAAACTTGGGTGGAAGCTTTAATGTCGATGTTCATCGATATTTGCAAAATGATAAATACATGTAACATCGGCAAAATAGTTCCTTAAGATCTTTTTAACTTTATTGAATTTATTATAGGGATTTAGTCTTTATTTAAAAAGTGATTTTGATTTTTAGATTTAATTTTCAATTGTCTCATTTTGTAATTAAATGCCAAGAAGGTAGTTCAACTAATAAACTTTCTTTGGCACAGTGTAATTCGTAAACACTAATCATAATCTCAGCAATATTGATAAGATTAACGATCGATATTTTGTCATCGATGACCATCGGTATGAGCCGAAACATCGGAAGCCATCGCAGCTCGTTGTATCGATGTTTCTGCACATCACTAACACACGAAGAAAAGTGTTTCTACTTTGCCGCTGGTTAACGCTGCTCTTTAGGTGTTGCTTTGGCTGCCATAACTTTGGCTGCACTTGGAATTATGTTTTGTTGTTGCCGTTTGCCACCTCACATGAAATTGAAAAACCCTCTGCAGATGCTTGTTGTGTGTGTGTTTGTGTGTGTAGATTTCCAATCAGCAACCAATACCGACAAAAAATGAAGTTTCTAACACAGCAAGAACGAGTGTAAATAAATTATGTTCTCACGCCGAGCGGAAGAGGAAAAACCTGTAAGCAGCAGCAACAACAACTGGAGCAACTGGAACAACAATGTGAGGCAACGTTTGGACATTGGCATCGAATTAATGTCTCAGCATGCCACAAAATGGCCGACGTGGCGGAATTTATGGCTGCCGGAGACAACTCTAAAGTGGCCAGCGCTGCGGTGTGACAATAAAATGGCGTCAAATTGCCATAAAAATGAAGCCAAACCCAAAGAAGACGATGACGATGGCGATGGCAACCCGAATCGCTTGGCAAACCACAACCAAAGTAATGTGGCCCCATATAAAAGTGAAATAATAAATAAGCACATAAACACTGAAAGTGGTCGGGCATTTGAGTACAGGAGGTGGAACAGCGCAATCTATAAACCAAAGGGTTTTTGACTGCCAATTTTTGGCCGTTCGACTCATAAATTTTGTGCTGCAAACGCAAAAGAAATACTGTACGAGCTACGTTTCATAAGCGGCTTTAATGGGTCTTTAATCAATTGAACAATATATTGATCAGCGCAGTCTGAGCGTGCAATGAGACAGAGTTCGGTTACAATGGCATTAATAGCACAAAAGAGAATGCATTTAAAAGCGAACAAAACCCAAAATTACCATCACAAATTCAAAGTGAGTCAATTTCGAACGTGAGCGAATTTCCACTTGCAGAATATTTTATGCTCTATCGCATTGCTTGCAATAAATATCGCGTAATTAATCAGGTATTAATATATGGTACTTTTCGATAATGTATAAATAGTCAAGTAAAAAAGATGATCTGAAAATATATCTAAAACTTAGAAAACAGTGAAATTTAATAGTCTTTAATTTAATACATAAAAATAATTTAGACTTTGGAGTTTGCTAATAAGATTTTTTTCAGAAGCAAAGATTTAATTTCTCAGCATTATCTTGTTTTAACTATATACATTTATTTACTTTATTTTTACTTTAATTTTTCTAGCGCGACAAGTATATAAATTTAAACTTGGGTCAATATGATATTTCACAATTATGTACTAACTTAATTCAATTATAAGTTGACTACTTGTGATCTAAAGTTATTATATATTGAACATTAAAAAAATGTAATTTGATTTTATAAGAAAAAGAAAAGCTGTGCATTAGAAATCATCTTTAACCCTATGCCCCAGTTTAATGCAAATATTGTTTGGATTTATTGTAAGAACAATAAATAATTGATTTCACTTGCCTTAAGTAAATTTGGGTTCTATAGTTTTGGTGATAGCAATCTAGCACACAGCTTGACAAAAGCATATTGCAGAACAGCAGGCGATCTCTCTAGGCCTTTCATAAACTAATTTCCTCAATTTTTCACTACAATTTTCTGGCAACCTTTTGGATTTCATATAAAAATGTGTAGAAGGAAATTCGAAGCTTTCGAATTAATTTGAACAGTTGTCAAGTCAGCAGACAAATATGAAATTAATATAGGAGTCTACACAATGTTCGTTTCGGATACGAAATTGTCACATATTTCATTTTGAGTTTGCAGCCAAAGTCGCTTTTGCTTTTTGTGTGGCACATAAATTGACACGTTTTCATTTGCTGCTGCTGCTGCTGCTGATGCTGCTGCTCTTGGCCATGTTGTTGTGTCTGCTGCCTGTCATTGTCAATTTGAGTGTATTGTCTTTAGGTTAACAGTTGGGCATAGTACAAAGTTTTGCCAAGGAAGCACATAAAGTTTTAATTTACCCAATTTGATAGGGCCAAGAAAGACTTGAGAGACTTGAGAGATGACGACACGTTTCGGGCTTAAAAAGATTGCCAAAAATTGAGGCGAAACTTTGGCAATGCAGCTTGACATGGCCAAGACTCAGACTCCGGCTCAGACGAGATCCGCCAGATGGCTGCATAAACTACTCACACACAAAGCGCATTAAATTTAATTAGTTGACATCAATTTTCTGGCACTGCAGCAAATCTGAAGCTGAAGCTGTGGTCTGACATTTGCATCAAAGCGAGCACGAAAATCATTCGAGTTGACATTTTTAATGGAAGAGGGAACAGGATGAGCCGAAAGGAATAAGTAAAAAAAGGCAGGTCCGCATTTTCATGACTTATGCAAGTTTTGACGACAGGTGCACGTGTCTGTGACTCTCTGAGTTTGCAGCTCTCTATATGCACACACAATGTGTCGGTGAATGTCTGTATCTGTGTGTGTTCGTGTTAAATCAACTGTCACTTCCTGTTGGCAAACTTTGTCCTGCAATCCAGAGAGCCAGCCAGTTAGCTGGCCAGAGAGCCTGACGGCCAAGAGCCACTTCGAGTTATGATAGCTTCATGCGTTTCAACAATTTACTCAACTCTTAACTGCGCAGCATAAAGCGAAAGGACATTGCACCGAGGAAACGATAACGAACAGGAATTTCCTTGCTGCTCCAAATGCCTAGATTAGTGCAAAGTGTTTCATATCGATAACTAATTGAATCTTATTATTAACAATTGTGAATTAAATTCGGTATTTTAAATTGAAGAGATTCAGAGCCATTTCAATCAACACGCTAGAAGCATTTTAATGGCATCATCATAATTGCCAATATTGAGTGGTCGTCACCTCAGCATTTAATTGTTTTGTGTGCGCTTTAAATTAACTTAAGCCCAACTAATATACGACAGTGTATGCGACTAGCAGATACTCTGCAAACAGCTGCAAATTTGCTTATTTTCATTAACTTTTTATATTATTTTAAAGTCAACTTTGAACAGTGTTAAATTCGGATACAATGTTAAATTAGAGATTAAAAGTATTGAATTTAATATGAACCAACAATTTATTATTGAATATTGAAGTATTCATTTTACTATTATTTTCGCATGTATAAAGCTTGGGTTGGGTTGATTTTTGTCGACTATGAACAGTATTAAATAAGGATAAGGGAATGGAAAAGTGTAATGAATCATATAGTTTATATTGTAAAATTAATGATTGCAAATATGAATTAACAATTAAAAATTTTGTAGTTTTGGATTACATTAAAAATGAATTATTGATTATTGAAATATAAATTTAACAATTTTTATCGTATCGTTTTGACGATTATAAGCAGTATTAAATAAGTATAAGGGAATGAAAAACTTTAAAGTATCTTCAAATATCAAAATATCAAATATTAAATAATTAATATAAAAATTAAATCATTTGTTAATAAGAAGTAAAATTAAAATGTATTATTGATTATTGAATTTAACAATTCATTTCGCCTTAATAAAGTTTAAGGCTTCGTTGGATTGTTTTTTGCCGGCTTACAGAGTATAAAGTAATTGGCAAATTCTTTTTGCACTTTTCACCATGCACTTGAAACCCGTCGTTGAATATTTGTTTTTGTGTGTGCAACTGTTGTTAATTAAATTTTTTATTAACACAAAAATTGAGCCGATGCTTGCAGCGAGTGGGGAGTCAATGGGAGAGGAGGAGGAGGAGAGTATCATTTATGGCATGCAATTAACGCCATTAAAAATCACTGCATGCTAATTAACTGCATATAGTCGACGGTTTTTTGTTGCTGTTGCAGTTTTTTAACGGTTTGGGAGGAAATGGAATTGGGAATGGAAATGGAAAATGAGGAAAGCAAAAGGAATTGGCTTTGTGGCAATGTTTTGGCTTTGACACGCGATGAAATGAAGATGCAACCCAGTTCAACATCCGATGTTGCAGCAATTACAAGAGAGTGAGGGCGAAGTGGGTAGGGGGAAAGGGGGCAGAGACAACTTCAACTTCGATAATGTCTGTGGGGGGCATTGACAACTGGAACTGGAACTGCAACTGCAACAGCTTCGCGTTCTCTCACCGTTATTTGACTTCACTGGCAAAACGGAAGCCAGCAGTCATCGAGGGTTTGAGTCGTGTTTTGTCTCGCCTCGCTTTGTGCCACACCCACTAGCATTAACATCCCACATCCCGCCCCTCTCCAACTATTGTCCCTTTCGGTGGTTCGCTTGTTTACAAAATAAGCGAAAGCTGTGCCAATAAGCCTCAACGTCGCCTGCACTTAATTTATTTGCAACAAAATGTGGAGAAACTGAAACTTTTCCGCAAGTGCAACTTTGCTTTACGTGTTTTTCACATCCGCATCCGCGTTCGCGTTCGTTTTCTCCTCCACATCACTTGGCTTGTTTTCAACACACACAGACACAGACACAGAGAGAGAGAGAGAGAGGGGGAGAGAGAGAGAGAGAGAGAGACAACATGCAACGCGCTTTTTGGCGACCGCAAACACGAATGCGGCGGCAGGAAGTCGATTGAATTGGGGAAGGATGCGGATTGGGAGAGTGAGAGAGGAGCGGGAGGAGCAACTCCAAGACAAACTTGGGGGACCTGGAATCGATGTCTGTGTGTGTGTGTGTGTGTGTGTGTGTGCCCGACTGATTTTTATGTTACAGCTGTGAAATTAAAGCATTTACATATCAGTGGCTGCATCGGAGCGCAGGCAACAGAATAAACAGATCCGCAACCTTCAACATTGACTCAGTTGATTCAGGCAAACAAATTTTTATACGCAAATCGACCCCACGGTAACTGCCCTCCGCCCTCGACCTCTGACCCCCGCCCCCTCCGTCACCATGACTGTCCCCTCTTCAATAAACATACAATACGCCGTCTGTCTTGCTGCAGAAGTTGTTTGACTTTTGAAAGGGGTTTGAGCCACTGCCAAACGGAACGGGATTTGCAGATTAAAGTTGTGCGTAAAGAAATTTTAGATTGGCAAAGATTAAAAAAAAGAGAATATAAATAAAATATTAAAAAATATGAAACCAGTGACAATGATGTGAATTCAGAAAAATAATAATGATGAGGGAAGAATGCTAAGAAAAAGTAGATGTAAATATAAGTAGATGTAATATAAATGCAAATTAAAAAAATAAAAATAAAATAAAGATACATATGACGACTTATATTTTATTGCAAATCATTACCGAACGAATCTCAATTTATCAATCTAATATCTTCCACACTGCACATATGGTATACTAATAAATATGTCAGAAGAAATAAATAATATAAAGTATACAAAAATATATTCAGAGCACTTAAGAAGAACATGAAAATATCATTGGTAAGAATATTTATTTCAATTACTATATCTCAAATCTCATATTTTTTGAAGTAAACATTTCTCATGTTATTTGAATATTGTGCAAATCTTAATAATATCGAAAGTAAATAAATGGTATGTATTATAAATGGGAATAAATAAATATTCAGAGAAGGAATGTGGAAATAGAATAATTTTAAAATTATTATTTATATCTAACATCATGTAATTATTTTATTTGATTTTATTATTTATTAAATATTTGTTACTAAAAACCCAAAATAAGTTTACTTTCCACTCTAAATTTAGAGCAACATCTAGTTGGTCTATCTCAAGTCTCGCTAGGCATTTGCATGCTGAGCCCCTCGTTGGTGGTGGCAATGAATTGCTTGGCTGGGAATTCGGAGAAATGTCCTTGTCGGTATTCGAGTGCGATATGCAATCAAATAAAATGTGTCACGAGCATACGCAGAGTATAGAGTACTGGGGATGGGGGCACATTTATAAATATTATTTGGTAGCAGACGTAACAAGTGTAAAGAGCACATTTCTGGTCTAATTTTGCATATAAATTACAAGCAACAAATAATCAAATGCAAATATGTTCTTAAGATTCAATTTTTGTGCAATCAACGCACTTAAACGCATCATCAGCAAACGCCATCAGCCGAGGGCGAGAAGGAAGTGCTCAGTGCGAGAGAGAGAGGGGACGAGTGTGGGCGAGATAGATTGCAGACATTGCCAAGACATTGAAATGGCGTTGAGCGTCGCTGTTGACAGACACAGGACATCATAGTGTGAGTGTGAGTGAGTGTCGAGTGTGTGTGTGTGAGTCAGCCTCACTGTCGGTCTATCTGTCTGTCTGTCTGTCCGTCTGTCTGTGTGTGTTTTCCTGGCTGCTCTTCAACTTTACGCGTTGTTTGGCACTGCCTGACGACGCGTCGTCGCTGACGTCGTTGTCCTTCACTTTTTGCTGCTCGTAATCAAATTTAAAATCCTTGCCTGACAGCTGCCCAAGCGGCGAGCATATTAAAGACCTCTTAGCGCACAAATAGTTTTGAGCTGCTGCACAACACACGACTTTAGCCTTAATCAAATTGCAGCCATGAATTTTATTTGCAGGCAACTCGTGTCATTGCCATGCTGCTGAAATTAGCACTCGCAATGGTCGCAAGTGAATTGAATCTAACTGATTTATGATCGCACTTAATGTGCAAATATGTAACCAGGACACTAAGTCGACTATTTGCTTGTCTGGCGTGTCTATTCGAGCAGCCCCTGTTTGTTTGTTTGCCCATGCAACGTGGACAGCGAGGGGGGAGACCGGAGGAGCGGAAGAGAGAGGCAGGGAGAGGGAAGTTTCTCCCAACTGGCTTCACCAACATTTGCTTAAGCAGGCGTGTGAAAATTGACCATTAGCAATGCAATATATTCTCAATCTCAGTATGATATAACTTGTTGGTTGCGTGTGTGTGTGTGTGTGTGTGTGTGTGTGTGTGTGAGCGTGAGTGTGTGTTAGTTTGTGCGTTAGTGTGTGTGTTTGTATGATAATTGGTGTAAATGCCGCAGAGTACTGCACTATGGGCAAAATATCTATTTTTCAGTCATGAAGTCAAGTTATTTCATACCATTGAAAGTGGGAAGAAAGTGATTTGTAGTTTTTTCAAATGTCAAGGCAGAAGGAGACATTTCCGACCATATACAATATCTATGTTTTTGAATGACATCAACAGCCATTTCAATCTGTCTGACCGTCTGTCTGTCTGTCCGTTTGTCCGTCTGCCCGTGTAAGGGCGTGGGTCTCAGCTCAAGTTTATTTCCATTTTTGGACGCAACCACAATAAACGAAAATCAAGAACATGTCACTTTTTTTTTTGTTTTGTAAATTGCCTGTACCTTGAGGAGTTCATAGTGTAATGCTGTATAACTTGGTAAACATTGGTTAAAATCTGATTAAGAAAATAAAATTTAATTGTTATGTTATTTATAAATGTGTGTACATTTTATGATTGTAAACTAAACGGAACAGCTTATCTCGAAGTCGAGCACTCTCGATCAAAGCGTTATTACTTCTTTTGTTGAAACATCACACAAATCCATGAAATTGTAAAGTTCAGTACCAGAACTGTTAATTAACAGAGCACTGTTAAGACTAATAGATTTTAAAGTCAGCTGTGACCAAAACATGGCAGTCGATATTAAATTTGATAATGCAATGTCAAAAAACTTGAAAAGTTTTAAATTTAATAATTAATAGCAGAAAACTAAGCACTTTTCCCATGGTGCATTGGCAGGGGACAAGCAGAATCAAAGGCAACTGCCTGTTTTACTTCCTGGATTCCCAGCCACCTCAATTGCTCTGCTTCTGCCACTTCTATATCGCTCGCTCTCTCTCTCTCTCTCTACGTGTTTCTCTCCGTTCAGGTTCGCTGTTAAACACTCACATGCGTTTAATATGCAGCTGCATAACTTATGGCAATGGCAGCCATTAATTTGAGTGTGCCCAGTTCGCAGGCAGGACAGACGGAGAGACTGAGGGACGGACGAGAAATGTTGCATAGCCACAGGCGCACGTGCGTGACCAGAGCAGGCGACAGTCGGACAGAGCGACAGAGCGACAGTCACAGGAGCCATAAGCAATGCCAGTTGCAAGGCCTATGGCCGAGCAGCAAATGTTTTATTTTAATTTGTTTAACAAAAGCCAGCACAGAGGCGAAAGTGAAACTTGTCGATTTGTCGTTGCCCGCGTGTGTGTGTGTGTGTGTGTGTGTGTGTGTGTGTGTGTGTGTGTGTGTGTGTGTCGCAATGGCTTCTTCATCATCATTACGATCGCTTCATTTGCCTTATTCAATCTGGCACACGTTCCACAACAGTTGAGTTGAGTTGAGTTCAGTGCAGAGCGAGTTGAAGCTGGAGGAAATCACAATGGAAGCACAAAACAATATGCAAACAATTTTTACCGTTACATGACTGAAATACACAAAATGCCCCAAAAACGACGACGACGACGACAAAGACAAACAGACGCATTTATGGTCACGTGCCACACACACATAGTTATACACACTGACACACACACACACACAACTGACCAGACACCAAACTGTTTTTGGTCGCAAAATGACAAAGAACCAGAAGAACCAGAACTACGAATTGGTTTCCATTCCCCTCCATCCACCAATTTCTATGTATTTATAGATAGATATACATATAGATATCCATAAGTAATTCATTCGTTTGGCTAGTCGTTGCCCATTTCAAATATATATTATTTTTCTCGCCTTTTTGCGAGCTGCGCAAAAAAATTGTTATTTAATAAAATTGTTATGGCGCCAAAGGCGTTTTGTGGTCAAGAGTTTGGCCAGCAAAGAAAAACCAAAATAAATAGATATATTTCTTTTGTTGTTGGTGGTCGGCAGCTCACAGCTCGTTGCTGCTTTGCATGTTAATTAGCTGGTCATTTGAAACCCTTTTTTTATTGGCCAACGTCTTAGCTTGATCGACATTTTAACGCAAACTAAAAACTTGTCCGTCACGACGACAATAGGTGGGCGTTTTACGTCTTATTGTGTGGAATCGTGCGTGTGCCATCGATGTGTGCTCTTGGTGATTGATGATGTCCTTGCTCGTCGCTGCCATTGTGTATTGGCCAATCTACAGTTGACAAGCCAATTATAATACAATTTGGATATTTTGTAGATACCATTTTAAAGTACCACGAAGCAGATGGAAAATTATTTTAGTACTTCTTCGGCCTAATCCGTATAAGAGTCAGTATAACAGTTAACAGAGCGTTCAGTGTGGAGCGTGCCCAATAAACAGCAGCGTGTGGAGCGGCGTTGTTATGAAGTTTCATTGGCGCTCCTCGCAGCGCTCATCGCTGCGCTCGTTAAGTTTAGAACGGTGCAAATAGCAGTTGAGTATAAGAGTATAACAGCCGAGACAAGCACCACCGTATAAGTGCTGTTACTAACATTTCGACGAACGATGGAAATATTTTGCAGGCGTATAACACTTATTTTATTAAATAACGAAGATACTTAATTTGTGTGTAGAAAAGTAACACTCACTAGCAGGGCTAACAACCATCGTGGAAATGTTATTCCCAAGTATAAGACATGTGGCAGTAGCGATATACATTTTTGAAAATAAATATTACCCTTTTTCTTGTTCTTAATTTGAGTATAGTTTCAAACAATAAAGTTCGTTAGTTAAATTTAAAGGCAATTTTAAATTTTCATAAAAAAATTAAGAATAAATTGCTGATCATCAATTTTTATAATAATAATTATATCGTGTTTGTGGTTTGCAAATAAAAAAAAATTGACGCCTTTATCGTTTTAATACATTTTTGGATGCGAGATTGTTCTGAAGTTATTCATCTACCGGTATTTATCAACTAGTAAAATTATATGTTTGTATGTTTATACGAAGGTTTAATGTCTCAACTAAAAATACAACAAAACCTGAGATATCATATTCCTACATCGTTTTTTGTATATATATATTTTTTGTTTGTTTACTAAAGAAGGTCTTTGCGCTTAGCACTCGAATTAATTAATTTTTTTGATTGAATATCCGTTGTCTTCGAATCTACAGTAAACAAGAAAAATGTTCCTATGTAGGTAATTTAATATTTCTCATAATTATTCAAGTTTATTTTGCAAAACGAAATTTATTGTTTAACAGTTCACAAATAAATATCAGCTACAAATCCATGTTCTTTTGCAAGTGCTCATCGAAATAATCCATTGAACCCACAACAAAATATAGCCACTCAATCCAGGTTCTTACCAATTATATGCTTAGACGATATCAAATATAGCAGTCCTTGTGATTCACTCCCTTGAGCAGTTGAAACCCCATTAAATTGCTGTGACTCGACTGCAGACTCGTCAGTTGCCTCATCAGATCTGTGAGCATATGCTGAGCGATATTCGCTTTGCGAATCAGCGTCTCTAGAGCCAGTTTATCCATGTCCTCCAGGTCGACAAGTTGGGGGCGTGGCTGCAAACCAGAGCAGCCCTTGCAAGCCTTGGGCACTTGGTTCTCTCTTCTTGGCTTACGAGTAGTTGACGCGTTATCAGCATGCGACATTTTTGCACTAGTTTACAGCACTGATAAGGGTTTAACTTACGTTGCCGTCGGGGCTTCAGTTGCTTCTATTGTTGCTGCTGTTGCTGCTCCACTGAATACACAAATCAAACTGATATCGTTGGCGTCGCAGCTGCAAAGCTTAAATAGCCGGCGGGTAAACGTTATAAAAGCGTCGTCAAACTGCAGTTCCCCCCTCCATGCCCCTCTTCCATCACTTGTATCGTTTAATGTTTGTTCAGTAAACGTTGGCAACGTTTAGTTGCTGCTGGCGTCGAGCTTGTTTGTTTAGATTTGAGTCAGAGAATAAAAACACTCGATATTTATATTTTAGTTTTTATTTTTATACTTTTGTGTTTTTGTTTGGTTTTTGTTTTTACATTAATAGTTTTTTACTTTTGTAGTTTTTGTGCTAATTATATAATTAAACATAAAAATGTTGTTTTGCTTTTTTTACTCATATATAATATATTGTTTTGTGTTGTATTGCATTTTGATTGTATTATTTTGGTTTTTAAGTTTTTAATTGCCATCTCTTTTGATTTGCTGACTTTGCATTTGTGATTTTGCAGTTCCACTTTTCCATTTTTCATTTTTCATTTTCATTTTCGTTTTAATAAATTCGTAAAATTCGATGTTAAATTTAATAAACCATTTATTACATATTATATAAATAAATGCGTATAAAAACGGATAAAAATACTGCAGCGCCCTCGTTTTGAGAAAACTCGTTGACAAAATGAAAAACAAAAAGTGCTGCATATAAATTCTATTAATTATAGTTGTTAGTTTTCATAGTTCGCATTTGTTGTGTTAATTGTTGCTAACGCTGCAGCAAATGAAACTCCGAAATACAGACTTGTTGGCTGCCAAAGGCATAATATATATAAATGCCCTCGACTGTGATCTGTAATAGTATTTTTTAATATATCTATTTTTTTTTTTTTTTTTAATTTCTTTTTTGCTTTGCTGTTTATTTATTGTATATTTTGTTAATACGATTTCTTGTTCTTGATTTGAGTTTGATCTTAAACAAATTTTGGCACATGGTTTCCGAAAGGGTTTCTCAAAGTTCTATTGATCTCTGTGTGTTGTTTAAAATACAGCTAATTATGATGTGGATTACTCATTACCAACTAATTTAATTTTTTTTAATATTAATTTGTAGTTTGCTGCTCTTAACTTGGCCATTTCTGTATGTCTGTGTTAATATTTGATTACGACTTGCTATTTGATTTCTAGAATTCTTGGTTTTTAAAAACATTTATCTACACGTTGACGAACGACAGTTTATTGTATAATGGAAACACTAAATTGTGTATATGAAGATACTACAATATCGTGTCATATCCTATATCATGAATATGAATACTGATCCGAATCATTTGGCGATTCATTCATGTTTCGAGTATTCGCGTCTTCAATATATCAAATACATTTAGTTAACATTTCTTTGTTCATTGTATTAATGCAATTATTTATCATTTCATTTTTTAATTTCTTCAATTTTGTCAGTCATTTTGTTTTCTTTTATAATGAATATCTTACTGGGATCTATGTACAGTATAACAGCTACAGATTTATCGTGTTGTGAGTGAGGAGCGTGTATATTTGGATATATGTATAAGTATGTTTGTATTTTTATATGTACATGAGAGCCAATCTACAGATATATATTGTTAGACATACATAAATCTATATAAATTTGTACACAGCATATGTCTTGAGTTTAATGTTAGTTTAAATTCCTCGTTTTACAAAATTGGAAATGCAGTTTTCAAAACGTAGAAAATACCTATATGTATGTATCGAGGATAGACTCGCTGATGTAACTGAAAAATATCAGCACTATATACGATAAACAATACAGGAAGTATAGAACTTACAACCTCTGTCTACATACAGTATTTTTATGTGGGGTTAATACACGATTAATACGATTAGTATTCAAATAGTAGTCCAGTTACATTAGTCATAAGTACTTACAGCTAGACGTTAGTACGAGTAGACAGTAGTATATATGGATATATATTAGTATGCATAAGTATATACAACATCTTGGAAGTTCGATAACTGACCTGGGTTCTGGATCGCATGCCGTATAACATGCACAAATCGTAATTACTATACCTATATAATGTCTGGTATATACTAGTATATTTTTGGTATATAAGTATGTATATACGGTTATATGAGCTTTAGATTAGTATTGGTTTTCTATATTATTTTTATTAGTATTTTTGATTGGGAATGGAGAGTTATTAAATGGAGAGTGTTGCATTTTATTTTCATTTTTTTTTTGGATGGTTGTGCAAAGAATTTTGATACTGATTGTCCGAAAGTTTTCCATAGTGTTCGTGTGTGGGTTGATGGGGGGAGTTTTGTCAAGCTGGTGATGGGGTCAAGGCAAGGCGGAGGCGGTGTGGATAACGGGCAACGGGCAACGGATAACGGTTAACGGATATAACTTTGTAACGGGATTGGCAATACATAAATCAAGGTACTACAATACGAGTAACTAGAACGGCTCAGCTGCTGGTTGAGACTTCTTAAGACTCCTTCACTTGCTGCCCAACTCTCTCGTTTAGCACTAAATTTACTTGTTGTGGTTGACCTGACCTCATGCTAAGTGCTGATCTTGACTCGATCAGATCTTACCAATGTCTCACACTGATATCGAATAATCCGATTTCTCGCTAAGCAATTTCTGGCCTGGAGCGGGTGAATGTTGTTGTGGGCGTTGCTGTTGCAACGGCTGCTGCTGTTGCGGCTGCGGCGACTTTGAGTGCGCTCTTTTGTGCGGCGGCTGCTGCTGCTGACGTTGCTGCTGCTGCTGCTGTTGTTGCTGCTGTTGATGCTCCTGCTGCAACTGGGATGTGGTGGAATTCGGTCGCGACCACAGAGAGGATCGCTGGCCCAGCTTCAGCTTCTTAATGGTGTCCACATCGCACTCAACCTCGGCCAGCTCGATGTGCTCGGCATCGCGCTCGCCGTGATGGAAGGCGCCAGCGGCGCACTCGGCCTGCAGCTGCAGCGGATGCAGCGTGCGCAGGATGCCGGCTCTGCATGCGTTAGTGGGAGAGGAAGAGTATCCAGAGTTGGTTTTTGGTTCGTTTATTTCGCTAGCAGACTTAATAGTGTTGTAACTGTGTTGTTGTTGTTGTTGTTGTTGGTGGTGGTGGAGGTGATGGTGATGGCGTGTGTTTAGTGGGCGCCCTCGGGACCACACACCTCACCGTATTGCAAGTCTCATGTCTGATCTATGGGATCCATGTAGGTGCACGATATCTCGCCGCTATTATAGCCAAAGCTGTCGCCACCGTCGCCGCCCACTAAATATTCACTTCCCCCCCCATTGGCCGTATCCTATTTGGGCAGCGGCAACGTCGGTGCCGTGAAGAACTTGGACGAGAGCAGAGCCGTCGAGGGATTCAACAGAGCTGTGCCGGCAGAGACACCGCCCGAATGATGATTGTGGTTGAGGTTGTGGTTGTGTGGTGTGTTGTTATCATGCGCTATTATGGACTTGTGTGGTATGGGTCGAAACTGGGAGGAGGGGGGCATGCAAGTGACGGGCACAACAGATGCTAAGGTACTAACGCCTCCATCCAGGCCCATCAGCTCGTCATGCGTCGACTCGAGCTGATGCAGCTTGGGCTGGATCAGCAGCGGCTGCTGCTGCTGCTTCAAATGGGTCGGATTGGGATTCTGGCCAGACTTGGCAGTGCTACTCAACTGTTTGTGGAATTGTTTCTGTTGCTGTTGTTGTTGCTGTGTGCTGATCGAGGGTGACTTGACCAATGTGGGTATGTGGCATTGTATGGAGTCTTGTGATTTGAATGTGCTCGATATGGATTTCAGATTTCCGGCATTGTTGCCGTTGCGTGGCGATAGAATTTTGTTCGAGTTTGTTGTCGATTGCGATGTATTCGTATTTGTGTTTGTTGTAATGTTGTTGTTGCTTTTGTTGCTGTTGTGATGGCGCGGTGTTGTATTGGTGGAAAACTGATATTGCTGATGATGATACCTGGAGCGACCGCGTCGTGGCAATGATTTTTGTTCGGACATTGGTGACAGATCGGAGGATGTGCTTGATTGTGCTCCATGGTAGATGATGCCTGCGTCGCATAATTAAATTTTGATTGTTTTTTTTTTGTTTTGTTGGAGAGAAAGAAAGAAAGAAAATACGGGCAAATAGAGAAGGGGGATCAAAACACGCACACACACACACTCACTAAACTTACACAACTAACTTAAAGTATTTAAGGCATTTAACAATAATTATATATATTTAAGCTTTTGATAGGTTTCTTAGTCATTTCAGTTTACTCTCTTCGAATCTTTGGTACTTTTTTGTAATTTGTTTTTAGTGCAGTTTACTACAAATTGTGTCGTTGAGCTACTACAGATAGGTTATCGATATGTTGTGATTTGGAAAATGCTGTATTAGTCTAGAGTCGGAGTCTGCAATATAGAATAGCGCAAAAAGAGAGAGAGAGAGCGAGGAGATTACTCCATTTGATAGCCTGAGAGCACTACGAACAATTGCGGGGAAGTATCTAGAACGCATACTTGCAACGATCGCATTAAGAAGGTCAATCATTAGTCCTCTTATTCTAAATTTATTTGTTATTATTATTGATATTATTATTAAAAGTATTTGTATGATTATTATTATTTTAACTAGTATTTAATTATCATCTTATATCTCATCTAAAAATACCATGTAACATCATTATCATGCGCATAAATAAATAAATAACAAATTATGAAACAGTCGACCTGAAAAATATTGTTGAGCACATTTGTATCTTGTATTTATTGATTATTGCCTTCAAATAACATATTTGAAACCTCAATCCGATATAGTTTTGTACTAATGAAATAATTCATTTAAATAAAATTAAATTAATTTGGAATAATAAATAGTAAGCAATATATCATCGACACTCATGCGACAGTCTAGTCGGTTTTTTTCAAATTATTAAATAATTTAAGGTGCATAGTATTTTTGTATAAATAAATCGATTCCCTTTGTCAGTAATCATCATCGATATTGACACCCATCAGTCAATCTTCCTTCAAAAACGTATAAGACAAATAACGTAATCGTAATCATAGATTGATTATGAATTTCCGAATAGCTGATTAGCGATCATTAATAATTTCCTCTTTGACTGAGCCAATTATTGTTAATTCACCAATTTTTATACTTGTGAAGTAGTAATCAATCACATATTTTTTGTTATTATCAAACAATCTGTTATCAAATACCAATCTGAAGAGAAATGTAGATAAATTCAAATCGGCTATCAGTAATTGTTCGTGAATTTAATGCCCCTTTGATTGACCTCCTTAAGCGACTTTTGATCTCATCACAAAAAATAGAAGGGGAAGCTGTCCATGGGTTAGTTGACTTACTGTGCTTGATTTTGCCCTCGTGCTGATTGGAAGACTCGGTGCGACTGGAAGTCAATTGGTCCTGATCCGACTCGGATTCCTCACTCTCCGGTTCGGTTTTGCGTGAGTGACGACGTCGATTCTTGGACTGCGCAGAGAACAGATCAGATTCAATTAGTTGGCATTGGAGGCAGTGCGGCAATAATGCGACTAGCGACTACAAAAGCGCCTTGGGATGTTAAACGCTTTCAAATGAAACAAAGGAAGAGATACTCAAAAGAAGATTGACGTGTGACGCGAGGCAGAGCGCTTCACTCAATGCTCACGATATACTCAGATAATGGCATTGCACTTAAATGAACTTAGTGGGGGTGGGGGAGGTAAAAAGTAAGACACGAGCACAGAAACAACATAAAAAGCACGTAGAGCAGAGTTGTCTATAGATATTATAGTACACACTAATTGTAGGACTTCCCCTTCCCTTACAGGCAAGAGAAAGAGAGGTTGAGGTTGTAGAAAGAGAGAGAGAGAGAGCTAAATCAAAGAAATGAATAAACAAACGCACGATATTATGAAACGGTGAGGTCTGATAATAATTATGAATTGTCTTTTGTGGACGTTGGTTATGTTGGTGGTTGAGGTGATGGTGGGTGGTGGATGTTGGTTTTAATACCGCAGCTGGTGGTGGCGACGAGCAGCCCTCGGCCAGAGCCCTCTCGTGGTACATGAACGAGTGCAGCAGCGTGTTCGCCGGCCCGCCGTGATGCGGCTGCGACAAGTTGCCTGCCTCCGACAATTGGAAGGTGGCATATGGCGAAATGTCCTCAGAGGTTTCTGTGGAAAATCACACAGAGAGATCAGTTCAGGTCCTTATTTTGTTTAGAGTTTCGGCCTACCCGGAATCTTGTCATTGTTCTGCATGGAAACCTTGTGGATGGTCGCATAGTAGCGTTCACGCTGTGCCGCCTCGGAGTTGGCGCGATTCTCGAGCGACTCCTTTTGTATATGATTGCTTTGTTCTGTTGACAAACAAACAAACAATTAGTTGAAGCAATTAGTCACATTCCATAATCATTGTATCACCACACCACAATGTACATCGAACAAAGATTCATTTTTTCCATTCAAAATAAAACTCACAAATTATCATAATTTTCCAGTTAAATTTGTTTATCAATGTTTATGATCCAATATTAATATTTTGTGATTTTTTTAAGCAAAATGCACGGGCTATTTTAATTTATCGAGTTAAATTTGTTATCAAAATTTAACGATTAATTGTGAGTTTAATTTTTTTCATTCAAAATAACAATCATAATTAATTATTATATTTGTGAAATATTTTTGTTGTCAAATTTTATGCTTAAATAGTTTTAAGTATTATTTCACACAACATGAAACTCAAAAATAATTATTATATAAAATGATTAATGTTTAATTATTTGTGAGCGAATTTGCATAAATATTTTAAATATTTTTTTAGAATATTGACTCAAAATAATTTATGGAAATATACTTTAACTTATTCGATTGCAGTTTGTTTTGCAACTTACTGTGACGATAGCAGATGATGACCAGGGCTATGGTGCAGATCATGCCGGAGACAGCTGCGATGCTGGGTATCAGCAGATTGATGTTGCCATAGAAGACGCTCGGACCGCGCTGACCTCGCTGCACAATCTCCGGCGGTGGCGGATCCCCATCCTTGGTCAGCGTCACAAAGGAGAACTCCGCCGGCGACACGCCCGCCACATTGTGCGCCTCCATGCGCAGCTGATAGAGTGTTGATGACTGCAGATTGGAGATGACCACGCGGCGTTGCGGCTTTAAGGCATTGGAAACTGCAAAGAAAACCAAATTATTCAATAAAAACATTCCATGAGTACAACGAATTTCCGAGAGATTGTGAATTTTGAATACTTTAATAGATTTAACTAACAACCATGATTTTTATGGACTCACTTAAAATTAATGATTATTCAAGACTAAATTTTGTAATTTAACTTAAGGCGAGCTGGCACACCTTTATATCTAAATTAAATCTCACAAGAACAGTAGAAATGTTAATCCACAAGAAATTGTCATAAAATAAGAGAATAGCGATTTCAATAAAATAAAATGGAACATATAATTCCTTCATTTACTTGTAGTCGTTCTGGATTTTAAATATGTGTTCTTATGCATGAATTTGACCTAAATTTCAATTTTGATTTCTAAATTCTCAATTATTATATGCTGCTATGTAAATGCAACTGCAACTCACCCAGAAGCCACTCCTTGTCGGGATCGTCGGTGACCGCGCGGTACTGCAGCACGAAGTACATCAGCGGACAGCCGTTGTCCGGCCAGGTGTGCAGTCGGATGAGCACCGAGGTGGAGTTGGGGGTCAGCAGGCTGTTTGTGGAAGGCAATCCCGGAGCCTGTCCCTGAGTGCGCACATGCAGCATGATGCTGGCCGGGGAGCTGCCCACCTTGTTGTGGGCATTCAGATGGATCTGATAGGTGCTGCCGCAGACCAAACCCTTCAGCTCATGGCTGGAGGCATGCCTGGACAGCTGCATCTCATCCGTATTCCCCGTGGCACGACGGTAGAACAGCGTGTAGCCGGTGATGGGAGCGTTGCCCGTGAAGCCGCACTTCCAGTGCATCAGAATGCTGCTCGAGGTGGCGCTGGTCACATAGAGCACGGGAGCCGAGGGCGGCACCTGAACCAACAGCATGTGCGTGAGGCGATCGGTGCCGATGCCATTGTCCACCTGGCAACTGTAGTTGCCGCTGTCCGCCAGCTGCAAGTTGGAGATGATCAGATCGCCCGTGTCCAGCAGCTGTGAGTTGTGCATTCCGCCCTGTCTCAAGGCCACATCCGCCTTGGACCATTCGCGCTTGGGTTTGCCCACCGCGGTGCAGGGCAGCGTGACTGTGGAGCGCCAAGGACGGACCACAGGACCCCCAAAGGATATGATTCTAGCCGGCACGCGATTCGTGGTTATCTGCGAGGCGACGCGCGAACTCTTGCCCTCGCCGACCCGAGTCGAGGCCGTCACCCAGAACTGGTACTCCATGTGCGGATGCAGATTCTTGGCCTCGTAATACGCCTGCTGCGAGGGCAGACTGCGCTTCTCGTTGTTCAGCTCCTCCCGTCCGTTCACCACACGCGTGTACAGACTGTACTTGGTGATGACGCCGTTGGGTTCCGTCGGGGGCAGCCAGGAGACGTAGAGCGATTGCGGCGAACTCACCACCACCTTGATGTCCGACGGCGCCTCGGGCACATCCTCCTCGGTGTGGCAATAGAGCGGCTTCGAGAGCACGCCGTCGCCCATGCGAGTGTGCGCCAGCACCTGGATGCTGTAGTTCGTGTACTTGCGCAGTCCCGTCAGCACGGTGGTCAGTGCTGTCGTCTTGCGGGACTCCACCTCGTCCTTGTTGGGCACGATGTCGTCGATGATGGGCTCGAAGATCAGCTTGTAGCCCTGCAGCAGCCCGTTGGTGTGGTAGATGGGCGGCGGCTGCCACGACACCTGCAGCGACTGCGAAGTCAGCGCAGCGCAGCGCACGTCCTCCGGGGAACGACTGGGAACTGTCGAAGAGGAGCATTTAATGGCCATAATTATTATCATATTTATCTAACAAATTGTGGAGTAATAAAATATGTTATTGTACTAAATAATTATTTGTTACTATTAAACTCAATAATAACTAAGCATTGTTACAGACATAAAAGTTTGATGAGAATATAAATATGATTCAACACAATTCATTTGTAACTCTTCAACTCAATCTGAATTATATCAGGGCAAGTCAAAACTTTAAAGCTTGGAAAAGTTAAAAGTTGTAATTGCAACTATTAATATTAACAAAAAAAAGGAAATAACAATTATCTAATTAATCTATTCAAATAATTAATTTAAAAAATGTCTGGACACTGTCGAATAAGGAACGTTAAAAGTAGTAATTATTATCATGTTAACCAAATTAAATAAGAATTAATCTTGTTTTAGAAAGCTGTTTAAATGTTAACTAACTACATTTTAAATTTTAATTTTTGTATAACAGTTGTTTAATGTTAAATACTATTTTGTAAAGTAAATATTAATTTAAACTAATTTGAATATAAACCAAATTAATTTAATTTAATTTGTATGCCAACAAATCAAAGTTAATAAGGAAATGTTTAATTTTGAAATACAATTATTGAAATGATGTATTAATTTAAATTGAATTATAAATTCAATTATTTATTCTGTTCCCAAATTTGCTTTTCAACAATAAGTTCTGGGTCATTTGCTACTTTTTCTTATGGATTTTGTGGGCATACATTTTTTAAAAATTCACATTGATTTCATTTTTGAACACTATTATGAAACTCATTGATTTAAAAATACACAACTCGATATAAAAGATAATGCTGTCTCAAGTTCATAATTATAATTTGCAGCTCCGAGTGGAAGTTGCTGCTTACCATCCTCCATGGTCTGTGCCGTCGTTGGCTCCGAGAGCGGTCCGGGACCCACTTGATTGAAGGCCTGCACCACAATGCTGTAGCGAGCGAACTTGGAGAGTCCGCTGAGCAGCAGCTCGCCGTTGCCGCCCTCGCCATCACCCGAAACGGAGGTGAAGTTGTAGGCAATGTTGCCCGAGCTGGCCAGCTTGTAGCCCACATTGTAGCCCTGGATGTCGCCGTGGCGCAGTTCGGGCAGCGGAGCCACCCAGCTGATGAGCAGCTCTGTGGAAGACAAAGGACGAGCGGAGAGACTCAGCGGTGGTCCAGCTGGTCGCTGCGGCTCGGTGCGCACAATCAGCTCCTGGCTGGGTGCACTGCGTCCAGCGTTGCCCTCGGCAATCACACGGAAGGCGTAGCGAGTGGCTGGCTTCAGGTTCTCGATCAGGGCATTGTAGCTGGGCGGGTCCTTGACTTCAATGTGCTGCCACTGATCGATGAATAGCAAGGCTAAAATGTGAGTGAATAATTTGTAATGAATTCAGTAATTGAAGGCAATTTAATTGAGCTTACGATCTGCCTCGCGATACTCCACAATGTATTTGGAGACGTCGCCCGTGCTGAGCGCCTTTGGTTGCCACTTGAGGTTCACGGATCGGCTGCTGATCATGGCTGCCTCGAGCACGCTGGGCGGTTGTGGCGGCTCCTGCACTTGCAGCTGCACCAGCTGCTGATCGTTGCCATACAGATTGGTGGCACGACAGAAATACGGGCCGCTGTCGGTTGCATCCACAGTGCGGATCTGCAGCTCGGCTGAGACGCCATCGGGAGTTGCCTCCTGCTTTACCGATATTCTAATGAAAAACAAGTTAGAACGTTTTATTTGAAAGTTGTTGACTATATAAGGTAACTTCTCCTCTTTGAAGTATTATTTAATTTATTTTATATTCCATTCTTTATATATTAAAAATGCTTTACTCTAGGGCTTCCGACTACACGATACTTTAAGTATTTAAAGTTTTAGTTGCTTCATTTTATTTAATAATGATTAGTTCACCCAATGTTTTAGAAACATCAAAGCATTTATATGCTGTTGCCGTATTCTTAAGTGAACTTGTATCAAAACCTTTGCTTTTTTAAATATTTCACAAATATAACAATAGATAAAATATTGTGTTTAATTGTAGCTAAACTAAAAATAAAATTCCCCATAAATAAAAAATATTTTGTTTTTTACTAAACCTAAACAACGGCTGTAGCTAAATCACTTTAGTATAATAAATGCTGATCAAGAATATAAATACTTCATTGCAGATAACTTCGAACGTTACAATCTCAATCTCTTCTCTCCGGGGTATAGACAAATATTTGCCGGCTCATTACGTTGCAGGAGTTAAGTTATGATTCAGTGCACTCACTTGTAATTGGTCGATGGATTCAATGTGTTCTTGCCCGAACGCATCCACACAATGTTAATCGGCTTGTCGCCGCTGACGGAGCATTGCAGCAGCGCAGTGTCGCCCTTCTTGACGGTAACCGAACGAGAGGTGGATGAGAAGTATGGCGAGGCTGCGAAAGACATTTCAACATTACAATATTTTGCATTTTAATTATCGCCATCCCGAGAGGCGTCAGGCATCAGTCGTTGCAATTAAGCAAATGGCCGCTTTTCAATCCATTTCACAGCAGCTGAGTAATTTCCCCTGCAATACTCACAGTTCACTTTCAGCTGTATGACCTTTCCAATGCCCGTGCCAATGCCATTGTTGGCCTGACACAGATAGAAGCCCTCGCGATCCTCCTTCACGTGCTGCAGTAACATCGAACCGTTCCCCAGCAACTTGGTAAATGGACGCTCTCGCACTTCCTCATACTCGCCGGATTTGCTGCCTGTTAATATATGTAACTTATTATATTATTTTGAATTAAAAGTTTTTTTTTTATTTTTAGATATATAGGTATATAATTCCTTAAAATTTCAAATAGTTAATTTGATCACATAAGCCAGATTTGCTGATTTTGAAAATATGTATTTTATTATTTTATATTAAATTTTGAGTTTTTTAGTAATAAAACTAAAAAATAAAAATTTTAAAATGATATATAAAATAATTAATTACAAATATTAATAGGCAGTTAATCTGGATAATGAAAATAAATTCTTAATTTAAAATTTAAAGAAAACTCGAAATTCAAAATACAATAATAAGTATTCTTTAAATTTTAAATAAATAATGAATTCATATTAGCTCAGATCTCAGATTTGCTGTCATTTAATATATATCATTTATTTTTTTTATTTTACATTCTTTAATTTGTACTCATTCATAACAATAATTATATTTTTTATAATATTATATTTTATTTGCAATTAATAGCTGTAAGATACTTTAAAGTTTTGAATTTGTTTATATTAATTTAAATAAAAGAAATGTTTCTAGTGCCGACTGTCAACTTTAAACACCATGATTATAATTTTATTTACAACTTTTAGTTGTTTTAATTTAAATGATTTAAATTTTGAATTAATAATTTATTTAAATTTGCGATCTTTAACTTAAAATGTATAAAATATATTAATGTTGTCTATTTCCTTATCATAATTTTCGAAAAGTACTTGTGGATTTGTAAATAAAATAAAAATTATTGTTGCATCGTATCTTACCCGTTGCCTTCTTCCAGACTATGCTGGGCGTGGGCACGCCCTGTGCCTGGCAGTGCAGCATTATGTGACGATTGCGTTCCACATTCGCATCGACGGGCTCCACAATCCAACGCGGTGGTACTATTAAACGTATACGTAATATTCCAAAATAAGTTAATACAAGCAGACGCAATCGTAACGAGATAAAACTATGGAACAAAAATGATGAAAATGAAAAACCTCTAGGACATACAGAAAAGTTATTATGAGGCTGAGTAGAGAGATACAGAGTAGAGAGCGAGAGCGATAGAGAGAGAGTGGAAAAGTGAAATATTCTGGCAAAGGAAAAACGGCAAAATATATTTTGGTGTCTATTCAAATGGTTTTTGAGAATAAAAATAGTAGAAAAGTTTATAGCATATAGAGAAACTTTCAACTAATTTACAATTAGGTATTTCATATTTTGCTTAAAAATTCATTTGTATTTGGTTTTTTTTCATATTAACAAAAACTTCTTATGCAACTTAGCCAAAATCAAACAATAAATAAAAGTTGATGCTTTTACAATGGATTTTTACGTTTTATTTTTTGTTTTTTTTTCTGTTTTTTTTTTGGGTTTGAAGAAAATTCATTAGGTTAATTCATTAGTAGTGATTTTTGTTGTTGTGCAAGGATTTTTTTATAGTCATATTTAAATTAGTTGTTATTATTGATATTTTTGCCCCACGCTCTGTGCCTCGCTGTTTTGCTGTTTGTTGTACAACAAATTTACAAAAATTGCTTCTCTTGTTTGGCGCATAAATTAATATAACAAAAGCATGCCGAAAGCGTATTGAAAAATATTTGCATTTAAAATGAAAAACGAAAAGCGAAAAAAGCGAAACATAAAATACATAAATATTTTATATGCTCGATTATTTGAGTGTTTTATGGTTAGGCACGCAGTTGGTAAAAGCCAATAATAAAAACGCAAAGAACAAAGCCCCCAAAAGAGGCATTTAATAATTAGTTTTGTAATCGATCCGGCCGACCAAACAGCAGAAGGCGTTTTGCCATAATAATTTATGAGGCCAATAATTGTTTATTTAGGCATTGCGTTTAATTGCCAGCCTTTTGTTTGTCAGGCAATAATTAATTTCAACAAGAAAACGAAAAAAAAAAAAAATGATGATATGCATTTAAAAATGGAAATTAACAGCTGCATTAATTAAAAAGCATTTGCGGTTAATTTTGTATGGATTGGTTCTCGTATGTTGCATATAAAGCGGGTTTCTGGATATACGACAGCGCGTTGCTTAAATAGCGACTAGTTGGAAAAAAATCTTTGCACACAACAGCAGCCTGGGTAATTGGGCATTTAAAAAAATTAAATGCAAATGTTCCCGAATCTGTTCTCACTTTATTTTCGCCGAAATGTATTAAAAAAAATTGCATTCTTATTAAGTATTATGTTTAATTTGGCGAAATTGCAGTGAAAACAATTTCAAAAACAAATTGCGCTGCAATGCAAAGAAAGCTGAGAACAAAGCAAATCAAAACTAAAAGAAATAAATGAATGCGTTTAACAAGCATTAATGCGCATGCAGATGACAGCAAAAATACAGCAGGCGATTTATCTACAGTTGCAACATGCAAAAGCAGAAAAAAAAAACTAAGAAGCAAAAGCCAAAGCAAATTGCAACAAAATGGTGTAGCATACTTTGCTGTTGCTGCCACAACATGCAACATAACGTGCTCAAGTATGTGCAACAATCATTCTCAACTATGAGTACATTAGCAAATACTGCGAAGCTTCATATTTATGTATATATATATTATATGTTGTTGGTAATTTCGGTATTTCAATTCTCGTTTTGGCTCTGCAAAAAATATGTTTTAGCTCCACAAAAATGCCACTCACACAAGCGTAGAAAAATAGCCACACACACGCACACACACACACACTTTGGCAGAGCGTAAGCAATTAGAACCCAAAACCAAATTGAAGCATAAGCAGCGCATCTGCTGTGGATTATGAGCTCTGCTTTTATTTTTTGTTTATTTTATTATGTGTATTATTATTATTATTTTTGTTAATTAAGCACAGCACATTTATAGCTAGGGCTTAGCCATTCAGTTAGTTTTCTTTTAGCTGAGGGGGAGGCGGGCAAACAGCAGCCGTTGTGCGCTAAATTTTTGAAGCTGCAAGTCAAAAATTGGCAAAACCAAAACGGGAAAATATATATTTATATGTATATTGCATTGTATTCTATGCACAACAATCGATATAGCAAATAAATAGGGGAGAAAGCGAGTAAGCAAATTATTCTTAAGCCAGCTTATGTTTCCTTATTAATGTTTGAGCATTTGTATAAATTAAAATTACAGCTAATTGTTTATTCTGTGCGCAATTCCAAAAGATAATTAAGCAAGCGTTTCCTTTCACTTGAGCGTGAAGGTTTTAAATCAATTTATAATATTATTTGGCAAATTAAAAGCAGCTGCAAATAGCCACTGTGCATAATGGTCTTAATAAATGAAAATAAATAGCAATTCATTTCTCTTGGAACAATGCACAGCAACAACGGCCAGCCGTGTTTCTCGTTAAAAAGCAGCTTAAATAATATTTGCAACTTATCGGTAAATAAACTTATTATATAATACTTATTAATACGTGTACAATTTAGCGATATTTGAAGCGTTTAAAAAGCAGTGCGGTTGTTAAGGTTACCTGGTGAAACTGTTGTCAAAAAAACCCACAGCGTGCCAAAGCGACTTAAGGGTATTTGGGATTCGTATAAATAATTTCAATTTCGGGTGTTTAAAGCGGGACAATTTCATTTTGTTTCTTTTGATTTATTTATGGTTTTGTTTTTAGTATGGTTTATATATATTTTGGTTGAGTGAGAAAGCGTCAAAATCAAAGCACCATTTTTGCTAAGCAAAGTTCAGAGTTTAAGGCAACGTTCAGTCACGATTGAGGGGGGACGGAGCTTGTAAAACAGATTACAAGCATCAAAAGACAGTGAGAGTTGAGTTGAGAGTCAATAAAGTAAAAAATTGAAAAACTGAAAACCATTAAGAAGCGCTTATCTTCAATACAAGCAAAAAATTAGTATTCGATTTTGATTTGAGGCGGGGTAATCGTGAAAGAGTTAAGATCAGTTAGTGTGTGTAACAATATGTGTGTGTAAAAGTTGTTAAATGTTGTGGATGTTGTTCGATCGATGCTGTATTGTAACCTGGTACGCTACCTTTGACCTGCAACAGAGCGGTATACTTGATCTCGGCTGCCGGATTCTTGGCCACGCACGTATATTCGCCGGAATGCGTGGCCGACAGCGAGGGAATGCTCAGCAGCGAGCTGTACTGATCGAGCATGGTGACATTGGCACCCAGCAGCTCGGGCAGCGGCTCCTCGTCCTTGAGCCAGATCAGCTTCAGCGGCGCATCACCGCGCGACACACCGCAAACGGTGCGCGTTCGCATTCCCTCGGCCAGGCCATCCTGGAAGGCGAACGGTTCTATGATCGGCGGTACTGCAAGTAGGAACAAAGCAACCAAAAAATATATTTTTAAGCACTGCAATTCACTGGAGCCAGCATTGTCCTTTTCCTTGTTGTCCCACGCTGAGCTGCTGTTTGCGTTGCTTTCCTTATTTGTGAATTTGAATTATGATATGTACAACTAAACCTTCGCAGATTTGTTAAATGGATAAACTCTACGAAAAATGATTACAAATATTGTTTACTTAATAGTACAAACATTCCAAAAGTTTAAGTGGTGAGTGAGTCAGAGAAAGGTAACTAAATGCCGTTTAATGTACAAGGATATAATTGCATTGTATATATTTATGATACAACAAGACAGATTAAATTCCATTTGTCGCTCATTTCGCTGTGAATTTGTTGTTGTTTTATTGGTTACATTGAACAAAGTGCATACGAAACAAAACGCAACTACATGTAACTAAATACGATTACTGTAATATATATACTGTATATAGTCTGTATACTGATTAGCGCGACTTGTTTCTTTACCATTGACCAACAGCGCCTGCGAGTTTTCCACCTCCGCCGCCGAGTTGCGCACCACACACGAATAGTTGCCGGTGTGATCGCTGGCCAGATTGTCAATGACCAGGATGCTATTATATTGATCCACCTGCTTCACGGACATGTGCTGCGTGGGATCGATGGGTCGACTGTCTTTGCGCCAATTAATGGTCAGCGGCAGGTCGCCCTTGACCACCGAGCAGGTGAGCGAGGCGCGATCGCCCATATTCAGCTGCAGTATCGACGTTTGAAAGGGACTCAGACGCGGCGGCACTGCAAAGTGGTTATTGTCAAGGCGATGAGTAACAAAATCGCTTACAAGCAAAAAACTTCAAAGAAATGTAGCATACATTTAAGCGCCACGGGAAACGCAAAAAATATCCCAAATAATATACCAAAAAAAAAATACCTTTTGCGGTGGACTATTAAAAATTCCCAAAAAAAATGTAGCATACTTTTTTGAGTCGCGTTAATGCGCAACGATTGCCCGAAAAAGGGTAACAAATTATGAAAATTTAATCAACGTCGCGCTTCATTAACACGCGAATTCATTAAGTAAAATGAGTAAAATATATATATGTAAGTAAGAAAAAAATATAATATAAAAGGGTCGCGCTTTGGTTTTTCGCTGACTCGTGCTCGAGAAACACTTGCGCTCGCATTTTTTTTAATTTACAAACTTTTAAGCTTAGATTATTGCGCATATTTAATTACAGGAAAAGCAACACATACCGAAATTCAAAGCAACAGCAAAAGCAAAAGCGAAAGGAAAAGGAAACCCCAAAGCAAAAGGAAGGCTAAAGGCAAATGAAAAACTTGAAACGCCATACGATACAAGGAGTACGAATAAAAGTACGAGCATGTACTTAGTTTGCTGTTAATAATTAAAATGCAATTTTCACTTGGCTTCACTTTGCTGCAGCTGTTTTAGTCGTTGTCGTTGACGTTGTCGTTGGTGTTTCCTTGTCGCCGTCAAATGCTGTGAAGGAAACTGGCTGGCACTGCAAACAACAACAAATTTATACTAACCTATGACCGTCACCTCGCCACTGCGCCGAGCACTGTGACCCTGTTTGTTGCGGGCCCAGCACGTGTAGACACCGGAATCCGTGTGCTTCTGGACCGGACTGATGGTCAGCGAGCCATCCGGCTGCACACGCTGACGTATATCGTCGGGCAGCTCGCGTCCGCCACGCTCCCAGTGTATCTCCTCGATGGGATAGCCGGCGACGGGGCATTTCAGATTCAATGTCTCACCCGAGACCGCGGTCACCTTTGGTATGAGCCGAATGTAGGGCAGACCTGGTAAGGACACGACGAGAGGATGTGAGATGCTTAACTGATTTTGCTGCTCTTGCTCACGTTGCTCATTTAATAATGCAGCTAAAATGTAAGGCAAACAAAGCGGGTAAACAAAACAAAACAAAACAAAATGCTTGGCAGGCTCACAATATAATATGCATATCCTGGCAGGCTCGCCAGCTGGTTACCACTCAACCTCTGGTGCCGCCAAAACGCTTTTCCCCTGACAAAAAAAAGGAGATGCGGAAGGAAATAATGCAGCAAATGTCGGCTGACAACAACAGCAGAAGCAGCAGCAGCAGCAATAACAACTCTCATAGTCTTTACTACTCTTGTTGTCGTTTCCTCGTTGCGGATTCCTGCAGAATATGCATAATTTTCGAGCATGTCATACGTGTGTTGTGTGTTCTGTGTTCTGAGCTCTGAGTTGTGCTGTCTGCTGTGCTCTTTGGTGTCTCCGAGTTCATCGTCTGCCTGCCTCTGCCCCTGTGTCTGGGGAGGGCTACATTTTGTAATCATCGCCATTACCAACTCGCGTAATCAGCGGGAATGCAAATGATTTAAGCGAGAAAAAAAACGGTGCCGGAAGATTCCTGTCTGATTTAAGCTTGAACAGCGTTTTCGCCTTGCCTCATTTCTTTGCTGGGCTTAAATAAAAACTCAGCGGTTTTGTAGTGATAAATAAACAAACAAATCCCTGAGCAGGCAGATGTCGAGTTTTATTTTATTGTATTTTGAAGTCGACTGTAAACAGTCGACTATAAAGAAAATAATGTTGTATAATTAATATTACAAAATAAAAACTAAACGTAAAGACCGCAATTAAGAATAAATAAAAAATATTAATTTGAAATTTAGAAAAAGTCTTTGTTGATTTTAACTATAGTTGTTGTTTTAGAATAGTTGTTTTTAGTTAATATTATTATTATTTTCTAAACATAGTAAAACAAATATATTTTTGCCTAAATAAAATAAAACTCAATTCAAGAAGAGTTAAAATGGGATTAAAATCAACGGAAACTCTCAACAAAATTCAACTCTAAAAATAAAATTAAATATTCTGCTTGGTCAATATCGTATTGGCGAAAGTCGATCTTATATGACAACTATTGTAATACACTTTTAAAATATAACATTCCTATCTGATTACACTTTAAATTGCTCATTCGCCTTGACTACTTTTTAAAAACTCATTGGTTTCGTAGAGTTAGATAAATAAATGGATCTCTGAAAATCCATCAGAGACTAAGAGAGTTAAATAAACATATCTCTAAGTCAGCATTAATACAATTCTATTCAAAAAAGTAGAAAAATTTAGAAATGTGGTCAAGAAAAAAATTTAATAATTCGCTTGCTCATGATTTCGTAAGTCAACTATAAAACGCCAAGTTTTTGGTAGAGTATTTCGGTTATGCATTGCTGGTTATTTGTTTACTTTCGGTGCAAACTTTGAGCGCATTTTTGTTCGCTCGTTTTTTGCCTTGTGCCTGGCAACGCCATTTTGTTTGCCCAGCGACACAAAAATATTTGATTTCTTGCAAAAACAAGGTAGACAAGGCGCACAGCGTCTCCCTGCGGCCTCCCCCTGGGAGCTCGACTCGTTTGTTTGAGCCTTGAACAACACTTTTGAGAGCTGCAAAGCAAACTGCAGGCAAGGACAGACGAAAGGCGAGGCGAGGAAGGCTGGAAGGCAAACGCGATGTAAAACAAAATCGAGCAGAAGTAGGCAACACAGCAAAAAAAAAGAGATTGCCCAAAAAAAGAAAGATATAAAAACTGAGAGAGCTCTGAAAAACGTTTAAGTGCATGTGTAAAGTAGCATAGAAATGTCTCTGTGAGTGCGAATGTGAGTGTGAGTGTGAGTGTTGGTGAATGTGGCACATACCATAAATATTCAAGCGGGCCGCATGCTCCACTCGGCCCGCACGATTCTCGGCTATGCAGGAATACTCGCCGCCATCCTCGACCATGACATGGCTGATGTTAACATGACTAATTACATCTCCGTGCACCGTGATGTATTGTCCGATCATAAATCTGTGGCAAAGATGTAAAGAGAGCACAGAGAAAAAAAGAGAAGCATACATTAATAGAGAAAGCATTTTAGAATTGTTTTTCACATATTTAAACGCATCGGCAGTGAGTGTAAAAGTTGTTTGCAAACACTCGACAAGGCGCATCTCGTATGCAGGCTGACCCAAATCCTTTGGTTTCATTTGTTTTCGACAACACACACAGAACAGAGAACAGCATGGCGTATACGTAACATTGCATTATTCAGCCGGGTAATGAAGGCTGTCAGTTTATGTGGAGCTGTCAGGCTTAGCATAGTTTTTACTTTGCCGCTTTCAATGTCATGTGCCACGCCCACAACAAGCGAAAGCTCAGCCCACGACGCGCACTTAATGCGGTCGTAGCGCTGTATCTGTATGGCAAATAATGACAAAACACAAAAGGATTTTACGAGCGCTCAAGTCGGCTGGCATTAAGTCTGTTCCGTTTGTCTGTTTGTCTCAGCGCGTCTTATTGGCACAGACATTAATTACAGCAAAACAATGTTACGCATACGCCGCGTAATGTGGCATGGCGGCTTTGTGGCATCTCGGCAAAGCGGCTCATTAGTTGGCGACCGAAGCGCGCTCAACTTTTCAATTGGCATTAGACAGCAGCAGCGAGCAGGCAAAGTAATTACAATTTTAATTAAGTTTCGCAGTCGCAGTCGTGGCGTGGCTTATGAATGCATTAGCTGCACTTCACTCTCTGCTCTGTGCTCTGAACTGATTTCCCCGGAAAGTGCGAGCGAAAACTTGGCGACTCTCGTCTCTCGACTTTATAAAGTGCCCCCCAAAAAAGCCGCACGACGCTTGTTAAAACAACAACTGTAGTTAAATGAAAATGAAGCTGCTTAAAAGTGAGTCGCAACCAGACAGACACTCAGCCATGGACATGGACATGGACATGGCTGCTAACTGCCACACTTGAGCGCATTGAAACAATGCCAGGACAGCATTGCAACAAAGTTGCCTCCCACACTCGACATAAACGACAATGCGAAACTTTAAGCACATGTGTGAGAGTGGGCGTCTGGATATCTATGAGCGGGATCAAGGGGCAGAGCTGTGTGGCATAAAACGCTTTGCTTGCAACAATATAAACCTAATAGTTTGGCGCGGCTTTTGTGTGCAGTTTCGGCTGATTGTTGTGCCACTCCCCCAGCATGTGGGTGTGTGTGTGTGTCTGGGTTGTGGCTGGCTTAATTTCAACAAAGAATTACAAAAAATAATGCAAAAAAAATCATTTAAGCAACAACTTAAACAACAGTGTGAACAGTAAAAGTTGCGCCAACAAACTTGCCAAATTATGAATTTCAATTTGTGCGAACAGAGTTTGCAGTTGTTTAAAACTCACACAAATTACAGTGGAAAATTAATTTGATTTTGTGGTCAGACTGCAAAGCAGTTAAATTTGAGCACCCAAAATAAACCCTTAATCCAAAGTCAACCTATTTGATTGATAAGAAAAACGATTGCGCTAGTATTCTCAAAGTAACTCATATCTTTAATAAATATAAGTGAATTTATTCATGAATTAATAGTTTATTATAAAATAATAAAAAAAACATTTCACGTATTATTGAATTATTTTAAAGTGAACATAGAAATAAAAAAACTTTAGAGAATCTTAAAGATTGCAAATAAAAATAAATTGTTAATGTATAATAAACAATTGAAAACCATATAAAATTTGTATTTCCAGTATTTGTATAAATAATTAAATAATACAAGATTCGTCACTTTAAAGTGGGTTACATTTTAAATGAGATTACTAATTAAAAATACAAGAATATTAAAATTGAAAAATATTAATGTAGCACAGCATTCGCAGCAAGCGGCGGGAAAATCTTAAAAACATAAATAAACTATAAATTTTAAATACAAAATATTAAAAGAAATTATACATTTAAAATTCAAATGTATTTAACAACTTTAATGTAACCTAGAATTCAATCATCGGCCCCCAATTGGATTAGATGACAAGTTAGCTAATTAGTTATTATTATATTATATATATTATATTATATATTTCCTCGAATGTATTTGATCGCTTAACGGACTTAGCTATAAAAATAGGCCTTTTTTTAAAAACTTGCGGTTACGTGTTAATTATTCTTGCCGGTGAAAGGTAAATCCAAAAGCTTATTAAAATTTCTGCCACTAGTTTTGCAACAACTTTGCACATTCCACTTTCTACTTGCCACTTGCCGCTTTTTGCTTGCAACTTTGCGATTTGCATTTGCTTAACGCTGAACTTACAACGTTTTATTATTTAAACCAAAATTACACACACTTTGCAGCATGTGAGTGTATTGCCTGCAGTTGCAGACAGCAGACAGCGGACAGTAGACAGCAGAGCAACGCATGAGGCATATACACTGTGAGTGGCAAGTAGCTGCGCTTGTGGCAGGCAGCCTTGTTGCCACATGCCGCAGACAAACTTTCGCAAATGGCGTAAAATGAGCGTTTGAGTGTTGCGTTACCTCGTGCGCGCAATCATTTAATTTCCGCCCCAAGGCGTCTGCTCCAGCTCCTTTAGCCTCAGCATCAGCCTCAGTTTGCCTGACAACCAACCAACCAACCAGTCTCAGTCTGTCTGTCCGTCTGTCTGTCTGTCTGTGTGACTGTTTGCCTGCTTGTCTGGCTGTCTGGGCGCGTGGGTGGAAGCTCGGGCTGCGTGTGTATTAAATAAATACACTTACTAAGTTGATATACCTTTAAACCGAATAATGTAAACCACTTAAAACTCGGCAACGAAATTTATGCAGCATTGCGGAGGCTCGTCAGCTGTCAGCCAAATTAGGTTGCACGACGCCACCTGCCACCTTCCACCTGCCACCTGCAACCTGCCACTGCAGCACAATGCCTGACGGCATTATGTGCCAAAATTGTGTTGCTCAAATAACTTTTAAATTAAAGCCACGGGCGTTCGCACAGCAAAGACTCGTCGCACAAACATCAGAATACTTGTAATCAATTTGTGCTTGCGGTCAGCCAAAAACTCTGTGACCAAAAGTGCAGGACACCATCGACAAGGAGGACGAGAGAATCACAAAAATTCATGAGCAACTTTAAGTGGACAGTCTCAAGCAGCAGTTTTGCATGCGACAGTTTTTTGGCTGCAGCTTGTGCATACATATAAAATAAAATTTGGATTTATGTTCAACAATTCCAAAAAAATCAAGAGAAAGTTTTTGCATAGCAAAGCTGAATTGTGACAGCTGTTTGTGTTATTTATCAAATATTTCAAGAACTGCAGAGTATTTTGAACGGGTATAAAGGACATTGAATACCACTCAAATAGAATATTAGTTGCAAACGTCTAACAATTTTAACAACGTCAAGCAGCAATTTTGCATGCGACGGTTTTGTTGGAAGCTGAATTGTAACAGCTGCTTGTGTTATTTATTAAATATTTCAAAAAGTGCAGAGTACTTAAAAGGGTATATATGACGAAGAAAAGAAAATATTAAATACGAGTTTTTTAGTTAATTTTGTTATTCATGGTGACAGAATCAAAATCCTTGGTCAGTACTTTTAAATTGTTATAATATTTGTTTATTTTTTATTACAAATAATTTTGTAAATAAATAATTTAAATAAAATGTGAATATTTTTAACAAATCTGCAATGATTTACATTAATTATGCATCACAAGCTTTAAATGAAAGTTACATTGTAAAGCATAAAGCCCAAAATAAATAAAAACGAGTTTTAAGTGCTCGTCGGGTCATTTTAAATATTTATATATTTTAATGGGTATGTTGAAGCTTAGTTAGTTGTGCAGTGGACAACATATTGCACAAGTTTTAATTAAAATGCAGTGGCAGCTGCAAATCTGAAGACGTTGGCCAAAATGTTGTTGCCGCGATTTTTTTATTGGACTGCAAACAGAACACAAACTAATGGAGAGCCAAAGTCAATGTTAACAAAACAAAAAAGAAAATGGTAAAATAAAAGAAAAAATAAAGAAGAGCTGCAGCTATTTTTAATCAACAACAGAAGTCAACAGTCGCAAAGGGGCAACTTTGACTTGCAAATCATTACAGACGTAACTCAAACAATTAGTGGCAGCTGCCAACAAACTGCAAATGAAGTGCAGACTCCGAGAGAGAGAGAGAGAGAGAAAGGGAGAGCGAGAGAGAGAGAGAGACAGTGAAAATCAGAGAGTGAAAAGCAGTGAAAATCAAATGAAATGCCAAACGACGACAATGTGAGAGCAGAGACAGCATCAAAGCCAAAGCGACGCCAGCAATTGAAAACAGGGGCAGGATCAATGAGGAGGGGAGGGAAAGGGAAAGGGGAAAGGGGGGGGATTGACAGATAGCCAATCAATCGTTGTTGCATTTTATTTGTTTGCAGCAAACAAAAGGGCAACAACTATTGGCTGTCAAATGCAAATGTCAATGTCATTAAAGGGCTGCCCACTAAGAATTTAATAAGCTGCCCCAAACTAAGTTGCCAATTGGCAGTTGCCGGTTGGCAGTTGGCCAGGCTAAACTACGTAATTAAATGCGTGAAGCAAACACACACACAAATACGAGCAAACACAGTGTTCCAGCCTTAATTAACAAATAGAAAGGCAAAGTCAAAACCTTGGCTCAGACACTGGAGTGGGGCAACATCCAGTCTGTGCGGCAAGTGAATGAACGCTGAAGCAGGCCGAGCCACGACCCGACCGCAATGACTCTCCGACCTGCCCCGCCCCCTTTGCTTTGACGCCCACTTGATAGGCCCGCCGTCGGCAGCCACTTTCTATACGTGCAATGTTTTGAAAGCCAAATGCTGAAGTAAAAAAAAATCATTACACACACACACAACGAGCGCAATAAATGCAGCCTCAGTCGCATTTTCTCCTCTCTTTCTCTTTCTGTTGCTTTTTTTGCTGCAGTGCCGCCCGCAGCGATGCCTCCCCTCCCCCGCCCCTCTGCCCCTCCCTGTGCCGCTTTTCAACAAGTTCAATTACCTTCCGTTTGATGGCAGCGGAAATCCGTCCAATGTCCATGAAATTTGCGGCGTTGGATTGCCGGCTGCGGAGCATTTGAGGCTCACAGCTGGTCCCGGCTGCAGCGTCTGCTCAATGAAGCTATAGAGCAGCACAGGCGGCGCATCTGTGGGCGAGAGATTGCAGATATATATATATAGTATATATAAATATTTTAGCTGCAATTACTTTGGCGATTCTTGGCTCACAGCTACTTACCGCCCAGTTGCAGCTCAGCGGTGGCCTGAAATGTATCGCCCTCGGGCCGCCGCACCACACACTGATACATGCCACGATTCTCGCGGCTGACGCGCGGCACGACGAGCGTGTCCTCGATGCGACCGGATGAGGGCAGCTGCCTGCCGTCCTTGTACCACAGGATGTTCTGCATGCCCACCGGGCTCCCATTGCTGGTCACCACACATCGAAACTCCGCCGTCCCTCCCATGTGCACGCTCAGCACGTTCGGTGAGATCTCCACTTGGATGGGCGTGGCCACAGTCAGGCGCAGCTCGGCGCTCGCCTCGCCACCCACGTTGCTCGCCGTGCACTTGTAGACGCCCGAGTCCTCGCCGGTCACGGCCTCAATCGCCAGGATGGGGCCCAGCAGACGCACACGTGGTCCACTTAAAACGGGCAGCGGCCCAGCGCCATTCTGAGTGTACCAGCTATTAAATGCAAATAGCAATTGAAAACGAAAAACGAAAAGAAACAAAAACAGAAATTTAAATGTGAATTTAAATATGATGCTGTGTATTGTTACTTAAGATGGTTATAACAAACTTTTAAACAAATGACAGAATGAGTTTTATACCAGGTAATTTATAAGTTCAGTTATTTAAACTGCAATTAACTCTGATAAAAGTGTGGACGGCAAAGTTATTCTCTCAAATTAAATCTAATATTTTGTTATGTTTTATTATTAGAGTTATTCCGTACAGTTTTCACTAGAATTAATTTAATTAATTAACATACATTCAAATATTTACAGCAGTAATATGTAGCTGTAGACATATGACTGTATATTGTTACTTAAGATTGTTACTATAGATTGCTAGTGCCTAACTTCAAAATAAATGACTGAAATTCACTTAAAACTGGTTTTTGTATACTTGGCGTTGATGTCTAACTATCTATATTTATTTTTATTCTATCGATTCTATCGATTTACTAAAGAATGCTTGTGCTTAACCTTAAAATAAATGGCAGAAGTTCACTGAATTCCACATTTTAGACTAATTTATTTTCAAGTTAAGTTATTTATATCATATAAAACTATTTGCATATATAGTATATTGGCGTTGAAGTGAAGTGAAGTGAACTATCTGTATTTATTTTTAGGTTTTGTATTTTTAGAGTTAGAAACGACAGTTAGTTATCGAAGATATAAACAGAGCGTTCAATCTGTAAAGTGAAGTTTAATATTTAACTACAGGCTGACCGACGATTACGATTAACCAGTTATCGATTATTTAATGTTATTTTAATTTAATATTCAATAATATTGGAAATAGATGGATTACATCTACACATTTTTATAATCTTCGCAATTTATGTAAATTAGAAACTAGAAAGCATTCAAATCATAATTGTCTTTTTAATTAATCGCTTAGCTTATGTTTTTGAAAGAAGTAAATAATTTTTCAGACTTAAGCGTAAATTAGGTTTATTGTTTGCGAACTTTCTTGATTTAATTAAGTCTTAACTGCGCCTATATTTCTTATTTCAATTTCACAATCAAAATTAAATCTGCTTGGATTTTCTTTTACCTATTTGTTTTTCTTCCCATTCGTCATTTGAAATGCATTAAAATCACATTTTTATTTTTTGCTATTTCCGCGTTGAATTTTAATTTGTATATACACTAGTCGGCAAATATATTTTGACATGGCGCTGCCTCAGTTTCTCTTTCAATTTTTATTTATTTTAAATGGAAAAATATTTATTGATTGTACATAATACATTTAGTTACAATGTATTAAATTATATAAATAACAATTTTTCCTTTTTAACTTTGATTTTGATTTTTTATTAAATTAAAACAAAAACTAATTAATTTCATGGGTGGCATAAGTATTTTGACAAAATTTTTTTTTAGATCTTAATTGACCATTATGTTTTATAAATTTATTTTAAACTTCAAATTAATAAAAAATATAGCCTCCTTTGGTGTCTATGACCTTTTGGAGGCGGTTTGGAACGGATTCGACCAAGGTTTGAAGGTATTTTAAAGGAATATTACTCCAATTCATTGTGACCTCAGTGATAGTCTCAGCTTTTGTCCTGGTCAGATCAGTGCTTCTATTTCGCTTTATTAGGGACCACACATTTTCAATAATGTTCAAATCAGGACTTTGTGGTGGCCAATCAAGGATTTCCACCCCAACATCTTCCAAAAACCTGGTAATCATTCTGGCCTTATGGCAAGGAGCATTGTCCTGTTGGAAAATAAATTCTTTTCCGATTAATCTATTACCGGAGGGAAACGCATAATGATTTAAGGTTTCTAAATATCGGTTCTGGTTCATGGATCCGTCTATGGGAACCAAGTCTCCCACACCATTGTATGAAACTGAACCCCAGAACATTACGCTTCCACCCCCATGGCTCACTCTTTGACACACAGGAGCAATTTTTTTACGATAACTTTTGTTAATTCGTACAAAAACTTTCTTTTGAGAAGCGTGGAATTCAAAACTACTCTCATCCGTCCACAGGACTTTACGCCAAAATGAAGCGGGCTTGGTGATGTGCCTTTTCGCGAACTCCAAACGCCTTAACTTGTTTTTAGGGGTGATAAATGGTATTGGCTTGGCAATATATGTTTTCATATCAGCTTCAATCAAACGCCTGCGTATTGTTCTCTCACTTATTGAAGTGGATTCAGTCTCATTCCACTCCAAGGACACAGCCTTTGGTGTTTTTAGAGGATCCTTCTTAAAAGCACGGACGATAAGACGGTCTGCATCAGCTCCTGTCTTTCGATTTCTTCCTTTACGGCGAACATTGCTCACATCATTCAATTTTTTATATTTATTGATTTGATAATAAATGGTCTGACGAGACAAATTATATTCCCTAGCGATGTTTATTACAGAAACACCCAAGTTATATTTGATCACAACTTCTGATCTTATTTTGGTGCTAAGCTCAGATTTTTTAACCATTTTAAATATTACAAAATCGACATTATACAATATTAATGAAAACTTGTAATAATCTCCTTGAACAACACTATTAGCTTGCCTAAAAACAACTAAATCACGCAATGACAAAATACATATGCCGCTGCAAAAATCGTTGCTTGTTGGCATTCTTATCAGCAGAACGAAAAAACAAAAGACAATTGACGAAATATTTTGCATATTCACAGTTATTAATTTGCACTTCTCTTTCATCTTTATTTTCGGCTCTAACAATGCACCGGTACTTAGTTCAAGAGTCTAACAGCGAAATAAATACTATGTCAAAATATATTTGCCGACCAGTGTAAGTTCAAGGTTTTTGCCAACGTATTTTAACGAGCCTTCAGCTACCTTCTCTGCCTTTGTTTTGTGTCTGTTCAGTATCTACGTTGCTTTTGTTTAATGTTGCATTAATCCCAATGGCGGGCTCATTTGCCAATGTCTCTGCTCTCTGCCTGCCGTCTCCTGTTGCTCAGCCTCCGCTCACTCGGCTTTATTAATTATGAAATGGCTACAGTATTTTTTCTGCTTTCTATCTCTCTCTCGCTACTCGCTACTCGGCAATCTATCCATCTATCCGTCGGCTGTCTGGTTGAGCTCATAGATTCTTTTGTTTCGCGTTCACAGTCTGGCATTGTGGCCCGGCCGGATGTACGACGAGCACTCGTAAATCCGTCCGCAAAAAGTTTTTTTTATTACTTGTCTGCTTATCAAAGCGTAATTATGTGTGCACATATGTGAGAGATGTGGCGGCTTAACGACTGCACACATCATTACCTATGCTTTTGTCTTTAATTCCTCTGCTCAATGCATTGCTCATACGCCACGTGAGCCGACCGACGAACGACAAACTTTAAGGTTGACAACACACGCTGAGTTCATATTTCAATTAGCGTTCCATAGTTTTCTCCCCCTCTTACTCTCTCTATATTTTCAAGACAATTAATGGGCAGGTCACAGCGGTCGCCAGTTTATTTATATGCCTTGGCAACTCTAAACGTTTACGCATACACACACACACAGAGAGAGCACTCTAGGTGTGTAGGTGTGTAGGTGTGAATGTGTGTGCGTTCCAATTAACTCACACAACAGCAACGGCTGTCAACGTCAAAAGTTTCAGCTGTAATGTGTCTACGAGTATGTGGCTTGGCAGCCCATCGATTTTATGCAGCACACTTCACTCCCAGTGTGCGTGTGTGTGTGTGTTGTACTCACCTGTATTCGGGCGAAGGACATCCCTGGGCCACGCACAGTAGCACCGCGCCCTCGTCCTGCGACACCTGCACATGAGACGTGTGCTCCACAACGCTTGGCGAAATGATGCCGCGATGCGCTGTGTGAATGTGAATGTGAGTGTGAGTGGAGATTGACATTGGTTAGTTTCCGACACAGACTCGGCGTGACAGTAAAATGAAATGAGTGTGAGTGTGAGTGTGAGTGCTGATTGAGTTACTCACAATTAATACGCAATCGTGTGGGCGAGCTGACAACAACCTGACGGGTCAAACGATGCATGCTGCGGCAGCGAAAGGATTGCGACTCGTCGCTCTCCTGCAGATTATGGATGAGCAGCTCGCCGGTGGGCAGCAAATGGAATTTGCCATCTGTGAATGCAAGCCAGAGTCATTATTTGTCTTCGTTCATCAATTTTTCATAAAAGTTCAATCGGCATTCTGCAAATCTGTCTGCAACACACTTTGATTTTTCAGAGCTGCGGCAAATTTAGTCATCAAAATTTATAACAAAAGCAAGCCCAAGGAAAATAAACTTCTTTATATATTTTTGACGAGCTGTGACAAGTTTAGCAATTATGTTTTAAAACAAAAGAAAAACCGACATTTATTTTTTTGCAAACACAATTTAGACTGCATCTTAGTTTTTAATTAATATGAATATTTGTATTTAACTTTTGAAAGAAAGTCTAAATAATAGAGAAAACTTTGTTATATATTTATTTTTTTAAAGCTGTGGCAAATTTTGTCAAATTTTAAAACAAAAGCAAGTCTAAAAAAGTTTTTTATTTATATATTTTTGACGAGTTGTGAAAGTCTAAAGAAAATACAAAACTTTTTTCAATATATATTTCAGACTGCACCTTCATTTTAATAAGAGAGCTTAGGCAAATTTACGAATTAAATTTTAAAACATAAGAAAGTGTAAAGAACAGGATAATATTGAATATAAAATGTTTCTAAATGTATATTTTTGTGACAAATTTAGTAATCAAATTGTAAAACCAAAAAAAATTTTGTGAATTTAAGGAACTTCAAGTCTCTAGTTCTCAAACTTTTTTTGCAATAAATAATTAGTTGTATTTAAAAATAGAAAAGGAAAGAAGTGACTTTTTTGCTCGGATCAGGTATAAACTTTATATTGATTGTAAACGACATAACGGTCAAATCGCAAATGTTTATATTTTTGCTTTTAATTTATATTTTTGGTATTGATTGTGATTGTGGGTTAGCGCCTCAAACAAAGCTGCTATCACAATTAATTTAATTTTGGAGCCTTTCCGTATAGGAAAAGTAACGTACAAAGATAATATGGCTTTTTAAAGCCCGAAGTCTTGGTAACAAAAGTATTAATACATTATTTTGTGATATATGTTTATATCTATGAAGAAACAGTTTAGAATAAGTAAAACTGCTTTCGTATGTGTGCAAATTTAGTAAGTACTATACATTTTAGAACAAAAGTAGTCTGAAATATATTGAATACTTTAATACAAAATTTTCCATTATGTATATTTTGAAGAGTCTATGCAGACTGCAGCTGCTTAATAAATAAAGCTGCTATCTGACTTCTTGGGTTTTAATAATTCTTTAAGGCATTGTTCAGTTTTGTGTGTGCGCATGCCGAAGGCTTTTTGCTACTTATCAGAGCTCAGAGTTGCACCTCAGTTGGGCGCAGGGTTAAGGCGAGTTAAAAGTGCTTCTCAAATTGCCAAAGGACAATGTTAATTATGCATCAAAGCACATGGCAGAGAGTGAGAAAGAAAGACACACACTGCCACACTGTGCACTGTGGGGTTGGGCCAAGCGATGGCAGTTAAGCAGGCAAACATGTGAGGCAAATACTGCAAACAAACAATGCACTTTGTTGGCTTGGTAAGCCGCTACAGGGACAGGGGACAAGGATGTGTTGCTGCTGCTGACGTGGCACCAACGGCAGTTGCAGACAGACAAGTTGCAAGCCGAATGGGGGAGAGACAACGTTACTTACCGCCTTGCAGCGAGGGATAGATGTAGATAGCGGGTTCATGAACCCACGAGACCACTCGAACCAATTCCTTGACAAACGTGGGCACCACACAACGCAGAATGGCGGTGCAGCCGCGCGACGCAGATAATACCTCCACATCCACTTTGTAGGCCTGTGCCACAACTGCCGCAACACGACGCAAAAACGAAAACGAATGTTGCACAAACCCAAAATCATATGTACATATGCGCCTGCATTACTCCAACTTACCCGCCCTCACTTGCACATCGCGCGACACAATGCGACCCACCGAGTTGCTGGCGATGCAGCGATAGATCGTATTGTGTATGTCCTGGTGATAGGCGGCCGCCGCGAACGGCATCAGCACCAAGGTCCCGTTGCGCAGCACCTTCCGCACTCCCAGTATGTCCGTGACCGCCGACCCGTCTGCGTGCACCCAGTCGATCGTCGGCTGCGGACTCCCCGAGGCCGAGCAGTCCAGCCAGCCGCCCGACGAGTTCGAGAACTCGACGCGACCCGGCGGCTCCATCACGAAGCCGGGGCCGCGCAGATGTGTTTCGAAGGGTTCGCTAATCGTTGCATCTGCAAGTGGAATGGTACAAAGTCGATTAAATTATTCAATTTTTTAAATATTTATTAAAAAATCGTAATTAGTATGATGTGGATATTCCACACAAAAATGAAATATTACAATATTTTTAAATTAATGTATGCTCATTGCAGCATGAAATCGCACTCCACATAATTTTTATTTAAATTAAAATATCATAGAATTATTATAAAAATCTTAATTAGTATAATGCGGGTATTCCATACGAAAATGGAATATTAACATTTTCGTATTCATATATGTACATATTCTCATTGTAGCATGAAATCGCAATGCGCATAATTTTTTTTTAAATTAAAATATCACATAACTGCACATTATTTTTATTTAAATAAAACTATTATTTAGTTAGTCGATTAAATGATTCTCATACTAAAAGATTTACTATAACAATTGTCGTATATGCTGTAGATATTCTAAACAAAAATGACAAATTAACATTTTAAAGTCATTTCAACATATCGTCAATTGAATGTTTCAAATTAATGTGCATTTGTTAATAAAATTAAACAACTCTTTTAGTAACGACATCAGATAATAGTTTTGAAAGTATTGGAAACATTGGTAGGACAATTAAAAACTTGCAAATAATATTGTGTACCACATAAAAAATTATTACACTTTAAAATCATTCAAAACATAGCAACAATAATTATCTAAAACATGATTAAAGATTTTAATTGTTTGAATTTGATCTGCTCATTTTTTACTGTCTTAGATAACTTAATATACTGAAAGAATTAGTATGATGTGAAAGTTCACAAAAAAAAATAAAAACAGTAGTGGTAAAGTATTTAAAATAATCTTACAAATTGATTTCATTCAAACTTAATAGGTAAGATGTGGATATTCAAAAATATTAAATAGTATTCTGTGCAGGAAATAATATACATTAAATTAATTGTAAATATTAAACTTTTGAAAGATTTTATTTCAAATAAATTATCTGCTCCTTTTTAATAATTAAAAAAATGTCTGATATATTAAAAGCATGGAATTTCATAGGCAAAATTTTACATTTCAATAATTTTAACATTTTCAATATTGTTTGTAATACCAATTTTTGCACTTTATCTTTATTTTACAATATTTAATACCAGTTTTATAAATTACACAAAACTAACAATAAGTGGAAATGCTTAAAATAACTTTTGCATTAAAAGATATCAAAAATATGTTTATATATTAGTAGAAATATCTCTAGAAGTCACATCCAAACGTTCTTAAATAATTCAAAGAGTTTTATTTTGGGTTCGCAATGAATTGCAAAATATAGCTGAGTTTCGCATTCCCTATAAATAAATAATGCGATGGCAAAGTGTATGAATAATATCTTGGAATGACCTTAAGGTCGAAATAATATCAGAAGAACAAAAAACCCAACCGAAGACCATCAACAATTTATGCATGCAAATATCTTAAAGGGTCATCAAATGCTTGGCATGTGCAAATAAGTGAAATGTCTTTCAAATATTCACATATACTCGTATATTTATGTCTGTATTTGTCTGTTAAAAGCGCCATTAGAATGATATGCTGGATTCGGATTTGGATTTCGATTGGGAGATTCGTGGCCCACCCTTTACGAAGCACTTAAAATTTTATATTTTCGCCGCAGAGCATTTCTCGGTGTGTCTCGCTTGGCAAACAGATTTTTGTCTTATCTTAAATTAGAATAACATAGCTTGGGTTTCATTTTTTCTACCATTTCTGCCTCAGTCTCTCTACCTACACTCATTTATATAGATAGCTGGATATATGTTATGTATGTATGTATGTATTTCTCAAATTGACATTTCGCTTCAAATTCCACATGAATGCGCCTCGGATGTCTGTGCCACCCAAGCGGCGGTCCCTGCGGCGCTCTGCAAATCCTTGCAACTCGTTCAGGCCTCTGCCTGCCACTAGGAGCCTCTTATTTCGCCCTGCTTTCCGTCCGTCCGTCCGCCCGTCCGCCTGTTCGCCTGTCCCGCTCCGTCAAGTCATTGTGTCTGCAATTAGAGTTGTTTTTGTTCTTTTTTTTGCCTTTGCTTTTGTATGTTTTTTGTTGCTGTCGACGTCGTTGTTGTTGCTGTTGCTGTTGCTGTTGTTGCTGCGCCTGGCCAGGCGCTTTTTGTTTTATGCTTGGCATCATGGATTTTTATGTTACTTCTTTCTGGTTTCGTTTTTCTCGACGTCTCCTCTGTGTTCGTTTCATTTTGCTTTTCCCCGCTGATTTTATGGCTCCCGCTGTTAGCATGAGATGGAGACGAGAGCGAGGGCGGGAGACGAGGCCTCTGCCAGGCCATAAAATTATTGCAAGTATGTCTTGAGTACGCTTGGCACTCGGTTCATTTTTTTATTCGGGCAGAAAGGGTATTTTTTACGAGCATGTGCCTCAAAGCGCGCCCTCACATGTCCGTGTGTGTGTGTGTGTGGGTGTGTGTGTGTGTGTGGGTGTGTGGGTGTGTGTGGTCGTGACTGTTGTGTGTGTTGTACATCCACTTGTAGGTTTTTTATTCTTTGCCGTGAAAACAAAAAGTCTACGCTTCAAGCTACGCTACTGTGCGTGTGTTCCGTTGTTCCTGTTGTTCGCTCTCTTCTCTGTGTATGCTTTTTTTTTGTTCCGCTTCCCAGATCTTGTGCTTCTTCTATCCTCCCACCATCATCATCTTCTTCATCGTCATCAGCTTGTGCCTTGAGCACCTCAACTGAGGCTTATTGCCGCAGCTCAAATATTCACATTTTTAGGTGCGCTACATTTTCAGCCTAAGCTGCGTCTCAATTTCATTTCAACAATTTCGAGAATAGTTGCCCAAAATCAAATCCATTTGAAAGCGGCTTTAAAAGCGTCAGCATTTAACAAGTTGTCAAACTTGCTGCCAGTTCGTTGCACTCCAAATGCAGTCAGTTTTTGCGGTTATCCCTGCTGCGCCACCCACGCATTTCCGCTCTCTCAATCTTTGCTCTGGTCTGGCATTCATGTGGCATGCGGCATGTGGCATGTGTGTGTCTGTGTGTGTGTTTGATGGCACTGGGACTTGAGGGGTTGCTTTGCGCGGCGTCTCAGACATTGCTGCTTTTTTTCGGATTATGCCCTTTTGGCACTTTTTAAAATTATTTCTTTTGCCTTTGGGCAAAGCGAGTGGCGTTCTAGGTGTTGTGTATATATACATACATATCTCTCTGACTTTGCACGTTTGTAGTTATGTATTTATGGGGCTGCAGACATAATATCTATAATGGGCTCGCTGTAAAATACTTTTAGTTTGGCACTCGCCTTTAACAAAGCAGAGACTAAACTTTAAGACGCCGGAAATACTCGAGTAAAGTGCCTGGCACTTCGTAACGCCCCGTCGGAAATGGGCGGCTATGCCTTGTGCGCAATCAGTCCAAAATACAGGAAATTCAATTTTTATGCGCAAAAACCGGCAAAAGAAAGGCCAAGACAAACACAAACACAAACACACACATAGCCCACTCTCTGGCCAAATCGTATGCCAAGTCAATATTGTCTGAGCCCAGAGTGGAAAGAACTTAAAGCGTTTACAGACCAACGCGCATTCAGCAACAGCAATAGCAATAGCAACAGCAACAGTTATAATAATTGTAAATAACTTGATTCTTTCTTTTCTTTATATTATTTTTTTTTTACTTTTATTTCTGGTTTGGCCAAAAGATGCTTTCCAGCTGGCCCTAAGCCCATTTAAGGCCGAAGTGCACAGAGACCGTCGAAAGCGAACCCCAAAAGGCAGAGCCCAAGAAAAGGCAACGGGATGTGAAAATGTATTTTGCGCAAATTGTTTTTCGTAAGAAACAAAAAAATACACACACACACACACATACATATATATATATAGAGAAGCAAAATAAGTCACAATAAAAATGAAAATAATGCCAGACCAAAGTCAATACAATGCTAATATACTCTAACTTAATATGTTGCAGCAAATAAAAAGGATTTGGAATCCGTTTTCCAAATACTATTATTGCTCCCTGAATAAAATAAAAAGCTTAGATGGATTTGCAATATCTAGTACAACAAAATTTAATTAAGCACACTTAAGAGACACAAAATGACAGTATTTTTAACTAATATGTATTAGATTTTAATCAAATATTTGTTTTAAAAATTATAGCGCAAGAACTGTAAGGAATAATTTGGGAAAACAAATGTTTGGGATGTATCATACTATTTGTAAGCTTGTAAGCTTGGAAAAAAAGGTTAGAATATATCACATTTTTCAGATATTTGTTTAACAAAATTATATTTGTTTTAAAATTTTGTCTAGCAAAATTAATGGTTATTACATTTATATCCGAAATTTTTGTATCACAATAACTATGCATCCTAAATCTTAAAATATATTTTGAAAGTTACGCCGCAAAATTTGTAATTAAATACAATGCAAATAGAGTACTCGAAAGTTTCATAACAACAAGTTGATTTTCTCGGAAAGCATTCCTTTTGCTTTCTTTTCAATTTCAGAGCCAGCTGCTTTCGCTCTGACCCTTGGCACGGAACCACATTTGGACGAGCACTTCATTAATCCTACAACAAATTAATGTGTTTGTCACAAAGGATTTAAAACACAATCAATCAAAGAGCGCAACAGCCCTTTTTGAATCCCCAAAAAATATCTTTCATAATTTAGTCGTCCCAACGTGCATAATGAAAAAGGGGCAAGGTAGTAGACGAAAAGAGGTTCGTTCTTACTTTTGTTGGGTTAATCTCATTTCAGTTGTTGTTTTTACCCTGCTGCTGATTTCATGGATCACATTATATTTTATGCGAATTTTTATCCGCATGAAAATGAAATAACAACGAACAAGAAATTGTGAACGCCGACATTGAGTAACAATTTCATTTGCATATTTCTCATTTGCTTCAACCTCAGTCAGGGGTGCGAAAAGATATAGATACAAAAATATATATGCCATACATATGTATATATTTATAGGAGCGTAAATATGTATATGTATGCATGGAATATAAAATATCTGTACGGCATTTCAGTAATTTTTTTCCGTCCAAATATATGTGCGTCCGCTGTTATTGGCATTGCCATCATAAAATGCAAACAGCTACAAAAGCAATGAAAATTGGAAAATATCAAATTTCGAAAAAAAAAAAAAACAAAAACTCAACTGAAGTTCTATTTCAGTGTGTGAAGAGGTCGATGGGTCTGGCAGTTCGATCGACTATTCCTGACTCTGTTCCTGACACATTTCATTAGTCTTTCATACGCAGCCAAGCACACACACACACACACACATAAGCACACGCACTGATAGAGAGGGCAACATTTTGTGGCATAAATTGACGCCTGGGTTTTTATCATAAGGCAATTTCATATTATGTATACGCATTTTGTGCGTTTGCCGGTTTAGTTTTTGTTGCCATGAGCATCATTTTTATGGCCTCGACTATATCATAAAGCGACCAAATCATTTGCACTTAGCTCCGTGCTCGTTGTTCGTTGTTCGTAGAGCGAGTGCTCAGCCATAAATTATGTTAACACCTCTCCACGTCGAAAGCTTTTCGTCTTCATATATGCTCATTGTAGCATGAAATCGCATTTTTGCCACTGCACATAATTTTTATTTAAATTAAAATATTATTTATTTATGCAGCGTGAAGTATTAAATAAAATTGAGTGTGTGCGAACTAATACGGTTAGTTTAATTCGAGGCGAGGCGAGGCGAGGAAACACAGTTGATAAGCTCTTTGCTCCTTAGCCCCATCAAATCCCGAAGAAATCCTTATGAGCTTTAGCGCCTTTTTGGCATAATAAGTTTTTTGGCGAGCCATGAAAACGGAATATGCCGACAGCTGTTGATGGGCATACCAAAACACACACACACACACACAGTCTAGCCACAGACACGCTAGCAAAAAGAAAAGAAAAGAAAAGATAAAGAAAAAAGTCGAAGCATACTTTGCGGCGCGTGCCAAAAGATTCGACTAAATAAAGCCGGCAGTCAGGCTTAAGAGTGGCAAAGGAAAGAGCAAACGAAATGGAAGGAGGTAAGAGAGAGTGAGAGAGTGAGTTGCACCTACCAAACCTGAGAAGCAAACAAATCACAAAAAGGCGGCTACTAATCCACATGCTTTCCGGTTTTCTGTTTTGATTTTGATTTACTTTACGTCGCTCGTCGGCTTGTTTGCTCTCGTTCCGTCTCAATTCGATTCGATTTGATTTGGTTTATTTGTTTTGCTGGCCTTTCGGTTTACGCAATGATTTATTGAGCAATTTTGATTCAATTTCGAGGCGGCTTTACATTTCAATTTCCTTTTCAATTTCAATTTCAATTTGGTTTCAAATTTTTTTTGGCACAATTTTGTTGAAAATAAATGCAGCGAATTTTGTTGACTAATTGCGAATGAAGCGCGCTTTGTTGTGCTTAAGCATGTTTTGTTGAGACCTTCGAAGCCGGCACACTCCGGGCACACACACTCACGTTCACGTTCACGCACACACGCACACACTCACGCACGGCACGGCACGACACGCAACAATCTCCGTTCGAGGCAACTGCACGCTTGCAAGGCTTCAACTTGACTGCGATGCTCGTTCTTGGCGCGATGCTGTCGCTGCTGCTGCGGCTGCTGCTGCTGCTCTCTTCGCACACTGTACTCTGCACTCTCTTTGGCGTGCGCTCTCTTAAGCCGGCGCCTATTCACCACAGCTCAACACTTCGATACTCAACACTCCCACTCTCGCATTGACAGTACTCAGCGTACACCTCACTGTACACTCTGTTGCCGCATTTCTCTGAACCGCCTGAGCCGTGCGTATCCTACGAGCCTCGAAAAGCAACTGAACAGCAACTGTCCAGCACTCTGTCGACTGCGCTGCTTCCGCTTTGGCGGTGCACTTGACGCGCTGCACACTCGACGCATGCGCCCCTCATTTTGTTGTCTGTGGTTAGGCACGAACAGGAGGCTGTGCGAAGAGGGGCGCTGTGGCAAGCAGGCCAAACAGCTGTGCTCCCTGTGTTTACACTGTGCTGGCCAAATCTATATGTATGTGTCTGTGTGTGTGTATTGGTGAGCAGGCCTTTCTTGCGCCATGGCTGAGCGCCTCGTTTAATGTTTCAATTATTTTGGCTAGATGTCATTTATTTTCAGCATGATCGAACGAGTGCGTGACAAATGGTTTGTATCACTACTTCATAGAAGATAAAAGTGAAATTCAGTAAAATATATATTCAAGTAATTGATATTCAAAAAACTAATTTTATTTACAAGATATCCGAAGGCAATGAGTAATGATAAGATGGTGTATTTGCAGAAAGATTTTACAGTTATGAGAAAACATTCAAACATTGAACGCGTCTGTAAACTTAGTCCTCTACATGTAAGACTTTTTTGTTTATTTTTTGTAATAATGTTTTATTTATAATTTAATGATAAGAGGCATATATTTACAAAAGTTTTTTCCATTATGGATATGTCTGATCTTATGTAGTTCATCTTAATGAAAAACTAGATTACGTTGTACTAAAGAAACAAAATGTATAATAGAAAAAAAAGAATTATGTAGACTAAATACCAAAAAAAAAAATATTTTTGTTTAATTTGTATTTTAACACATTTAAGAATTAGGAAATAAACAACTTCTATGTGGCGCACCAATATAAAATTTTGATTAAGTTGCCTTTTGTACATACCATCTAACAACTTAATTAAAGTTGTGTATATAATTTTAACAACAAAAATATATTGCTTCTTCAAAATAAAAAAAAAATAAAAATTTGTAGCGTGTTTCTTACAGTTACAAGATTTTAATAACATACTGGGAATATAAATAAGCTGTGAATAAAAATAAATTCATTGATTAAAATATAAACAATTTCATATTTTTGAAATTATTTAGTGTATAACAAATACAGCAAATTTTGTACCTTAGCATGTATATACAAATATTAATATAAAAGTAATTCTTTAAATTTCATGCATTTATTTACTTGATTTTACTAAAGTCCCCTATTAATTAAAAGCCCTTTATAAAGGACTCTTTTGCGCAAATAGTTTCATCAAATCATGCTATATACTCTCAGCCATGACCAAAAATTTATGCACAGCAAAAATGTGCGTGGGCTGCCATTGAGTTGTGATGAGATGAGTTGAGATGAGATGAGATAGCTGTGCGGACACATCTATGAACTCATAATATATTTGCATAATTTACTTGGCATTACCCAAACAATTTCACACTTAAGGCCATGTTGTTGGGAGCACGGAGTGCGGCTAATGAGCAACTGGGGAAATTATGTCTGCTGAGTGAGCGGGAAGCCCGCTCGCTAAATGGTTGTGCCAAGTGTTGCTGCTGTTGCTGCTGCTGCTGCCAAAAAATGATAATTACTTAGCCTAAAAGCATGCAGCATATAATTTGCTTTTGTTTTTGTTATTTTTCTGTGTGTTTTTCTAACATGCTGTTGGCCAATTTGAGGCGCGTGAATGCGTAAAAAGCAAACTGAATCAGGCTCCATGCTGAATCTGAATCTGAATGAGCAAAAAAGGACGACAAAAAAAGGAAAGCCGCAACAAGAGCAGCAGCAGCTGTGCTGCTTGTCGTTGACATACATTAGGTACGCCAAGGACAACAACGAAACATCAGCCGCAATGGCAACAACAACAACAATGTCGCCAACAACAATAAAACATAAGCCAAAACGTGTTTGTTTGCCAAATTTATTGCTGGACCCGTTCACATGTCCCCACAGTGGCCAAAGGCACAACAAATGGACGAATGTGGTCGCCTGTATGCCTGTGAGTGTACGTGTGTGTGTAGGTGTGTATGTGTGTGTGTGTGTGTTGCGTGTCGGTGTTGTTGCTAATGACAACGACACCGCGACGCGCATCAACGGGCGACACCAAAAAGTCATTGACTCATTGAGTTTTCCCTCTCTCTGTGTGTGCGATAACAAAACGCCTCGCCCCCTGCCTCCGCCTCCTCGAAATGCGCCACGCCTCCTAGGCAACAAGGAGGATGCAGCCCACTTACCGCACACGGCAACACTCGTTGGCTCAAGCAGCGTTAGCTTGTTTGTTTGCTGGCTCGTTTGGTTGGTTCGCTGGTTGCTCGTCTGCTTGGTTCACTGCCTGCGTGTCTGCACGTAGACAACAACAGCAACAACAGCAACCACAACAACACTAGTAACTACAACAACAACTACAACAATAGTAGCTACAACAACAATGGGCAATGTTGCTGTTGCTGCCTTGACGTTTTGGCTGTGATTATGTAGTTGCCGCTGCACTTACTCCATCATCATTAGACATTGTCAGGTGGCACTGCATTGGCTTTGCCACTTGCCACCGGCTTCACGTTGCACCCATGCAACCATGCAACCAGGCAACTGTGCAACGTGCCAAAAACCCTGAGCGACCCATCATCATCGAGCCAACAATCCGAAACAAAAACAAGCCCGCTCCAAAAAGGCGGCCATGGACAATCGTTCAACACGGTCTATGACCAAATGACCAACAAAAGCGCACTGAGAAAAATTACTTTGTTTTAAGCTGCTATAATATTCTAATTTATTTCGTTTGTTTTGTTTTAAATTAACTTTTATGTTATGTTAAAACAGTCAGTATATCAGAAAAGTATATATTTGGAAAAATATTTAGCTTACTATAAGCCTAACTGGCAGATCCTGTTGGTAAAGTTATCTCAGACATATTTTACCCTTCAACTTAACGGGCGTTGATCAAGCACTTTTGGGTGAGAGTATTTCCTGGGCTGCTGGATAAAAACAACATTCTAAAATGTTGAATAAAATGCAAATATGCAAAATTAAAATTGTTCAACATTAAAAAAAAGAACTAGGTTTTAATTTTAAATAAATTCTTTAAACAAGATTTATCATTTTAGTGAATTTTGTCAACATTTTTACTGAAACACAGTTTAAATTTTTTAAAAATTATTCTAATGTTTACATGCATTAGTCAAAAACTACATTTATTATTCTAACCGAAATCGCTAATCTTCCCATTACATTTTTCAACACTGGAAATAATTGTTCAAGCTAGATTTCCATTTTAAAACATTTATTAAAACAAAATTTAAATCTTAACAAATATATAATTTATCTGCTGTGTTCATTTAAGGTATCTACAATTATCATAATTAAATACTTCCAATTGGCCTACATTCCCTATTTCATGCTGATGTGTTAATATAAGCTATTTACAATTATCATAATTAAATACTTCCAATTGGCCTTTTCTTATTTTATTATTTCATGAAGAAGCTTATCAAGGTCGACATCATCATCACCAACGTTGTGGCTATCGTGAGTCCAGCTGCGCCATTCCTTGATGCCAAGAATGTGACTAATTTGCCCAATCGTTGATCGGCCCACTGTAGATTTGTGCGCACATTGGTCTGAGCTGTCTTCAATGTGAACGTGGAGTCGCCGAAAAGCCAAAGGTTTTTGTCTAAGAAAGCAGAGTATTGATTCTCCTGCTCCGTGGTTGTAAAGTAATCCGCCAAATCACTCAACACTTCGGCTGTCTTTGCCCAGCTGCCCAGACTGTAAATAAATTGAAAATTAGGAATGAGCTAAAGAAACGTATCAACTCAAGATGCCACTTACGCTGTGGCCAACAGCTGAATGTCCTCGGTGATCATTAAGAATACGGCGGAGGTCAAATCCGGATTCTGTTGATACAACTGCGCCACACCCGCAATCTTCTGATCCACCGATGTCGTGCTGCCCAGAATCTCCTTCGTGTAATGATTGCGATAGTCCCTTGTGCAACTGGCAGCTCTCCAAAGCAGATCGCGCTCCCCACTGTTGCTCTCCTTCTGATACAAGGCCAGGACTCGATCGTAGCCTGTTGTGCGGGCAGCTGCGCAGTAGAAGGTTTCCCGATAATCGGGAGTTGGCTGCTCCGTGCCCTCCTCAAAGCTGCGCTTCACAGCGTTGGTGCATTCGTAACTCTGATATTTGCTGAGCCAAGACACTTGCAGGTCACGATTGTAGACGTCCAGCACAGAGTCGTAGAACCTTGAATTCACGGTTAACTTGGAATAGACTGCCTCAGTAATATCCTTGAGATACCTCTCGAAGTGCGACAATTGTTCTGGAGTTAATCTTTTAGCCACACGCTCCATGCCAGTGTAGGCTGCATACCAGGGAATGTACTCGACTTCGTAACTCATATACTCTATAAACTTGAAAACATCAACGTAGTCCACCATCTGAGCATGAGCGAAGCTAAAGAGATCATCAGTAAGTTGTGCTCGGTTCTCAACTGCAATAGAGCTGTGATCGGACTTGGCCAGCGCCAGTTGAATGCTGTTCAAAATCGGAGTATCGTAGAGCACGCGATAGTAATTGGATTGCTTGACGTTCAGTATAATCCAGTCGAGCTGATCATTGGAATTCAGTTGCACCTGAGTGAAATTCTTTCTGAAATAAAGGCGGGGCGTCATGTTCTGAAAGGTGGGTCTCAAGTTCGTGGCAAAGGTAATCGGTATCGTGTAGCGTAAGGTAGTATTGCTGCCATCGTCCGGATTGGACAAGAAGCGTTTTTGACGAAGCACAACGCGATGATTATCCAAGGTGAAGTTCACTGTGACCAGCGGGTAACCTTCCTGCTCTGTGAAGTCGGTAAAGAACCCGTCCACATCGATCTCAGGCTCAGCTGGCCAGTTCTGCTTGAGATGGGCAAACAAATCGCTGGGCTTAGTGGAGTTCCAACGGCTGAAAGGGTGAAATAATAAATAAAGTTAATAAATTGAAAAACTTAATTAAAAAATAAAATATTTAGAATAAAAAAACAATGTTAAATAAAATAAAATGAATAAAATAAACAACATAAATAAATGAAATAAAGGAAATAAAATGAATAAAATAATCAAAAAGATAAAATAAATATAATAAATATACTAAATAAAATAAATATAACAAATTTAATAAATATAATAAATATAAAAAATTAAATAAATATACTAAATAAAATAAATATAATAAATATAATAAATATAATAAATAATATAATAAATATAATAAATATAATAAATATAATAAATATTATAAATATAATAAATATAACAAATTTAATAAATATAATAAAAAAAAAAAATTTATAATAAATATAATAAATAAAATGAATAAACTAAATTAAATAATTAAATATAATTGAAGTGTAATGAATAAATAAAATAAATAAAATACATTACAAAAATGAAATAAAATTAATAATAAATATGATATATGTATATCTACTTACTATTCCTTTAGGTAGCTGTTGATGGATTTCTCGAAGCTCTCGCGTCCCATGATATTTCGCCACATGCGAACGATGCTGGCGCCTTTGGCATAAGCGATGCTGCTGAACTTGTTGGCGATCTGCGAGGGAGTTTGCACATTCGCCTCGAGACTAGTCATGGGTTGTGTGCTGGCCACAGCATCTGTGCGAAGGATCATCTGAAGTTGCCGTACCACAAACTGTTGATCCAGCTGAAAGTCTGGCTTCAGTTCGTGAGCCATGAAGTACTCGTAGTAGCGGGCAAAGGCCTCGTTTAGCCAGAAGTAACTCCACCAGGAGAAGGTGACGCTGTTGCCGAACCACATGTGCGACGTCTCGTGGGCAATTATGCGCAGCGTGAACTCCTCATTCCTGAAGCCATCGGTGTAGCCGGTTTCCTGCACCAGCACTTCATCACTGAATAATCGGAGAGATTACAAATTGAATTTTGCTCATATCAGAATGGTATATAGAGAAAAAATTGGCTTATTTTCTTAAAACTAGATGCCAATCTTGACTTTCTTAAGATTAATATATCTTGTTTCAAATTTATATTTTAAGATCGAAAAATTCCTGATATATTCTTCAATTGAAAAGAATATTATTTCAACAAAGACCAATCTTGAATTGTTCCAAAATTTGGAAAATAATTTGGGATGAATACCAACCTGTAAATGATGAGGCCCCAGTTCTCCATGCCGTTGTGGGGGAACCGAGGCGAGCTCGTGAATTGCAGCACTTCATTGCCCAGTTCTTTATAGGACTGTTCGAATATCGCATTGTAGGCGACCAGCGCAAGCTGTCCAGCTTGGAAGCTGAACCCAGTCTTGTTCAAATACTCGGGCCGTGCGTAGAGAGCAAACTCCCTGGGTTTGCCTTCTACGTGGTACTCGGAGATAACAAAAGCCACCAGATAAGTGGACATGAGGGGCGTCACATCGAAGTGATCCACAAAGCGATTATTGCTGCAAGCGAAATCGAAATCGAAATCGAAATCTTATCTGAGTATTGTAAATTTAATGGTCTAATCTATATGTCCATGCTTACGCTTCGGTTGTCGTGTCAATCAGTTTGGTGTTGCTGATGGCGTTGAACCCACTTGGTCGTCCAATGTGCACCTCAAACTTGGCCTTAAGCGCCGGCTCATCGAAGCAGGGGAAGACCAAACGGGCATTGATGCGCTGCATCTGTGTGAGCAGCACCCACTTGGTCTGGCCCGTAGTCGGCTCCACGTAGCTGGCCGAGAACAAGCCGGCCATATCAGTTCTTACCGTGCCTGTGAACTGAAAGTGCAGCGTGTAGTTCTCGTTGGCCGTCAAGGCCTGCGACAGCGGCACCGTCAGCTGTTGTGTGGTCTGATCGTACTGTAGGGCGGCAGTTGCCACACTCTGTTGCAAGCCGCCATTCTTGTTGAAGAGCGAACAGCTCGATATGTTCAGAGCATCCTTGTGCAGCGTAATCTCGCGCAAGTTGCTCTGGTTCGTCTGCAGCGTTATGGCCACTTCTCCGCTGAAGGTTGTTCCCGGGTTCGTTGTAGTGCCTTCAATATTAATCGTAAGGTTGTAGAACGATGGAAATACGTTGTTGCTGAGGCGATAGCCGGCACTCTCCGATGACGCTATCAGAACTAGCGATATAGCGACGGCCAGCAACCGTATTCCGAATCCCGATCCCGTCATGCTGAAGGCAAGTTCAATACTGAGTGTTCTACGCTGACCCAAAACCTCGAAAACAAACTGCGAATAATAAAAACCCCCCAAAAAGCAGATTGCGTTTGTGTGGGATGATTAGATAACATGGGCATAGATTATCGATATGATGATTAGGCTGCCACACCTCGCACTTTGTTGCTATTCGTATTATCGGTATTGTTTTATTTATTTTTATGAGTATTATACAATAGTCACTTCCCACGAAATAAGGTAAATAATAAAGCTGCACATTAACCCTTTGATAACCGAAAGAAAATCCGATTTAATGCGACCTTACTTAACATCGATTCATTTAATTGACACTCAATCTTTCGAGTACTTTGGAAATGGATGACGAGTGTAAAGATTGAGAGCATAAATGTTTTGCGAATATTATGATACCATGAAATACGATTGACATCTTTATGACATGCTATGATAAGGTACAGTAATCATAAGTTATATTAAAAAATAGCATTTTCATTGATTTTATCATATTATGACTCATAATGGATTGAATTCTTAGAAAATCAGCAACAAAAATATTTCTAGAAAACAGCGGTTATTTGCGAGTTTGAATTTTTTCGCTTAACATAAACTAAATTTCCTTGAAATTGTTGTTCAACTATTATTGCATTGCAATTAAATTATAAGAATTCCATTCCGTGTATATCTGAGTAGTTGTAAGAGTTAAGCCTTGGCACGTGGTCGTAATACGACGTTATAGATTACTAATACTTCTATTCGGAATTGCATTATATTGTGTGCTTCACAAAATTGACCTAATCTATAGTATTTGATAATTATTGTTAACCGTGCAATGACGGTTTATATTGCCAGTACCTCACCAATTATTATTATGCTTCGTTCCTAAATTTGCTTTAAAGTTTTCAACTGGCTTTAAGCTTTAAGCCTTTGAAAATTAGCATTTAAACTGACGATCTGCTTTATATTAACGATTATTTATTATTACTGTGTTTCAACACTATTTTTCGCTTTTACCATTTCCTGAGCGATATTAAGCGGTATAAATTCCACGTCCCTTAAAACCGTAAACAATTCTACTGTAAATCGTTTATGTGCTTTCATTTATGCCGCAATTAGTTGAAGCTCACAAATTAAACACACTCATTTAGATGAATTGTTAATATTATAAATATATTTGCAAGTTCATCAGATTTGAATTCAGTATTTCACAGTTGCTCATTCACCATGAGACTGCTGATTGTGAATCTTCTTTGCTCCCTAGCTATTCTTGCTCTAGGCTCTAATGACTCGGTAGAAAACTTCAATAAACTCCACTTCTCTTTTAACTTCTCGATTATTTGTAGATAGTCATCGTTCGTGGCAAATTCAAAATGATTATCGAAGGAGTTCGTACGAATTGTGATCATGATTTTGTGGAATACTTCGACAAGGTGCCAAACACAGCCGTGCTCTACACATTCCGGGTGACAAAAGTCGCTCCAACTTTCATTCTCTCCATCATCATGCGATCTCTGAAGAACCAACGAGTCATGTACAGGATCAGCCTCGATGGCTGCCCCTTCCTCAGCAATCCCATAATCAACAAGGCGCTGGCGCCCATCTATCGTCGGGTACTCGTGAATACCACCTTCAAGTGTCCCATTCCGCCGAAGGTTTACTTCATGAAGAGCGTCGCTTCGGCCTTTGAGATGCCCTCGTTCCATCCCGATGGAAACTATCACATGAATGCCCGGATCAAAATGTCCCAGAGTCGAGCGCCTTTTGTGATGGAGATCGACTGGAAGTATAGCATAATACATCTAAAATAAAAGTAATGAAATGATGCATAACAAAACTAAGACTCCTCTTCACATACACGATTTATTAAAAACATATTAGTATAAATTAATGTTGCCAGTTAAATGATTGCAAAATAATATGTTGTTTGAGCTTCTAGCAGTTGGCATTTAATTATAATGTTATTATGTACAACTTCAATTACATTTTTACAATATGTTATGTTGAACGTAATAATCGAAATAAAATTTACGAAGTATTCCCAATTAACCAATACAACTCATACTAACCAAAACTACTTAATTTGTTAGTTTTCAAATAAGTTATGCTGCTCAATTAGTACACAGAGAAAAATTCTCAATTCATTAATTTATTCTGAACAATTTTAAAATTAATCCCAGAACGAAAATTCTCTCTATGCATCTTCGTATCTTTATTTATTATTTAATTACTTGAATATTTAAAAAAAATTTTTTTTTTGTTCGTCTTTCTTTTTTAGTATTACTTCACTTTGTAGTTGTATTTAATAATCCACATTTTTTTTATATTTTGTCGAACGTCTTGTTTTAATAATAATTTACTTTATATTATTCTCTAATATAATAATCATAAATTTGTTTTTATTTACTAGTATTTTCTACTTTTATGCTTGTTCTTAGAACGTAATTTTTCTATCTGTGCAATTAGGCCAATCGCTTCCACGTGCAGCATATCAGAATTGAGTAATATTTAACTGCCTTCGCCAAGTTTGTTACAAACAATAGAACTATAAATTCAAAATCATAGTTGCGCAGTCATTATGAGCTGGTTAATCGTTTCTCTGCTTTGCTTGCTACCAATTTGCACAATTGGCTTCAACGAAACGGTAAAAGACTTTCAAATTTTTCACTTCTCGCTTAACATTTTGTGCATCTTGTAGATCGTAACTGTGCGTGGCAAAGTGAAAACAGTAATCGAGTCAGTGGAGACCAATTGTGATCACGACTATGTCGAGTTCTTCGATAAAGTTAACAGCAAGGATCTGCTTTTCACCTTCCGGGTGGCCAAAGAAGCGCCTTCCTTCTCCCTTCACATCATCACGCGCTCTGTGAAGACCAAGAGAGTCATGTTCAAGATCGCACTGGAAGGCTGCCCGTTTCTGAACAATCCCATAATGAACAAAGTGCTGGGACCCGCTTATCGTAAAGTACTCGTTAACACCACCTTCAAATGTCCCATTCCCCCAAAGGTTTATTTCATGAGAAATGCGGCTGCGACTTTTACGATGCCCGCCTTTCATCCCGCCGGACAATATCATATGAATGCTCGCATCAAAATGGCAGAGAGCAAAGCTCTCGACTGGAAATATAGTATAGTACATTTGATATAAGCATTGTCTAATGAGCTGTAGCCAAAATTAATTTGTTTCTCATAAAATGGTTTGTTCAAAACGCAATGTGTTGGTGACTTTTAATTGTGTATCGACAACTAGAAGTTCAGAATGTGGGCGCTTAATGTCTGCCTTTTGGGCACTTTGCTGGCCATTGCAATGGAGCTGGTAGGATCCATGAATAAGCTCATTAATTGTTATATTTAATCATCTTTGCTGCAGGTAATTGTGCGTGGCAAAGTCAAAGTTATTTTGGAGTCGGTGGAAACGGAAAGTGATCACGATTTTGTGGAATATTTTCGACCTGTTCCCAATCAGACGCTTCACACTTTTCGAGTTGCCAAACTTGCTCCTTCGTTCTCCTTGAGTATCGTGATGAGAGCGATAAAATCACAGAGAGTTATGTACAAGATTAGCAATCTGGAAGGTTGTCAGTTCGTGAATAATCCCATGATGAACAAAGTTTTGGCGCCCACTTATCGCACGATGGTCGTGAACAACACCTTCTTCAAGTGTCCCATTCAACCGAAGGTTTACTTCCTGAAGGATGTGTCCAAGGCCTTCATAGTGCCCGCAATTCATCCGATTGGACACTATCAGCTGACTGTGAGGGTCAAAATGTCGCAGAGTCCTGCGCCCTTTGTCATGCAGGTCCTCTGGAAATACAGAGTCTTAAAGTGAGCATCGATTTCGGTGAAAATAAAAACATTTTATTTTTGAAGACAAAAAAAAAGTATCAATACACAGAAAATAAATTATGAAATTAAGACAAAATTCGAGAAGAATTATAGTTTGTTTAATTTATATCAGGTTGGGAAACATTCTGAACTCAAATAAATATTCCTCATTCAAGAATGCAAAAATGTTAGAAGCTAATTCTAGAATCAGCAACCAAATTCTTTAACTAAGATTGTTTAATTTGTATACAAATTAACCACCATGACAATCATATTTTTATAAACTATCAAAGCTAATGAAGCGTTTATTAAACTAAAAATAGTTTAATTGATCAAAATTTTAGCTCGTGCAGACAAACCGAGAATTTACAGCTAACAGTTGAAAATGATTGCGCTTCTAATTTGTTTGCTGTTTTCGCTGCTCAGCCTAAGCACAGAATCAAGGGACACTGTAAGATCTTGAGTGTATATTCATTTATTAGTATAATAAATATAACTATAATTTATTTCTAAATAGTTATCTGTGCGCGGCAAAGTCAAAACGATTATTGAGGATCTGGAGACAAATTGTGATCATGATTTCGTGGAATACTTTCGTCAAGTGAACAACACTGAATTGTATACTTTCCGTGTGGTCAAGGAGGCTGCATCCTTCACGATTGGCGTCACCATCAAGGCTTTGACATCGCAGCGCATAATGTATCAGATAAAGAAAATCGAAGGCTGTCAGTTCCTCAACAATCCATTCATGAGCAAGGCTTTCGGTCGTACCTACCACATGATTGTGGCCAACAAGACTTTCTTCAAGTGTCCGATTGCCCCAAAGGTGTATTTTTTGCACAACATGCGCCAGGCCAAAGCTTTGCAGTACTTTCATCCCCCTGGACGCTATCACCTGATCATGCGGGTTAAAATGTCGTCCAGCCCGGCGCCCTTTGTGATGGAGGTTATCTGGAAATACAAAGTCATTAATGCATAATAATGTATATCCAAAATAATCTCATTACAATCGTCTGGCAATATAAAGTCATTAATGCATAATAAAGTATAACAAAAATAAGTAAATTAGAGTCGCAAATAAATTCAAAATTATAACTCGCAGTTAATCATGCATTGCCGAAATAAATATCATTGAATTTGAACTCTTATTGAGTATTTGCAGTTCACAGTTCATGATGATATCACTCATAGTTTGCTTGTTGTATTTAATGCTGATCCCCAGCTCGGAATCAAATGACGCAGTAAGCTTATAAGAGACCAATGTTGTAAAATTAATTTTTAACTTATTGTGTAATAGTTCTATGTGCTCGGCAGATTCAAAACGACCATAGAGTCTTTGGAGACCAATTGTGATCATAATTTGGTGGAATACTTTCGTCAAGAGCCCAACACAGGATTCCATGCCTTTCGAGTAGTCAAAGCGGTGAATAGCTTCACGATCAGTATCATGATTCGAGCACTTACTTCACAGAGAATAATGTATCAGTTAAGCAATTTGAATGGCTGTCAATTTCTCAACAATCCATTTATTAGCCAAGCGATGAGTCATACTTTTCGTATGATTATGGCCAACAACTCCGTCTTCAGGTGTCCAATTCCCCCTAAGGTGTATTTTCTGCAGAACCTGCGAAAGGCGAAGGTTCTACGGAACTTTCATCCTCCTGGACGCTATCAACTGAGCATGAGAGCTAAAACGTCGTCCAACTCATCACCCTTTGCCTTGGAGGTTCTGTGGAAATATAATGTCATTAAATTATAATTGAGTATACAAAATATTATTTTATAATCGAATTGGCAGATATTGTAAAATGCATGACTGCTATCCAATGATGCATTGCCGAAATAAATAGCATTCAATTCGAACTAAGATTCGCAGTTCACAGTTCACAATGATCTCGATTAGAGTTTGCATTTTATTTTCGCTGCTCATCCCCAGCTTGGCATCAAATGACACAGTGAGTTTTTTAAATCTATGTTATATTAATTGAGTTATAATTTATTGGTTAATAGTTTGCTCATGGCAATGTCCAAACCATGATTGAGTCTCTGGAGACCAACTGTGATAATGATTTTGTGGAATACTTTCGCCAAGAACCCGACTCTGGATTCTATGTCTTCCGAGTAGTGAAAGTGGTGCCTAGTTTCACGCTAAGTATCATCATTCGAGCACTTACTTCACAGAGAATATTGTTTCATTTGAACAATTTTAATGGCTGCCAATTTGTCAAGAATCCGTTTATAAGCAAAACAACGAGTCACGCCTGGCAATCGATTATTGCCAATAAGACAGCCTTCAAGTGTCCCCTCCCTCCGCGAGTGTATTTCCTCCACGACTTATCCAAGGCGATGGTAATCCCGTTCTTTCATCCCGCCGGACGCTATCAAGCGAATGTGCAAATTAAAATTCCCTCGAGCAGAGCCCAATTGGCGCTGGAGATTGTCTGGAAATACAAAGTAATTAGTAAAGTACAACAAAAATAAGTTATTGCAGTTGCATCATCAAAATTATAATCTGTAGCTAATGATGCAATGCCAAAATATGTGTCGATGAATATCAACATTTAAAACCTATTTAGGACACGCAGTTTTTATTTCATATTGATTTGGATTTTCGATTGCTTAATATATTCTTAAGAAAATATTTATTTATTTATTTAATATTGTAATTGATTGGTAAATAGTAACAAGTTCACCGTAAAAGTCAAAACGACTATAGAGTCTGTGGAGATCAACTGTGATCATGATTTTGTGGAATACTTTCTGAAAAAGCTTCTAAAGACCTTTCATCCCCCTGGCTATTACCAATTGAGCGTAAAAATGCACATGTCTTCCAGTCCAGCGCCCATTATAATGAAGGCTGTGTGGAAACATAATGTGATCAATATATTATAAAAAGTACAATGAAAAAAAGGTAATTTCAGAGTCTAATTAATGATCCAAAACTAAAATAAATATCGTTCAATTATCAACAATCTCAACACGTGCGATCTACTTCAACAGTTAAATAAATATAGTTAAGTTCTCAATAATTTTCACTCGTGGAAACTTCAACGTTCACACAGTTCGCAGTTCAAAATGGGATCGCTTTTCCTTTGCCTAATTTATTTTCCTGTCATCCTCAGTTTGGATATAAATAAAACAGTAAGATTGTAATTAACGATAAAATGTATATTTATTTATTCATACTCTCTTGACAGATCGATTTGCGTAGCAAACTGAGGTTGTCGATTGAGTCTGTGCAGACAAATTGTGATCACAATTTTGTGGAATACTTTCACAAAGTGCCCGGCACAGAGATGCTTTACACATTTCGAGTCGTCAAGTTGGCCCCGACCTTCACAATCACCGTCACCATTCGAGCCTTGAAATCGCAGCGCATAATGTATCAGATCAGCAAATTAGATGGTTGTCAGTTTCTCAATAATCCACTATTGAGCAAACCCTTGGCTCGCACCTACCGTGCAATTGTGGCCAACAACACAATATTCAGGTGTCCCATTCCCCCCAAGGTTTATTTTCTCCGGAACATGCTGAAAGCCAAGTTACTAATTCGCCTGCATCCCCCCGGACGCTTTCAAGTTAGTGTAAATATTCAAACGTCTCTCAGCTCAGCGCCCTTCGTCATGGAAGTGATTTGGAAGTACAGCGTGGCATATTTAAAATAATAATAATTAAATACCAACATATAACATACAGCGAACTATTAATTGCTGAAGTCAAGAACAAACTGAACCCAGAAGTTAAATTATTAAATCGAAAACAAAATTCTAGAATAATTCTAGATTGGAGGGTTTTAACATAATTTTACTTTCCGTTTTTAAGAGCATGAATAACATTCTCAATATAAGAATAAATTTTAAATGCAAATATGTCGAAATTGAATCCAGAAAGCCAATTAATAAAGGATCAAATTATTAACTATTTTGTCTTAATTTGTATTCAAATTAATCAACGTGACAATCATATTTTTATATACTCTAAAAGCTAATGCAGTGTTTACTAAACTATAAATAGTTTAATTGTGGTTGTTTTTAATTGTAATTTGTTTGCTGGAAATTAAGTGGCACTATAATATTTTAAGTATATAATAATGTATTGGTTCAATAGTTTCATGTGCCCGACAAACTCTTAACGATTGACGATTTGGAGACAAATTTTGATCATGATTATGGCCTAGAAGATGTTCTTAAATTGTCCAATTGCAAAGGAAAAGTACTTTCTGCAGAAACTTCGAAAGACGAAGGTTTTTCAAAGTTTTTATCCCCTTGGACGCTACCAAGTGAGCTTAAAAATTCGCATGTCTTTCAGCCCAACGCCAGTAAATAAAGTTAATTACAGAGTCAACGATGCAAATCCAAAATAAATATTGTTTAATTATTAGCAATTCCAATTGACATAAAAATAGTTCAACTACAAATAATTTTAACTAGTAATACACAGTTCACAATGTGCTTGCTTTTCGTTTGGTTGCTGTATTTTCCTTTCGTCCTAAGTTCTGAATTAAATGAGACAGTAAGATCGTATTTAATTATCACTCAATAAACATTTTAATATTCACTTATGCATACTATCTGGACAGATATACGTCTATGGCAAAACGAGGATGTCTGTTTACTCTGTGCAGACCAATTGCGATAATGATTTTGTGGAATACTTTCACAAAGTACCCGGCTCAGAGATGCTCTTTACTTTTCGGGTCGTCAAGTTGGCCCCGACCTTCACAATAAGCGTCACCATTCGAGCCTTGAAATCGCAGCGCATAATGTATCATATCAGCAAACTAGATGGTTGCCAGTTTCTCAATAATCCACTATTGAGCAAACCCTTGGCTCACACCTACCAGGCTATTGTGGCCAACAACACAATATTCAGGTGTCCCATTGCACCGAAGATTTATTTTCTGCAAAACATGCGAAGAGCCAAGTATCTGCCTCGCCCGCATCCCCCCGGACGCTATCAAGTCAATGTGCGTATTCAAATGTCGCTCAGCTCAGCGCCCTTCGTCATGGAGGTGATTTGGAAGTACAGCGTGTCGTATTTAAAATAATAATAATTAAATACCTACATATACAATGAATAATTAATTGCTGAAATCAACAACAAACTGAACCCAGAAGTTGAATTATAAAATTATTAAATAGAATAATTAAAGATTGGACATTTTTAGAATAATATTGTTTTAAATTTTTAAGGGGATGAAAAACATTCTCAATATAAAAATATATTTTAAATGGAAAAATGTCGAAATTGAATCGAGAAAGCCAATTCTCGAAAAAAGAATCAAAGTATCAATTAATAATTTAATAATTTCTGAATTTGTATTCAAATTAATCTGCGTGACAATAATATTTGTAATACTCTTAAAGCTAATGAAGTGTTTACTAAACTAAAAATAGTTTAATTACTGTTGTTGTTAATTGTAATTAGCTTGCGGTATTCACTGATAATGCAATCAAGGGACAGTGTACGATATTAAATATATAATAATTTATTGGATTAATAGTTCACAATATATTAGTTCCATGTGCCCAGCAAAGTCATAACGATTACTGAGGATCTGGTGACAAAATCTGATCATTATTATGTGGAATACTTTCATCAAGTAAACGACACAGAGCTCTATACTTCCTATGTGCGTAAGGAGACCACATCACATAATGTACCAGCTGATGAAACTAGAAGGCTGGCAGTACGTCAACAAACCCATTTATCAGCAGAGTCCAGGGCCAGTAAAAAACTTAATTACAGAGTCAATGATCCAAATCCAAATTAAATATTGTTCAATTATTAGCAATTCCAACTCGTGAAATCGACTTCAACGATTACAAAAATATTGTTAAATTCTCCATAGTTTTAACTCGTGATGCACAGTTCACAGTTCACAATGTGCTTTATTTTCGTTTGCTTGCTGTTTTTTCCTTTCATCTTAAGTTCGGAATTAAATGAGACCGTAAGATCGTATTTAATTATTACCTAACAAACAATTTAATATGCACTTATTCATACTATCTGGACAGATATACGTCTATGGCAAAACGAGGATGTCCATTGACTCTGTTGAAACCAATTGCGATTATGACTTTGTGGAATACTTTCACAAAGTGCCCGGCACAGAGATGCTTTACACCTTTCGAGTCGTCAAGTTGGCGCCAACCTTCACAATCAGCGTCACCATTCGAGCCTTGAAATCGCAGCGCATAATGTATCATATCAGCAAACTAGATGGTTGTCAGTTTCTCAACAATCCAATTTTGGGCAAAGCCTTGGCTTATACTTACCGTGAAATTGTGGCCAACAATACCGTCTTTAGATGTCCCATTGAACCGAAGATTTATTTTCTGCAAAACATGCAAAAAGCCAAGATTCTATCTCGCCTGCATCCCCACGGACGCTTTCAGGTCAATGTGCGTATTCAGATGTCGCTCAGCTCAGCGCCCTTTGTCATGGAGGTGATTTGGAAGTACAGCGTGTCGTATTTAAAATAATATTAACATGTGAATAATAAATAGCTATACACGGAAATTAAAATCTTGAATCAATTCCAATATTTTAGTACAAGTCTAGATTGGTCAAAGATTGGAAAATAAGATTGATTTTAGTTCATATTCAACTTAAGAATATATTCCGTATTTACAAATAGCAAAGTTTAACTTAGAAAGCAAAATCTCGAAGAAAGTGGCATTGTTTTGATTTATTATCTCTCCAAAAAAATGTCGATCTCCAAAGAAACAAACAGCAACAACACCTTGTTTTGGTTTAATTTCGGTTTTAAAATTTTAATGTTAAGAAAACAACATTTTGAATATTGAGATTTTTTCGAAAAAAGTTCCTAAAACAACATTTCAATCTTCAAACTGAATTTGTTTGTTCAAAAAATATATGTACATATATTTTAAATTTACCTAGCAAAGGCGTATATGAAATGTATTAATTCTGGTAACTAAATTCTGTAAAACCGATCTATCGATTGTAGTCGTATATAAATATCAAATTGTACCACCGTCAATAACCATTTTCGAAACAATTGAATTAAAGTTAAAGAAAAATCTTTTTACAAATTCGAAGTGAATAATCCTTATCTAAATTGTGATATACATTTTTTTTAAGAATTTTCTTTTTGAACGACACTTTTCTTGCTGTGTAATAGTTTTGAAGTGTTTGCCTGTGTGTTTGCTCAGTGTCCAGTTGGCTTGCTTTTAATGGCCGTGGCACATCCGCCTTTGGGCCAGAGGACGTCAAATGATGCTGGCAACCCAATTCTATAAATCTACATAACAATTATGATGCTGGTTAGTATTAAAAACAATAAAAGCGCCAGAGACAACAACAATGGGTGTGAGTGTAGCTCGGGCGATGGATATATACACAGACTATATAGACTATGACTATGTCCGTCATATTTCTAACAATGCAGCTGGCAACTGGACAAAAAGTCCGACTTATCGTTGCTGATGATGATGTTGTTGTTGGCGTTGATGTTGCTGTTGCTGTTGCTGTTGCTGTTGTTTGGCGTGGCATTTATGCGCCTGTTTGCTCAACGGTTTGTATGTAGGTCAACATTTGCACGCTGTGTGACTGACGTCAACATGGATGGGCCTCAGCACAGTCCGTTTCCGTTTCCCGTGTTGCTGTTGCTGCTGTTGTTGTTGCACCTCTGCTGCTGTTGTTGCTGTTGTCGGCTTGTCGTTCTGATTATTGCCGCTGTTATGACAAATGCCCAAACTGCTGCTGCTGCTGCTGCCTGGCTGCTATGTTTAAGCAAACATCAGCTGACCATGCCTGGCTATATACACAATCTTATATACCATCATGCATATGCATGTGCAGTGAGATGTGCAGAGAGAGAATTCAACGCTATTGATTTTCATTTTTGCGCGTTTTACACGCGCTTTGTTGCATTTTATTTGCGCTGTCATTGACAGCAGTTGCCGATGCCGTTGCCATACATTTTTTCTGGGCGTTGTCCGTTCGCATTTAATTGGTATACATGTTTTTTCGCGCGTCAACGCAATGACCGTGCCTACGAGTGTGTGTGCCACAAACCCTTGCCTTGCCACTGCCACATGCCACATGCCACATGGCGCACTTGATGCGGCTGTGCACTTGAAAAATGCAATCGTCAACGCACAGTTCACATTTCACATTTATACATATTTTTTTTGCGCTCCTTTGACAAACATTTTGCAAGCATAATTGCAGCCTTGAGATCTGCTTCTTTTTTTCTCCACATTTATATTCATTTTTTTTGTTGCTGTTGCTGTTGATTGTTTATTGATTTTTTTTAATGACTTTTTGCCAGGTTGTTACTTCATTAAGAGCGAATGTTGCATATTTTTTTTGCGCGCCACTTGAGCTGCAACCGCAGTTGGAGTTGGAGTTGAAGCTGTCGTCGTAAAGAGATTTCAATAAACTGATAGGCAGGAGCTTCTTTTGTGTGAATGTGAATGTGGGCATAAAAGAAATCACATACATCATTACAATATTTATTTGTGCACACTCTTAACCTCCCCCAAACAGCGACAAAGACAAAGGCACAAGACAAAAGCAGCAGCAGCAGCAGCGACGAGTTGTGAGAGTTGTAAGTCTTCTGTTCTGGGCAGGAAGCGCATTTGCATGTAACACGTGAGCTCACAAAGGACAAGCGACATTGTTTTTGAGGAAGCAAGGAGTTGCCTCCTGGGTCGCCTGCTGCCTGCCAGCCTGCCTGCCTGGCACACAAATTAAAGTGAGAGTGTAAGTGCATGTTGGGGTTGAGTTCGCTGTTTGAGACAACACACATTCAACACACACACAACAAACAACCCCAACCTGAGCCCTGAGCCCTGAGCCCTTGGCTGTCCTGGCACACATGACAGCATACAAATAGCCTGCTCTAAAGCACACGGGGCGATATCACGGGGATAGCTGGGATGGGACTCCGTGTTGATGCCACTGCAGTGGCATGCCTCGGTGCACAAAATACAAAAACAAATTATGCGAAATGCATTTCGAGTTGTTGCGCATTAAATGATTAAAAACATTGCCCCCAAAATGCAGCAGCAGCAGCATCAGCAAACGTTACTCAATAGTTCAATCCATAAATGTCAGTTTCAGCTCGGGCTCTGATTAAACTGTCATAAAGCCAAGTTACAGCTTCCCTTGGCACCTAAATAATCACAGTGTAGTCTTCCCTTTTTTATGGCCAATGGGTATAAAAAACAGATTGCAGTGCAATCGTTTTATATTTATCAAATGGCAATGGAAATGGCAATGGCAAACAATTTGCCAAGTAGTTGTTGAGCATATAAACTTAAGAGCTGCCGAGAGAAATGCCCCAAAAGTTGTTGAAACAAAGTTTCCTATTTCTGGCTTTGTTCGATTTGAGTTTCGGCGCTCAACGGCGGCTAAAAGCGGAAATTGTGACGAAAATGCCAACATAAATACAACTACAAATACTTACTTACTTAGTTTATATACTCGTATCGTATGTATGTGGATATATGTACTCAGTATAGACAAATAACCGTTACTTAGTTTCCGCTCTAGTCGAGAGCAATCCTTTTGGACCGGCTAAAAAAAAATTGAGTAAGCAAAAGAAAAAGTTGTTCCGGCCAAGTTTATTTGATGTCAAGTTGTTGAAAACTTTGCCATGCTTTATATGATCCTATAAATTGTATTTGAAATGTCAAAACTTATCGATAAGCAGCTCAATAATACTCTTCAGCTAATCGAATCGATAAGAACTGCGCCAATTTTGTATTTAAATATTCAATTCGAATACATCTTTCATTGACTTTGTTTACCCCATTTTAGCAAATGCTTCTATCTTTCGACAGTCAATCATAAAACCATTCAATGCCATTCAGTGGATATTTTAAATCTTCGCACAGTGTTTTTTACTTTATATTTAATAATCACTATTCCTACACTGATAAAAAGATGTTCTTAAATAGAATTTCGGCCACAGAACTAAAATATCCAAAAAGGGCGTCGAAAACAAATAAATCTTGAAGGAAGATATCAAGAACATTTCAAATTAAATTATAAATCCTAATTTTTGTTTTTTTTAGCCATCAGCTGCTTTGTTTAAGAACATCATTGCCTAAGTATTTGTTACAATATTATTTTATCAGACATATGAACAATTTTCATACATATATGTATGTATGTATACACGTGAAAATATATCGAACTTTGTGATTTATGTTCCCATATTTAGAACTTATATTTATGCGGATTAATATTCTTAGATTAAGTAGTTTTGATTAAAAATTGTCTTATTTTGGAGACGATTGTTGTCGATATTAGAAGCTGATTATCTTTTCAATTTAGTAATTCAAGCTAAAGCTTAAAATTTATTATTTTATTTTTTCAAACTTAATCAGTGCATGTTTCATTAAACTTATTATTTCTTATTTCAAATGCTTTATTCTTTGAACAATCAATCAAATCTGCTTTTGAAATTAATGCTATTGAAAATCATCCCTCAGATTATTTTTTTAATTTTTTTGTATTTATTAATTCATTGATTACTTTAAATTGTCACGTAAAATTTAACTTTCTTTAAATAAATATTAATATTCCCATTCTGCACTCCCATCAATCAATCAAACATGCTCTTAAAAAATGTATGTCATAAAGATGATATTTGAAATCATCCCTCAGGTTGTTTTTTTACTTATCGTGTATTTATTAATTCATTGATTACTATACACCAACCTTAACCCAAATTTGTTGTTTTATTACTATTCTTAGCATTACAATCTGAAGCTTATACATTTTAATACTGCTATTTTGCTAACAGAGCATTTAACTTTCCAATGAGCTGCACTTTAATTCGATAAATGGAAAATAGATTGAGCAAATATGAAAATGGTGAATATTAATATTCGCATTCTGCACTCTCATCAATCAATCAAACTTGGTCTTGAAAAATGTATGTCAAACAGACGATATTAAAAATCATTGCTGAGATTTTAAATGTTATTACGAGAAATCAGCTGCTGTCCATCTTCTTGGTGGGTTGTCAAACATTTTGATCAGCACAAAAGCAGCTTAACACGCACTTTCCATTCACACTCAGTTCTCCAAAAATACACGAATATGCGAGTCGAGTGTAATAAACAACATGAATGAATGGAGTGCTGCTTTTTCGTCCTATCACGTTGCTGTCAGGCTCTGCGAATATAATAATCACGCATTAAGTACCATTTTCAATTACAGTGCTGCAACCAGAGGCTCTTTCCCAACCTTCCTCCTGCCACTCAAAACGTCGCCCATCGCCAGACACACATAAAAAAAACTAATCAACTTATTTATGAACATTTTGCGGCGAACAATAGAAACGTGCAGAATTGCGTATTCCGACAGAGCCCCGAGTAAATAAGTCTAAAACCAAAAAAATGTGGTTTTTTGCAGAAAACTTCAAGACACGACCAGATAAAAAGATATAGAGAATGAAAAATGCTTGGCAGATGTGAGAATTGAAAGTGGCAAAATGTCGTAACGCAGTTTATAATTTTTCTGTTAACTGAAATTTCATTTTTTTCTCGATTTCCTTTTTTTTTTTTTTGTTTGCCACACGAGGGAGACGCCAAAGTGAACTGTCATATTTAATGCCCACACCAGCGGCCATAAAGTACCACGAAATGGCTCGAAATTGGAGCCAAAGCGAACCCTCGATCTCGCTCTCGCATATGTGACAAAGTTTTAGTTGCCCCCTTGCCATTGTTTCGACCACAAATTTACGCCACTTACATTACGTATCGAGTGGACGTTGCCGGACCATGAGTGCGGCATGTGGCATGTGGCGTCCATAAATGCTCGAATGCTGTTCAGTTTATCAGCTGCGCTGCGTCCTGCGCGTGTGGGGCATATCAAAATGGCATTGGGCATTGGGCATTGAGCATTGAGCCAGCGACGACGTTTTTATGGCTCGAGCAGAAAGCCTTTTATGCTTGGCTCGAGGCAAATTTGATGATTTTATTAGGCCGACATATCGATAGAAAGTCCTTTTAACTCCTCAATATGGATGTGTGGCATGAGGTGCAAACATCAGTAAAGTAAGAGGAGGGAGACGGGAGGTAAATGGGTCTTTGGGGCGTTCATTTGCTACGTTAATTAGTCATAATTACCCGCACAGCTTTTGGGCTTTGTCAGCAGCCTTTTGTGCGCCGTCACGCCTCTGATTTATGGCCAGCAACGAGCTTAAAGCCTCCCTCCCAGCAGCAGCTTTAACTTAAACAAAATGGCGGTCGCCACTCACTCACACACACTCACGTACACATACACACTGACAGCTCTCATGCGTGTGCTAAATGATTCGGAATTGATTAGAAGTAGCCCGCAAGAAACACAGAGAGAGAGAGAGTGAGCTACTGTGGGCTGCAAACAAATAAAAATAAATAAAATATCAAAGCAAGTTCACATGAAATTTTTATGCCAAGACGACGGCAAACTTTATTGAAACTTCTTGGCAGCGCCGCATGGAGAAAGGCTTCGGCTGCCGTTGATTATGGTCCCTCAGTTAGTGTTTGCTGGAACCGCCTGCTGGTTCAAGATAATAAGCTTCAGCAACCACACCATCAACTACAACAACAACAATACCAGATAAACAACAGCCGACGCGTCGAGTGTTGGCGTTGAAATGCTGGCATCTTGGCGGTTTTCACGTCTACTCTTCATTCGCATCCTCATCCTTAACCGCGTCCGCAGCGTCTGCTTCTCATCCTCAGCGTAGCTGCCAAATAAACTTCCAAACTGTTGGCGCATCGTCGCCTCATTTCAATTTGTGCTCAGCTCCTGACAGCCAGTTACAGATACAGATACAGATACAGATACGGATAGGCAAGATACATACAGTATACGCATGGAATAGTTAGCAAAAGCGACATTTTGGCAAATACTCGAATGTTGCAAATAGATTTGCGGTTTTATTATAAATTAGTATTAGCGGCAGTTGCGATAGACATTGAAGAGATACGGATAATGCGAGGGTGGCTTAGAAGGTTTACAATAAAATTGAAAAGCTATGGCAATTTAAAGTTAGATGGGCAATAAGTTTAAGGTTTAAAATTAATTTCAATAGTAACATGAATTAAAGATTACATTGACTCTTAATATTATTTAAACTAAAAATGATATAAGATACAACAAAAATGAATGAATGAATTCGTTTATACATTTTAGTGTACATTGGACAATCTATATATAAATAAAATGTACAAGTGTTACTACAATAACCAGAAAATATTTAGTTTTATTTTACAAGCTAAGCTTAATGCAATTTTAATGAAATAAACCCCTTAAAAAGCAATCAAAATTGTATTTTAAAATATTTGAAGAAATGTTATTATTAACTTCAGCAGTGAAAAACAAAATATTAACTACAAAATATTAAATCGTATTTTAAAAACTAGACTAAATGCAATAAATGGTTTAATAAAATTTCAAAATGTTATAATTATAATTACAAGAATAAACCAAAAAAAAAAACCTTCAAAACGTATACTTAATTTTCAGAACAAAATTTATAAAATATTAAATCTATATTTAAAGGGAACTAAATGCAATTGTAATTATTGAATACATTTCATAAATTTTAGATTTTAATATTGAAAAGCAAATTTTTAAGCTTAATCTTTTCTATTTAATAAAAACCATTTTATTTTAGAAACGTATACTTAGTTCAGCGGTAAACAAATAAATTGTAATGTAACTAAAAAGTGTCGAGCTTCTCTCGCAATTAGAACTCATTTTGATGCCCTCAATCTTTTTGTTTACCACACACATCACTTGTCGCGCTATTGTTGAACCCTCACCCTCACCCTCAGCCTCATCCTCACCCTCGCAGCTCTATTAATTTTATTGCTACCATTTTCTGGGGGATTGCTTGGCCATTTTGTTAACATGATGTTTTCATTGATATTGTTGTGGCTGTTGTTGATCTTGGTGGTGTTGTTGCTGCTGTTGTCGCTGATGCGTTTGTTTGCTGTTATTGCTGATGAAAATATATTCAATTTATTATATGCTGTATAGAGACACTTGTTTTGTGTTGACATAATGATACGCATGAAACTGCTAAACTGCGAAACATTCCCCCGAATGTTGTTCGCGTGTGGCGTGTTAAAAGACGGCGCCCAAGGAGCAGAGCAGCAGTCGCATATGTGAGTGTGCGAATATGATGTCTGTGTGTGTAATGAATCTATTATTAAATTGTGTTGCTTATGACAACAACAGCGACCGCAACAACAACGATAACACTGACTGAGTAAACAAACAACAACGCCATCATCGCATCGCATCGCAACGTCAACTTCAACGACGCTGCCGCCGTCAAGTATCAATCAAAAGCAGACTTTGCTGCTCGCTGCTTTGCACTCTGCTTCACTCAGAAATTTATGAAGGTTCTTAATGCCACAGGCCATGAATGTTGTCGCCCGGGTCACAAAATATCAACAACGAACTCTTAACGTAAATATTTTTCCTCTTCTTTTTTTTTGGTTTGTAGTGCGCTCGCTTTTATTGATGTTGGTTTTTGTGGAAAACTCTCATTCTTTTTGCGCTTAATTTCGCCAATTCCCATATGACCAAACATTTCATGGTATTAGCGCATTTAGCTGACAAAACGGAAACGCGGCGAAATTCAGTGGAAAGCGGATTACAAACTGTCATTTCAGTTTTGTACTTTGCGTCGAGCTGAACTTTAAGTCCAACCCCGGCCAGATAATCACAGTCGCCTTTTGCTGAGAGTTCTCATTAGCAAAACGTTCAAAACTCTTTGGCCAACTTTTGACTTCATTATGTCGCGTTTCCTTGGTCCACCACCCGCGTCGCATTGTCGCCGCAAAAATTGTGCAACGTTTCCGTTACTGCTTTTGGCGCACATCCGTTTCCCTCTGCCTCCCTCTCTCTGCCTCTCTCTGCTTGTGGTTATTCGCCATTTCATTTTAGTCTGCACATTTTATTATGACTGCCGCTTGCAAGGCAGCTCATACATTTTTTATTATTATGTCTGCTTATCAGCATGTGGCAAATATACTCCAGGACCACCGCCTGTGCCAGCATCCCTCCATTCCTGCTCCTCTCTGCGACTCACACCGACTTTGGCTCTGACTTTGATTCTCTGGCCTGGCTAGCTGGGAAGCGGAGCCAAGCCAAGCCAAGCGTTGAAATGCGCGTTTAGAGCCGCTCGTTTGGGCGCGTCGCTTCACAGTTCGCTGATTGTTTGAATGATGACGACGTCAGCAGCGTGCAAAGCCCATAAAGCTGCGCTTTGATGCTAACTGGCATTGAATTGTCACGCCCAGTTAAACAGCTGCTAAATTACAACTTCAATATGTGCATTTCACACATATATCATATTTTACTTAAACAATATATAATTCTTCGCTTTTCTTTGACAAGTAAATAATATTAAAAGTTTTAGTTGCATCTTCGTAACATTAAAGCCAATTGTATTTGTACAATCGCCCCAACTGCCCATCGCTTGATTTAGGAGATATTGCCATCACAAATAAATCATATTTAAAATTGATGAATTGCTTCTGCGTTGCATTTAAAATTTAAACTGTATTTGTGCGATCGCTCTCATTTAAACCTAAATGTCAATCGCTTAATTTAAAATTTGTTACTGTCTAATGTTAAGTTTTATTAATATTCCACTCTATACAAATAAGCGTTAATGTCGATATACATAATTTATATATACCAGCTATAATGTGTAAATTTGTCAAGAATCCCTTCAGTATTTATCTTTGCTTTGCTTCAAAATAATAAATAATATTTCAAATTAAGTTCCATGAAGGATTTAATTAATATTTTAATGTGACTGTCTTTAACAAACTGGTAAACTCTGTAAACTTGAGTGTCGAAGTCGTTAGTGATTTATTGGACTGCTTTAATGTGTAAAAGAATATCTTAAACATTTCTCTTCATTTGTTTTTACACAAACAAATACAACGATCAGCAATCATCTAAATGTCAGTTATGTATATTTTTAAAATCACTCTCATTTAATGCCTCTTGCTTCAATCTTGGGGATTCTGATATCTTTTACAGAATGGTATATACATAAATATTAATGGTAATTAATATACCACTCTGTAAACTTTAATGTGGATGTCAATTCATTAGCATGGTGGAATGTATGCAAATATCATTAAATGTGTGCACATGAAATTTTGCTTCGCTCAAATAAATAATATGTAAAATTATTGGGTATTAAATGTTGCATCAAAATGCCATATTTGTGCGCTCGCTCACCATTGAATTCTAACTACCACTTAGAGATGTTACCGTCACTTACAGGGTGCTCCATTAATGTTAACGTAAACCTATCGATATGCTTGTCTTAATATCGATAATTTGTCTGCTTAAATGCGAAATTTATCGCGAATCTCTTTAAAATTGCAGTGGTCATAATTTTCACTGCAGCACAAATTGTTCGATGCTTTTTCGCAACTTGTGCGGCTTTTAATATCCGGTCTGCCTAAAAGTGTGCAACAAACAATTGCAGCGTGAAAGCCAACGGCCAGCGGCCATTGACAGCAACGGCGGCGACTGCAACTGCGACTGCGTTTGCAACTGCGAATGCGTTTGCAACCGCGGCCGCCATTGTCATTTGCTGGGGCAATGTCAGAAACGCAGGCCGCAAACAAAATGCCGGCGCCAGCAGCAAAATCAGCAAGGACGACGGCAAAAACCGCAAAAAACACTCACAAACACACATACACACATACATACAGAGAACGTTCGGCCAAACAGCAAATAACAAAAAGCACACGGCAAAACACTCAACCGGCAGCCACAACAACAACAACAGCCACAGCATCGAGCTGAGATGAAGAAGAGGAGAAAAAGCAGCCGTCAGCCAGCAGCGGGCAAAGTAATTTTAATTAAAACTTATGGCAACGTCTGCGAGTGAGTAAAACACGGCGAAACGAGTTGATAAAAGCGCACACACACACACACACACACACACACACACAGCAAGAAACACAAATAGCGTAAGCTCACAAATACAGTGGCAAACATTCGCTCTCTCATATGCGAATGGGGAAAACTCAAGGCCCGCTGCCTTAAACGAGGTAATTAAAAAAAAATCGTACCTAGCCAACTACACCGACTCCACGTACCCTGCATCTGTTACTCCTGCTCTCCTCCTCTCCCCTTCTTCGTCTTTCTTGCTGTCTTTCTGTGTAATTTCCATTTTATTTTATGCGCGAGTTTTTTGTTTGCTGCACTCTTTTTTCGCTATTTACCTTTGTTGTTTTGTTATTTTGTTTTATTCTGCTTTTTGTTTGTTTGCCTTTAAGCCAGCGCCGTAATCTGATATTACGTATACGACGTGAACGCCAGATATTTAATAGAAATTCAACGTTTCCAAGCTTGCCAGCCAATAAAAACGGATATTTATTTTTACTTCTCGCTTTTTCCCACTTTTTTTTCATTCATTCTCTTAACAGATAGTTAAACTGTCAGGTGCAGCAGCAATAGCAGCAACAGCAGCTGATAAGGATCAAGCATTTTCCATTTATCAGCTTTGTTTTGCATGCGCATAAAAGTAGCTTGCAGCAAGCTCGTAAAATAATGCAATACACACACACATAGGTGAGTTTATGCAGTTGATTAAAACTGAGAAATTCGCCAGCTGCAGATTTAATTAATTTCTGCTTATTATGATTACGTATACCACATATATTATATTAAAACTCTAATCGATTAATTAGCTGCACTTACTTTGAACTGACGACTGCAATGAACTTCATATCACTTTTAGCACTAATTACAATCTTGTGCTGAAGTTGATGCTGAAGCTGAAGCATTGCCATGTCAACCGCAATGCAGCTTACTGCACTCGGCCTATTTTGTGGGCGCTTTTGTTTTGTTTATGTGCGTTTTGCATTACACATTATATACTTACTTTGGTTTGGGCCCCTTCAGTAGTTTCGCACGAGTGCACTGGCAAAATGAAGCCAGGCCGGTTGCTTGATTAACCATTCATTGCAGTTTTATAGTGCCTCAATGACTGAAACTGGAGCTCTATAGAGCCCAGGCATCACTTGCCCCCTTCTCACTTTATGCGCCTCAGTGCACGGCTTTGTGTATTACGAACCACGCCAGCTCAAACTCCAATCTCCGATTCGCATCCGACTTCAACGGCAACCCAAACTCGGACTCGCCGACTCGGAGTCGGAGTCGCAGTTGAAGCTATGCAATTTACGCTCAAGTAGCAAAAGGCAAAGAGGCAACAAAACTAAAGCTATAAGCAGCTGTAAGCTGTATTCTCTGCTCTTTGCATTTGCCCAGCTGCCAAGTGGCAATTCGTGCAGAAATTATGTTTAACTTTAGTTTCAAAGCGAGGAGCAACAGCAACAACATCGGCAACAGCAATACAAAAATAAACGAATGCCAACAACAATTGTTGAACGGCACAACTCGCAAAAGGAGCAAGGCCTGATAACAATTTAATTAACATTTAATTTGGCCAAACTTGCACCATCCACATGGCTTAAAGCAGCTGCATAAGCCTGTCCTCGACTGCACAAACTTTTTGCCAGTGACAATCACAACTTCTGCTAGGCCCTATATGCATTATAACATTCGTGTAGTTGGCCAAAAAACTAACATTGCTTATGTATGCAGCTCAGCAGCTTCGGAGCAAAAGCCAAAAGGAGCTGCTCTGAAATCCGTGCCACGCTACTGAACGCCGGCTGTTGCCTCACTGAATCCTTGCACGTAGCGGAAGCAATGATCTGGCAAATTTTAGTTTTACTTGTAGGACCTGCAAAAACTTTTCGCTGTCTCTAACACTAAATAGCGTTAGCAAGAGCAGGAGTCACTGTTGATGAGATTGTCTGGATAGCAGAAGTAGGAGAGGGAGAAGGAGTTGAAGGAGGTTATGCCAGTGTTGTTGACGTGCTTAGGTGTTGGCTTATGATTGCGCTTGCGGCAACGTCACCAGCTGCTGTTGCTGCTGCTCTGCTTCTCCTGCACTTCCTTTTGCCGCAGGATGCAGCGACAAAAACTGCAAGTAAGTTGCTTAAATTGCAGCAAATTTGAGATGCTACACTGAGCACTCTTACACCTCTGGGGTAGTCGCATTCCTTACGCATATCAGCGTTTGGGGCAACACAATTTTGTTCCATAGCTGTTGCTCAACTCTTGCTCCTTCGATCTGATTAAATTACTAAGTACGTCCTCGAATTGTTTGCGCTTTTTCTTACTTACATTTAACTACAGTTCAGCACGTTTTCTTATTAGCATTATGCTTATCACACGTTTCTATAGCGAAACACTTCTGGATAAAGGTAAATATCAGTTTACGCCAGTATTAAAATGCAAGTGTTAAAAATTGATAGGAAACAAATTACATTGCAAACGTTGTAAAATTTAAGTTTTAAAAATTGGAAGTAACATAAATTAAAACAAATAAAATTTTAAAATTATATTATAATATTTTGTAAGAATGAAGTACTTTTTTTTTGTCAAAAGAACGTTTCAATATTTATTTAGTTTTTATTTATTAAATAATAATCAAAACTAAATCAAAAATTTCTATAATTCCAACTAATTTAAAAAGAGTAAATCTGAAAACATAAGTATTTATATAATTTTTAGCAAATTTATTTCAATCATTATAATAGTTACATTACAAAAATTTCTCAATTAATAGAATAAAATTAATTTGTTCACGTTATATTTAACATAGAAGATAATTATGCCATTGACGCAATACTTTTTTGATATGATATTTTCTCGACTCATAAAATAATTTTTTCAATTAAGATTTTTATACAATATTTTTTTGTAGTTAATCTATAAATTTTGGATCAGTGTCTCATTTGATAAAGGAAAAAAAATAAAAATGTATACAACATATTATAAATAATATAATTTTCTGGCAAGCATTTTAATACCAACAATACCAGACAATTCATTAATTAAAAATATGGTTTCTTTTGATTGACTTTTACCATTCACAAGGAGCATGGAGCAAACATGTAATTTTGTCTTATTTCCTGACATTTTCATTCCCAACTTGATTTTCAATCGAAGGGTTATTCATTAGATGCATCACATTCATCGTAACCACATTTTCCAGGCAGCCAAACTAACTCATATGATCAGCTTGTTGCATCGGAGCTCAGGGCAATTTATTTAACCAGACAATTTTTTTCGCAGTGCACACAAATCCAAAAGCACAAACCGACAGGGACAGATACAGAGACAGCTAGATAAGAAGACTGGGAGACAGATAGTCATAACCTCTGGCACGCCTCCCGCTACATGCCTCATGACCGCAACTTATAGTTACTTTCTCCACTGTACTCGTATCTGTGTGTGTCTGTAATTTAGCAAGATTTTATATTCATAGCATAATCCTTGGGTATGAAATAGAAAAGTTTTCGTGTACCTACGGAACGACAGATAGATAGAGAGAGTGGGAAGGAGAATTGGAGAGAGTGAGGAAGCAGAGTTGGCAGTGCACGCAGGATGCAATTTTCAATTTGTTGGTAATTTTATTTTATATTCCACAATCTAAGTCAAGTCAAGTTTACCGAAAAACGTTTTACCGTGCAAATGATTTTCACTTTGGCCTCTGCTTGCCACGACTTTGGCCAGCTTCAGCAACTTCATGCTGCAGCAAGAACAAGTTGTAACTGTAACTGTGGCAAAGATGGGGTTAGATGGCCACCCAGCAGCCAAAGGACAAAGTTTTCATCTTCGTTTCTGCGGCATTCGCCTCATTGTCATTTCCCAGTCACTCAGACTTCAGGCCAGGTGAAGTTGTCGACTGCGACTGCGAATCCGAATGCGATGCTGAATTGTGAGCAGCTGAATTCATTCATAAAGCAGCCAGAAGAAGGTGTGCAGTTGGCAACTGGCAACTGGTCGGGCAAATGAGTTTTTTGTGTAGGAGCAAGTTTTAGCCGTGGACCAAGTGAGGGAGAAGGCGAGGGGCAAATAACAACACAATTACCCCGGTGACGCAGCTACGACTTTTTGTTAAATGTTAAAAATTTTTCAACTGCGACGAAAAACCCACAGAACGTGTGTCTCCTGTGCATGCCAATTATACACACACACACACACACTCCATACACACACACACACTCAGCATATTTGTCGCAATTTACGTGCTGCCTTTTTGACTTGCCCCCAAAGCCATTTGCCCGAGCACCCGCATTTCTCTTACGCTCTCTCTCTCGTAGTCGACGCTGGTTTATTTAATCAGTTGTAAGATTTGAGTTTCATGCGGAAATATTTAATTTGGATTTTAAATGCGTGCCACGGCGTAATGTGAAACCAGGCGAGCGACCCTTGACGCACCAGCTCAATCTCCTCCACCAGCCACAGGCAGCAAGTAAAACGAGACAAATGCGGCATGGGGCACCAGGCACGAGGCACCAGGCACGAGGCACGAGGCACATGCCACACGGCACAGTGTGGCGGAAATGCTAGGAGAAAGTTTTTATGGTTTGTGTGCCTTGTGGCAGCATCAGCAGCAGCTGAAGCATCTTGTAGTCGGTGCTTCGACTTCGACTTCAGGTGTGACTGACAAAGTTTTGAGCGCTAGTGTCACAATTGCAAAAGGCTCGGATTCCACAGCTCCACGTTGTTGTTGCTGGCTTCCGAATTGTTAGTTGTGCTGTCACTAATTGATTATAAACAGAGTGCCCTGATTGCACAGCTTAAGCCGCACATGAACTGCATTTCAAAATTAATGGGAACAACTTCAGTTTATATTTATCTGATGTTTATTTATTCAATCAACTTAATTACGTTGTATTGTGAACGTTTTTGCCAGAAACCATAACGATTATAAATTTTAAAATAAAGATTAAAAAATAAAAATATGTTTTTATTTGATCAAAAAAATTAAAGTATACGTTTTTTTCAGTTTTAATTATACAAGAAGTATGCTGAAGTCGAGAGTGAGATAGCCACTATCCATTTTAAGAGAGCTCAAAACAAATATGTGAAATACACCAAAAAATAAACTAAAATATACCTAGAAGTATATAGATAAATTAATATACTTGTATGTTAAAACTATACTATGTTGTTTCTTAAACAGCTTCTAATTTTTTACCCACAAATGTTCAGGATACATTTCGACTGTAGTTATTATTGTGTGCAGCCAAATTCAATACTCAAGCTGGAAGGTAGAAAAGGGCGTGGCCAAAATCTAAAACAAACATCGATGTTCTAATAAAATTTGGTAGCTCTTGCTTTTATAGTCTCTGACATACAAATGCAGAAAACAAAAGTATCGCCTGTTAAGTTATTTTCAAATTTCTCTTATACAATTTTAAAATAAAAGTTTATCGTGTTTTCCGCTTTAACGTAAACAAAATATATACATACAAAATTCATTCTTCTAAGGAGTCATTTTATGGCTTCAATCTTATGAAACTTTACTATCATTGGCGGTCCCTGGTTTTTACGGCTCTTTGATAGATATCGGTGTTGATGCCGAGCTACGTTGCAAGATTGCCGAAAAGTTAGAGTGTTGAACGCTTTCCACCATAATGATGGTAATTGAAAGACCACACTTTCTAAGGTAATAGTTTAGCTGAAGGCTAATTACTTAACCTACTTGCTATTCACGCAATGTTTCTTCATTTATTAGTTTCAGCTGCTGTCACTCTTCAGGTTGCCTTCAGTGTACTAAATTATTATGATCCATTCATGAAATGACTTTCATTTTATGCAGCACCAGAAAGTGCGACAAATGTTTAGCAGACCATGCGAAACGTCGTCGTCGTCGTCGTCGGTGTCCTTTGTGCAACGCCGCAACATGTCACAAACATGCATGTCTCGCAGTCTGTCCGTCAGCCTGTCGCTTAACCAAGTTAACCCAATTACATTCACGAATACTTGTGGCAGTGTGTTGCTTTGAGTAGCTGGGAACCCCTTTCGACACCGAGTATATTCTGTTTGAAATGCGAGTGCTGCACACACATTTAATTTGTTACATAATTACGTAATTAATAAAACATGCTGCACGCCATGTACTCGTATGTAGATAAACAATGCGCGCCTCACGAACAGCAACTTGAGTGATGGTGGCGTATACGCAATATTGACAGCGACAAAGATTTACAGGCCAAAGTTGAACTTTGACTTGCGCACAGCAAGAGCAACGACAGCAACAACAACCATCATGATGAGCTTCCAGGCAATGCTTACATTTGATTACAATGTCATTGAGTAATTAATGTGTCCTTGTCAATAAAAATGCCAGCAGGCATACGCATTGCTGCCTGTCAGGCAACAGCATCGACTACAACAACTTCCACATGAAGAACAACAACAATGCCGAGTGTGTGTATACATGGAAACTAAAATCCTTTTGTTTGGCTTGCTTAATTAATCTCATCAGTTAGCCCAGCTGGTCGTCCTTTTGACCGGATGTAACTGAGTCTTGTTGTTCAGGTGTCAGCCCGAGCCCCAGAGCATTGTTCACTTCCTGCTTGAGCATCAGCTTGAGCTTCGCCTACGGAAATTGTATTTCTAATTAATGAGCATAAAAAGCAATTTTCGCAAATTTATTGCGCATACGTTTTATGTAGTTTTCAACAATCAGCCAACAATTATGCGTCGAAACAGCTTCCAAAAAAGCAAAGTTCACAACATAGAAAAATACTGCCTTAGTATAGAAAGCAGAGCAATGCAATCAAAATAATTGCCATAGTTTTGCGGGCAGTCGTAAAAGCAATTCAAATTATAATTAAGACTCAAGCGCCCCCAGCGAAAGCAATTAAAAATCACAACAACAACAACATTTTCGATAGCACATCGAAAATAGTTTTGCCAAAATGCGGCGACAGGATATTAGCCCCAAAAGTTCAGGCAAATTGACTTTGTCTGCCATTCAAACGCAATTGGATAGCACTACAACAAAATCTCTAGAAATTTCCCAGTGTGAGTGTGTTGAACTCACCTGTTCAGCATCGGTTAGCTAATTTGTTTGCTTGCCAAACAGCAAGCGACCAATAATGATGAAAATGAATGGGTTACTTGAGGGCAAGCTGGGATAACAGCACATGACAAAGGCATTCTTAGCAATTTAATTAAGATAAGCAACCGCAGCTGAACACTTTTAACTAATGAAAAAACTTTAACAATAAAATTAAAACACTAAGTTGCGTAGGAGAAACTAATTTAAATAAAATAAAATAAACACATTACGCTCCTCTAGGAAATGTTTAAAATAAAATAAAGTTAACCCATTAAGTAGCTCTAGAAGATACTACGTTGATTAAATTTCTTAAATTTTAAATAATAAAAATGCTTATAAAAAAAAATCATAGCACTAAACTATTTAATTTTAAATACAAAACAATATAATTACAAACGAAATCACGACGTTGATGTTGTTAAAAAAAAACAAAACTGAAATTATATTGGCGAACTTAAACTTAAATTTTCGGAACGTTTTATGCTTATACAATTGAAAGAAGAATAAAGTACAGAAGATGGTCCCTTTTAAATAATAATAATGTTTAACTATACAAATATTGCACTTTAATTTAATTTAAAATAAAATAAAAATATGCAGTTTCTCTGAAAAAGTAGCAAAGAATTTAAAATAAAATTAGTCTAATAAAGCTTAGAAGACTGACGAACTTAAACTTGAATTTTGGTTTAAATTTATGTGATGTTTTATTAAAACGCCACTCAAAGCTCAGCAACAATGAACAAAAAATTGAATAACATCCGTTTTGTGGTTTGTTCGTTTGATGCTTCAAAACGACTGTCAATTACACGCAATTAAATCGGATTTCTATGTATTTGGATTTTCATTTCCGCTACGTGCGCTACAAAATGGCTGCCATCCGTATCTGTGTGACTGTGACTGTGGCTGTGTGCGTGAGTGCAGACAAAACGGAAATTAATATCTTTTACATTTATTATTGTCATAGAATAGCAGATTCGTTTTGAACAAGCTGCGGCTCAATTTGGCTGAAAGCAAAGTTCAATGAACTGGGCCACAACTGATAAGCATATTATGATAATAAGTGCGCAATAATGAACAGAACAGGCTCACACACAAAAGATGCTGGCCGTAAAAAGAGTGGCTCCCAAAGTTTTTGATATGTTTCGCAAACAAAATGCCAATGGCCAATTGACAGCAGCAGGCAGCATGCTGGACAGTGCCAAGATAAACCAACAGATTGAAGTACAAACAAAATGCGAAGCAGACCAGAGTCGAGTCGAGTCGAGTCGAGTTGATGGTTCGCATCTGTGTGCTGTGAGGGGACTTCTCCTTCATTCATTCCACTTATGTCGGCTACAACTCTGGGGACTCTTGGCCAAAACAAAAACTAATACAATAATATGCAGCACAACTTTTCCAGCTCAATCTCTCTCTCTGCCTCTGCCTTTGTCTCTGTCTCCATCTCTCTTGTGTTGTGTGCAACTTTCACTGTTGAGCATACATTAAGGCGTGTTGAAGCGCATTGAATTGTGTATTGGGATTTGTTTACAATGCTGCAAAAAGTTTTTACGTTCGCTTAGCCAACGGCAAAAGCGACTTGCAAGTTTCTTAAGCAATTGTCCTGGACCAGAGCACCAAAAGAACTCAGCACAATAAATGCCGCATTTCAACTGAAGCTTTTGCACATTTATTAGATGCACAACTTCTTGCCATCCGAATTGCCTTCGCTTTTACCATCATCGTCGTCGCAGTCGCATTTCTGTCTCTTGGGGCAATGACATAACTTTTATGCTGCTGCATTACGCTTTGCGGTTATAGCGGGTGCTTTTTAATTTATTTAAAATATCCTGCTAGCTGCACACTTAAGCCGAGTCGTTGAATATGCATAACTGGCTTAGTTTCAGCAGTTTCCAAGCAACAGGTTTCCTTGAAGTGCGCAATTACGCTTTTTGTCATTATGATTTATAATGCGAGTATATTCCATGTTTTTAAATATATTGCCTTAATAACAGCAATTTAACATGTTGATTATTTTCTATATACATATATATACATACTCATACAGTATATATACATATACATACGTACAATATATATATCTGGTATTTATTTAAAATTTATAAAAAATGTTACTGATCTCAGAACTGAACAATGAACGTAATATATTTTAAATTAAAATATATTGCCATAAAAAAAGCTATTATGCAAAATGATATTTAAGATTTTCGTTTGGTATACTATATATTTTTGTTATTTATTTTTTTCATTCAATTCAACAGAGCTTTGTATATACAATAAGTATTACTTATTATTAGAGTAGATTTTTTTGAAAAAGCCAATTTAACATCATGTTATTTCATTATTTATAATACTATTAATATATGTAATATATTAAGTTGTTTTTATTTTTTATTTATAATGACTTTTCTAGTCAGTATCAAATACTAAATTCAGAGCTAACCAACAAATTATTATTTATTATACGAGAATATTTACATACATATATATCACTTGAAAAAAGAATTTATTTTGATGCTATTTAACTTTTTTATTATTTATTATATACCATGCATATTTGTATATCACGTACATTTTTAGTATTTGTTTTTCTTTATAAAAGGGTTTTTTAGTTAGTATACTAAGTTCAGTGCTTGCAACAGAATAGCTGCAAAAACCAGGCACAGCATATACATATATATGGTAAACAAATTCACTGAAGGCTTTGTTGACATTTCAGCAATTAAATATTAATTCAATATTTTTGGTTTTATAGTTATTTTTTCGATAAACCCATTGAGATAAAGCCCAGAGCACTATCGCTCCACATGATGCCCAACGATGCCCATCTATGCGTTTTAGCCCTTTAACTATGTACACACACACACACACACACCCGCATACAAATACATATAGCAGCAAATACGAATACGAATACAAATACATGTGCAATTTGTGAGCCCTTTTACATCCGCTAAAAATCAATTGAAAAGCATCAAGAGGCAAAATAAAATCACCACAAAGTGTGCCACAAAAAATATGCCACAAATAACATAAATAAAAAAAAAGTTGGCTTTCCGTTGCCCCGGCAACATTGCATGCAAATAGTTGCAATTTGTGGGTGTGTGTGTGTGTGTGTGTGTGTGTGTGTGTGTGTGTGTGTGAGTGTGTATTGAAAGTGTGTATTCACGTTACATTTTAAATGAATTGTTCGCGCATTTGTTTGCTGAGAACGCAGCACAGAATACTGCGAAAGCGGCAAATTAAATAAATAAATTTTATTCACTAAAAAACAGGAATTAAAACGATATGTGGAGCGCTCGTTATGCAACACACTATGCAGCTGCCACAAAATGCAATTTTAGTTGTAATTTTATTATTATTATTATTACAATTTTTACTTTTTTTTTGCTAGAGAGGCGGGGCAAGTGGGTCAATAAAAACGTCAACGGCAGCGTTGAATTTTCGCCCGTATGCGTGTCCATTTAATTTGGTTTTTCCTAACGACACTTTTAATGTTTCATAATATCTGCATAAAATACACTCTCGTATTTCCCCATTTTAATTTCATTTTTTTGAAGCTTATCTTTTTCATATTAATTGCACCCGCCCCCTAACCAAATGGAACCAAACCAATTCAAAACCCGGGCAAAGTAACGCTTTGAAAAGTTGTAATATCCCATACTTGACGATGGCTTTTAATTATCCTGCCAACCCCTGGCCACAAAATTCCCCCACCTTCGCAAATGTAGCTCATGAACTGTGGCTCATTGTTTAAACTTTCAAGTTGGCGACAATAAACGTTGAAACTTTTAGTTTTATTGCCAAAGTTTCGACGAGATTTTCGGTCGAAACAGCATGGAGAAAAAAAAACAGAGTCTATGTATAATAATAACCACAAGGCAGAAGTTTTTTGGGACTTTCGGCCACAAAGCGCTACCCGAAAAACTTGTCTCAACAACACTTTCCTCAAAAATCGAGCTGATTGACTGACTGACAGACTTCACTGACTCGACTGACTGAATGTTGTTTGCCCATAAAATCGTCGAGCAGCCACACAAAAAAATGCAAAAGCGGCCCTAATCAAGCCAGCCTTTAAGCCATGCGAGTTCTTGGGGGAAGCCTCAGTAAAGACGCAGCTAACGTTAAACGGCGCCCAAGTCAAACTGTGCAAACCTGCACGTACCTGCACTTGATCTATGCGGATATTAAGATATTGAATTACCTTTTTGTTCGTGCAGCTCAGACTGTCTTCTGCCAATTCCCTTTTCAAACATTCCAGCACGGCTTTAAGATATGAAAAAATGTCGAGACCGTTTGTATGCGGGCACGATAAATCCTTGTGGCAATTGAACGTTAATAGTTAAATAATACACTGCCCAAATATGCGGCCAATTATGCTTAAAATTCTGAGCATAAACGACAACCGGGCTAAGTCCCTGAGACCCTGTCCTGGCCTACTTCGGATTGTTAGACACACAAACGTGTCTATGCGGCCATCTAAATCTATTAAATATGCAGCATGCGTGCCACAGTCTGTGGCGCAACCACAATGATATGTATACTGAACAGCTTGGCAGTGGGCGAAGTCGAGTCCGGGCTTTGTTCGGTCGATGTGAGGAAGAAAAATGCAGTCTCAGCTCAGCGCGTTAGGATTGACAAATTCCACAAATAGCCAACTTGGCAATAATATACAAATATATAATGTGACGCTTTAGACATTGAGAACTTGACGCAGTTGTAGTGAAGAAGGAAATATTTCATTTCTGATTCCTCTTCGAATGCCTAACGATACTTAGTCTCTAAGTGGTTTTATAACTGATAACTACATAATCAATATTGTATTAATGTGCAATGCATTTAAATGTGAATTTGCCTATTCATTTTTGAGTAAGAACAAATTTTGATTAAACATTTCATAAATTAAATCTTTAACTTTTCGGATATCCTTTGATTAGTTTTAATAAAATTTCTTAAACATATCAATTGCATATATTATTCTTAAGTAAATCAGGTATAATTTGTATGTTATAAATACCTACGTTAGCAATTTAATGATTGCAGCCGAATGGTAAACAACTATTTAAATAAAATTAAAATAAAGAAGAAAAAAAGGTGAAATAAATATAGTATATCGTAAGCAGTTCCTCTGAATACCAAATAAAGTCACTGCAAAATATAAAGCATACTTTTAAATAATTAATTTTATTTATTTCCAAAATGAAGTTTACTAAGATAATTCTTAAATCGTTATGCTTATTTAAGAGTGGGTATAATTTATTAGTATACTTTATTATAGCTACATATTCTTCTTGATTTAATACCGAGTCGCCTTTTAAATAATTTGCTGCAATAACATGTGTCAACAATGCCATTGCCTTCATACGTTTTAGATAATCGCAGCTCTCGAAATAATTTATTGGATCATTTTGTAGGCCATTTGCACTACCTTGGTCAGACATTTATTTAAATTAACAAGTCTTATCTTGTTATTTATTAAACTTTATCGCTTAAAGTTGGAGCACACAATTAAATCCTGAAGAGGATTTTATTTTTGCCCACTGGCTTAGAATTCGCAGTCGCAATCGGACTCCGAGTTGGCGATGGAGATGGAGACAGAGTCACAGACTCAGCTGTGTTATACTTTATTGGATTCCATGGGACGAGAGTAGGAAATTAATGTCGCTGCGCGTAATTTAATAAAAACCCAAAGACGCTTGGCAAAAAGGCAGAGGCAGCAGCAACAACAACGAGAGCAATAACAATGGCAGTCCGGAACGGAGCAACGAATGTTGTTTATGGCTGTAAATATTTCTAATTGGCGCAAGTTATGTGGCAGCTGTGTCGCCTGTCTGTGCCCCACTGTCTCGCTGTGTGGCAAGCACATCTTGCCACTTTTGTCGCGTCGACTTCATAATTTGCAAAGGCAATTGAAATGGCCCCAAACATAAGTGCGTGACTGCAAGTTGTCGTCTAGTTTTAATGGCGACTTGACTGCAATTTGCTCTTTGCAGTTAATAGCAAATGGTTATCCGGCGTTTAATGGGCCAAAATGCAATTCGTTGCAGCCACATTTGATGGCGCACTTTCGGTCAGCCCAAAAGGTAATTAAAATCCCAGTGGATAGCGTGCTCTAAAAATTCGTGCTTTCAATTAGCTTAAGCAATGTCGCCGCAACGTGGTCTCAAGTATAAATTTCAATTTATTTGCGCATTTACATAATTTGTCAGGCCAAAAAGGACGACCAAAAATGCGACAGATTCAAAAAATGCAAATGCCACAAAGACAGCAGCAGGAGGAGGCAGATTCGAGTCTGCCTCACGGTTTGCTGCACATTTGCTAAGCACTTGTTGCTTAAGTCATCCTCCCTCCCCTCACTCCCCCCTCTGTCTGCTACCCTTTTCAAAGTTTTCGACATAAAATTCACTTAGACTGTCGTGGCTGTCGCATGCGTTGCCTTTCCGCTCGCCTTGTATCTGTTTGCGGAGGCATCTGCATATTTGCAGCAAGGACATTGCAAGCATGTAGCTCCAGCTCTGCATGCAAATACAATTTGACTGGCTTGTTACAGCTCCTTCCTCTGGGTGTATGTGTGTGTGTGTGTCTGGGGGATATCCCTTGGCAAAGACAATAAGACGTTCACCCACGACGACCGGGAACCAAAGTCATCTTCAGCTATATCCCCAGCCACGTTTGGCGTCCTTCTTTTGCCAGCTTGACGCTGTCACATGGACAGCCATTTGGTATAAGCTTAAGTCGCGTTGTGGCTTCGCCGCTGCGGCTGCGGCTGTGTTGCGTGGCAACTCTAATAAATGCCACAGCAGTTCAGCTGTCAGCCATCTCAGCTCCTTCTCAGCTCCCTCTCTGGCCCCTCTTGCTTGCCTCACATGCTGCCAGCGTCTATCGCCGACTAATGATATTTGCGTGCGGTTCTTTTTACGACTCGCTTGGGTGTCATAAGTGTGTAAAATTCATGTCCTTAATGCACAACATTTGTAATATGTGCTGCCCAACAACAACAACAACACTCAACTTTATCAATTTCTGAGCTCCAAGCTCGAGCTCCGCTGCCATGTAGACGACATAAAAATTTATCAACAATTGATGTTATGTTGATGCACATTCATTTGTTTCCTAAATCTAACAAAATATTTTTGAGAAATGCGTGTAATTTGCCATAAAGTTTGATTTGATTTACAATATTGTTGGATATTAATGTAACGCAATTTACATTATTATCGCTATGACTAACCATATTTCTTTTGAGTTTCTTCTCCCATAATTTATTTATATATTTAATTCCATATAAGGTTATATTATATACAATGCTCTGAACATTTTAATTGCAATGCCTAACCATTTATGTATCTCTTGAATTTCTGCTTCATCTCTTAATCTCCGCTTCTGTCATCATTTATTTATTTATTTTACTCGCAAAATAAACGGCTATAATTGAGTTCGGTCAATTATAGTCGGTTGAAGTGATTACCACTATAGCTACTGAGGCCTTAAGCTATTATTTATTTATATATATTTGTCTGTATAAAACTTTGGTTATTTCCATTTTAAATAGCAAAATATTTTTTTTTGCTGCATTGTCTCCACATAAAATTTGTCTACTGCTACAATATAAAGTGGTATTTATACGCCCATTATTTTAATCTTGAAATCTTTATGTTATTGCATAGTATTAGTATACTTTAATCTCCATGTTTTATAGCTTTATTTATTTTACCGTGTCATTTTTATACTATTCTTTCCTTATACTCAAATAGTTCCTTAATGTTTATGGCTAATAAATGTATTATATATTTATATTCCATATATGTATGACCTTATCTTTAATAGTGCTTTAATAATGTTTGCATAGCAATTGTTCTATTATTATTATATTTTTAACCATTATTCCCTATTCTCTATTTATATAAGATATTTCCCTTCGCTAATAGTCGCCACATAATTTAGATTTAATAATTTCAAGTAAAGAGTATCAAAAAACAAATTTCATCAGATATAGATTAACTTTATAACTATGATGGTTTTTCAACCATTTTATTATCATTACTATTTTAATTTTTTTTTAATATTTCAATGCATGCATTTCTTGGGTGTATGTTTAGTTTATCAACAAATTCTTATGTTCTTTGGACAGTCTTTAATGTGAGAAAGTGGATTCCAAATTTTATTTCCCTTACATAATTCCAGCTTCAATATTTTTTGACGTCTTGCAGTTTGATATACAATTGTCATAATTGTGGTTTATTCCAATAAAGTACTTGGCAAAATGCTTGCTTAACCGAATTAGAAACTCGTGCGCACTTTTTTTTGTGGAACCAATTGAAATTCAGGCCACGTGCTGCAATTGCGAAATGATAAATCAATTATGGTCATGGCAATAAGCGAATGCAAATAAATGTGCCTCTCAGCATCAGCAGCAGGCTCAAATAGACATATGGAAATAGTCAGAGGACCAGCTCAATAATCCCCCCCAGGAGATGACGCTGCTGTTCAGCATGACGATGATGATGATATCGATGATGATGAGCATTATGGGGATGATGCTGCTGATGGGCTGTGCAGCTTTGAGCTGAAGTGCTGTGCTTTGTTAAAAGCTGACCTCGTCAATGAAAATTGGACGGCAGTCGAGGCAAAGTAATGGCAAAGCAAAGAGAGATGAGACATGAGATGTCGGATGTAGGATAGGTTGCAAGAGCGAGGGGGATGGCACACAACGTGTGCAGATTTTGACACACATTTCTAAATTGCTGCGGTGTGTGTGTGTGTGTGTGTTTGTGTGTGAGGGTGCTTGTGCGGTTGCTGAAGTGAGAAATGCCAAAGCAAAAGCCGTAACCACTTTGTAAGTGTCAAAAACATAGCAGCAACGAAAATTGGATTGCAGCAACGCGCTGCAACAACAGCCGGAAACGGAAGCGGCAACGCTGCCTGACCCACACACACACACACACACACACACCCACAAACCGAGTTGCCTGCGTTATGAGCAACGAGCATTATGTTGGCTAATACAATACATACAAATAAGCAGATGCACATTGCCCAAGTGGGCGGCTGACCAGAGTCCGAGCAGCAGCCGCAGATACAGCAGGAGAGAGAGAGAGAAAGCGAGAGAGTGAGAGAGAGAGAGGCACCCCGTGAGCATGAGTCAAAAGCACTCATTCGCAGTGTGGTCTCTGGTCATTCATACGCAGCGTGGACCCCACCCACATGTATACAATTGCATGCAATCAACGCTGAGGACGATTGGGCGTTGGCTGCTGCTGCTGCTGCTGCAACATTGACCTGCCCCAGACTGCCCCACCTCGCAACCAGATCAACTGAAGTGGACGCTGTCGAGGCCTGCTGCTGTTATAGTGGAGTCTCAACTCGATTTATATTTGCTGTATTGGGCCATCGATTTTCTAAGGGGCACCTCGCTGCTGATGCTGCTGCTGCATATAAATCGCTTTTAATTTGCTGCCACAAATTATTGCATAATTGCTATTGCATTTGTAAACAATTTGTATTGTGCACAATGGCGGATCCAACAAAAGTTGATTGAACTGCACAGCGCAACATCGCACACAATTTTAGTTTGTATTGTTGGACATTTTTCATGTGTACTTTACACACACACACACACAGATCTAGATGGCAAATATTTTATGGCCAATATAAATGTTCAGCACGCACTCGGGGCGAACAATAACTTTTTGCCAAAGCTGCCGTTGACGTTGCCAAATGCCAACAGAGACTTCAAGCTCAGCTGAGGGAGAAAAAATAGCATCGAAGGCAAAGCAAAAGCAAACGCAAAAGCGCAAGCAAATTATGAGAAAATGTTGAGCAAAAGTTAATAATCTCAACAGAGTTCAGAGTTCAGTTGGCAGTAAAAAAAGGGTTCGCAATGGTAATTTAAGCTAATTACAAGTAGGCTTTGGAGTTCTTCGGACTTCTGTGGCAGCAATTGTCGAAATGTGGCGCAGATTTGCTTTGCCTCATGCCACAAAGGCTTTTGACACTTGCGTCCACTCAATAAGCTCACTAAAAAAAAGTCCACAAAAGGTTTGTAAGTGTGTGTGTGTGTGTGTTTCGAGTGGCATTGCTAGAAGTGCTCATCATCATCATTATCAGCAGCAGCAACATCGTCATTATCAAGTTGCGAGCATCTGTCCACATACTTCCACTTGGCAGAGAAAAAGAGATAGAGCAAACGAGAGAGGAATGCACACTCATGAGGCATGCCACATATGCTCCTTACTTGCGTGTGTGTGTGTGTGTGTGTGTGTGTGTGTGTGTGTGTGTGTAATGGAATGTGTCAAAAATTCGACTCTCGTCTGCATTGCAAACCAAACATAAACAGCTTAAAACAAAGTACAACGAAAAATGTTGTTGATAGCAAAACAGAAAAGTCAACTCGACTTTGCCAATTTCATACATCATACTTTATACAACATAATATATATTTATATATATATGCAACGTATATGAATGCCTGCTTACAGATATTGGTAAATTGTTGGTCCAAGTTATGTGTCAAGCATGTTGAGAATGCGCAAACAATTTGGCCAGGCTAATGGCAATCACGTGAAAGCATCTCACTTTTCTTATGAATTGTGAAATGATTCTAAAAATAATAAACATAAAGCTGAATAATTTACATAATAACAAATAAATAATAAACTACATAATAAAATCATTGCATTAATTGTAAGGCCAAATACACCAAATAGATAATGAAAAACAATAAATAATAACAATGTGAAAAAACGTTTATGTGCAAATGCAGTCATATTATAAAATAAAAAAAATCAATTCCACCAAATAATTAATGAAAATAATTTAAAGCAAACATATTAATTAATATTAAATATAAATGAAAAATAACTAAGTTTTATTATAAATCTATTTGCAGCCCTATAACCCGTATTGACCCGTTGTTTCCCACGAGTTTAATCATTTTTTCGCAAATCAAATCAAAACAAAAATTCAAAGAAATAACTTTGTTATTATTTATCACATAATTCTATTTACAGCAATATACTTGAATCCTTGTGGTTCGCAAGTTTAATCAATTTCTCAAAACATTTTCAATATAATCCATAGTCGACTGCTTGTCGACAAACTTTTTATTTTTCATCCATAATCCCTGCTGGTTCAACTTGTCCAACTACTTTTCACTGACGTTTTTCAACTTTATAACTAAGCAGGCACGTAGCCATTTCACATTTTTAATTATTTTCTCTTTTACGCCACCCTTTCTTTTTTTTTTGATCCCTCAACACCAAAAAAAAATATGAGAAATAAAATAAATATAATAAAAAAAAATTATAAATAATAAAAACTGGGCAAAACCCAAAGAAGAAAAATGCCAAACTTTGAGCGCGCGACGGCAGCACTTGAAAAAAGAAAAACATTTTATGAGCGTGCACCGCAAAAACTAATAACACTTTTGCCACATCCCCTTGGCATCCCCTCAGCCCCTTGAACCCTTCCGCTTTAGCCACAGTCCGCCCTTGTCCCTGGCTGGCGCTTCAAACTTAAACCAAGACTTGAGGTTCAGCTGCCGGCCAGTTGCTTTATAGTTCCGTTAGTTGTAGCCCTCTTTGACGCTTTATAAAAACTTTTGCATTAAGAAAAGCCAAACGCAACAAGAAGAAAAAAAAACAAAGGAAATGCACATAATGAGCGCCCAATTTCTTTTCAAACTGCCGCAAAACTTTCTATTAGCCAAATAGTTAAAAATATACATATATACATTTTTATGAACGTTTTCAATTAATTTCGGCGTCGCCATTATTAACGACACGAGCGACGAACAATGAACAAAGTCGCCTAAAGCTTTTCAATTTTGTACGGTATCCCTTCTGTCAATTCAATTATTTCACTTGAAGATCAAAGTTCAAATTTATAAAATAATTATACTAAGAAGTTACTGTGGCAAATAATCTTATATTTTAAAAATTCCGATATTCCGCTGTACTATTAATTTTGGGTTCAAGAAAGCTTTAATTTCTAAGAAGGAAAGTCGTTAATTCATTTCAATGGAAAAGGTGAAGAATGAAAAAATTAACTAAACAAGCAATATAATAATTTTAAAATCATAAAACTTTATTTAAACAAATGTATGTATAGATAAAGTAGTAATTAAAAATATATAAAAATATATAGACATTAATTTGTATAAAGTAAGTAGAGTTAAACAATTTAATGTAATTAATATAATATAACGAAAAATTGGTTTGCTTTAACTTGTAGAACTAGTTAGAATATAAATAGAAAAGTTTCACTTTAATTCCGCATATGAAAAAAAAAAAAAATAAACAAAAATAATTGTTGATTGACAATACAGACAATTTTCTGAAACAGGAAAGTACAAATAAGTTCAATACATAAGCAACAAAATAAAATTAATTAAAAATGGATATGTTGAATTTTACACTAACAGCAGGCATTTAATAGCTCTAAAACGTTAAGTTCAAGATTCAATAGAATCACGTAACAAACTGAAATAAATAATTCTTTGTGTTTTTCACATTAATGAATTAACTGCATTGATTAGTTGAAATACGTAAATCAAATTGAATTGAATTTATAAGCTATTCAGCAGCCTCAAAAACGGTAAATTAAAAATCAAAAGAATTAAAATGAAATTTGTGTTCCGGTTTTAATGCGATCATCATGAAATTTTGCGCATCGCCAACTGCTGCTGCTATCGCTGTGTTGTTGTTGTTGGTGCCCAGTTGAAATTTAATCCAATTTCTAAATATTTGCCAAAATGTCATGTATTCGCAATGCACCCCTTGCCCTTCGCCAGATGGCCAGAATCTCCGTATGTCCGCCTGTCCATCTGCCTGTCTGTCTCTCTATCCGTCCTTCTCTGTCTGACAGTGCATTCATCCGTCCGTCTGTCTGTCCGTCCGTCCGTCCGCCTGTCGCTCGCTGCGTTTCCATTTCCTGTGCACGTTGCAATTGCAAAACTGCATTCGGCTCACATTAGCATTTGCATTAGGAATGCATGTCCAAGTCTCTGCCTCTCCCTCCCACTCTCTGCCCATCTCGCTTGCACTATGTATGCATGCGCGTGTGTGTGTGTGTGTGTGTGTTGTACATGTTTGCGTATTTGATTGCTGCTGATTGTGACATTACACTTGACATTTACGGCGGCAACAGCAACTTTAGCTAGAGCATCGGCAACAGCAACAGCGGCGGCCAAGCGAAACTCTCTCTCCCGCCTCGCGGCAAAATTTATGTTTCCATCTCGCTCTCTTGCCTCTTAAACTGGCCGCCATTTTGGCAATCTCACTGAAGGCGCATGCTCACCATGACAACAGTGAGAGCGAGAGCGAGAACGAGAGAGAGCGAAGAAGAGCAGAAGCAACAGTAACAGCAGCAGCAACAATGTCATTTGCATGCCTCACACACACACACACACACAGAGACCGCAATGTGCGTGAGTCTCCCACGCCTCCCTGCCGCCCACTTTTGCCACAGCGTCCATTGCTGCTAAGTGGCACATTTTTATGAGTCTCGACGGGTTTTTGGACCAAGTTGATAATTTTCACTGCTTCCTCTTGCCAGAGTTATTGTTGTTGTTGCTGTTTACTGTTGTTGTTGTTGTTGTTGCTGTTGCTGTTATCATTTTGCATGTGCTGCGCATTTAATCAATTTAATGCAAAAATCTCCCTAGCGATTCGCATTGCGCCGCTGAAAGATTGTTATTTATCACGTTGCCTTTTATTTAATTATGCACTGCCCACACACCCGCAACCCGCTGCTCCGCTGCTCCCTCAACTGCTGCTCAACTGTTCCTGGTAATTTGCTGATTTATGCCTTGCTGACTGATTATTGTGTTCTGCTTAATTGTCATTCCCCAAAGCAGATAACGACCCAACAAAATAAAAAAAATAGAGAACAAGTAAGAAAGCTAGAGTTGAGAGTGCTCAATTGTGAGATACCCGGTACAAGTTTTGTGAAAATACTCTTATACAAGTATTTAAAAAATTTACCAAAAAGTATATTTGGTGTGGAATATACTTCAAAGTTAAAAAAAACCATAATATACCACACATTGTCAACAAAACGAACGAATCACTTTATTGAGTTTTCAGTTGGCAGTAAATTATACTACCCCTCTACCCTATGGCTAGCGGGTATGAAAATAGACAGCGAAGCAAAAGATGAGCAAAAAGTGGCGAATGAGAAACGAAGCCAAGATGATTATTAATAATAAGCAGTCAGAAGTCAGGCAGGGCCCAAGTGTAGCCAATTTGCTGATTTAGTCAACAGGGGAGCAGGCAAAAAAAAACCTGGCTGTTGACACACTTATCAACACACACACACACACCTACAAGAGAGCTGTGTGTGCGTGTGTGTGAGTGTGCTAGCTGTAGACGAAGCATCATCGCTTGGAACGTGTTCATTTGCAAATTTATTTGTGTGTCGGTAAGTGGCAGTTTGATGCGCAATGTCCTCTTCAAATGCCGCTCCACATGCACAACATCAAGGGGACTTAGTTGCTCTATATATCTACACATATGTACGTACATATCTTTGTAGTTGGCCAACTGGCGTTGTTGTTAATATTAAAGCACATCAACGACGACACCAAGAAGTCATTGACTCGTTGAGTTATGCTTACAACGAGCCCTCGCTCGCTAGCATTGTATTTGTACTAGACCACACACACACACTCTCGCACACTCGCTCACACACACACTCTCGGCCATACTTTCATACACGACAACGCAGCGCATTCGTGCCTAAAATTATGCTAACATTTCGTCCGAGTGGCGGTCTGCGTTTGAGCATTACATGCACACATACATATGTCTGCAACTGTGTGCGTGTGAGTGTGTGCGAGTGTGTGTGCTGCCGCATAGCAGAGAGTACGCAAGCATATACACTGCGACAAATTTTAAAAGATTAAAAGGTATGCGAAACCAGCCAAAGGAATTTTGGGAAAACACGACTTGCAAATACCTTGGAAGATTTATTTGTTTCAGTTCTAAAGTCCTCACATTAAAAAGCACATTTTTACTTACATAATTAAAGCATTTTAAATATTATAAATTCATTTTATAATTTTTAAATTAATTTAGCCTATCTATCATAATTAAGACTCATTTGATTAGCATTATTCAACATAAGAGGATCTGTCTTTTTGCATAGCAATAAAATAATATTTACAGCATTACAGCTATGAAAATGCTTATGAAAATGGAATAATAAATTATAGTTTACTTACATAAATTAAATGTAAAATCATGCAATTAAAATTCTCTATGACTACAGACTATCAAATACACTTTTAAACAAACGTGAATTAATTCTAAATAAATTCTGACCAGCTGACAACCTTGTTCTATTTTTAGGATTTTTTGTAAGTCTCGATTCGGTCATACCCAAAAGCATGAACTGTATTTGAAATCTAAACAAATACATTAGAAGGTAATTTAAAATCTGAAGGTAGTTTATTTTCCATTAATTTCATACAATTAACGTTTTAATTACTTTAAATTATTTTAGAATATCATTGATCGCTTTTTTACACTACCTACTGAGAAATTTAAATATTGTTCAAAAAATAATTTAAGATTTAAATTCCATGGAGATCACTAGTTTGCTTAGTATTCAAACTAAGTAAAAGTATGTATTTTTATTCGGTAAATTTATTTTCTTCATAAATTGCAACTACATAATTTTTGTGGCTAAACCGTTACCCTTTATTTCTGCTTCTCCCAAAATATATCATGGAACTGATCAACTGCCAACTAATTTGCAACAATTTGGAGTTGTAGCAAACTTTACGAATCCAAAGCAGTTTATTGATCAACTTGAAACTAATTTCGCAACTATTGCATCTCGTACTCGTTCTCGTATTAATCTCAAACGTTGCCAGCGGACTGAGTAATCAAGGGGTCTCATGCCAAAAGCGTATAAAACGCAAAAACCACTTAAAGCAGCGCTCCAAATGAAACTCTAACTGAAATCGAGACGGCAACTGAGACTCGAAATGTAAAAGGGGAATATAAAAGGGAGCAAAAGGAGCAACGAGGGGGAGGGGATAGGGGAAGGGTATATGGATGCTGTTGCCCGTTTTGGCGACTTTATATACCACGCACGTTGTTGTTGCTATTGCTTAATGCGGCATTTTGCGACAAGTGTTGCTGAAACGTTGCTAGCATCGTCATCAGCAGCAGCAGCAGCAACAGCAGCATTAGCACGCATACACACACACACACACAGCGTACACACGCTCTGGCAATTGTACGTAAATTGCGTTGTTGCAAAGGGGAGCAAAAGAGCGGCGAGGGAGCGAGGGAGCGACGATGCCGGGTGTTGACAAGCCGAGTGGGTATTCCCTCATTCACTCGAGTAAAAACCGCACACACTTCATGTCAAAAGGAAGCTGCAGACGCCCGACACGGCAGCTAAAGTGAAAGCGTTAAGTATACGTCATGTTACATTCCAGCCCGTCACAAAATTAGGCAGTAATCAAAAACACACGCACACTCACATCTGTGTGTCTGTGTGTGTGTGAGGGTCTCTTTTGAGCGTGTCGCCCAACCTAGTTTCAACTCAAATTTGAAACAGTTTTGCGTTTGTCGCTCTTCGTTTCCTTCTCCTTTTTTTTATGTCCTTTGGGTACAACACACTAACCTGTTGACCTTAATATTTTCTAATCTTACTGCGTGCCTACACACACATGCCGACCTCTTCTCTCCTCTTCGCTTTCTCTGTCGCTCTCGTCTCCCAAAGGATGTGTGCATAGAGTAATTTTAGATAAGCTCAAAACGAAATGAAATGAAATGAAATGAAAAGCAAGAAAAGGCAACGCAATGGAAACGAACGCAAGGGAAGCAAAGAAAGCAAAGTGCAGGCTGGGAATCAGTAGCAAAGTTTTTTGATGTTATTGCTTGCGAACTGGGAGTATCCTTTTGATACCGACTACGACTGTCATGTGTGTGGCAACATGGCCGATAAGCACTTGGGTCTGATTTAATGTGCGTTGCGATGTGATGCGATGTGAAGCGAGACGATGCGATGGACTCTTCAGAGTCCTTAATTAACAACATGGCAAATTCGTTTCGCGCAATTAAAACAATTTAATTATTTGTGCGTGCATAATTGAAATTGCGTTGCACTCCACCTTCCACACACACAACAAACACACACATGTGATCCAATCGATAAAGCGGCCAACGCCCAATAAAAGATGATAAAAAAAAATAATAAAAAAAATATTGAAGCTGCAACAACAGCAACATCAATTTGTTGAGAGTTCTATATACGACATAAACAAATATACATACAATAAATAAATTGGAGCAGGCGTAAATGCAAAATACACACACATTGTACTCTCACACACACACACACACACACACACACACGCACATGTGCAGCTGCAGTGGCAAAATGTATGCAACAACATGCAGATGCAGTGAACAATAAATAAAATGCAGCAAACGCAATGCAAAGATGCATAAGAAAAGAGAGACGAAGCTGGCGACGTTGTTTGGGGCAAACTTCGAGGGCTGCACAATAAATTTGCCATGCGGTCAGCTTAATAATAATTTATTAAAGCTGCAATTAAATAGGAGAAATGCAACTGCTTGAAACCAATTGCAAATATGTTCAATTAAAAATGTAATTATGTGCCTTTACAATACAATAGATTAAGCAAACTTTATCTGATACTATACAATTATTTTTGAAACCGAAATAAACTCGAAGCTATAAGAAACAATCGTTTTGGCTTAACAGAGTTATAAAATAAAATCTCTTTCAGCTTTTGTACATTTTGAACTCTATTAATCCAATGCTTAAATTAAACAATTATTTGCGAATTTAAACTAATTAAACTTAATATATGAGTCTCTAGTTTTTATTAAATTACTTTTTATTTCTCTCTTCAACGGAATTCCTTATTATTACGATTGTAATAAGAACAAGGAATACAAAAAATAATATATAATATATTATGATTAATTAGTTATAATTTACTGAATTTATTTTCATTTATTTATTCTATTTGAACTAATTTCTGTGTAAGTTTATAAATTTTGTTGTATTAAGGCATGATACAATTGACTTAATTATTTATTAAATTATTTAATCAATTTATTTGTATTCATTATTATATGTGAAATCATCTGTGCAGATTGTTCTTGCTTGCAGCCCTGGTTTCTCGTGTAAATGAATAAAAAATTTGTAATTTTTTATTTGCGCTTTTATTGCAGCTCTTTTTTATGTTTTATTTGTCATTGTTGCTGCTGTCGTTGTTGTTTTCTTTGTTGTTGTTGCATCTCGCATATGAGTAATGTAAACGAACAGACAACGAGGCACATGAAACGGTCGGCGACAGCCGCGACGCGTTGCAAGCGATGCGAGCGAGATTCGAGGTGCGGCACACAATGGGCGACACGGCGTATACGCAACGCGCAGACACTGCCAATGGACAGAGCGAGTACATAAACCTATATACGAGCTGTCACAGTGTGTGTGCGTGTCAGTGTGTGTGTGTGTGTGTGTGTCAGTGTGTAAAGCTGATTTCGCAACGGCAACGGCAACGAGAACGAGAACGGGAATGACCCACAATGAAAACGGACAGCAGATAGTCTCTATATGGCACACACAGATGCAAACGATTGCACATGGCCCATAAATATGGCACACACACACACACACACACACATGACACACACGCACACCCACATGGATCAAGTGCACATGTGATGGGCCTATGTATTGCAGCCATGCGATGTGTATACGAGAATCGTAGTAAAACGCGAGACGCAGCAGGTAAAAGAGGCAGCTGCAGTTGCAGCCATAGCTTGACGGCACTTTACAAATTTTCAACTGAAAGCTGCGCTTTGAACAATCAAGCGTGCCACACACACACACACACATACACAGAGAAATCGAGAGACAATGAAAGCAAAAGAGTAAAGGCAACGCAGCTGTCGAAAGCGTAAATGAAAATGAAAAATTGTGTAGGCAGCAGCCGAGCTGAAGCTGAAGCTGAGGCAACAACAGCAGCCAGCAAATTGAAACACAACAACAGCAGCAACATGCAGAACGAAAGGCCGAGAGCAATGGCTGCTGCTGCTGCTGCTGCACGTTGCATATTTTTGGGGCGTGTTGCATTCAGGGCAGGTCCAGTTAATCGGCTGCAACGTACGTATTCAGGTCATCATTATTGATTCGCATTCGCCGCCATCGTTGTGCGTATAGAGACATGAATTTTGCGTACGCACAACGCACACACACATGCACTTTGTATATATGCCTACGCATGCACATTTTTGGGGCATTATGTAGCTGGCAGTTGCAGTTGCCGTTGCAACGGCCTCGTTCTACTCCCTGTATGTGGTATATTCTGAGCCCTACTTAGTTGCAGGCACTATTAACTCTGGTCAGGCTCATTACTAGCTCACACACACACACACACACACACACAGTTACAGTGCACTAATCAGCAGACATTATGTAAAGTCAGTGAAACAATCGGCTGTATGTACAATGCGGCGTATGCGCAACGTGCTACAACAGCCAATTTAAGACGCTGCAAATTGCTGGTGCCACAAATCACCTGACTTTGCCAACGTTCCTCCCTGTGGCTGTAATTCAAAAGAGACGCCAAAACGAAAAAATTAAAACGATATCCATTTTGAGGCTAAGCAATTTTGTGTCTCCGTCCTTTCAGACTGTCGTATCGCGCGCCTTCTGAATTCACGCACTGCGCGCGTTGGCAATTTGCTGACAGCCAGGCAGACAGGACCTGCTCAAGGACGACTCCATCTCCATCTCCATCTCCAACTCCAACGCTCGCAAGCAGTCGACTTGTCTAGGGGAAACTCGTTTAGTTTTCATTTTCATAGCACGGCAACAGTGCAAATGCGTTTGCCTGGCAATTTCTGACATTTTCACAGCTGCCGTGGCATAACCTCATACAATTTCTTTTACATTTATTAGAATTTGTGCCAAAGACTTTTAGCTTTGCCTTTTCGGAGGCTGCTCTGCTCGTCTTGGCTTTCCGCTCGCTAAATTGCTTGCAGCCCAACCCAACACAAAGTTGCTCATGTCTATGTGTCTATGTGTATGTAAACAAGGCAACGTTGCCTCCATCCTCTTCCTGCCTCAGTCGGTGTCTGAACTGAGCCTGGGACGGGCAGCTGCCGTGTGTCTGACGCGTGTTGTGTTTGGGCGTGTTTTCTGGGCATGAGCTGTTGCCTGTTGGCTGCTTGCTGCTGGGACGCTGGGCGTGTTGCACGCCTCAGTGTCGGCGTGTCATAAAAATGTCGACGCTGCCAACGCGCAAAATGACAGCTGCACGATGGGTACAACAAAAAAACGTCCTGCTTTCTTTTCCATTTTTTTGGTGTCGGCAAATAGAGAAGACTTTATAAAATTAATATTTAAAAAAATGAATACAGTGGCATTCTCATATTTTAAATACAAGTTTCCATTTAAAATGCTTTGTTCATTTAATACGTATTTAATTAAGTTAAATAAAGCAGATTTTATTAGGTTGAGATATAATGGCATATACAATTGCTTATTTTTTAAAAATTAAATAATAAGGCTGTGTCTTTATACATGTTCAATAAAATTGTGTAGAATGCATTGATTATTTAATAAATGGTATATAATTTAGTTTATTAGTTGAGAAGATTTTATTTAATTGGTAAACATTTTTTAATCAAAAAATGTAAATGCCATTTTTTGTTTTTAAAAATATTTTTTTTCGCAAGTTTTGTCAATGATTTAATTTAGTCTAATTAAATCCATTATTTCATGCATTTTAATTCATACATATATATTACACTTTTCTATAAAATTAAAACAAGTTTATTTGAATTCTTTAATTTTGTTTTTTGTATTAAGTTACTCCTTTGAAGAGAAAAAGTTCTTATTTAGTTTAAAACTGAATGTATAATTAAACCATTTAAAACAATAATTTTAATTTACTTCTTTATTTAGATTTATTTAGTTAATTGGTACCGAAAAATAACCCATCAATATTCTGCAGTATTCATATTTACCAATTATTTCTAGTGCTCCATTGTCAAAAAATATTATACTAATGAATGTCTTTGGAGTGCAATCTTATAAAAATATTTTAGTTGACATAATAACCATTACATTCAGAGCTTGAGGTCACCATATTTCCATTCTGCTAAATGCTCCACATTTAAAGCGTCTCCATTTAAAAGATACATCTTCTGGCAGCCTTATCTTATTTTTGGCCAGCACAATCAGCGCTCTTGGCCATTGTACATCATTTTCACCTTTGCCCTCTGGTTTGCTTGTTTATTTTTGCCCTCTGCCAGTTCTGGAATTATTTTGTACACATTTATTTTTCTCGTTTTTTCTATTTTTTTTCTTATATATTTTTTTTTGTTAGCACCTATTTGGCGGCTGTTGATGTGGGCGCTGGTTGCTCCGGTTGCTTTGGCTTTGGCTTTTTCATTGCTTGGTCGGCATGGGCGGCAAGCAGCAGCGAACGCGAAAACGCTGTTGCCCTGATTAGAGACGTTGATAAGCCCCGTCTCAACAACTTGCCATCTATCCATCTATCCATCTCAAGCTGCCCCGCTTAAATTATGCATCAATCTACCTATTGCGGCACTTTTTGCATTAGCGATGATTATCGCTGTAGCCAACGGCAGCTTGAAGCTGGCAGCTGGATGTTGGAACCCAAAACCGAGACCGACATGTTATTCAGCATGTTCGAGTAGATGTTGCAGCAGTTGTTTCAGCAATGTTGCCTGTGGCGACAAGGCCTTCAGACTGCAGACCAACAACTTGAAATGCCGTCATGTGCAGTCTGTGGCATTGTTTCGCTAAAAGGCAACAATGCAGCGACTGCAGCATGCAACGTCATGCACTTGAAATGCAAGTCAAGAGCAGCGCGCTGCCTAAAAATGTGCATCAAATGTTAAATACATTTCTTTTTTTTTTGAGGCCAATATTTGTCTTATTTTCTTTTTCAGCTTATTTGTTATTGCTCGACTGTTGTGTTAGTAAGACCAAAGTGCTTGCATATGCAATTACACACTTATTTATCAACTTGGGGCAGGCAACACTAACGGCACCTTGACAACACCAGTTCAAGTTTTCTCTTTAACTTCGGGCAACTCAAACATGCCAACAGTATTTTACACTTAAATTGCATTTCTTTTATTTATGGCATTCAAATGAAAAACAAATGCAATAGTTTTGAGTGTACGCACAATTTTATTTATTTTTTGTATTGCAATCTATTGATGCAATATTTTCCAAACTAATATTTGCCAAGAGTTATTAGTTGAGTTAAAATACAAATCCCGCAGGCCGAACAACATTCCAAGTAAATGAAAAAACTCATATTTATTTTTAATTTATTAATACTATTTCTTTATTAATCATTTGGTGCGGTAATAAAACAAATAAGTAAATGCTGTGCAGCTTTCAAAGCTACATATTTACTTCCAACTCTTTTAGAATATACGCAAAAGTAGTTAGCAAACACAAAGATTTTTTCAATTCATAGTACGAATAATTTACTATGTTTTTATACGCTAACAAATCAACTAAATAGAATCTGTGCAGTAAAAAAAATATGTATTTTGAATTATTTTCCCCAAAATCGATTCAAAATAAACTACAAAAACACAGACTCACATTTATAAATACTATTTATTTTGTAACATATATCATTTCTAAAAACTATTTCGATTATTTTTTCTGTTAAAATATAAACCCAAGCTCAAATCTACTCCGAATAAATTAAATACACACAGATTTTTCCATTAATAGTTACTTTTTACTTATTTATTGAACATATTTTTCATTTTATTTATTATTTTTTTTTTAAGGCATTAAATTACTCCCTTTGAACTGTGTATTAAATATACATAATAAAGCTAATATGAACAGCTTTCGACAGCTAATTATCACTGTCTCTTTCTACATTCTCACTGCCAATGACATTGGTCTATGCTGTGCATTCGTGTGGGAGCGAGAACGCGAGCGTCCGTGGGAACGCCCTCTGGAGAGAGAGCGAACACGAGAGAGTGTACGTGAGTACGAGCGATCGCGCTTTCTATCTGCACGTCGTCGACTCTGTCGCTCGCGCCTAACTGCAGAGCTTTTCTTCCTAACCAAAAGCTCGTCGTCAGACGAGTCGAAACCTTCCCGACAACGGCAGCGTGAACGCGATCGCCGTGTTCTTCGTTGCTGTGACTCTAATTGCTGCAAAATATCTACAAGCATAGTTTGCGCTTTATTTGCTTGATCAATTAGTTTGACCAGCAAATCGGAGTTCTCATGCGACATTTTTACTTTTTATTGACAATACTGGAAATTTTAGAGAACTCGAAGAACTGACTGTATTGCTGCTTTCGTTGCTCACTGCAAACTGAATGAAAAGCTCAGCGGTGACGCAGCTTTTATACAAGCTGTTCGAACGTTCGGTAAACGTTTACAGACGTTTCAGCTTATCGAACGTTTGCAAAACGTTTGAAAACGTTTTCATATCTTGCGTTCATTCTGGATGTACGATAAGCGTTTGCCACGATAATGCTGAGTCATCCAGAAATGTTCGTATCGCATTCAATGCTGCGTCAATTTATTTAGCACCCGTCAAAAATCGTGCCAATTGGCATGACAATCCAGAAATTTGAACAACATGCCGATGCTGTGCGAATGTCTGTGGAAATCCACCGTGAACCAGAAACAAGAAGGGAAAATCAAATATGCGCTCGCCACCAAACTAAAAAGCATCAAAAAGCAAAAGAAAAACATAGGATAGCAGCGTGGAATTGAATTACGATAGGGCTTTGGTACCCTGTAATGTACCCTGTAAGGAGCAAGAGAATAAAAATTTGAATTTCAATTTATTATTTGATTCCCAATTCTGTCTTAATATTTAAATATATTTCAAAATAAAATATGATAATATAAAAAATAAAGTAAAATTAAATTGAATATATGAACATTATATACAACACCAACAATATTTGTTCAATTTATTATTTGATAGCCAGTTCTATCTCAATGTTTACTGAAATATCTAAATAAAAGACAGCAAAACAAAAGAAAATAAAATAGTATAAAGTAAAAAATAGAAATATATATTTATAATAAAGTAAAATTAAATAACATAATATCACGTAAATCATATTCAATGGAAATAAAAATTTATTGTCAATTGTATATTCACATATGAATTTAGGACATAGTATGGTACAATAAAATAATATACTAATTAATTAAGTATTTGTATATAGATTATATATGTTTTATTATTTTTAATAATTAATCATAGAAGAATGTGAATAAAAATGATTGAAGGATAGTAATATTAACTATTTATTTATTTGATTAATTTTCTGCAGAAAAAAATAAAAATCTTTTTTTTTAAGTATTTAAAGTACATTTCCAACAAGTCAATATCAAGATACCCCACTGGCAAGTATCATTAAGGAGTGTAACTAGAAATCGCGACTATCGCGCACACAAACAGCATAAAAATGAATCCCACGCAGAGCGGAAGAGAAAACGCTTCAAGTTAGTTTTGCCATGAAATCCCAGGAAACTTCAATTGTCGATGGCTCTGGGTCTGAGTCAGGGTCTGAGTTTGGCCAAGCACATTTCATGCACTGCAGAAATACGTGTGCCGGGGTAGACCACGTTCATCCGCTGTTGTTGCTGCCTTCGCTGCCTTCGTTGCCTTGCGTTGCCTTAGCTGGTCTATGCTGCTCAAGTAGCTTCAAGTTAGGAATTCATTGTTAGTTATGCGATTTCATTGCTTGTTTTCTTTGCGAATTTCTTGCGACGACAACGCCAAAGATGAGAGGACAACGGCGCTCGACAGCGAGGACGAAGACGAGGACGAGGACAAGGATGAAGATGAGAACATCCAAGCACAACTAAACGCCTTTCATTGGATTTCGGCATGCCAAGCATCAAGACTGGAATCACGACTCACCAACCAGCAACAGCAGCAACAGCAACAACAATGAACGAGGGCAAAAACAATGGGCCAACAAGGAGAGAGCCCGCTCAATCGCATTGCATTGCACGGCAGCAAGTCAAAGTCAAAGTGTTCGACATTATTTGAAATTCATGAGTGGCATTCTCTTCAGCTCTGCTCAGCTCAGCTCTGAGTTCGCCGTCTCCACTTCACTTTTGTCTGTCGAAAATAAATTCAAGTAACAGCAGCTGATAATGGCATATTACCCACCCTGAAGCCATCCCACATCCCACTCAGTGGAGGCTCCTTGATTGTAATTGAACACGCACGCTAATTAAGACACCAATAGTTTTAGTTTCAGTTTAAGTTGCGGATTGTGTGTGTGTGTGGTGTTTTCTGCTTTGCTATTCTTGGTTTTGCAATCCGATTTCGGATGGGTTTCTGCGTCTTCTTCTAACGCAATTATTACGCTAATTAACTGTTTAAGTTTATGCTAATTAAGCGCAGCTTCATTATCCCAATAAATTCCCTGGTCGATGTTCAATTAAAAAGAAAGGCTCAATGCCAAAGTGCCTCGAGCACATTAAGAATGTATGAGAATTTATTACACATACGCAGCGTGTGCTCTGAATTTTATACCAAAATTATGCCAATCGCTGGCAATAAAAAACAAGGCGCAATGAAATGTTTACATTTATTTTGTACATAAATATATGTTTAAAATTATTTACAACTAAACATTTCATTTGCGAAAATATGTTGATTATTGATTGATGCATATTTGAAGAGTTAAATGTGAAATATTCATTAGCTAATGGCATATTGTTGCATATGAAATCAAATTTGAAGTAAGCTAATATATATATTTGCTGTGCGCTCTAAAATATGATTAATAATAGTATTTGCGTTTTGCTTGAACATGATTTTGCTGCATATTTTATAAAATAAATACAATTATTTCTTTAGGTTTCCCACAATTTTTATATTATTTATTATACTTATAGCAGGCTGTTCGACATCAAGGGACAATATCAACAATATATATTCGAAAATATTAATTATACTTATAGCAGGCTGTTCCACATTTTGTTTTAAATTGTTTTTACTTAGAGTTAGAAAAGTTATAATAATGTTGTTGAGGATAAGCGCTTTGTTGCGGTCACAGCATCTAAATTTATCGGCTACTGCGATGTACTCCTCGCTGCCAGAGCCGCAGACTTCTCCAGACGTGCTCCACACCGGCCTCTTCATTAACAACGAGTGGCACAAGAGCAAGTCGGGCCAGAGCTTCGAGAGCATCAACCCAACGACCACGAAGTGTATTGCCGAAGTGCAATCCGCAGGCAAGAAGGATATTGACTTGGCTGTGAAGGCGGCACGTCAGGCATTCCAAGTGGGATCGCCCTGGCGTCGCATGGATGCCTCCGATCGTGGCCATCTGCTCTATCGTCTGGCTGATCTCATGGAACGCGATCGCGTTTATCTGGCCAGCTTGGAGACGCTAGACAACGGCAAGCCTTACAGCATGTCCTACAATGTCGATTTGCCGATGTCAATTAAGAATCTGCGCTACTTTGCTGGCTGGGCGGATAAAGCGCACGGCAAAACAATTCCCGTGGATGGCGAGTTTTTCAACTATACGCGCCATGAGCCGGTGGGCGTATGCGGACAGATCATACCCTGGAACTTTCCCATACTAATGATGGCCTGGAAACTGGGTCCCGCCTTGGCCACCGGCAACACCGTTGTGCTGAAGCCCGCCGAGCAGACCAGTCTCACCGCCCTGTACATCGCTCAGTTGGTGAAGGATGCCGGCTTCCCTGAGGGTGTGGTGAACGTGGTGCCCGGCATGGGCGAGGCGGGCGCCTCCTTGGCCAATCACCCGGATGTGGATATGCTTGCTTTCACGGGATCCACCGAACGGGGGAAACTGATTCAGCAGGCATCGGGCAGCACCAATCTGAAGCGTGTTTCTCTGGAGTTGGGCGGCAAGTCGCCCAACATTATATTGGCGGACGCGGATCTGGATGACGCTGTGGAGACGGCACACTTTGGGCTCTTCTTCCACATGGGTCAATGCTGTTGTGCTGGCTCCCGCACCTTTGTGCAGGATTCGATCTATGATGAGTTCGTGGAGCGCAGTGCGCAGCGTGCCAACAAGTGTATCTTTGGCGATCCCTTCGACCAGCAAACCGAGCACGGGCCTCTGGTCAACGAAGCACATATGCAAAATGTTCTTTGCTTCATCGAGTCTGGTCAGGAGGATGGCGCCAAGCTTGTCGCCGGCGGCTGCCGAGACGATGATCTGCCCGGCTACTTTGTGCATCCCGCAGTATTCGCCGATGTGGATGACAACATGACCATTGCCCGCGAGGAGATTTTCGGTCCTGTTCAGCAGCTGATCCGCTTCAAGCAGCTCGATGAGGTCATCGAGCGAGCCAACAACTCGGTCTATGGACTGGCCGCCGGTGTCTTCACCAAGGATCTGGACAAAGCCAATTACTTGGTGAATGGTCTGCGTGCTGGCACCGTTTGGGTCAACACCTACAACGTCTTGGCCTCGCAGGCTCCATTCGGGGGCTACAAAATGTCCGGTCATGGACGCGAGAACGGCGAATACGCACTCGACAACTACACTGAGGTCAAGAGCGTCATTGTTAAGCTGTGCCAGAAGAACTCCTGAAAAGGAAGAGGTTGCTACTTTTTGTATCAGGCAAATTTATATTGCTGTTGTATTTTCCACTTCATTCATTATTGGGGAAATTATCAAAATAAAATTGATAAGTGTTTGTAAAGAGTTTTTGAATTTCAAGTATTTTGACTTCTGTTAATGCAATCTTAATAAGAATAACAAGAAAATATTAATAAATATTTTACAAATTTCGGAACGTTTCTAACCTTCAGCTCAATTCTAGAAATAATATCTGTAAAGTAACTGCATAGAATTCTTTCAATATTATATTATAAGTATATTTATAAAATAATGAAATTGTTTCTTTGGATTTCTCGCAGTTTTTATCAGCAATATTATCTGTATATACAAAAATACGTATCAAGTTTATAAGCAATTGTGTTTTAAAGTAAAAACTTCTAAAAGTGATTTTCTCTCAACTAAATCAAATTCCTACTTTTTATACATTTTTTAAATTTGTTTTTCTTGTATAAAATACATATATAAATGCTATGATGATTATGATTTTAAATGTATAAGTAAATATGATTAATTTATTTCATAATATGTTATCAAGCCTTTAAGTTATTACTAAATAATTATTTTTAAAATTTATTTATATAATATTTTATCAAGATGTAAGTAACCATTACTGAGTAATATTTTAAAGTAAAAATTCCTGAAAGTTGTTCACAGTTTTCATCTCCACTCAAGCAACAATGTCTGCAATGCGAGTGCATATAAAATTCCTGCTCCTTATCATTCATTGTTGTGCATGCTTCCCCACCATTCCCCCTGCTCAAGACAACTATCACCATCTTTAACTAATGCACATACTATATCATCGCTAAAAATCTCTCTGCATTTTAGCACTTGTTCCTCCCCCTCCCCTCGTCCCTCACACATTTCCTGCTCACACTGGTGTCCATTGCAAGTAATGCTTCATTCGTGGCATTCGCACGTCGCCGTCACTCAGCGGCAAGCGGAAACAGTTAGCAGCCATCACCGCTGCCCCTCCTCCACACTCACTTCCTGCATGAGCTTGCATTTCTTCAAGTCTGTGTGCGTGTGTGTGCGTGTGTGTGTGTGCCGTGAGTGTTTGTGTAATTATTGTAGGTCCAACGTCAACGTCGCCGTCGCCGTCGCCGTCGTCGTCGTGTTTGTGTCGACAACGCCGCCAACTTGTTTGCATACAAATTAAACTCGTCATTTATGTGCGCGTTCTCTTTCGCGCGCTCTCTCCGTCTCTCCCTCTGCAACTCTTACTCTTTCGCTATCTGGTGCACTTTGTCGCTCTCTTGTTGCTGCTGTTGCTTTCTTCCCTTTTTTGCGCTCTTGGCGCGCCCACTCAATAGCGCGCTTCGCTGCACACTCTAGATTAATTTATCATCTCGCTTTACAAGCATTCTATGAGTGTAATGAACTTTTAACAAGCAACTGCCACGCCCACAATAAATCCCCCACCCCCACCCTTTGACGCGTTAGTTTTCGCGCATCCAATTAGTTTTCGCAATTTTTTGCAATGCTTTTATTAGCGCAATGCAAATATTTTGCCACTGGTCCACTACACATCCATCACAGCGTACACAAATTGTACATAATATAATGCGAGTACTCCACAAATACAGAAAGATGTACATAAGAGAGACAGAGTCTGTATCTGTATGTGCTGTTGACTCATTAAAGTTTAAAAACATAATTAAAGTTTTGGCAGAGTGAGAGACAGAGACCCTTGGGAGAAGTGCCTGGAAGCAGGACTAAAGGTTGACTAATACGCGCAGCTTTCACGCGCTGAAAGGTAATTAAAATGCTAATAAACACTCGTTAAGTACATAATAACCCAGGAGCGAGGACAACAAGGACACCAGCCAAGCGAAATAGAAGGCCCAACTAATGCGACTTATCTGCAAATTTACACCCGGCAACGGCAACGGCACGGAGTTCTCGACACGTAGCACACTTCGTTGGTCTCGGGGCGAAATTTGCTGAATTTATATCACAAATATTCGGGGTCGTTGCATGTAGTAGGCAGAAGCATTACTACTCTTACTCGTACTTATTATGCGTCCGATGTCGCCTCTAAAATATGAATTACAAGTGAGATTTAAATAAATTAACCCATGCACACACACGAGAGAAATATTGTTACTATATAGAGAGGGAAAGACAGAAAAGCAATACAACACTCGATACACACACTCGGCCGGATAGCCGAAACCCTGTCACACAAATAACAGCAACCTGACCGGCCACTGACGCCCCCTTTGGGGTTGGGGTCCTTGTTGTAGGCCTCATATTAGTTTCACTAAAATTACATAAACATAAAACCCAGTTAAGTGTGTGCGTGTGTGTTTATGTGTTTAAGCAGTTAGGCTATTAATGTGTGTGTGTGAGAGAGACTGTAAGTAATGGGTGCACCGCTCTATGCGATTCTCAGCCAACGAAACTGTGCAAAAACATTGACATAATTCTTAAAGTAGAATCAAAAACTTTGTAAGCTTAAAAGAAATACTTCATTTTTTCTGTATTTCTAAATATGAAATAACATTTATTTTCTTTATTAGTCTAATACAAATTGTCATGCATAAAGAATTTATTTATGTTTGAATTACATTTTTTTTATATTTATGGGCAGCGCCCTATGCGATTCTCAGCTAATTTATTTCTGAATTCTTAAATATGAAATACAATTAATAAGTACTTGAAGTGTACAAAAAGTTTCTGAGCATTGAATAAATACTCAATAAATTCTTGACTTAGAAATACGTCAACAAAAAAAATAGATAATTCTTTAGGTAACATCAAAGTCAATTTGGCTTTAATCAATTAATCATAGATTTATAAATATGAAATGGAATTTATTTTATGGAAAAATATTGAGATAGTTATTTCATTTAATAGGACTTTACACAAATAAATTATTAGGTCTTAATTTAATTGATAATATTTACATACATGTGAATTTTTTAGCCAAGCGTCGTGGAATGATCGCTGTGCAAAGAAATATTAAATGTATTTATTAAACCACATTATTTCTTCAATAATATATAATATTAATATGAATTGTAAATATGTTTATATTTTTAAAATACATTTTTATCACTTACCAAGCATTTATTTTACACAAATAGTAATTTTTATATGATTCAAATTATATATAACATCCGAAAGAGTCAATTTTATTATTGAAACTAATCATATTATAATTTACAATTCATTATCAACCCTACCATTATGTAGTCTTTAACAATATTTTGTAAATCATATCCAAAGTTATTTAATATGCCAAGCTCAGCGGATTTATTTTCACCTTTACCTATAATGTGCTTTAGAGCATGTTTGAGAAGGGACCTAGGGCAACAACACCCTATACAGAAAGCAGGTTGCACCCTTCAGCCTGCTTAAAATCCACAAACACTAAACTCAAATTTTAATTAAGTTTTTTCAAGTGTTTTTTGTGCTTATGAAGCTGGAAGCTGAAAGCTGAAAGCTGCCCAGGCAGGTTCGCTACGGTTCTCTGACCCTGTAGTCCATAAATTCCCAGCAATTTCTCATGACATTGTTGTTGTTGGTGTTGTGCTGGCAAGAAGAAGATTCGACCCAGAGCGCTGTTATTTAATATGTCAAATATGTTGGCCTTGCTCAGTTATTAGGCTCCAAGGCGCAAGCACATTAGAAATTATGACATAAAAATATAATAAACTGCAGAATCTGCCCACAGACACAGAGAGTGTCAAATATTGAGTGCACTCGCCCTCAGAGAAAGGAGGAGGGCAGAAGATGTTTTTTGGCCAAAATGGTTAGTCAAATGTTGGTAGCGTGGCAAATGCTTACATTATTCAAAACTATTGTTGGGCATTAAATATGTAAGAGTGCGAGAGGAAATGTCAAGTCAAAGTTTGCAACTTTATTATGCGACTTCTTGTAGCTGTTGCTGTTGCTATTGCTGTTGCTGTTGCTGTGGAAAATGAGCAAGGAAATGCGCCCGTTACGAAAATTTGCATAAAACTGCTGCAGCGAAAGGCTGCAAAGAAAAGCGCGCAAGTGTTGCCACATAAACAAGCGGGCGATGAGCGAAGCGTTACAAATGCCAACAGGTTAGCACCCATCACCTCGACATCCCGACATCCCGACATCCCGACACCCTGATATTCCTGACATCCCCCCTCGCCCCCTTTACACCTAGACCATGTGTAGCTGTTCGGCTTGCGCTGGCATTATGACAATATAACAAAGCTAAAGTCGCCTCCGCTGTGTGGCAACAAAAACGAATTTGCATAAATAACAAAAACATATTTAAGCCAGCTTCCAGTCTGCACCCGAGACCCATACATCCTTCTTACCCCCATGCGTCCTTGTGCCAATGCCAGCTCTCTGGCTCCGGCTCTGGCTCTGACTTTTGAGCGTTTGTGATGCCAAAGGAGCAGGTTCAGAGTTCGGGCTAGGCCAGGTCATGGCACAAGCTGGCAAACTTCCTTGGCAGGGCACCCGGACAGTTACCTTCAGCGTTTTGCCCACATTTTCTTTTATTTTTCCTCACTATTCTTGGTCGTTTTCTTTTTGGCTTCTCGGACTTTTGTTTGCGCTGTGCATAATTTAAGGACACGCAATGAGCCGAGGAAGTTGCGTTGACTCCTTGCGGACATCTTGTCTGCTTTCGGATAGTTGATTTCTTCTCCTTGCCCATAAAAATCTGGCAAAAAAAAGCGCGTCATTCGTTTTTCTTATTTTCTTTACGGGTTTTCCACACTTTTCCGGCGGCTGCTGCCGCTCGTTCCGCTTCTGCTGTCTTTGGCAAATATGCATGCAAAATTATTTGCAAAATGTGGCGCCAAATATTTGAAATGAATTCAAAGCGGCAAATAAACGACAGCCAGCAACCGGAATAGCAACAGGATATGCAAAAACGCGTTAAGGAATTCCATCGTTTTCTTCCTTCGCTGCCGTCAAGTTTTTGCAGGGATAATACCATAAGGAGTAAAGTTAATTTAGAGAGAGTAGATTTCTCTTGTTAGAAAAAACCGGGCTGTCGCTTCATTTTGCTGATTTATTGCAGATAATATTTTGATAGCATCAGCATTTCGGCAACAAATAATTGCAGTTGTGCCACAAAATATCTGCATTCAAATCGAAAATATTTATAACAGAATAAATATTTGCTGGCATGGCAAGAATGAACATTTTAAATTGAATATTCCGAAATTGGCATCGTAAATTTGTCGACTACCAACCCAACCAACGCCAAAATGTATGCTATAAAATATTATTTGTAAACACATTTTGTTTATTTAATTTTTTTTATTTTACTAACTACTTATAAAATCGATAATCAGTAAATTTTTAATGATATATTTAGAAGAAATGCTTTATTGGATGTAAACATGTTCAAAATGTTTACCAACAGCATCATACTTTGAAAAAAAATCATTAATTTTAATATTTTTTTATCGATATTCAAAGGAAATTAATGTTCTTATTGAGTAGTAAATTTAAAATTTGTATTTAATTATGTTTCATTATTATTGGTATATTAAAAAATTATTCATTTTAATATTTGTATTCATAATATACAAAATGGTTAATTTAAGTTTTAATATTTATTTATATCTAGCCTTGTATTAATTTGCATTTTGCTTAAACTATAAAATTGTAATTAATATTAATATATTGCCAACTAAATTAATTTAATTATTTGTTGTGGCCAGAAGAAAATAATTTAAGTACGAAGTCTAGCCGAAGAATATTGTCTTTGTTACCACTATATATAAATTGTAATACAATAAAAATGATTAATGCCAATATTTCTATTCAAAATTAAAAAAAAAAAATGTTGTTTTAAGTAAAAGGTGCTAAAATTTGCAATTTGCTACCAAAAATTAATAAAAATAAATTATACAAAAATATGTTAATTTTTGTATTTCCTAGGAAAGAAAGGTAATAAGTGTTAAGCCTGCTCTTTAAATATTAATATTCATTTTTCCTTCAATATATTTAAAATAATTTAATTTAGATTTTAGGTAATAAGTTCAAAGCTTGTGCTTACAATATTAATTTCCATTTTGCTGCAATTTATTGATCGCATAAATGCTGGCGGAGTGCTGCGTGCATCGAACTGTTTGCGAGAGCATACTGCATACTGCAGTTGGCTCTAAATAAATTTTGCAAAATGAAATCATGGCCCGCTTTGGACCTACCCCAAGGAACGCCAATCAATTTGGCCAATATCAAACTCGGGCACACCCTGTTTGCAATGCAGCTGGCAGACAAGACGGTATAGTTATAGCGAGAGTGCCAGCGGGTTCCAATCAATATGCCCCACAGACCGCAGTCGCAGTCCACAAGAGCAAACAACTCGAAGCGGAGCCAAAGCCAGCGATAATGTTGCTGCGGTGCGCAAAACAACAACTGCTATAACTGACAACAGCAACAACTGTAATAACAGCAACAACATTGCGACTGAGAATAGCTAGAAAAACCGCAACAGCAGCAGAGACAGTGAGGACAACTTGAATGCGAGACAGAGAGAGAGAGAACGATAGAGGAAGCAATAATTTAATTCTGCATTGCAAATGCAAACAAATTTTGTTGAGCCGCAGAGAAAAACTTAAACCGCAACGCGCGCTCGCGACAAAAACAAGCAGAGCAACAAGACTAAAAACGCGTAGCCCGAAGCGAAGAGCGAAAGGAGGAGAAGGAGGAAAAGTAGCACTGGCAAAAGTGAGCGAGTGTTTATTTTATAGCCGGCATAGAGAAGTTGACTTTGCCCCGGTTTCCCGGCCAAAACCGCCAAACGTTTTGCCATTGCTTCCACTTTTCTCCTCCTCCTCCTCTTCGCATCTATAGCCAGGGCGTCGGTCTGTTATTATTGAAGAATTATTACGCGGAGCGGCAACAGAAGTTGCCAATGCGGGCGACGCCAGACGTTGCCTAATAGCGCAAAGCCCCCGCACAATATCCCTGTTCGGTTATCCTCCTGTTTCCCCCTTTTGGCCCCCCTCTCTCCGCCTCTCTGGTTTTTACGCTTTTAGATTTATATATTTGTGCATAAAAAGCGAGTGTAAAAGTTTTGCATATTCATGGCGCTTTAAATGTCGTCGCGATGTCTGAAGTGCAGCAGCAAGAGAAGCAGCAGCAACCACAAAGGCGACTAGCAATAATAACAACAACCGCGGCGATACAAACTTCGCGAATGCTCTACGCAAAGAACGGGTATTAAGGTTTTACAAGCCAATATGGCAACAATGATATCAAGTATGAAATAATTAAATATATTTGCACATAACAATTATTAATCAATTTTTAATTGTTGATATTCCTGCAAAACATCCATATTTATGTACTTAAAAATAAAATTTTGTTATTTATTTATTTGAAAAATAATAAAAATAAAAAATATTCAAACAATAATACTACTCCCCTAGGCTTTTAAGTATATAAATTAATTAACTTGCGATTATTGAATTCGCTTAAATAAAAATAAAAGCATGTCATAGACCTCAATTTCTAAAATGACAAAATATAAATAAAATCAAAAAAGTTAAAATTCTAAGTTATATGTATTATAAATATGTTATTTTGTATTATTTTAATTTTATGTCGACTATGAGCTAATAAACTAAAAATTTATTTAAAATTACAAAATACCAAATTGAAATTATCTATTAGAAATACTTTTCATATTAATAAATTGAAAGTAATACAATTTAAATTATAGAATGCAAATATAAAAAAATGAAAAATAGATTAAAAATTTCAAATTGAGTATAAAATGATTTTAATTTTGCTTTTAATTACCAATGATATAACTACAACATCTTATTATTAAAGTATAATACGGAAAGAAATCAAAATTAATAAAATAAATTATTAAAAAATATTATATATATTTTTTTTTAGATTTATATATGTATATAACTAACATAATTTATATTAATTACCTCTGAATATGCTGTTAATCATGAGGTAAGTGTGTTTCGTATTCATGTCGAAAAAGTTCTGGCAAAGTTGGCAAGCTTTTTGCCGAACAGCTGCTAAGGACTGAACGCGAGGGGGAATGAGATGGCTTGCTGCGAAAAAAAAACAAAAATGAAATAATAACATCAACCATAAAAGTAGCAACATCAGTTGGCAGCTGCATGCAAACCAAACCAAACAACAGAGAGACAAACCGACCAGGCGGACAGACAGACCGAAAAAACGACAGACATATAGCAGACGACCGTAACAGACATATTGAGTCTGCAAAACTTTGTTGACAACAACAGCAACAAAAACAATTGCAACGATGGCGTCAAGATACAACAACAAGGAGAAAGTGTTAGCAATCGAGTCGCGTCGAGTCGAGTTGAGTTGAGTTCGCGACTAAAAATCGCGGCCAATGAAGCTCATGTGAAAACAATGAGATTATTGGTTGAATTTATGTGCGCTGTCTTTCTCCATCTCCCTCTCACTCTCTCCCTCTCTCACTCTCTCTCTCTATCTCTGTCTCTTTTGCTCACTAACAGCGCCCAGTAATTGTCGACATGTCAGCACATTAAATGGCCATAAAACGTTGGCAAACTGGCAAATCAAAGCAACTTGTCCCGCGTGGAGAAAACTTTTCTAATTTATGGCCACATGGAATGCAACAGTTAAGCGCAGCCAGCAGCCTTCATGACCCACGACCCCTGAACCCGGGACACCGCCAGCATTTACATCCACCTGGTCCGGCAGCAAGTGCGGGATTGCAGTAAAATTTATCATGACACTAATGAGCATGAAATAGGACAAGGTTTATTAAATTTCCTTTTTAAAATGCGCACATGGCAAGTTGCCCAGGACGAAGATGCAATGCTGAGGAGGCAACAAGTTTTTTTCTTTATTATACTCGCTACCCATAGGGTTAAGGGGTATTATAACTAAGTGGCAACAGAAACAGATCTCATTTTTTAGTATTTGCTTAATTTTATGGCTAGGAACATGAGTGAATGATTTCTAAAAATTTGATTGTGATCGGATGAAAAACATCAAAGTTATTAAAAAAAGATATTTATAGGGGAAAAATCAGATGCAGCAGTTGTGGTTTATTTTTAAAGTAATAGAATATTCTACACCAAATATACTTCTAGAAATTTTTTAAATACACGTATAAGAGTTTTGACCTCACACAAAACGGGTAACTGGTATTCCGCAGTCGAGCACTCTCAACTGTAGCTTTCTTACTTGTTTTTCTTCTCGCTTTTGCTTCACCTTCTCTCCCGTCATTCTCGTGGCGACATGGACATGGCGCCATTGCGACTTTCACACCCTTTTCGCTACCTATCAGCTGGCTAACTCCAACCCCCTGCCTGCCCCTCTCAGTGTCCCACTTGGGCGCGGACAGACGTCCGAGCAGCTGCCGCCCGCCCGGGTAGCGAAATGAAAAATGTCCGCAAGTGAGAAAATGAATCTGCCCCATGTTGCAATTTATTATGCCAACATAATAAATATTATATACAGATGCTATGCTGCTGTCCTCCTTCTCTCTTTCACATTTGCTCGCTGGGGAGCCTCGTTCTCCTCTCTCTCCTCTTCGGGAGGGGGCGATGCGGGTTTTATTTTGGGGGAACATTGTCGTTTTTGTGACAGTTTGAGAAATACTTGCAGTCTTTTGCCCCTACTGCAAACCGCACCCCTCAATTGCTTTGCCTAATTGCGGCAAGGGAACAGCACAAAAACACGAATCGACAAGCAAAACTGCAGTGAATAAAATATGACCAATAGCAAATACGGCGGCAAAAACTACTTTTCCAACATGCAAAATGCGAAAGAAGCTGCTCACAACTTTTGCCTCAGTTGCGAATTTTAAACGCAAATAACAAATAAAGTTAGAGTCGAGTGCTTTTGAATGTGAAATACTCTGTCGGCATAACTTTGGTGCACGCTTTCGTCCAAATTTTAATTCCATTTAAATTTGAATTATATTTAATAATTATCAACATATTTTTTTTTGTTTTATTTATATACAAAATACACAAACAATAGTGTTAAACATGATTATAAAATACTTTTATAGCCGTTAAATTAATTAGCTACAAATTTGTTTCTACAAATGAACATTAAAAAAAATGGTTTTATATGATATGAGCATTTTCTAATTATTCCTATTCTGAATTTGATTTAGATTCAATAATTACCAGAACACTTTTAATACTTCGCACGATTTTAAAATAGTCTTATTTGTGTGTATTTTAATTTCGTATATTTCTGTATCTTCAAAGTTAGAAAATATTTTCAAAAAAATTATTGAAATTAATTATTTCTTTCCTACTTACATTTTATGCAGCCAATGCTAGCAAATGGATCCAATTTCAACAAATTAAAAATTATAAATTATATGAAATTAGTGGGTTTTAATTATTTGTTTTAAAACTCAATTTAAATTTGACAATTAGGAAAATATTTGTACCTTTTATCGGGACTCCGAAATAGTATGTATGTATGTTTTTCTGAGAGCGTTGCCTGTCAATGTTGTAGCCTTTTATAGTTGCAAAGTTACAAAGACTCTTAAAAAAAATACATTTTAAAAATATAAATTAATATTCTAATTTTGTTTGTGTACTATACCTTGTACCCTAGAAAGTACAGGGTATTCGGCTGTTTTTGTCGTCGCCCTTGCAATGCTGCATAAATTGTGAACGATTTTAATCAGTTTGCAAATTTTTCAACAGGTATGCCAATTTTTTTCGTATCTAATCGAGGCGATCTTCTGTGCTGGGTGTTAAATAAATTTAATATTGTTGGTCTTTTCACTTATGCATGTATTGTTGATTTTGTTTATTTCTTTGTTTTTCCGTTTCCCTTTTTTCGGGGCATATGAAAATGTTTGTTACGCACCCCATAAATAAATCATTCAAATTGTCAACACGAATTTATTTGCGTTGCGTTTTCGTATCGTGCAAGTTTCTTGCGGTCTCCCAAGCGGAAATGAGCCACATGGATGTGTCAGAGCGAGACCGAAGAACTGCTGATTGTGCGAAAGGGATGGCTACATAGAGAGGGGGGCAGAATCTTTATTCTATTGAGGGGCGCAAGCAGCAAAGCAGCAGAGGAGGCAACTTCACAGCATTGTGCCCTTGTCAGGCATGTCAACTTGCTGGCAATGCAATTTGACTGAGTGTGAGTGTAAATACATCTCTGTGTAGATGTGTGTTTGTGTGTGTGGGTGTGGGTGTAACAATCTGAGTCTGTTAATGTAACTGTTTGCGTGTATCGTTGCCTTGGCCGCTGGGTAGCTTAGTTACATGTGGGAATACCCTAACTCAAGCTGCCGCAATAATCGCTTTCAATTGAATGTTGCGGGGGACCAAAATGAATTTAAAATTTTAAATAAATAATTCAAAACATATAGAGAGTTATGAAAAAGAGTTGTGGTGTTAGAAAACAGAAACAATAAACAATAATTATAATTTGTAAAGAAAATGTAGTATTAAAAAAATATTTATTTATACATATGCATATATGCCAACATAGATTTAACATCCATTAAATAAAATTGATTTTAATTACAATGGGTTATTAAATTCCCCGATCTTACACTCATAAAGAAATTGTTCACTTCTAACACCCTAGTGTAGATTATTTTATTTTTTGCTGTATTTTTACCTATTATACATTCATTGAAAGCTTCATAATTAATATAATTCAGAGTTAAGCTAAGAATAGCTTTTGAACTGCAACATTTGTTCAGCTTTGTATAATATTTACATTCAATATTATAAACATAATAAATATGAAAAACAACAGTGTAGTTCAAATTTTGAGAACATAATTTATGTGCTTTTTGTAAATATTTATTTTCTCTCCTAAATTTACTATGCTTTGATTACTACATTAATTTATGTCTTTAAATACAATAATCTTTTGAAGTAGTATTTCATTAATCTGTTTGTAACATTAACTCACTTTTGAAATTTCCATATTTTTTTTGTAATAAATTAATACAACTGTAATACATTTATATACATAAAATTTTTTAAAAGTTTTTCTCTATTAAAAATACAGAAGCAATCATAAATATTTAACCTATCTTAAATGCTATCCCTAAGCCGATGTATTTCATTTTCCAAAAAAGTTTGCTAGGTAACAACCAAATGGTTAAGACCGAATTAAAATTTATTACCCACACTTCAGATAGAGCATCTAAGTCTCGTTTTGCGAGTTTAATTCCGTGCCTTCCTGCTGTTATTTAAGCAAATTTATTTGTGTGCTGTTGGCATCGCTTGCGCCTCTTCTCCAGTCTCCAGTTGCTCCAGTTGCTGGTGGTGATGGTGATGGTGGAGCTGTTGCTGTTTGCTTTTCATTTCCGGCCACGTCGACAAATCACAAGCAACCTAAAAGGATATTATCTGCAGCAAAACTGTTTCCTTGGCCACACTATCATCGTCCTCATCCTCATCGCCGTCATCGTCGTCTTTGTTGAGCTGCTGTTGCCGCTCTCATGTTTATTTGGATAAATAATTTGGAAAACATTTTTCGTTTTTCATTGTATGCTTTCTTAATGGCCTTTTAAGTGGTCTCCCAGTTCACTTCAAAGGCAGCCAGCCACAGCCACAACCCAATCTTGTGCCGGGTATCAAACGTCTAGCGGGTCACACAATCAGAAATGATAAATAGAACCCAAGAAAAAAAAGTGCTGTCGGTTAATCCGAGTCGCATCTCAATTTCAGTCTCACGTGTGCAAATAGAAAACCAGAAATGAAACTAAACTGATTTTCGGCTACTGCTCGAAATGAGAATGCTAATTGGCTGGACAAATGTTGGTGTCTCTGAAATTTCCACTTGTCACCATTGATGGCTCATTTAGAATTGTGGTCGGTTGCCGATGCTCGTCTGCGGTTACAACGTCACCCACAGTTTGTCTTCAAACGCGCTCCGACCATGTTTGCCCTGAGGCAGCTTCTGATCTTTGGCCTCTTGGGATGCTCCGTCTGGGCATCGCATCACAATCTCACCGAGTTCATGCTGCATCGTCAGCGTCGCGGCCTCATCTATCAGAACAGCGGCTCGATGAAGTTCAGCATTGGACCCTCGTTGCCCATTCCCCTGGGCGATCACGTGACCTTTCGCTCCGCGGTGCTCTCGTTCACGCTCCAAGGCGGCACCTACAGTCTCCCGACCACGCCCATCTGGCCCTGGGATAAGTGGGAGTCAACATTTGCCCGATCGCTGCAACAGATGCGCCGCAATATCGAGAGGCATACGGCCAGTGGAGGCGTTCGATATGCGGACGATGCCCGACTGTTGGTCTACACGGGACTCGAAGAGTATTTGGGCAGGCGGAACAATGATATGGATGTGGGCAGACAATGCCTGCTGCGTTCCATATGCGAGAATGCCCAGGTCCATCATCATGTCGGCATTTTCTCCGAAATCCTCAACATTGTGCTGAGGTGAGCAAACAATTTAGCCAAGTTAACCCTCAATTCCCATTCCCATCTGCCTTTCATCTCTTTTGTAGTCCGGGCAAAGCGGATTTAGATAACTCGTATCACGATGCCTTTGCTGCTGGCCAGGCGGGTGCTAATTGCCTGCGCCTCTTTAAGGCATGTCCACGTGGCCTCAACTTCCTCGACGAACTCCTGATGCTGGAGCACAGCTACAACTGAGCATTTGATTGATTGGATTCTCGTTTCGGTTTCGGTTTGGTTTGCTCTGATTTGTTCGTTATGGATTGATGACGCATGGACGCATGAGACAACAATAAAGTTTTGCTTTTTTTTCCTGTTCCAAATCAAAGCGCATAACTAATGCTTCTTGTTGTTATTGTCGATTGTTGTTGTTGCTGTTGTCGTTATTGCTGCTGTGGCTGTTGCATAATTTGTGTTGCTGTCAAAGGACTCTGCGGTGAGCGGGGCGGGCGGGGAATGGCGGCAGGAAACAGCATTAAGGGAGGCTGCACAAACAAAACCTACAGCAGATACAACTAAGCAAACAACAGAGTTTATGCGCAGCATGACATAACGAAAGTAATTGATTGTGACAAAGATAAGTGTAAATTAATCAAAAATAATAATAATGGTAATAAAATAATAATATTTTAAGCAGTGTGTGTTTGAGAATATATATCACGTTAATATATTTTCATTATTCACATAAGCTCGTAGTACTCAGATACAGTTAGAGCTAGGATAGCAAATGATATAGTCATATACACATATTTAATGTTGAAAACTTTGTTAGTTAATTTTCGATTGATTCAAGCATTTTGATTACAATTGACAATAATACAAACAAACAAACAGCTCAAATTTTATTCAATATATTATTTATTTTAAATATATATATAATATTATTTTTGATAAAAATAACAAAATTTAAATAATATTCAACAAATAATATTTGATCAACCGAAAATCTTAGAAACTATATAAATATATTTAAAATTCTGTTTCACTCGAATATCGCATTTTCATTTTTTTTTTTTGAAAATAAGTTTTTATGATTATTATCTTATGCGTATTATTAATATTTTAGTAATAGGTTATGCAATGTAACCTCCTATTGAAAATGTATCTAAGGCTACCCAATCTGACACTGCTGGATGTTCATGGATGTGTTGTGCGCATAAACGTGGCAGCCGCAGTATTGTTACCTATTCGCATGCTGCATCACAAGTTCAAATACCGCAAAGTTGCACAACTGGCGCGTCTGCTTCTCGCCTCCCGCCTCTTGGCTCTTGCCACCCATTGTACACGCCAGGAGCGCGCTCATCAGCAGCGTTGTTCGCGTTGTCATAATCGCATTTGAATTAGCTGTGCATACAAAACGACGACCGATTGCAGAAACAGGGTGACTCGGCTGCACTGAATTTGCTGCATCTAGATGCTAGTATATGCTGGCAACACCCTGTGCAGCTGGGCTGTCGTCTCGTTGTCAGTTGTCGTCAATGTGTAGCCACCTGACAAGCCTAATGTGCCACTTAAGACGCATTTATTGTCTTTCAGTTGTGTCGCAGCAGCAGCAGCAGTTGTCGTTGTCGTTGTCGTTGTTGTTGTTGATGGGGCTGCTGCATTTCCATTTAATTGACGCCATTGTTGACAAAATGGCGGTCGGCTGCTCGCTGCATTGCACAGCACTCGAGCTGCAGCTCAACTGAGCGGAGAGCGAACGCCGCCAGGCATTAATGCGACAGCTATCTGGGAGGTTTTAGGCAACACCTTGAGGCAGCCAAAATCAGTTTATAACCAGCAAATTAATGATGCGCTGCGAGCATTGAACAATACTGATTTATCTGCATTTTAAATAAAGGTTCAAGCTCAACTCGAAGTCGATCAACGAAACAATTTTGAATAAGGCAAATTTTGTGTAGCTTTGTTTTAGTTAAATGTTTAATAAAAAAAAATTATAGCTCAGCCACGAATAAATGTAGAAAAGCCCAATAGTTAATGATGCACTGATTTGTTTTAATTCAAAACTTTAAACACGCTATAACTTCCGAATATATAGCACATTTTTTGCTTTTCTACAATCACAACACTGCTCTAAATGTATTTTGTTTTAAAAACTTTAAGTTTCCGTTTTTTATTTTGCTTAAAGCTACACTTCAAAGACAACACTGTGCTAAATGGATTTTGAAAACATTATGTTGAACTTATAATCTGTCTTTGGTCCCAAAAGTTATGAGTTTAAAAAAACGTAAACTCATGTAAAATATGTTATTTGTTTGTAGCAAATTCCGGAAGAGAATAAACATTTATTCAAAATTGATAATTTCTATTAAATTTAAATAATAATAAATTATAATTTAATTATGTGAAAATATGTACTGTTCTTAATTTTTTGTATTTAAAAGAAATTTAAGAATTGAAACCCATTTGAAAATAATAATTTTAAATTACATTTTTACTTTAATTTAAAAAAAAAATGGAAATTGAATTCATATTGTTTAATCTATTAAACAAATATTATTTGCTAATTTTTTAAAATTATTAAATTTAAATAACAAAGTAATTTAAATATATACTTGGACTTAGCTAGCTTGTTAGCTCACATGTTGTACTATGTAAATAATACACATGTGCATCAACGTCAATTAACTTTATTTGAAACCGGATAGTTATCGTTTACAAAACATATTTACACACTTGTATTATCGACTTTAAACTCAACTTAGCCCGCTAAGTCATGTGCACTTTAATCGCTCACATCCAAGGCAAAGGCGTCCAGCACACTGTCACCTCGAGGGCAACCGTGGAACTGCCGCAGGCAATCCACACCTGCCACGCCCGCTGCATGCGCCTCCCTGTAGTCATTGCCGAGCGATGCTTTGCCGGGCCTGCAATTTATCACGTTGTGAGTGGAGAAGGGCAATTCGGATAACGATCATTTGCACTTACGTTAGCAGCACATTTAACAGCTCGGCCATAATGCCCACATGATGATGCACTTGCGCATTCTCGCACATGGCACGCAGCAAGCACTCACGACCACGACCCGTGACGCCACCGGCGCTGTCCATGTACTGCTCCAGCGCTGTGTAGGCAAAGAGTCGTGTGTCGTCCTCATGCGTTGCATCCAGCTGCCGGATCTGGTCACTTAACGATCTGGCAAAGATGGACTCCCACCTGTCCCAGGGGTAGAGCGGAGCCGTGGGCATTGAGTATGCCCCAAAGTGCAGCACAAAGAAGTTGAGGAAGCTGCGCCACACAACCGGATCCTGTAGCTGCACACCGAATACGGGGCCAACGACCAGGCGAATGGTTGCCCCATTCTGATAGACTAGCTGATGACGCTTCTGCCGGACATGCAGGTAAGCCGTTAAATTCTGTGTGGGCGCCACGACCTCGTATGCGGCATGCAAAAGCGGCAAGAGACACAGCGCAGACAGCAGGCGGATGAGTCTATGCATTACAAGTTCCGACAGTGACAGTCACAACAGTTATGAAGAATGTGCCACGACAATTGATCAGGCGTCTCCAAAATGTTCTTGCGGCAGCACACGAATTAAATATTTGCTTGCGCAATTAGCAGTTAAATTGGGTTATAAAGCCATCAACCAAGCTGTGCAATAAGAGAATTCGAATACCAACCATGCGCTGTCACTGCATACCATTATCTGTTGTTTGCCCAACTAATTTGTTACGCACTGTTAAATTCACGAAAACAATTTAAATTGCGCGCCCATTGCGCAGCATTGCCAGCTCGAAAAATGCTATCGATTACACACATCGATAGATGTCAGTGTTGCTAAAGCACAACAGCACACAGCATGCAGTGTGACCGCAGTCAAACAAACACATAAACATTGAATTTTGTGCAAGCAATGCCAAGAAACGCCGACAATTCAACGATTCGGGCACATCCTAACGAGCTAGCATTCAACTTTAGTAGACATCTGTTTAAAAATTAACTAGAAAAATGAGCAACGAAGCGGCGAAAGCGCAAATCTCGCAGGAGAAAATCGTGGCCCAGTTCCAACAGCTGCGGAACGAACAAAGAAATCTGGCCAACAGCCTCAATACACTGGAAATGGATCTGCGTGAACACAAGTGAGTCAGAATGCACCGCCTTGAACCTAACCTACAAAAACAACTAAACAATATTTAATGTCCCATTTTTTAACAGAACTGTGATAGAAACCCTCAATTCGGCGGATCCGGAACGCAAGTGCTTCCGTCTCATTGGTGGCGTGCTGTGCGAACGCACCGTCAAAGATGTCCTGCCCCAGCTGGTGGAGAACAAGGATTTCATTGCGAAAACAATTACGATGGTCACCGAAGATCTGAGCAAAAAAGGCGTCGAACTCAATAAATTTAAGGAAGAGCACAATATCAAGATACGCGGCGAACAGTTAGGCGCCGACGGCTCCAAGGCGTCCGAGGCGGAAAGCGCCACCAAATCGGAGAATCGTAATGTGCTTGTGTCCAACTAACCCCCCTTCCCTTCATCCCCCACATCATCCCCCCAAGAACATAAAAGAGCATAAGCCAAAATGAAGAGAACAGAACGAAACGAGGCGTATTTATTGTGTTCCATTTTACGTACATGAAATGCATTGATTGATTCTAATGTTATATGTAATTTTAGCTCTTAAGGCGCAGTTCGTCACCAACACACAATCATAACACCAATTAATGCCTTGATTACATCTGAGAGGTGAGAGAATTCATTTGAGAGATAGTCCCTGTATTTGTATTCGATTTACTTGTAAGTGCAGAACTATCTGCTCTTCATACATTTTTCAAATTTCTTGGAAGAATATTTTTATCTATTCAATTCGCTAAATTCATTTGAAATGTACGGCGAGATTCGCATTTTCTTTACTGATCCCGGAGAAGTATATTATTTAAAGAAACTTGATTTTAAATAATATAATATTACGCAGTAAGAAGGAATTTAAATTTTTGCATTACAACATTTTTTGGAGATTGTGGCATATAATCTTTTGCAATTTGAGTCACTAAATTCATTTAAAATGTACAACGAGAGATTCGCATTTGTTTACTGATACCCGAGTAGAATATTATTTAAACAAACTTACCTTTAAATATAATAATATTCTGCAGTTAACATCAGTTTTAGTTATTTCCTTACAATGCTTAAGATGACTCTTTTGCAATTTAAGTCGTTAAATTCCTTTGAAATGGTTAACGCGAGATAATCGCTAGATCCGCATTTTCTTTACCGATTCACAAGTAATATAATATTCAAAGAAACTGACTTTTAAATAATACAATACTCGGCAGTAAAACTGTTATAATCTGCCATGCAGTTTATTCAATCATATTCATTTTACAAAAGTCTCTTCTCAAAAATATGCGATTGAATAAATAAGTTCTTGAACCTAATTTAACATACTAAAAAGATGTGTATTTGCTAAGTGAAACACTTTTGGCTTAGAGCCATCTTAAGGATGTAATCAAGGCATTATTCACACGCCCTGTCGCCCATCATTTAACTCAGCCTCAGCCACAAAGTCTTACACATTACAACAACACGCCCAGTTGAAGTCCGGCTAACAATTAAACGAAAGAAAAACAGCGAACTTGTGTGTGGATGATCTTTATTCTCGCCGTTGATAGTCGCGCTTGCCGCCCGATTTGCTCAGCAGCCGCACATTCGTGATGCAGATGTCGTGGGAGACCGCCTTGCACATGTCGTAGACTGTGAGAGCAGCGACGGCGACTGCAGTTAACGCCTCCATTTCAACGCCCGTTTGGCCGGTGCAACGCACCATGGCCTCAAGACGAACGCACTGTTCGGCCTCGTGGAGTGTGGCCTGGACACGCACCGAGGACAACGCAATGTTGTGGCACAATGGAATCAGCTGGGAGGTTTGCTTGGCACCCATAATCCCGGCCAGCTGGGCAATGCTCAGCACATCGCCTTTGGCCAGCTCATTGGCGGCAATCAGCGCGGTGAGACGCTGGCCCACCTGGACAGTGGCCTCTGCGGTGGCGACGCGTGTCGTCTGCGCCTTGGCGGCCACATCCACCATTTGTGCCTTGCCCTGGTCATTGATGTGCGTCAAGTTGCTGCAGTTGCGCAGCTGTAAAAGTGGTTTCTGATGAGGATGAAGCAATTGCTGCTGCTGTCTGTTGTAGTTGTCGTTGCCCGTGCCGTAACCTGCAAGCAAACAGCATGTGGTTGGATGATGGAATGTGTTTGGTGGCTCTTCGCTCTCTCGCTGGGGATTTAGCCGCCTATGAGTATCATGGGGCGATTCTCCATCTGCGACAGATTCAGCATGCCTAGAGGATTGCCCCAGTTAATACCGACAACGCTAACTACAAGTTTATTCTGTGACTCACCTGCATGTTGACGCTTCTTGCGCTGCACTGCGCTGCCAATCAACTCGACCAGCTGCTGCTCTGTGAAATCCTCGCTGCGCAACGCATCTCTGAGCGAATACTCCTTGTTGCCAAACAGACACACCTTGATGTTGCCATCGGCCGTCAGCCGCAGCCGATTGCAGCTGCCACAAAAGTGTTCCGTCATGGAGGTGATGAAACCCATTTGGCCAGCAAAACCAGGCACAGCATATGCCTTTGAGGTGTCGTTGGGACCGTTGGGCAGCGCCTGGAAGTCCGGAAAACGCTGGCGTATGATCTTAACTGTTTCGCTGTAGGAGATGAGGCGTTCCGTGTGCCACTTGTTGCCCGAGAAGGGCATGTACTCGATGAAGCGCACGTCCACAGGACGCTCGCGTGTGAACTCCACAAAATCACAGATCTCGTCCTCATTGAAGTCGCGCATCAGCACGCAGTTGACCTGGAGAGGAACTAGTATTAATTGTGGAAATTATTGAATAACCATGACTCACCTTCGGTCTATAACCCAGCTGTACGGCCAGATCGATGCCGGCAATCACACGCTCCCAGCCCTTGCGGCGCGTGATGCGCTCGAAGCGCTCCTTGCGCAGCGTGTCCAGACTGATGTTCAGTGAGTCCAAGCCAGCGCGTTGCAGCGGCAGCAGCAGCCGCGTCAGCACCAGGCCATTGGTGGTTATGCCCACATGCTCCAGCTGCGGCAGCGCCTTCAGCTGTGCCACAATCTCAACGATGTCGCGACGCACCGTCGGCTCGCCGCCAGTGAGGCGAATCTTGCGCACGCCTTGCTCCACAAAGATGCGCGCCAGTTGAAGCATCTCCTCGGTGGTCAGCAGCTGGGGCTTGGGCTGAAGCGGCACACCTTCGGCGGGCATGCAGTAATCGCCTGTAATTTCACCACATTTCGTTGTTATCAAGTATACGCAAGGTTGCGCGGTATTAGAGATAACATTGATTGGTTCGCTTCTGGAAGGCATTTAAATTGAATTTTTTGTTGTGTCACTTACAGCGCAAATTGCAGCGTTCGGTGAGTGAAATTCGCAGATACGTATGATGTCGGCCAAAGCTGTCGGTCAGCGGGGAAGTCGCTTTAGTTACTTGACTCTAAATGATTAGACGGTTTAATTTCATTCCTGTTTGGTAAATTAATCATGTTTACCTGTCTGATTGTCGCTCCCCTCAAGCTGCTATTCTCGGCCTCCAAATCGTGCTGCTGCTGCGCACCTGTTGCCACAGTTTCCGTTGCCGTCGCCGTCGCCAATCGGTGGAACTGCGAACCGGTTGCCATGCCCGCCGAGGGGCGGCGAGAGATTTGTGCGCCGCATTGGAACAACATTAGCTTGGCCCGTTTCACCAGCAATCGCATTTTGATGAATTTATCTATCACTCGATTGACGACTTGTTTAGGAGTAATCAAAATTGTTATTAGCACTGTCCGATTACCTAACCTACAATTGCCCGTTGGGGGGCCAAGTTGCTTCAATTGCCGAGCACTCACAGCAGAACAATTGAACACAATTCAGACAACTTGATTCGTGATAAGCAATTATTTAAAAAAGTGCTTACCTTACGTTTGTTCTCCTCCGACTAGTAATAAGATCAACGTGTTCTTTGCTTCAGCTTTAGCTCTTGCGCGACGACGAACTGCAGCCGGCAACTCTTGTTTATAAACTGAACGCTCCGATCATATGGCAAATTGTAACGTTGCGAGGAGCTTTTCACGAACGAGCTTTCACGCACACAGAAGCACTCTGTGAATGTGGGGCAAATTGCTGAATGGGGCTATTATCTCTCTAACCTACAGCGACTTTGGCATTTGCTGTGCTGAGGGATACCCTGTGGAACTGCATTAGTTTTTGGGAAATATTTAAACAAATTTTGTGGAATTTAAAGCCAGGTTTATACATAGCTAAGCACATCACTGATTTTGATTTTATGTAATATCTTCGGAAATTTAATTAAAGTTGAAACGCGATGCAACAATATTTTTTGAAAATTTAAACAATAGTTTTTACATTTAAATTTTTATTTCTGTCTCCATAAGATAATCTGAATATCCATAAATATTCTGTTCGCAAAATACTAGAACATCTTTATGTAAAGAATACAGATTTTATCTGTTTAAAAAAAACACACAAATCTTAAATTCGAATTCGGTAAAGTAAGTTATTGCACAATGTGCAGGAGAAGTATTCAAAATTACAATTTAAAAAATTTGAGTGCACTTAAATTACATTTTTATGGTTGTCGCTATTCGAGAAAATCAAATCAGCAATTTATTGATTTCGATCCAAATAAAATTTGTTGGTTTATTGTTATACGCTCAAATTTTAAAAATCAGCAATTTACACTTTTCGTTATATGGAAATATAAGAATCGCAAAAATAAATATAATTTTTTGTCTAGAAATGGATAGTGAAATTGTCCTCCATTAAATTAATGATTCTATATTATTAATAGCCGTGAAAGCAATAAAAATAATATGTCCATATGATTTATCTCAATTCTCCCCATCTACTTAAATTGTAGATCTGCATAAATATTTTCTACTGATTATTAGGAGTTCTCCCTTTTATTCCCTACGCCCTACGCCTCTGTGCCAGCCTCCGTTGAACTCCGATAAATAGTTTTCTCGCATTCGCACATCGCTCGCTCAAGTTTCCTTCGAATTCTTTGTCGCACACTCAGTCTTCTGTTTGCCTCGCTGCTGTTTGGTTCGTCCGCTCGAATATTGTTTACCCGAGATCGGTACTGCTTGACTTTGTTTATTTGAAATTCGAATTCGTTTCTGCCAAATACATACACAAACATTATGCGTGCTCGCCAAACATCGAATATCAAGCGGTTATTGTTCTTGTTCGTCGCTGTCCTCTTGCTCTATGTCTTTGCGTTCTCGGGAGGCTATCAGAAGTATAACATAGACGGTGTTATCGGCAATACGAGACCGGAAAGGGTCTGGGAATATGTGGCGGACTTTAACAAAATGCGCCTGCTGAATCCCACAATGTAAGCATTTCAATACCCACACATTCGGTTCCCGATTTACTGAATATATTATCTGTAATTTTTGCAGCATCAATTTCAAGATACTGTCGGATCACGGACATGCCCACGACTGGCGCTATACGGTGCAGTATACGGAACGTTTGTCCCACTGGCCGCACTGGCTGAACAAGGCGACGGCCAAGTATGTGGTGACCAAGACGATGCCGGGCGTTGTGCCCCAAGAATGGGCCATCGAATCGAATCATGAAACCTGCTTCTTCAACGGCTTCTATTGTTGTAAGTTTGACGCACCCACTTGACTCTCTGCCACATGTTGCCACTTCTCTTTGTCTCTCTTTACAGTGCATTCGCATAGCGACTTCCGTTTCAGCGCACGCGGCGACGATACTTATGCCCAAGAGAAGATCGAGTATCAGTGTCCACCGTTTCTGGGCAGCGCCTGTCGGCGAGAGCTCGAGTTCCAGCGACGTGCCGTCATGTACAATCTGACGCACATTCTGAAGCGCACATAATAAAAATAGCTCATCATATTCCATCGGTTTAGACTAGTTCTCTTTAATCTGCATGTATTTCCGCAATTAAATGGTTTACAATTTCATGTGTGCGCAAAAAACATAAAAATATATTGAATAATCAACTAAATTAGCTAGTGAAGCATTCAACTATTTGTAAATACATAACTTCATGTATTTGATAACTAAATTATAAAGTCAATGTTACATTAAAAACTTTAAAAACGTTCTATGCTTCGTGGGATATCTGTTTTAGTTTCCTTGTTAACTTTTCATTGAAGTATTTAATAAATTACCTCTCACAATCTAAAGTTAACGAAAGTTTATTTCATATAGTTAATTAATTTACATATTTTCAATTTCATGTAAGCGCAAAAAAAACCAACAAAAAGTGTATAATCTACTAAATTAGCTAGTGAACCATTCAACTAGTAAGTAAATACAAACAATTTGATGTATTTGCTAACTAAATTATAATTCGTGCTATTTACAAAAAAAACTTTAAAAAAAACTGTCTATGGCATTGCTTTGAGTTTTAGTTGGATATCTGTTTTAGATTTCTTGTTAACTTTTCATTGAGGTACGTAATTAAGTAAGAGAAGTTTTCACTGAAGTACTTAATTAATTAGTGAATACCCCTCACAAAGTAAAGTAGGAGAAATAGAAATTTAATTTAATGAAGAGACTTAACTCAATTGTGCTTCGTCTTCACGCTTGACAATTGAGTCCATTGAAGGAGAAAATCTTAAAAATATTTAAATCCATCGAGCGGATTTCGTTGAAGCATTGGCAAGATGTCAACGCTCGATCCTCGACATTATCTTCGAGTCTTGAGTCTCTCGAGTCTTTTTCAATTAGATCACGATGTTGCTGTTGCTGTTGTACTCTCCTTCTCACTTGAAGAGACTAAGTTGTTTGCGCTTTGATGCACCTCCACTTCGTGCCACACGCGCTGCAGCCACATTGTCAGCCGACCCTTGAGGCGTGCTGGGTGCACTTTGGGACCCTCCGGCATCGGCGGTGCCAAACCAACGCGTCAGCTTCGTGGACTGCGTGGACTTGATACTTTTCGGTGACTTGCGTTGCGCTGGACTGAGCGCCTGAATGCGTTGCCCGGTATCTTCGGGTGTGCAGCCAGAGCCAATCAAGTACTTGGTGATTTTGTTGCGCTGTTGCAACTGTTGCTGTTGAGTTTGTGTTGGCTGTGGCTGTGGCACAGGCGACACGTTGCCCGTGGAGTTGAGACGCAGTCGACTGCCGAATTCGCCATTGTTTGTAATCTCAAAGATGTCCTCGTCGAGCAGCGTGAAGCGTCGCTGTTGCTTCTTGGGACTCGGCAGCATGGGCAGCAAATTGATGCCCGATGTGTTGGTCGTGGTTTTGTGCGGCTCAAACATGTTCTCCAAGATGTCCAGGCAGGAGCGTTCGCGCTTCGATTGCTGAGTCTTCACCTGATGCTGCTGCTTCACTTCGGAGCCAAAGATCTTGAAGCCCTCGAAGGGCGATGCCGGCGGCACAGGCTGTGCCAGCGTTATCTGCGAGTAGTCGGAGCAGTTGCTAAAGACGTCGGGTGATTTGTTGCCTCGGGCACGCTGCTCAGCGAGCAACAGACCAAAGTTCGAAGTCGATGCGCTGGGCTGCGACTGTTCCTTGGCATACCCCTTGCGCTTCAAGGCGCGCGTGCGTCGACTTTGTGTCGTGGACTGCTGAGAGCACTCTTCATTCGAGCTGTTGATAACCACAACCTCTGCCTTGGGCAGCGAGCTGGGCACAATGAGCACCTCCGAGTCGCTAAAGAAGTTCAAATTCAAGCTGGGCAGCATTAGCGGCGTTGGCGGCACCTCGGGCACACGGAAGTCGTGAAAGGCGCCCAGCTCGGTGAGGTTGTCGGGCAGCTTTTGGCCGCACTGCAAATACGAATAATCGGAGGCAACGGAGCCGGAGCTGAGCAGCTCGGGCGTCGCAACTTTTTTCGTATTCTCTACTTTATTTGGTGACCCTAACTCATCTGGTTTTGGGTATTTTCGTGGGCGCCCTCTTCTCTTTCGAGGTGGCTCATCTTCTACAATTGCCGTGTCCTCTATAACATTATCCTCCTCCCGCTTGCGTTTACTCGATTTGGGCGTTTGTTGCGCCTCTTTGCCACGTTTCCCTTTGGGTGGGCTTTTCTTCTCATATTCCAGTGCCTTCGGGGGCAACATGTATTTGCTTTGTATGCGCGATTCGGCAGAGCGCGTCTGTCGTTGCATGCCACGCGTCTGTCGCACCTCCACCTCGTCAGAGTTCTTGTCACGCAAGTACGAACGACGGGTCTTCGGCTCTGATCGGGGCGTCACAGGCGGCTCTTGCTTGGGCGTGACTAACTTGGGTGACGGCGGCTTCTTCTGCTGCTGCTCGATCGGAGTCTTGTTTTTCTGTTGAGGCGTCTTCAGCTGCTCGATCGGAGTCTTCTTTTTCTGTTGAGGCGTCTTCAGCTGCTCGGGCGTCTTCTTGGCAGGCTCAATTTTGGTGGACTGCTTCGTCTGCTGTTTAATTGTCGTCTTTTCTGTTTGTGGCTTCTTTGCCGTCGTCTCCTCTGGTTTCTTTGGCGTGGCCTGCGTTGTTTTCGTTGATGCCGAGACTTCTGTTGCCGTCTTAGACGTTGTCTTTGATGTTGTCTTCTGTTCCAGTGGCTTCTTTGGCGTCACAGAGTTAGATATTTTAGCTGGCGTAGACTTTGTCTCCGTTGGCGGCGTCTTGGACGCTGCGCTTCTTAACAGCGTTGGCTTCGTTGCTGTTGTTTCCTTTTGTGGTGTCTTGGATGCAGTTTTTGTTGACTGTTGTGGCTTCTTAAATGTATGTTCTGTTGTGCTCTTGGGCTCGGATTTTCTGGCTTGCGTTGACTTCGATGTAGTCGCCTGATCTGTTGATTTTTCTGTTGCATTTTTCACAGTTTCCACCACCTTGACTGTTGTCTTCTGCTTAGTCGCTTTCTCTGAAGGTTTCTTTGTATCCGATGTAGACTTTGCTGATGTTGACGGCTCTTGTGTCTCTCGTTTGGATTCTGATGTTATCACCATATTCAACGGTTTTAAAGTCGCTTGTTCTTCAGGTTTCTTCGTTTCTGGAGTCTTTGCTTCAGGTTTTCTCAGCGGCGCCTTTTTAGGAGTTGTCGCAACTGCCTGCTGATCTTTTCGTGGCAACATAACACGACATAAACTGACATTTAACGATTTTCTGTAGCTCGTCGAAGGTTCCAATTCTTCCGTCTCCGATTCGCTGAGATCTGCAGCCGCCTGATGCAAACGTTTGGTGTATCGACGTTTTTTTCTAGCTGCTGGCGACGTTGTTGGTTGTGTACTCGGTGGTGTGACAATCTCACAATCATCGCTGGAGATTGTTACAACATCGCCGTTTGACATCGAAGTTGCATCTAAATTCTCTTCGTTTTGATCTTTGGATGCATCCTCGAGTTCTGATTCTGACATTTGTAATGGCTCCATGGCAACCACTTCATCGCTGCAGTCCGATATTTTGTCTATCTCTTCGTGTTGTTGCGATTCGCATTCTCGCTTCATGTTCCGCAGACACTCGAATATCTGGTCTGTGCTGCCCGTGGAAAGTGCCTCGCATGAGGACTCTATAGTTGTTTGACTTAAGGTACTATTGCTATTGTTTTCTCCCAGCCAAAGCGATAAATTGAGCTTGTATTGCTCCGCAGTAACCAATGGCAAATAAGACTCGAACTGATGGCGATAACGACGCAAGCGATAATCTCTAAAAAAAACATATTAGAAATGATTAATAAATAATTTAAAAAAAATATTATTTTTGTATCTACTTGATGTATTCGCCTAGAACGCCGCGCTGTTTATAGTATTCCTCGAGATCGACGCGTTTGCTGAGCACCTCCTTAACATCGGGCAAATGGAATCTGCGCTCAAACGCTGGAAAGGATTTATACTGATGTTCTAGGCAGCCGCCTAAGCGCAACACATTGTACAGCAGCTTGACATCGGACTAGAAAGCCATACACAATTAATCTAAAATAATAATTTGAATATGTGAGACTTTATACCGTTATGTCCACACTAGAGATCACGATGTTGACTTTGCCCTCGTACTGCTTAAGCAGCATGGAACTGCAGAAGCTATTGTTCAACGTATAACCACGATGATCCACAATGATGTAGTCGAACTTCAGCTTGCTGAGATCCCCAATGCTGCGAAGAATGCTCCATTTGCTCAGATAAACGCTATGCGCCGACTCTGTGCTGTCTGCAAAAATAATATATATATTTAATCAATAACTGTTTTTTAAAACACTGTTTTAATGAATTTTAAAATTTGTCAAGTGTACGTGAGTTAATATCGTAAAATAATTGGACATTTTCCACTTAAACATAAATATAGGGAATATAAGGGAACATAATAAGCTCTTCTTAACAATAATACATAAGTAAACTAATAAATAACACAAAACATCATATCTAATTTAAAAGTAAATGTTAAATGTTGTATAAAAAAACGTTATAAGGGAAACGGTATATGGGTCATAAAATAAGAAAAATAACATAATATAATATGGAGGTACAAGCATTACAGCGGAAACAAATATTTTTCCAATAAGCCTAACTTATTAGTGATAATATTGGATTTTGAATAATTTCGAACTCCAATAAGAATACTAAAATCATATATTTTTTTTGGTCACGGTTTAATTATTACGGAAATCAAATACAATTTATTATGGGGAGGATCTAAACAATTGTTAAATTAAACAAATTAAATTAGACTTACAAACTAATATTGCAATTCTAATGATCATTTAAAGATACTAGTTAACATACTTAAACAAATTTTATTTACTTTTTTTGGTCACGGTAGAACTTTTGCGCAAACCTTATATTATTTACCAAGTGCAGGGTCTAAAAACCTTACAAACTAATAATACAAATTATAATGAGCATTTAAGGCAAGTAGGAAACCTATCTGGCAATATATTGTTAATGCAAATATAGCATACTTACATCGACTAAATTATTATATGGAGAGCTTCTTACCTTTGACATCATTTATCACACACACGGGAAGATCAGTTAGGACCCCCAGATGGAACTGCCAACCGGCCAGCAAGTGATCATCGTTCTGCAGCACCACAAGCGTCTTTTTGGTCGTACCCAGTCCGCTCAGGAGCGCCACAATCGACGAGCATTTGCCCAGACCGCTCTCATCGTTGAATATGCAAAACTCTTGCTTGGACAGCCGGTCGTGAAGGAAGCGCACAGCATCCAGTTGGAAGCATTTCAGATACTGCGTCGTCTGGTTGGCAATGACCACATTGTCGGAGAGGCGCAGTTCTGCTGTTTGCTCGGCGACAAAATGATACATTTGCTCGATCTCGATCGCGATCTCTTCGTCTCTCTGATGATTACTGGCTTTGGGTTAGATGTGGACGTGGTGGAGCGCCAAATAGATTGCCACGAGTATGTAGAGAAGTTTCAAATAGGAAAATATCACAAACATTGAGAATGAGCCAATTAGCATCCTCTTGGACGTCAGGGGTCCATCGATGTAATCAGGACTAAAGAGATCCGCAAAGTTGTTATTGTTGTTGTTGTTATTATTGGCTAAGTTGTTGTTGTTGTAAACGATATGCATGTGTGGAGCAAATGCAGCAGGTAGACAGCGGAGGAAGAGAGAGTGAGAGGTGCCAAAAAAAAACGCGCGTTTTCTGCTGGGCGGCACAATACTGTGTTCTGGAGACACACTTAAACTACGTTGAATGCCGCTTTAATTGTTGCTAATTTCCCGATCATGTTTGGCGCACAATTTCACAATAAATATTTATTTTACTGCTCGTGAGAGTTGGCGAATGAAAATTCTTGTTCTTATTGTGTGTGCCCACAAAAAATGCGTCTATCCAACACTGCATTGCATTGGTCTAACAGTGTTGGCCATTTCGCTTTAATAATAGCGGGTGCTTAGCTATTCGAGCTAGTTTATTTAGTTTTTTTTAATTTTTTTAAATATTTAAAATAATAAGTTCATTTTATTTTATTGCCAAATCGATAGTTTAACAATGGTCAAAAAAAATATCTTATATTTGTATTGATATAAAATATTGTTTTGCAATTCTGATTAAAAGACAGCTGTTTTCTATGCGAAATTGGCAGCACTGTGCGCTAGTGATGAGCTTTGCTGGCGCTAGAGATGACCGATAAGTCTGTCAGTCACGCATGCATTCTAATCAATGTCAACAAATATTAAACGGTGTGCTAAACAATTATTGCTGCCGGCTTTTAACAAATATTTATGAAATAAAATAATAGAATTTCATATATTGTGCAACATTAACAATTTAATTAATCGTTACTAGACGCAAGAGTAAAAGCTTTTCACGGTACAACGTGCTGAATTTTAAATAAATAATCAATTTCGCATAATGTCTGTGGCCAAGAAGGCAAAACACGGCGTAAAACGCGCCAATCTGGAGGATCTGGTCACATCAACAGCTGCACCGCCGGCCAAGCAACGCATGGTGGTGACACCTTGGCGCGACACGTGCGTTTTGAATTTAAAATGCTCCCCTCAAGAATTTGTTATTAATCTCAATCTATTTTCAGTGAAGAGTTCGGTTTGGTTTACGATTGGTTGTTTGGCAAGGAGACGACGCCCGGCCATCAGCGCCAGGCCCTCAGCCAAATGCGCATCTGGAACCTGCGCCGTGGCAATCTCTGTCCCGCCTCAGTGCTTGCTACAGCTGTCCTGGTCAACGCACAACTGGAAGATCGGCATGGCAGCCTCAACATACAGACGACATATGCCAGCGCCTTTACTCGCTTCTTCAACTTTATGTCCTCGATCATGCAGAGCTTCAGCATGAGCAGCATGTATGAGACGGCCCGTCTGCTGGGTCTGCCTTCGTTCGTGGTGGACTTGCGGCATCTGTGTGCCCACGGCCAGGAGCTGCCACCTGCTCTGGTGTTGCGCAACACGGCGCAGCATTGCATGAAGTGGCTGCACAGCTTCTACTGGCTGCCACAGCGACAAACAATGGCGGATCTCGATGCGGTCAAGTTGCAGCGCAAGGATAAGCTAAAGTTCCAGCAGGAACTGAAAAGTTTATTGGATATCTTTGACTTGGCCTTGGAGTGTCAGTTGAATGGGGCACAGAAGCTGAAGGAGGTGCGCAAACTAAAAAGCAGCGGCGAGTTTAATAAGTTGCGAGTCTTTTGCTCCCAGCACCAAATAAAAACAACACAACAAGTGCTTGATAAGGTGATCGCTGAACTGGGCATTGTAATCAAGCGGCAGAACACAGCCATGAAGGATCTGCTCGATGATTATATGACAGGTCTGCTCAAGATGAAGTATTTCCTTGGCGCAGGCCTCAAACACAGCGAGGATGAGGAGCAGGTCATTGCGGCGACAACGGAGCTGTTTCGTCTGTTGGCCATTCAGGGTTATATTGAAAACGTGTTTGTGGCCTTTGTGCATTTGGCCGAGAATCCAAGTGGCAATGAGGAGAGTCGTCAAGGAGCCAGCTATTGGGCCATAAAAATGCTACAGACCTTCGGCATGCTCCGTCGCATGAAGCGCATGTATTCCGAGGAATTGGAAATTGTAAGTGAACGAGTTTATTGTTAACGATTTCATTAAATGAATTGTTATTTAATTTGTAGAATCCAATGATGAAGCAAGTGGACTTCTCGAAGTACAATACGCCGAAACTGACAAAAATTATGCGATCTCTGGTGATTCACTCGGGCGTGGATCCAATGTTTACCTTAATCTTTGGCGATTGTCCCAAGAAGCCGCGTTCCTGGGTCTTTGAACAAGACTTCCTCCTGCAAAGAGTGGACCACCTCTGCGTAGACTCTGCCCCCATTTTCAAAGGGTAAAGTTCACATTACATTACGATGATTTGTATTTACAATGTTCGTTTAAATTTCAGTTTAATGTCGCTTCTTGAGCCACCATTCAGCAAGGAACAAACTGATGACCTGCTTAAGCTATGCGACATGAAATTGGAAAGAGAAAACAAAGATACAAAAATAAAGTCCGAGAATTTGTCAAAGGATGATCAGAAAAATGAAGACGAATTGTGCAAGACTGAGACTAAGACTTTTGGCCTCTGGAACTTGGATGACGGTAATTCTCTTTGTTAACTCTTCGCATTAAGTAGTCTTATTTCATTTTTTTATTTATCAGACAAACGCTGGTCCACCTGTGCCTTAGGAGTTGTGCCCTTAGCAGTCGATTAGCTACAATTTAATTTTTATTTTAAGCACGCTTATTTGTGATTTATGAGCCCATAAGTCTGTAAACCATGGACTAAAAAATAATTTTTTTTTTTTGTATTTTCAAATAAAAAAAATCAAATACAAACACAATAGACAAAAATGTATTGCATTCAAATATTAGGGTAATTATTAAAAATTATTAAATTTTAGACGTCGAAAAAAAAAAAAATGAAATTTTCATAATATAATGATAATGACTTAATAACCGCAATTAATTAATTGCATTGTGTAAAAGTAAGGGATGTTTAAAATGCATTTTGAATCTGCGCGCCTTTGCTTCCTCTTCAACGTTTCTTCTTTGCTGCTTTTTCTATATAAATAAAATTTTGCAACACTGCCACAGTTCAAGCCATTGAAACGCGACTGAATTGCAGGAAAAAGTAAATATGGAATTTCAAAGGAGCGATGCTATGTTAATGGAAATATTACAAGAACGTAAAACGATAACTGGATTTCTGGACGCAGTCTTTGGTTTCCTGAAGCGCAAGTAATAAAACCGCAAAGTAAATCCAACATGGTTAAATTAAGCCATTTTTGCAGCACAGATTTTTATCACACCAAAAAGGATACAGCCGACAAAGTTGGCTTCCCGAAGGGAATGCGGGATCAAATTCTGTACGGCGCCATGCAGCGCTACGATCCCGACTGCTGGCTGCAAACGATGAGCGCGGAAAATGTCGTCGACGACAGCGGCATTAATGCGCCGCCGGCAATAACTGAAGTCACTTTGGAGACCGAAGAGCAACAAGTCGAAATCCATAGCAAAGGCAAATCAAAAAGCAAACGAGGATTCGAGTCTGCTGACTATAAGAATGGTGCCGTCTTTGAGCATCATTGCTGGTCACAAACCCTCAACGATGTGGAGCTTCACATCCTGCTGCCCGACAATCTACAAGCTGCCAAGCAGCTGAGCATCGAGATCAAAGCCCAACGGATCAAAGTAAGCAGCAAAAATGGACTTCAGCGAGTGATCCTCGAGGGAGCGCTCAGTCAGCGCATAAGGCACAACGAGGCCGTGTGGTCCATTGACGACGGCAAGCTGCTCATCTGCTGTGGTAAGTAAATGATTCCAAAATACGGGCTACTTTTTTTGAAACAAAATAAATAGTAGCCAGAAGGATGAGCTTCATCTGTATTTGCATTTTGCTTCAACTTGTTCGTGTCTTCGTTAATTAGTAAGTAAGACAAACAATTTGATAAACAATTCAAATTTATTTGTATTTCTTGCAAGTTTAACCAAATGATCGAATTTATGAAATATATAGATCAATTCAAATCAGCTCATAGAAATATTATTAAGTTATTACGAACTGGATTATCATTGAATTTGAAAACTAACAAAAATTTAGTATTAATCGAGAAACTAATTTATTGTATTTATTTATTGCACTGAAATCGTACAAAATAGGGAAAGTACAAATTCCGTGCTAAAAGTGGTTGTCTTCTTTTTTGCAGACAAGGCGAAGGAGCGCTGGTGGGATCGACTCTTTGAGGATGACGATGAAATCGATATCAAGAAGCTGGACACTGAGCGTTACATAGACGAGCTGCCCGAAGATTCGCAGCAGGCCATCGAGAAGCTGCGCGTGCAACAAATGGCTGCGGATCAGCAACAAAAGGAGTCTTTAGCAGCCATAGATCCTGCGCAGTCGGAGACTTTGGAGCGGTTGAAGAAGGCTTGGGATGCCGAAGGTTCACCATTCAAAGGACAACCCTTTGATCCATCGATGGTGCGCATGAGTTAGTGATTTATTAGTTACACTTTGATATGAGTGAATTACAGACATTAGTTACAATTAAATACCTAAAAACTAGACAAGAAGGCTTCAAACCAACAGTTTGTTTAAGAGTTGTATATATAAATGTCTCGAGATCGGCACATTTAGGTAGACACACGGACGGAGCAAGGATATGGGTTTATCAAAGCCCCTTAGAGCGCCTTCAGCTGACGCTTCTTGCGCTCCAGCTGCACCTTCTGGTAGAATACATCCTTCTGGTCGGTTGACCAAGCTACATACATGTAGGTGGTGAGCAGCACAGCGAGCAGCAGCCGATCCAGGCTCATCACATTTGTCGCAAACAGAATGAGCGTGAAGCCTATAAAGGATGGATGACGCACATGAGCATACAGATTATGCAGCTCGGCAGACTTGTAAGCCTGCGGCACCGAGAAGTTGTGTAGACTGTAGTAGGTTTGCTTGATTCCCAGCAGATCCCGCAAATCCATCATAACGCAACCACCAACGATGACAAGCCAGCAGAGTGCATGTAACAGGACAAAAGTCCACCAAAGTATTTGCGATTCATCCACATCGACCTGCCAGAGCACTATGGACTGCGCGGGCAGCCAGTTGATGACCAAATACTATGGAAATAGTGCGTGTTAGTGAGATGTAAACAATATTCAAGGTTGTGACGAACATGTAAACATAGTGATGACGTCAGGGTGTAAATAGTTCGCTCTGCGGTGGCCAAGCCCAACTTGTCTAGCAGATTCTTCACCAATGCTGACTTAAGGAAGCTGTGTTGGAAGATGAATCCGATGACGTAGAGTGTGTCGAGCACAATCGGTCCATATGCGGTCTCTAGACGTGATTTATTATCGAGTAAATTGAAGATCCAGGTGTGCACCTTTGAAACGGAGCGCGGCTGTGATAGGAAGGCGGTGAACCGTCCAAACACGTAGAACGTGTAGCTGATGGTGGCTATGGAGCAGAGCAGCAACATCAATTTACCAATGTGCGCCATATTACACTTGGACTTTAGTTCAATAATTTTAAAGAAAATAAACAAACAACGTAAATAACGCTAGCGAAAAGCGGAACGTAGTGTTGCAAAGTGCTCAGCAACTACTTATATTAATAAAAGCAGGTCTTCCTAAAAACGCAACAGCTAGCTGCAGTGTTGGAAATTGTTAATAATAACAGCTGACAATTGTGTGCACGTTTGCAGTGACTGGCTAATGCGGCTTTAAACTGACGTCAACAAAATACGAATTGCTTTCTTTATTTTTACTTAAATAGTTGATATATACGTCATATACGATGTTTACGCTGTGGACACTGATCGAAGCTTCGCTGCTGTGCTTGAATGCCGTCTGCATTTTGCACGAAGAACGCTTCCTGGCCAAGTGTAAGTAAATTAAATACATGTCTTGCCGAAAACTTTGACACGCCGCATTTACAGTTGGCTGGGGAAGACAGGCGGGACAACAGGACTTTGGAGCTCCCAGTGCCAAGGATCAGTTGCTGAACCTCATCCGCTCCATTCGCACCGTTGCCAAGAGTAAGTTGTGTGTGGTATTTTAGACACCAAAAAGTAAATAACACGTCTGCTTTTCAGTTCCGTTGATATTTCTTAATATAGTGGCGATTATATTTAAATTGTTACTTGGATAAAGCTTATAAATAAATGTATTTTACTGACTCGACGACGCCTTTCGCTGTAGCACACACTTCACACGATTCTCCAGCGCTATGCTGTATGCGTCCAGCTTGTAGGCAGCCGCCTCTAGTTTGTCCACCGTATCGGAGATTTCATCGATTTGCTGCATTAGCGGCGCCAGTTGCTGGAATTTCCCACACAGCTCGTTTGTGGACACATTAAGATTTTCGGCAATTTGCCGCATATCCTTGTATTTGCCAATGGTCGCCTTGTTCATCTCCTCAAGCAGTTTGTAATCCTCCAGCGGCGCGTTGAGTTCATGCGTTATGTAGTCTTCGGTCTTCTGAAACATTTTGTTGGCCAGCTTGCTGAGATTTGGATCGTGGGCGTGGGCCAATGCCTCGAAGCTGGACGTTGAGGTGGACAATGTGGGTCCACGCATTGGTGAGTCCAGCATGGGATTGTGCTGCTGTTCCTTAGCCTGGGCCGCATTAGCGCTTGTTGTTGGCTGCTCGCTGTTATCCATGTTAAACAATTTTTCTCCTTATTGCAACAGCTGTTTGTCGTCGTCTCACGGTGAATGTCGCTGCCAGCTGTCGGCGTGTTGTGTGACTGTCATAAAGTTAGTGATGTGAAAACATCGATGTTTGCTTACTTCGACGATCATCGAGCTTAAAAAAATAAATGTATTTAATCCAAACTAACAAACTTTATTCAGTTACTTGCTTAATTCACATTTTATATTCCAAATATTTTTGCATATTTTACATATATAGATCCTATATATAGCCGGCAAATTCCAATTATAAATTACAAATATTTTATCAACAAAACGTTAAGCGATCTGCTTATTAAACTCTTAGTCAACATACAACTAGAGATGGAAACTTTAGTACTATCGAAACTATCGAAAAACATCATGTATCATTCCAAAAAGGGAGCAATCGATAACATCGATAGTTGGTCGATTGTTACACATCACTAGCGCTCAGTAGCATTTTGCATTTATCCCAGTGAAGACATTTGAAATGTCGCAGCAAAATCAAGAACGGCAATTCAAACACCTCTTCGACGGAGGCGCTTGGAACGTCTATAGTCCGGATATTTTAAATCTCGGGGTGGGCGCTCCAGGCACAGATTTATTAGAGCCCTGCTGTGATATATTTCAGCAGGCAACAGCTCATTGCCTGGTGAGTTCTTATCAGCAAGCAGTCGTTATCAATTGCACTAAAAATGTGTTATGATCATATTTGTAGAAGCGAGAAAAGGTTGAGAATCAGTCGCTGATCTTTCAATATGGACCAACGAGCGGTACTTTTGAGGTTCGCCATCAGCTGGCCAAGTACTTTAGCCAAATGTACTCCAGCCCCCTTAACAGGTAAGATCGGTTTTATTGGTTTCATTATTATTATCTTTCAATGACTGTCACATACTTTATTTTAGCGAAGATTTGATTATCACAACGGCCGCAACGCAGGGCTTGCATTTTGTTCTCTCTACGCTAATTGACTTTAATGGCTATGTCTTTGTGGATGAGTTCACTTATATGATTGCCTTGGACAGCATGAGACATTTTACGACTCTTAAGATTATACCGCTTAAACTTAACGCTGATGGTGTTGATCTCGAAGATCTCGAAGCGAAAGCCAGTGCGCGGCATTTTAAATCGAAGAGCAAAGAGTTTTGGGCCATTTACTATACGATACCCACATATCACAATCCCACGGGCATTTTGTTTTCGCCAGGTGAGTTTCGTAATTGATTGTTTTATTAAAAAATCTAAAAATTAATTTCAACATTTTTTTTTCTAAAACTAAGAATACTCTTAAATACAATCTCTAAAAATACAATATTTTTATTTGTAGTGTATTATTATTTTTATTACAAAACCTTTTTTCAACTGCTATTCTAAAATTTTAAATTATTCAAATCCCAAATATTTTTTGGATTTGTTTTTAAACATCCCCTGAAACCATTTCCTATTTAATCAATAAATTAAAATCTAAATAAATTAAAGTAATCGTAATTTTAGGATATTAATTTCCATATATTATATATAAATTTGTAATATAAAATTGAACTTATTATTAATTTAATTTTAAAAGAAGTTTCTAGTTTTTATACCCGCTACCCATAGGGTAGAAGGGTATTATGACTTAGTGCCAACAGAAAATGTATGTAACAGGCAGAAGGAGACATCTCCGACCCCATAAAGTATATATATTCTTGATCAGCATCAACAGCCGAGACGATATAGCCACGTCCGTCTGTCCGTCTGTCCGTCTGTCCGTCTGTCTGTCTGTATGAACACCTGGATCTCAGAGACTATAAGACATAGAGACACCAAATTTGGCAAAAATGTTCCTTCATACCCTACGCAGATCAAGTTTATTTCAAAAGTTGAATGCCACGCCCCCTTCGCCCACAATAAGCATTTATCTAGAAAAAGTCAAGTTTTTTTTTATGTAAATCGCGTATAACTCCAAAAGTTCTTTGTGTAATGATGTGTAATTTGGTAAGCCATCTGCGCTTGACACTCTTAATATACCCTGTAATTTTGGTAAAAATCGGATAAGTAGAACAAAAGTTATTCGCGAAATTATTTATCAAAATTGTTGTTCCCAATGCATATGGACGTTTTAAGTGTGTGATTGACCTAGAGATATCAAATTTGGTGACAGTATTCGTGTACGTCTTACGCAGATTAAGTTTATTTTAGATTTTTGCCACGCCCCTTTCCGCCCCCGAAAACTGTAAAAGCCGTAATAATGAACCTAGAGCATTGAATTTTGGTATGCATAATAATAATTATATTCTCAATGATTCCTGTGAATTTGGTTGAGATCGAATGAAAAACAAGGAAGTTATTAAAGAATCAATTTTGTATGCAAAATTCACTTGCAGCTGCCCGCGCTTTGTTTGTTTAGTTGACAGTGTGACCATAACGGTGTTGTGGATTTTTATTCGCTATTTTCAAATATATACAAAAAAAACAAGTTTTAGTATATTTGGTATATTTTTTGTTAAAATATCATTTAAGTTTTTTGTTTTCTCTCGAAATGGGTTGCGGGTATCATACGGTCGAGCACTCTCGACTGTAGCTTTTTTACTTGTTAATTTTAAAAATCTAAAACTAAAATTCTACAAATTTGATACATTCTATTATCAATAATAATTAATCCTGTTTTCTTCATCCCAAAGAGGTTTGTCGCGGCATTGTGAAACTGGCTCGCAAGTTCGACTTTCTGGTGCTTTGCGACGATGTCTATAACATCCTGAATTATGTGGAGGAGCCGTTGCATTCTCGCCTCCTTTCCTATGATACTCGTACGGATAAGGACTTCGTAGGCAATGTCATCTCAAATGGCAGCTTTTCAAAGATTATTGGTCCGGGAGTGCGATTGGGTTGGTTGGAAGTGCCGCCTCGACTAAAACCGCAGCTGGAGAGGAGTGGAATTATCAACAGCGGTGGCTGCTTCAACAACTACACGGCTGGCATTGTGGGCAGCCTGTTTGAGTTGCAACTGGCCCAACCGCATATCGAAAGGTGCTATAAGGCATACAAGGAGAGAATGCTGGCTACGATAGCGATACTGAATGCCGAGTTGCCGGAAGGTTGTCACTACTCTGCACCGCGCGGTGGTTTCTTTATTTGGATCACCTTGCCGGGTAAACTGGATGCTCGTGAGTTTTTGGAGTATAGTTTGAAGCATGAGAAGATCACCTTCATAGCTGGGACATGTTTTACGGTGAAAGAGGGGAAGGGTAAGCAACACTTTCGCATATCCATAGCCTTCCATCCCAAAAAGAAACTGGAGGATGGAGCAAAACGTTTGTGTTCAGCTTTGAAGACTTTTATGGAAATTAATCCATGCAGATAAAGACTATTTTTAACTGTTCTGATGTTGTTTTTTTTAATAATATGGCAAAATGTTTTTATTGCTTGTTGTTGTTTGTTATCGTATTTTAAATAGTGCTTATACAGATAGGACTTAGACAATAATTATCTATAAAGATCGTTATAAATTACGAACATGTAATAAAATATGCGTATCTAAAAAAAATGTTTTTTGGGCACAATGCTTAAAAATATCACAAATTTGATAAATTTATACAAATATATTCAAGTTGCACTTTACTTAACAATAGTTTGACACTCTTAACCCATTTGTCATGCGTTTTTAGAATATGTAACGATTTAGTTTATGTTTTTTTTGTGCATAATACTTTGCTTGAAATGCGTTGCGGCAAATTCGAAGGAAAAAGTAAAACAAAATCCTATGACTAAAGAAAACAATTCTACTCGTAAGATAACAAGATTACTCGCTGAATGTCAGGACGATCTCCTTGAGGGAGGTGTATGTGCCGATTACCAGACCCAGAATGCCCACAATAATCAGCACAAAGTTGCCTGTGAATTAAATACGCCATGAAGATCTCTCAAAAGGGAAACTATTGTTAGAAATACTCACTCAACAGCAGCCAGGCCTTGCTTATGCCACTCGTATTGTACCAATGCGTGCAGATCTGAATCAGAGCGGGGAAGGCCAAACCCAGAGCGGATAAGCAGAGAGCACCAAACAGCGAGATGAACAGCTCCAAGTTGGGAATGGCAACAGCCAGCAGAACTGTAGAATAAAGCAGAAATTTGATGTAAAAATTGGAAATTCAAGAGTCTCTAAACAACTGTTATTTTTTATACTTTTTTCTTAAATAAGTTTTATTATTTTAACTCTTGAAGTGAGTAAAAATTCGGAGTAAGAGTTGCCTATAAACACGTATGCTAAAAGTTTAGTGACATGTAGGGAATGAAAATAATGATTATTTTTGTATTTTTAAATAATACATAAAATAAACACACTGAAAATAGACTAAAACTACATCGTTTTGACAATAATCATTAGTTTTGACCATGATTTCAATGAATGTAATTTTAAATACTTTTCTTCAGTGAAAATGTTTAGTTTTAAGTAATTCAACAAATTTTATATATGTACCGAAATCTGACAGAACACAGCTATATCGACTCTCTATTAACGCCAATTTAAGGCAAAATATGCTTAATAGTGTTAGAGATAACATTATTATGCCTATTAATATACTCTTTTTAGTAAAATGAAAGGGTCTAAAAATGCCGGATACTTACAAGTTACGAGCACCAAGCCCGTGCGCACTGCGTACTCCCAGAACAGCTTGTTGCGCTGTGGGCCCAGCTTCTTGCCCACATAGTCGTTCCAGGTGATGTCAATGGCCACATAGCAGGCCAGTCCATGGGTGATGTAGATGGCAAATGCCAGCATGCCCTTCACGATCTGTGCAGGACTGGAAGACACGCCTTCAGTTATATGCTAATAGATTAATAAAGAGTAACTCACATTTCGTTAGGAGGCAGATTCAGGGTGATGGAGCCCAAGACGCCGGCACCATAGTTGAGGTAACCAAATAGACCCATGCCCACATACAGGAAGACAATCCAGATCATGGACACGTTAAGCACACCACAGGAACCGCCAAACTTGTGCGGCGTCTTCATCTCGTTCTCCAGCGGCAGAATGACGCCAATGGCCTCCAAGGCGAACAGCACAGTGCCAAAGAACAAGGGGAAGTTCTCGATCTTACCGACAGCATCCTTGCCCTCCGTGGTGATGGGTTCACGGAAGATGTAGTAGCAAATGATGGCAAAGGACACCATGGTGATGACATTGGCCAGCGTGGAGAAGGGCGCCAGATACTTGAGCTGACGCACCCAGTTGATGAGGATCAGCGGCACCAGGATGATGATCATGCAGAGACGCACATCCATATTGGTGTCATAGACGGCATCCACAATGGACTTGATGTTGGACGCCACAAAGACCACATAGACACAGCATGTGCCCAGTTGATAGATGAGCAGAAACACGTTCACCACAGTGCCAATATAGGGAGCACAGCACTTGAAGAAGCCCGGTCCCTCTTGGAGCGCTGACTCCGCCACAGCGGGATAGTTCATGCTGGGCACCTAGATGGAGTATGGATACTGTCAGCAGATGTCAAGACTGGAAATGACAATGGAACTCACTCTCTTGCGGCGACACAGCTCGTACTCCGCCTTGACCAGCTGGTGTATGCAGTAGGTGCAGATGATGCCGATCACAATGGTGCCGATGGAGCCCGTCAAGTAGCCGGAATTGCGAAAGGCATTGGGCATGGCCAGAATGCCGGTGCCCAGCGATCCCTTCAGCAGATGGAAAAGTGTTTCCCAGTTGCTGAATAAAAGAATTCAAGTTAAACAAGTTAGTAAGACTTTCATCGAACAGAACAATTTTGCGTGACCATAATAATTAAATCCGTTGTGAAACAAGTGCACCTGTTTGTATCTACTATATATTAATACCAGGGACTGTAACCATTATAATTTTCATTTAAAAAATAACTATAACTAAAAATGTGTTTGCAAATTGAAGAGGAACAAAAAATTAATATATACGAGTTCTTCCTCATTTTTTGTAGTAACTGTAACCACTATAATTTTTATTTAAAAAAAACTATAACTAAAAATGTGTTTGCTAATTGAAGAGGAACAAAAAATTAATATATAAGAGTTCTTCCCCTTTTTTTCTAGTAACTCTTATTTTTTCATCTCAATAAAATTAATTTATATATTGAATATAATAACTAACGATTATATATTTCTTTATAAAAATTAAAAAATTAAAGTTTTTTGTTAGTATACAACTCAAAAATTTGTATTTCAATAAATTATTTTCTTCTTATATTTTGTTGTCTGTTGAAAGATATATTGTGCTTACGTTGTGGGATGCGGCACATCGCGATGGTCGTATGGATTGTAGTCGGGATCCTTGGCCGCCTTAGCGCCCTTCTCCGCCAGCTCCAGCGAGTATTTGTTGGCGCTCTGCTGCTTAATGTTGTCCACATGATCGCTGACAAACGCCGGATTGTTGTGTCCATTTTTACTCATGACTGTCAAAGAGAGCGAGAGAGAGAGAGGGCGAAAAAGAGAGAGAGAGAGGGAGAATTCCAGTTAAATTTCACTCGTAATGGGCGATAAATCAAAGGCAAGGCAAGTCCAGTTGGACAGGCATTATTTAATTGCTGACACTGTCGGATGATGACGATGATGGCGATTGTGATCGCGATCTAAGCACAGCGAATGCAACTGAAAATAGTTTGACATATTTCTAAATTAAAAGCATACCCCGCGCAATGTCAAGTTCAATGTAAGCGAACGAAGCGTTGCCCCCTCAGCAGATGAGTCCGCATTGGGGACACTAAAGTGATAGTGTGTGTGTGTGTGTGTGTGTGTGTGTGTGTCGTCAACAACATGTCGTGCCTGAAACGTGCTAACATTTTGTAATTGCAGCCAATTTTACTGTCACTTGCGAGTCGCTTTGGCTCTGACTGTGACTCTGGCTTTGTTGTGATTTTCATTTCAATTTATTTAGCTATTTAGCTGTTACCGTTGCCCCTTTTTGTTTAAGACAACAATTGTTTATCTGCAAACCCACAAACACAAACACAAGCACAAAACGCAGACAACACATGCCTTAATTAGAAATCTTGATGTTTTATTGCTTCGCAGTCAAGATAAGCCTACGGCCGAGAAATGGAAATTTTGGCAAATCAACGGCAAAAAGTTTTCCGGTTGTGCGAGCGTCGTCTGCAATTAGTATATTTAATTGCCCGAGTTGACTTCTTGACATCTGTCGCTACATCTGCATCTATTTCACATCGCGTATACGTAATGGGGCAACAGTCAAAGTACGGCTATGAATATTATTTGCAAGTGCACTCACTTGCATAAATATTTAAAAATAAAACAATAACAATTATTGTAATTTCTTCTTCAGACAGAAGGTCGCTTGCCAGCTGATTCATCAATCGTCTCGGCTCGAGTAATTTTCCCTTGCTGTTATTTGTTTCTTCTTCATTAAACCCGAAGCTGAGCCGCATTTCTCACACCCACACTTTGAGCTGTGGCTTAAGATGATGCATGCATAATTTCAAGTACAGCCAGTTTTTTATTCATTTTTGATTCGTTCTAGCCAAGTTTCGAGATGCGGAAGTCTTTGGAAGACAATGGGAGCCAAATGACTTTAGGGCATTCGTTTAATGCATTAATGAATGTGTATTAATTAAACTACTATTTATACTCTTACAAAAGGTATGCTAATTTTGTAATGCGAATCGAATTACCATATTAAATTGTACTACAAAAATATTGTCCTATTGCGCATTATGTTTTCTTCAATTATAAAGCAAATACTCGAAATTAGAAATTTCTTATTTGCGAATTCTTTTCCAATCTTCATATTTCTGTTTGTTTATGTGCCTTTGGCGTCATCCAACTCACTTTTTATTTATTTTTATCCATGGCCTAAACCCCATGGATTTACGTAAAGCCAAATTCGCAGAAATACTTTGGATAATTTATTCTACGATAATTTATGCGAAACTACAATCAAAATAAAGTAAAAGAAGTATTTTCAAAGTTTGTTTTATTAATGAACTAAACTGCAACCGGTTCAAACCAGATGCGCCGTTTGTCTATAGCTTTGTTTTAGTCTAAAATCGAGTGGTGAACAAAACTCGCTTAAGATATTATAATTTTAAATGACAGAGGCGCAAATCAAAGCAACTTTTATTTTTGGCTAATATGCGCATTATTTAATGCAAATTTGCAATTGCAAATTGAACAAATATGCAAATAAATTCAATACCTGCCAGACATATATCAAATTTTTAAACTAGAATATCCAATGAACCCCAATATCAAATTGAAAAGTCCGATAAATACCACTGAAAAAACGCGATCAGCACGCGACATTTTCTTTGTTTGAATTTGTTGTTGTTGAATTTGTTTTTGCCTTTGCAAGTCGAGTTCGAGGGGCGAGTTCAATGCGCCTGGCTTACGATCGTTTGTGGCCTTAGCGGTGCTTCAGGTGTGATTGACTGTGTTTGGAATTCAAAATTCATTTGTCAGCGTCACATGTTGGCCATATCAATTGGTAATGATGGCTTCTCGTCTTTGACGGCGCCAGCTTCTGAGCTCGCACACAATGTTGTTGGCCTTGCTCCGCATTTACTTGAATAATTTTATATGACTTAATGGTCAAAATGTAATTCGTAATTCCTTTTGTTCTAGTCAACTTTCAATTTCACTCAAAAACTCGTGCAACCTCCAACGTTATGATTACGAAATGATTTGTTTTGCAGAAAAGGTGTATTTGCAATTACCACAACAATTGCTATGCTTATTTTAGATAATTTTATATTATGGCTATTTGAAATGCCAAGGGGCGGTACAATGGGGCTGTCGTATCATTTTATTCTACATATATTTTTTTTTGGGCAAAAAACTTGTCGTTTGCTAAATATTTTAATTACATTTTCGGGCAATAAATCATTCGCCAAACTGATCTCATTCGTGACGCACAGCTTAAGCGATTTTTCAGAGGCTTTTCCGGCACAAATAAATTGAAACCGTTAGCGAGAATCCTCGCTCAAGTTTAGTTAGTTCTATTTTCGTCTGCTTGATCAATAATACGTCAGTTGTGCTAATTTTAAATGCAATTAATTTAGATTTACAAAAGACTCTCAGCACATCTCATAACATTTCTCGCTCGCCAAATTGTAGCTCGGATGCCGAATGTGCACTCAGGCTCGACACTCGTGAGTGTTTTTTTCGGCGGAATTTCATGGAGCGGGGGTCTATCAAGTAATTTGCGAATGCTCTCTCACTTCCGTTGTTAATTAGACAAAAAAGCATTAAAACTAATGTCGAAATATAGTATGTAGAGACACAAACTTACCTAAGGAACTAAAAACACTTTGTTGCAATATAAATTTCTAACACAAACTTAGCTAATGATTTTGATTTTAGTATTTATTAATTAATGGAATGTTGCACAAATGCCAAATTAATTAGCTTAAAACACACGTCGAAATCGAGAGGAGAAGTCGCGATCGCGTCAGGTGTCAAAAAAGATTGATGAAATCCAACGGATGCGATGTGCGTTGGGGATCGAGACGATCTGCAATATACGATGTGATCGTGTTGACCGCGCGCTAACGACTAAATCAGACCCAACGTGGGTCACCGGTTTTATGCAGTGCGCGAATTGTTGTTGTTGTGGTTGTTTGTCCGACGCCGATCGCAATGCCAGCAGACAGCCAGACAGGCACTCATGAATACTCGTTCTCTCGAGTTACGGGGAAGCGTGGAAGAAATCACAGTTTGCCTGACAAAATATATATCACAGCGAAACGATACAGAATCCGGCGTAACAAATATTCGTACGGTATGAGCATGAGCAGAGATTATGTTAAGCAATCTGGTGATATGTTATATTAATATAGCTTTTAACTGCTCTGTTGATCGCAAGCTCAATTACTGTACGGCGAAAGCTCTGCACGCTCTCTTCTAGCTCAATTGACATCTTTACTACGGGAAACTATCGAAGACTTGATCACTTGAAGACATTTGCTTTATTGAATAATTGTTTCAACAACAAGATCGTGATGCTTTATTTGCATTTGTTTCCTTGTGCTCGCATTTCCAGGTAATAACATGTGTTATATAAATTGCGTTGCATTAAATACAATTAAAATTGCCTTTGCCATAGGGCAATTTGTCAAGCCAAGCAGTTGTTTTTAGCTTAATATTGTCGCGTAGACTCGTAAATTCGTTGTGCATTCTTAGTTGTTCCATTATCGATGCCATGACAAATGTAAACAACGCGAACATGCGTCGAACACTCTCTCACTCTCTTTTTTTTTCGGCTACGCTTTCGTGTCTTGGCACAAAGTCGTTGCCAAATATTCGACAACGGGTAATCGTAACTATGGCAAGACTGCATAAAGAACCAGTACAAGTTGTACTGTAAGGTGTAAGGTGTCTTTAAAACTGCAGCTACCGTGGGCAACTAACTATGGGCAACAACAACAACGATGTTGCCAAAATGTGCAATTTACATTTTTTTTGTTGCCTTAATGCACTTTCTCAGGCGATCAACCGGTTTTGGGGCAAAGAGAATTTGCGCGTTTTGCGCGAAATTTCATTTACGTTGTTAACGTCGCGGCCTTCCAATCATTTTGCATGCATTGCGCATACGCCGCGTGTTACAGTTTCGTATGGCAGACACTAAGCACAAGCAACTACCCAAGCCACACAACACAACCAAAAGCCGGCTAAATATTTGCCCATGCCCATGTCTAGCTACTGTTTACCTGCCTGTTCACCTGTTCACCTGCCCGTCCGCCTGTCTCTTCGTCTGTCTGTCTGTCTGTCTGTCACAAAACCGGTCAAGCGTTGCCCCGACTCTGACGTAGTCTTGTCATAGTCTACCCCGAGATATTATCGTTTTCGACTGCGACTGCGACTTCGCTTCTCTTACATTTCTTTCAGCTTGTCTAGCCTGTGACGTCAACATTGAATGCTAGTCGTGAATCATGTGAATCCGATTGGACCAAATCAATTAATTGCAACTCCTGTTCAACTGATCTGCCTACGCAAGTCTCACATAACCAGCAGCTTTGACATATTTAAAGTGGCTTTTATTGTGACGTTTATTGTGTTGATCGGTTTCGGGGAATGGCTTTATCGCCAAACATTAGGTGCTAAGAGCTGCCTTCAAAATATTTGATAAATTAGTGTTAATTTGCAGATCATTGGGGTTTCCTTTATGGCAACTTGATAAATAAATGTAATTAAATTATGAGCAATAATTAGCGAATTTATAGATTTATTATTGAAACTGGATTTATTTCGTTTTTAATTTCATTCAATATTTCCACCCTTTTAAAAACACATTAGCTTTTATTTTGTGGTTTCATCGCAGCGAAAAAAAAGCTTTTAACTAACCAATCACGCTAATTAAATGTGAGCCAATTTTGAATATAATTTCCGTGCTGGCATGCAAAAAATGTTAGATAAATGTGAATTGCATCTATTAATTACATGCGAAAATTCACTCGAAATAAAGCCAACCACAGATCTGATTGCTGATTGACGACAGACACAAAAATAGCAAAAACAGTAATGACCAAAATAAACACAAAATGTAAATAAATAAAAACAGTTCCATTAGACGCGGCATTAAGTGTAGCATAATTGTAAATTTTTTTCGCCATGAACTTGTGGTGGCAACATCAACACAGCGAACTCGTGTCATTATCACGGTTAACATGGAACTATCGGACACTCTTTAAAATTAGAATCCGTGCGAGGCCCTTTGGCCTCCGACGGATTTAACTGGATTTATTACACGTGCGTCACAACATCATCTATATACATTATTATTGTGATATTGAAATATGACTGTTAGCCACCCATGGACTCATCATCATCATCATCGTCCGTGTGTAATAGATGTTGTACGTACACCAGAGTACATAGAAGTGGATTTGTGTGGCCTAATTGAATGATTACCTTGTTATTGTCAATTTGCGGTGTATCTCAACTATTTTACGTACTATATATTTAATAGAAATAAAAACTAAATAAAAAATTGCGCATAAAATGTTATGGTAAACTGTAAAACTGGGTGATGCTCGGCGGCTTTATGATTTATTTGCTGCGTGCGCTCCCAAATTAAAACAAAAGGAAGTCTGAATTGAGAGCAGCATTGTTTGAAAGCAACGCTTGTTCTACTAAATTTAACATCAAGCGTCTCCATATTTGTTTAATTTTAATATTTAATAGTACATATCAACCTATTACAATGGAATATTTAGTAATTAAACAAAATAATAAAACAATTTCCCAAAAAATACTGAAAAAAACATGTTTTTCTATGTGATTTTTAAATAATGAAAAGAAAAAGATTCATAAATAACAAATAATGTACTACATTTATAATCGGTTACATAAATTCTGAAAATAAATTATATTTTCTCTATTTAAATATATTTATATTTTTAGTTGGCAAAACTATGGTGAATAATAACAGGCGAATATATAACTATTAAACCAATACAAGAAAAGAACTCACTATTAATAATAATAACTAGCAAATTCTTAAAAAAGTGCTCTATAAGAATTACAATTTAATGTAATTTTTAAATAATAAAGAACATAATACAATAACAGGTTATATAACACATTTATAATGGTTTGCATAGAATTGTCAAAATAAAATGTATTTTCTCAATTGAACAACAATTAAATTCATATTGAACTGACAGTCGAATGAAAAAATATGGGAACTTCAAAACAATGATGAATTCTAACTGGTGAACATTATAATATTAAGACAACAACAGAATTAGTAATTTGATTAACGATAAAACCTTTCTCGGAAAAATTCTCGAAAAATCTGAATTTTAAATGATTTTTTAATAATAAATAGTAAATAAAAAATAATATATGTTAGGAATTCCAATTTGATATTATTTTTTAATAATATATACAATAATACTACCATAAATTTGGTTTATAAGCAACCAATAATATAGTACATTTAAAATAAAGTATAGTACGTTACAATAAAAGCTGAAGATAATAGATCTCTTCTCAAAATAATTTTTTTTTATATCAGCATAATGATGAAGGGACGTGAGAATTATGACAAATAATAACTTGTGTACAAAAGGTAAGATATAAATATTTCAGGCTCAAAGATTGTTATAAGAGTCACTCAATTATTTAACCACAATTGGAAACACATATGGCAATAAAACACATTTCCTGACTCGTTGTTGTGGTACCTTTTTGTTGGAGCACCGATTACAACGTTTAAGTTATTTTAGCCTAATCTTAGCAGCCGCATACCAACTGAATTAACTGTAAGTAAAAATTAAAAATGTCTCCAACTATTCTGAGTGATATTTGCTTTTGGCGTCTGGTTTCCCTTAAGACAGCCGATAAGCAATGAAAACAATGCTTAATCGCTGCGTAGTCTCAATTTTATCAGTTGAGCTACCTGAAAATTTGCTCGTATTTTGTGAGTCTATTTTTCTCACGTTTCGCTGTCTGAGTCTCGAAATATTCGCCATTACTATGGCAATAAAAGCAGGCCGAAAAAACATGCCAAGCCAGACAAGAACAAGTATACGACGAATATTTTGCCATTTGGCTAGCAGGCGGTTTTTCAATGTTAATGTTAATGTTAAAGCTAAGCCATATTCATTGTCAGGCATTTTAAGTGTATTCGAAGTGATCTCAGTGTTTGAGTAGAAAACGACTGCAGCCTGTGCAAATATAGTTCACTCAAACAGCGAGCGGGTTTTGAGTGAAGTTTGCTGTGCACAGATTATATATAGTATTAAGTGTGTGTTTTAAACAGCATTGTTTTGTAAGATTTGTGCTTTTATGCATTGCACACCAATCGCTCCGTAAGCAGTCAGCGGTCGTCAGTTCTTGGCGCACAACCTCAATCGTATACTTAATTTGTAATTTCATTAATCGATTTAAAGTGGCAATGACGGTCGTCGCGATTAATGGAACAAATACCAATCCAGATAATGGAACAGTAAGTTCTTAACACAAATCTATACCACCCAAAAAGTGTTTTTATCAGTGCGTGACATATGTGTATTTATGGCTCAATAATCAAACCTATATCTGAGCAAATACTGATTGCGAAAGCTAATCGAAATGTACTCTGTCGTGTGGCCACTTCCCATATTAAATTATCATTATCCCAACGTAAATCAATGATGTGTTGCTCTTGCAAATTAAATTCGACTGCTGAGAGTAGGTTACAATGGAGGACAAGTTTGTATATCATTCGTGTCTGACACAAAGAATATTATTTAATAATAGTAAACATTGCTAACGACATTTTAGTGAGTTCTCTTATCAGTTGAATTGCTTAATGACAGCTCGAGAGATGCTCGACGCCGACACTAGTTCAACAGTAGGAATATTGCCTGGTTAGGTAACAGGCATTAAACGGATTACCGTAATGACTCAAATAAAGGTAGAGTACAATGTAATTGTTAATTCGTTATTAACTGCAGATTGTGGCCGTGCCTTGTCAAGAAAACACTTGAGGGTACTCGTGGCGATCTAAGATAGAAACTCGAGTCGTGACACAGTCACAATTACGGTTTGTAGTTCCCATCAACTTGACCCGATACCAGACGGTAATTAGGCAAAGCAGTTCACGTTCAGTTTCCGTAATAACAATTCTAGTTAAATACATTAATAAAACTTGTTCCACAATCAATCAAAACAAACCGAACAATAGATTGTACAGTAGGTGCTGAAAATGTGCATATTTATTAAACTCTTTGCGAAAGTGATTCAGCATCATGAATCACATATTTATTTTGTTTTACTATTTATAAAACTGGATAACCGATAAGCGCCTAAAAATGGACAATATGGACACATTGATTTTTAATTAAACAAACATATGGCCCATTTGGATATACCTATTTTCTTTTGGCTGAATAACAAACGGTGCCTGTGATCTTAACACGTTATCGGCACGAACAGTGCGAACATGAAAAGATTGCGAAATTGCTTAATGAATGACAAGACAAACGGAGTAAGCCATAACATTGAAACTCAAGGCACTTTGTACCTCGGATGATGGCCAATGCCTAGACACTTGAGGTGATTTGGTCAGTGAAAGTATTTATTGAATGTCAGTTGTTCAATGCTGTTTAAACTTAACGCACGGATACTTAAGTACATTAATTAATATTAAAATGTCATCTAACAGTGAGGTGAGCTAAAAATGTAACACAAGTGATGCGAAGGATACAATGAACTGTGTGCTAGTCTGTTGTGCATTCTAAATATGCTCTTCAAGTTCAAAACAGTTTACGGATTTAACCCATTAAAATCGCTTAATTTGGGTATTTTTTGTGTGTGATTCCCCCGAACGTCATCAACTTATGGAAATGAGTTTCGCGCCGTCCTTACTGTGAATTGAGTTAACACTTGTGGCTGTGCCTTGCATACATAATATGGATTGTGACAACTAGTTGTTACGTATCCGGTACTTGAGTTGCTTTTGTTGTGCTCTGTCTCCTGTTTGTTAATATTCATGTTACGAGTGCGACGCCTGTTTATAAAAATTTCTTTTTTATTTTCTTAAATGATCATGATAAATGAGCACAACCAGTTTGTCGGTTTAAATTTAGAATGCATTTACACTCGTTTGTGCCTGTTCGGTATGCAAATTTTTACTTAAATTCGGCTCAACTTACAACTAATTTGCGTGTCAAGATGCTCGAGATTGCAGTAAATTAGCATTCAAGTACGATTTGATTTTGATTTGTTGTTCGCTAGTGTGTGAGAATGCTTTTAGTTTTCAATTAGTTAAATACGAATACGAGTATGTTGCATTTGCTGATCAGAGGCCACATGAATTAAGAGTCTTCTGTGTCACTCTCTAAATATGTTACACAAGTAATTCATTAACGCCAAAGAATTTGTCTAGCGAGGCGTATGCGCAATGTCCAGACAGATTGTCGTCAAGTGATTAAGTCTCGTTCAGTGAAAATGTTACGTTGCCGCCGGTTGCCCATAGATGGCGCTGCTATGCGCCGCCGCACAAAAGTATGCAACGCTTTTTGCTTGCATAACTCGGTAAATGACTAACGGAAATTTGAAGAATTTCCTCTGCTGCAATTGATTGTGTATACAATAAAAATAAAAGTCATTTAAGTAATTAAATCATTTGATTATTTATTTTGTTGTACAAGGCCAATTGTTGAGCTGAAATCAATGTCGTCTTCATCTAATCCGCGCTCGCAGTGATTAGTTTTAATTTGTGGCATAAACTCGGTCAAGTTTAAACAATTTTGCCATATTCAATTGATTTCTACTTAGCGAAATCTCAAAAATTTCCATATGCACAAATCGAACCGCTTTGCACTGGTTGCGTTAGACCAGATCGGTATTGGTCCGATATTTGCAGCGTTGTCGGGCCAGTTGGCACGTTTCAAATTACACATGAATAAATGCGCCGCAAGAGAACATAAATTGATTTAAATTTGCAGTTGTTTCTTACACACACACACGCACACATACACACACACACACGTGAGTGTATATATATAGTATATATATTTATACATTCTCTCGTGTCTTTGGTGTCTGGCCCTTGAGTGGCGTTTCATATTTTTGGCTATCAATTGTTCGCAATTTGTTTGGGGTAAACGTCACACAATTCAATTGCCGCCCAATTGAGCGAGCGAGCTACCGACCATATAGCTGAGTTCTCTGTTCTCTGTTCGACCCGTCACATTTAATGGAAGGCGGAAAATCGGAGCGGAGACTGCAACTTCATGACGCTTCAGCCGAAAGTTTTGCGCAGTTGGAAATGGCAGCGATGTTGAGCTGCCCCCCTTTTGAAGCGTGTCGTCGCTGTTATTATTATTTATTTATATATACCATTTAGGCTCTTTCTTATCTAATGGCATCGCTAATTAATTAGAGTATTATTTGCCATGCATATTGTATAGAGTTTTCCACGTATTTCGCAGGTCTTATCGGCAGTTTCCATAATGGATATACCCTGTAGTAAACATAAAGGTTATATTACTGAACTGACAGTAAATTTTTAACTAGCTACTTAGATCTTGACACTAATAGCTGATTTGTTCATTCAGCATCATTCAGAATCGTAAAGTATTCGATTTATTCCACTTAAGACTATCATTAATTGATGTGTATAATAAGTAGGGTGTTCATAAAATCGTGAATGAAGTTATTGGGCAATCTGATTCACGCCAGACTATTTAAAAATTTACTTCTCTATTTTATAATAGAAGGTGTTCTCTCTGGGAATCTTGGCGGCTTGTGACGCATATGCCGTATTAGTGCAATTGGAATTGCAACGGAACTGATTTGCAATTGGCAATATCGGATGATTGCCTCTGTTTAAGCCATATGAGGGCCGAGCAAGTTTCCTTTTCGTTGGAAGTTTTGCACTTTTCATTATCAGAAGCGGAACCAGACGACGACGACAAAAAATATTAACTGCACTCTCCACTTTAACGGAGTGCGACGCTCTCTCTCTCACATACATTTCTTGCTCTCTCTCTGGCTGACTGTCGCTCTCTTTCTCTCTTGGTGTTGCCCGTGAAATCGTAAAATCGGGGGATTTTACTCGCTCGTTTTTGTGCAAAGGTTGGCATTCTTGTTCTGTCTGTCAAACCGTGCGGTTGTCAGAACTTTGAAAACATTTCTTTAGCAACGTCTTGGCGACGTTTTCAATATTTTCATCGAAGAAAAAAAAAAAACCGTTGCCTATTTTTCAAAGCCAGAGCGGTCGCAAGTTGCATTAGTAATATTGCATTTTATCTTTATCCAAAATTAAAACAAAAAAAAAATAAATAAATAATCGAGAAATAGTTTGCACTAAATTTCCTCATTCAAATTCTATTTATTATTGTAACAAGTGTTTGGAAGTTGCTGGAATATCGCAACGTGTCGCAACGCAACGCGTTTACCGAGAGTTTACGATATACGTTAAACGCGCTCCAGTTGCCATTGCCGACAGGATAACGGCCACGTCCTCACAGGATAATCGCTGCTCGTGAAAATGAGTTTTCACAAAAGCGACTCACGCACGCCGCTAGCACCGGCGGAATATACCGTAAGTAGCCAAGTTCTCTCTTCCCTATTCTCGCTCCCGAGCCCCACTCGGCATTCCTGTCGATGACCCACCTTCACATCGATTAGCCGACAAACATTCCTTGCGATGAGGGTTTCAGATCTAATTAGCTACGTTTATGATTATTAAATAACTCAGTTTACTTTCCGAATGATAAATTTCCGTAGCATGACTCTTGGTTATTACCAGGTAATGCCATGACTTGCTGTTGACAGCGTCATGTGACATTAAGACTGCATTAATTGTCATTAGAAACCGAAAGTTAGTTCTTAACTCTTTCTTATTGATTGATCGACTTTCGCATCAACTTTTAGTCTATGCAAATCAATTCGCTGTTTGTTTCGAAATGATAACATTAAAAGAGTCCCGAAAAACTGAAGCCTAATTTCGGGGATGTTTTTTCTAGTCTGTTTGCTCCTGTTTCGTGTGTGTTTCGTGTTGTTGTTGTTATGAGTAACATAGCAAACCACCCTCACCGACTGTTAGCTGCTCCTAGACACCTAGCCCTATATTGTTGTTGTTGCTAATGTTTGTAGTTTGCCGTTTGCTGTTTAGTGGAATTTTCCACTCGCGTCGCCTGTGTGCGAGCGAGCGCCTTGCACTTTTATGTTTGCCTGGCTGCGATTCGAGTTTCTGGTGGCAGGGGACGAAGTAGGGCATTCAACAAATCGTCTATAGCTGGCCGGCGATGTTGTCGTCGTCGTCGTCTACCTACTGCGTCAGCGTTTTTCAGGGTTTCGGTTTTAGAGCTGCGGCTAAAAAAATATGCCATACATCGTACTTTGACTTAAATATTTAACTGTCACTTTGTCAGTCTGTCATTTGGTCAATTATGCTGTTGCTGCTGCGCAAGCGCCGTTGATAAATTTGCTGCGTTGCTTTTCTCTAACTGGCACAAAATATAAAAAAGAGAAAAAAAACATTCGATTGGGTTTGGTAATTTTCCATGCCCAGAAGTCGCACTCTAAAAGCGTGTCTTCCAACGTAATTGGTCTCTCTCATGCGCTCTCTCTCTCTCTCTCTCTGACTCCTACTTCTATTGAATTGCATCAGCCGCTGTGCACTTGAAACCCGACTGCAGAGCGACACATTATGTTCGGGCATCGGGTAATAAGTCTACCTCATTACACCGATGCGGCGTCATTGGAGTCGTGTCTCTAGTTTCGCATATGTTTATATAAGAGCACTGCCTTAATTCCTGCAGTCTTTTTGTATTAAATTGCAATCAATAAATAGCTGCGATTGACACCAGTTTCTGGAAATTGAAGTTCCTTTTGCACACACATGATACTCGGTCGGTATCTTATCTATTTATGCATTTCGAAGGCGCCCCAAATGCATATGACATTTGGCACACTCAGAGGAGGGCGAACCATAAATCGTAGCTAGGTGTTTGCATTGACTGATTGCTGACACTTTTCTTACCCGGCACCCATAGGGTAGAAGGGTGTATTAAGTTGTAGGCGACGGGAAATGCATGTGGTGTTTATATTATTGATCAGTGTAAAAAGGTGAGATGATATAGAGTTATCCTTCTGTCTGTATGAACACCTGAACCTCAGAGACTATGACATCTATCTTTTTTGCCCCTTAAGTCGAAATATAACTATTAACGAGCGTAATTGTATGCACAATAATACCTATGTATATCATAAATGACTACTTAAAGTTTCGTTGCGATTGGATAAAAAACTTTTAGTTATTTAAGAAACAAATCAGATGCAGCTGCATATGCTTATTTATTTTCAACGTAATAGTATATTCTACACGTAGTATTATTTTCGGTACAATTTCATATATGTTTTTAATTCTTTTAATTCTTTTCTGTTTTGCATTCTCCCAAAACTAGTAGCGGGTATCTCAAAGTCGAGCACTCTCGACTGCAGCTTTTTTGCTTGCTTTTCCGCCGTTTCGCTGGAAATGCAACGAACAGAGCGAATTTGAGGGGAGGGAGCCACGTGATGCACATTTCTCGTCGCCAGCATTTTAGCCAGTTTTGTAAAAAACTTTCCACTACAAATTGTTTGCATTTGTTTGTTTTTTTTTTTTTTTTATTGTATTTAAGTTGCGTTCATTTTCGATTTCATTGCTGTGCTCTGTACTGTTCTGTTCGGTTCGGTTGCTTATGTAAGTTCAATGGCATGCAGGCTGTGGCCGAAGCTATTGAGCCATGTTGACAGTTTTAATTAGAAATATTGCAATGTACATGAATGCATGTTCGAAGCCGCCTCGCGTACGCCTGCGAATGCAGCTTAGTCATGACCCCAGGATTGCATTTACAATTATTTGAAAAGTAAAGTTCTATTTGCGATTTCGTCATGGAATGTAAAACAATGCATAGGTCTCTTTACATTTTAATTACTCATTATTTGCGCACAATTTGTAATAACACGTTTCGAGATTGCATCGAGATTTCCGCTTACTTGAATTTAAAGCTCTGCGGGCTTCTTATCGTTTTCGGCTCCTAGAACTTTATCGATGAGTGCAAACATTGGGAAAGACCTGCTATAAAAAATGTAGTAAACTATAAGCAAATGGATACCCATTGATTGATGTGCGCTGCGTGAATTTGCAAACTTTATCTAGAAATAATACAAAAATATTTGTATATTTCCATAATGATCGATAACGATAATTTATTTGTGTATTATTGTATTGTGGTGAGTCAATGTGAAAGCATATTGAACTGATAAATATATTATTTATAATTATAGCACGCGCATAAGAGAAAGTCGAGTGTAACAGATTTTAGATAATCTGGGTATAATTTGAACAATGAACTATTTTGAAATTCGTAAATAGATTAAGAAAGAAAGTTTAAAACGTAATCAAATTTTACCAAATAAAATAAAGTGAACAGTTTGAAGTTGTAACTCAATATGCGTCATCAACTATTTTTTTAGGGTATTGCAAAATCTTATGCAATCTATACTTCAGCGTGTAGTCACCCCTCTTGACGTACAATATTTTGTTTGATTCGCAAACTTTTCTCATCGCATGTTTATGCAATTGTATTGTCTTGCCTAGCTATCTATTATACGATGACATCGCTATCGCGATTCGTTCGATTAAATCATTTTGCGAAAACCATTTATACAAATATTTACGCCAAAACATACTCTGTCATCTCATCGATTGCGTTTCTAGTAATTTTATCTGCTTATCTGTTATCAACTGCAACATTGCTGCGGCTCACAGCTCAATGCTAACGGCACTCGCCGCCATATTGAACTTGAACTGCGCCAACGACACGTGTTGAGAGCTGAGCGCTGAGCGCTCTGGGAACCGTTGCAGTTTCGCTTCCAGGTTGCATTTGTTCTGTTGTGCTTTTGTTCTTCTTCGCACATGCTTTACTCTTATTTTTTTTGGATTCGTTCTTTTTGCGCTGTGCTTGCGTTATTTGCGTAGCTGTTGCCGCCATTTGAATTTGAGTACAAATTCCAGGCAGCCGAGAAGCGCAATAAAAAAAAAAAACGCAAACGCAGTAAAATGAATTTCGTAATTGTTACACTGCACATGAAGTTTCCGACTTTCGATTTATTGCACGCGACAGGCGGCATAATTGACTGACGGAATGTGACGTTTATAAATATGGCAATTGGCTAACTTGGCGCCAAAGTTCAACTCAATGCAAACTATTTTTATTTTTCGTAAGCAGTTAGCGTTTAGCTATTTTTAGTAGCAGCTAATATACCCTGCACTGCCTACGAGTATTTTTAGCAGATTTTCAATTTGATTTGCACTCTTTACTGTGCTGCTTACTGATGCGTAGAACTGTCAAGCTGCGAAGCTAGTTTAGGTTTATGGCCTCTCAAACTGGTCGCCAATTGGGCGTGAACATTATGTCACTAATTTACAGTTGCATTTGCAGCCTGTCTTACGTTTTTCTCCAATCTAATACACGTTACAAAATAAATCCATCAGTCACAATTAACAGTTGTCATATAAATTATATTGCTGTCAAATATTACATCAATAATTCATTCAAACGCACATAAAAAGTCAAACGCCGCTCATGGATATCGTTTCAAATTCGCCGCGCAAACTCGTTGAGTAATTCGCTGCACGATTCGTCAGGCGAATTCGCCGCGCAGCTGTTAGTGACTCGCCGCTGTTAAGTGTGGCGCTGTTGTAATCGTTTCCTGTGCATGGCCATAGATGGCGCCAGCCGCACTCAGGCACACAGCAAGCATACGCACTGTTGTCGCCGCTTGTTGCTTGCGGGCAACAAATTGCCGCGCATAAATAAATAAAATGTGTACAAATTTTTTGGCGTCTGCTTTAATTAAGTCAAATTATTTTTGGGGGTAAATTTGTAAATTTATGCTGCAATTTTTTAATAAACACAAATCGCTGTCAAATCTAGATTCAATTTGGACAACCAAAATAAACAAATAAAATTACTACAAGAGGGCACAATTTTTGACCATGGCTGGCGGGCTGTTGTCGTAAATATATTTCGCACATTTTTTGCGCAAATTTACAGCTTCCTCATTAATTTTATTTACGTCGCACTTGCTTTAGTCGTTGCTCATATCATGTCGCTTACGCGACGGCGTCGCACTGATTTTGATCAATTTATATGTGGGAGCACTCGCCATACAGATTGCGCTTTTTTTGTTTTAATAGCCACCTTGCCGCAACTCACGTTTCTGCCCCGCTTCGCACAAGCATGCAGCTCGCTCGCTGGCTGGCTGGGGGCACGTGTGTTCACACACAACATATAGGAAACAATGGCAGGCAGCAAGCCGATGACGACATCGAGAATCTAGCTACGACTGCTGGCTGCTGCTGCACCCCCAATAAATGTATCTCTAGCTACACCTATAGAAGCCGAAAACGAAATCCCGTCACAAAATACTAGTTGCTCAATTGCAATCGTTGTTGTTGTTGCTGGTTGGCTGTGTGTCCCACTATTTATTTGCAGCTATTTGCAAGAGATCAGAGACAACGCTCTGAGTGCGCCACGTCGCCACTGCAGTGTCTCGTTCAGCTGACTGCCGACTGCTGTGGCTGCTATGGCCTGTCGCTTTTCATTTTGGCCACAAATGTGCATATAAACGGACGACATTGGCCGTGAACGCGAAACGCGACTGCGAACGCGACTGCGAACGCGACTAGATTTTCCACAGTATCTGTAGCTGTATCTCGCTGGAATTGAACGTGTAAGCGTCGCGCATGTCGATCTCGATTGCGATCACGATTCCCACCAATTCAAGCACAGCACTGCAACGCCATCAAGCTGAACGCCACAGCCGCCAAGCCGCCATTGCCGCCGCGTCAGCAGCAGCAACAGTCGCAGGATCACGAGCTGCGGGAAACACGTTTAACGGGTGCCGCTCTCAGTCGCCATAGGCTGAAGATGTCGCTGAAGCGAGGCGGACCACCGCCGGCGCCGTCGAGCGGTGCTGCTGTGATGACCACGTCATTAAGTGCGTCCAGTTTGGATCAGCAGGTGCGACTCAAAGACTCAAAACAACGTGATCTTGTGCGTGGGTGTTTGCGTTGTGTGTTCTGTTCTGTTCTGTTCTTCTTCCGCATAACAAGTTGACTATTGAACTTGAATATTGCGCATACGACGCGTGTTGCCAAAAAATGTCGCTGTACGCTGCATTGTCGGGCGTTTTGTTTACCAACCTCAACTTGTGCAGAAACTATTCAAAACGAAAATTTGACATTGCGCCTCAGCATTGTCAAGGTCAGACAAAATCATTTGCAAATCCAGCCAACAAACTAACCATAAACTGCATTTATCTTGCTGACAAAACGAATGAAACCTACGTAAATCAATTGTTGGCTCGCTCTCAGCCTCAGTTGATTGGCCGTCGATGCGATTTACATAAGCATTTCGCTCGCTGCACTCTGCATTTTCTTTCTCATTTCTCATTACGATCTCTCTTGTGCTTGCAGAAAATTCCGACGGTTGTGACGGTCTACGATAGCGAGAAGAAAAACGGCAGCAGGAATAATGCGAGCATTGGGCAACCCAAGTGAGTGATCAATTCATTTCAGTGTTCGATGCCATAGCACAACGTTTGCTATACGCTCGCCAAAAAGTGTTTTCCTTTTACAATTACATTAATTGCTGTGTGCTAATGTGCAGCAATCATGTACAAGAATATCGATAACGAGTCCTCGACTACAATGTTTGAAATGTATTCATCCTCGGACAGATTCATACGCTCCGACATGGCCGATGTGCCCGTCCAGCAGGCGGCTGGTTCCACGCTGCCCTTGGTGCTGACGCGTAAAAAAGGCGGCGACGATGGCGAGGACGGCACCTACAATCCCTTCGAGCATCGCAAAGTGGTGCATCCAACATCGTAAGTATGCAGGACATAATTGTGTAAACACTCAATGTAACTCCTGCAAATATAAACTGTTTCTATTTATATTAACGCCTCTTTCGCTTATATAAACAGCTGATAAAAGCATGCGATTAAGATAAATCAATGACTAACTAATTAATTAACGTCATTGAACTTTTGCCTAGACTTTGATTTCGTCGAAATGTGAAAGGGAATAAAAACTAAATAAAACGCGCTGAAAGATCGGAAATGCAAATTGAAATTTTATTGACATTGTCCTTGGACTTTAGCTGAAAAAGCTTCCACACTAAAAATAAAGTAAATTCGCAAATAGAATCGAACAAAAAAAAAAACAAAATAAAATAGAATTAGGTATGAAAAGAAAGAGCCAAAACAAATGTTGCGATTTCGTTGCACGATTCGTTGGCAGTGCAAAAATGTGTAACAACTTTTTGTCTGTTGATGTGTGTGAGAAGCGACGAGAGAGGCGCCGCACAATATACACTGCACAACAAAAGCCCAATTAGCTGCTTAATATGCTGAATACAACAAATAATTGATGCACGTTTTAGAATTAATTCGCTAGCCAATTACCAAACAATTAGAAGCTAGAATTAAGCCAGCCAACTAACAGCATCACACGCTGTGACGTCTGTGTTTTGTAGGCGTGTGTAGCTATCAATATGGTATATATATATATTTTGTAATACTCTCGGTCCGTCAGAATTCTCTATTATTTTTTGTAAATGTTTTGGATGCAACTTGAGTTTGCTGTATTTATTTTGTTGGCACGGGATTTCTTTGCACATTATAGCTATAATATGATAAGTATATAGTCTATAAGTTGAGATAGTTGTCTCCATCGTATAGACATGTCTAATTAATTTTGCCCGCATTTGATTTGCAGCGACATGGAAACATTTGTGCATCTGCTGAAGGGTTCTCTCGGCTCCGGTATTCTGGCCATGCCCATGGCCTTTTCCAATGCCGGTCTGTGGTTCGGTTTGATTGCCACCTTCGCTGTGGGCGCACTTTGCACCTATTGTGTCCACATTCTGGTGAAGTGCGCTCACATTCTGTGCCGTCGCCGCAAGATACCCATGATGGGATTCGCAGATGTGGCCGAGCAGGCTTTTCTGGATGGTCCGCCCGCCTTGAATCGCTGGTCCCGCTTCATACGCTTCATGGTGAATACGTTTCTGGTGTTCGATCTGCTCGGCTGCTGTTGCATCTATCTGGTGTTTGTGGCCACCAATTTGCAGCAGGTGGTCGATGATTATTTGGTCACAAATCTGTCGGTTCGCTATTGGATTGTCATTGTCTCCGCGCCGCTCGTTTTCATGTGTCTGGTGCGCAATCTCAAGTTTCTGACGCCCTTCTCGATGATCGCCAACATCCTGATGTTTGTCGGCATTGTCATCACCTTTGTCTACATGTTCTCCGATCTGCCGGCGCCCGCTGAACGCGATGGCATCGTCAAGCCCACTCAGTGGCCGCTCTTCTTTGGCACTGTGATCTTTGCGCTGGAGGGCATCGGTGTAGTCATGTCCCTGGAGAACGACATGAAGAACCCCAGTCACTTCATCGGCTGCCCCTCGGTGCTCAACTTCGGCATGGGTTTGGTCATCGGACTCTACACGCTTGTTGGTTTCTTTGGCTATCTGAAGTATGGACCCGAGACCGAGGCCAGCATCACATTGAATCTGCCTAAGGGAGACAAGTGAGTCAGCATTTTATTCTCTACTTTCAGTTGGTAATATTCTATATTCCCTTGCAGATTGGCGCAGTCTGTGAAGCTGATGATCGCCATCGCCATCTTCTTCACCTTTACGCTGCAGTTCTATGTGCCCGTCAGCATCCTGTGGAAGGGCATCGAGAGCAAGATTTCCGCTGCCCGTCAGAACATCAGCGAGTACGCGCTGCGTGTGGCACTTGTGGTAGGTCTTTATTCATTTATTTATATTAAACATAAACTAAAAATTTGTTAATTTCTGTTCAGGTGCTCTGCTGTGGCATTGCTGTGGCGCTGCCCAATCTTGGACCGTTCATCTCGCTCATTGGCGCCGTTTGCCTCAGCACGCTGGGCATGATTGTGCCCTCGGTGATTGAGCTGGCTGTGTATTATGAGGAGCCGGGCTATGGCACCTTCAAGTGGCGACTGTGGAAGAACTCGGGCCTGATACTGTTCGGCATTGTGGGCTTCATCACGGGCACATATGTGAGCATACGCGAGTTCCAGGCCGAGTTCCAGGGCGGCCACGATGAGCAGTGAGCGAAGTTGAGCGACGTTAATTTAAATTAGCTTTAAATAAAACTCTTCTAAGCACAGGGATATCTAAGTTAAGTTTTTAACTAATTTTAGGGCTAACCAAAGTTTTGTAAGATTCTCCCTCTGCTTCTCACCACACCTCACACCTGTATTTCTAACTAAAAATGCCAGCGTAATCATTTGAACTTCAAGCAGCTTTCTACTTACTTTTACCTTTAGCTCTAACCTTTAACCTAACATATCTACCAATTTAAAGCTCGACCTAAACCTGTATCCTTGATATCCAAAAACACAAAGTATTTGATTTAGTCGATGCCGCATTACTTGCAGTTCTGCATTTGTAATTGTGGCATCAAAGTTATTTAGAGAATTCTACTAGACGTGATTTCGTAAACGTAGTGATCTTTTGACAACAAAACAATATAGTTATAGTAGTTGTAATTAGTTCCTAGCTGAACTAAATTAGTAACGCACCAAAACACATGCGAAAAAGATATACAAAAACACACACACACAAAGAGTGTACAAAATACATATACAAAACAAACTTTCATTTTTTGTTAAACATTTTCGTTTATTAAATATCAATATTTCGATTTGTATGCCCTATTCAATATTCATGACATATATTATACACATATACATATATAAAATACCTATAGTAAAGGAGACCAATTGCATAAATTGCAAATAAAATTTAAAACAAAAAAATTCAATTAATAAAAATTTAAAACGTATCTAATGTTTGTGTTATCTTCGGGATAAGTGGAAAATTCAATTTGGCCTAGAATTTGCTCTAATAATGTGTGTAATACCATGAAGAAGACATTATATGCTCATATTGGGATCAAATATTATTTTCTCTGAAAACGACTATCAAACATTTTTAGTGTATCGCCTGAAAGTATGCCCCAAATTATTGCTGCATTGAGCACAAGAGTTCGCAACGTTCTTGCCACAGTTAAACTTGTTGCATACTTTTGGACTTTACTCTGAAACGATGACAACAGAGGACATATAGAATAAAAAATATCTACATGATGAATTTTCGGAATCGTATATGTATTGGAATTTATGAACTACATAAAGAAAATAAATATTTTGTTATCTATACAGATATTTTTTTTTCGGAATAACATTTCAATTGAGATGTTTTAAAAAGCAATACAAATTCATAAATAATACATTTTCTTACGATCTATATTTGTATTTTATTTATTTCCTTTCGGAATCGCATTTGAATATGAATTTATGAATGAAAATATAATAACATAAATATTATTTATCAAACGATTTAAATTTGTATTTTATTAATTTATTTAATTATACGAAAATCATACTTTTTGTTTTGACGTTCTGTACAAATTTGTGATGCATTTATTACAAAATACCTGCAATATAATATTACTTTTACTTAGTAAATTAATAAGTAAGCGAATACAAACATAATATTATTAATTTACATATATTTAGTAAGTAATAAAATTATGATAAAATATATGAAATGCCTTTAATACTTTAAGTACTTTAATTTATTAGAGAAATTCAATTCTAAGCATTCTAATAGTGTGTTCGTATTAAACTTCAGTTAAACAAATCTTTTCTTATTAATTGCAAATAATTTATATTCTTGTGTTGAGTTATGGAATGCCTTTAATACTTTAAGTACATTTCTGACTAATCACATCGCCAATATTCTCAATATATTATAGTTTATTTAGAGAAGTCTAAGCATTTAATGATTAGATTTTTTGTGTTTGCTATAGTATAATTTATATAATTAATAATACAATTACTATATTTAACATAGTATAGTATATAGCGACATTGTCTTTGGCAAATAAATTGACTGTAATAATTTGAATAATTTTAATAAATTAATTATTTATCGAGATTCATTCAATTTTAAGAACTCGTGGACAGATGGGAACGCCTTCTCATTCACTAGACCTTGAATATGCCGAGTACATAGGAACTTATCGCCTCCACTTTGTTGACATTTCCCAGCGCCTTCGCTGCCCGTTTAGTGGCAAGAGATTTGCCACACATGTTTATTTGCACAATCCAAACACTTGATAGCGAATGATAATGCTGGAATACAGCCAAACCACCGACGAGAACAGTTTCCACTGTTTCGCAGTTCCACTATTCCAAAAAAGGGCCAGTCAACCAACAATTGCCTGAAATTTGCAACAATTTGTGTTTGTGTGTGTGAGTGTTTTTTAGCGCATTCCCACGCTTCTTTATGACGCTTGGAGAGAACTCGGAGAAATCAAATTAATATACGATATAAAGCGCTGAAAACTGAAACTGAAATGCTGATAAGATATTTATTCAGGTGCTGTACAGTAATCACCCACAAAAGTGTTGGCGAAAAGGCAAAGGCGAGTAATAAAAATAAACCGAAAAAAAAACAATATAAAAAGGGAAATGTGCAAACGCAATTTAAGTCGGAGCAACTGAAAAGTGAACCGTGAGAAAATTACACCCACAGATAACACAGAAGACATCAGAACTCAGACTGAGGTGAGGACTGAGGAGATACTTGAGCGATAAGCGTTTTGCATTGTGACGCAATGTGTGTACAATTGAAAACGGTCAAGGCAGCGTTTGAGGTTTGAGCTGCGAGCTGCGAGCAAGAGTTTAAAGTTCGTGCCCAGTCCGAAATTGTATCTGACGGATACACACACGAGCTGTGTGCGATAAGCGCAGCGCACAGCGTGTGAAATTCGAAAAAAAACAAAAACCAATCAGTGGGTTTAAGAGCACAAATCAAAACTCGTCTCGGACTCGAGTCTTCTGCTCATCACAATTTAGTTGCAACTCCGATGATATTTCAGCAGCTGTGCATAAATCACTTGCAAAGTATGCACAACCTTTGAACCGGCAGATTAAACTGCCTCCAGGCACAGCTGCATAAATTGCACGGCAGCAACAAATTCATTTGGCTTTTAACTACTGTTAATTTGCAATTGATGTTTGAATCGATTCGCTGCGCTACAGTTGCAAACACATCGACACAGGTTTCTTGCAGCTGATCGATGCACAGATAAATGCAAACTCCCCTTTCTCTGAGTCGCACTCGTATTTGCCTGCTTGGCAGCTTAATGTCAGTGGCACAATGTTTGGGCCATGTTTATTGGGATTAGTTGCTAAAAATTATGACCAATTTGTCGAGTTCAATAAGATGCAGTCAGCCAACTTGTATATATTTGCGGTGGCCAAGTGGAAGCCCAAGCCAAGCATTCGCCTTTCAAGTCAATTGCATGCAAATGTTGACTGCGTTGCAAGTGGCATGTTGCATGTTGCCGTAGAAGGCGTCTCGCACTTATTTTGCGTACATTTTTGGTAACACACACACAAAATTAAAGCCTTAAACAGATAATGCGGTATCAGGCCCAGACTCTCGTCGCATTCAATGCAAATCTGGAGTGTGACGTGTGGCGAGTTAATAGAAAATTTATAATGCCACTCGTGCCATAAATTTGCAACAGACACCCACACACATTGGTGTTGTGTCAACGTTGGCAACATTTTGCGATACGCCACCAGGCAGGCGGCAGAACGTGTGGGAAAAAGTTGTAATTTGCAGTTGACAAATACGCAAAGCTTCGGGGCTGGCAAAAATTAACTCATATTGCTAGAAGCAACAGCAACAGCAGCAGCAACAGCAACCGAGCTGGCAATTCGAACTTGCAGCTTGGAGTCAAGTCAATGATTTATGTGCACAGCGCGGCCTACGAAAATGTGTAGCAAGGAGCCAACTGCAACCGAACAATGGGCAATGGGGCAGTGGGAGCTGCTAACCAATCTCCTGCTTGCTGCAACTGCTGCTGCTGCTGCTGCTGCTGCTGCTGCTGCTGCTGTTGTGTTGGCGTTGCTGCCGCTGTCGACGTCACTGCGCCGCAGGCTGCAATTGTCTGCTTAAAAGCGTTCATTCTGTCCACAATGAAGCCACATAACTTGGCCGCAGTTACAGGCAGCCCAGGTAGACAGTCGGAGAGACAGCCTCCAGCTCCTCTGCGTCGCGTTCCTGCCTTCGATGCGATGATTTATTGCGGCTGCGCCTGCAGCGACCTCTATACGTTGCACCCTTGCCACCTTGCCATCTTGCCACCTGCCTCCTCTCAGCACGGTAGCACGTTGTTTGCTTCGGCGTTGCCGTCCTTGCAGCGCGTTCTCGTTTCAGCCTCGAATTGAAACTTTATTTAATAAGTTGATGTTATTTGTTAACTGAGCTAAAAGCAACGCGCTGCGGAATTATGTTGCTCCCGGCTGCAGCAATTTCTAATGCTCTGGCAGCAACATGGCCAAATGTTTGCCCATAAATCAGTTGGCCAACTCCTGCCCAGGCGTGGGTACCTCAACTACATAACTACAACCACAGCTACTACATCGATTTACTCGCTTAAACTGTTGTTCAATGTGCATTAAAATTCAATTGGTTTTCGCATTTGTGCTTAGGGCTTTACGACTCATTTGATAAGTTTAATTTGGCAATTTACGAATAATTATGCGGGCAATTAAAAATCGACAATTGCATGTATTAAATGTGCCTCAGGCCAAATTTTTGTGCTATCCAAAAAAGTTTTGATTGTAATTACAATTTAATTAATATAATCAAAGGGCTTGTGGGCTTATTATTTAAAATAGTTGATGAGAAATGAGAATTATTACACCTATTATTTCTCATCCTTATCAATTATAAAAAATGTTATTTATATTGGCGTCCTAGTTATATTGAAATTTAATTAATAAATTTACGCCATATATACATTTATTAATTTTATAATTAATTAATCATATTTAAATTAGATTTCAATGGTACCTTGACGTACAACAAAGTATCCAACTCCACATAAAATTATGATTTTCGCATATTCCATATTTTTAAATTTTTATTAAAATATAAAATAAGGATTCTTTGAAAGTTGACAGTTGAGCTACATATTTTACTTTTACTATTCGAAATCGGTTCATAAATTTATTTATTTGGTTCTATCTAATCACAACTATTTTGAAATTGGCGAAGAATGTTTTTCATACTTGTTAATAATTATATATGTATATGAATTTGATCCTTGACTTATATATTTTAGTTACACTTTTTGAATTCTGTTCATTCGTTTAAATTCTATTTTGTCAGAACTGACTTTCCATCTTATTCCTGATTAAAATTAGACATCAATTTTTAATAAAATATTTTGTCATTCAACTGCTGTTGGTTTTTCTTTGATATGTGTATTTGTGTATTAGTTTCCATTTAATCGCACCTATTTATTTCGAATACTACTCAAATATACTCGTCTTTTATTCCAAAGGACCTTAGCAAAGTGATTCGACCCAATTGGTCGGGGATTGTTAAGTCGATATTTTGCGGATTCTTTTCATGTGGCGGTTAATGCTGTGGTTAATGGAGTGTGTCAATGCATTGTATTAGAAAGTACGCGGAGTCTGTCACTTTAATCTGAGCCGCAGCATCTGGCTAAACACTTGCTGACAAATTGCTGATAAATAAACCTCAAATGCGAGAGATTTGCAATAATGCCTTTCTAATTTCATGCGCCTTGTGCGTTGTGCGTTTTGTGCTGGACTTTTTGCAACGCTCCTTTGTGGCAGGCAAGGCAAAGCATGCAAAGCGCACAAAAACAACAACAACAACGATGCCTCCTCCTGGCATGGCGCCTCAGTTGGCAATTTTAAACATTTTGCACACGTAATGCGAAAGTTTGAATCATTTGTCCACTGTGCAGCAGCAACTCGGATTTTTCTTCTTTTTTTTTTCATTTAAAATTCTTGTCACAGACATGTAATTGCAACGCGCCGCCGTCCGCCGACTGCAGCTACAGACTCCAGACCGAGTTCCCGACTCTCGTGTCCCGACTCCCGACTCCCGACTAGCGAGTCCCGGCATCAAACGGATCTATATTGCTATTGGCCAGGCCTATTGACAATGCGTTTGTCAGCAGCAGTTGCTGCTGCCTCGCTGGCGCTGTGTTGACACAGATAAGTGCGTGGCGGTGGCGTCGGCAGCGATAAGTTGCGTTTTATGCATTAATTTCTGCAACAAAGTGGCATTATTTATTACGCATTAATGTGCTGAATTAACGTTTATTTAATTAATATTAATGCTGGCACAGCAGCAGCAGCAGCAACAGTCGCGTTACACTTGCTGCACAGCTCTGCAACAAAGTTGTCAGAGTTGTTGCCACAGTTTATCTGCTGCCGCTGCTGCTAGTTAGGCATGACATTTTGTCTATGGATTTTGGGCAGCCAGGCAATTAAAGGTACCGCTAACAGACATTACCTGTCCAGCCAGTCATTCAGTCAGTCAGTTCAGGCGATTGTCAGTTGGCTAGACAACATGTTGCTGACATACCTTCGTATGTTGCTGCTGCCGCTGCTGGGCTGACTCTGAAAATTTGGTGCAGTTCAATGGGCGGCTTTGTCGGCGGCTTCTTTTGTGTCGCGTCTCCTACACAGCAACTTGCGAGCAGCTTTCCATTTTTGACATTCTGACTGCCGCATGTTGCACATGCCGCACACAGGTCAAGGCCTCAACGAGTTGATGACGCGACATGTCGCCGACTCAATAATCAGCGACTGCCGCTGACCGTTAAATTGTGCAAATATTTAAACAAAATAAACGTAAAACATCGAAAGGCAAGTATTTAAAACCAATAAGGAAAATATTTCGATAAACCAATATTTGTATTGGGTAGATAAGAACATGGTCACGACATTTGTAATCCATCAGTGTCGGGGGCGGCCGCAGGCCAAACACACACTCAAAAACACTCACTCACAAAGTACGGTTTTGGGCGCAATAAACTTTATAATTTATAGACCAATCAGACGTGAATCGCACGCACTAAAACAAGTGAAAAATCATAGTCCAAACACATAATGCATCAGCGGAGATCAGAGACAGAGACAGAGAGAGAGGCAGAGGCAATTTATAGGATGGCCATGCCAATAGACATTGCACAGCGGGTTGTCAAATCGAAACTCCAACTCCGACTTCGACTCCAACTCCGACTCCGACTCCGACTCCGACTCTCTTGGCCAATTGATTTATACAAACGGCTAAGCAACGGAACACAAATTGGTTGGCTGAGCGAGGATCAACTGGCTGGATAGAAGCTTGCAGCTCCTTCGAAATGATTTGTGGCAGTTGGGCGCAATCGTCGCATACGCAGAACTTGATGCCGCGCACTGTTTAACCTTTTGAACCTGCGTCTCTGCACGTGTGCCACATTTTCAGTGGAAATCATTAGCCAAAGATCACAAAAGAAACTGTTGTTGTTGTTGTGGTTGGAGTTGCGACTTTTGCATGCCGCTTGCGTAGCTAATTAGAGCCATAAATGTGTGTGTGCTCAAATCCCACGTTGAGCTGCCCCAACGGATTTGACGGAAAGTGATATGCAGGCGTTGGCAAAAAATGTTTCTCCCGACCAGCCTGGACAACAACAACTGCTAACAGATGTCGCCTGTCGGCCGTTTGCCCATTTAGGTTATGTCGGAATCCAACACCAGTTTATCAAGCGACGGCCCAAACAATAAATTACGCAATCCAAACGCTCAACTGCAGTCCATCAATGGCATAATGAGGCAAGCGGCGGGCCGCCCCAGCACCAGCCGTGCCACAGCACTTGCAACAGCGGCCCCAACGCAGCCAGATGCATTACCATATCGGCATAAATTCCGGAGCATCGTTAAGTGGGGCTGACTCCACGACGACCATCGACTGCCAGACAAACAGGCTGCGCTGCCGCTGCCGCTGCCGCTGCCGCTGCCGCTGCCGCTGCTGCTGCTGTTGTGGCAAGCAAGCAAGCAGGTTGGCCGCATGCCACATGCCAGGCTCGGCTCTACCCAAAAACTGCCACCTAATGAGGGAATTACCGCCAATGCCAATGTCGACATCACCATCGATAATGGGCTGAGCACTCGACAGCGGAGGTGGAGCTGCGAGGCACAGTTGCAGTTGCAGTTGCAGTTCGATTGGTGTTGCTGCTGGGAGTTGCTTGTCACTATAACTGTGCCATCTTTCCGCCCCCTGAAAATAGTACATTGATGCTGCCAGTTGCTCCGGTAATAATTACAACAATAAAATATATGTTTGTTACTACAATTTGATAAGACAAAATTCACTTTATGCTATTCAGTTATTATTTTTGACAGAATTTATTTAGTCTTGAAGGAGATATAAAATATATTATAATTTCAATTAGATTAATCAAACAAATTTAGGTAATTATAGAATTATTGTAATTTTTAAAGAATACAAACATCTAGTTGTTTCCACAATAAACACACAATTTTATTTGGCACCCAAATCATTTTTTTACATTACTAATTTATTTATTGAGTTTAGTTAGACTTAAGCCGTGAAGTAATTATATTATTGAATATAGTCAACACAATTTAGTTTCCTATTTAATTTAAAATCCCATGCTATTGGATTAAACCTAACACAAATTGCTGTTTTGTTGAACTATTGCTATTTTATATTATTAAAAAAAATAATATAGTTGTTATATTTTTTATGCAATAAGATTATTTTAAATAAAACTTGGATAATTTTGTCATTTTTATACAGCAATAAACATACATTTTATTCGAAAAACTTTAATTTTTGGTATTGAATTATTCTTTATTATAATTATACAAAAATATACAATATAATTTTATTAGATTGATTTTATTTTGAATATAATCAAAAGAAAACTGTTGCAGAGGCTGTTGTAGCAGCTTCTGTTGTATCGTCTTCTGTTGTTTTGTCATCTGACTTGGTGAAATATTCATTGATCATTTCCCTTACCGCATCATAACTGCCATACAAGAATATAATCGCTCCAAAGACAATAATTGCAATATTCTTCCAGAGTTTCCATCGAAATTTGCCAAATGAATCATTATAAATCAAACAGAGTTCGATGCAGCATGGGAATATCAAGTTCAGCAATGAGATGGAAAATGTTCCAACTAATGCCAGTAACGGACCCAAGTTGGGAAATGCGATGCCATTGATGGTGCCCACCAGCACAAAGCAGATACGCACGATGTATTCAATCATAATGGGATTCTTGATTTCACGCCTTTTCAAATGATCCATGATAATGTTGACGGGGACATATCCGCTCAGTGGATACGATAGAAAAATGGCAACAGCTATGGCCAACTTTATTATCTGTGCGAGTCTGATGACAATAAATTAAATACAATTTAATTGTACTAAACATATATGTATAAACAAAATTAATATGTTTTCTTGGCTTTTGAGGACACAATTTTTACATTTTTGCATTCTTGAATTAAATCATAACTAAAAAATCAATTTATAAAATATAATTGTTGAAAAGTTTTGATCCTGAATTGAGAATTCGACTGGACTAAATTTTGACATTATATGAGCTTGATTAATTTTGTTATGTGTATCGAATTTTGCAACATTTGCTAGAAATATAGGAAATATATGGTGAAAAGTATAACTTACATTTCGTCAACAGGAATGTTGAGAGTTATAGTTGCCTCAGTTTTGTATCCGAAACGCCAGAAGCCAATGAGGCCGAAAAATATATATAGTATGCATATTATTATTGCGGCGATGCTTAGTACGCCAAGCCATCCCAAATATTTTCTCGGCTCTGCCATTTTAGATTCGATGGCAAGCATCTGAAAACAAAACCATCATAGTGAACAAAACGCCATCTCATTCTTATGGAATAGTTGCACTTGCCACGCCCACAGATGATGAGGAGAATATTATTATACCCAGGGCAAAGGGTATCTTTACCCAATCCGGGAATAAATCTCTGTCCGATATCGATGGCAGCCCACGGAATAAATACCAAAATGTCGCCAAGAGGCCGCCCAGGATCAGAAATGTAGCGATTATATTGGCGGGCACCAGACACTTCAGATGTCGTATTATGAATAATGGAATGCAGCAAATGCCAACAATCGCGATCATAAGTCGCAGATCGATAGCACACCAATATTCTTCAACGAACTGTCTCAAATTCAGCGCAACAAACACGATATAGACGACGTTGATCCCATAATGCGATAGTCCAAGTATTACATCCACCAAAATGCTGGATGCCTTGGATAACCAATGACAACATTGGGGACCCTGCTGAAGGGCAAATGCTATGGTCTGTGGGTATGTCATATAGGGCAGCTTATTGCGTCGACTTGACTCCACCATGCACATGATCTGATCAATAAAATAAATGCAAAAATGTATATATAACAAAATAAACCACAAACAATTGTTTCTAAATAACTTTAATTTTTTTTGTCCGATCATAACCAAACTTTCATGTATTATGAAGTGTACCAAAACATGAGTTCAAGCTTTATCGTTTTTAGTTTAGATTTGACAGGCGGAAAGGGAGGTGACCAAAATCTAAAATAAACTTGATCTGCATGAAAAAAAACATATATAACACATGAGAACAAAATTTGGTTACCCTAGCTCTAATAGTCCCTGAGATAGATCTGTATACAGACAGACGGACGGACGAAGGACTTTATCATCTCGGCTGATGCCTCCTTGGAGATGCCTTCTTCTGCCTGTTAGATACATTTCCTTATAGCACTAAGTTATAATAACCTTCGACACTATGCGCGCAGGTATTAAAAAGGGCATTTTTGATTACCAGCAATTCCATCCCATAAATTATCACAAACATGATCACAATAGTAAATAAAAATCCACCAAGAATGCCAGTGTACATGAAGGATAAGGGCATGGCCAAAATGCCGGTGCCAATAACACATTTCAACAATGAGAAGTACGTATCAAAAATGCTAAGGAAAACTGATTACTAAAGATTTATTATTTAAGCGATTTTGGACTTACGTGAGCGGAACCTCCACTTCTCGACTTGCATATGGATCATAACTGTGTGATCAACGCTGTTTAAAAGTTGCATCGCAAATACATAAAACATAATACAACTTACTCTCCCATTGAGAATTTTAAGATACAATTATATACAAATATCTGAACTGTATTGAAATGTTTAAGAAATATTCAAAGCAAATACGATTGATAAAAATTATAAGCATTGTATTATGGTTTGAGTACTTTAGTTAATTTTGAGTGAATTCATACAAATCAAACAAATATAATTCGAAAATAATAATTCTATTAATATTTTGAATATTATATTTTTTTTCTCAAATTACAGCTTTTGTGTTTCTTTTCAACTAACATATTATTGCATGTTCTAATAACGTATAACTAGTCAGATTCTAGGCAGATAAAAATTAAATAAAAATGTATCATTATACTCGAGCTCATAAGTTTTGTAACTTCAAAATCAATAATTATACTGGTATAATTTAAAAAAATAATACTAAATACGAAAAAAAATAAGACAACAAACAAATTTGTTTTTAAGAACTACAAAGTATGTCAAATTATTTCCAATCTAAATATTACTTATTTTCATGATGTTGAAAAAGAGGGATATAACGGTGTGTATATATGCCAAAATAATTTCAACGTTGTATTCATTGTTTTCGCATCCAAATTTGTATTATGTGATTTTTATTAAATAAGAAATTATGTTATCAAAAAACTTCACAATGTTACTTCTCAGTTGTTCTTGCTTGTTAGCTGTTCTTGCATGGCGGACAATGAGGACACAGTCCCTGCAATGCCGCCGCCCAAGCCCAGTACGATGAAGGACAATGATCGCCAGAGCAGTAGCTTGAAGGGACCATAGCCCTGATCGTAGCAGACGCAGAGATTGATAATGCCCGGATAGATGAGACCCACTTGGGCCAAACAAAAACTGCCCACCAGAGAGAGTAGCAATCCGAAGTCCGGATAGGCGATGGCACAAAGCACCGAGGCAATCACCATGGCCATGCGCACCAGATACTCCAGCGATCTGGTTGCATTATCCATTAACCGAGGCAGCACATGGTTGCGCCAGATTATGTCTATGGCCACATAGCCCTGCAGGCTATAGCTAAAGAAGATGGCCAATGCCAGCATGGCCCGAACACATTGAGGTAGTCTGCGATAGTCGATTAATGCCAGTTGTTTAGGATATTAAGTTGAGCCTTACACTTCGTCAATGGGCAGATTGTTGAGTATCGAACTGGCGGTGGCATCGCCGTACTGCCAATAGCCGAAAAAGCCAAAAGCCGCATAAAACGCAATCACAATGAACATGGCCCGATTGAGTATGCCAAAGGGGCCCAAATAGTGTTCCGGCTGTTGCATGTTCATGTGCAGCGTGAGGATCTGTGGGAAAAGGTATTTCGCACATCAAGTTGATTAACGATGGGAATGTTGCACTTGCCATGCCAACGGACTCAATGGCAAATAGAATGGTGCCAAAGAAGAGGGGATAATGCGTCCACACCTGAACAGCACGGCGTTCTTCTAGACTTGGCAAATTGCTAAATACGTAGCTACAAATAATTGCAAAGCCTGCAATTTTATTGACAACTACTTTCTATTAAATTTCTTAGGCTGCCAAAAATACTTACTCGACATCATGAGTATGTTTGCAAGTACTGAAAAGGGCATTAGATACTTCAGATCACGTATGAGAAAGGTCAACAGCAACGGCAGCGTCAGCAGCGCCATATAGAGACGTATGTCCAGGGGCCTGAAATACATGTCGCCTAGTTCCTTGACGCTCTTGGCCACAAACACAACATACACGCAAGCCACACCAAAATGATAGATACACAGAAAGGCATCCACTTGCAAGCTGATCGGGAAATACATTTAATAATATTTAGAATATGAACATTTTTTAAATTTATATTTTTTTTAAATTTGAGGGACTCAATGGAAACATGGTTTTATTTGCAACTATTTCTCCATTTATTTATTTTGTTGTCAACTATCGACTGTCAAATAAATTCCAAAATTGCAGTTGACATAAAAATTAAAATAAAATCTATTTATTGTGCATTGGTATTGGAGCATTGAAAATATAATAATAATAATATAATAATAATAAAAAATATTTACTCTAAACAAAAAAATAATACTAACAAAAAAATAATAAGGAATTGAGAACTATTCAATCGATTACCAATGTATCTAACATTGAAAATCACAAATTAAAACAAATATATTGTATATGTAGTAATAATCTTATATTATTGTTTATATGTGTGTAAGCTCTAAAAAAATATATATAACTTAATAATAGTCTCTAGCATATGCATCTCGTTCATCCAAGTAAGAGTTTGACTCTAATTATGCTGATTAATTGTATATAAATAACACTTACAGAGTCAGATAAGTCTTTTAACTATAGTGGCATAAAAGTCGATTTTAATTTATTTGTTGCACTTACGCTAGCGCTTTGCTGAGAGGCTGCAGCCAGTGTGGTCCATTGAGAACGGCCAGCTCCATGGTCTCGCTGTAGTTGATCGAGGAGAACTTGTGACGTTTGCAGAGCGTGTTAATATCATTGAGCTGCGGTCAAAAGGGAAAACGTATAAAGTAAGCTGGAATAAAATGTAGCTTAGTTTACCAGCACGTGCATGGCATAAACCACAAAGAAGCCGATCAGAATTGTGCTGATCAAGCCCAGCAACCAGCCAGCATTCAAGAAGGCTCTGGGCATGGCCAGACAGCCCGTGCCAAGCGAGCATTTTAGCAGATTAATAAAGGCTTCCATATCGCTAAAAGTATAAGGCATTTAAATTAAGGCGAATCCTACGAGTATTTCATTGATTGCTGCATACGTAATTGGATGTTCCACGACTGGTTCAATGTGCGAATTATAGGATCGCCCAGAGCTAAGGATAGCTAATGGGTTAATACGTATCTGCTCTGCTCGTCGAATAATCATCGAATGACTCATCGCAAACTTACCCAAAGTTGCGCTGTAGAAAGTAAAAAGCCCGCACATGAATCGGTTGCAGCGAAGTCTTTAGCTCCTGGTTCATTTGTATGGGCAAACGCCGACGACTTGGCACCATCTTAAGGGGCAACATTTTAGGCTAGATCATTCCAAATATATATTTATTATACACATGTTGTTCAGGGCCAACTGGGTTGGCAATTATGCAAATGGTTAAAATGCGAATGCGAAGCGTTAAAGGCAGAAGATCAAATAATGCAGTTGCTTGAATACCCTTTTCTACAGAGAAAATTATTATAAAATGAAAAGTGAAAATAGTTACATTTATGAAAAGATAATTAATTTTAATTTAACAAAAAAATGTTAATTAAAAACAGGTTAAATTAATTTAGTTTGACCATTTTAGTACAGGTGTGAATGCCCAAAAGCAATGTGATGGTAAATTTATTGTACAACTATTCTAAAAAATGTAATAATAAAATACAATTTGAAATCTATTTATTTTTTTGTAAACTCCCAGAGTATTTGAACTTCATTGTGGTTGAGTTGAAATTTGCTGCTTTATGGCTTTTAAATATTAGCATGGCCCAGAGCATTGATTCATTCCTGGAAATTAAGAGCAACAAAAGCAACAGCGACGAGCAGCAGCGAATGTCTGTTGTGTGGGCGTTCAAAGCCTGCCAAAGCGATCTGACCATGAAGACACTGCTGGCCAGAGCAGCAACTTGGCCAGAGCCAGTGCTTCTGCTACCTAAATTATGCAGCAGCCCGCTGGCAGTTGAGGCGGCAACGAGGCAAGACAACGGCTCAGAGAAGGCGGCTAAGGAGGCAGCAAGGCGGCGAGTTGGCAATGATCCAGACTGGAGGCGATGCCACGCCCCGTTGCTCGCCGCTCGTTGCTGGTTGTGGGCCAAGCCAAAAGACAAACTAATTAGTGTGGCCAGCGTTTGTCGTTTTTCTTTGCACGCATTTTTCACATGCCTAGCTGTTGCTGTGACGGCATTGACCATAAATTGACTAAAAACCACCGCAACGCACCACAGCACATCGTTTCGTTTCGTTTGGTTTCGTATCGTATCATTCAATTCAATGGCGATTGGCACAAAGTACAGTTTCTAGTTAAATCTGAGGTGGCTTTGTGTGCGGCCCATCGCCAAATCTCCCGCTGGGAGTACAACTCTGAGAACGAGTGTGAGCACGAGTACACAACTGTGAGTACAGAACTATGAGTCCGCGAGTACTTGTGTAATATATACAATTGTCTAACCTGGATCCTCCTCCTCTACCCCTTGCTGCTCTGCTGCTAAGCTAAACCGCCCCTTTGGTCGCTTTGTGTTTGTGTTGGCGGAAATGTTGTTTTTCCTATGCAAATTTCGTTCGTTTTTTTTTTCACATTCGCCAAGTGTCTTTTGCTGTGTTGTTTATTTGCTTTTACCGAGGCCAAGTCAGGGGTCAACTACGCATTTGATTGCTGTTGCTGTTGCTGTTGCTGTTCCTATGGCACATTTTGCTGTTGCTGTTGCTGTGGTTGCGTATTTCCCCATTGCCCCCTTCAAGGTGATTTTTGCGCAATGTGTGCGCGGGAGGTCAGCGAATTCCAATTTCATACATTCTGTTACACTTTGTGGTGACAATAAGACCACAAACTACAACTAAAACCTTCAGCAGGGTATCCGCAGCGGGCTCGTCTAGTGGTCAAAGTGGTTTCCCCAAAAATTAACTCCCAAAAAGTTTTAACATACATCTTATATGTATATGCATGAAAGTATAAATTAATTAGTTTTACAACCCTTTCAAAAACATTTTAAATTATGAAAATGTTCTATTATACATTAATGCCATCAACATAATCATAATTATTTAAAAAATATTTTAAATTGTGAAACAATTTTTGAAATTACATCTTAATTTTATAGGTATTGTAATCCTTCCAAGATGATAATATTACTTTAAAGACTATTTTTGTTTTGATAAATATATTTTTGAAATTCTATTTTTCTTTTACAAGTATACAATATAGTTAAAGATACCACTTTTTGTATAACTAAACATTTCTTAAAAGTGCACTCAATTATAGAATAGTATATAAGAAGTTGAGTAACAAAATGAGATAATATTTAATAATAATTTAATAAGACTGTAGTTTTAAAAAAATTGCATTTAACATTTATTTTTATTTTTTTTAAATAAATATTTATAAGGACATAAACAACATGTAAGTAAATGAATAAATAATGTTTACATTAATGAAGTTTTTTTTTAAAGTAGGCAACAGATATTACATTCTTTTGCTGAGTTTTAAATAATTTAACTTAAACTAGATAGCACAAAATTAATGAAGGAAGTGAATTGTAAATATAAACGTCAATTTCATGGTAGTAAAAATTAATTAACAAGATTATATGTCAATTACAAAAATGCGTTTTTGTATAAAGTTTCAGTGTTCGATAAAATCAATGTAAGGCTGTAAAACTATTCAAAATACTTTCCATATTAAAATATTCTTTTAATACATTTACAATTTAATTATACACATTTTGCATAAACTAAAGTTTTTAAGCTTATTTAGCTTTGCTTTGGTTAATTGTTATCAACTATTTTATGGTAAAGTTTATTTTTTTAATTTCTTTATTTTACTCTTTTTGCTAGATGGCAAACAATTTATGTAGTAAAGTGTTCTCTAAATGTTGTGCACTCTAAACATTAATTATTTTCGTATTGTGATTGCAGGGTATTGTGAGAACGACGAGCGACGAATAACTAAAAACTGGCATTTAAATATGCGCATTGGCAATTGCATTGCAGGCGTACCACGGTGCGTATGAATTTTCAGTGAAATTAACATACTAATGACACTTTGGCCGTCCAAGGGTGGCAGCCCATTGATGATGGTCACCTCTGGCAAAGCCTCCCGCCTCCTCTCCTCCAGCCAGCAGGCAGCAGGCCACAAGTCACTAGTCAAGCGACTAGAGTATAGACTTGCAGTGGCCGCCAGGAGACATCAGCTGGCTTGGCTGTGGTAGAAGCAAGTGGGTCAGCGACTGTAACTCGAACTTCGCATGTGGTTCAATAATTCCAACAGTAAATGCTAAACTATGCGCATAGATTGTCAACGCGCCAAGATGCTTAGCTGATTGCTAGCGACGAGAAGGCGAGGATTGGGATTGAAGCTGCCCGTTGGCAGCAGTTGCTGTTGCTGTTGCTGTTGCTGCTGTGGTGCGTCATTAAAGTGCAGACAAATGGCAACGGCATGTGCGGCACATGTCAAACTGCAGGCAGCAGCAAATGGCAACAGGTGAAAATGTTGGAATTCTGATTATCTGCTGCCTGCTGCTGGCAACAGTTGCTGTTGCTATTGCTGTTGCTGCTGTGGTGATTGGCAGCAGCCAGCCAACTTAAACTGTAACTTTCGACGATTTGTCGTTCGACGCTCTACGTTTGCCTCTCGTTGACTGTTTGGCTTCTTAGTTGTTTTTTTTTTGTCTCGACTGCTCGATGTTTGGCTACAAAACCATCAACTTAAATACACAACAACAGCAGCATAATTATGCGCATGTTGTTGTTGCTGCCTGCCTGCTACCTGCCAGCAACATGAGTGCTACATTCCAATTGCTTTGCTTTCAGTTGCTCAGTTGTTTCTCAGTTTTTGGGGGCAGCATCGCAGTGACACGCCCACATTCAATTTACAGCCGGAAGTGTGGGAGGTGCACGCATTTTGATCTGCCAACTTCTACTACTCAACTGATTTCGTTGCCCTTTTTTTTACATAGTAAACGCGAACTCATTTGGCCGCGCATAAATCAAAAATCGCAGCAGCAACAGCAACTTGCTTGCCTCGCCAGCAACTCCCGCATAAAAAAGTATGAAAAACGCATATAATGATTGGCTCCACAGCAGCAGCAGCAGCAGCAGCAACAGGAACAGCAACAGAAGAGCAGCAGGAGCACTAACATAATAGCCACATTGCCTGGGCCACGTAGCAGCAACTACAACAGCAGCAGCAAAAAGTGGGAGGATGCAGTGAATTTTCTCCCTCGGCAAAACTTATTTTTTAGCTTCGGCTGCCGTTTGGCTTGGGAATCCAGTCAACAGTCGATTGCTGCTGCTCTTGTCGGGCCGTTTGCCTTTTTGGGGCCGTCAGGCATTCGCTTAAGCGGCAGGTTCCTGTCTGCGCCGTCTGTCGAGACGTTGACTGCATTTTTAAGCGCGCTGCGCATAAAATAAAAGCAGATTGCAGCAGCAACAGCAACAGCAACAGCAGCAGCAGCAGAGTTGCCTCGGGCAATGGGCGCGCGTCGTTTCTTCAATGAAACGAGTAAAAGTGCAGGATGCTTTGTTGTCCTGCCCATCGGAACAGCTTCTGCAGATACGGCAGCAGCTAATTTCAAGATCGCAACAAAAAATCCGAACCCTTGCCTGCAATTGCTGTGGTGCAGAGCGCGAGAGCGAGCGAGATCTTGTGCGATAATGATGCAAGTTAATCATTAGCTTGGAACGTGTATTATGCGATTATTGGTTCGGACTCTGGCCGAAGGATTATGGCTACGAGTACGAGCTCAACTAACAACTTCCAGCTACCTACTCGCCTGTCGACTGCTTGGTGGGCGTTTAACCTTCTTTTTTTTCTGCTCAGTTTTTAAGTAATTTTCAATTTCCGTTTGCCATATTCCCAGCGCGCAAAGTCGAGCAATGTTTCCTTTTGCGTAATGCGATGCTGCTCAAGTTTTGCAGAGCACATGTAGCAATTTGTCAACGTTGTTGCGACTGGCAGCGACAACAAGCCAACAAACACAACACTGCAGACAACCACACGTAGGCAAATCTCAGTCGTAGTCGCAGTCGCAGTCGAGGCAGTCTCGGCAGCAACATGTTGCTGCAACATGTAAGATGTCAGCGTTTTTTAAGAATCAATTGCCGCCCAACAACAACGGCAGCAATCGCAATTCGATATTGTCGTTGTGGCTTTTGGCGTTGGTGTTGCTGCTGCTGCTGCCGCTGCTGTGGTTGCCCGCCTTCTGGCTGCCGTCTGTCAGCAACATGTTGCCGCTCTGCCCTCCCCTGTGGCAACTGAACTTATTGCCGCACACGTCGCAGAAAAGGGGCGGCCTTGAAGAGTACTTTGAAAAAATCATTGCAGAATTTAAATAAGCAGACAACAGAGCAGAGTAACGAAAAAAGACGCACAGCAAAAATATTTTGCGAGCTGCGCAATTGACGTGCAACATGATTTTGTAGGCGTGCAACATGCGCATGCGCAACAGCCGCAACTTTATCAGATTGCCGCAGTATCCAAAACTCAAGAGTCAAGCTGCCCCCAGCTTGGAGTTTTTTGTTGCAGCTTTGCGGCATGTTGTCGACTGTCAATTGTTTTGTGGGCGTTGCAGCAGCAACAACAATGGAACCACCAACAACTAGAGTCTGCTTATAGTCCATAGTTTGCGCTCGCCTCTCAGCTATATCAATGTCAACAGCATTATCACACTGCGCTGTCAATATATGCAAATAAACACACAGAGGACAACCACAACAACAACTGCAGCAACTGCAATCAAGTGACAAGCACTTGCCAGCTAAGCAGTTGGGCAGTAGCAACAACAACAGTTGCAACTACCACAGCAACAACAACTACAATAATGCCTGTCCAAGACAAATAAATGCGTGTTTCTGCCTCTCTGTGGCTATGTTGGTGTGCGTGTGTGTGACACTCGTTAACACGAAGCGAAACTGCGCGAAATGCGATATTTCACACGATTTATGCACGGACAACGACAAAAGTTGCAACTGCCAAAGCCAACGCCAGCAGCAATTGCAATAGCAATACGTAGTTGCTGCTTGCAACCTTTAACAGGCCACACACGTTGCAGGGCTTTCCACAGTTTCCCCTCTTCACCTCTCTCTCTGTGTGTGTGTCTGTTGTCGCTTCCTCAATGCAGCATGTTGCTGCTGTCGCTGCAATGTTGCCGGTTCGCGTAATTGTTTTGTTAACTGCGAAATTGGTAGTAGTTCCAGCAGCAAAGTTCTGCATCCTGCTGAAGACATTAGAGATATTTTATTTTTAGTTTCCAATTTATTCTTGCAAAGAATTTAATTCTTTTAAATTTAAGACTTCAGATCAGTTGATACATTCTTATTATTTTATTGTTATTTTGAAGGGATAATCATTGAGGCATCTCTGAAAATAAATGTAGAATTCGCTTCATATAAAGCAATTATTTAAACCAACAGGAAAGCTACCTTAAATAAAAGAAGTATATTTTGTATTAAACAAAAATTTATTTTTTAATGAATTGCTTTTTTAAATATTATATATTAGCTACTTTTCAATTTAAGAGAAGTACCTTCAAAATATATTGATGATTTAACAATATATTAAAATGCTTGCCGTTGTATACCTGTTTAATATATTGATATTAACTGTTCAAAAACATATTCGCTGTTATCTCAATTATTATTATAGTTACCTTCAAATCTTTCTCACGCCTATCTTGAAACTACCAATAGAAAACTTCCTACAGTAATCGTTAAATTTTAAGTTAATCTGATATTTTTTTTCAAATAAAAATAATAATCATTTTAAAAACAAACATTTTTGTATTTTTGGAATGCTTTTATATTGATTAAATTATTTTTGTTATTAAGAGACATTTCGACATCAGATTTGCTACTCCGCATTGCGACGCTTGGTTCGCATTCCTCGCATTCAACCCTCGTCTAATCAGCCAGGCATTGCATCCAGGTGGACCAATTGGCCAGTGTTGTCGAGCTGCACTTGCATGTTGCTGACAACATCAACGGCATGTTGCTAAAAGCCAGAGACAGCAGCAGCTGCTGCTGAGGCTGATGCTCATGTTGCTGACTGAGTTTCTGGCTAATTTGACAGGCAGTTGATGCAGCTGATGATGCTGATGATGATGGCAGAAGAGCGAAGAGTGGCGAGAGATGGAGAGTGCTTGAGTGGAGGCTCGTTAAGATTTATGCGATGCCAATTGGTTGTGCCAACATTTGCCCATATACATAATTGAAATGTAATAAATTCTGCTGATGTTGTTGTTGTTGCTGTTTTGTGCTTTTCGTGCGCAATTAGCGCGTTTTGGCCAGCAGCGACAAAGCGACAATTGCTGACCATTTTCATACTATCTATATGTATTTGTATTTGTGTGTGCGTATCTTGTGGTTATTAAATAAAATAATTTCATAGTTGGTGTTGCTGACAGTTGCCAGGCAGTTGGCAGTTGCCATTGCTGGCTTTTACAAGCTGTAAAGTGCGAAATCAACACGCTTCATGCCAACTTTGCAAGCAGCTGCAGCAACAACAGCAACAGCTACTGATTCGAGATTGAGATTCGTAGTCGCAGTTGCAGTTGCAGTTGCTGTTGTATTTCTTTCTCAGTTCCAGAGCTGAGAGCTGAGTGTGTTAGTTGTCAACACAAATGGCAATCGGCGTTGATAAATTGTCGCTGCCTTGGGCCAATTATAACCGTCTTTGGCAATAGCCAATAGTTGCTGCTGCCCGTTTGTGTTGCTGCTGCTGCTCTCAATGTTGCCGTGGTGAAATTGCCTTGATTTATGCAGATCCCAGGATCACTGTGGGGCTTCAGCACTTCCTGCATCCGCTGGCGTGTGGGTGTTGAATGACCAACAATCGATATGCAACAAAATATGCTGAACCCGTTTGGTAATCAGATACTCGTTGATGACACTTTTTGCAGCTCGACTCATATGGTTAGATAATTGAGGCACCCGCAATCACGTCTGCGCCGTTGTCTCGCTTTATAAGGTCGTCTGCCCAAAAAAGGCGCCAACTTTGCCCCGGTGTCACAATGGCCAAATAGGCCACGTGCTACAAATTGTTGCCAGCGACAGCAACGAGGGATAAGGCAACAGAAGCTGCTGCTGCCGTTGCTGCTGCTGCATGACAAAAAAGTGAACACCCTCGCACCTGAGGCTGAAACTGAAATCCCTGCTGTAAGACGATCTTTGGGTTCCTTTCCTTTGCCTTTACCTTTACTTTACTCGACTGCTTCTCAGCTGTTCTTCGATTGCTTGCTTGGCGCGTTCCTCTGTTGTGCATTATCATTATTATTGTTATTATCTACGGCCCGGTGTGTTTCCCTCTTCCGCTTATACAATAACATCTAATTTCTGCTACCTACCTTTGGTAGCAGCCACGTCAGAGGCATCGTTGAGATTTGCTTTGATTTGTTGCTGCTGCAAAGAAAACACCCGCATGCCACATTCAATGTAGCAAGAATGCCATGTTGCGTATTTGCGTCATTATGCCGCAGACTAATGACATTTGCTGCACACCGAGTGCAGCGAGGGGGAGAATGCTGAGATCGAGTTGATAGCAGCGAAAGGAGTGTAGAAAGGAAGCAGATTTAATTGCGATTGGCAAATTCTTAGATGGAAACTTGAATTGCAATTTTAAAGCTATTTCCTTTCGAATAGTTTTTACTTTTAGACAACATCTTAACATTGATAGCCGAATGAGAACGAGAGTAGAAATCAAGCTGATTTTATTTCGATTGGCAAATTCATGGATACAAATTTTAATAGCAAAAACAAATGTATAAAGTTGTGACATGTTAAAGATTATGCATTTTAAATAGTTTTTGCTTTTAAGCAATATTTGAACTTGAATAACAGTTAAAATCATAGAGATTTGATTTCGATTAGAGAATTCCAAAATGATAATAAATGCAATAACAAAGATATACTTGTGATATTTTTCGATTTCGCATTTTATATAGTTTTTACTTTGAAACTATATTTGAACTTTGATTTTAATAAGAAATATTGTGACCTTTAGAGCTATGCTTGAAATATCGAGGTTGAAACTAAATAAATAAAATCATTATAAAGTGCAATGTCGTGTTAACATTAAGTCTGCTTATTTCTTTTGAAAATTGTTTGTTAGTTAGGCAAAATAAATTTTTGTTATAGGTACATTTAAGAACATTGAAGACGAGACATAAAACAAGCTTTTATTAAACCTTAATATGAAATAGTTAATAAGCAAAAAAAAATATTCGTCAAGAATTGAAAGATTTATTTTTATTATTGATTTGTAAATAAGAATTAAATTCTACAAGGAAGGCAAAAGCAACTTAATTTCCTGCAATATTTATTTAAAATACAACTATAAATAAGATTTCTTAATGACTTGTAAGTAAATGCATGTTTATTCATTTTTAATGATGCTGTATAACAATATTCAAATTATGTAAGAATTTTATAGTTTTTCTTTTCTAATTTAATTTCTTTTGTAATTTTTATGTCAACAAATACCGGTTCTTATTGCTTTAAATGCCAAAACTTTACACTCCTTTGAAATTTTTGTTCTTATAAGTAATAAATTCTAGAACTAATGATTTATAATATATTATAGTTTTTTCTTTGGCTCGCTCTATTTCCATGTTTTGAGGGTGCTGTCTATGTCAAGAAATATCTGCTGCTAATGCTTGAAATGCCAGCGCATCATGCTTGAGGCTAGGCTGACAAAGAGCTCTTGAAATGCAGTGAGCGGACTGCATTTATTTTGCACACGTTCCCCTAATTGTAAGCCACCCCAGGGCAGAGATTATTGACCTCTAAGCAAACAACAACACACACAGCACGCATATTGCAACTGCAGGCGGTTCGCTTTGTGTGGACAACAGAGAACAGAAGCAGCAGAAGCAGGAACAGGACGAGAAGGAGCAGCAGCAATGCCAGCTGTTGTTAGGCGCAGCTCAGGAAAGTCTTGGCGCGCTCCTACGCAGAGAGAGAGGGAGAGGGAGGGAGAGACTGCAATTACATATAGGCTTAAAGAAAGATCAAATCAGATGAACAGCTGAGAAGGTGTGATGCCCAAAAGGAAGTGAAATTCCAGCGCGATCTGTTGATGCATTGCGGTTAAGGAAAAGGTGTCAGATACATGGCAGCATATGTGGCAAAAACAATTAGAACAATTGCAACAGCGACGGCAATTAGTTGCTGGCGCAATTACAGCAATCGATTGGGCAGAACAAGTGCCATGGCTGCTGCTCAATGACATATGGACGACGCCAACGCCAAGAAACAAAAAACTACACCTAATGTTAGATGCAGACGCATTGCGTGTGCTCTTGGCCAGACGCTGAAAAAACGTTAAGAGCATGGAGCAGGAACCGTTAGCTACCGTTAGCGTTAAGCAGAAGTCCAAAGAAATTTGTATCATTCGAAAACCAAAAAAAAACATTTAAAGAAATTCAAACGAATTGGCACATTTTGTTTGTTGCTGCTGTTGCATGCCCCCGGGCACGCCCACTTAAATTGCGTGCCATGCTGAAAGCATTCATTTTGATGTGGACTCAAGGAGTTGAAGTCGTCGTTGTCGGGATGCGACTACAATTAAATTTGCATTTGTATGAATTTTGTAGCTGCTTCTGATGCTGCTGATGCCGCGGGTGAAATACCACGGCATAGGAAACATTTATCACTGCGTGGCAGCAACACAGCAACAGCAACAGCAACAGCAACAGCAACAGCAACAGTCACCGCCACCGCCTTGGCTGTGCAGACAACGCACAATAAAACTAAAGCGCTTATAATTTCATATGAAGTTCTTATGGAACTGAGAGCCGCACATGCAATTGGCCAAGAGGTTGCAGCAGCCAAGTTAATCACAGGGTTCGCCACAGCTGAGTGGCCTAAACGAAAATGCTTAAATTTAATGACATAAATATACACGAGGCAAATGGAAGTCGCTGCGTCGCTGCGTCGAGGCCTATGGCGGGTGGATTTCTCTCGTAAATTATGTGCCACGGCAATTTCATTGTGCAATACTCAAAATGTGACTATAAATTCCATCAGATTTATCAATGTGTCACGGCTCAAGCAAAGAAGCAACAAAAAAAGCCTTGCCAGCTGCCTGTCCATTTAGGGAAAACGTGTTTTGTGCTGATCGTAGGGTTGCTTAGGGCGGCGTGGAAGACGTGGAAGACGATCCACCACCCCTTTTTCTTGCCCTATGATTTTTCCTTACCGGAATCTTTTGCGCATTTGCGGCTGTTGCCGGTTGCCAGTTGCCAGTTGGCAGTTGAGACGCCTTCCCCGCCCGCCACCGCCACCCCGTGAGCAGGATAGACCGGCTGCTCCTTTTTAGAAGGAAAAGACACTTCACAGTTGCGCAGATAACGCAGCTGCGCATGGAAATTAAAAATTAGGCAACTTCTGCGCAGTCTCAAATTGGCCTGGGACTGGCATCTTTGCCGTTCTGTTCTTATCTGGCGGGGAAAAGCTTTGCCAAGGGTGGCAAGCGATGCGGCAGCTGCTGGCAATTTGATGAGCTTTGTCTGCGCGGCAGCTTTTGTGGAAGCAGCTCTAGTTGGGTAGAAGGAGTAACATTAGCATATCCCATGGCAAGCGAGAGGCTTCATCAAAAGACAACAATATGGCCAAGGAAATCCATTGTCTGAGCATGAGAAAAAACTTGAATGCATAAAATAGAATAAAAAGTAGAGCCTATGCAAAGTAAAACATTTTGTGAGATTATACTTAAATATACATTCTCAAAGTCTGGTATATAAACGAATTTATTATGCAACTATATTTAAATATATTTATATAATGATATGAATTCATTTATTTTGCGAAAATAATTGAATATGAAAAATACTTTTGTATCATGATATTTTTAGAGTCATTACAATTTTTTTCATTGCGACAATATTTAAATATATACATAAGAATACATCATTTCATCTGTTAGGATATATATTAATCTATCTTCAAATATATTTCCAAAAATACTTATTGGCAGGAAGACAATAGATTTTTTCTTGCCAAATTTGTTACTCAAAATTAAAATTTTTTTAGAATTTATTTTCGTATTTCTCCCAGCATTACAAACTAAATATAATAAATTAGGGGGCTAGTCATCAACATTATACATTTTAATATTACAACCTTTCTAACTTAATACTATGGCATTTTTATACAATTATTTATAAAAGCATTTTTATCTTTACGTCCACTTTTTTAAATACATATCTATGTCTACTTCATTTGCCAAAGGTGCTTTCTAATATTTAAATACATAGACCTTATTTTGTATTATTGGATTTTGCTAATTTATCTGTGACAATATTTAAATATATGTATGTATATATAAAAAAGTGATTGGAATTAATGTATTTGCATCTCTTTATTTTTAGAGTCGTCTCAACTGCAGTAAGTGGGAGTCTAAACAACATTCCCTCAACTCGTGCACGTGCCTAGAAAAATCTGAAATCTTAACGAGCTTCTAGAGCTTTGGCGGAAGTAGATCAGATCACAATGGACGGTTCCTTGATAGCTCCACTTCCCCAGAATTAGCAGCGTGCTAGAAACAGAAAACAAAACACGCTGCCCCCAACTTGTTAACCTATTTGTCGTTTGGCAATTAATTCCATTTCTTGTTGTTGTTCGTGCCAAGCTAAAGATCATATCGGAGCACTTTGCACTTCCTCTCCAACACACACACACACACACACTCTCATATACCTGGTACAATACTGAAAACATTTGGCTACCAACATGAGCTTACTTAAATCATGCGCACGCCTCAATCTCGCCAAGATCTCAGCGAAGACAAATTTCAAATGATTTACCTACAGCGTTGTCTACGTGAATGAACGTTGTGCGATGGATGGTGCAGGGGGAAAGGGAGAGGGACGAAGTGGCTGCCTTCAACTTTATTTCATTCACTAAACTTTTTGTCTTAATGAAAGATCTGCCCAAAAAAAATGTGAGAGGGAGAGAGAAAAAGAACTAAACAGCACTTGGCCAAAGTGAGTGAAGGCCACCAGCAAAGCTAAAATTTCGCATTAAATCAAACGAGCAGCGGACGGTGGCAGACTTCAGGATACTCTAAATATAATTCTTAACTAATCTCAACAATAAAATGATTGACATTACGTGCTCATAAAATAACTTATCTGGACCCGAAGTCATTGACATCAATGATAACAATATGTATTAAGTATTATTAATAGCTCTAAACTCTAAAAATAATTCTTAACTAATCTAAACATGAAATTGACATCAATGCGATTAATATGCGTTTACTTATTTATTAAAAGAAAATTACTTTGAAATAAAACAAAAACAAAATAAAATTGATTTATAATCCAATTTTAACATTTCAATAAACTGAAATAGTAATATATTAATTAAGCATTAATAATAACAATAATTGAAATATTTTCAATTAAAAGTTGAAGTTAACATACAAAATAATGTATTCATTCTTTCATTAATTTTGTATTAACAAATAAATGAAACATAGAAAAGACAAATTTTGAAAAATATAAAAATTAAAATATTTTGATAATATGTACATATGTACTTAGTAATTAACAGAATTATGAACGAAAGAAAATTACTATAAAATTAAAAATCCAATCGATAATTAAAATTGTTTTATGAATGTATTTTAATTTAAAAGTTGATATAAGCAAAATAAAAACAACCACAAATGCCATTAATTAATGAACATTTAAATTAAAAACTATTTAAATGTAATTAAAATTATGAAAACTAAAAATTTATGCTAAAATCACGCACTTCTCGAGCATACTCTTTTTGCCATTTTCTGTAGGGTATTCGAGTGCTTAATGACATTGCTGCTGCTGTTGTTGTTAGTTAGCCAAGCCACCGGTGTTTGTTGAATTAATTGAATTTGTTGTTAGTTGTTTAGTTGTAGTCATTAAAGAAATGTGTTTTAGCTCCAAGCAAAGCTGCAGCTAAAAAGTAGTTGCTGTTGGCTGTTGTTGTTGCTGTGTAGGCAGCCAGTTTTGATTGGTCCAAAGTGTTTAATAAATAATTTCCGCATGCGATCTCAGCGCTCGCTTCAAGCATCTTCATCAGCTACTTTTGCTGTTGTTTGCCATTTCTTTTTCTCTGTTTTTATTTTTGTAATCTAACTTACAACATCCGCTGAGAGCTGTGGGCAATTGAATGTTGAGCATTTTCTCACGTCGCTTAAATGGCTTAATAACCGAATGCATTTGTGGCTTAGCTTTAAGCGCAGGTAATCGTCTCTCTCCCCGCGCCCCTCGCTCCACATCTCTTGCTTGCCTGGAATGCCCACGCAGCTGAAGCCGCTTCCGGTCTGTGGTCTACGCCCCATCAATGGGCCAACGGAGCAAGTGAATGAATGAGTCGCCGTCTTCATCTGCGTCGTCGTCTTGTGCCTGGTGGTTGTATTAGAAATGCCATAAAACTGCATCAACAACTGCGGCTGTTGAGCGCATAAAATTGATTTGATTGCTTTCAGGCAAAACTTACACTTGCCCTGGGAAATGGAGACCCAGATGGCGACGAAGATTGAGATTGAAGTTGGAGTTGGAGTTGGAGTTGGCAACACTAACCGAAATACGCGCCATGACTGGGCCAACTGATTTGTTGTTTCCTAGCAGGTTGCTGGTTGCTAGTCGTAAAAAAGCGCCAATATAGGCCGACGACAGTCCCAGGCCCCTGGTCATGATCATCACGCTCATCATCATCGTCAGCATCATCGTGACGAAGACCAGGCTCGAGTTGGAGCTGATGGAGTTGCTGCAGCTTCCTCAGCGCCCGGCACATTTAGAGATTAACTGGTTTTATTGCTCGATTGGCTATAATATCTTTTATTTACGAGTCTTGAGCTAATTTGAATTTTCAACGTTTTCTTTTGGCGCGTTTCGGCTTAGACAACGACGACGAGAGTCGCCTTCTACTTCTACTTCGTTTATTTATTTTTTTTTTTTGTTTTTTTTTTACCTTCCACTTTGATTTCTATTGATTTCAGCTGGGCTAAGCTTTTGCTTGACCATCAAAACTCCAGACTCGATGGTTTCTCGGCTTTTTGAATTTTTTTTTGTCGAGTATACGCCGATGCTTTCCCACACTTTTACAGGTGAATGGGCAGGCAGCGTCTATCTAAGTGTGTGTGATTGAGAAAGAGTTTTTATCGCATGATTGTTATATTTTATTATACGGCTTATACATATATATTGAAATGCTTCAGTTTTCGAGCGATTGGGCTCGTCGTGTGTGTTTTGTATGTTAATCGTTTATGAGTTTAAGCTCAGTTCATTTTTTTTTTCTGCCGCATCTGCAGCGGGAGAGAGAGAGAGAGAGACGGGCCCCAATAGTTTAATTTTTATTTGAATGAACAGTTAATGTTATGCCAAACTAGCAAAAGGCAAAGCAACAACTGTCGAGGGAATGTCTCGATGGCAATTTGGAAGACGCGTTTGGCGGGAGTTTTGGCTTTGTGGGAGTTGTAAGACTTTAATGCGTGTTGTACAACAAAATTAAGCGGATTTAATGTCGGAGATTCTAGGCATTGAGCATAAATTATGCATTTGGCGTTGGTGCATCCAAAACGAAAGACTTAGGCAACGAACTTGCCGCTCAGTCTCTTTTAATGACAATAATGATGCTTTGGGTCGAGCATGTTTATACGATTTGAAAAAACGTTTACGCACCCATAAAAAATAGAGAAACAAAATAATACTGCATAAGGAAGTCGGCAAAGCAGTCGAAGTATTTTAAATGTACTTAATTGCAATGCTTTGGGAAGAAGCTAAAATTGTTATTGATGCTAATCAGCTAATGAATAAAATGTAGTTACGAGCGATGTGATGAGATTGCACATTAAAATAAACTATTTAGTTGCGAAAACTTGTAACAATTGATTTTTTTATGTGTTTTACGGACATTTGAAAGCATACAAAATATACTTTTTCCTATTTTAATTAAATAAAATCGAATTTAATGTTAATGATGCTAAATTTTACGGAACACAATTAAAATATAATTGGCTTTGATGGACTTCAATATCCTTTTTACAATTAAGAAAAATCAATTTTTATGTTAATGAATACTTGTAATATAATTTTTTTATTTTGGTTTTTATACGGACAGCGCATAAATTGATTGCACTTAAGATCTTATTCTTAATTATGGAAAATTTATTTAAACGGGAATAAATACTTTTAATATTTAATTTTTTCATTTTGAATTTATATAAAATGCTTTGCATTGTGACGGATTTAAAAAAAATTAATTTAATGTTATGAATATATTATTTTGAAACGTATGATATTTGTTGACGATAAACGTTAAAAATATACTTTGATTCGACAATTTCAAGATTATAATATTCATTTTTAATTTTTGCTTATTATGTTACGGGAAGCGAATAAAGATTGTGTCGAACTCAAGATCTTTATTATTAATAAAGTAAAATCGAGTTTATTGATGACAGTATAATTTTTTAAAAAATATCAGAAAATAAAAATCGAATTTAAGATTAATGACTAGTTGATATACAATTTTTAAATTCTCTAATTTTGTTAACAGACAGCGCATACATACTTTCATTTTTCATTTTCAAGTAAGCAAAATGGAATTTTATGTTCACTATTATTTTCAGCTAATAACAGTTCTTGTTGTATTTGTTTGAAATCCAATTATTTGCACGTAGTAGCTTAACATTAATTGGCTATTATCGGGAGACTGTCATAAAGCGCCTTCTAATTATTTCCTTATCTAAAGCATGTAATGCCCGCAGCCTAAGATAATGGCTGCAGTTAATGCTTGCAGCTACTGGCAACTTTAACTGGCCGCAACTCATCTTGCACAGTTGCATTTAACTGTTTTAATTTAGTTTGCAATTAATCAGGTACGATGATGATCTGTGAGCTTTGTGATCTCTGAGCTACTAAGCAACAGCAGCTGGCCATGATAAATCACAAGACACACGTGTTGCCATTCTAATGCATCTGTGAGAATCTCTCGCTGAATCTCAGTCTCCGTCTCTGTCTCAGCTCGGCGCATGCAAATTGGATTTTTTTAATTGGCGCATAAAAGGCGGCGACAAGTCAGGGAGCTTGGCTGCAAGTTGACCCCCAGGCTGAGGCTGGGGGAATTGCGTGAAAAGCGGCAATCTTGGCGGTCGTCTGTTGGCGTCATCGAGGTGCCACAATGCCATTTGCTTTTATGGTTATTGCGCCAATGCGAATGCAAATCAATGCGCCAAATTGTGGTTAACATTGGGCGCAATGTTGGCGTTTTTAATTGACAATTGGAGGCTGCCTTTGAGAAAGTCAAGCCATCGCAAGTCGCAATCGCAGTTGCAAGTCGCAGTTTCCGACGCCCTCCCGCCGTGAGTCGCGTCAATGCCCTGGAGGACAACGGGCCGGGCACATCATTAACGTTGAGGCAAAAAGGAGCAGCATGACACTCAGGTAAAGCTGTCCAGGGGTGGCTTGCCTCCTTGCCTGCGGCATGAAATCCGCTTCGCCGCATCGCCGCATCGCCGCTTTGCCGCCTTGCCGCTTGACGGGCGGGCCGCGGGCGTCGTTTTGCCTATTGTTGAGTTCGAAAGTTGAAAAGACGTTGCTCAAGATTCCTGCCAAGTATTTCCCGCCAAAAGTTAGGGGGTTGCTGCTCGACAGCGCGACAGCTCGACAGGATCCACGGCCCGGGTGGGTTGCACTCGGGTGGTGGTGGCGGGCGACGAACAACAACAGTTCGCTGAGAGAGCGGGAGAGAGGGTGATGACGGCGGCTCAACCGTGGGAAGATTTCGAGCACAATGCGCCCAAATCTTTGTAAAGGCATTTTTCGCTGTGATTTCACAGAAATTTCAATGCAGCTGCGCAATAAGATGCCAAAAAAAAACTCAAATTAAATACAATTTTTTTTTTGGCTGAGCAGGGGAAATATGCAGCTCCTGGCGTGTTAATGTTTAGCGTAGGCAACAACGACATTAAAATCTACTTAAAACAAGCAGCTAAACAACGACAACAATCGTTAACAATATCGACGACAACTTCATCAGCAAATCAGCCAACGCCAAGTAGATTTATTTTTTATTTACTATATTTTTTTGGTGTGTTGGTTGATTGGCTGGTCGACTTGGCTTGCAGACGGGCGAAGGCGTCAAACTTACGAATCGCGAATTGGCTGCTGCCGATTGTCTATATGTGTGTGTGTGTGTGTGTCTGTGTGTGTGTATGTGTGTTGCTGCCACCTTCGCGTTCGTGCCAACTGGGCCTACACCATTTTGGTTTTATTTGTTAGCGGCCTCGTCATCGTTTGCTGTCGCTGTCGCCTCATTTCAATAACTCATTGTTGTAGTTGTTTCACACCAACACCAACACACTCACAGACACTCACTCACTCGCACTCACACTCACACTCGTGCAGTTGTCTATCTGCATAGCTACACCTACAAGCTGCTGGCAACGAACGAATTTTTGTACGAATCGCGTAAACGCGTTTTTGCGTTTCGTTTATTTTCCCTGCCCACAATTCACACACACGCACACACACACGCGCGCAGCATGCACTCGTATTGGTGTGAGCGTGTGAGTGAGTCCGCTTGTGTGCGTGCGCTACTATTCGTTCATTCACAAAACGTGCTCTGTGTGCGCGTGTGTGTGTGTGTAAGCGCTTGGCATGCTTTTGGCTCGTCTCTGTTTCATTTTGGTCTTTGTTTTGTAAACACAACACACATACACACACAGCCTCGGCAGCTGCGTCGTTAAATCACATGCACACTCACACACACACACATAGGGCTAGTGAGAGCACGCGCTCTGCTCTCTCGACTCTCAGTGGACGACGCCGCTGCATCGGCATTTCAAGTTCAGGCAACACGACGTCGACGTGCGACGCTGGCGTTGAAGTTGTTTGCCGGCATTTGCCTGTATGTGTGAGAGAGCCCATCGCATGTGTGTGTGTGTATGTGTGAGAGCGACGAGAGAGTTTAGTTGTGGGAGCGTATCTGATTTTTATCCGAATGAAATTTATCCGGCATGATTTGTGATATTCACAATAAATTATTATGGATTGTCGGTTTGCCTGTATTTTGGTCAATAAAACAAATTGGTAAATACAAATAAAATGATTTAATTGCTTACATTGAAAGTAATAAATTTTTTGCACTTCATTTTATGTGTATTTTGCTGTTAAGCTGTCGTTGTAGATTTTGACAGCAACAAATGCAGTGTTGGATTTAAATTGGAGTTAAATGATTTGCAGCCGAGTAATTTATTCAATAATAATATAAATACATACTAGAAAAATTTAAATTTTTTAATAAAACTTTTGGAATTTTTAGTGAGTTGAATATTTTTTGATTTTTACAGATACTTAAAAAATATATTAACCAGGTAATTATAGGTTCAATTTATATCGAATCACGACTTTAAAAAATTACAATCATACAAATTTTGTAATTACATACATATTATAGCAATCGCTGTAAGAATTCTAGACGAATAGACTTTTATTTATAGCCCATTATGTAGAAAAGAAATACAAAATAAATAAAAGACTTCTTCATAAATAATATTTTCCTCCAAAGTTTAATATGTTATATTCTTTAAATTCATTTTTTGAAATATATTAATCTGTTTAAACAGAAAATATCAAATTTTATCTACACTCTTATTTTGTAATCGTAATTGTCTTTTAGTGTTCTACAATACTATCAAATAAATCTCTAATCTATTCTAAGAGCTTTAAAATCATTTAAAATTACTTTATAAAATGGTATTTAAACCATAAATTTTAAGTTTAAATTTTAGCAACTAAGACTTGGATTAATGTGACTTTTCTGTGCGAACATAAACTACTCCATTTTAAAGAAATAAACAACGTGAATAAATCGCAATCAACTTTCAGCTGCTTCATTACATAAGTCGAGCTGTTTGTTGTTGTTGCTGCAATAGCTGCAACACGAAGCAACACCTACACTTGCCCATGCCACACGCTATCTATTGCCCGCAGCCGAGCAGCGGCAACAACAGCAGCAACAACAATAACAATGGAAAAGTGGGAGGCGCCTATTTGGAGCTCGCTTTCGCAAAAGCGAAAATGCAACGAAGTCTCCTCATTGGTATAAAGTTTGAGCAATTAGAAACCCACGCAGCCATAAACAACAACTACAACCGACGACTGGCGACTGGCGGCTGGCGTAGGGACAACAACAACAACAACACCAACATCAACGAGCAGCAGCTGCCCCCATCGGCAATTGCAGCTAGACACACACACACACACACACATACAGTACATCAGCTGACAAACTGCAAAGTCGAAGTGGAGAGATAAAAATGCAAAAACAACTGCGACAAAAATCAGCAGGCAGCTTTTATGTTGCCTTTTGCACGTGCTGCGGTCTCCATCTCCAGCTCCGTCTTCGCTCGCTCTCGCACTCGCTCGCTCTCTCGCTCTCTCTCTCTCTCTGTGTGTTGCTTGCCTGCTTTGCTCTCACTCGTCGTTATCCGGCGAATGAGACGCCAACACACACACACAGCCGCACTTCGTTGGCGTTGGTGTTCCGTGTGTGTTTGTGTGTGTGTTGGTGTTGGTGTGGCGTCGACAGCAGCGCTGGCAGCTGCGCCGCCGTCGTCGTCGTCGCCAGCCTATTCTACTTAGAAAGGCCGCTGGCTGCGCCAGTGTCTTGCTGGGCAGTGTCGGTTCAGGTTCAACGTGAGAGGCACGCACGCGTTCGTCTTTCAGCCGAAGCATTGCATCGCATCGAGAAGTTTTGTTCGCAAACACGTCTTAGCCAAAGTCAAGATACGAAAATCTATTTGTTAACTTCTAATTCGGTTGGCCAAATTGTGCGTGCAATTGTTCCTCTCGCTCTCTCACCCTCAACTGCCGCTGCTGCACTCACACACACACACACACATATACAAGCGCTCTCTCTTCTGCTGTCGTTGGTGTTGGTGGTGCAGCCGAAGCCGACGACGATGCCGACAACGACGACGACGACGACGACGACGACGCGACGACGGGAAAATCTCTTTGCGTTGCAGTGAAAATTTTTTCGTACGTTTTCGTTATTTGTTATTTGCACGTTGACGCGGCGACAACAAGAAACGGTACACGGCAAACGAAGTGTCTGAGAAACGCGCGTGCAACAACAACAACAACAACTACAACAACCGTTAACACGCGTCTGTTATTACAAAAAGAAAACACAACAACAGAAATTAATAAACAAATTCGCATATTTATCGATATTAACGCATCGTTTTTTAACTCAACTCAAATCAAGTCAAATCTTCACTTAATTGTACCTAGCAGCAAATTCACAACAACAATTTCTATAGCTAACCAATTTTTGCTCTCTCTATCTCGCTCGCTCTCAACTCAATTAAACTTGCCAAATTTTTAAACGTATATACAACAAATTTAAAAATTAACACACAACACATTTTATACAACAAAATACAAGTAAATCAATATATAAAATAAGAAGTGCATAAAGTCGCAATTAAAGTGTCTTAAAGAAAGTAATCTAAAAAGAAATAATATTATATTATATGCAGTTTAAATGCAAAGCTTGCCAACAACAACAACAACAACTACAACACTAATAAAAATATTAAACATAACACACTCAAAAAAAGTTTGTGATATTTTTATGATATTAGCAATTAATCGATGAAAATCCCATTATTAAATCATAATAATAAATGTGTGAAGTGCTCACAAAAATTAACGACAACAAACAACAAGCAGCAACAACAGCAACATTTATTGGATAATGCTTGGATAATGCTTGCCAAAGCGCACTAAACAATCGAGGTGAGTTTCGGTTTGCAAGTAAATAAGCATTTACAAAATATAAATGCTTTTTTTTTGGGGGATTTTTGCCGACGGCAACGTCTTTTAGGCCGAGGCGCCAACCAATCGCCAGTCGTTGGTTGCTGGTCGCTGGTTGCCTCAGCATAAAGTCGAAATGTGTCAAAAATGCTGCAGATCTAATTACAAAAGAAAAACCAGGTTTCAGTTTACTGCACAATAAACACAATATCGGATGACTAGCGAAATAGTGACAGCTTGCAACACAAGCTGCAACACCTACAACGAAACAAACAATTCAATAACCTCGCCTGACTCACTGATAACTGCACTCATTGCTATCAACACCGAGCCCCCCAAAGATGCTGCTGCAATTGCTGATTTGGTTTGACGTCAATCGAGAGTACGACATTGTGTGGGCCAGCAGCAAATTGACGCACACAGCAGAGCAGAGACAAAGCAGAACGGAGCAGAGACAGAGACAGAGACAGAGACAACAGCAATCCCTTGATTTGCGGGAAAGACTTTTAATTGCCAGCAAAATGCCATAAAGAAATAAATGCGAATGTGAACTATGCCAATTGCCTACACCTTGGGCATAAAAATGGGCAGCAGCGACTGCGAAACGAAACGACAGACAAATTTGTATGCACGCGCTTCAAAAGTGCAATATTAATTAATTCCAGCAACAACTGCAACTGCAACTGCGACTGCGACTGCCACTGCGACTTGCAACTTGCAACGCACTCTGTATGCGGCAGAAGTTGCTACTTAGACGGAGGCAATTAAATTGTATGTCATTCATTGGTAATTTATACCATTTAAAGGCAAACAACAAGAGCGAGCTAGGACATGTTGCTGGCGTGCCAATGCTCACAGCAGCAGCAACTGCTGCTGATGCTCTTGTACTCCGTTTATTGTGGTTTTCGGCATCACACCTGGCAATTAGCATGCGTGTGTGCCACGTTGCGTATGAGTAATGTCCACTACAAAAATATATGTACACGAAAAACGTTCTGAGAGATTTTTTCGGTAGCTGTCGTCGTCGCTGTTGTTGTTGTTGTCGAGTTGATCGATCGCTCGTTTTGAGCTGATCGTCGATAAATGCAACTTGCCATGAAAAGTGCAGGCCTTAAATGGGCATTAAGCTATTGCACATTTCTCAATATGTCGCGCGAGTGTTTTTTTGTCCTCTTCTCTCTCAACTCGCTGTCGATGTCTGGCTTTATACGCACCGCACCTTATAAGACAATGACGACGTCTGCCGGACAGTCTGTCCGTCCGTCCGTCCGTCTGTCCGTCTGTCTCTGCGACTGTTTGGCATATAAAACAGCCAGCGGAGACGTCGGCGACGTCACCCGCGCCTCACAAGCGATCAGCCAGCGCCATCTTAAAGTGGCTCAAAGCCGGAGATGGAACCGAAGTCCAAGTCGGAGACGGAGTTGGAGACGGAGTTGGAGACGGAGTTGGAGACGGAATCGGAATCGGGGCCGTCGCCAATTCTTCGCCACCCTCAGTGCGTTTCATTGGCATTTGCTGCATTTGCATTTGAAGCAAGAAAAAAATACTAAGAGCGTAAATGTTGAACTCGCAGTTATGCTGTAAACAACAATGAACAAAATCAGTTATTCGAGCAAATAGTCAAATAATAATTCTTTAGAAATAAAATAATTTATTAGATGGTGAGATGTTGGTATGTAAACAAAATTGTAAATATGTTCATATATACAAATTTTAAATTATAAATTGCTTAACAGCATTTTGAAGAAATGTATTTTATAGCCACAAAAAAATTTAGGCAACCAACAAAACAAATGATTATTTCTTAAAAATTAGATGCGAAGATACATTTAGAAATTATTGTCCAACAAACTAGTTGTGTGTAAATTGCATACCAATCATTAAAGCACATTTATATTTTAAATACAATTAATTTAGGAATTGAGAAAAAATGATTTGTTTTTGATTTACTCAACCAAAGATTAAAAAATACAACATTTTTGAGAGAATAGTACAAGACGTTTTCTAATAAATTAAATTAATTTTTGAAACATTTTTTAGACTTTCTGCCAACTCAATAAAACTAAGTGTATTTTTATACCCAATTTTTTTTTTGCTAGTCTAGTTGTTGCCACCTTTTGGGTGTGCTTAATTTACAGGGTATGGCTAAAGCATTTTACAGTCTCGAGTCCCAGTTTTAAGTTTTGAGCGAATCGTCGGTTCATTGGTTAATTTATTTCTGCCATAGCCTTAAATTAACAATTTTAATGCGACGAAATAACAAGGGACCACAGCACCAGCAACAGCAACAACAGACAAAATATATATAACAAAAATAATCAAAAGCGCGCATTGAAATTGAGACGTTGGGCAAAATAAAATGCACACAATACACAAAAAGGAAAATACTTAAATATATAAGAAAAAAAAAATAAATTTACAAACGAAACAAAAGCGTGTAACAGCACAAACGACAACAACAACTACAAAAAAGGGAGAACAACGGCAGCAAACAAAAAACAAGAGAAAAAAAAAACAAAAACAACGACAGCGAATCGTAACGAAGCGAATAGAAAAACTTAAGAACTGAAGAATGTGTTAGTTGAAATAAAAATTCTGGCGCGTTAATTAACTTTAAACGATTGAAAACGAATTGATTTTGAGAAGCCATTTGATTTGGATTAGATGTGCTTGCTTTGAGCTGCGGTTCAAGAGTCGAGACTGCGACTGCGACTGAGATCGAGACCGGGGCCAAGACCTCACTATACTATATATACATATACATATATATAGGAGTATACACCCAGTGTATAAAGACTAAAATTAAAATTTAATCATCACGTGTGCGTTAAAAAGCGGGACAGAATGACTTCGACTTCGGTTCGACTGCGACGACGCGTCGTCGTCTATTACTAAAGCTGCTAATTAGAATGCGTTAAACAATAAAACAAAGAAAAGCCAAATGGAGAACAACCCACCGACAAATGGAGGCGACTTCGAAGCCCACAACTTGCGACAGTTGCGAAGAGTTTAACACCTTGACGACAGACAGACAGACAGACAGACCGACATTTGATACGAATTTCGATTGGATTTTCTGATTGATTTCGAGTGTGTTTGGGCTTGAGTTTGTGTGTGGGGATGAAGCGACGGCAACGGACATGCGTTGTTATCATGCATTTGATAAACGTTTTGTTTTTCATTAGTGTGTGGCCCAGACCCCAGCGACAGACCCCAAGACAGATCCGATCCGTGTCTGAGTCGGCGACGAGGCTTCACTTTTAGTTGCGGCTGATTCAGATCACACCCCTTCAATTAGCAGCCAGCGGCGAATTTGTCGATAATATTTATTTGTTGTAAGCGTGTTATAAACATCAACACGTTTTCCAAATGCGGCCATTTTGATGTACTTTTTTTAAATTAATTATTTTATTTTGCGATATTGAGGAAATTACTAATATTAAATTACGAGTAATTAAAGCATTTTGTAATATAGATTAAACGTAAAGTAAAATTGATAATAACAAAAATACAATATATTAAAAAAGTATAATAATAAAATAGAAAATTAAAATTATGAGAATGTTAAAAATTAACAATTTTATAATGCAAATTTGTAATATAGTGTTTTTGGTATTTTTGTGCAGTTAATACATGTTGAATTAATGTTTGCAAATGGTAAATTTAAATGATAGAAAACTGAAAGAAAAAATTAACTAAAATATTAATTGATAAATATTTTTTATTCAAAATGTTGCTGTTCTTCTGCAGTTTAAATGTAAAGTATTTATAAATCAGAAAATTAAACAAATTAAAAGCAAAATTAAAAACTAATTTCAAAAATATGAAATGAATTATAAAATTTGATTATCTGAAATGATTGTCATTAGTTAAATTTTTTTCTGTCTTTTAAATTTCAAAAAAAAAAAAATATAAAAAACTATAAATTGAAAATGTAACAAATGAAAAGAATAATTGAAATTAAAATTACTAAAAATATCTATACAAAATTTGTTTATTAAAATTTATAATCATCGTTATATAGGCGGTTGCCTGCGGTTAACCGCGCGAGGAAAAATTAGTGCTGCAAAAGTTCTCAGGCGGTCGCAGATGTTGTTGCTATTGTTGCTCCAATTGTTATTGTTGTTGTGGGCTATTGATAAGCAAAGTGCGGGCCTTACTACGTCAAAAGCGTGGAGGCGTTATCAGCATTGTCATATAAATTTGAGTATAGTATAGAGTGTGGCAGATTATTTAATATGCATGGGCTGTTTTGGTTTTCTTAATGGGAAACCACATACTCACGCTGCTCACAAAAATAAACTTGCCTGATAGCGAAAAAATTCACATGAGATTTTTTGGATTGGATTTTGAAATTCGTAATTCGGAATAAAAAACGTGCCACGGCTCGGAAGGGCACCTCCAACATTTGATTTGTTATTGTTGTTGTGTTGAAAGTGCTGTGTGCTTCAGTTGCCGCCGCATTTGAAAACAATTTTGTAGCTTAATCTCAAGTAGTTTCAATTAACGTCATTGGACTACATAGATTGCTGATAATGCGACGCATTTCGTGCGCGCTTCGAATTACCATTAAACCAATGAGAATGAATAAAATAAAAATATTTATATATAACTTTTTAAATTATATTAAAAGATTATGCGATTGCGACCACCCACCAAAAAGCAAACAGCACAAACAATAACAATAACAATAACAAAGTGAAAAGCTGAAAACAGTTACTAGCACTTGGTCAAGCTTATCAGAGCGGACTTGCCATTTACGTCACAGCGATTCATGAAATTTTACAATTTATACTTAATAAATAATAATTTGTGAACTCGGTGTGTAGGTGTCGCTTGATAAGCGATTGATAAGTGCCAAGGCACTTCAGTTCAGTGGGTGGTTTTGGGTACTGTTCGGTGGTTCGGTGGTTCGGTGGTGCAGGTTATTTACAAGTGGGGCTCGTAAAGTGTGCGTTGCATAAAAGGCCATAACTGACTCATAATCTTCAGTCGACCAGCGACTGCGACTGCGACGACGACGGCGGCGCTTCATTAGGCCAACATTCAAACCTGTTGCACGCACGCAACTTGCCACAAACTGTCTGCACTTAGCGCTCGCTGTCGCCAATTTCAATGCTGCCCCGCTCCCGCCTTGCCCCATCGCAGTTGCTTATCTTTAAAGTTGTTTCGCATTCGCTGTTTGTTTTTTCGTACAATATTTTAGTGCATTTTATAAGCACACAAATGCCTGTCGCATAAAAATTAATTGTAATGTTTGTTTATGCGCTCGCCAAATGTTGAACAAGTTTTCGCGGTGTGTGCCACACGACGTATGCGCAATATGCGAAATGTTCGTTCGCTTGCCAACTGAATGACGAAGAGTGCGCAGTTAAGCGATATGAACCAAATTCTAAAACCATTCGACATTGACGTATCAATCGAATGACAGCTTCGAAAGCACATTAAAGCTTTCAGCTTAACCGCCTCTGATAACTGGGTTTTTTCCTGCCAAAATTGTGCGTTAATGACTCAATTTTAGCCAGCATTTAAAAAAAAATATAAAATCGCCCTCAATCTGAGTCTCTGTCGCTTTGCTTCCTCGCTGCTAATTAAGTACATAAATCCTCGTAATTTCAGCGGCTTTGAATTATAATTGTTTTCGTTGTTGTTGTTGTTTTTTTTATTTGTTTATAACTTAACAAAACACTGCAGCTGCTTAATTTATGTAATTCTCATTGCTGTTGACATATTTGACTTTCCTTTGCCGCCTCCAAAACAAAAAAAAACTTGTCGTCGTGTTTTAAGTAAGCGCAAATGGCGGGGCTACAAAAAACCAACAACAACAACGAAACAGAGAGAATATCTTCATGCCAACAAATCCATTACAGTCGAGTGCGATGCCAGGCAAATAAATAAAAGTAAATGTGTGTGTGTTAACTTAAAAAAATTAACCGAAATTTTATTAGTATTTGCGCAAGCGCAAGGCAAATATTTGACAGACAGACTGACCGAAAGATCTTCGCCGAGAGACTGACGACAGAGAGAGAGAGCGAGAGAGGGAGGCGGGGCAGCGAGGGGGCGGCTTTGGTCCATGACCAAAACTCTGTTTGAGTTTCGAGGCGGGCAAACCAAGCAAAAGGCAATTAGAGTTGACACTTTTGGTTTTGGCGGCGACTCGAAAAAGGGTTGCCCCAAAGAAGTTGTCGTCGTCGTCGCTGTTGCTGTCGTCGTCGTCGTCGTCGTCGTGTCCAGGCGATGATGGCGATGACGTGCCCAGGGACAGTTTAATTTTCACTAGGCAATGCGGCACTTAAAATCCATTTTCACTTGAGACGTGACCGCTGCTGACGTCGTTAACTTCTTCTTGTTGTTGCTGTTGTTGTTGCTGTTCTAATGCTGCGTCTTTTGTTTTGTTGTTGCCTCGCTGCGTTATTTATTATCAATATTGACGCAGCAACAGCGTCCAGAAATCTGTAAAATACCACGCAACATTGTAAACAAAGTGTAAGCCGCTTTATAGTTGTAGAAGACACGCCTAAAACCCAACAACAACAACAGCAGCAACAACAAAACAAGCTGAGACATAAATTTGTCGCGCGATTATTTTACAGTTTGATGATATTTCAATAACTGAGCGAGAGCACTGAACAACAATTCGAGAAGCAATAGAGAGAGAGAATCATTTTTGAGTTATGAGCTCGAGAAATGATTGGAAATGAATATGCAAATTATGTAGTTATTATTATGTTTATGCTTATGCAAATCCATCTCGCTCTCTCGTTGCCTTTGTGCGCTAATTGTCGAAAGAAAGAGGTGAATTTCTCAAAAGCGACTTTTAAATGCTGGCACGTGTGCCTAAACTTGGCCATAAATAAATGCCAGCAACAACAACAGCAACAACGAAGCGGCAGAGAGAAGTAAAAAAAAGAAGCTAAACATTGTATATATATTTATTTTTTTGGGGCTTTTTTGTTGTTGTTGTTGAAGGTATTTACTTAGTCTGCCGAGTTGAAGTCAAAGTCAACTCACCCCAAAGGGAATCACAAACGGAGCACAGGAAAAGGGAAGCCTGTTGAGTGGCAAACTGATTTCCGTTGACAATTTATGCAACAACAATGCGAGGAGCGAAGTGAAGTTTTAAATTCCAGCGCATACACGTTGTTTGTTTTTTCGTTGATTTGCTTGTAGCAACAACAACAGCAACAGCATTTGTAGCAACAACAGAAATGCATTGCGGCCGGTCGTGGAGCGCAACAAGCGAAGCACATTGACAAGCAACACGAGAAGAAGAGTTTGAGTTCGACGTTGTTGCTTCTCACGCTCGCCACAAAGGACACGCAGACCGCAGTCCCTCTGTCCGGCTGTCCAGCTGTCCGGCTGTCCTGTTGGCCGAACAGGCAACACACACCCACAACAAAGCTGCATGCCGCAGCCTATCATGACAGCTTAAAGCATAAATGTGGGCTCGACTAGCGCATACGCTGCAAAGCATCGAGAGGGTATTTGTGATGCTCAACTTGTTTGTTTGCGGCTGTCGCATTTTTATCGGCTTTGGCTCTGACTCTGGCCAATAAAGTCTTATTATATACTCATCAATTCAGCAGCAGATAAAAGTCAAAAACTTGAGATACGTTTGCGTCGATGTCGTCGTCCAAGTCGTCCCCGTCGAAGACTTCGTTCGTCGCTGTCGCTGTCGTTGTCGTTGTGCCAGCAGGCAGATAAATTATAATTAAAGCAGCCGCAGCTCAAGAAGATGCCGATGTCGATGCTAAGACGATGATGCTGCTCTGATGTCAGAGCGTATTTAAAATACGAGTAGAACAACCTGCATTCAAACGCCGACGCCACACGACCACAGCCAACCAGCCAGCCAGCCAGCCAGCCAGCAGATAAACAAAACAAATAAACCGAATCACAAAACTGAAAACCGAAACAGAGACAGAATCCAGTGAGGTGAAGACAGCGCAGAACTTCAGCTTCAAGAAACACCTGTCAAACAGGTCCACAACACGCGAGAGGGCCAAAAAAAAGGAAAAAAAAGAAACAAATACAAAAAAAAGATATATAGAAGAAGTGATTTTTGACTGCAATGATTAGCCAGACTGCATTTAATTGTTTACTAAAACGGAAGTTATTACAAACTGTTCTGCTGCAGTTGCGACTGATTTGATTAGATGATGCTGCGCTATTTGGCTTCCTAAGCCAATTATATAAGACTCTGCGCTGCAATGACTTGCGACCACCAACTATTTAAGCAGGAAGTGGAAGAAATTCGGAAGGGGAAATTCTTGGTGTCATTTGAGGCTGAAATTTGACTTGTTTCAATTAGCCGAAAAACACGCGACTGGCGCAAAGGGCGCACAACAGCGAAAACTTTTCGACAAAACAACTTAACTTGCGAGCTGCAATCAAATTACAAACTAATCGCATGCAAGCGAGCAGAAAAGCAACGAGCAACCAGCAACCAGCAACCAGCAACTTGCAACAACAACCAAGACAACAACAGGCGAGACAACGCTAACAAGTTCATGTCTGTGTGGTGTGGATTACTTTAAGCCAAGTTGGCGCGTTGCTGTCGCTGTCGCTATCGCTGTTGCTGTTGCTGCTGTTGTTGTTGCTGTTGTTGTTGGGGGTGTTGAGCAGCCACTTTGCCGCAGCAAAAAACACAACTGCAATGCGTGCGTGTGGCAAGACAAGGCAGGGAAAAAACTTTAGTTTTCTTTGCAGGAAATGACGCAGTACGCTGCGAAACGAGGACAACTTTGGCAGGTCTTGACAGTCGACAGGAAGTGCGCAAAATGCAAAGTGCAACCCCCACAGCAACACACACACACTCACACTCACACTCGCTTGCATTGTCTTTAAAGTTGCATGTTGAACGCTTGTAAACAAGCTTGTCGCGTCGGCCTATAAAAATATTATTAAATTAAAAGTTGAAGCTGCATCGCTTGCTTCGCGGCCATCGTGAGGCGTGACTCCACCCACCAACAACAACAGCAACTGCAGCAGCAGCAACAACAACAACTGCAGCCTGCGCATAATTATGGAGTCATGACGCTGCCAACGTGGCGATTGCAATGGCGACGAGGCTTTTGCCTGGTCATTAACTGCTGATGAGCCGTAGCAACAGTTGCTGCTGCTGCTGCTGCTGCCAACAGTAGCCTGCGCAGCATAAATAATTATTGGCAATTGTGTGCAGGTGCAACCAACAACAAGCAGCAACAGCAACATAACTTTGCCTACTTTAATGCTTACAGTTGATATTGCGCTGCAATTTGCGCATTTTGCACATTTTATGCTGCCGATGAAACAAAAGACTTAAGCAGCGAACTTGGGGCAGCTGTTGCTGCACGCAGCATGCCCCCGAAAATTATGATGCCGCTGACCACCCAGCGATATTATTTCACTCGTCTTAAACAAACTCAGCCCCCGCCCCTCAGTTGCTGCTGCTGTCGACGTCAAACTGAAAAACCACTCAAAAAGTTTTCAAGCGGCAGCAGCAGCAGCGGCGGCGGAGAGGGAAAAAAATTATTAACTGACATTTTAATGATGATAATGATGATGCCGTTGACGTTGCAACTGCGTCGGTGGCTAGACATAAAAATAAAACCCTTTTTGCCCCAACGCTGGCAGGTAGAAAGAGCTGCTGTCGAATTGTGTTGTTGCTGTTGCTGTTGTTGGTTGTTTGTTGATGTAAGCGGCGTGATTTTTATCAGTTGGAGCCGCTGTGTTTGCCCAACTGGCGCCAGTTTTTATGTATTCCAGTCGACCAAAAATGCAGCGAGACAGCAGAGAGAAAAGTTTTGTTCGAAAAAACACATCTTCAAAGTAAATTTCAGTTTAAGTTGCTGTTGTTGTTGCTGTTGTGTAAAAGGCATTTTCAATTGCAGCTTTTTCAAGTGTGCGCAAATCAATTGGCTATGAATTTTAATTGATTTTTGCGAGGCAGTTGAAAGTTGTATTTCATTTTGTGTTTCGTTGCGCTTGTAAAGCATGAAAATAAGTTTTGCCCGCCTGCCCCAGCAAGTTGCAACTAATTTCAGTAATCTGCAAAGAATGCTGCAAAAGGCACCCACAATTCGCTGCACAGCGCTGAGCTGTTGTTGCAGTTGCAGTCGGACAGGCAGCGAGGGAGGCGCAGAGGCACAGAGAGGGCGACTGTCCAGACATGTGTGCGTCTGTTTGCAACCTGCTTAATGTCATGCAGCGGCAGCAGCAACAACAGCAACAGCCACAACAGCAACTACAACGCACTGTCACTGTCATGCATCATCATCATTGCAGCCCCGGACTCTGGAGCCGGTTTCAGCCTTTTTGTTGCTGTTGTTTTATTTGAAAATTATTGCATGTCCAGTCTGCAGTCTGCAGACGATGAAGCTGCAGGCTCAGTCTCCGTCTCAGTCTCCGTCTGCAGTCTGCAATCTTCTCTCCCAGTCTCAGTCTCCGTCTCAGAGTCCGTCTGCAGCCGAGAAACTGAGAAGGCGAAACACTTGCAGCATTGGCATGGCCAGTGAGTGATGCGATTATCTGCAAGATTCGCTTATCTACGGTGATCCATCAGCTGTGTGGCACTGTGAGCCACTCGCAAATGTCAGCTTGCCACAATTCCCCCGCCCTCTCCTCTCTCCCCACTCAAGTGTTGGCTGCTGCGCGGGCGTTTGCCTCATACAATACAAATTAGAATGTGCGTAATAAATTGAAAGAAATAAATATTTAAGTAAACATGAATTTTATACGTATTTATTATGAAATTATATATGTATTTTATATTTATAATTATGTATAAAATACATGTATTTTATATGCATTTCTTTATTGTTAGTATAGAAAGTATGTAAAAATATTTAAATATAGGTACATATATAAATATAAAATATCGTTTGCTTATAAATAAATATAGATGTATGTATTTTATTTCTAAATACTTACAAATATATTTATTTTTTTTTTGCAAATATAGTTAGAAATATATGTTTTTTATTTGTATTTTTATATAATATATTTATTTGATATTATTTCAGTTTTCTTGTATAAAATGTGTATTTTAATTGTTTTATTTTGTATATATGTATTTACTTGTATGTATTTTATATGTACTTTTATGAGGCTCCCACGGTTGAGCAAAGCTGCAGCTGACCAGCAGCAACACCCGCTAGCATCGCCTGCGGTTGAAATTGTTGCTGCTGTTGCCAGGAAGCGCTGCAGTTGGCGTAAACCACAGCGTGCCTGTTTTTTGTGTGTGTTGACTTTGATTGAAAGTTGACACAGCCAAGCGTTGAAAACCACATCCGTGGTGGGCAGCAGCAGCAGCAGCAACCGACAACTGGCTGCAACAGCAACATCCACAACATTCGCTTGTATGCAAATGCAATTAGTTTTTGATTAAGTTGTAGTCTCCAAAAAAATAAAAGTACCGAGCAGAGATGGGTTTCTAACATTGCTTCTAGCTGGCGCAGAGCACCAAAAGTACACTTAAGCGCAGCAGCAGCAGCAGCAAAAGCAAAGCGACAGACCGTTAAATTGTTGCAATTACCAAAGCTGGTCGAAGTTGCTGTTGCAGCCGCCATATTTGAGCATGTTGCCGGCGTGCAGCTGTAAAACAATATGCACAGTGGCTGTGTGTGTATGTGGGTGTGTGTCAGACTAATGTTGCTGCTGTGCCTTGGCTGGGCCAATTGTTTAGCACGCGCTGCTAATTTTGCGCTGCCGCTGCTGCAGCTACTGCGAAGCAGCAATTTCTAAGTTGCATGCACGCCTCGTTGATTGTAGTAGGTGGCCAGGCCAGCAGCCATTATAGCCAAAGCCAGAGCCAAAGCCAAAGCCAAGCCAAAGCCGTTGCAGTTCGCAGGGTGACCAGAGCCGCGCAATCATGCTAATAACAGCTTTGTGTTGCTGTTGTTGCTGCTGTGGTCAGTTGCAAGTTCTCTATGTGTGTGTGTGTGTGTGTGTGTGAGTAATTTATGCCTGTAGCTAATTGCATTTGAAAGTTTAACTGCAAAAGTCAAACGGTTTTCCGATATGCATAAAAACACAATAAACTTTGTTTGCAGCCCCAGTGAAATGCTATTTTTTTCTCACAAGAATCTCTGAACTGATTTTCCCCCTCTCCCCATCGCTCATTTGAAATTCCAATTTCAATAACGCTCAATGATGTTTATCGGCATTTTTTTCTATTTTTATTTTTATTTTGAGTAGGCGTTGTCCGCAGCAACAGCACAAGCAACAGCAGCAACATAGCGTCGCCTTGTACCAATTTACGCACATATATTGTCGATGCGATGCGATGTGCTGGGCCAAGGTTCAGGGCAGGGCAGGGCAGCGCAGAGAGAGAGAGGGGCAGAGAGAGGGGACTGAGCTGGGCTGGGCAGTTCAATGGCTAGATAACGCCATGGGAAGCCGTCAGCTACAATGCGTGAGCCGATGATGATGCTGCTGCTGCTGCTGCTGCTGTTGTTGTGGGTGCGCGATAAGACAGACCCCGAATGAGAGTCAAAGTTTATCAGCAGCAGCAGCAGCAACAACAGTCGCGGCAGCAACAGCTTGTGGCAGCTGCGACACATTGAAAATTCGAAAAAGTCGAACATTGAAAATTGTTGCGCTAATAAATTCATGTCGCTGCCGAGATATATGTTTAGAAACAAGTTTGTCGGGGCGGCATATTTGTTAAGGTCGCACAGCTGCGCCGCCAGCAACAATAGCAACAGCAACAGCAACGGCAACAGCCACAGCAACTGTTGCTGCGGTAGCCATTCCACACAAATAGCTACTGTTCAAGTGGCACATGAGTTTTCTCATAAGCATTTTTTGTTTTTGGCTATTTGCACACCCGCATTGGCAACCGCAACAACATGCCATGTTGCATGCCTAATTGCAACAGGTGGCAAATGCCAGGCAGCCAGCCAGCCAGCAGCCGCAGGCAGACACAGTTACCATGTGTGGTTACAAGGGTTGCAATGTTGCTGTTGCTGTTGCTGTTGCTGTTGCCGTTGCTGCTGCTGTCACATTTGTGCCAGCAACAAGCCAATTAGCGACAACAGCGAGCAACAATAACGTTTGCTAAATGCAAATGCAGCTCCGCAATTGTTGACAATTCTGCTAAATGATTAGCAAATAATAGCACACATTAAAACAATTGTTAAACGTTTGATGTTGACCAAAAAAGGCAGCAACAACAACATTTTATGTTGTCATTTGATTGGCCTTTGATTTGTTGCTACTGCGACAGAGGCAGCAGCAACAGCACCACAAATAATTAATGAGTTAAATATTATAATTTATTTAAACTTGGCCACGATCATTAATCAGTCATGTAAAATGACTCTCCAGCAATTTTTATATTTATTTTCATTTTCATTTTATTTGTATTTTTTTGCGCTTGGGATTGGCTTCAGTTCCCGCTTTAAACTTGACTCGGCTTCAGTTTCGGCTTTGGCTTTGTTGTCGCTGCCACCGTTTGAGGTTGGGGGGCAGCTGCCACGCCCCACTAATTGGGCAAGCAACTGTTTAAGCCTCGCTTATTTGGTGGGTGGCAACGCTTTGCTTTTCTACTAATTTTGCATTTATTGCCAAACACTCAATCAATCAATGTCCATCGTTTCGTTGGCAACAAATGTTGCACAAAAAAACATTCGCAACATGTTGCGTAAATGAATGCGAATGAGCAAATAAAATAAAACTACCTCAATTTAAAACTCAAAAAACCACGCTGTCTGCTGCGAATAACATATCGTTAGATACAATGAAAAAAATCATAAAATCATCATAACCAAAATAGTTTGTTACTTGTCCAATTTGCGGCATTAAATAAATAGAATAAAACTAGTCAATTTAAAATCTAAATCAATGCAAAAAAATATTTTTAAATCAAATACAAAAATTATACAATCTTTTTATAAATATGTAGCTTAAATATTTTGTTACTTGTCAATATTGTGGCATAAAAATATCATTAAATAAAATCAAAGAAATACTCTGTAGACTTGTCGATTTAGCAGCATTAATATTTATAAATTTCAAGCTACAACATTCTCGCTATTGAGCACAGTGATTAATGATGTTTGATGCGATTTGTTTGACTGCTTTAATTACTGCGGCAATTAGCAAAGAGTTTTTGACCGCATCCACAATTTGTCATGAGCATAAATGTTAACACATTTTACTGGCCACACAAAACACACGACACTCAACATTTATTACACTCGATGTAAATAGAGTTGTGGGCCATAAAATGTCAGCAGCGAATGTTGCGAAAGTTTTGCTAGAAAGTCCGGCATTTGTTTTTTATAGTTTCAGCTGAAATTGCGCTTGTAAATGATACGTTAATAAAAAACACATTTTCCTCCCCTTCTGCTTTCAGAATATGTCCATCAGCTGGTTAGCGTCGAGATCCTAAATCAAGCGAGGTAAGCATTCACTATATAACTTATAATGCATTAAGTTGCAGCTGCTTTTTTCGGCTGACAATGGCAACCCTGGCCTGGCCATGCACAGCAGCAACAAACAACCTTCGAGTGCAAAAACGACAACAACGACAACGGCAGCAACAAAAAAGCTGCAACGCATTTTGAATTAAATGCGTGCGTTGCAGTAGGACGAAGCACCAGCAGCAGGAGGAAACAGGGGCAAGGGGCAGACGGACGGAGGGGCAACGTATCGATCATGTGCGGCTGTCCAGCTTGCAACATTCAAGTGTCGTCTTGTGTTTCGCATGAATTTCGTTTCGGTTTCGTCTCGCACCAAGTCTCCAAGTGTCTCTCAGCCGAGTGGAGCAACCGTCTGGGGCAGCTTCAAGTTGCGGGCGTTGCGTTGCGTTGCGCTGTGTGGCACGGCTCGGCAGGCGACCTTCTAAGTCGGCCGCTAAGGAATTGCCAACTGCCATTGAAAATGAGTGAAGTTGAACATTTTAGACAGATTGCCAAGTTTTGTCATAAAAAAAACGCAGCGACTTCGACTTACGATTGTTGCTGTTGTTGTTGCTCTTTTTGAAGATTAATTGCTTGCGACAGTTTGCGAGCGATGGCGACGTTCAAATTGCAACAGTGAATGTTGCACGGCTGTTGCAGCTGCCCCTTCTAGCCATCAGAATTGCCTGGTTTTTGTGGCCAAAAATTAACATGACGTCAGGCCGAGCTCTCTTTCTGTCTCAATTGCTTTTTGGCTTAGACTGCGACCTTTGGCGCGTTGTGCGCGATTAAGGCCGCAACAGCAACAGCAGCAGCAACAACTACAGCTTAATCTCATTCGCTGTTGCCCGGCAGCTAATTTTTAATTTATTTGTTGAAATTTCTTTTGACACGCCCTAACAAAAGCGACGCGCTTTTGGTGTCATCACATTTTATTTGGTTTTTGTTTTTTTTTTTGCCTCAACTTTTAACATTTAACATTTTTCATTTGTGTTTTATGTGTTGCTTGTTTGTATTTTTTTTTGCGCAAAACCGTTGCTCGCTTTTATTCATAAAATGTATCTCGACATGAAATACAGCTTAATTAACAAAAAATCTGAAGAAAAGCTGCAGCTGCTGTCTGATTGTTGGCTCAAAAGCGCAGTTTCATTCACATATTCAATCCATTCAGTTAATGCCATTCAAGCCGCGACAAGTGCGATAAATTCAGTGCGTTTTGCAGCTTGATTTATGTTGATCAATTTGTCACAATATTGTTGTCATAATTTTCGGGGTGAGTAACAGCGAAGACGGTCGAATGAAATCAATTAACACCTGCGAATGTTGAATACAATTCTGAATTCGGATTCGAAGCTTAATCCAATCCTGCCACGAGCTGCATAAATTAAATAGCTCTGAGCGCTTTATGTTCTTTTCATGGGCCAATCAGTAAACAAACGATTCGGAATTAACATATCAAATACAACATAATTGCGCGATAATAACAAACAAACAAGCGAGCAACATGAAATGCGAAACCTGTTCTAAAATCTATGTCTATGATATATTCGAAGTTTTCTCAAACAAAAGCGAAGCCTAGAGGCGATGGAGAGAACGAAAAAGGAAATGAAATGTTTTTGTTGACGCCTGTCGCCAGCTGCAACCTGCAACATGCCCTGCTGCCTAACAGTTGTAATGCAAAGTGACAGCGACAGCGAGTTGCAGGCAATCAAAATGCAGCATGAAACATGTTAGGAATATGCGTTGCAAGTTCTCGCTGTTGCTGTTGCAGTTGCAGCTGCTGCGAGGGGCACAAATTGAAAGAACTTGTTGTCGACGACAAGCAAATTGAAAGCTTTAGCTTTGCACTTGCTTTGCGGTCAAAAAGCAAATACTCCAGCAACAGCAACGTGCAATGTTGTTGGTGTTGCTGTTGGCCTGTTTGGTGGTTACAACTATTGATTACAAGTTGCCAATCGCCGGGTCTCACATTACCCAATACAACAGGCAACAGGCAACAGGCAACAAGCAACAGAAAACAAAAAGGCAAACTGGCAACGACCTCGATGCGGGTGTTGCAGACAGGCGCAGACAGGCTCCAATAACAACCAGCAACCAACAACAGCAACGGCAACGGCAGCAGCAGCAGCAACGCACGGCAACAACCACATCGCATGGAGGCTGTAATTAATGCGGGAGCCTGTGCTGACATTTTGAGAAATTTATTGCTCCAAGTGGATTTATAGTCTGCGACATTTTATAGTTTTGCCTTGCGGTCGATCGGACTTGGCTAATGTTGCCAGCAACATGTTGCCGTTGCGCGTTGTTGCTGCTGTTGCTGTTTGCTGGTGGGAACTGCAACCCTTTAAAGCGCATCATGTGCGCGCGCGCATATATAATTTGGCTACCCGATAATGATCGGCCTTTGGCATAATAAATTTACAGCAATGCCGCAAAACGTTGGGGGCAACTTTCAACTAAAGTTGTTGGCGTTGCTCGTTGCCTGTTGCCTGTTGCTCTCATCCTTAAAGGGCAGCGATACACGATATGCCCCGGCAATATCTGGCGAGTATCTCTGGCTGGCAATCTATATTAATTTTTATATAGCCAACGAAGTCTCAGTCACGCTGCACTTTCATAAATGCCCAAAAATTTCACCTGCTTTCACAAAGATGATTAAAAATAAATATGCAGTGACTGCGACTGCGACTGCAACTGCGACTGCGAATGAAACGAGTGCAGTTCTGAGAGACGTTGCTGCTGCTGCTGCTGCTCATGATATACGATAATTTCGTTCTGATAATGTGACGGACAGCGAGCCAGAGTCTCAGTCTCCGTCTCTGACCCAGATGGCAATGCGTGAGTGTTGAGCCAAAAATCGTTTAAGGCTAATTGCAAAGATCGCTTTCCGTTGATAAACGAGCCAACAACCGATCACACTCACCGAGGGGCTGAGGAGGGGAAGGTGGGTGAAACGGTTCACTCAGGAATTGAAATGCCTCTCGGCGCTGACCCAAAACCTTTATGAGCCAAAAAACAAAGCTCGGCTAAACAAATACGCAGCGCGTAGTTAATGATGATTGCTGGCCCCCAAAGGTTAAAATTAAATAATTTTCAACTCCGTCTTCAACACACACACACACACAAAATGGCGGGCGTTTCATGCAACATTCATTCATTCCAAATGAATTTGCCTAGCCATATAATTAGCATGAAATGAGTAGGATTTTTTCCAAAGATTTTTAGTTAAACATATTTCCAGAGGTTTGCGCTTCTGGCGCTTTTTTTTCCAACTTCTTTATGTTAATTTTTTTTTTCGGCGCTTCGGCAATTAAGCAGAAAATCGTGTAGCTAATTATGATAAACATTTGTGAGAAGGAGGTGGAGAATAAGACACACAAAAACCACAAAAATGGCAACAGGAAGTGGAAGGTCAAAGCGCACAAGAAAACACAACAAAATGATATATGGATTATCGAGAGAGACTTCATAGAGTCATCAAAGCTTACAACAAACAATTGTAGCAGAAAACCATTTAGAGAAAATTGAGAAGAACAATCAAGCGAATGAATCATTTTGCCTAATGTGTTGTTGACAAATGAGAAAACACAATAATTAAATATGAGTTTTAATGAAATTGTGTATAAAGTGCTTGGCGATTAAATTGTCTGAATTATCTTTTGTAATTTAGAAATGTTTTCAACTTATTTCAAGCACATTTATGAGGCGTTTAACTTAGTCTAGAGACGAAACCGGTTTCGTGTTGCTGCAGCTCCTTTGGCCCATTTTTATATGCTCATTTGGGCGACCGCAGGCGCCGCAAGTTGCTGCAAGTTGCCACAAGTTGCAGCTTGGGTCGTCGATAAGGCGGCAATGGTTTAATTTAGCTGAACAGCCGAACAAAAGGCAACTGCAACGGCAGCAGATGACGACAGGATCGTTGGGCCCAGCCCACGTGCAACTTGCAACTTGCAGCAAGCAGCGTGCAACGTGCAACGTACGGCGGCAACAAAAACAAATGTGTCTGTATATCGCAACTAAATTGACTTTGATCACGCGATCCCCCGGCCTTTGTGGCAAACGGAAGTATGCTAAGCAACTTGTTGCTGCCACGCCGGCAACATGCAGCCGCCACAGCAGCAGCAGCAACGGCAGCTGAAGGTGTATATTGCAAAAATAATTACATTTGATTGTAAAAGGCCAGAGCGTCTAGGCCGCAGTCGAAGCCGGACTCGAAGAAAAATGTGCAACATGATTGCAGTTAACAGCGATGCAGAGTCGAGAGCCAACACCAGCAGCAGCAGCAACAACTGCTGCAACAACACAAAACCAACAGATAAAATGCATTTACAATTGAATTTGAATGTAATTTTATTTAAGCTGCGGTCAGCCAGGGGCATATGTGTTGTTGCTGTTGTTGTTGGGTGTTGCTGCTGCTGCTGCTGCTGCACGGCAGCAACAATTGGCCGAGTGGCAGGAAATTGCCATTATCTGACATTATCCACTTGTGCAACGGTAGCAGCGAAAGAGTGAGAGAGGGGGAGCGATAGCAGGCGGCGTAGGTTAGACATCAATCTTTGGTCAGAGATCAACACAACGATCCTCGTTAATTAATGAGGCCATCAAAAGCAGCAAAAACAAACAATTAGCATATCGTTAGGCCATCGCAATATTGACGTCAAATTTCGAGCCGCATTTAATGAGCAGAGCAAATACCAATTGAATTCGCAGTCGTCTAAATTACAGTCATCATTTTAATTGCAGTGCGCCAAAGCCAAAGCCAAAGCCAAAAGCAACTCTGAAACTGGACGCCACCCAACTTGAAAGAGTGCGAGCGAGACACCCTGTGCGCATTTCAAATCAATTAAAAAGAGCTTTCTAACAAGCTTTGGCCTAGCTTAAAGTATGCTGTGAGCTTCGGCTTGGAATGGGGCGTGTTTACAGCGAGCATTGCCACATGTTGCTGACTCAACGTATGTTGCTTTCATTGTCGAGTACTTGTTGTTGTCGGAGTTGTTGTTGCTGCTGTTGCTGTTGCTGTCAAGTGGGCTTTGCTCATTGGCTACTGCTTAGGCGTGGGCGTATGAATTGCTTTTTTCAGTTTCAGTTTCATTTTCTCCGCTTTTCACTTTTATTTTATTTTACTCGCAGTCGCTGTCGTGTGTTCGTTGTTTATGCGTTAAGCAAATGGCGTTTTATTTTATTGGCCATATTTGTGCGCTGTCATGCTTTGTTTGCTTACGACTGAACAACTCCAAACAACTTCGCAGTTGTTATTGCTGCTGTCCATTATCAATGCGTATCACGTTGTTGTTGCTGCTGCCGCTGCGAGAGTCGTTGAAGTGTGCTTAAATGGCGTCAGTGTTTAATGGGTTAGTCTGCATGCCAAAATGTAAGCCAACATTTTCAGTAAATAACAAACACAGCGCTAATAAAGGAGTCCACTTCAGTTGCCCCCCTGTAGGGGGCGCTGCACAGGGCGTGTCGTGCACACAATTTGTTTACATTTTAATTTCTGCAATTTTGTTTAGTTAACTTTGTGAGGTTTCGCCGTAGGGACGCCATAGGCACACACACTCACACACTTACACACAAACGAACAGCTTATCGCAGTGCTGACAGCAGCAGCAATAACAACAACAACGACACCAACTGGGGCCAGTTGACAGAGCTTGCCAAGGGGGGGCGCCAGTGTAAAACTTCATCAAGTTTCAGTCGCGCGGTGCGCTGTGCGCCGTGTGTGTAAGCGTGACAAAAGCTAAATAAACCCACTCACACTCACACATAGCGATGAGAGAGATATGCGAAGCGCAGCAGGCGCCCATTGTGACCGCCATTGCAGCGACTCCCCCTCGCACTCACACACTCACACACACATATACACACACACACACTCATGTCGAGCAACGTTGCATTTTCATGCATTGTGTTTTTGGTGTTGACGCTTTTGTTACTTGCATTGTTTTATTTGGTGTTAAAACTGTTGTCATAATTATGCAGCATGAGAAAAAAATGCTACAGAACGGTAACAAACGACAGTAGCATATAAAAAACAAAAGTGACAATGAATCATATTTCCATTGACATTGCACATTTTTAGTTTTCCCCACTTTTCTTCTTATTTTACCCATTGTATTTGCCATTTTTTGAGCTCACAATGAACGAATATCGCGCGACGCAGCGCCAGCAGAAATCAACAAGCAGCAACAACAAAATGAGCGCCTTTTAATGCTGTGCGCTTCCTCGTTTCGTTGTTAATTGTAATTAAGCATTAAAAACATTAAGCGTTTAGCTGTTGTGTTGCCATCTCCCTCGCACCATTTTGCACTTAGCTTGCACTTTGACCAGTGTTGCCAAGTTATAGCAAAAATAGCTAAAATATGATAAAAAATAAAACATACTCCTAAAATCCACCTGTACGCGGATCGCAAAAAATTTAAATAAAATCATTAGGTTTCTGAATAACCACTAAACTAAATTTGTGAAGAAATCATCGATTTGTTAATTTTCTTGGTCACTTAAATATTTGGGATTTATTTTTTGTAATAGACTAACATATTTTTGTGACAAGCTGTGGTTTTTTTTTTTTAATTTTCATCCTCTTTGCTATGAATTTGAAAATATGCTTGTCTTATAAATATGAGCTATTTGCAAATTTTGATAAGCTGTTCAACTTTAAAATTGGCTAGATCTAGCCTGAAATAAGCTAATCTGACAACACTGCTTGGCTTGCACTTAGACACAAATGTACAATTGTATGCGTTCCAGTTCCAAACATTTGCTTACAAGCATGTTTCGCTGTTTTGCGCCGCCAAGCGCCATGTTGATCGTGTTTTTATGTGAGATATTTCACTAGTTAAAACAATAACTTGCTTTCTACACAGATCTTTCGTTTGATGTCTTTTGCCATTAATGGAACTTATTTCAGTGTTGTTTGCCACTGCGACTATTGCTGATTTTGCAAACGAACGAAGTCATAAAAAATACATATATTTCTTTTGTTTGTGTTTTTTTAAACGACCATAAAATTTCTGTTTTTTTGTTGTATTTATTTATTTGTTGTTTTTTTTTTTTTGGGTAATTGCACAAGACATAAACAAGAAGCTAACTGGCCAGGGTTGCCAGCAACTGCAATGTTTGATGCCCGGCGCATGCTGAGTAATTTGCTGTTCAAGAACACTCATAAACGATAATTGCAGCATAACAATCACTTTGATTGAGTATGCTGGCTGTAGTGATGTAAAAAAACATCGATACATCGAGCATCGCGTTTCGAAACACCTTCGGCATTTAATCACAAAATGATTCGATGAAAAATTAAGAATATGTTAAAGACAAACAAAAATGGACAATAGAGAAACTAACTTTTTAAAATATTAAACTAAATGAAACTCTAAGTATAAATTGAATTTGAAAACATCGGACATAATCGATGCATCTCAATTTTTACCCAATGTTTAGCACAAACACGATTTATAATATTGCAAGCATCGATAAACATCGACATCGATGTTTCGACCCAAATTTACATCACTAGCTGGCGGTTAATTCATTTTGTTTGAAGAAGTGCTGAGGCAACCCTCGTCGTCGGCAGTCGAATTAACACTTCATTTAGCATAATTTCACACCATTTCCATTCTCGTCTATCTCGCTTCCCTTATGCAATCTTCGCTGCAAAGCAAGAACAAAAAAAAAAAACAAATTTATAAAAAAAAGATATGAAAATCTGGTGCCATAAATCAAAAATCTCCGCTGCTTGTTGGCCATTTGCTGCTCTTTCACCCGCCTTCCTGCCCTTTTTTTTCTTGTCGGCCTTTTCGCGTGCTAACAAGGCACAGACACGAAGAGGGAGAGAACCTTGGAGCAGCAGCGACATTGCTCCAACGCCGCGGCGTGAAAATTTATGCTTTTTTACAACTCACCCAAAGACAACGAAAAAAACTACAACTCAATGTCTTTTGGCACAAATAATTATACTATATGAATGCAAAAAAGAATTATGAAAAAAGCGAAAAAAAAAAAAATACAGAGTGTAGAAACATTTTGGTGGCGAGCAAAAGTTTTTCGCATAGTTGTCAGCGCAGCGTTGTTTAATTACGCTAATTAAGAATATTAATTGCCATTCGCCGTTTTTGGGGTGCCGCTGTAACTGTGGCCCCCCTTTTGGCCCCGTTGAAGGTTCTTTATTGCGCAATATGGGGAACATGAATTATGAGATATGATATGCGACATAACGAGTAAACTTTTCCCTATATTCCAATTTCCATTTAACTTGCTCGCAATCGAAAAAGTTACTCAAAAAACAAGTAGGAAAAACTTTTAAAGAGACAAAGGGCAGCGCACGCACTCCATTAAACGAGTGCGCCAGACAACAGTAACAATAACAAGCCACTAACTGGCACAGGACATGGGAGAAGTGGAGGTGAGGGGAGGCAGGACACAGGTGTCCATATCGCTGGCACTTCAACACCCAAAGAGCTAACTTGCCGCATACAACTCATGGCGCACGATTCCACAGCGAACGTTCGTTTCGACTCTTTTCATTTTCTCAACACGTAAAGTAAACACGTGACCGTTAAGGACACGGACACGGACACGGACAGAGGCGAAAGCTACCTGCCACCGGCTACTGTTGTAGGCGCAAATTGCAAACAGAAGGACAACGAGAACGAGAACGACAACGACAACGAAGTCGAGACTCCGCCATAAACTGCCAGCTTATGTCAGACACAAAGCCAACTCAGCCCCTGGCCCAAAGCTGAGGCCAAGTGAAGCGTGTGTGGCAAGAACGAGTGGCAACTCCCTCCCCGCCTCCCTCTGCCGCCCTCGGAATGCGTGTGTGCACAATATTCATATATCACAAGGATAAGCGCAATGCAGCAAACGTCCTTACAGACGTGCCGTCGCTGCTTGCCACCAGACTGTGTCCTGTGCGCTCTATCCTATATCCTGACAGCAGCCAGTTGGCACTGACCACTTGCTGAAGGGCGCGGAGGAAGGGGAACTAAACTTGCGCTTCATCTGTGTGTAACTTTTAATTATTTGCGAATGTTGGCGCCAGACGTCGGCTTAGCAGAGAAGCTGCAAGTTCTGTTGTGTGGCAGGCAGTGTTGGTAGATTAGCTTATTTCCAGCTAGATATAGCATTTAAAAATGGAATACAACTTGGAAATAGCTAATAGAATATTTTAATATACTTACCAAAAAGTGACATAATCGAAAAATGTTTGATATGTCTTACAGTTAAAAATGTCGGAATTGGTTTTTTTTTTTTTGTTATGTGAAAAGCACAACTCGGCACAAAATGAAGTTAGTCTTAATCAAAAAAATAAGATAACTATTTAAGAGAGCAAGAAAGCTATGATATAGATGGTTTCTTAACAAATTTAAATTAAAAAATAACTTTTGAAAACCCAAGGATTTTGTTGGATTTATTTTTGGGTATACGTTATTCTTTTGGCTTATATTAAATTCGTAGCTGATTTTAGCTTTTTTTTGGTTCACCTGGCAACACTGGTGTGGCAGGGCAAACAACATTCATTGATTTCCAGTTGGCGGCTTTTGAGTGACCAACGAACGAGTGGCGAGTAGCGAGTGGCGAGCGACGAGTGAAGCGACGACGGTCAAGGCAATGTCATAAACTTGAGCACCATAAAATCTGCTGGCAGCGGCAATAAAAAATGCCACAGCGGGATATAGAGATGGCGTTGTTGTTGTTGTTACTGCTGTTGCTGTTGTCCAAGTCCAGGGCGTGACCAGAGGGAGCAGCAGATTTAGTGACAAACGGCAAACGCATAAAACTAACGCAGCGTAAACGACGTTTTTGGCAGCGATAGCGAAAATTTATTTTATTTATTTGTTGAGCGAAAGCCAAGCGCCAAGTGCAGCATTTTGATGCTTGACTGATTGCATCGTGTGTTTATGAGGCGCCACAGCGTTGCCAGCCCCAGTCAATCACCGGCACAGCCTTGCCAGCTGCCGTTAAACCTGTAAATACAAACTTGACAGGTCGTCGAATTAAGCAAAACAGTTAAATAAAGCGGCTAAATCGGCTTAACTTTCTATTTCTTTTGATGAAATTAATATTGTGCATTTAAAAGCGTCAGTTTCGCAGCACGCTTTCCGCTTGACAGTTGGCAGTGCCCGAAATATGCGCGTGAGTTGGCAACGCTGTCGCAGCTTTGACGTTAGCTGCAAGCGTAGGTGGTGTGCGTTAGAGCGGGACGACACGAGTAGCACATAAACAAGCCGTCGACGCAGTTGAATTTGATTTGATTTCTGATTTCAATGCGTGAAATTGCAGGCAATTAAATTTGTTGCATGCGCAAGTGGAATTAATTAGAATTATAGTAAAGAATTCAGAGAGTTAATAAAAATGCCAGTACGCATCCAATTTCTATGCGATTTACAAGTGCGTTAATTAAATGTGAATTACTTGTGTTTGAATTTGCAATTAATTTGTGCAATTTTCTCTTTTGTTTTTTTTTGCAGCCATTTCGGTCGCGTCAGGTCGCCCGCAAGAATCCGAGGCCGTGCAAGCTGCTCAAGTCGACGACGACGCCGAAGACGGACTGCAAGGAGAACCACGTTGCACAAAAAGTTGACCTCATGACGATGGCAGAAGGCACCGACCCCATGGGGCATCATCATCACGCCGCCGGCTCGCACAATCCCCACCATCACTACCACCACCACCACCAGCACCATCATCCCCACTCCCACTCCCACCACCACGCAGCGGCGCAGTACCATCAGCACTATGCGCCCGCCCAGCAGCCGCCGCCTCCCTCAGCGGCTGCCTCCCACTATCCACCCTACGGCCAGCTGCAGTATCCGCATCCGTTGCCCCCGCCCCATCATCACCAGCTGGCGCTGAGTCTGCATCAGCAGGCGGCAGCGGCGGCGGTTGCCGCTGCGGTGGCCAGCGTCGAGCAGCAGCAGCAGCAGAACAACAACAACAACAATCAGCCGCTGATGGCGAACAACAACAACATAATGCCGTGGAAGCAGCGCAAGCGCAAGCGACTCTCGGCGGTGCTCGACAAACTCCACAACAACAATAATAACAACAATAGTAACAACAATAACAACAACAACAACAGCAGTAATAACAACAACAATAATAATAATGGCGTCACCTGCAAAACGGAGCCCATGGACTTGGATGAGCGGGAGCTGGACGAGATGGAGAAGGAGTCGGAGTCGGAGGAGGCTAACTACATTAAGAGCGAGCGCGACGCCTCGTTGACAGCGACGCCCAGCGACGACGAGCAGCTGGAGGCGGACGCCGAGCTGTCCACGGAGGAGCTGTCGCACTCGGAGCCGGAGGAGCAGGAGCACAGTCCGCGCATGAGTCCGCTGCAGGTGGCAGCGACGCCGGCGGCGCAGCCCAAGCAGCCGGACAGCGCCAAGGAGAATCCGCTGCACGTGGACATCAAGACTGAGCACATGCCAAGCCCCTATGATCGCTACTTTCCCATACCATCGCCGCTGTTCGGCTACTATCTGCACACCAAGTACTTGAACGAGGTGTTCCGTCGTCGCCCCGATCTCTATCCCTCGCCGCTGCAGCACACGCCCTCCTCCATCGCCTCCGAGACGGAGACGTCGCCCGTCAGCCACAGCAAGACCAATTGCAATGGCGGCCAGCTGATGATCAATGCGTCGTCGTCGCCGCCGCCGCCCTCGCTGCCATCGCCGCCGCGCAGCGACTCCTCGCTGAGCGCTGCGCAGCCGACGCGCGTCAGTCCCAAGCCCAACAAGAAGAAGGGGGACAAACCCATGCCGCCGCCGCAGGAGCGTCCGCTGGATCTGTGCATGCGCAGCGACGGCCTCGAGCCCAAGAAGTACAAATCCGGCACGCCGCCAGCGGGCGCCATGATGCCACCGCCGCCCCAACAGCAGCAGCAGCAACAGACGTCGATGAGTGCCGCGAGCAGCATGGAGAGCATGAATGCGCTGTCGCCTGCATCGAGCACGCACTCGAACACCTCGCTGACCAGCAGCACGCCCACATCCACGCTAGCGCCGCCGCCCGCCATGTCGCCGTACGCCATGACCGCAGCAGCGGCGCATGCCGCAGCCGCCGCAGCTGCCGCGGCAGCCATGATCAAGATGGAGATGCCGATGCATCCGCTGCACTCGCATGTGCCGACGACGACCGTGGGAGTGCCGGTGATCAAGGGAGATGTGGCGTCGCCGACCACCAAGGAGACGGTGGCCTGGCGCTACAATCTGGACGTGTCGCCGGTGGTGGAGGAGATGCCGCCGGGATCGGATGTGGCGTACGTGTGTCCGACCTGCGGGCAGATGTTCTCGCTGCACGACCGCCTGGCCAAGCACATGGCGTCGCGCCACAAGTCGCGCAATCCCGCCAACGATATAACCAAAGCCTATTCCTGCGACGTCTGCCATCGCTCGTTCGCCCGCTCCGACATGCTCACCCGCCACATGCGCCTCCACACCGGCGTCAAGCCGTACACCTGCAAGGTCTGCGGCCAGGTCTTCTCGCGCTCCGATCACCTGTCCACGCACCAGCGCACCCACACCGGCGAGAAGCCCTACAAGTGTCCGCAGTGCCCCTATGCGGCCTGCCGACGCGACATGATCACCCGCCACATGCGCACCCACACGCGGTACGAGTCGCGAGCTGGTACCGGCGGCGGAGGTGGAGGAGGTCGTGGTGGTGGTGGTGGCGAGGAGCCAAAGTCGCCGCTGCCGCTGCTCGACATGAAGATGAACATGAATCTGCCGCTGTTGCTGCAGCAGGAGGAGCTGATGCAGAAGTCGCAGTCGCAGCCGCTCAATCTGGGCGGCCCCATGCCCATTGTGGTGAAGACGGAGAGCGCCTAACGGTATCTGTATGCGGCCGCCGCCAGGCAGTTTATGACCTTCTAGGCGTCCCTGTCCCCCACAATCCCCGCAACACTGGAAATCTCTCTGCCAAGACTGAGAACCTAATTACTACCTACAGTTAAAGGCCTAGGTTTATGCATAACATACAGAATACACTAAACTATATATACATATATGGTAGATATATATCATTTAATACTATTTTATCATAATTTGTACTCAAGACAGCGACAGAGACAGCGATAACTCAGACCACCAGCCAACGTATTAGCGTTAAAAAAAACAAAACACATTTATATATATAATTTTAATTATATAGTAGTCTGTAGGGTATTCGTATTCGTATGCGTAGTATTGTATTTTTTGCATAGACAACGTTCAGATACAGCTAGCAATTCCATGTTCCACACAATTTAGTTGCGTTTATGTTGCGTCAACTGTTTTAGTTTCGAGGTTAGCTTTAGTTAGGCAGAGGTCGCAGCTCCCACCTCTGGGCATTTGAAAAACAAAAAACACAACAACATTGAAATTACTCGTATTAAGCTAGACACACACACGCACACACACACACATACATTTTGCTATTATTATTAATACACCTAGTTTTACGCGTATTTAGTTAAAAAGCAAAGCGGACAAACCACAAAACAATTAATTATACTCTATTTGTAATTCTACTCTTTATATTAATTTATTTTAGTTTTTATCAACATTTTTTAGCGCTTAAAAGACAACAATTTGTATTAATTTAATTATAGTTTTACACTTACGATTTACACAAAAAAATACTACAACAAACAACAACAAACAACAACAAACTTACAAAAAGACAAAGAATTCTCCCTAGGGCACAAAACATATTTCGATAAACAAAACAATTTTAACTATATTCCTTCTTTTTTTTGTTTAACAAAAATCTTGATTTGAGTAATTAAATTTTTTAATTTTCGATCTTTTATTTTTTCATCAAATGAAATAAAATTCTCTTTGCTGTTTTTCTTTTTTTAACATAAATTATATTTTAAACGACTTTTTCGGAGACTTTTTATGGCGATTTTCTGTTGCGAGCCAAAAATATTAAAAATTTCTTGATATTTGTTTCAAAGTTGAAGTTTTTGTTATTTATTACCACTTTTTTGCGGAGCGTATGAAATATTGATTATTAATTCTAATTAAACGTTTAAATAAATTATTAATTTATGTTATTGTAGTTGGTTATGATTAGTTATTAGTTCAAAAGTTTTTGACAAAATAAAACACACACACACACAGAAAACAAATAAAAAACAAACAGTAAAAAAATAAAATACAATGAACAATACAAAACACACATAAATCTTATTATTTATTTTCTTTTATGGCTATCATTTTTTTTCTGCTATAATTTGGTTCGCCCTCCAATTGATTTATGGCCCAGTGAGAAGGTGGAGACGCCACATAAATTATTGGATCAACATAATTAACGCTATACGAGGGTTATCGAGGTCTCAAGTTTCACCAAACTAGAATCTTGCAACTATTTCACATATTTTAGGTTGACTTTAAAGTTGCTTCCTTGAGGTATTATTTCATATGATTATTTCTGGCCCCAAAATCCTTTTGCCGGAAACTGGCTTACAAGCTTTTAGGCAATTGAAAGCGCTTACACGACACACGACACAGGACGCTGGCGTTGCAAGTTGCCGCACGAAATTGCAGTCTGGCACGCAGCAGACGAAGGCCACGCCCCCACGCCCCCACGTCACAAGTCTTTTGGCAAGTTTTTCCCACGCTTTGCCACTTGCGGGGGTGTTCAACCCCTCCCCGCCTCCGACTTTGGCAAACATGAACATTTCTTTGGGCTTAATGGCCTGACGACACGAAGGGCGCCCAAGCAGCCCAAGGCAGGCGTGGGCGGCGAATTGGGGAGGGGAACTGAAATTATGCCCACTGTGCGACTGCTGCAATGCAGTTTGCGGCTAATGTTTGACCTTGTTTTGCAATGACTAAATTAATTCCTTAATAAGTGCAGAGGGGCGCAAAAACCAACACGGAATTGCAGACGTGGCACAGTTCAGTTCTGTGTGCTGTTGGTTTCGGGGTTAATTGTGGCATGCCACCCACTTGCAACCCGTTGCTCGTTGCTCGTTGCTGCTAATTAAACGATGCGAAAACTTTTTGGTGGCAACTTTAAGGCGTCGTTAATTGACAGACATTGCGGGTTCCTGCGGCAACTGCGGCACATAAATCAGTTTGTTGCATCTAGTTGCCTAGGCCTAGTCCATGTTGCACGTTGCACGTGGCACGTTGCTCGAGTTGTGACTTATGGTTGGACAGAGATTGGAACAGTGTCGCATTGCATAATCCATACCCGTTCGCTTGTCGTGCATCATTTTGGCTGGCCCGGATTTTTCTACGCATAAATCTCTAAACAAGCGCGCGTGTCGTGCGTTTATTATCACTTCCGTCTGGGCCAGGCCAAAACACAGAGAACCGAAAACAGCTAAAACTCCTTTTGTCTCTCTCGCGAAATTTATCGCCATCATTTGTAATTGTAGCGCGAAAATTGAGTTTGAAATTCGGTTTTTGGGGGATTCTTCTCTGCGCAACTTTATTGTTTTCATCAACATAATTCTTTTGGCGCTCGCTGCGCTTTGGAGCCAGTCCAAATGATTGTTAGTCGAAGATTTACTGCCCCACAAAAAGGTGGCCATAAATATGCACAAAGTGTGCATAAAATGTTGCAGACAGCGACAGTTATTGTAAATGTATTTTTAGTATATTTCCGTCACACGGAAGTGCCTTAAAAACCCAATTTTTGATACGATACGCAGTTATGGATATTGACATTGTATATACACAGATATACAGACAGATAGTTATACTAGATACATATATAATATACAATACGTCTTATTGCATTGTAAATTATGCGATTTTTGCAGAGCTCAACTTTTTGACTAATACTACAAAATAAACACAAATTATTGTACTAACATAGATAAACTATTTACCAGACATATACGTACCATATTTTTAACTGAATAATAAGTCTAAAACATTTTCAACTTAATGCTTCTAAGAAGTTCAAGATTTAAGCATTAAATGCTGCTTTATAAGCACTAAACTACAAATATTTTTATCAAGCTCCATTTACTAAAATAAAAAAACTCAAAAAAAAATATTAAAGTCCAAAAATCTTTTAAAAAAAAGTTTAACTAATCGATCAATGAAATACATTTTACTAAAATCGCTTCCGAACATATTTTTATAACGCTTTTCGAATTTTACCTAATATTGATAAATATGTAAATTAAAGCAATAATTAATTGATATTTAAAAAAACAACCAAAATCGAAAGACTTTTTCAAATCTTAGCTTACATTTGCCTTTTAGAACTTAAGAATGCGAATCCAAGATTAATGCAAAATAATATGAAATATTCACAAATTACTTAAAATAGAGTTTAGTTTAAAATAAGCAATACATAAATATTAATAATCAGTGAGCAACATTGTGATATTAGTTGAGAACAAAATCAAATTACTTCCAAGCTATTTCAGATATCATTTGAGAACGCTAAGATCGTTTCTCAATATCGGTTCACCGATCTTTCTAGTTAGTTTTATTTTTAAGGTGCAGAACTTTATCCGTCTTCTTTTGTGGTGCTATGTAAAAACTTGTGCTTAGTTAGATTAATTTAATTCTCAGACCCAAACTTTGTTTGTTTGCGGTCTATATCGACAATCCTTAGCAGCCCCAAAATAAAAGTAAATTACAAATAAATAAATTACTTTAACTAGTCTTCAATCGAAATACATAAAAAGAAATCAAGTAGAGATCTAAAATCTTAAATCATTTCTACTGCATGCCACATTTCGTAAAAGGTATTAACAGATTCAACTAAATTATAAATAATCTATATTGTATTATACGCAAATTAGTTTTTCCACCATTACAAAAGAAAAAAAATACTAGGACACTTTTCAAACAATTTTTGGAGCCCGCAACCCAATCTTAAATCGAAAAACTTGAAAATAATTAAATAAAAAATAAAAAATAAAATAAAATAAAGAGAAAACGAAATTATGCAGCTGAGTTTGGTTTTGGAATGCGAAAATAATGCAAATGCATTTGGCCGCCGGTGTTTAGTTGAATGCAATCAGTGGAGATTATGGAGGGGCAGCACCAACCGAATTGGTGGCAAGGGGCTGGGACAGGGACGGGGACAGGGAGTGGCATAAAGGGCTGCAGAAATAATGCGCGTAATAACAAACTGCAGGCGTAACTGAAATGCCAAGCTACTGCGCATTTGTCCAGGCGAATGGCCAAGGCGAAGGCGAAGGCGTTGGCCAAGCCGGACGACGGGAGGCGCAACTGCGGTAATTACAATTGCCGCCGGACATGGACAGCAGCAGCAGCAGCAGCAGCAGCAGCAGTAGCTGCCACAGTGGCAGCAGCACAGCTGTGTGGCTGTGGCATCAGCGATCTGCAGAGCATCCTCGCTCGCCCAACACAATTATATGCTGCCAAAGACGCATGCGCAGCAGCAACAGCAACATCACAGCAGCAACATCAACTGCAGCTTCCTGGCTGCATTTTGCATTTACGTTTTTATTTGAGCAAATTGCTGGCAACTTTGCGCACTGTGACTGACTGAATGATAGACTCACTGACTGCTTGACTTACAGAATTTCAGCTTGACTGAATGACTGACTGCCTGACAGTTGTTGTTGTTGTTGCTGCCCCAGCCAATTGCAATTTGTTGCTGCCTGCCTGCCTGCCTGCCTGGCTGCAACACAACGAAACTGCAAAAAAAAGATGCCAAAATGAGTACGTGCGGGCGTTTTGCTGCAGCGGAGGAATCTCTGAGGCCCGGACAACGATAATGATGATTGCAGGCTAAATTATGAGTGCAGAGAGCGAAGAGAGAAAGTGTAGCACACAGACACACAACAGTTCAACAGAAGCTGCCAGCAACATCAACATCAACATCACAAAGAAGGGCAGCTTTATTTAGCATAGCTTTTGCCATCGTCGTCGTCGTCGCCGTCGTCGTCGTCGCGTCGTTGCCCTTGGGGCCGGCAACAGCAACGAGAGAGGGCAACAAAAACAAAACGTAATAATTGCAAAGCAGTTTGCCGCAGGTGCGCCACCCGCCTTTTGTCGAGGACCTGACTCCGAGACGGAGACAGAGACTGAACCTGCGACTCAACCGGCTGCTGCCGCCTCGCAGAGATGAGCATGCCCGATAAAGCGGCAGCAGCAACAACAACAACGATGTTTTTTTGTAGCAACATCCGATGCGGGCAACGTCTCGTATTTAATGCATTTGATCCTTGATGCTGTTGAAAATGAACTGAGCTCGAACATGCAATCAACTAGCCACCGCATCCCGCCCCCGTTGCTGCTGCTGTTGATGTTGCTGCTGGACAATCTGGGCAATTTCATGAATGAAAACTTGGCAGAGTGTCTTCGACTTGGAGTTGGCGTCTTTTTGCATGTTTGGCTTATGCTGCTGCCTTGTACTTATTATATTGCCAGGAAACAACACACGCACACCCACATCTCTGGACGAAGTGGCTTGCAACATTTGTGTTGCAGCTGCAGCGCATTAACCTCGTTCATTGCTGCCGCTGCTGAGCTGCTGAGCTGGCGAGCTGGCAAGCAAAATATTTACCAAAGTGATTAAGATGCCTGAGTAATTTTTAACACAATTACGCTGCCAAGCAGCAGCAGACGAGAGTTGAGAGACGGCAGTCTGCAATTGTTGCTGCCTGCCCCGTTGAGTGGCTACTGTAGTTACACCGCCTCGGCGTCAGTTGCAGTTGCAGTTGCAGCTGCAATGCTGCTAATGACCAGGCCAAGCCACTCGCAATATAAACTGTGGCATTGTCTGCCGCTTCCAACTGCAACCATCTCCAGCCATCGCAAGTGGCATCGCGCGGACACCCAAACTTCTGTGTGTCTTGGCCATTAGCATTGCCACACTAGGCTGGCTTTAATCGTAGCGAAACGGCGATCGGCAAACCGAAGCGGCGCTTGCGGGTGTTGCACGCATCAACGTTTTTTGACAGCTTCTTCAGCCATCAACATCAACAGCAACTATCAACAGCAACATCAACTGAAAAAATAATAAATACATTTGACGATTTGCGTTTGTGATTTATTGTGTTTGCGATTTTTTGGCAGGTGTTGAGCTGCGCCGCAGTTGCTGATGTTGCTGCTCTGGCTGCTGCAAAGTCATTGCAACGTGCGGCACATTTGACGCTCATTGCCTGCCACATTCGAACGCAACGCACGACAAGGCAACCAAATGGCCAATAACAAAACAAACAACTTAAAAACTGAGCGAAAAAAAAAGGAGAAGCAGAAATCGTGATGCGTTTGGTTTAGATTCGAGCAGCACGATTTTGCCGGCGTTAGCAACATTAACAATGTTGCAACAACGACGATGAACGAAGATGTTTGTTGTCTCGCCGTTTGTCCAGCCACAAATGTTGACAAAGAGCAGAGTTCGCGATTTCTGAATTTGTTGGCCATTTAGTCAGCAATATTTGCACACTCACCCTGAGCGGTTGCTTCGATTCGATCGAGTTGTTAGACTGCTATAATTATGATTTGGCGATTTGAAATTCAAAAAATATAAAAAGTTTTTAATTTAGTTATTTGCGAATTAATTCCTACTTAATTTTATTTTATCCATTTAACTTGTATGTCATGGCTTATTTTAGGATTTTTTTCAACTTATGTATATTCGAAAATTTATAGTAAAATTTTGTTTTTTGGCTTATAATTTTGTTTTTTATTTTAATCGACGATAAATTTAACCTAAGTTTACTTAGTCAATTTTATTTCCCTCATACTTTTCAAATGTATATTATTTTGCCTTTCCAAACTTTATATTTTGTTTTAGCCTTATATTTGAATTTTACAAATTAAATATATTTTTGTGCTGGATAAAAACATAAATTTTTTGGCGGTTAATTATTATGGTTGCCTATGATGATTTAAATTTTTAATAGTTTGCTTTTAAAATAACCTCTAGTTTATTTAAATAACTTTGAAATTTATCATTTTTTCTTAAGCACGACTTTAATATTCAATAATCATATAAAAAAATGCATTTTTGGTGGTTAATAAAATATTTAAATGAAGTCATTTATGAATAGGCATAAATGTGAAATTAATATTATAAAAAAAGAATGTAATTTGTAATATAATTTTATTAGTATAACAAAAAATGTTAGTGACTTGTGTAAAAATTAATAAATTGTAGCAGGGTACAAGGATGAATATAAATAATTTCAAATTATATAAATATTTAATACAAGGTGGAAATAATCAAACTAAACATAGCTTTTTTCATTGTATTCATTGATTGTTGATAATTAAAATTTTCAACAATTTTCTTTAATATTAATATATATATATATTAATAAATATATATATGTATATTGTGGTAAGTCAAACTAACCTTTATAACTTAATCAAAACGTATATCAAATAATTTTTCAAATCTAAACTTATTAAATGGAAAGTAAATTTTTTTGACACTCTCGCATAAAAATGAATTATTGCTTATTAACGGAAAATTAAGAAGGGATTAAGATCAAATCTCGTTTGGTGATCTCCAATTAATGAACATTTCTGATCGTAATCTCGCGTGGTGGACTTTCAATTTAAATAATCCCATAAATCTGTCAGTGCTATAATTATGCGTTATGAAGGGCAGCTATTTATCGGTTAGCTGCATCCGTAAAATGTCTCCCTGCACTTTGCCTATGACAAACTCGAGCTCAGCTCGACTCCAATTTCCCTCGTTCCCGCTCTGACAATGAAAATGAAAATGAGCGCGGCACGCGCTGAGCTGTTGCACGACTGGAAAATTGCGGCGATCGCTTGGCTGCACTTGGAAATGGGGAAGTGAAACGGTGGCAAGGGTGTGAGAGTTGCCTGCCACGTTGAGGCAGCCACGTGTTGCGCATGCGCTTTTGGCCCCGTTGGACACGACGCCCTAAGCTTCGTAGTCTTTGCAGTTGGTAGTTTGCGTTTGTCAGGGTCGACTGCATCGCGTTGGCTTCGTGCTTGCCACTTGGCAATTGTTGCAAGAGTGCTGCAGTTGCAAGTGGCAAGCACGTTGCACGATGCAACGCTTCAGCGTGAGGAAGCGAACAGCAGCAGCAGCAGCAACTGCAGCAACACCTTCACTCTCTGCGGTTTGAGGCGCGATAGTCCGATGATGTATGGCCTTTTGCAACGTTGCCACTGCTGCTGCAGCACAAGTTGCCACAAGTTGTTGGCTATTGTAGGCGTCAACTCACGTTTATGCTTTGTAGACATTATCGCGCCTGTTTATCTTTAAATTGCAAGTAAATTACTTTGGCTCGCGCAGCTTGATGTATTATGCTGGCTTGTTGAGTGGCCACTGAGTGATTTGATGTGCAGAGCTGCCCCCAGAAGGGGCAAGTACCGAGTAGGAGAGCGAGAGAGTGAGTTTAAAAAACAACCCGTTTATTCGAGCACTACAAACTAGACTATAAATTAGCTATGAAAGCGTCGTGTAAATGTTTTAGATGCAATATTTTGGCTGGATGGGGAAATCTCTCAGTAATGCGTCTCGGTGATCCGGACCTTGCCGTATTTGCCGTGCAGATGATGCTTGGCGAACGACAGCAAGTTGGCATGGCTGTGCACATCGAGGTGGGCAGGCACGATGGTCTTGTGCACCACGGCGGCATGCGAGTGATGATGCACCACGGGCGCGGCATGATGATGATGCACCAGCGGAGCGGAGTGCGCATAATGATGCAGATCGGCGTGGTGGGCATGATGATGCTCGTCGATGTGCGCATCGTTGTGGATGATGTGATGATCGACCACCGGGTTGCGGTAGTGCAGGAAGTGATGCGGCTCATCGTGCACCACCTTGTGCACATGATGCACGGGCGCCACCTCATGGATGGGCTCGTGACTGACGATCTTGGCTGGGGCATGCACATGCGCATGATGCACATCGTGATGCACATCGTGATGCACGTCGTGATGATCCAAGTGAGCTGCATAGCCGTCGTGGTGATAGACGGGATGGGGCACGGCATCGACGTGATGATCGACGCCATCGAGCACAAGGGCCGAGCTGTGGCCGAGGTGGACGCCATGCGAGTGATGCACGTCGGCGTCCACGAAGTGCGGCAGCTCCTCGTGATGGTGCTCGTGCTCCAGATGGGGCAGCAGACCGGCCTGAGCCAAGCCCAGCAAAGCCAAGGTGCAGATGAAGAACTGAGAGAGGAGAGAGAGTATTTTATGAATAGAATATGTAATACATTTTAGGAAACTAAAAAAATGTTATAGTATTTTCTTGCTTACAAAATTGTAAGTTCATTTTGGCAGAAGTGAGAAAAAAATTAATGTAAAATTTATAAAATTTTGAAATTAAGTGATTTCTTTCTATACGCTACTACTGATATTAATAAGTTAAAAAAAATATTTAACTCTCTGATCTGTTATTCTTATCCTTTTGCTCACCTTCATTATGGAGATTTCGCGCTTAGGTTGAGTTAATCCAAAAAAGCTAAGGTTGACGCTGAGACACTTGTGTGCTGCTGCTGTTGTCGCTGTGAACTGTGCCTTGATGCAGCCTGGCCCACGCATTTTATAGCCGATTGTTGGCCAATATCACGTGCCGGCCGCCCTGCAAGCAGCCCGGCTGTGGTCAACCCCACACAGAAAAAACCCTATCGAAAATCCAAAATCGCAACAAGCAATGAAAGTGATGTGTGTTGGAAGTGGAAGCGTGTTCTGCATTCTCAATGAGTTCGGCGTTGTCGTCACATTTGAAAGGTGCCACAACTCATTATGTAAAGCGTTCGGTGCAGTCAATAAACCTTTTCCAGGTGCGCTTACGGCCTGGCCTAAACACTCGTCCGGTCATGTCATAATTTTATGAGCAATCGCCTGACCAACAAGCAAATGAGTTGTTGCGTCGCTTTTGGTCAATTGCTGGCAAGGCCAAATCCCCCATGCACTTCCAAGCTGCATTTTGCAACCAATTTGGCAGTCGGTTTTCAGTCAGTGAAAGCGTTAGCCAAGACTGCAGACTAGCCTTAATAAAATTGTTGTTTTTTTTTTGTAATGGCCAAAAAAATCGATTCACACGATTTGCAAGGGGCACACAAAAAATTCATAGCGACTACGTGCGAAATTTGCCAAAAACGATTCAAAACTATTTATATGCATTCGCACAAATGTGTTAACAACAATAATAATCACAAGCTAACTTGGCTTGTGGGTGTTGTCAATCGAAAGTGGCAAGTGACAACTTCACCTCAATTTTGGTGTCAACAAAATCAGCTACCAAATTGTGGTTCTATTGGCCAAAGAATGCTGTTAAATGGTAAGCGATACAAAATCTTATTAAATATTTACTTTTTTCCGTTACAGTTAAATTAATTTAATCAATATTGAAAATAAATTACGCGACGAACTCAAATAGTTACTGAAATACGGTTCTAGAGGCAAATGGAATTAGAGTAAACATTTATTTTTTTCCGTACAATGAACAAATTTATATACAGAAAATTATGTGGCGTGAAAAGCTTCAAAAGTTACTATATGGTTCTAAATCGAAAGAGAAAGAAATGTTATTAAATATATCTCTTATTTTTAACTCCAATTAAGTGAAATTATGGTATTGTAAAAATTACATGGAGAGTTTAAATAGTTATAGGCTTTAGTGGCAGACGATTGTTGATAAATTATAGGAGATAAAAGTCTTTTATTTATTCTATAATTTAAATATAATTTCAATTTTTGGGAAATCATTTAATATAGTTCATTATTTACTGGTATTTTAAAAGTGAGTTCATTCCATTTATGTTGATTGGTAATATGACAATTATTCTAATTTTTTTGTACATTCTTATGTTTATTAATTTTATACATTTTAAAAATAAAATATGTTTATTATTTTATTTGTTGAAAATATAAACTTATAATTAAAAAAACATATAAACATGTTTGTGTATAAATAGTAATTCAAGCTGGATTAAAATTTGTTTATATATGTATGTATATGTATTTGGTATTGTTTTTAAGACGCTTTTAAGCACAACAAAATTTAAGTTGAAAAGGAACATTTACACTTCAATATTAAAATGTTTCTAATTTAATATCTATTTTATATGTCTTATATTAATTATTTTATATGTCATCATTAAGAATGATATTAATTTTGTAAGGCTCAATGAATTCGTAATAAATGGTAGCTTTTTAAAAATGGCAATTGATATATTTTTTGCTATATTCTATTAATGAAGATTAAATCAGGTAAGCAACAAAAGAGACATTTTTCAAAGAATTATTAATATGTAAATTAACACTACAAACTGCTATTACTGCAACAAGGTTGTAAGATAAATATTCATAAACATCAGCAGAAAAGCAAATTTCAAAGAAAACAAAAAACAATAAATAAACATATGCAAATTGGCTAAGAAAATAAATAAATATCAATTTAAATTAAAAAAAAAATAAAGAAATAAATGTAAATTGACTAACATTGTGGCGTGCAAGTGAAGCACGGGCTCAACTTTTATTTGATTGCCATTCATCAATGCAACTGCACTTCCTGTCCAGACGACGTGCGGTCAAACACGTTCCATAAATTATGAAAAACAAAACTCAAAAGTTGCCTGCGGTCGAATCAGCTGTCTGCGATAAGCGCGCTGCCAAAGTGGGTCAGGCCTATTGGCTAATTACATAATAATTTGGTCAATTTAATCACGGCACTAATGAGCTGCGTTGTATGCAAGGCGGTTAGTCTAACGACCCGACGGATGGCGGAGATCGCGGAGATCGGGGAGGGAGGGGCAGTGAAACTATCGCAACTATCGTTTTGGGCGGTGGCGTCAACACCCCGCTGAACAAATAAAAATACAAATTTAAAGGCGGGACGAGCGGACGTGAACGACATGTGCAATGGGCCCCAAAAGTGTAACTTGAAAAGGCGGCGAGCGACTTAAAATGCCCGCCAGGTGCCAACGCCAGCTTGACCCGTTGTCTCAGTCTTGTTGTTGTTGTCAGTTTGGTTACTTCGGTTGTCGGCCTGGCCAAAAGACTTTTTTGAGTGCGAATTTAGTTGTTGTTTTTGTTACGGCTGACTTCGATAGAAGCGCAAACGCAATTTGTACGCCTGACAAATGTTTGAACATTTCCAATGAGTTTTGCGTACCACGAATTTGACAATTCTTTTTGGCGCTTTTGGAACTGCCAGTTGCCAGTCGGACTGTCGAGTTGTTGTACCCTGCGTGTCTTACACCTGCCTCAACAGCCAATTAGCCACAAAAGTATCTTGTGGCATGCAGCAGCAACTGAGTGGGGCGGCCACTACAGCAGCAGCAGCAGCAGCAGCAGCATTTGTAATTAGACAACAACAACCGTCGACTTATTGCAATATGCAAATTGCTGTTAGACGAGAACAGCACAAGATTTCGCATAAAGCGACGACCAGCTGCAACAGAAGGAGACAGCCACAATGACAGCAACAGAAAAAGAGCAAGAGCAACAAAAATGAAATACAAGAAAGCTGCAGTCGAAAGCTGCTCAACTGTCGAGATACCCGCTACCCATATTGGTAGTATGCAAAATACTTATATTCACCAATGTGGCATCCAGTAATTTATAAACAAAAAGAACGCAAATAAAAGTCCTGGATCAAATACATACTACAACTAAGTAACAATTGAACTAATATCTAGCACGTTTATCAACAAATATTTATCATAGAACGTCTTTTTGGGGAGTTCAAAAGGTTGACTCCGTATGCAACTTGAACTAACTTAGACTAAAGCTAAGTGTTGGTGATAAATATATACACGTGTAAAATATACCAAAGAGTATATTTTAATTGTCAACTTTCAGTGTCAACCTCCTTCTGCACTCATTTATAATACCCTTCTACCGTACTGTTAGTGGGTATAAAATAGAATAGAAACTGCAGACAACAACAAAAAATAATAAAAAGGAAAATCTATAATTTATTTGCACAAAAATGACGTCGACGTCGCCGCATCTATGTAATTGAGTGCATCGTTAGTTGGGGCAGCAGCAGCCGCTGGGGCAGGTGGCGGGGGTGAGCTGTGCTCGTATTAGCGACGCTGCCAACAACTAATTTAATGCCAGCGGCAACAGACTAGCAGCAACAGCAACTGCGACGGCAACATGTCAACAGCAACGCCTGCCGCCAGCCAGGATGATCCCCCATGATAGGGGGTGACATGAGGCAGCAGAGACGTGGCAAGATGGGGTTTGGGAGGGGGGTAGGGAATGGAGACTGGTCACTGTGTGTGCATATTTTATGGCTTGCGGCACAACACACTTGTGATGCGGTGGCCATTGTGGGCAGCCATAACACAGCCCGGCTACAGATAATTTTGCATCACATTTTGCTCGCCAACCACAAATCAACGGCATGAGAAATTTGATGGTAATTAATATTGTAAATGGTATAACTATGTAGGCTTTTGAATAAATGGGTGTGTTACACTTAATGGATCACGGCTATAGCTATAGCTCTATATGCAAATTGCAGCAGCAGCAAACAATTACAGCGAAATGCCATGGAAAAGCGCAAAAAATTATATATTTTTAGATTATGAATTATTAAGTGCGGCACAAAAGTATGAAATATGTTTTAGAGTAGCACAACATTTTATTTTATTTTAATATGACTAATACAGCAGAAAAGCATTTCCATATTTTCCATTTTTCGAATTTGGGAACGTCGTTAATTTCAAACATATTTAAATATTATTTTTAAAAAATTGGTTGGTTAAATAAATTGTAATAAAAATAAAATTGTATCGAGACATGCAACACATACATTTAAATTTTTTATTTATTTTAACATATATTTTTATATGGATATCTTTACAATTATAATATTTGTTTTGATTTTATTTTTTTTAGAAATGAATTGAATTGAATCTCTAATGTCTCCTACATTTTATTTACATTTTCATATCCATTTTGTAGAAACTATTTGTAATGTATGAGGAGAGATAATTTTAAATCATTGGAACAATTATTTTATTTTTTAATTAAAAAAGGAATATGTTTTGTTAAAAATTAAATCATAATAACACATTTTCTAACGCAGTGGATCAGAAGAGATTATTTTAGTTCAATTCAATAATGTCTAGGGTTTTATTTTGTTTCTTGATATCAAACCTTTGTTAATATAAATTATAAGTATATTATTTTTGCCATAACCAACATGTTTTTATTCTTATCTAGAAATACAGACAACTGATCGCGCAATTGCTGCCCTGTTTTTCATCAACTCCAGATTGTGATCCCAATTGGCTGTTTATAGCCATAATTGAAGTATTTTTTGCTTGCACTCTTACTCTCGATAGAGCACCCTACCTTACAGTGCACTACTTACTCGTATATTGACCCATTCCATTCGATTACAATATTAATTTCACAATCATCATTATGCCTTCAACGCATCCGCAAACCATTCGGAAGGGCCCAATGGCGTTTTGTTTTCCTCTGGTAGCTGCCTTGATTACACGTTCATGGCCAAGAGCGCCTTTGGCCAACTGGGGGAGCTTATCAACGGTAGCTCGTAGTTGGTAGCTGGCTGGCGATATGCAGGTGTTTTTGGTCAATGCTCCAATTTGCTGTTCATATTGTTTTCGATTTCTCAGCACACGATTTTTAATCATTATCAAGTCGATCGGGGTTGGGAGTCGAAGTTGCGAGTCGGGCTTGGATGAAAAGAGAATCATATGTGGCTGGCTTGGCTTGGCTCTTCCCCCAACAAACAAATTGCTGTTGGCCGGGTTGCGAAAAAAAGCTGGCAACTGTGGCAAGTATTATTGCATTTTCGCCAGGTAATGAAGTTCAGCAAAAAGTTAATCGGAAAAGCAAGGCCCCGCAACTAAATAGACAAATGATACGGAACGGAAGCTGCCACAAGAGCCAGTTGGCCAGTTGGCCAATTGTGCGGTGGGTTTAGCTTGCACATTAACGGCTATAAATTGTCTTAATGCACACACACAAACATGCTGCATGCTGCATGCTGGATAGAGAAAGAGATCGGGGCCAGGCAGACACCTTGAACGGCGGCAAAGATCAGACCCAGAGGCTGCGACTGAGACTGAGACGAGTCTCGAAGTCGTGTGATTTCAGTTCCAGGCTCGGCATTCTGATCTTCATACATGATCATGCATATATAGCGAGGCGCGTGTTGTATCTGTGTGTGTGTGTGTGTGTGTGTGTGTGTGTGTGTGTCTGCATCTGTAGCTGTGGGCCTGCTGTTGCATAAGCCTCGCTGCCTCGCTGCTGCATGTCCAATCGCTGTAAGATTGTGAAAATTGTAACGCTCGATTGAGAGCTCAAAGTTGCAGCAGCAGCAGTTGTTGTTGCTGCTGCTGTTAATAATATTGCACAAAGGCAAGTTTGCGAAAGTTCGTCAGCAGAACAATGGCTGAGAGTCAATTTGATGTGGTGCTGCCGTTGCTCTTGTTCTCCTCCTTTGTGGCCATTGTCAGTTGATTTCATCTGAAATAGAAAGCATGCAATTTTCATGCCACGCTATGGCGTCGATAGCGGCAGCAATTGATCTGCCGATCTGCCGATCTGCGGATCGATTGAAGGAGTTATTACATACGAACAAAGTAACTGAGGAATGGCGTGGCGTGGCGTGGCATGGCATCAAGAGTGCCACAGCAGACGCTCTGAATGAGTGAGTCAAATGCCAGGCTATTGCTCTATTAGTGTTTAGTGTTTGGCTTGGCCCAATGATGTGGCATAATGATTTTGCGGAATTTCAAATGGACCGCAGGACAGGTGCTAATTTCATAGAACGGCCAATTGAAATGCCTGGCCAGGAGCTTCACAGGCCGCCGACAACGCCATCGACAAGTGCGTAGCTAAAACTAACTATGAATTACACTGCGCAACAGGATACAAATTATCAGAGCTACAATCAAAATATGAGTTGTTGTTTCCATAAATATACATCTTCGATATAGAGTAACGAACGTAAATTGAGTTGAAAAGAAACATTTTGATATCCATTTATTTGAAAAAATATTTTTTTAATTATTTATTCTTTAAATTTGGAGGTTCAAATGCAGTGTAGAAAATCGATGCATTTAAATTGAGTTCAATAAGTAAATATATAAGTTCATTTATTTGCAAATATTTTATTTAACAATTTATGTATGGGCATTAGGGATATAAAGCAAAATAATGAAGTGGATAATACAGCTTAAGTCAGTGGCAATAATACATTTTTTAAGTCTATAATTTTTTAGCTCAAAATGAATTACACAAAATTTAGAGAAATTAGGCAAATAAAGGAAAATAATTTTAATCTTGATTTCTAAGTGATGCTGATTATTAATTGTTTAATATTTTTGTCATATATGTATATATATATATATATATATATATGCAAAAAATGTTGTTGACGTTCTTTTAATATTAATGTTCAAGTGATGCTAATTTTAGTTCTACTATTTAGTCTTACTACTTCATTTATTCTTTTAAGATTTCTGCTTTAGTCTTCTCTGTATGATTCTAAATTATGTTTGCTCCAAAATGTTTGTAGCACAGTGTTGACTAGTAGTCAATTGGCAAATCGAACAGCCAATTGGCCAATTGGACTGCAACTTCGGGTTCGGATAGCGGCTCGTTTCGGCATCCGCATTGACAAAGCGGCGTTTAATTGCCTCAATGAAAGTCAGCTACTTCTCGCATTGCCAGCTGCGCGTTGTCCCTGTGAGTGTGAGTGAGTGTGTATGAGTGTGAGTGTGTGTGAGCGGTGGGCAGTCAATCCTTATCGGCATTCCCACGCAACATCGGTAGACAGGTAGCCAGGTTGACAGGCTGCGTTGCCACCATGAAAACTCATAAAATGTTTGTGTGTGCCCCTAAGCAAAAGGATTCTTAATGCATGGTGATAAGGATATGTGTGTGTGCGAGTGTGTGTGTGTGTGTGTGTGTGTGCCGACAATCCGCAGCAGAGAGACAGAGAATCCGACTGTCCATTTAATGTCGGCACATAAATTAGTCAGCTAGGTCTGAAGGCAGGTCGTGAATGAAATCGATTGAAATTGATTGAGTTTAACTGTAAATGCATTTTTAAGCGTATGTTTTGCTGTGTTTTGTTCAAGATACAGCCGCAGTTGCAGCCGCTTATCAAAGTCAAAATATCTAAGTGGCTTTGTAGTTCGTTTGTATGGCGACAGCACAGACAGAGGCAGAGGGACTGAGGCTGATGCTGACTCTGTGGCACTCTTTTATGGTATCCGACTGGGCAAGCAACAGCGTCTACATGCATTTATGCATATCGATGCCGAGACTTGTAAATCTGTGCGTATGCCATTAATTTTTTCCTCCATCGGCTTTTTCTTCGGCTCGACTCGAAACGACAACAACGATGGCAACAACATCTTGTAAAACTGTAATTTTAAATTAATAGCCGCGTATTACAAGCAGTTTATATGCGCAGGCGTAGGAGGCGGAGGCACCGCCCTCACTCTTTCCCCTCCCCGCCCCGCTCGATTGGCTTTATCTCGGCTAAGCGGGGCCCCATGAAGGTGTTGAAATCAACAGCTAGTCCAAACTCTATAAGAATTTATAGCGGAATTATGTGACAGCTGCTGCCGACGTCGTCATTGTTATTGTGTTGTTGCTGTTGCTGTTGTCGGGCTAGCGGGCGTTCAATAATAACAATAACAATGCGATAGTCGAGTCTCCATTTGAAATCTCAGTTTCAGTTAGACGTCTCCGATTTCGTGCGTTTCTTCTTACGGCATTTCATTTCAACGCATTTCATTTCATTTGATTCGATTTGATTTCTTTTCTTTGGCGTTGCCTTTGGGGGCCAGGCATGAGAAGCTGCTGCTCTTTAATTTTCACCTCTTGCCCGCTGCTCGCTGCCTGCTAAAGGCTTTAGCTAATTTATGCAAATGTATATTTAATCGTCGTTGACAGTTAAGGCGGGCGCTGAAGAACACAAAAGAGGCAACAGCAATGGTCAGAGCAGCAGCAGCAGCAGCAACAGCAGCCAGAGCGTCATCGTCGGCAACAGCAGTAACACATCAGCAACAATGTTGCTGTTGTTGTAGATCGTGAGCTCTTTTGTGCGATGATAGATGTTTATGAGGCGGCAACACCCACCGTAGATGGGACTCGAAGATGGCGCTGAGCTGATGTTGTTGGTGCAAATTTGTTGACGGCGCATGTTGTGCATTTAAAGAAGTTCACTGATTGCCACCTCTTCTTCTCTGGAACTCAACTCAACCCAGCTGCCCAGTTGAAGGCAATTAAACAAAGCAGTACAGAGATTGCCTCCCTTGGCACTAAACTAGTTACGAAGCGCATCAAAATAAGAATAAAAGCGAGTGATGAGCACCTTGATATTTTGCACACAAAATGTTATCGAAATTATATAGTGGAAAAACAATATTTTCAACCTGTTTGAACGTTAAAAAATAAATAAATAAATTATCGTAATAGCAACCGAATTTTACTATTTAAAAATGTTTTACATTTCTTAACAAACTTTAAACATAAAATTAAAATGGCAATCGAAATTTAAAACTGGTAATATTTTTATATTTAAAATAAAGCACATTTGACACATGGGTTAAATGTTAAGACTATAAAAATTAACATTGCAGTTCAATTTTGAGAGTGAAATTCAAAATTATTTGTGAGCATTGCAGTTGAATGTTACAACTAGTAAAATTAAAATTGATATTTAATGCTAAGACTAATTCAACATTTCAGTCATATGTTAATATTGCAGTTTATTTTTAAACCTTTAATGAGTTGAAATGCTAAGAATGCAAAAATTAACATCGTAGTCAAATCAAGTGAAAACTAAAAATTATTCAGAAATTTATCACATTGTTTAACAAGCTTTAACAAGCTGAAGTTTTTGGCATTTTGTGCATCGTTCATTAAGTAAATGAAGTTGTAAATTCTTGCTGCAATTGCCGCCAAATTAGAACGTAATAATGTGCATAAATCTCGGTTGGCTTGAATGAATTGGAATTGGTTGGCCGCCTCCCTTAAGGCGGCAGTTTTGAATTGATTAGAAACAAAATATGCCCCAACACATGCGCATTAAAACTGAAATTACTACCTGAATTCCGCAAGCGCATAAAACAAAGACAAGACTTGGCCAAAGCTAAGGCCATGACGTTGTGTTGTGTTGTGTTGTGTTGTGTTGTGGTCTGCAGCATGCTTATAAAGCAAATCATAGACAAAAGGCAACTAGCTGAACGGGCGCCATAAAAGAGATGCTCAGATGTGCTCTCGGTGCCGCTTGAATGGCCGCAAGTGTCGTGGACAGGATGCAGCACGCGCTGGTCAAAGCTCCTCCATTTCCAAAGGGGAGGAATAAAGACAGAGGGAGGGGGGAAGCTGAGTCTCCGCCACTCGCTAAATATCAATAACATTTTTATTTATTTTGTTTGCGGGCATTTTGGCATTTTTGAGTGCATTTATTTTAACGTCCTAAAACGAACGTTTTGTAAAACGTTTTGTCTGTGCCCCTTGTGCCTGTGTTGCATGCCCCGTGTTGCCAGTTGCCAGCACTGTTCCCCCTCGTTGTTACGTTCGAGTGCACGCCGAGATTTGCCACAGTAGCCATTGGCCCATTGGCATGGCGCGTGCAACTGCAGCTGCTGCTGATGTTGCTGATGTTGCTGCTGCTGCTGCTGTTGCTGTTGCACTTGTCTGCAACCACACCACAACAACTGCAGAGCATCGCTGCGATGCGATGGGATGCGATGCTGATCGCTGCTCTCCTGGCAACAATAAATAATAAACCTTTTGTGGATTTTGGTCTTGATGGCGGTGGCGTTGCTCCGGCTACCGATCGCTCCAAGATCAAAGTCCCAATTGCCGCCATTGTTTGTAGGCTGCAAAACAAAACTGCAGTTGCTGGAGTGAGCAAATAAATATGTCTGCAAAGGAGTCGACTTGGCGCAAAAAAATAAATAGCCAAATAAATAAATACAAAATGAAAATACTTGGAAAGTTGGCCGGCCGCGTATGATTGTTAGACAAGTGCTAAATGCGGGGCATTTATATTAACTTTTAATTAAAAAGGGAAAATCGAGCGGAAGCTGACCTACAACAGCCAACTGCGGCAACAAGTAGGCATAAAAGTGAGACGGACAAGAAAAACCGGTGGCAATAATTTTAATGCCGCTAAAAAGCAAAGTACGGACACAAAGACAGCCGGACGGACGGACGGACGGACGGACGGCGGCGGCATCGTAAAATTCTTAAAACATATTTTATGAGCAGCAACAAGAAAATACGAAAAACGCAGCACGTTGACAAATTTGAGGCCCAAAAGAGGTCGGCTTGTTGGTTAGTCGTCGTTGGCTTGTTGCCTCGTTGGCTTGGATGGTTAGTCGACCCGGCTTTGGTAGGCGCCCAAAAGGAAAAGCAGCCTCATAAACGATGGCGATTTAATTTAACGATTGTCATACTCATACTCAAAGCGAAAGGGTAAAAATCCAAAGCCAGTTGCCAGTTGCCAGTTTTTGGTCGAGTTTCGGCCGAGTTAACTGGAACTGACAGTGTGTGTCTGTCCGTCTGTCTGTGTGGGACAAGACCCAGTGGAAGCCACCCACATAAAACAACAAACGCTGCGCCATTGTCTCAGGCGCTGAAATTCACTTGAAAAAATCCCATAAAACCCCGAAACAACAAAAAAAGCAGCAGCAGACTTAAGAACTTCTCGAGCTGAGTAATCGACTGTGCAATGCTCTGTCGGTGTTTTAATCAAAGATTAAAGCAGGGAAGAAAAATGGGGTTAGTCAGATGAGAGATTAACTGACAACAGTCGAGACAAGTGTTGAACAAATTTATGTAATTTCATTTTTAAATTTGAAATATAGCTCTGAATTGAAATGGTTGCGAAATATGAAATTATTGTGTAGTTTAATTTAGAAATATTGAACTGGATTTAAATCATAAGTTTTTGTTGGCTGCAACATTTTTGTGAAATTTATGTGTAATAAAATGATGATACTAAATATGTAATAAATAAAGCAAAGTAGGTGGAGAGAAGGTTTTATTGATGCCTCTGGAAATTGTTTGATTTTCTTAACAGTTGCGTCTTTATTTGTGTGTTGCTAATATTCGATATTCGCCCTTTTATGTATTTTAAGTTAAATTCATTTGTATTTTCTTCCAAAAGATTTTATAATTTAAATCTTTCCAATTTGCACTCAGCCACAAAATAAGAATTTAGAAAATTTTATTTTTGTGTAATTATCATAACAATAACATTAAGGATTATTAAGTGTGTCATTTCCAACTACTATAATATGTTATTTAAGGTGTGGATGACTCTGATTAATAGCAACATAATTGCATTAAATTAAATTATATATGACAATATATTTCTTAAATTGAAATATTAAAAGTTGGTGCTAAATTGTATAAATTAAAGATTATAAACTAAAAGAAGGCTTTATTGATTCGTCATCAAATCATTTGATTACGATAAGAGCGTCATTATTTATGTGTTAGTATAGATTAAAGTACAGCGCAAAAATATAAAATTAAAAAATTACAGAAATGATTTTGGGCAATATTATATTGGTCATGTTTTTATGTATTATGAGTTAACAGAGTTTTCAACGTAGCCTCGCGAGTAGTGTATGAGCTGAAAAGCTACATTGAAATACATAAAATTGTATTGAAAAGCCCTAAAACGAAAGCATTCGACGGTTTCAACTGTTTCGGCTGTGCACCCAAAAGACAGCAGCAGAAAAGGAGAGAGGAGGCAGAGAGGAGGAGGAGGAGAGAGAGGCACAGATCAACAACGTTGATCACGCGCATGCGACGACATTCAATGTGATTTCGTTTGAAGCGCCGCGCGCATGCGCGGGAGCAAAACAATCGCTTGACAGAGTCGCCGACGTCGACAGCGACAGCGACGGCGACGGCGACGTCGTTGTGCTTGTTGACAGTGGCGTCGCTGCTCAAATTGGATCGTCAAGCGATGGCTGGGCAGAGATCCCTTTGGCAGCCACGCCACTGTCACACGGTTAATATTGGCTAGAGTTGCTGTTGTTGTTGCTACTAGATGCGCGCCTCTGCTAATGTTTGCTGGCCGCTCAAAAAGTCAAAAGTGAGCCAGTGCAATCTGATAATAATCTGACAAACTGTCGCTGGCGTTTGACGGCGCACAAAAGCCAAAGCCAAAGCCAAAGCAAAGCACAAAGGCGGCGGCAGCGAGAGCAGGAAGAAATCAAATTTAAGGCATCGAGAGATGGAGAGAGAGAGAGCGAAGGAGCCAGCGGGACGGAGATGCTGGGTTAGAGAGCGGTAGCGATTGCCTTTTCCTAATGATGACAATTTGAGTTGCAAGCTGAAGCCGCAACGGCGACAACGGCAGCAACGGCAACTCGGCTGTGGCCTGTATTGAATTTTGAATGATTAGTTTGATTCGCGAGCGATCGGCAGATTGAGCCTGACTTTTAAATGTCGCAGTGTCGTCGAAGTTGGCGACGTCTCGGCTGCTTATTAGCCGCGCTAAATTGCACTAGGGACCCAATTTTGCACAAAGCCACGACAACGTCAGACTGCGATTGCGACTCCGACTTCGATTGCGAGTTGCAGTCAAAATGTAACGTGTGTCAGTTTTAAGGCAAGCGTCAACTCTAATGAACTCTTGTGTGAATTTAGCTGAAGTCAATAAGCCAAGCGCTGTATATCAATTAAACTGGCAGACATTGGTTGGCTACTGCCGATCGTGGATCGTGGCCTGCAACAATGTCACATGCTGCATGGCGGTTTTTGTGACGCCCACTTGTGGCCAACAACACGATGATCAATGAGCTAAGCTCTGGTCACATTGAGGCACGTCGCAACATGCGAGCTGCTTGTCCATGTCAAGTGCAACAATTACCACAATTGAACGATCGTGTGTCCAGCCAACAGTCGGCAGTCGGTAGTCATATAATAGACTATATACAACCTAGGCCAGCTGATCGAATTGAATAAGAACATTATCACTGCTACACAGCCAGGCAGCTAGCTGGCCACAAGGCTACACGACAATAATAATCAAGATCAATTGCAATTACAAGCACAATGAATGCATTGCCTTCAACTTGACTCAATGACTCTGGCAACAAGGCGCAGTCTTCGACTATGACTGACTATCGATCTGGCAGATAGACGTACATACATAGTTGCTGTTGTGCTGCCCACCTTGGCATCGGCTGTTGCAGGAAGTGCGCAGGAAGAGACGGCAGGTTAGACGGTCAGACATTGACCAGACGACACATGGACAGCCGTTTTGATATGATTTGCTGCAACAAGGTAGCCTCTGCAACGTTGTCGTTGTCGTTGTCGTTGTGGTTGCTGCTGCTGCTGCAGATGCGGCTTCGGCTGCCGCATGACGCGACTAATGCGCTAAATTCACACAATTCATCATCATGCTACACTCTGGACACTAACAAGCCCAAATCATTTTTACAGCTAGTAAACACAGACGCACAGTGGAAAGATTGCTTTATCATTGTGAAGTTCACAGAGAACACAAATTATTATTGATTGTATTGAAGGATTAAATTCAAGTTACAACAGAACAACAAAAGGCCTTCAGAATATGCGTATTTTGCCATTAAAAAAAATTGAACGTTAAGGCATTAAGGTATTATTCAATTTATTCTAAAAATTTGCAAATACATCTGATTTATTAAAATGTGTATGTTGTAATCCTGCTCAACGAACTTTTAACAAATTTTATCGGTTTCTTAAAGACTTATGTGGTTTATATTGCTATTTAATTCACTTTATTAATTTTGGCCACTGGAATATATTTTACCTTAAATATTGATTATGAATAGCTGGCTGTCATCTTGCTTATTTTATTTAATTAATTTTTTGTGAATTTATTTATATCAACTTAAATTAAATCAGATTCTTGTCGCTCAATGCGTCAAATTAATTTTTTCGACTTGGCTGTGTTGACTTAAGATTGGTTTACTAATTTAACTAGCAAACACTTATTGTCTCTAATCTATAAGAAAATAGTTTATCATGGCCCACCGAATTTTACACAATTGCACTTAAATTTTTTTTGCTTCTCATATTGTCCTTACAATTGATTTACATTATTTTGTAGTGCTATTAAATAATTTAATACTCTTCAAATTTCTTCCAACTTATACTTAAACTATAAGCCTATAATAGCTTGTTAACTTACATTGTCTCTAAAAAAGTTTATCAGGCATTTCGCTTCGACCAATTTTAAGCGACTTCCATCTTATTTTATAAGCTTATTTTTCCATTTAAATTCTCACTTTCTCTTTGCAATGGACGTAAATTGTGTTTTGGCGATGGAAAATGTTGCAGAATTGCTCGATTTTCTTCCCACTGTACGTGATCAGTCAGTGATGTATCTACTTAAGTCTGTAAGCGCTATAATTGCTTAACGAGCGTTCAAAACGCTGCGACTGCAACTGAAACTGAGGCGCCTTAATATGGCAAATGTGCAAGGTGATTGACAAGCAATCAGAATTGGTATCTGGTAATCGCAGTATCTTGTATGCAACAAGAGCAACTTGTGAGAGAGCAACGATTATTTCATTTAATTTCATTTTATTCTTAATTTTTATATGAAAATTTGTAGCATTTTGTGATTTCCGCGGAATAGATTCATCTACGAAGCGCGTCTATAAAGAGTTACGCCCGCCCGCCACAACGAAGTCGGAGTCGAAGTCGGAGTCGAAGCCGCTCTTGATGTGATTTCGTAGAAGTGACCGCTGATGGACTATTGCGTATTGCCATTGCGCGGTAGGTACAACAACAGTTCAGTCCCGTCCCGTCCCGTCCAGTCCAGTCCAGACCAGACTGTTGGCCAACACGCTGTGGTGGCCAAACGACCTCCAGTAAGCCAAGTGCGACTCCGAGCCCGTCATCATTTCATTGTGGCCATAAACTTGCATTTATGATGACTTACGGGTCAGTTTTCCTTTTGTTTTTCAGTCGTCGTCAAAGCAAAGCACTTAATGTCGCACATGAGTTACAAATGCGATGGCGATGGCGATGACGATGACGATGGCTCCTCCACACACTTGAGGCGATGTTGTTGCTGTTGCTGTTGCTGTTGATGGTGCGGTGGCGGTGGAGGAGTAGCTTGAGCCTACGCCTGGGCTGTGGACCTGGCTGTTGTCTGTACTCTCTTGGCTTTTCGGTAGTTGTTGCTGTGGCCTGGCCAGCGAAATCGTTGTTGTTGTTGTTGTTGTTGCTGTTTCGTTGTTTGTTCTTTTATGTTAACCTTTTGTTTTTACCTGATTTCGACGTCGTCGTCGTCGTCGTCGTCGTTGTTGTCGACGGCACACACAAAGTTACCAAACGCATTCGCCCTCAATGTCACAACAACAGCAACAGCAACAGCAACAGCAACAGCAGTTGTGGTTGTTGTTGTAACATTCGTAGAAATCACAAGTGCCAAGCGCGCTTCATTGTGGGAACTGTTTTTGAAGTTGGCTCGCTGTCGGTCCAAGTATCTGCCCCTCTGCCTCTCCATCTCCCTCTGCTTCACTCTACGGCCTGACCTGTTTATGCTCTCTTCTCGGTGCCCACTTCACATATTGACTCTAATATCCTTTTGAAATTGATTTGATTAACCTTTTGATGATCGATGATAATGAATATTTATTAACTGTTCGCCGGGCGCCACAATTTCCCACACTCGCTTGTCCAAACATGTCATAAAAACGCAAGATACCAAAATACTATAAACATTAATTTTGAAATACTAATATAACGATGCATAGATAGCAACATTTTTGAAGTAGCTTTTTGTTTTTATTTTTTTCGAAGACACAGTTTCCTGCGGTAACAGTTACCATTTGATAACTGCCATTAAAAACGAGCAGACTTAAGAGATTTTTTATTATAAATAAACTGTAGCTAATTGGGTGTTGGTTGTCTGTTTTTTCTGTTTTTTGGTTCGAGCGGGAGCGAGAGAATTAGGAATACGAATACTGTTAATTAAGCGTCTTAGTTTCAGCTTTTATGGCTCAATTTGGTAGTACGAAACCCGCTAGCAGCAGCAGCAGCAACAACAACAAAAATATAACAAAAATGACAATTTATGAAAACGGAAAAAAAATAACGCGTAATAAAAAATCAACTCTTAGCCGAACCCAAAATCCGTACGATCAAGTGGGGTTGGGTTCGATTTAGAGGGCTACCTATTTGCATAGATTCGTTAATTAAACGATCATAGCCCTGATTTTAATCAGAGATAATTAAGTTGCATATGCCAAAGGAGCACTGTGATAAAACTTTTATTAATGAGCTTTTACGAACCGCATCTAAATACAGAAAAATGCAAAAAAACTAAATAATCAGTATACAAAATCAAGCGACGACAACAAGTCGAAAATTTAGCTATAAGCACCGGAGGAAAACATGTGTTAAAGACATTTTGAGAGATTCGCCGAGCAGCGCAACGGAAACATCAAAGCCTGGCAACGGTTGTTAACTATCGAATATGGTAATCGCCAGATAACGATAACACGCACAAATGTTGTCGATCAATCCCTGATCAAGTTGTCAGCCGAAGACGCAGAGCAAGTGTTGGAGTTTAACTGCTCAAGCAGTTGATTGTTACTAAATAAATCACAAAATTATACTAATGCTTATAAGTGATAATTTCAGTTGTGATAGCGTAAACTCTAGATAAAGATAACAAGGCAAATGTGGTCGATCAATCTCAATAGCAGCAGAGCAAGTATTCGATATTAACTGCTGAAGTAGGTTATTTCTTTCTGAAAGGGATTGCCACAAAATTAATCCGAAAATTATGCTAATTGTTGTATGAGATAGTTGAGTGATGGATGAAGCTATCTTTATTTCGAAAAAGAGTTTGATACTTGAAAAAATATAATATTATTATTATATCATTACCTGATGAAGTTATCAAGTTATCAAATTATGCTTAATGTAACATGTGCTAGTTTCAATCGATCCCAGGTGAAGTAAACAAAGATTGTGATTAGACTGCTGATAAAAACGAAATCATTTAAACCAGAAATACTTTTCAAGAATAAAATTTGTACTACTTAATTATTATGTATTTCTAAAAAGGTATTTCATATTGAAAGATTACCATATTACGTTAAATATTATATGCGATACTTTCACTCAATTCCTGATGAGGTTGTCACACAAAGATATTGATTTGACGACTAGTTGATATTTTTGAGTAATATGAAAGCAACTAAATCAGATATATTTTTCAAGTGTGGCATTTAAACAGCTAAAATAGTTGTGATATCTAAAAAGGGAATGGTACTTAAATAGATACTAAATTATGATAATAATTAAATGTGACAGTTTCAATAGTCGATCAAGCGCTGATGAAGTCGTCAAGTATATAATGATGTGAAAAATGAAACCAAATAAATCAGAAAAATATACATCAAGTGTTGCATTCAAACTGCTGAAATAGTTTATATTACTCAAAAGGGATTGTCACTTGAAGAATTACAAAATTATACTAATTATTATGTGTCAATCAATGCCTGATGAAGTCGTCATGTATGTATATAAAGACAGTTGATATGTTTATGAGAAAAACGAAACCAAATAAATCACAAATATATTTACGACTATTTTATGCAATACTCTCGATATTCAATGACCCATTTAAACTCATTGATTTGAAGTGGAAATCATTCATTATACGAGTTTAGTCCTGCTTAGCATATTCAAACACCTGTCAACTTGCCTCACGACTGTCCGTCTGTCAACCTGCTATCATCCCATTAGTAGTGGCTAAGGTCAACTGATGATGGTGTGACATTACCCCAAAACATCACCGGATATATAATTTAACCACTTTATAGAGCCCCAGCACCCAGCAGGTAACCGACAATCATATTGCTAAACGCAGACGGTTATTTGAATTTTCTCGCTGGAGTTGGAGTTGGCAAGATAGATATCGAGTGAAGTGGAGAGCGATGGGTGGTTTTGTTTTCGGTTTGTGATACAAATGCATTTGCATAAATATGAAATTTATCAACGCAGCGAGCTCAAATGGATGCTGATTGGACTCATTTGGCTATTCAGAGATTCAGCGCAGTTTTTATGGTTTATGGCGGTGCCACATCATAATAAACCAATACACACACGCAGACTGGGCTTGTTTAAACAAAGGCAGTTTTAATAAATAGACATATGAAACACGACAACTAACACCATTAGCTCCACTTTAAATTGTTAAATTATTCAAACACTAATACGGTGCAAATCTAACACGGCCAACAACAGCGACAATGGCAGCACGATAAAAAGCCAATTTGTCTGTCATTTTTGGTCAATTTCATACAATATTTTAGTGATCAGTTGGCCAGTCTCTTTGGTCAACTGTGTGTGTTTGTGTGCTCTAAATATGTATGCAATATATGGTCGAGACTCATTTGTGCGGACATCAAACAAATTACTTTATCAACATCACAGCACAACACAACACAACACAACAAACGAGCCAAAAGCTGTTGATGTGCTGTTTATGCATCGCCCCCGTTGCCCCTATTCCACTCCCCGCCCTTCCTCTATACGCGACTGTGTGTCCCTCTCTCTGTCTGGCACTTGCTCTCTCTCCCTCACAATTAGCATATTGCGGGGTGTGGTTGCCTAAATGACAACCAGCTAAACAAGCAGCCAGCCAGCCAGCCAGCCAACCAGCAACTGGCAGCCAGCCATAAAGTGGACCACCAACAGCAACAGCAACAGCAGCAACACCACCACAACCACCACCGCCAACAACAACAACAACAACAACAACAACAACGACAACAGCAACAACCACAGACAAATTAACTTTCAGTTGTTGTCGCCGTCTTTCTGTATCGATATTTGTTTGTGAGAATTCAAATATATTTTTATTAACAAGCTAGGAAATTAGTAGGGGAAATCATAATTTCATAGCTATTTCTGCTTTTATTGTCGACTTTTGTATCGTTCGCTTTGTTTCTGCGTGGCCTTTTCTTTATAACTGAGTTTTTTAGTAATATGATATGATATGAGGACCACTCCAAAAATATAAGATTGTTAAACATAAATCTCCATCTTCATTTAGTGTTTCATGATGTCGTTAAATGTACCCCCATAGTTGCTATGGCCGTAGCTCGTCGCTCTAAAATTTTGACATTTATTTTCAAAATTAGTTTTAGAAAGCTCCAGGCAGGCCCAACAAAAAGATATCATATTTTATGTGCCGATCGATCCATTGATATCAGATACACATACATATTTGTGAAAAGATCGAACGCAATGTAGTTTTTTCTTAGACTAAAATGCGGCCATTCAGCTGCTAATTAGATAGATAAGCCCCACTTAGATATATATATATCTGCCATATGCATAGACTAACATCTCATACTCTATAATAACTAAATACACGTATACTATATTTTATTTGAGACACACGCTGGAGCGCAAGGTGTCTTGTGTTGTGTTTATAATAATAAAGACATAGTCATATATTTATGCTTTAAATTGGTTTCACGTTATGGACACATGTATGTATAAGGTTTTTGGTGGATGGGGATGGCGATGGGGATGCGAATGGGCGGGGGGAGGAAAGCACAATATCATAGATAAACTACACGGAGGCTCGTGTATGAATAGTATAGTATACTCTATACAACCAGTTCTTTTTCCATTGAATTTCAGTCATGCTGCCTGCCTGCCACATCAGGCTGGGGCCGTTGAAAACTTGTTGTCTTGTTGTAAGAGTCCAAACTATAATTTTGTCATTTTTGAAATTTATTTTATGAGCAGCAATTTTTTTTTCTTTCGGCTTTTCGCTGTTTTTTTTTTGTTTAAATAATGCCCAAGTAGTCACATAATTCATGCAAAACTTTGCTGCCACAATTATGCTAATTTTAATTGAAAGATTTTTGTTGCCGCCGACGATTTCTTGTACAAAGAATTTTCAACAGTTCTTTTTGCGCTGCTGCTTGGCTTATTTATTATACGTTTTCTGTAGTTTCAGCTTTTTTCTGTTTGCTGTGCTGTGTTCTGTTAAAAAATCAAAGGCATAGCCTATAATTAAAGTATCATATAGCACTCGCGGGGCTGTGCATGAAACTGTCAAAATATGTATTTCCCTTCCAAAATAACCATCGTTATCTAGCCAGAGAGCTTAGCTTTAGCTTTAACTCGAGCTTAGCATGGGCATAATGATTAGCCGGTCATTAGTTGGGCCTCCAGACGCTGACGCTGGATGCGAGTCGAGGGATTCATTTGAAAAGCCTTTAAGCCAAAAACAGATTCCGTTTTGTTTTGGGTTGCGTTCTTTTGTGGCATGTACAAGTAGTTTTTTATTTTATTTTGTTGTTTTTGTTTTTGTTTTTGGCCGGGGGTGCAGCCTAATGATGCTACAAATTTTATGCACACATGCCCATAATTATGTGTAGGCACACAGAACACAAAACCCGGCCAGGTCTCGACCTAACACCGACTCCGACCCCAGCTCCGACTCCGGGAGTTGGAGTCTGAGTTTTGGGGCACGCAGATGCACCCACAATAAGAGAAAGAAGAGAGACAATGGAGCAGCATAGTTTGGCTGCTTTTGTATAGACGTATCTGCAGTTCGCATCTATTTATGTAAAATAAGCAGAAAAATGCTTGTCACTTTTGGATTGTCTCTTATTCGTTTTATTTATATTTATTTTTTTTGTGTTTTGTTTTGTGTGCCTGGCATCGCTCACAGATTTATAGCGCAAAAACATTTGAAAATCAATTAGGCGGCCGGCGGTCTGGCACTCTAAGAGTCTACGGTTATTTTTTTTTTTTTTTTGTTTTTCTCTTGTTGTTGTCTATATGGCGATACGGTCGGTCGTCGATGGCGACGTTTCGCTGATAAGCAAGTGACAAAATTTGAAAATTCAACTTTAGTTTTCGGTGAAGAAAAATGTTAAAACGCTGATCAAAAGCTCAGTTCATTGGCAACTGCTTTGCCTGTCAATAAATAAATTAGGTTTGTTTAGCGCGCAGCGGCGTCATTAGAAAAGGGGTTGAAATTCAATTTTTTTTAAGAAATCACCTAGAATATACAGAGTTAAAAATAGTTAAAATTAATTAGTAACTTCATTATAAAATGTTAAATGTTTTACTTACTTAGAAAACATAATAATACAAAATTATAAATACCAAATGTTAGTGACTAGCGCCATAATTTACATATATATTTTTACTTTGAAAATAATAAGTAACATAGTAATATTAAATAAAAAAACAAAAAATTAAATATATCCATAAAAATACAATGGATATATGGAAATACTTTTGTATTCTTTTTTAATGTCAGCAATCTTAATTCTAAATGCATTAAGCATTTAAGAATTTGTTTTTTTTCTGAGTGCAATCTGTACTTCATTTGACCATGATTCCAAAATGTAATCTTGATTTTTGCACGTATTTAACTAAGTGTAAATAAAAAAATACAATACAATTAATTGTCAAATATATATATACCATATATTCCATAGCTTTAGAAGGCGGCTTAACCGAAAGCAATCACCATCATTAATGGCAACAATTTGTTAAGCATATTTCCGCTTACTAATGGAGCTGTAAAATATATTTTGTGCGCTGTCAGTTCAAACGGTTCTATAGAACATTCTCTTTTAAGGTTCTTTTCGGGGGCAGCCTTTCACTTATGCAACATTACTTTCTTTTTGTGTGTGCCCCCCATTTTGAGTGTTGTGGACACGCCTCTGCGCCGATTTATATAGTGTGTTTATGCTTCTTTTTTTGGGGGGGCTATCTCGTTGTGCATATCAAATTTCATTCATTTCGATCCGTTAACCCAAGAAATCGGGCGCGCGAGTTTAAAGATCGAGAGGCGGCCTGAGAAGTCGCAACTAAATCGACGAAAATTAATTAATGATCCGAACGATGCTGACACTCCTCCCGCATAATGAGCCACAAATATGGCTACATCTGAGATAGTAGGCTTATATACACATATTTAAGTATGGATCGTTTTTGTTTTTTTCTTTCTTCGGCCTCTTTAGGGGGCAGATACGGCAGCTGTAAGTCGCAAGTTTATGGCGCTGTTCCCAGGCTTGTTTTTTTTTTAGACGGGGGGCTTTTGTTAATAATATTAAATTAAATTAAAAGCTGGTGTTGTTGGTGTTGTTGTTTTCGATCAGCCTTGTGACTACCGTTAGAGCTAAATGAATTTTCAGACACATCACTAACAAAGACACGGCGATCGGCGATCGGCGATCGTCGATGGCGAACTGGCCAAAAACCAATCAAACCATGATGAACAATTTATATGCTTTTATGCAAATCGAATCGGCGTCGTTCACATATTTCACTGTAGTTGTTGTTATTGTGGAGTCTTTTGAAATTGTAATTTATTAAATAAAATAAATGTTTATGAGCTTTTAATAAAACGCGCCACAATAAAATACTTAAAGTTTATATAAGCTGTCGAGCCAGACATTTTGGCAACAAATTGAGGGGGACTCACAAACACACAAACACAAATACAAAAGCGACGCGACACGAGCTGTGTTTATTTTTAGCCAACTCTCACTGTGCGAGAAGTTGGCCAAAAAGAGGAGGATTGAGCCAAAAGCGAACCGGCGGAAATCCACTGTCAGTCTATCAATATCAAAGACAAAGACAAGCATCGAATCGTCACAGTTTCTGTTTCGGTTGCAGTTGCAGTTGCTGTTGCAGTTGCCACGCAATTCTATAGCCTCAACTCGAGTCGGCTTCGCTGCCGCTCCAGTCGGACGTTGTCAGGTGTCAACAACAATGCGACGATCTCATCGGCATCGACATCAGCTGCGGCTGCGGCATCGCCATCGACATTGGCATGCAAATGCCCAAATGGGTGTGTGTGACGATCTCTCAATCTCTCAATCGCAATGTGCCAATCAGATGGCCTTGATATCGACGCCTAATTAAAATAATATGCCTACTCGGATTATGTATCAATTCAACACAGGGATTGGCATTGTTTTGCCTTAAACTGGTTCACAGCCCAGCGATCGAGAGACAGAGAGACAGAGAGGGAGATAGTCTGGCGACCGAGACTTTCCCAAAAAAATAAAATATATATCAAGTCATGTGAGACTTGTTGTATTTGTGGAAGGTGCAACAACTTTCGCAGCCAATTTCACACAGTTTATTGGACGAGCCGCAATATCGGCCTGCCACATTAATTATGAAAAATTATGTACGAAAGGCAGCGTTGTCTGCCACATGTGGCAGCCAGGGCAACAGGCAAGTTAATTACAAGTTGCGCCCACTACAAAACACCAATCGCCAGCCACAAAACACAAAAAAAGAGGGGGACGAGTAAGAGGCCGATTCGAACCCAATCAAGCAACGCACAATCGAACTTTTCATTTTGCCAGCGACAATAAAAATAAGTATCAAAATTGAAGGTGCCACAAGAGCGAGACGCGTCGATACCCTGCAGACGCAAGTAAAAGTAAAATGTGTAGTTTAACTGAAGATGAACTAATAACAATTTGAAAATTATGCTATTATTACTTTTATTAGATTTAATTAATTTAGCAAGAAAGTAAATATTTATAATACATTATCAATTTGTCCGCAATAGGTTAATTATTTATAATGAATAGATTGATAGAATATTATTATTATAGCAAGGCCGATTAATGATAATTGTTGTTGATAATTATTGTAATTGTAAAAAGCCTAAAATAGACCATATTATGTTGAAAAAATTGTCATATTAAAATGCTAAATGTTTTAGTAACCAATAAATAATTAATAAATAATAATTTCTTGTTGAAGAATTCCCACTAAAGAATGCAGTTTGGCATACGCTGCTAAGTAAATAATTTAATTACAATTCTCAGCTCAGTTTGTTCGTATAATAAACTTGCTTAGTTTGAATATTTGTGGAAATCACATCACATGTTAAAGAATTTCCCATGATTCCCCAAGCAGTCTGGCATACCCTATTGACCCTGCTGCTGGCACATTTCATAAAGTAAATGCCTCTCATTTTGTCTGAGTCAAGCAGCGTCTCCGATTAACTTACAAATTGAGATTAGCGGGACACCGAGGTAGCCACAGACTGCGACTCCAACTCCAACTCCGACTTCGTCTGCGACTCAGAGTCCGACTCAATCCGAAACTCAGACGCCGCCATCGATGCTCTCCCATGTAAGAGACCCCGTGGGGGGGAGGGACCTTGGTAGATGTAGTAGACGAGTCACAGCATTAGCACAATTAAAAGCGCGTTCTACGCATTCATTTTTCATAATTTAACACGCTGCCCCCGCAACGGCAACGGCAACGGCAACGGCTGGGGCCACAAGGGGTTAAAGTTAAAGAGTATCGAGCGTGTAGAGTAGGACTCATTAGATTTTCCATATCTAATTATGTTCGAAATATGTGATTAATTATCGGCGGCTTGATTGATTGACCGCGCCGAACAAAACACCTTGCAGGCCCAGCCAGAGACCGAGAGACGAGCCGAGAGCGAAGCTGAGACTTTGTTGCAACGTTGCTGCCACTGAGGTTTGTGAAGAGCCTCCCGCTTGGCATTGAAAAATGCAACCGAAGAACAGCAACAACAAAAGCCAAGAGCCAACAACAAACGGCATTCATTGTGTTGTTGTCAGTTGTAGACGCCACAGCTTGTGGTGGTGGCAGCAACTGTTGCTGCCGCCTGGAAGTTGCTGCATGTCAAAGTTGTACGTTGCTGTTGTTGCTGTTGCTGTTACCGCTGCGCAGCTGTTTGATTGATTGCCAATTGAATATTTGTGCCTTGCGTGTTGTTCGTTGTACGACGCTTCTTGTCTAACAAAAGCATCGCATGTTTCCGATCTGCCTCGACATGGTCAAGTCCATTGATAAAAACGTGAGTCACAAAAAGCAGAGGAGAAAACCAAAAGCCATCTGTATTTTTGGGGCTAATCAATGCTGGACAGATTTGCACCGCTAAATGCAACGATTTCCTGCCAACAATCGAAGCAGCCGCAAGAGGAAAGGCAGCTGAGGCAGCATATATGTACATTTGACGCATAGAGAAATAAATAAATAAATACGCAAAATGGCAAAATGTGTAGCGCCTGACAGGCGGGGCATTAAATTTATGGCGGCACAAGGACAAAAACGTTGCCCAGCGGAAGAGACCAGTCAGAGTCGCAGTTGGCATCAGAGTTGCAGGCAGAGACGATGTGGAGCAAAATCCATGCACATACAGAAAAAATATGGTATACAAACAAAAGTGTTTTTCATATTAGAATTTTCATATAAAACTGCAATTTTAAATACACAAGAGTTATTCTTACTTATTGATATTATAATTGTAATTTTAAATCCACACAATAGTTGTTCTTACCATATTTTACAAAATTTAACGATCTTGAATTACAAAATTCAATCTTGCTAATTATACTTACTTCACTACTTAATTTGAAGAATAAAAAATCATAAAATTTCAATACCTATCGAAAAGTTATTGTTATATTACATACTATAACGTTCTCGAATTAATTCTCATGTTATACAAAATTTAAATATTCCAGATTTCCTCTCTAAAATGTTAAAATAATTCAAGAAAATTATTCTTCCTACATATATAAAGTTTGTTGTCTTATAGAGAATATTATTGTAGAATTTTGTAATTTTTTTCGCTGTGTATGCCGACATGTTAATCGACTGCAGCGAAACGGAAACAGCAAAGCAGGAGGGGGAGGCATGGCAATAGCAACAACCAACACAGCAACAACAACCGCCACAGACAACAACATATCGAAGCATTCGATTGGGCAGCAGATACAAATTAATTAAGCAGCATGCAGCAGATACGCTTGCTTCGACTATTCACGCAGTAAATCAAATTGCCGCCGCAACAGATGCTGGTTCAAAAGGCACCGGCAACAATGTCACCTGTCCGAGGTTGTTTTGTGGGGCATGCAAAGTGTTGCAGGTTGACCGGATGAATTTATAAATTGCAAACGCAATCGTTTAATTATCCTAGCACCAACTATATTACACATACTCGTAAGTATTATCCAGAGCAGCCCACGACTCGCAGCAGCAGCAGCCCCATCATCAACAGAATCATTATCATCATCATAATCATCACTACAAGTTGGCCCACTATTTGATGATAGTCTACGCAACATTGCGACGGCAACATGTTGCTGCTGCCGCATGCTTTTGGTGTCTGGCAGCAACACTTAGCGTTTGTTTATCGCACTAGCACGAAATGTTGTTGCCAGGCGCTGCTGCTGACGCTGCTGTTGGTGCTGTTGCTGTTGTTGCTGGCCACGACCGCCGCCCACTTTGTCAGACGGAGCACCGTTAGATTTGCCACCGCCGCCACGCATGTTGGCCACTTCACGCGTTATTTACAGTTGGGTCGGGTGTGCGAGGGAGTTTGTAGCCGTTAGATGTCTGCTGCCGTTGCTGTTGGTGCTATTGCTGTTGCTGCTGTTGCAGTTGCATGTTGTCGCGGTGCTCCATCACATGAATCACGACGCACTCGCCTGGCAGCCAACAACATTGAAATTGAGGCAATTTGTTTGCTGTTGTCGCGCATCCTGCGGGTAATTAAAAAAGGCGCAAGAACAGCAACGCAGCATCGCAGCAACAGCGACAGCAACGGCGACAGCAGCAACCAGCGACAGCAGCAACAAGATCAACAACGATGCCATAGACATGACTATGGCCAATGGCGGTGGCAAAAACTGGTCACTGCAGTGGCAATTTGTGGCAATTACATGCGGAGCCATTTACATTTAGATTGAAGGGTATTTATCTCAGCCACATTGCACGTTCCCAACAGCAACATCAACAGCATCAGCAACTGCAACAGCAATACTTGTGTGACTTGTGCCCAACTTAACAACACATTATCAAAATGTTGCAGGCATTCATATGTGCGTTGGCGCCCGCTAATGAAGTGCAGCTCACAGTTCTCGAAATGTTACAAAATGCTAACAAGTTGTTATTATAAATCGACATGGAAATTAGTTTGCACTTGAAGCCGTTTGGCCGTTTGCCCGTTTGATTTATTGCCGCCTGTCGCCTGTTTGCCAGCTGTCTACTACCAACCCAACCAAAGCCACAGACACCAACAACGATACCGATACCGACACCAACACCAACTCCGACACCCGACACCCGACACCAGTCAAAGCTGGCGCTGAATAGACGCGGCGCGTGGATCCTAGTCAACTGGAGCCACACTCTGGTATGGTTCGCTTTGCTTCGCTCCCTTCCCCTCTCTCCCATCTCTCTCTACGAGTCTGTCCGGTGTGCTGCATAGGTCGCGTTGCCTGTCCGCCCAATGCCGCTACAAAAATAATTCATTGCAACCACAGCACCACACAGCACAGACACTCTGCGAAATAAATTAAAACCTAATAACAAATAAGTCGTCGAGTGCTTCGCTCTTCGCCACACAAGCTTCTCTCCGTCTGGTTTCAATTTCAATTGCAATTTCAAGACAAGGCACCTACGCATAGGCAGCACTTTTTAAAGCACAAAACAAACAATTTAAACATTTTATACTTGCACTTATTTAATTCAGATTGTTCTCAACAAACAAATAACTTAAAAGTGAGCAGAACAAGATTTTGATTTCATCCGTAAATCCGTATAAATCCAAACAATTAGATGTCCTAATTTAACATACAAAATTTGTAAGGGATAATTGAAAGTCGAATAAAGATAAAAATAATATGTCATTAAAGTATAAACAAAATTAGATCAGCAGAAATGGTATTTCTTACTCTTTGCCAAATAACATAACTGACCAAAAGCTTTTTACCAATTATAAGAATAGTTTATACTTTTCAATTATTTTTTTTTAAATAATTACAATACCTTCTTAGTCCAATCGTAAATAAACAACTCAATTTTGCTGTCTTTTTTCCACTGCAGACTTGTGGTACAATCTTGAATAAATTAAAATATAGTAAAGGGTTAAAATAAATTGAAATAAAAGAAAAAACTACTTGAATGATATTTTTAATTATTAAAATAATTATAAAAACAATTTCCACTTCTAAATTAAATTTGAAAATATAATGTTTATTAAAATATTTATATTAATGGCATAAAATGTAATATATGAGCAAAACATATAAGGAGATTATAAGTTCGAAAAATAGCTTCTATTTGAAATTAAAATACATTTTAAAATTGTAATATGAAATGTATTAATGGAATTGCTCGAAAAAAAAGAAAATGAACACTACGGCTTTTAAAGAACTTGAAATCAGATATTCTTAAATGAGATGTATTTCCCCATGGCGGAATTGAGCTGCAACAATTGCGTGGAATAATTCACCTGCTGCCATTGCAATACCAACAGCCATTTGGTCTTTTAACATCGCTTTTTCTCGCCACACTTTTAAGCTGTCAATTTTGGGGCACTCTGCGTCTGTTAAATGCCTACTTAAATGCCACGCCCCATCGCCAACTGTCTGTAAATATGCGCTTAATTACATGTCATTACACAGAACACAGCACAGAACAATGGCAATTGCAATTGCAATGGCAAAAAGACAGCAACAACCTCATAAGTAATAAAGCACGCCAATTTAACCGCAACTCGGAATTTCAACTGCGTCTCCAGCAACAGCAACTGCAACAGCAACTGCAACAACTCCGGTTGAGGCCCCCGGGTCATGTCACATTTAGCGCATAAACTATGAATCAATTTACGGGCGGGCATCGGGCGTTTATCAAACATAATGAGGAAACAACTTTTTGACTTATCAACTGCCTGGCGAAGTTGCTGTGGTTGTGGTTGTTGTTGCCGACTACCTGACAGCAACGCCTGCTGGCGAGCCAAAAGTGTTGGTTAAAGTGTCAGAAAATTTTCATTATCGCTCACACATACAGTTGTGGCGCAAAAAATGTCGTGCGGCATGCAATGCAATGCAGAGGCAGCGAAAGAGAGGGAGCTACAGTGTGAGAGAGAGAGGGAGTTGCTATGCGCCGGTGTCTGCAGCATTTATGCCAAAATGGCAATGAGAGATATGTAAAAATAAAATGAAATTAAACAAAAAACCAAAGCAGCCCAGCAGAAGTATATATGATATAAGGTAGGCTGTACTGCCTACCCTGCAACTGGCTGATATTATTAAAAAACTGTCAAAAACGCCTGCGCGACGGCGCCGCAAAGTGAGATGGAGATGGAGACAGGGACAGAGTCAGAGACAGAGACAGGGAGAGTGACTGAGACTCAGACTGAGACTGAGACTCAGACTCAGACTGAGACTGTGCGTGCTGGACTCGCTTGTTATGTTGTTTGTATCTGTAGCACATTTATCATTTTCATTTCAATTTTGGCGCATTATTCTTGCAACTAAATATCGCAAGCACAAAGCTGAGACACTGAGATGGCGTGGGCGGACAACTGTCTGATTGGCGCGGGGCCACATCGCGTATGAGCAACGTGCGAGTCGCCTTGTCAGCTTCAGTCGCAGTCGCAGTCGCAGACACAGAGTCAGCATCTCGTTCTCATTATAGGCATGTTTCGCGCCTCAACTGGCTCACTCATTGGTGTTGTTGGTGTTGCTGTTGCAATGCTTGTTGTGGCGTGTCATAAAACAGTTTGAAAGCCCATAAAACTGTCAAAGTCAGTTTACTCGTGCTTAGAATTTTCTATGCAGGAAGTGACAGCACCAAAGCAAAGCACAGCACAGCACAGCACAGCTTGTAGTCAATTGAAAGATGAGCGGAAATGTTGCAGGCAAACGTTGCGGTGAGAGAGAGATTTGTATGCTGAGTGAAAAGAACATTCATTGATTTTTTACGAGGCCGTAAAGTAACATACTTGAGAAAAGCTTTACAGCCATTTGAATCAATTGACCAAGTGAATAGCTTAACTCATTAGCATTAACCAAAGTTGCAAATAGCTTTAATTCTTAATGTTATTATTATAATTATTATTGTTATTATTAATAATATTATTATTATTATAATTATTTGTCTATTTCAACAAAAGTCTTATATTCATTTCAGCTGTACAAATAATTTAAAAGATACTCGTATATTTATCATAAATTTCTTCAATGTTGCTGCTGTGTTTTCATTTTCCATTTCTTCTGCTGCAGTTTTTCACTTAAAGTTTATGCAAACGGAAGTCAGCCTGGCAGCTGGACAGACTGTCTGTTGGGCAGAGAAAGACGGGTTAACTGGAGGTCGCCAGAAGGCAATGAACGGCACCTACAAGGAGCTGGAAGCTGCTGGCGCTGTGTTGCTGGGTTGCCAAGAAATTGCAGTGCCAGCAAGCAGCTGTAGTCGACAGTCGTCGGTCGACAGTCGACGGCAACAAAAGTCAGTCAAAATTATGCAATTTATGCGATTTACGTGGCAGAGGCAGCAACGCTTCTTGGCAGGCACAAGGACACACAGGGTTAACCAAAAAACACACTTGGCGCCAGTTGCTGCTGCTGTGCTGTGTTGTTCGCTGCGTGTTGCCACCCAACAGTTGTTGCCTGCCTCAGTTTTTCCATTCTTTCTTTTTTGGCAACATAAATTTTGCTAACCACGTACGCGACTTGAGCTGCAATGCGGCGGCTTTTGTTGCTACTGTCATGTGTTTGGGGTTTTCGCTTTGTTTGCCTGGTAATCAGACAACTTCAGTCTGCTGCTGCTCCTGATCCCAACTCTGCTGCTGCTGTTGCAGTTGCAGTTGCGGCAAAACGTTGCTCCAAAATTGGCTAAACTGTGCGCGCTAACAAAATGTATTAGATTTCGCAGCGATAGCGTCGAGCGCTGAAGCGTAAAATGTGCGCCTATCAAGCAAATTGTATCAGCAACACGTTTAAGTTGCTGCCGTTACAACACCAGCATCAGCAACACCAGCAACATTGACCCACGCGACGGCAACATCATCTAATGCCGGGTGAAAACACTTTGTCTGTAATTCAATGCCAGCGGGCGCTTTGCCATTTCGCACCTCTTTGACTTGCAGCTACCTAAAAGCCAAGCACCTGTTGTTGCTGTTGCTGCTGCTGTTGTTGTTATTGCTGCTGTTGCTGGCGTGGCAGCTGGTATCAGCCTTAGGCTAGCGCGTGCCCCCCACAAAACTGGGGATTTACAATGGCTGAAATAATCAGCGCAAGCGAATCGGAGACAGGCCAACACAAACTGAGGCAATAAAATGCTTCCGGTGCAGCAACAGCAGCATCAGAAACATCAGCAACATGCAGGACAGCAGCATGTTGCTGCTTACTGACGTTGAAGTGATGCATGAAGATTATCGTGTGATATGTTCTAGAACGCGCACTGGACATTCAGGCACAATATTTTGGCTGTCAGCTTGCAGCGAACGACAGTTCCAGTTGCTGTTGCTGTTGCAACTGGCAACTGGCAACAACTTTCGTTGTTGTCGTTTATCAACTGGCAGCGCTACATTTGATGATGACTCTCGAAACACGCTTACATGCAGCACATTATCTTAATGTGATGGCAAATAAATGCGCCTTGTTTGCTGCATAAAACACACACACGCAAATTGCGTATACGCCGAGTCGGACAAATTAGTCGGAGAGCCAATAAAGTTGTGGTCGTTGTCAGTTCATAATCTGGCATTTGGCAGCTGGTAATTTGCTTAGCACCCGCAAATGAAGATAAAGCGTTTATTGTCTTGTAATATTTAATCATCGGCGCATCGATGTTGCACTTGTTGCACAAATGACTCATCAATTTTTTGGCACACAACTTCGGGCCATAAAGTGCCTGTTTAAAAGTCACCCACATGTGGGCAGCAGCATCAGCAACAGCAGACAGAGGCGAGACAAGAGGCATTCGACGGCCAACGGCTGATGCTGATCAGATAAAAGCGTCGGCAATCAGCAGCGTCATAATTTTTCCAGCGATAAATGAGTTGCGATAAGCGGGCAGCAGTTTGGAGTCTGCAGCTGAAGAAGAGGGTTGCTGGTGGAGCTGGAGATGGCGATGGCGATGGAGTCGCAGGCTGTGCCTGAAAGCTGCCTGTGCGCGCTGTAATTAAATGTCGTCAATTAATCAAATGTCACAATAAAAATAACAGAGTATAAAATCCTGAAATTAATATGCGTTAAAATGAAATGGCCTCAACAACAACAGCAACAGCAGCAGCAGCAACATGGCCAGCAGAAGCAGCAGCAGCAATTGCTGACCACAGGAGCAGCAGTGTTGCCTGCATTCTTGGAACACAAAATCGTGGGAGCAATTATAATTATTTTTAATCCACACAAACACACATATGGCATATGACCTGCTGCCCAGTGAGTGGCACTGGCTGCGTCTCTGGGTGCGTGCGTCGTATTTCATGAGCTGTCCTCCAACAACGACGACAACGTCGACGACGACGACGACGACGACGACAACGACGATTGTGTGGCATCTGCGATTTTTATCGCCGCAGCGCATATAATAACAATAATTCTTAAAGTGGGGGAAGGTCAGCGCACAATGACAACATGCAAAGAACACAAGAACGGCAGCTGAGACTCCAGGGAGGCAAACGGAGACACAACCAATGCCTGAACTGAACTGAGCTGAGCTGAGCCTCTGGTCCCAAAGTTGGCGACGATGCGAAGTCGATGACGATGACGAGGACAGGGACACAGGGAGTTGTGGAAAGAGCGAGGGGAAAGCTGGAAAGCAGAGAATCGAGCGCTTAAACTCAACAGCAACATTAATTTGCAGCCACGGCAGCAGCAGCATTTGCATAAGGGTTCAGCGATGGCAGCGTGAATCACGTGATTCAAAATCATTTCGAATATATCAAACTATTAAAAATTTGTATTATTGATTTGTTGATTAATTTCTTTATGTTGAACAAATTGATTAAATAAATATTTAATAAAATAAATAAAATAACAATAAAATAATAAAAAAGTTTGAAAAATGGAAAGCATTATATTTTAAAATTTCTATTTAGTTACGCCTTATAGATATGCCTAAAAATATGATCAGGTATAAAAAATACTTAAAATTCCGATCACTTTCTTACATTATTTAGTAGCAATAAAAAAATTGTTAGTAAAGAAAAACAATAATAAAATAAAAGCAAATATATTAAAATCAGGTAAATTATGTAACTCATTTTATTTTATGAATTTATTTATTAGCTAGAACTAATATAAAAAAACATAATTAAAAATAAATTTAAATGTTTTTAGTTTGATTTACTTATTTTCATTTTATGACATTCAAAAGTATACAAAATCTGAACAGTTAACAATTTACAGTCGAAAATTTGATAAACAACTTTCAAGTTATTCTATTAATTAATAGAGAATATTAATTTTCTTAAAAATAGTTGAATTACTTATTTTTATAATTGCTTTCCAAACACATTAACTGCTCACGACTCACGTGCCCATCTCTAGAAGGGCGGCTCAGGTCGGTTGTCGCAAGGCTTTTGGCTCTGCACAAGTTGTAAAATGATATCATAATATGCGCCATCAACGGTTGCAAAATTTATAACTTATTTCGTGGCTCCAACTGCAAATGGAATGAGGAGCGTGAGAAAGAGAGAGAGGGGAAAGGGCGGAGCGAGAGGGAGATAAACTCAAGTGGAGCGTCGGCGGCGCCACTTTGGGACCATTCCACCAAACGGAATGGAATTGTGACTGTGACTGTGACTCTGTCTGTGACTGCAGCTTCGACTGTGCCACATGCAACAACAGCGTAAAAGGCACAACAGACACAAGAGCGACCCCCTACAGTAGTGCCAATGAGCTGTTAATGTGTGCGGCAAGGATTTCATTTCATTTGTGCGAATCTCTGACTGCTCCCAAGAAATGATGTGCTTTAAATTTGCTTTAATGTTGTGGGTGATTGCATTTTGATTGTCTGCCGTTGCCGTTGCTGCTGCTGCATCGTTCAAAAGATGTGGGCAGCAGCAGGATGCACATGTTGGCCGAGCTCTATAGACACTTTGCTTGTTGCCAATTGGCAGCCCAAGGCGCTTGGCCAGCTCGGCTCTTGTGTCAACAGCATGTCAGACCGAGACAGCAACTGGACAGTAGGCGACATTGCCTACGCTCTGCGATGTTGCTGTTGCTGTTGCTGTTGCACCAACAACATCTCTCCTACTCGATGCTCTTTTTTATTATGATTTTGCTAGCTCTTTGCCAGCTTATCAAGCTGCATTATTGGCTGTCCCGCAGACTGCACTTGAACTTGACTTGACTTGCTGTGGGCAGTTGTTGTTACGCTTGTCTGGGCTGTCTGGGGCGTTGCCGATAGTCAGCAACAGCAGCAGCAGCAGTTGCAGCAGCAGTAGCAACTTGGCCAGACATACGCCTAGTTGTTGTTGTGGCTGTTGTAGTTATACTTATGTACTTCTTGTTATTGCCTGGCTATTAATTTATGGGGCTGCCATTTATCACATTTGCTTGATTAATCAATTAATTTCATATTCTAAAAATATTTTCATAATACACTTATGCGCATGGCATTAAATGAGACTGGCAATAACATTTATTAATATATTAATCACAATACATGAATGAAACGCTTTTTTTTTCGTTTTAATTATAATGTTACATCCATAACTGCCATGAATTAATCATTTATATTATTTTTAAGTTATTTTTGCCAATCAGCGACTCAGTTAAAGTTTAAAGTTCGCAAATTGTTCAAAATACATATTAACTTATTAATCAAAAATATTAAATTACATTTTGCCAATGATGTTGGTATTAATATCTTGTGTTGTTGATTAAGTCAATGCGTTAATTTATCTACTGCTGATTAATTGCATATAATAAATTTAAAATTAATTGGATAATGTTGTCATGAACAGCTTATTTTTTTGTTCCACTTATTTTGCATTTATTCAACTATTTATAAGATCAGTAAGCAAATGAATGAATCTTGAAGAATTTATTTATTTTTATTATAACTGCAATTCTTGATATTGTTTTTATCTAAGCTTCTCACAAGATTTTATTGCTACTATTTACAACACATATATTTTAGTTAAAACTAGTATAGTATTTTATATTCATCCTTTATTTTTGGTTTGCATCTTTGAATTCGTTTTTGTTTTTCATTTTCAATTTCTCAAAAACAAGAAATCCATTTCTTGAAAGCGAATTGACAGTCAACTTTTAGAATCAAATATATATTTTTAAAGTAAAAATGTTAAATGAAGGAATTAACAACCACATCTAAATAATTATTTAAAAATTAAATTACATTTTATATATAGTCTTTAATGTCGATTCGGTTGTTACATTTTTGGTCCTCTTATTTTGAATTTATTTATCTGTTGAAATATTAATTTAAATAGTGGATCTAAATAAATCTAAAATATTTTAGCCTGATAATCTACTTTTAAATTAAAACATATATTTTTAAAGTTGATATTCTAATAATAGCGTATTGCGTTATGCAATTAACTACCACACAAAAATAATTAGTTAAAAATAGTATTCCATTTTATTTATACGCTTTTATGTCGATTTGTTTGTTTTCTCAATCAACGAGTCACGTTAAATATTTCAAAGTCTCAAAGTGTCATTTCTCAATAAATATAAAATTCTCAGCCCCAAATCATTCGAGAAGACGTGTTTATTTTTTAAGCTAAATAACGGCATGTCCGCCATCAATCTATGCCTGTTAATTCTTGGCTCGTTTTTGGTTTTGTTGCTGTTTTTTCACTCAGCTATGTTAATGTTAATGTCCATGCGACAATGTTACTTCTGCCATGTCCAATGATTTAGTGGAATTTTTATGGCAAATTTATTAGCACACACACACCAAGACACACACGCACACACATGTACACACAGAGAGCGCCACGAGAGAAAGATATTTTAATTGATTTTTTAGCAAAAGTGTGGGAAGAGAGTCGCAGCCCGAAAGAAAGTAACCCAGAGAGCGGTGGCAAATGATATATCGATTTGTGCGCTGTTATTAAATGCTTTTGCACCGACAGAGAGGACAACGCCAGCCAGAAGTAGAAGCCACATCAATTGCCTGGTCAGCATTTTTCGATGCTCGATGCTCGATGCGAAACGCATAATTAATGCGAAAACCAACGCACTTGAGCGGCAGTGGCGCATGCGTAAGGCAGCAACGAGACAGCAGCAACTGTTGCTGCTGCAGTCGGGAGCAACAACAGCAACTGGTAACAACTCCCCACGCAACTGCCTCCCGCCCCTCTTCTCTTTGGTCTCTGCTGCTGCTGCTGTTGCTACCTGCTTGCTCTCCTGCGAATTCCGGAATTTTTTTAATAATTGCACTTGTTGCGCCCAAAAAAAAAAGAGAAGAGAAATAAAAGAAGACAACACAACACAGCAAAGCGAAGCGAACAGTGGGAGCCAAGAAGAGTTCGCCCAATCCAATCCAACTGGCAACTGGCGAGGCGACGATGAAGACGACAACGACAACGAAGATGACGCGGCAAGGCTGCAGGTGCAACGTACGAATGTGGCAACTGGGCAGCCGTTGCGTCTGCGTGGTCATGCCACAGTCTAGAGTCCAGCAACACAGTCGCATCCCCTTGTGCTCTGTCTCTTCGCTCGTTGGCGAGATAAATTATGTCGCTAATGCAAAGTGCTCCGCTTTATGCAGGCAGGCGGCAGGCAGCTTGTCAGGGGACCAGGCCAAGGGGCAAGGCAAGGAGTCGAAGCCAGTTGAGCAGCCGTTGGAGGCAGACGCAATGCGTTTGGCTTTTATCTCGCTTATTGGTTGGCATTTGCCGTGTCGTCGTCGTCGTCGTCGTCTTGGACTGGCTTCGACTGCGACTCTGGCTGTGGCTGTGGATCTTGGGAGTAGGCGTAGGCCATATTAGCGGTACAACTTGCACAAAAAACAAACCCGCTGATAAAGTGACATCGTTAGGTTGGCGCTGTCTGCATTCGCTAATTACTGCAAACCCAGAACTCTCTCGGCTCTCAAGGCGTGGGAAAATGGGGGAAAAATTGCTATTCAAATCGCCACAGTCTCCGATGAAGAGGAAGTGAAGACACATTTAAGAGTTATTAACCATTTTCAAATGATGCAATCGCATTTCAATGCAAACGTCTGCAGATTGTTCAATGACATTTCGCATTTTCACGAGAGCTACGAACGAAATTGTTTATCAAGTACACATGTTGACAAAATTGAACCCAGAAAATAAATTCATGATCACAACCAAAATTTTAAAACAGTTCTAGATTGTACATTAAATATTGTTTATAAGGATAAGCAACATTCTCAATTCAAAAATATATTCTTGATTCAAGAATGCTAAAATGTCGAAATATAACCCAGTAAGCAAATTCTTGAAACAAGAAACAATTTCATGAATTTAGATTGCATAAAAATAAACTACATAATTATATAATTTCAAATATTTCACATTGATAAATTTAAAATGTGATCATTTTTTACTTTACTAGTTACATCTATATTTCTGTTCAGCATATTACAACATTTCTGTTTCGAATGCGAACATTTGGTTGTGTTTACCTTTAATTGTTATAGTTATATTGCTGCTCAGCATAATACAACTTTTCTGTTTTAAGTGTTTTAAATGCGCACATTTTGTTGTGCCTGCCCTGCTATTTAGCTAAAGTCACGTTTTTGCTATGACTTTGGCTAACATTTTTAATTAAAAATATTTATTTAAAAAGCGAAAAAGAAGTGCAAAAAGTGCAGCGAACATGTGACCGTTGTGTCTTGTCGCTTGTTTCTTGTTTACTTTCGCTGGTCGGCAAAACTGCTCAAATTAGCAGGCAACAACAACTAATAATAAAAGAGAAACAGACAACAAAACATTTGTGCATGGCAGCAACAACAGCAAACAAAATGACACAACAAATAATAAAAATGAGAGCACGCTTTTTGGCTTTTTGGCTTTTGGGCCGTGCAGCTGTTACAAAATCTTTTGCCACATGTGGCAGCCATTTTGTATTGCCATTAGGTGAGATGTTGTTGCTGCTGCTGCCGCTGCTGTTGCTGTTGCTGTCGTTGTCGCCGTGTTGCCCCACATGAGCAACAAAAGACGACAAGAAATTAATTTTATGCACATAACAAAAACGAAAGCGACAAAAAATTCACAATTAACAACGTGACATGGAAAATATTCGCGCGCATATTTAAATTAATTTCTTTCCTTCTCTCTTCTTTCTGTGCAAGTATTTTGGTTGCTGCTTCGCTTTGATTGTTTGTTGCTGTTGGTGGGGGTTGCTGTCTGTGGTGTTGGTGTTGGGGTTGCAACAACTTTTCCACACAAATTAGTTTACTTTTTGCGCCGCCAAGTGACGCTAATTAGCACGCGCCACCGTCGCACCGCCACCAACAACACCCGTTGCATGCTGCAAGTTGCAGCGCCTATTAGATCATTTTTGTGGCCTGTGTTTTTGGCAAACAGAATGCAGACGGCATTTTGCGATTTTGTCACAGTAATTGGACATATTAATCTCTGTTCACGTAGAACTCTTTGACTCGCCGAGGTCTGCCAACATCAGGCGGCGTCGGTGGCAGCAACGACGGCCACAACGACGACAAACGCCGACAACAGTTGTCCTCAGTTGCCCCGTGTGCGTCTCGTGCTGGGTTTTGGGATGCCCAGACTGCCGATTTTTTATCGCCTCGTGCGATGCGAAAAACTGTGAAAAACTACACGAAAAGCGTTTAGAACGCGCTCGATTTCGATATTCGAAATTTGTTTGTAGTGCTGAAAAATGTGCTGGCGATTTGTGTGCGATTTGTGAGGGATTTGTGGTCGATTTGTGGGCGATTTATCAGCGACTTGTGGGCGATTGACAAAGTGATAAAGTTCAAATTGTTAAGTTACTTCAATAATTCAAAAAATTGATAAATTGATGCAGTTATTTAACTCTCGAACGGCATTCTAATATTTGAGGGCGATCCATCGTCATTTTGAGTACGATCTATACAAAATTTAGGGAGAAGACAACAAAACCAAAATGGCAAGTAATGAAAAACATATAGTATTTTACTGATTGAACTTAAAATTATTTTGTGAAAGACTTCTTCCTGTTTGACGACGAGAATGGCATTCCAGGCTTACAAATAATTGTATTTGTTTGAACCCTAAAATTCATTAATGGTTAACTGGAAAAGTTGTTGAAGTTCGGTTGGACAATTTTTAAAAGCTATTTTAGTCAAATTGTTTTCACAAGTTCTTGTCGTAATTCAAGAATAAATAATATCTGATAAATTGTTGCACACTCTGAATGATTGTCAAAATCCACAAGAATGCCAGTCGGCTTTTGTTGAACAATTATGCAATTAAATGCTTGCCGTTGGATGTCTTTAAGCTTGCAACATTTTATAGTCTGGACTGCAGCTCCAGCTCACATGCTCGCACATAAATTATTAGAAAATGTTGGCAAAACGATTGACTCCACGCAGAGTCACAGTTGCAGTTGCAGCGATGAATTGTGTAGCTGCTGCAATTTTCAAAACGAATTGCTAATGAAAATGTCATTTGAAATTGCGGCACGTACGCGGCCAGCAAAATGGGCAATTTGTTGCTCGTGTGCCGCGCGAGTGCAACACGAGTAAGAAAAACAATTTCCCCAATCTGAGATCGAGCTGCATCGCCGTCTCCTTGCCTCGCCCTCTCAGCAACTATGTGTATGTCTCTATCTTTGTCTATTGCGGCTAAGTGACAAAGGCCTTGGCGCTCAGTGCCCTAAAAGGAGTCTTATCATTGACACCTTGCTTCCTCCTCCCCATCCACTCCCCCCGCAATTCAATGCACTCTCCATTGCTGGTGTTGTTGCTGCCACGTTGCAACGTTTCGCGTCTCGTTAGCTGCCAAACGCTTGGCGATTATCGCATTTGCATTCGCGAAGATGGCAAACAAAGTGTAAAATTATTTAATGCATGTGCTTAAGCATGTCGATGGCCCCAGCGGGGAGGCGAGAGCGGGCGGGAGGCTGGAGTAGGTGGGTTGCTGCTGCTGCTGTGGTTGCTGTGCTGTTGCTGTTGCAATTGATGCGCACGCAGCGATATCATTTGGCATTTTTGTAGGTGTTGCTGATTGCTGCACGTAGTATAGTTGCTGCTGCTGCCGCACCATGCACCGCACTTGAAAGTCAAGTCGAAGCAGCTGAAGTCAGGCTTTTTTTTCTCAAATTCAATTTAGCTGTTGTTGTTGCTGATGCCGCTGCTGCCGCTGCCGCTGCTGCTTGTAATATTGTTGCTGCAACAGATGCAATCAGCAGTTGAGGCAAAGGCAAAGCTATCGATATCAGTTGCCGTTGCCGTTGCAAAGGCAACGTTGTGGCCGGAGTCAAAGCCACATCGCGAGTCAAAGGCAATCGTGCAACACGGCATGTTGCAGCTTGTTATTGCTTGATTGCCGCTAAAATTAAGTTGGCTATTGGCTGCGGCTCCAGCTCCAGCTCCAGCACCAACTGCAAATGATAAATCACTTAATTGCACAGCGAGCGCATAAAATGGAAATTGAGCGTGGTCAAGACATGACAAGGGGTTGCTCTTGTTGCCGTTGTTGTGCCCCATGTTGCAGACGCAGTTGTTGCCTCAGTTGTTGAGTGATTGCAACGAAGGAAGGAGGGAACGGGTGACCGCCCTCATAATAAACTCAAATCATTGCTGCCCACACAATTGCCCAATGCGAATCCCACAAATCGAAGCTGATATCGAAATCAATGCCTGACAAATTGACACAATTGCCGCATGAGTCAATTGAAAAAGTTTCACACCACATCCAAGTTGTTGATGATGATGATTGTGCTGACGATGGTGATGATGATGTTGCCTGGTTGCCACTTTATTTTATTGTTTCCCCAAAGGCAATGCAACAACGAACAGCGGCAGCGACAGAAAGTGAAATAAATCGCGCCGTCTGCCTGCCACAATTCTAACAGCCAACGTCACGCAATAGGCAAAAGGTTGCCCCCTGCCTTCCCCTTGCCTCACTTGGTGTGAATTGCCGACAACAGCAACATCAATTAAGCGAACAGCAGCAACAGCAAACAGCAACAGCAACAACAGCTTGTATGCGGGTGTAAGTTGTCGTTGTTTTGTCATTGATTTCATTTCAATTTGATTGCAAATTGAAATCAATTGTTATTGTTGCTACCCTTTTGCTTCTCATTTGGCTTTGGCTTTAATTGATGCATTGATTGTGCATAATTTGTGACAATCGCTCGCCCGAACACAAAATCAAAATCAAAATCAATATCAAAATGGAAATCAACAAACTGAAACCGAATGCTGTGGGAAATGTTGTTGGCCGCTTTTGAACTTTCACACAACGCTTGGCGATTGGTTATGGCTGCTTTTCGGGCTTTCAAAATGCGCCCATTGATTGGCTAATTAACTGGCTTTTGCACCTGCTTAGCCGAGACGGCTAATAAGCGTTATTAATAAGCATAAAACATCGCACAATCAGAGACAATCAGCGACAATCGGCCAATCGGACAATCGACCCACGCAAATGGACCAAAGCGAACACTTTAATTGATGCAAAACAAAGAGCATCAAGAGATGAAAGGGCTGAAAGCACAACACAGCAACAGCAACAGCAACACCAACAGCAATGCCAACAACAACGACAATAGCCCAACTCAAGATGAAGACGGCAACAGTGATGGCAACGACGACGACGACGACGACGACGGCGACTCAATTTAGCCATGCGAATGACTGATTAAAGCCAAAGAGCAAAACGACAACAAGCCAAGAGTGCAAAACGCACTTTTTATACTCTTTATCAGCGCATTTCATTTTTCTGCTTTTCATGTTTTAATGATCATTTTATTTTAATTTATTACTTCCTTTTACATGCAACATTTTCTGGGCTTACACTGCTTTTAGTATTTCTTGTGTTTTGGCTACGGTTGATATTGCTTTAAATATTTAATACGTTTTGTTTTAGTCTTATTTTGTTAATGTTTATGTTCAATGACTTTAATATCCAGGCTAACAATTTAATTCATTACCAAAAAAAAGTACATTGGCATCTTTAGGTTGACATTTTATCTTTATTAAACTATTTTATATATTTTATGTTTAATATTTGATTTATGTTATTCTTGATATTTGGAATTAATATTCACAATAGTTTTAATTAAAAACAAACATTTTCTTAAAGTCTCTCTTCTGATGCAATTAAAATTGTGCTATTAAATAAATGTTTGTTTATAATTTTACGTTTTCAGATTTGGAATTTTAAAATGACTATTTTCAAAAGCTTGAAAGTTGGCATTCGTTTAAATATTTTATGCATTTTACTAAGGTTAGATCCGTATATTAAGTTTTATCTTTACTTACACTTTATTTAATTTTATTTTCAATAGTTCGAAGGCTGACACAACTTTATGAACTTTATTTTAAATATATAAAAAAAATTAGTTTTGGTTGTTGGGTTTCGTGTTTAAAACCTCTCACTTTTTTAATTATTATTTTCAAAAACATTTCATTTAAAAAACACTCGAAATTTGCTTGAGTTGCCTCTTTAGAGATGTCCACAAATTATTGGCCCATATTTTAAGTGACGCTCTTCTGCTGATTGGCCACGCATAAAGATTGCGGGTCTATTACACATCCGTAATACCCTTGAAGGCTCTTGAAGCGAACCAAAAGACAAGCGACCGGCACAACTAAAGAGCGACACACACAAATTAGCATTTCCCTTGTAGCAGCAACAGCAGCAGTGGCAGCAGCAACAGCAACAGCAGCAACAGTCTCAAAAGAGATGGGGACACAGGCCAGCAGCCAGCAGCAACAAGCCCAATTCCAGAGTCGACCGACTCATCATTAAAATGTGTCCGCTCGCCCAAAAACTTGATAGCGACATTGCCTGTCGTCGTCGTCGTCGTCGTCGTCCGTTGTGGATGCTTGTCGTTGTCGTCAATGTCGCCACAAAGGAGCCGACGTTGCCGCCGTTCCCGATGTTGCCGCCGCGAAAAATGCGAAGCTGGCCTGCATACTCCCACTGTAGACGGCAGAGACTGAAGACAGACTGAAGACTGAAGACTGCAGACTGAGGAGTGACTCTTGAGCATCTGCACCTGTCCTTTGCGTTTGTGTACTGGGCACGTCATTTAAATTACATTAAATTGTTGCGCTGACCATGAAAGCGCTGCAAATAAATTCGTTAAAATAACTGAGCCAAAAACGTCGCAGATTTGCTGCTGCTGTTGCTGGTAAAGTGGAGCACAGTGATCGGGGGCAACAATCCCCGCCAGCAGCAACGGCAGCAATTTATGCGGCCAAGAGACAGCAACTGTTGCTGCCGGGCATTTGATTTGCAACACAAACAATGACAACGGCAACAAATTTCATGAATGAAAGATTGTGCTGCTGCTGGACAGGAAGTGAACTGCATAACGGACGCGGAGGTGGAAAGGATGTGGTTGCAGTTGCCATTCTCTGTTGCCGTTGCCGTTGCCGTTGCCGTTGCCATTGCTGCTGTTGTTGATTGTCTGTCGATAGGCGCGTTGTTTTGTCAGTGGGTTGTGCAAAAATGTTGCTCAATCAGCATGCATAATGCAGCTGATACTTCTGAGCAACGAGGGTGGCTCCAGCAGTTGCTGCAGACAGTCTGCAAATTGCAGAGGCCAACGTCAATTACGTGCTTGCAACTTGACATTGAGACTCTGCCCCATATAAGGCATTTATATTGTAATTATGCTGCAGTTGGCGTTAATTTCATTGGCGGCAGAAGCACCTGGCAAGACAGTAGCCACCAAAAGTTGTTCAACCAGCCTTCCACATCGCTTTCCTCTGTTTCTCTCTTTTTTTTCGGCGAGTCACTTTAATTCAATTTACAAGTCAACTCAAATGTTTTGGCCAGCTTCAATTGGTTTTGAGGGTGCCAACTGGCATGGAATTTGTGTTGCTCGTTGCTGCTGCTGCTGCTGTTGCTCATGTGCTTGGCTTTATTTTGGCACTGCTAAATTAAGATTCCATTAGCTGCCGACTCAGGCATCTTAGAAATGCATCCGAGAGCTGCGGCGATAAATCTCCCAAGTGTCAAATGCGCCTCCGTCGCCGCCAGCAACATCCTCGCTAAGTGCCGCAACAATTCTCAATTCTCTCTAACAGGCAGACGAGCAATTGAAACGTGTGTCGTAGACAATAAATTCCAAACTACAATAAATTATTGCTATAAATATTTCGCCAAAGGTTTTTCTTCCATTGCTTTTCTTTTTTCTCTGGCAAAGTTTGAAGGCGTTGCAAACTAAGGAAAGTAAAGACAGCCAACAGATTTTTAGCAGCTTTTCCTTCTCGCTTTTTGGACAAGTGACAGGCTAAAGTGACAGAGAGACAAAGAGACGGAGAGACAGAGAGACGGAGAGACTCTGCCAAAGACAGCCCCAAAAATTGAATTAGCAATTGAGAGAAAAAGTAAAGTGCAATTGTTCAGCTCGCCAGTTCATAGTGTTCCACGAGCAATGACAATAAATCGCTCATGCTTATGACAACCAGCAGCAGTAGCAGAGATGTAAGGAGAGGAGGGGAGGGGAGAGGAGAGGGGAGACTGGGACTGGTCAAAACGGAAAGGCAATCCTTTTACGGTCAGCCAAATAAATCATCACAGCCGCACAATGATGAAATTATTATTTATGCAGAGACTCTTTGCAAAACTTGCGTGTGCTCCAGTTAAAGTTAAATTCACTTTTCTCATACGCTAGAATGCCCAGGGAGTTGCTGCGAAATGGCAACAGCTTTGTAACAGCTACAATGAAACAAAGATCAAGTAAAATCGACATAATATTCATATAGTAAAACAAAATTACTGAAACTAATAACATTATCCTGAAAAATGAAATTTTTTACTCAAGGAATATAAAAATCAAAAATACCTTATAATTATAAATATTGAATATATTAAATATAAATTCAGAAAATACACCCTAACATTTTAGATATGTATAAATATATCTGTTGGAGAATTTCATATAATAATGTTCTTATTTATTAGTAAAATGCGAAAATATTAAAATATATTTGTTTCAATCGTACAATAATATTCGTGGTTTTAAATGTTAACATTATGTTAACTTATTAATAAGAACTTGGTCGTATTATAAAATATTATTAAAATCAGTAGCCGATTTGTTACTTCAAGATAGATTCAAGTCGAGAAAATGGAATTTTGTTTTTCTAACAAATATTTTAAGGCAAGGTTTAGAAAGTAAAGGTAAAAATGTTTAAATGTTTAAAATTTATATTTTTCAAATTTGTAATAATATTTTTGGTCTTTCGGAGATGGCATTTGTATATATATTGAATATAAGAACTTGGTCATACTATCAAATTATGTTAAATTCCGGAGACACCAAATAGATGCAAATTCTGTGTTCTGAACCTACTTTATCAGAGTGCTGCTATCATTTATTTATTTTAAGAACTAAACGCTAGAAAGGGTATCAAAGTGATGTCCTTTTGAGGGGAGTTTGCAGCCCATCTGGGAGCTGAAAGTTGGGATTGTGGTAGCCCAAGTTTAACTTCAATTGGCGACCTGTGGACACTTGTTGCTTGCAACGTGGCTGGTTGTGGCTGCTGCTGCCTTTGTCGCCATGAAATTATTGCATGCAACATTTACCGTATTAATAAATTATGAGTATTTATGTGCTGTCAGAAGTCGTGACGGCAGAGCGACACACAAAGTGATAAAATTAGCACAAAAATCTGTGCGTTTCCCAGTGTGTTTGGTGTGTTTCGCTTATTCGGCACAGACTCGTAAATAATGTATGTGCGTGTGTATGTGTGTGCGAGTGTGTGTGTGCTTATTGAATGTCTTCATAAGCGGGCGGGCAACAATTGGAAATTTATGCTCTGGACTTATATGGGCAACAGGTTGCACACACAGCGAGAGAGAGACGGACGGCGAGTTGCCGCGCCGCATTATAACTGTAACTGTAACTGGCGCAGGCAAGAGCGAGCAGGTGCATGCAACAGACAGGCTGGGCAGTCACTCAAGCAATGTAATATGTCCTGCAACAACACGGCGACAACTGCAACAACAACAACTTGTCTTTGGACACTTGGCGCATTTGACACTCAACGCGCGCATTCACTTTAAATCTAAATTTACTGATATCTGCGTACAAAATAGTATCAACAGCGGCGACAGCAACAACAAGTGCTACAACCCGAGTCGACTCAAAGCACCAACAACAACAACAACAATAACAACTACAACGACAACGACAACAACAAGTCGTCGGCCTGCATCGAGTAACGAACGACCTTAGAGGTAATAAACATAAATAACGCCATTGAAAGCGACGCAGGCGCAGCTGAGATCAGTCCAAGACTGAGGCTAAGATTGCAATGGACACGAGACACGAGAGGGACGAGGAGGGGTGTGGATGGGGGGAAGACTTGGCAGCTGTAGAGGGAGACTGGCTTGTTACTTTGTTGGCTAAAAGACTTCGCGATCTGGGGCCTGACTTCAGCTGTAGCTGTAGCTGTAGCTCCGTCTCGCCTCTTGTCTATGGGCGGGCGTCACAAGAGCCGTCGAAGGTCAACAGATTGTCGGCCTGGTGTCTATCGGTGTCTCTCTTGCCGGTTTTCTAGCTGGCTAGCTGCATTTAGCCGGTGCCTTGCCTTGCCTTCACACACAATCGTGGCCAACTGGCAAACGGGCAACTGAGCGGGCGGTGATTTTCATTTTGGCCAGGCGTTGCCGTGATAATTGTTTCTTGTCCATTTGGCCAGTTTGATTGCAACTAATGAACTCTAATGAATAAGCAGCCGACACTTTTCTGATGGCCAAATCAAGCGATGCCATCATTTTGTAATGAGCTGCGGTTTAGATAAGTGTTTGGGAAATTCATAAAATTCGTAGTGCAACAATTTGCTACTTTCTTGTATATGATAAAAAATACAGAAAACTAATAACTGCAATAGTAAATTTGATTGCAATTCATTTCATTTGTAACTAATAGTGTATTCATAAAAGCAGTAATTAATGAAAAATGCAACAAAGATAATTTATAATTAGACTTATTTTGAATTTTGTATACTATTAAAGGCACCTTATGAATTATAACTTCAAGTTCAATCAATTAAATTTGGTAGTCTAACCATTCGTTACTTTCATTTAAATAATTAAAAATGAAGAAAAGTAATAACTTCAATACTACAATTTAATTTGCTTTTTTTATTCATTTTTTATATGTATGTATTTTAGGTCTTTAATTTAAAATTTATAGCTGTAAGCTACTTTAATGTTTTAATATCAAGCTGTTCAACAGCGACGTTAAATTTAAATCAAATGAAAAAATAATGTTAATAATCCTATGAATAAAAACTTATAACTACAAGATATTTTAAAGTTTCTATTTTTGACTGATCATAAGCGACAGCCGAAAATGAAAACTTTATATTTTTAATTATTATTTTATTATTTATTATTAAACTTTAAGGTTTCTTTTTTTCGCCTGTTCGTAATTGACTTTACAATGCATCTGCTGTGACTCCATGCCTTACTCATCTTAGAGCAAATAGTAGGCGGCCGAGTCGCTGTTGATGATGAGCAACAGTTGCAGCTTAAAATTATATTGCTTAGTCGCAGATTTGATGACTGGCGAGCCGAGACGAGTCAAAGCCAAGCCTACTTCAGAGCTGTCTGACAAACAAGCCAAGTCGTCTCTTTTAGCCTGACGAAATGTCAACAAAGGCAACAAGTCTATCGTCTCTTCGGATGGCTGTCACGTTGGATGACTGGCTGGCTGGCTGGCTGGATGACTGGCTGACTGCCTGACACCCACATGACCAGGCAATAAGCACACAATTTGCATAAGCTGCTCAAGCAGACGACAGGCGACAGACGACAGACGACAGACGGAGGCAGCAACAAGTAAACAGCAGCCAGAGCTTGGCTGAGCACACTCCAAGCAGTGGCAGGAGACAGCAGGAGGGGGAGGAGAAGGAGGTGGCAGGAGACAACTAGCCCAGAGCTAGAGACTGCCAACATCTTCAGTCTGCCACATATTTGTAACACACACACTCTCTATGAGAGCGGGGGAGATGCTCCCAACGTGACAGAGAAAGTCGTAAGAGAAATACTCTTCTTGGATTTAAAAACTATATTTTTAAATATTTAAAAGAATTAGTGTTGATTAAGACAAAATAAAAAAAATATTTAATTATTATTTTATATAATAATTTGTAGTAAATAAAATTTAAAATATGAATGAAATATTGCTCTATTGTGGCAACTATGAAATAAATTGAAAATATGACGAGTTGAAATAGCAAAAGGAAGTCAATTTTGTTTTCAAATAATAAAAAACTTTTAAGAGACAAAATATATGAATAGTATTTTATATGATAATTTGTAGTTGATTTAAATTGAAAGTTGGAATAAAATAATTTATTGTAGAGTATATTAAAAAAACAATCAAGTGAAAGGAAGATATAAAAAAATGTAATTGCGAATTAATGAATTGCTTTTAAATTAACTTAGACCTAAACTAATATAATAAAAAATACAACGAACTTATTTAAAATTTTAATATGAGAAATTAGCATTTCATTTAATAAATAAAATTCCTAAATCTTCGAAATTTAAAAATGTTATATTTAATCTGACATAATTTTGTCTTCATGAAATACATTCTAAAGTAATGAAAAATGCAACATCTAAAATGTTTGTATTAGCTTTAATACTTTTTATAAAATATTATTTTCTTTTTTTTTTTGGTAATATTTAAGGCATTTAATAAAATAAATGCAGCTCCCAAATGTCTTCTCTATCCATGCAAAATAATTGCTTTTTGTGCGCCCATCGTCAAGTTCAATCAGTTGAAAGCGCGTTCAAATGAGCGGCACGCTTATTAAACTGACAGATTCATGGCATATACCATGGCATATTCATTATGCTCTTCATGTGTGCAGAAATATAAACAAAAACGAGAAAAAAGAAGGTGAAATATATATATATAAAAAATATAAGGAGAAGAAGAGGAGAATTACCTCTGCTTTGGGGGCTCCGCTCAGCGCACAAGACATAATAAAAATCTCTTTTATGGCACTTAAGTGTTTTGTGTGCGGATTGTGGGTAGCATTTTACCTTGCTGTGGATGGAGTTGAAGCGAGTTGCTGTTGTTGTTGCTGTTGTTGTAGCTGTTGCTGTTGGGTTAACCCAACAGACTGCGTCTTCGTCGCTGGCCAGAGAACGATTTATGCGACTTTTGGCCAAAGTAAATTGCGCATAAAAAAGGAGCCAACTTTGCACTGCATTTGATGATGAAGTGCTCAAAATAATGCGAAGCCACGAAAATTTACTAAGTGCAAGCGTTGAATTTATTAGACAAAACTTTGCTGTTTACGAGCTGTTGTTGTTGTGTGTGGACGCTTATCATGTGGCATCAACGAGCTAACTTATGACTCCACATGGGTAACAGGTGCAGCCTGCAGCTTCAAGCATAGATCTTGCTCCAGCTCTCAGTTATTTAGTTTTTTTTTTTGGGTTCGGTAGCCACAGCCTGTGGTCAAGCAAAATGCTTTCAGGTTCAAGTCGAGTGGAAGGAAAGGTGCGCTCCCACGATGCTGGTGCAAATTACACACCACATACACACGTGTGTGTGTGTGTGCAGCAATTGTGAGAGGCAACTGGCAACTTGCAACATTCAAATCCCATCAGCCACGCATGCAATCATCATGATCATTATGAGCGGAAATGCAGGAAAAGTAGGAGGTTTTTAACAGCCACCGAACGACCACCGACGAAAGACGACAAAAGAGAGAAGCGAGTGGGGAGAGAGAGGAGAGAGAAGAGAGAAGAGAGAGAGAAGCGGCGACGCGTTTTTTTGTCTCTCGCCAAGTTGGCATCCTGTTTGAATCGCATTCGCTCTGTTCATTCTCTTGGCGGCATGGGCATAAAAAGGCGCACAAAACTTTGTGGCATGCAAAAAGTGGCAACGACGCCGCCGCCGACGCCGCAGCAGCAGCAGCTGAAGCAGAAGCAGGCGGCAGCGGCAGCGGCAGCGGCGGCATTTTATGTCGCCAGCAACAACAGCAAATGACTTTAATTGCATTTCTCGGCGCACTTTTTGTTGCTTTACTGCTTGCCGCAGTCGCTGCCTCCGCAGACAAAGCGGCGGCTTTTGCAACATTAACTAAAATTTTGCAAGCACAAAAAATCTAAAGGCGGGAGGCGGCTAAAGAATCTCTTTTGTTGGGTTTCAATGTGCCACAATCTTGATATAAATAATAATTAAATGGATTAGCGGGCAATCGACAAATGCATTAGATGCTGATGCCGCTGCAACGCCTTCGAATGCTCGGTAGCTGCCACTGCCACGCAGCCGTGCCACGCTGCCACTCTGCCACTGCAACGCCTCGGGAGATCAACGCCGCTGATATTGGCCAAAAGCAAACAAAAGCCTGACGCAAGCCGCGCATAGATCGGCATCAGGAATCAGCCAGGCAACGGGTTGAATGTGTGTGTGTGTGTGTGCTCAATTAATTAATGGCAACCATGAAAGAGCCCGAAACGACTTTGCCTATGCCGCCAACTGCGATGCCGACTGCAATCACAGCGCAGCGACTGCGACGGCGACTGCGACAGAGACTAAGAGATTGCTATCGAAAGTACATTTTACATGCGTGTAGTTAACATACAAAGCGAGCGTTCACACGGCCAGCCAGCTAGGCAAACGATCGTTTGAACCAAGCCAACCAGTTGAATGCTCCAACAATCCCCAATTCCAATTCCAATCGAACGAATCGAATCGAATCTCCATCTTGGCTGCGCATTGCCAACTTTTTTCGTTTAGTTTTTTGTTTTTTGGCAATTGCCTTTCCATTTTGCTGGATACCCTTGCCACAAGATGGGGCAACTTCGATATTTGTTTGCTTTCTAGGCATGCGATTCTAAATGATTAAATGATATTAATAATATCTGCATTAAGATACTTCAACTTCAAGAAATTAAAGTCATCATACTTCAATTAATTAATATCTTAATAATAATAAAACGAAATAATTTTATGTAAATATAAACAAAAAAACATTTTGTCTTTCAGTCGTGCATTTTATATATTCCTATGGGCCATAAAATAAAATACTTCTTATAATAAAATAAATTTATCTACCTCAAGATATCTATCTTCCTTAGAACTTTAATAAATTAAATTCTTCAAAAAATCAAATCTTCACTCTTTAACTACTAGATCTAAATAATAATTATAAATAAACATTTTAACCTTTAGTGATATATCTCATATTTTCAAAAAATTATATGCATTAATATTCCCGCAACTTTTCTTCGATTTTTACACTCTCTTTCCTTCGTTTGGAAATTTACGGAGGCTTCTTTTAAATATTTCTAAATAATTCGAATGTACCTTCTTGACCTTTTCACTCTTGTATCTCATATTTTCGATTGAGTCTTGAAATGCTTTTCTACTAGGTTATCACTAATAGAATTTGCATAAATATTTCTGCAACTCTCCTTCGATTTCCACACTCTTTTTCCCTAATTAAAATCCATAATCTTTGCAAATATTTGTGCCCAACAATCTCCAATTTTTGCTTGGGAAGCACATTAAAGTGGCGACTTGCCATTCATGAATTTCGTAGGCATTTTCTTTGCACACCTTTCGCCTGCTCTCGCTTAAAGTAAGTGCCATTGTTGCCGCTTTTGGTTTTGAGAATTTAGTTAATGAATTTCTTATGGTTTTATCGCTTAATTTGTGCGCCTAATGAAGTTGCCCATTGGTGGCTGTCAAATGGACAGCGCAGATTATGCATACGTCGTGTGGTCCCCACAAATTGGGCGCTAAAGACTTTGCAGCGTGCCACAATATTTACTGTACGATTCCGCTTAAGCCTCGTGGCTCAGTGGCAGACAAACAATATGCCAGACAGTGTCCATATAAATAAAGTAAAATGCCATGCGACGCTCTTAAATATATTTTGGCAATTTCTTTTTTTCGCTCTCAGTCAGTCTCTCTCTCTCACTCTCCCTGCTGTCTACTCCACATAATTACGGGCGAAGCGAAATGAGTTGGAGAATTTGGCGTTGCCCGCCGCGTCATCGCGTGTTGCAAGTACACAAAAAAACTAATATCAGGCGGAAAATTAAATTTTTATTTATGTGCTGCCACATTTTTTATGCCGTTGTCGTTCTAGACTCATTTTTTGTAATACCTTTTTTTTTTGGTAATTCTCTCTCTTTACATTGTTAATACTCTTCTAGATTTGGCAGGGGGCGGCAATTTACGCTAAGTGGATAATATGCATAATGGTAGTTAAATATGTCATAAAACACTTCATTTCCTAGCGTTTCTTTTCTGCTGTCGACTGTCGGCAGTTTGTTTGTGGATTGTTTTTGGGCAAACTGTCAGTCTAAAGTTGGTAATTTTGCAGTGCAGTTGAGTGACAGTGCCTGCAAAAATGCGCTGGTAATTACGGGCTTGTCGCGGGATGGGCCCCAACTGGAAATGCTTTGGCGAAAAGTCATGCAATCGCTGCAGGGAAAACAGTAAAGTCCAAAATGTATTTAAAAATAGTTGGCCAGTTAATGGCATTCATTGCTGGCATCTCAATATCTATCGCTCAGCGTTGTCAGCGCTCATATCGCATTTGCCCTGCGGCCGCCAACTGCCAATAAAGGCAATAAAAGAAATCTGCAATTGATTATTTTTGCATAAAAATTGTCCAATATTGCTCGTTGCATGACACGACCTTGAGGCACAATGAAACTACATGTAATGCAATGCAATTACAATCAAAATGCGCTCGACCCACACACACACACACACACTGAGGCCACCATCGATGTCAGTCTCGTGGTCGAAGTGGAGTCCACTCGGAATACGCATGCGCCGCGTGAGCTCCGTCGATAAATCGAAATTGTTTGCACTGCCAAAAAGCGAATAATTGCACGAGGTGGGCAGTGGAGCCCCTTCTCCTTCCCCTTCTCCACCTCCTCCTCCTCATGCTTGGCTGCGATCTGGCAGCGAGTTATGGAATTATGTGTCAAACAAGCAGAGTTAATGGCCCAGTCCCCGGTCGGCTGTGGAGTCTGGCTGGAGTGCGCAGCCCTAATGGAAAATTGCCGGCATCTCTGGCCTATGGCGTGGCCTGTGATTTTGCGCACATTGAATGTGTTTTTAATTACCAGACTGAGTAGATGCCAAAGCGAAGGCTGTTACTTGTGCTGTTGCGCACGCCGCACTCTCATAGATAACAATTTAGCAGCGATTTGGGCACGTCCACTAACCAGTGGTAGCCACATCCACAAACCACCAACCACATCCACATCCACATCCAGTGACCGGCACCCGCGTCGCTGGCATCGCATTTGCTACTGTGCTAAAAGTTTAGCATGCGGAAAATTAACATGCGGCTGTGGCTGCAACACAGAGGTTGCAACTGAGGCCGAGGCGGCTGCTGCTGCCACTCAGCGAGCTTGCAGCTCTCTGCATATATATCGCAGTGTGTCTCTTTTGTGTGTTTCCTGGTTTTGGCAGATTTCCCTGGTGAGAAAAGCCTCGACGACGACGACGACGACGCGATGGCGACCGTGGCAGATTGAGCGTGTGACCAAAGTCAAGTGCAGTGAAAAGTAATTAACTTGAATTGGTGAGGCAGACGCGACGCAGCGTGGCACAGTGGGTGCCACTCACATAGGCGCACATTTTGGGCCCACAGTTAGAGTCGCAGTCACAGCTTAGCCAAAAACAGACCTTTCATTAAGACCACAGCAATCGAAAGCAACTTTCGAATTATTGAAATTAAATGATTTTTATTATTATCGTTATTATAGTTCCTCTCTCCCTCTCTCTCTCGATGTGTTTTTGTGTGTTGTGTGTGGGAATTGAAATCAAATCAATTCGATTGGCAGCACATTAAAATATTCGATTTGATGTGGCAAGCGACCACCAGGCGAGTTTTCTCGTAGTCGTTGCTACCTGTGTGAGCTGCAACAAATTCCGACAATTTGTCTGATTGAAACATAAAATTTGTTACAGTTTATGCTCGGTTAGCGAACGACTCACGAAATGCATATTCACATTTGGCTATTTATACGACAGCGTTTTTACTCGGAAATTTATCCAATCTCATGCAATGTGACATGCAACAAGGAAATCGCTGCCCCAGACGCTGACACAGACGCAGCCACGACTCCCCCACAAACTGCAATCTGCCACTGCAACTGCAATCTGCAACTTTGCACTTGGACCAATGCGACGACGAGGGCGACAAACTAGCAAAACAACAACCGCATCGCATCGCATCGACTACTCCTTTTATGCGACATCTGTTTAGTGTGATTTCGGAAAATGCATATCAAGCTCATTACATTGCCAATTGCGGCAAGTGCGGCATTCTGCGGCAGACAGTCTGCGACTGAAAGCAGCGCACAAAAATCTGTAAGCAACCAAATAGTTTTCCCTGCGGACACAAAAATATGCGATTTGCACTGAAGTTCAACAGACTTACAGATCACTGATCTGATCTGCATTTATAGTTGCAGCGCGGTGCGAGCGAAGAGTTGGTGGAAAAATTATATTTTTATTGAATTCGAAATTAAACCATTTTAAATTATTAACAACATATTTTTGAAATGTATACGATTTTTATTCTTATTATTTCGAATTGTATTCTATTTAGCTTACTTGATTTTCAAAATCATTTAATTAACAAATTAACAACATGTTAGGTAATTACATACTTGAATTTTAAAATTAGGAAATAGCTAATGCATAGTATAATTTCTGAGAATATATTGTATTTCAACATATGTAAACAAAACAGTGCAGCATATGGCACATATTTATATTTATTTCATAAAAAAATAGATAAAATAAAAATAAATCGTTAATGCACAGTATATCTTTTTAAAATATGTATCCTGTTTTTTTTATATGAATATAACAAATATACAGATATTTTAATAATTTTCCTTTAATACAATATCAATAAATTAATAAAAAAAAATATCAATAAGAATATATATTGCAGAATATATATGCATTTTTTGAAATGAATTATTTTATAACATTATAATTTATTTCTGATGAATATAATTCATTCACACATGTTTTTTTGTTGCAAATGAAAGTATACAGATAATCATTATAATAATATGTTTTTTTTTTTAAATAAAATCATAATGTGAAAATAATATTATAATATATAATACTTGATAAAACTGTGGTACATAGTATGTTTTTTTATAATATAATTTCATAAAGAGAAAAAATAAATTTAACTAAAGTGGCAGCTCTATATCATTTGCTTTTGCATTTACTTTAAAAACACATCGAGCAGCCCATGTCGCTGTGGCACTCACTTAGCTGTCGCTGAGTGTTTTGGATTTGTTGTGGTAGGCGCGGGTGCATTGCTCATCCAGCTCATCCTCATCCTCATCGTCATCGTCATGGCATATAGCAGTATGTGCATATATAAAATCTGCAGACAATCTGTGGAACAATGTGATAAATCTTGTGCCGCGCTGACTGCAACTGCAGCATGCCCCCTCTGGGTGGGAGTGTTTGGCTGCAAGAGGCACAGTCAGGCAGTCAGTCAGTCAGTTTGGTGCAACAGCTAGAGCAGAGCAGCCGCGGGCAAGGCAAGACACAAGGCAAAGACGCAAGGCTCGAGGCTTGGCCAGGCGTTGGTCTGGTCGTCGCAACACCAACGCATCACCATCAACAGCAACAGCAACAACAGCAACAGCAACAGCAACTTGTACATCATTTTCAATGCTAAACAACATGGCAAGAGCATGGCAATGGCCTGCAACGACAACAGCAACAACAGCAACAACAACGACAACAGCAACAGCAGACACAACATAGCTCATATGGCTTGCAGATTTATTTTGCAGGCGTTGCAACGGCAACGTCGCTGCAAAATAGTTGAACGCCGCGCAAATTACAAATTCAAATTTAATTAAGTAAAAAATTAAAGAAAAACAAAGCTGCAGACGTGTCTGCGTTGTAGTTTGTCAGTCACACAGCGAGAGAGAGAGAGAGAGCGAGAAAAGGGGAAAGAGGAGGAGAACTGTCAATGTGACAGGCGACAAGCAGCGCAACATGGAGACGGAGTCCAACTCGAGATCGAAGTCGAAGTCGTTGCAACGATCGACATCTCCTCGAGGGGCATGCAAATCGGCAAATCGCTGCGGCCGCACTTCAATCGATTGTCGCCTCGCAGCGGCTAAAAATGTTTCAATTAAATTAAAATAAAATAATAGCTGCACATCTGTGTGTGTGTGCGAGTGTGTGTGTGTGCTATATGTCTCCATATGCCTACTCGATTTACAGCACGCCTTTTACGGCAATTGGCAGCGTGTGGTGGCTGCCACAGTCGCAAGTCGCAAGTTGCAAGTGGCAAGTTGCAAGTTGCAAGTGAAGGTGTTGTTCCACTGGATAATTGCATGCAGCATGGAGCAATGTGCACTTGCCATTTTTGCCTGCGCACCACATGAGCCACATGGGCCACATGAGCCACATGAGCCTCATGACCACCAGCAGCCACCACCGCCGCTGTCATGAATTATGAACACCAATTTCTCTGCTCGCTCACCCCACCTCCGTCCCCTCTGCCACGCCCCACAGTTGCCAGTTGCCAGTTGCCAGTTGCCAGTTGCCGGCGTTGCAAGTTGCGTGTCCATTTGTTTCGGGTATCAATTTGCAGCGTTGGCAATAGGGCTGGGCAGGCATTTAATTTCATAATCACTGTGATCAGGCGCTTGATGTCCTGAAATACTAGGTAATATTGCAACTACAACTGCCGCACTCGACTCCACTCGACTCGACTCGACTCCATTTCTGTGCAACACATTTTGCTCCACTTTCGCAACAATTTTATTGACAGTTTCGTGCATAACAAAAATACAATATTGACCAGAGGAATCCCATCAACGAATTTTGGAGTGCATTTTTTTTTAGAAATTTTCGGAACGGAAATTATGAAAAATGTATTAAAAGTATCAATACAATTATTTAATGTTAATGATTTAAACTTTTTCTTAATATTTCTCCCACATTTATTGACAGTTTTGTATAGAACAAAAACAAAAACAAATCAAACAAATGTTGACTGGTTGAATTCCATCAACTAATTCTTAATAGTAAATTTGCTAAAATAGTGTGTTGCTTAATATTTATTTCACTTTCAAAAGCATTTTATTCTCAGTTTTATATTAAAGAAATATATTTCTTATTAATATTGAATTTCATCAACAGCTTTCCCCTCTTCATTGAATTCTTTTATAAATTAGTTTGCCTAATGTTTGTTTCACTCTCACGGTTTAATTGACGTTCATTGAAATTCAAGTTAATGTCGACTAAGAGAATTATATCTAAATATTTGACTGAGTTTTTCTTTGTTTAGGAACTTCAATGAACAATGGACTCAAGGATCTTGAATACAAATAAATTACGACTAAGGGAAACCTCTCAACAAATTTATTGCGCTCTTCTGTTTCGCGAAATCGGTCTAATGATAATTCCATTTTCATAACCATCTTATCGACCTTTTTTGTATCGAGAAAAGCACATCGAAATTAGTGTTGACTAGCAAAATTCTATTATAAAATGTGTCTGCGCTCTTCTTTTTCTAGGAATTTCAATAAACATTGCGTTTGGTAAGAAGATGCAATAATTTGAGCAGGCAATGCAAATGCTCAGTCAGCAGTTCAGTGACTCTTTCTCTAGGCATTCTAATCATGCGGCTCTAGGCTCAGTGGCATCTTCTTCAGATGCGTCGTCGTTTCCATTTGCCATTCATCAGCTGCGTGCGATTTGGCCAAGTTGGAGTTGCAGTTGGAGTTGCAGTCGCAAAGCCGAAGTTGAGGCCAAAATGTATTTGCATTTTGCATAAAGTTGGCAAGTTTGCAACATTTGGCTGCAGGGCGTATTTGCAGTTGCATCGCCGAGCCGTGTGTGCGTTGCATTCGCATTCCCAATCGCATTGGCAGTCACATTGTCAACGGTACTTTGTGGCCATAAAACGTTTAGCCAATCTGTGCCTGTCTTTCTGGCTGTCCGCGACTGATGTGTCAACGGTGCAGCGATTGCAATGCAGCTTGCAACCTGTTGTCAACGGCGAGGCGGCTGCAGCCAACTAATTATGAATCAAATGAGCGGGAGCGAGAGCGAGAGCGAGAGACGCATCAATAATGCAATATTTAAGCATTGAGTTTATTGGCGGCACCTACATGAAATCATCATTAAATGTTGCAGACAACAGTCTCGGTGTCGCGGCAGAACTCGTTTGCCGCAATTTGTGGCATTAGCAGATGCATCAGACATGTTAGCTCCTACACGCCACAGTCGACCCATATCAGGCAGGCCAATTGATGTGACTTCCGCTCTAAGCTCTGTCTAAGCTGAAAGCCACAGCAACATAGTCAGGAAGTGGCCAAGACACCAAGCATTGGCCTCAGACTTTTCAATATAAATCAATTGGGATATTTTGGCCCCGGCGCATACGAAACGAGGCATACGTCAATATGGCAAAATGGCAAAAAGGACATGCGAATTGGCAAAAGAAAATCTCAAGACATTTCCAAATTTAAAATGCGATTTCGCCACACACTCGCACACACACATGCGATACACTCACATATGCCAAGTCAAATTGAAAGGATAATTCGCCCGCAAACACCCTCCTGGGCATGCAGTCCGCCCAGAGTCAACTCGACTCCACTCGACCCTTTGCCCGACTCGCCTGATGGCATGCTAACACGCCTTTGAATTTGCCAATTGCAGTTGGCGCACGTACAAAACACTTAAATTTGCACAGCAGCAGCAGCCAAGACGCAAGACTTCAGTCTCAGGCCAACACATGTACATATAGATAGATAAATATATCTGTGGACCGTGCTTACATATGTATTGCTTGAAAGGCGCAGCCGGAAAGGAGCCTGCAAGGATGCCACTGACGATGCCCTGAGCACGTTTAAGAAATAGAATTCTTAAGCAAGTGCGTTCAAGTCGCAACTGAACTGAGAGCCGAGAACTCAGAGCTGTGCTGCAAGCTGAGAACTGTATCCAAATCCATTTGTTTGCCTTTAATGCTCTGCAAATTCGGGGAGTGTTGGCTATACTACTAAATATGGCAAATTTCAAAATTTCTAAAAAATCCATCAAGAATTGAATAAACAAAATAAATGTTATTAATCAAGCAACTGTTTTATTTATTAATTTTTAATATATAATAAAAAAAACTTTGCATTTATTTGCCAATGAAAAGTAAAGTTGGTTCGATTCTTGAATTAATAAAGCTTTCATTTATTTGCAGTTGTAAAGTAAAGACAATATAAAACAAAGTATATAAAAACTATTTTAAGCTAAACTTTTTCATAAATATTAATTTATGATGTGAACCCAATGCGTTTGCATTTCCTAAAGACGAGTTAAGATTTTTCTTTTATTAGAAATGTAGAAAATCATTTTGCATTTATAAGTAAATGCAGTCAAAAATAACACTAATAAAATCAATTTTTTAAATTCACTAAAAATATATTAATAATAAAATAAAGTAAATACAATTAATTCTATTAATGAATGAAAAGTATTTTTAATAAGAATATATATATATTATGGAAATAGACATTAACGTGTAAGAGATATAGAAATGTAGATAAATAAAATACTTTTTATTAATTGAGCTTACAACTCTCTAAGCTTCCTCTATTAATAAATTATGCAAACAGTTTGCATGAAAAATGTTCAGATTGTTTTGGCCTTTGCCTTTAATCATTGTGATTGTTAATGTAGAGCATCTGCTGGTCGGCTACACGCAAGTGTATCAGTGTTTTCAAGTGCACTTGTGCGACTCACAGCTTTAGCACTAATGAATAGCGCCCAGTTCAATATGATTTCTTGCACGATTTGTTGGTTAAAAGGCAATTAGTCGATCGAAAGTAGCCAAAAAGTAGTTGCCACTAAGTCCGTTGGTCCACACAAGGACACTTCTTCTCACACACACACACATGCCAAAGGAGACACACACACAGGTAGAGTGTGTTGGCGGCTGTGTGGCTGCGTCATCGTAGTTTGCTGGGGTCGAGAGCTTGGAGCGCACAGCTTGCCACAAGCACTGCATAATAAATTCGCTAACCACGTAATGCTGCAGCTGCAGTGCAGGGATTTGGTATACATTTTTTATGCGCTGCCCGCCCGCCTTGCAGACTCGCAAGCAGAGACAGGCAAAAGTTTAAGAAAAGTCAAACAGTTAACAATGCGGCTTCAACGTGTCGCCCATGCGGATGCGGCTGCAACCACAGCAGCAGCAGCAGCAACAGCAACAGCAGCAGCAACGGCAGAGGGAGCAATAGTTGGACGACGAATAGAAGCAAAAGTCACCGCAGCAGGGACAAAAGTTCGTGAGCTCTAATGGCATATTGCGGGCAAGTGCTAAAGCGATGCTCCTGGGAAGGATATGACTAGGCTGTGGATGTGCTTCTGAGAGTCTCGTTTGCTCTTAGTTGGCACTCGAAGTCGAGTCTTGTGCCTTCTTGCCTTTAAAATGGTGCAAAACTTGCTGCTAATTGGATTTGTCAACTCAATAAAAGCAGAATTAAATGCATTTTGATGGTGTGACTTAATGTTTGGCCATTTGGGTTCCTTGACCAGTCACAGTTGACAAAACTTGGCAACTCGCATGCATAGACAATCAGCTGAAGGACTCAAACCGAAAACTTTTGCATATTAAAATGGCATAAAAAACAATGTGCACAATTTCCGCTGCCAATTGCATAAAAATGCTGAACTTAAAAAAAGTAAAGCTGCCTGACATTTTTATGCTTGCATAACAAACACTTTGCAGCGAGTTCGATGACAACGCTGCGTATGCGCAATTTTGGCAGCAGATAAAATGTCATTAAGCTAAAGTGCAGCACGCACAAAGCGACTTGCAACTGAGAAGGAGACGGAGACTGAGACTGAGGCAATTCAGCTGCCCACACAGTGGTCAGTGTTGCAGCGTCGCGTTGCGTGACTGGCGACTGGGATTCCGATTCCGATTCCGATGACGCCTTCGCATGCCGCAACACAGCAACAGCAACAGCAACGGCAACAGCAGGATGCGAAGTGGAGCCTCCTGTTGGCCAGATTACGCGCACGATATGCTAATTTACATGCAGCAACAGCAGGAGGAGAACTCTTGTGTTTGTTGTGGGCGATCGATGGCCATGCGAGGCCGCAAGCTGGCTTCAGGCTGCAGCTGTTGGTTGTTGCCTGCCTGCCAGCTCTCGGCCTACGGGGCACCCTGATCGATATCTGGTAAACTGGCCAGAAAAAAATACACAACAAAAATGTGGTAAGTACAAGTAATCGAGTTGTAATAAATTTTAAGTGTGGGGCACCCACAAAAATCTCCGCCAAGGCAAACTTGTTGCACGCATATTGACGCACGCACAGTAGGCAACAAAAGGGGGGGCAGCTGCAGCAGCAGCAGCAGAAGTGTACGTTAGAAAGGCCGCTCGGCCAAAAGCTGTTGATTTTTGTGGCAAACATTTCACCTGTTTGCCTACTTGGACTCCTTTGACTCTTTGGACTGTTAACTGTTGGCCTGCTGGCTGTTGAAAGTTGGGCCCGAGGGGCCATTTGGCGAAGCATTTTCACGTTGCGGTTACGACCACTTAAAAATCGACTGCCTCAAGTTGTTTGTGCCGCAGCCGTTGCATGCAACAAGCGTCAATCACCCGCACAAAGCCAAAGCCAAACCGTTCGCTTCATTGCTATGGAAAATTGTTGATTTGCCGCTTGATTGCGTGCTTGGGGTACAGTTGCAGCACACACAGTTGGCTGTTGTGTGGCAGCGGGGGCAGTTGTGGCAACACACCAGCTCCAGTGATTATTGCGATGCGTTGCTAAAGAGCAAAACACAACACAGCGTACGGCAACAACACGCCGACAAACACAACGGGAAATGGCAAAGAAAGTGATGCTCAAATGATCCACTAAATGAGCCTCTTCAGCCACATCAAAAACAATTATATTAAATGACCACAGCTGACGCCAGCTGGCTTTCGATCTATTATCAGCCATCAATAACACCCAAATCTTAACACTAAACTAAACACTTCATTCGATTACACTTTTAACTCGACCTGAATGAGAAATTGGTTAAGGTAGGCAATAAGAATTCTGCTATTTTTGATACCCTATACTCTATTAAATTTGCTTTAAGTTAAGTTAAGTTAAGTTAAATTAAAAAATTCAGCATTTGAAGTGTTAAGAGACTCAACAATATTTTATTCTTTTTTTTAGAATATTCACCGAACTCTAACTTTTAGTCGAACACTCTTGACCACAGCGATTTGACTTGTTTTTTTTTAAGTAAATTTGGTTACACAACATATTTAGCTGCCTTGAAGCGAGGTCAAGTCAGGTATTTAATAAGCTGCTAACCAGCTATCAATAACACATTACAAGAAATCGTACTAAACCAACACTTAATTTGATTACACTTTTAACTCGTATAACAACCTCAATTGGAACAGTGAAATATGCTAGAACAGATATTTTTAGTTTTGTTTTTAATGTTATGAGTTAGAAGCGAGGTCGAAACGGATTTAATAAGCCGCTAACCAGCCACTGACTTCAGGGCGCCAGGGCTGAGGCCTAGAATAATCGGTTCGCGTCGCTCCAAGACGTAGCGCACCTTGGCCACATAACCATTGGGACCCGCCTCATAGGTAACAATCAGCACTCTTCTCATATCATTATCTTGGGGCTCAAACTCCTGTGTGAACTCGCCCTTCACATGCGGCTCACCAGTGTCGATCTCCTGCACAGTTTCCTCTCGCACAGCGCCATCCGGATGCACAATTCTAGCGTAAATGTCAAAGGGTACAAATATATGTATGTATATACAATCGATATGTATTTGAAGTTGTTTACCTCAAGGTGTAGGAGTATTTGTTGTCATCGGTTGGCTCCAGCTGAACGTGTTCGTCTTGAAGACGTGGCAGCACCGCCGTCAGCACCGAGTTGGCAATGAGAATGATAATAAACTGGAGAGCGAAATCTTAAATTTAAATACTCTCGGTTGTAATCTGTTGAACTGATGCCTACCGAGCCGAACAAATTGGCAGACATGATGTCGTCGTACTAACCGAGACAGTGGCTGGCAAGCAACTAGACGAAGCCAAGTCGAGTTCAGCTCGACTCTTCTCTCTAGGTCCGACAAATCGTTGTAGTTGCGATATTTTAATTAAGATGAAAACAAGTTTTGACTATACGAAAAAGATAAACACAAATCCGAAAACCAAACAAAACAAATCATCGACCTTCAGTTTGGAATTGTTTGAGCCACCCACAAATCTTTCATCGCATCGCTTGGGAATTAATTGCATACTCGTTGAATAAAGCGATTACTGCCCAATTTATAATGAATTATACACACGGACAGATGAGTAATTATTTAGTTGTAGTGGATGGCATCACACCTTCCCAGTGACGAGTATTCATTTGCTAAATAACAAGCTTTGTGTAGTAAAGTTAGTTATTGCTCGATGGGCAAGTCAACAGAAGTCTGTTGAGCCACAGGAGCCAATTATTCAGAATTGACATAAATCAATTTTAAGAGGCCTTTAGAAAGGTTTTTGCCTTTTATTATATAGGGAATTTAGCGCTGGAAAACACGACTTTGAGCCAACTATTAAGTCCGCCTCATTGGTCATTAGTATTGCGGCTGTTTGAGGTGAGAGTGAGAGTGGACTGCCCACTGGCAACTTGCAACTTGCAACGGGCAACTTGCAACTGGCAACAACTGCTTTTCTATTCATTAAACTTATTTAATGCAAAAGCAAAGGCTTTGGCTTTGGCTTCGGCTTGGCTATCCACTTTTTATGACACACATTTTTATGCCGGAAGTATGCCCCGTGGCGCTTTTGTTGTTAGCACCAACTGGGCAGCGCCCGTTTGTGCCCCAGCCTGGGAACGGAAGCTGCCTTTTTCTTTGGCCACAACTCGACAACCCGTTGGCGGTCATTAACAGCTCTGGCCTGGCAATTAAGCCAAACATACTGAAAGTCCTTAAAGACTTTAACTCATTTCTGTTGCAGTCCGAAAGGTGTTAATAGAAAATTTTTCGCCAATTTTATTGTTATTATCTTCAGTGTACAACACAGAGAATCGATTTGTCATAACTCGGTTAATTGTTTGCCAACAGCAACAAATACAAAAAGTATTAAAGTCATGAAATTTCCAATTTATTTCGAAATAATTATTAAATCGCAATTTAATTGTCAGCATTCAATACTTAATTGCTCTCCATAATTCATTCGGTGTACATATTTTCGCCAAATTCATAAAAATATTTGGTAAAAAATTCATTGGGTGCCTTCTGATAAGTTACAACAATTTTGACGTGATGCTCTTCGTTGGGCAAGTGGGGGAAAAGATCATCCAGCGCACATAGGAACATCTCGGGTGTAATGCTGAGTAGGAGATAAAAACACTTGAGAAGTTGCTAATGGGAATCTAAAGAGCGAACTAACCCCTTGGCCCGTAATTTTGATTTAAATGTTTCCGGCATTTCTCGCAATTCAGCCTCAAACGACATTGGAGCCGAAAAGGCCGCCTGGACCAAAAGCACAACAAGCAACTGCAACAAATTTTATTATAAATCAGACTAGTTAATAATGTTTTTGATGACTTACCGCGTTAAGGAAATAGCTGGACATTTTATCAACGACTGATCCACGTTGTCTTATTCAATTGCTCTAAAAAGCCGACTTTTGCCCGGCTTTATGGTAAAGCATTAGTTGCAGATTAAAGCGCTTCGAATTGATTTGTCACGCAACTAAAACACACAGTTATGTAACAATTTTGTCATTAACGAGGGCAAACTATAATTTGTTGAATAAGCATACGAAATCGGACAGACGGACAGAGTATAAATTAAAAAATATTGTACATGGCAAAGAATCAAAAGTAGCCCTGCAAATAAATTTTCAGCAATTAGAATTCTCAAAGAAATTATTTAAAACAAAAGTATATAACAATTGAATTGATTTGTGCTTGCAACATATGAATGCGGATTTATTTATTGCTCAAATGTATTGATTACAAATATGCTGCCCACGACTCTAAGGCCCAGATTTGTCGGGCTCCTCGTCATTCTGCTCCATTGGCTCATTCTCGTCGTTCGCTGCTCCTTGGAAGAACTGCGGCTGCGGTGCACCAAGCGGTTGAATGCGGATACCACCCGGCAACTGTGGTTGTGGCAACCAAAATGGTGGGGGCCTCACGGCTGGAAGGTGGGTAATCGAGTTGCTAGGAGGGACCTCCAGTCGTGGAAACGGTAGTGGCTCCAGTCGTGGAAGCGGGAGGCCAGGTAGTTGCTCCAGTCGTGGAAGCGGGAGGCCAGGTAGTTGCTCCAGTCGCGGAAGCGGGAGGCTAGGTAGTGGCTGCAGTCGCTGAATTGAGATGCTCGGCTGTGAGGGCAGGAATGGGAAATGTGGGATCTGTAAGCTCGGTGGGGCCGGGAATTCTACTTGTGGCAGGTAATTGAACTGAGGTAGTCTTGAAGACGAGATGATAAGTCTGGAGCCAGATTGGAGTAAGGGTTGCCGCAGTTTGCCCGTCACCTGGTAAGCTCCGGGCGCATTTCTTTCCACAACCTGTTCCAGCAGAGATCCATCTGCATGGCGAATTCTAAATGAGATGCGCTTAATGAGCTATAGAGTAGATTCAATACGCACGTGGAATCAACCTGAGATTGTATCGGTTTTGTCCAATGGGCATAATTCGCACAGCGCCATCATCGAATGGTGACAGAAGCTGCGACACAGCTGACTGAACAGTCAGAGCCAGCAGAGCCTGCAAGGTCAATATCGATTCTAGACTGATCGGTGTAATATATATATAAATAGTTTCCTCTTACCAGACAAATCAATTTGGTAGTCATGATGCTGTCGCACGATAGCGCTAGAAGCGGCTCTTCTTGGCCCTTTTATAGTCTCTGTTTGTGTCTCTTCATTTGCTAGGCATTTAAATGAGACACATTGATTTGTTGTGGACTGATCGATTAATTGGTTGCAGTTGCATAAGAGCCGGAACTCCAACGTGTATAACAATCAGCCCAGTTTGTCACGCCTCTAAAACGTCACTTTTGACTCAGAGGTTTGTCAAATGTGTATTTTAAGTTATAGCTAAAAGATTCTTTTGCATGTGCAAAATACTGATAACAAATTGCTGTACTCACTACTATAGTAATTGTCATACATAATGCGACATTTATAAAATAATATTTGTAAAATTACAATTTACGAGCAAATATTTGTATATATGTATGTATAATATATGTATCTGTATTATTTTTATTTATAAAAAGCTCACCTTTAAGGATATGTCGTTTTCGAATAATTTCTAAAATTTCTAAACTGCGCCTAATTATTTGGAAAAAAAAATATTTTTTATTCGAAATGAAATACTATAGTTTTTAATTTCTTATTACAGTGATTAATTAAGGTTTTCTATGAACTAAATAATTTTCATTGGAAATTTAAAATAGTGTTTGCAAGAATACGCCTTATTGGAGTATATAAGATAACAAAATCAAAATTAAACAACATGAAAAAATTAAAGTCAATACTTTGTGCTTAAGAAAGACAGAAAAGGAATCGTTCGCATGGCAACCAATGCAGTTACACTAATCATTTAATTTTTTTGTACCCACCTTCACTGAAATAAATATATGATACATATGTATATATAATTCCAAATTAATTAAAATTAAAAAAAATAAACATACTTATACAACAATATATAGATACAATAAATATTAGTATTTATTAATATTTTTTTTGTAATTCTTTTCTTCTGAATTTTTTAACTTGAACTAAAGGCCATTGATACCCAAGATTATTATGCATGTTGTACGATAGGTCTGATGTTAAATAAGTAAATTAATTTATTTTTCTGGAAATGCCCAAGTCTGTTACTCAAAATTATATATTCTGCTATCAGTTTTTATTATTCCAAATTTTGTATCACTTGTTTCACCAACTGCTTACCTTCTAGCATTCATTTTGAAGCTTTTGGCGCGCATTCTTCTCAACAAGCATTTGCAGCTCATCAAGGTTCCTGCCCCATCCTGCCCCGCGTGGATGGATTAGCTGTCGGGGCATGCGCATTGCCCCAAGCGGTGTGTGGCTCCAACTGAGAGGACTGCGAGGCACCCACGAGCAAATAGCAAATACTCTAGAGATGAACCCAGAACATAGTTGATGATGAAGCCAGCTGACCTTAATCACAAATTTGCATGCGCATGGGGGCCTCAAGCCCAAAAGCCAGACAGAGTAAGCTGATGTTGTTGCTGTTGAAGTTTATGTTGCAGCTGCAACAGGTGCAGTTGTTGCCGTTGTCGTTGCCGTTGCTGTTGTTGTGAAGTTAGTCTGGGCAAGTTTCGTTGGCTGGCTGACTCGCTGGCTGTCTGGCTTGTTGTTTAAGTCGCTACACCCACACACGACCTTAGCGCAGCTCATTGATTTCCATGGCTGTGGCATGCCGCTTGACTCTTTGCAACGTGATTGCATTCTGAGCAATAAATTAATGTCGCTGCATTGCATATTTGCTAAGGTCGCCGGCGAATTGCCTGGGAACGGGCAGGGCAAACACCCGCAACTGCCAATCGCCTGCTGCATTTTGGGCGACTTTGCAATTTGCACTCGCCGTTGAAGTCGAAGTCGAAGTCGGAATTGAAGTCGAAGTCGGAGTTGCAGCTGCAGCGCAAGCTTGATTTATGCGACAAGAACTGCGCTGAAGGCCGTTGCTCATATGGCAACAAAATTGTCAACAGACAACGGCCCATAAAAGCCGAGCGCCAAGCAAACATCATGCGATACGAGGGCACGATACCACAGCACTACACTAATCAACACGTATTGATCATATGCAAGTAAACACAGCAGCAACAGCAACAACCACATGGAGCGAATGTCTATTAATTAAGCGAGTGCAAAAAGTTGGCTGCCGTTTTGGTCAATACACGTTCACCCGGCTACAAATTGCTGTTGCCACTTTGGCCAGATCCGAGCGATGCTGCCCCACCAATATGCTTATCGTGGCGGCATAATCGCCAATTGCGACCACTGAGGACAATGAAAATGGACAGCGCTGGCATTCCTGCAACGATAATGATGCGGCCCGCGGATGATGATGATGATGATGGGGCAGGCTGCCGCCTCATAAATGTGACAGTTTTCCAGGGAATCGCCGCTTTGGTGATGGCATGCAGAAACCTTTACGGTCTGCAGCAGCATGTAAAGCAGTATAAGGGATTATTTGAGTGGTTCGTGAATGGGCTGCTTAAACACCCGACGCGCAATAAAAAGTGTTACAGAAGCAGACCCAAAGACTGTCGTAATTAAAACTTATAAGCTGTCGATTGCGTTGAATGAAATCTTCATTGAGGATCTGCAACTGTTTGTCTCACGGTCTGGCAAGTCGGGATTTGATTTGGTTTTCGGTTATTTAGTTGGTTTTTTGGCCATTCGCAAGTCAATTTGAAACAAACTTGCAGCCCGTTAACGACAAATGACATTCAAAAAGCTATGAATTTTATGTGCAGTCTATCGCAGCATGAATGCTTCGCCATCGGCCTTATGCGGGTGCCTTGTGGCCACTCGACAGTCGATGCTGAGCTGGCCAAGCTGGTTTCGCCCTCGTTCTTTGCCCTCGCTGCAGCGCACTGTGGTGTAATTAATGCGGCAGCAGCTGCGCTTTGCCTCAGCATCCCCAACCTCGTCTCCTCGTCTCCTCCACCTCCTCGCTTATCTGACGCTTGCATATTAAAAATCTTTATAGTCTTTTGCGGTTTGTCTTTGAGTTGTTGGTTTTTCCCTCCCTGACGCGTTCGCTTGTGCTTTTCGGTATTTGGCATGCATTCGATTTAGAAAATGTCGCATTGGGTGCGTGAGTGTGGGAAACCTGCAATGGACATCGAGGCAGTCCGATTCCAATCGCTAAATCGCCCGCCTGGCGCTGCCAAACGGAGCGCAGCAGCCTCGACAGACGCGACGATTGGAATCAGCTTTTTGAGCATTCGCAATTCGACATTCGGCAACGTCAACGTCAGAGTCGCGTCGGTGGCTGCCTCCTACAAGTTTTGTCTGTTGCTGTGTTGGCTGTTTGGCTCCTTGACAGCAAATTTTATTTAATTTCCCTGCCGATGATACACAAATGATAAGAGCCCGCTTCTTGGCTAAAATTGCATTTCATTTGCGCCCAAAAATGTGACTATACAACGAGAGTGGCACGCAAATGCCAAATGGCAAGTGGCAAGTGGCAAATGGCCGGCATCATCAGGGGGCGCCTCCAACTCATTGCCCTCTGCCCCTGCCCCTGCCTCTGCCTCTGTCTCTGCCTTGAGCCATGTTCCATGGGCCATGGGCCTTGTGATCAGCGTCAACATGATGCGAATGCGACTTGATGCAAGGCCATAAAACAAGAAACCTGCTGCGATCTGAAGCAACGAAGTTTTCATACTCTACGTTTTAAGATAAATACAAACTACAAATAAATAATATACTACAAAAAAAAATGTATAAACAAAAATGAAAAATACTGCTAATAAATAAATAAAACATCACACAAACTACCATTTAAAAAATAAAAAATAGAATAAATATACTATTATGTAAAATGTTCTACAAATTGACTAACAAAACAAAAACTCACATGTAAAAACTTTCAACAAACTTTTAATTCTTTATTTGACAGATAAAATAAATACTATACAATTTTTAACTTTCTTTACTTACATGCTGTTATACACTTTGAAAATAATAAATTTAAAAAATTAAACGAACTGTTATAGAGCTGCTACATATTTGAACTGTTTTATAGATAGTTGGGTCTGTAAATTATAAAGACAATAAAACTTTGTTTTTTTTTTTCGTACAAACTGTTTCACCAATTACACCGTCAACTGTTATACAAACTATAACTTACAGCATAAATAATTAGATGTTAATTATATTTAAAGACAAATGCAGAATATATAGATGTGCCTATCCAACGACAAAACTGTTATACCCTTGAAAGTAAGTTTAATAAGCAAACAGTTCCGGCCCCGAAACAAGAGCGTCCAATTTGTGTGGCTTGTCGTAAAGTTTTTTCGAGGCGGCAGCAGAAAGCTGCTCCTGGAACTGCAGCCATTCATTTGGTTTTTACGAGGCGACCAGCCAGGACAACATCGCATCGCATCGCATCGCAGTCGTTCGTCCGACTTGATTAGAAGCAACGACCAGGTGGCAGGCAGGCAGGCAGGCAGGTTTGTTTGCCTTGCTCGCCGGCTTCCTGCGGCATGTCCTGTTGATTTACGCGTGTGCTTATTGCTTTTTTGCCTCACGTATGCTGCAAGCGAACCGCCCAGCCACCACCCACAAGGCGACCACACCTGGCTGAGACAACGACAGCGACGCCAACGTCGACCACCTTTGCCTTGACAAATCGTCTGGCATTTTTTAGTTTGTCAAAATGTTTGGCCCGTTAATTGTGCGATTAATCCCCGCATTAGACTGAAGCCCGAAGCCACTAAATCAACAATTGGCAACGCAGCAGCCACAGCCACAGCCGGATTCAAGCTGGATCAGCGTTTGCAATTTGTTTGCAACCCAGCTGCCCACAGAATCAATGCAAGGCGCTAGACTCCAGAGGGGAGCGGAGACGAAACAATAAATAATGAAGCGAGGCTGCGGCACGTAACAATCGAAGAGGGGAAGACGCCCGTTCATCAGTGCACATCAAGCATCAGCCTGGCCTTGATCATGCCGCACTCAGCTTTTGTCACAGTTACAACTAGAGAGAGACAAGGAGAGAAAGAGAGAGGGAGACAGAGAGATATAGAGAGTTGGAGATTGAAATCGGGAGCCGTTGATTGCAGTTGATATACATCAGGCTGTAAAAATCGAAGGCAGCGGCTACTTCAGCTTTTAGCACCTGCAATCGAGAAGGCATCTTCTCATCATCGGCCTTTATTAAGTTGTAAAATTGCGAAACGAGGTTAATCACAACACTGGCACACCGAAGTGTAAATACCCTGCAACACAGAAAAGTAAAAAAAAACTCGATTGAAGTGCACAGCAATTTCCTACTGAAATAAAATTACATATTGGCAATGGATATAAAGATTGAATTTAATTTTAAATTTAATTATTATGCAACTATTAAATAATGTGTTGTCTATCAAAACAATTACAAATTATTATACCGGTAACAGTAAATAAATCATAATTTATTTTTGTACATTAAGATAATTAATTGACATATTAAATATAAATTATTTTGAATACATATAAATTACTAGAATCAATTTCGGACGCGAAAACGAAACCATTTAATTTTTAATCATTAATTACTTATGGATTAAAAATTAAATGAAGAAATATAATTACTTATTGATTAAAAATTAAATGAAGAAATAAATTTGAAGAAATAATAATTCATAAATAATTTTAATTGCTTGACCTTAAAATCATTGTCTATTATCGGTTTTCAATCGCATTTCATCGCTTTCAATAGCTATTTTTTGTTTGGAGGAAAAAAATAAAATAAATAAACCAGATTAAGCAAATATAAAACTAAGCTAAATAAAACATATAAAACAAACACAATAAATAAAATAGATAAAATAATTCAAATTAAATATATATAATAATACATTTAAAGCAGTTTGATATTAAATGATCTCTCATTTGCTAATCGACCGCAGTTAACTTGTTATACGGTGAGCTGATACTGAGCTTTAATAATGCAATCATACTCTACCTTTAATCAAGCCTCACACAGCTGTCTCTGACAGTGGTAATTGATTACGCGCTGCCGCGGCTACTGAAAGGGTGCGCCGAGAGTGAAAACAACATCTGGGATGCAGATCATTTGGCAGACACGACTTCAACGCACCGCATCGCATCGCATCGCATTGGAGTGCGTGTGAAGTCGTCTGGAGAGTGAACTGCAAATGACAGTCGAAGTTGGAGTCGGAATCAAAGTGAGCGATGCCTGGGAATTCGATGTGGCAACTGAGCTACGCACTGATTGTGCGCCGAAAGCGCATTGCGCATACGCAGTGTGACACCGTGACAAGATGTCAATACAAAATATTATTTAATAATTGACAATTAAACTAACAATAATTGACAATCAGTATGAAAGCATTGCCGTGCAATTAACGACGCGTTTTAGCCATATAAGTCGCAACGTCAAATGCGCTGCATGCCACACTGACAGTGTGAGAGCGATAGAAGGAGAGCTGGTGACAATGCCTTGGCTCCAAACAACTCAATTAGCTGAAGTCGAAGTTGACGATAAATCAATCAGCCGAGAACAGCGCCCAATAATCGGAGCAGCAACATCAAGCTTAACCCCTGCAGCTTGTGGCAAGCTGATGATTTGCGTGCCGCGTTGCCATTTCTCAGCGCGCAACTTCCGGCGCTGTGTCTGCGGTGTGTGTTGGGCTTAATTGAAACATTTTGCGTAAGCGGTCAGACGACAAGGTGGGAGGACTCCATGATGCTGCAAACAGCGTTGCACTTCACTTGCCACAACCCACGCGGCATTTTGCCAGCAGCACTCCCGATTCCCAACTCCAACTCCAACTCCGACTCCATTTGGACTCTGGCTTGTCACAAATTGAAAGCTACAAGCGGCAAGTACACGATTTATGTGGGCCGACGAGTTGCAGCAGCTCCAACGAGCGAAGATTTTCAAATTCAAATTCAGCGTAGTTAATCCAGGCGCATCCAGCGACCTGGCCATGAACATTGCCGCCGCCAGTTTATGGCATTTTAATGGTCACTTAATTTTGTTTATGTTTAATGGGCGCGCCTGTGGCAGCTGCCTGTGGCTTCGATTCGACTCTCTGCCCCAAAACATCGAGAGAACGCTGCTTGTATCGTATATTGATTGGCGATTGGCGATTAACGTAACTTTGACCAGGTAGCTGAATCGCAGATAGACGACGGCCATTGTTCGCAAATTGCGCATAATTTCTGGATGTGGCAGCTTTGTTAAATATTTCTAAGCGAAATTCGCAATTTTAATAAGCTCTCTCAAATGGCCACTGGCTTTCCGACTTTCCCACAGCCAGCGCAATCTAGCCAGAATTAACAAAATCATAAAGCAAATAGTATGATCGTATACCATATATAATACCTATAAGACCCACAATTCCAGCACTGCAGGAAGACGGAGTCTGGCAGACGGCTCTAATGATGATGAGCACATCGCTTTTTGCAAGCAAATTGCAGCAGCGTTATTTCCTTTGTCGGCTCACACCTCAATCTTCAATTGTATCTGCAACTTGCAACTTGCAACTCCAGCTTGCAACTCCGATGCTCCGACCCGAAGCTGGACTGCGTATCAACTGCCGTCGTAATGATTTATGAATGGCAATTTCTGTCATATTTTATTGCATTTTAATTAGTGTAATATCAATTTGGTGCCCAGCAAAGCCTAACCTTATAAAGGAAGTCCGAAAGTGCGACGCCTCGGGGGAGTGCGATGGGGCAGGCGAGCAGAAAGAAGTTTCTAACCACATTTTGTGGCACTCATTAAATTTGATTTACCCACAAAACGCACACAACACAAACTCGCACTTGGCTGTCAGCTGAAACTGCAACTCCATCACTTTTCATTCTCCCTCCTCTCCTCCCTCTGCACTTCACTTTGTCAATCTTTGTGCCACACCCACGCGACGGCACTAACAACGCGTGTCGTCGCAACGCCCACGCTGGCTACATAAATCTACCGATTTAATAACTCATAAATGCACAATGATAATGTGCCACATATTTTGAATGTCGCAAATCGGGAGGAGCCGACGCACAACAGACTCCTCCATGCAAAATTAACTGGAAAATTGGTAGAAAATCGCTGTGAAGCAGCGATGGACGAGACAACACTTTAAATATCACATACAGTTTGTGAATGGAAAATCTTAAATAAAATTAAGGCAATGATATTTTAAAGGATTTTAAAAACTTATTATTTGAGATCTAGTAATAAATATTTAAATAAATTATTAAAATCATTTTTATATGTTTATGCAAGTAATAAATGTTTAATTAAATTTTCAAATATATATTATGTAAATAATAATTGTTTCAATAAGATTTCAAGATAGGTAACAATTATTTCTATGTAAGTAAGAATTTATTTAAATAAGTTTTTAAAATAATTTCAATTTAAGAATTACCTATTCAAGGACGTTTTTAAAAAAATATATATATTTTGATTTATTTAATAAGAGCCTCTATATATATTTATTCAAATTATAAGTATTCAAATAAGTTTTCAAAATAGCTTAACGATAAGAATAGTAATAGTTATATAAGATATGAAATACATTTTCAATAAGTTTGTTTGACTTAAATTAATAATACATAATAAATATAGTTTTTTGTTAATACGAAATAAATTTAAGAATAATTTTTCGAAAACTTAAAAATAATGCACAAAGTCGTCAACATTGTATAGCAAAAATTGTATTGAATTCCTTAATACTTTAATACAAAATGGAACTACAACAATTAAAAAAAAAAGAGTTTGGATAAGTAAAATGATAGCTCAACTTGAACTTGAAAATATTTGTGGAGTGCGTCATGAGCTCACTAATGATCGAGACTTGATATCGTTTTAATTGTGCTGTCATTTAGAGGAACGAAACATTCTAAAACGTGATCAAACAACATTGTTTTCGTTTTGTTTTTCGCATTGTCATAATCAACACTAATTCCAACTTAATCCATATATGGAGGGAGCAAAGTATTTGTAAATTTGTTGGTTGTACACATGTTGGTTGCATGGCCGCATAACGTGCAACAAAGTAAATGAAAGAAACTGAAACCCAAACTCGTTGTCGTAGTCGTCCAAAGGCATCTTTCTTCCGCTGGCAAAACGATGACAAATTGCATGAAATAATATAAATTTGGAGTCAAGACAGTAAAACTGTCTGGCCCCGAGGTCCAGAGTGAGCTTAGAGTTGAGCTCGCTGCCTCGTTGCCTCGATGTGGCAAGTACGAAGTAAACTGTTGTTTTTCACGACGACGCGTGTCACATTGTCCACCCACAAGAGCAGACGACAGCGCAGACCAGACAGAGACTCAACTGGAGTCGACTCCATTCGACCAGACAGCCAGCAGTCGCTGTGATCTCATAGGAGTCGAGAAATTTGCATAATTTGCTGTTAAGGATTGTTTTGTGTGTCTAGGAGCACCCACACAGTTGTTGCCCCGTCGACTGCCAAAACGCCCTTTGGATGCGGCATGAAGTCGGTTATGATTGCATCCAAGTCAATTACCAACACCCGCATGGTGTCGTGTTGCAAGCCCACATCGAGTAACCCCTTCGGAGAGCGATGCTTTTGTTGCCACAACAATGACAACAAATTGATCACAGATCGAGTGAACAACTGATCAGCTGCTGCTCATTAGCGCGTTCATTAAACCCGCCACTTGCTGCATGCGATCAATAATTGTAGAGATTTTCATTTAATTTGTTTAAATTAGCGCAGACGACGCAATTTTCCCACTGCTGCCGGCTGCCTCGGCTGCCGGCACTTAATAAATCTTTGTAAATTTATCGTTATCGCCTAATAAAATGTCACTGGCGATGTCACAGACCTGTGATAAATTGAAAGCGCCCAGCATTTGAAAATAGCAAGCAATTAAGAGCAACAGCAGCAGCAGCAGCAGCGGTGGCAGCAGTGGCAGCAACACTGTCCGAGTGTGGACGCAACACCTTCAACTGCAGCATCCAACTTCAACTTCAACTTCAACTTCCACTTGCAACTGGAACAGCATCGGGAACTGGCCATATCAAAGCATCTCGCAGTCAGTGGCAACGTCGGCGGAATCGTCTGATTGCCGCAACATGCTCGAAATTACTTTTCTGTGTAAACTGTGGCACACACAAAACAAACAGCAACAACAACACAACAAAGAGGTTAGATTCGTTGTCGAAAGGTCGAAGTTGTTATACACTTGCCGCAGATTAAGTTGGGATCTCTTGATTTCACTGATACCGAAGAGACAACATCTAATTTGGACAGAACTTGTCATTTAATATTGCATCATGGGATAAAAGTAGTACAAAGGAATAATTAAATAAATATTAAATAAATGTAAATGTAGGTGTGACAAATTTGCATAATCAATAAATGAAATACATAATAAATAATTATTGTCAATTGCTGAGATTTTAATTTATTTGTAATTTGCATGACAAAGCGACATTCCTATTTAATTGAATTGTATTCAAGTAAAAACGCATTTGATTAAATGATGTTTTGTCGTAAATCGAAATTCATTTACCATATTAGCTCAGTCCGATATCTAGTTTTATTTCTGAATATTTTGCAAATTGTTTTGATGATGCAGCTTGCTCGCTAAATAATATCTACTTGTATATTAGTCATCGACCGCAAGTTAACAAATTAATTGATGAAAATTCATTTATCCATTTGAATATGCATTTTTTAAATTAATGAAAATTCGATTGTCTGTTTTACAACAAATTATTTAAACTCTTTGCATGCTCGCTGACTGAACATTACTTGCTAAATAAAATTCATTACCATATATTATGTATTCACTTAATAAATTTATATAAGTGCAATTAACTATTTCATAATATATCTATTTAGTTTGAATTTTGAATATCTATGAATATGTGGACGATGAAAGCACATTATTAATGCAGTTGGTAAAAAATATTTATGACCACATATTTTTTCTTCATCTGCCGCAAGCTAATAAATTGATTCAACTTCAATAAATTATTTTACAATAGCAATATTTATTGCTAAATATTTTTTAATCGTCTAATAAATTTATGTAACTTCAATTACTTATTTTATAGTCTAGCAAAGATTGCAGTTTGGTAAATAATATTTATTAACATATATTTTGAATTCATCCGTTTTTTATAGCCACATTTTGCTATCGTTTTCATTTTCTTAGTGAGTATATGATGATAATCTATTTTATGGTCTTTAATTACGAATTAATGCCAAGAGCATGCGAAGTCGTGCATACCCCATTCCCCAGCCACATGCCTCATGCCCATGTCAGATATCATTGTCTCGCACTGAACTCGCACATTTTCACACACTCTTCACGGGGGCAGGCGAAGCTTCGACTCTGACTTCGACTCTGGATCCGAGTTGGAACTGCGCTGTCGACGCGGGCAGCGCGACGTCGACTGAGATAAGCGGGAATTAAATAATTTTACACTCCATGCGATTATCGGCAGCGATTGCGATTGCAATACGGATACAGTTTGTGTATGCTAACGAGCTTGCCGGCTATAATTGGCCCAGAGTCGAGTCGAAGCGAGGGCAGCAACAGATACAGATACAGATGCAGATACATCGGACGACGAGATACAGATACGCAGAGAGCGAGGCAAAAGATACTCGCTGGAGTCGGCGTGGCCACGCGCTCGACTCAGTCGGGAGTCAAGTAATTGACAAACAATTACCTTTAACGCAGCATTGTTCCGGATCTCTCTTTGATCCTTGGCGTTCAGTGTTTCGGCTTTTCGCTCTTCGACTTTCAAGTTTTCGCACAAACACCTCAATTCTCAATTTTGGTAGCCGGCAAACTGCTTTGCCTATGCGGCTGTGCCGAGAGACAATTGTCTCAGCTTGCAGCATGCAACTTGCGGCTGCACCCCCAACACCTGCAAGCAGCAAGAGGCAGAGCTCAAGTAGCCGACACAGAGTCAGAGTCAGACTCGCAGAGTCTTTACTATATAGCCCATGGGCCATGCCATAATAATAAATATTTCATGAAGCTGTCAGCAACAAATAATCTAAAACTGCAGCGCGGCCTCCGCTCGCTGACCAAAAGGCAACAAAAGAAGCCGCCGCCGCGAAGCGCTTTGAGAATATTTTTCGTTGATCTTCACAATGCAACAGCCAAAGCCAAAGGAAAGAGTTCAAGACTCTTCTCTTCTCTTGTGGGTGTTAACAGACTGTGGCAAGAACAACAACTAGTTGGGGCAAGGAATGCGGAAAGTCAAAGCGATAGCAACTGCATTTATTAAACATAAATTCAGGGGCATATTGACGCTGCTCTGCCCCGAAAATCAATTCAGATGCATGCGGCACAAAGCGAGTTTTGTGTGCTTGTGTGTGGGGATAGAAGTGGCATAAATGGAGCAGGCGGCATGCACCTGTCAGTGGCATTGACATAAAGCGTAAACCGGTCGCCTGCTGCTTACGCACTTTGCAACGAGATCAGCAGCGGGATGTTGCATGCCCCGGGACCAGTTGATGCGTCAAACATGCGCTCAAACGCCTCGACTTCAGTCGCCAGTCGCGAGTCGCGAGTCGCGACTTGCAGCCAGAAAATTTTTATTATTATTATGACCATTTTAGCTACCAAGTGGAACGGCCAGAAGCAGACTCAGTCTTTGGCCAATAAATTGTGACGCTAATGTAAAGTGTGGCAAGCCATTAGTGCGCTGCAGCAGCCGCCGGTTATTGAACCTGCCACTCCAAAGTGGGCGCAACTCAGCGCCCACATGCAACACGCAGCTTCTGCCATCAATCCTTGTGGCAGCGCCTCAATCTCGGCCTGAGCTTGGCCCTCGTTGGCATCGTTGTGTGTGCGCCTTTTGGCATTTTTATGGCATCCGCTGACAGATTTCACTTCCAGCGGAAAACGGAAGCGGCCACAGCAACTGCCACAGCAACTGCTCGAGCAGCATATTAACTTCCTCGACAACGCATTTTTTTGTAGGCGACTGCGTCGCTGGTTTGCATTTAATAGATTAATTAAAGACAACGCGATCACCGCCCAATGATTAAGCAAAAGTTGCTGCCGCCGTTGACTTCCGTCAATCAAAACGCGCAAGGAAATTGTGCAGGAGCTTGAGGAGCAGACGGACGCAGCGAGAGGGAAAGGAATTGGAATCGGAGACGGAGACGGAGACAGCGCATTAGCAGGTGGAGGCGACACTTGCCAGCGGCAATCTGTTGGCCAAGTTAAAGTTTATAAAGTGGGCAACAGCAGCAGCAGCAGCGACAGCGAGAGCGAAAAACGAGAAGCAACAAAACGCCTGCTGCGGCGGCTGTCCAATTTTTTTGCGCCGCCTTTTGTCAACTGGCGGTGCCAACGACGACGAAAAAATAAATGCATATAACAACAGCAGCAACAACAACAATAAGCAAGACAGCTGCAGTCCAGTCTGCCCGACTTGCAAACACTCGCTACTATTTTTTGGAGCAAAGAAAACCGTTTTTAAATGATTATTTTTGCACCACCAACAAACGATTTAAATGTCCAGTTTTTCTACTCAAATTAGTTATCTACGCATTTTCAATAAAAATAATAATTCGATTTTTGGAGTTTGTGATTTTGAGCTGTCAATCTACAATGAACACACAAAATAATAAAATATTTACTCCAATACAAATTCTAATAAAATATTTAGTTCCAACAAAATTTAAATTAGTGATTTTAAGCTGATTTTTTAAGTTTTATATTATAGTTATAAAAAGGTCATAACTATAATATAAAACTTAAAAAATCTAGTGATGCAACTACACAAAATTAACATAAATATAGAAAGTTACAACATAAAACTCCTTAAATAAATATTATTTTTAATTGCAACTGATTTTTGAATAGTTTCTTCTGTCTTTAGTAATTATTTTTATTATCGTTATTTTTGTGTGTAACACTACAATTTATTATTTATATTTATCAATAGAACTGTTTATTTTGTAGAAATAAAGAAAATTGTAAAATTTGAGATTACCGATATTATAGATTTAATATATAATATATAGATATTTAATTTTCCAAATTTAAAAAAATAAAGAGTTTTAAAATTTTGTGTGGATTAATATTACAATTGAAATGTTTGTGCTTAAGAAAATTAAGGTATTTATACAATATTTAAATACAAGAAAATTAGCTTATGCACTTTTCGGGTAAAAAAGTATTAACAATATACCAAAGCCACGCCAGCTATAAAACAAATTGTATTCGCGGAAGGCGGAAGGAGGCGTGGCTAGACTCTGCAACAAACTTGATTTGCGGGCAACAGAAAAAGCTGTGAAAAAACTTGTCAGCTCTAGCTGCTATAATTGCAGTCGGACAGACAGAATAAGAGATCAACAATAAAAAAGCATCAAATACGTGATGGATGCGAATTTCTGCCATTTACACAAATCTCAAATACCCTATTACCTATTTTGAGTAGCGGGTACAAAAATGGGAGCAACAAAATGCCGACCACAAGCACTTGATGCCAAGCAACGAAAACAGCGACGATGGCGGTGGCGGTGGCGAAGGCGGTGGCCAGAGCGTTGGGCCAAAGGCTAGAGCCAGGTCCCGAGAAGCAACGACGACGACGACGACGACGACCGAACGTGGTTAGCAAATTTATTATGTAAACGGAAATACGGCATATCCTTGCTCAGTGGCAACGACAACGGCGCCGCAGCAATAGAAATAGTTTTGCGGCTCCCGAGGCAAGAAAAAAACGAGAGGCGAGGGGGAAGGGCAGATGCCACGGGGAACTGGGAGCGGGAGCGGGAACTGAAAATGGAGTTGGATGTGGCCAAAACTGAAGGAGTTTTGCTGGAGCTCGTAAATCGCATAAATTGTATAATTCTGGCTGGTCATTGTTGTTGTTGCTGTTGTTGCTGTTGCTTGTTGTGTTGTCTGTTTTGTGAATTTGTTGCCAAATTGCGTTTGTAGGTGCCCCTTTGTTATGGCCAGAAAACGAGAGAGCGACAAAGCCGCATTGAAACAATATGTTTTTCGCAGTTCGCAGTTTGCAGCTCGAGGCATTCTATTGAGCATTTCGGACACGTGCGCGACGCCTGCCGGAGTCCTTGTTCCTTGGTCCTTGCTGATGACAGCGATAGTTAATTAATAACAGCATCAACACCTGCGACACATGCAGTCAGCAGCTTTGGATTGGTTTTGAATGCAGTCGAGTTGATTGAATTCGAATGCTGTTTGCTGCCAGTCAATTAGCAATAAGCACCGCAAAACTTCCAACTTCTAACTTCAGACTTGACTTCATTTAAATGCAAAGCGTTGCTGCTGCTGCTGCGACGACGACGACGACGACATGGCGTATGCGCAATAAACGAGCTAGGAGTTTAGAAATTGTGAAGGGGATGCGACCGTTGACCACAAAGGACAGTAAAATAGAAGCAGCGCAGCAGCTGAGAGTGTGAGAGGCAGCGACTGATGCTGAATGAAAAGTTGACTTGCCAAAAAAAAATGATGCAAAGAGACTCTTCAAAACTTGGCCGAAATTGCAGCGTTTTTTATGCGCAAGTTTAATTACTAAAATGGATTGGAAAGCTTATTAAATAGTAATAAATAAAAGTGGATGTAGAAATTCACTTGGGATACAGATTTTGAATTTTCAAGTAGGAAATATATTAGAATACACTTTTTAAGAATAAATATTTAATTATTTAAATTCATCTCTAAAGTAAAAATTAGCAAAATATTTTAAAATAAAATTAAAACAATTCTAAAGTTAAATTTCTGTTATATTCTTCTTCATAAAATTTTATACTTTTACATTTATTGAAGTCAATAAATATAAATAATCTTTAAAATTTAATGCATTGATTAAAAAATAATGACATAATTCATTAATGTCTTATCACTTCTAATTATAATTATTAAGTTTTTCCCTTTGCGACTACAGTGCAAAATATGGAATTTTTAAAAATAGCAATATGTTGTAAAATATATGAATAATCCAACGAAATATCATAATTTATTTATTTATATTTTTTTAAATATTTGTGTTTAAAATTGTATTCTATTAAACTGTTTGGACAGCATTTTTTAAAGTTAAGATCGACTGTTTTGTTTTTATTAAATAATAAATAATTTGATTGAAATAAAATATATATAAATTTAGATTCACAACCGAAATATTTGCCTCTTATTGTATGTTACAAAATATTAAATTTTTCTAAATGAATTGGAAAGTTTTAGGTTTATTGTTTATCAATTGCAAATGTTGCTACTTGTCTTGCAGCCCTGATTGGTGGCACAATTTTCGAGCATCCCTGGCAAATTGTAAATTTCTGCACTTGATTTCTTTGTGGTCGCCGGACAACGCATCAAATGGCCAAAGTTTGCCAGCCACAAGGACGCCTATTGCAATTTATGGCATTGAATTGAAGTGCAACAAAGCGTGGCAAGCACAGGCGAAAGGGGGGCAGCAACAAAAAACAGAATGTCATTATAGTCAGAAATCAATCGATCGACAGTCCAGTTAATTTATGTCCTCCTTCAATAAAAAGTTAATAACTTTCACAGTTGTTTTTGTTGCTCTGTGAATTTAAATCCAATCAAAAGTCAGAGTTTGAAGAGACAAAAAACGCGTGTTAAACAGTTTAACACTTCTGCTTGGTCACGTCGAACGACACCCAAAAGAAAAGCAGAGGAAAAAATGAAGCTCATAATTCATTTGGGAGCGAGCAAGATAGTGGAAAATGTCTAAGAAAGCCAAAAGGAAATGGCAATGCATTAAGAAATAAGCAATTTGCTTTGCAAACGGCAGCAAAAAAGCACGCCACAAGATCAGAGGCACGACGAAGGACGCAGAACAAGCACAGAGACTGAGGCCAAAGCCAGCCAATGTGTCGCGACTGGCAGTAAATGTTTAAGCCAAGCCAAGGCCACACAGGGCAGTTCCTCTCCCGTTTCTCCTCGGCCCCTTTTCGCCATGCCAGCCAACAGTCGGAATCCCTGCGCTAAGTAGTTGCATTAAAAGCTTACAAGCAAAACGCAGAGGCAGCAACTGAAACAAATGCAAACCAAATTTCCCAGCGCCGCCCATAAACTGTGTCGCCACCCTTCGCCCCCCCCCCCTTGCAACGCACTTTTTTGTTGGCAGCCGCTCAAGTAACGTGCCGGCATTTGGCAGTAAATCATTTGAGTGCTTTATGCAGCCAGTTCAAGACCTTAAAGCTGGCAATTATTTTATTTAATGAGTTAAATTAGTTACATTTATTATTATTGACAATCAATAACTAAAAATTATAGCTATTATCCTAATTTAATTTAATTTAATTTGAATAGTCTTTGAATTTTTAAATTTTAATTTAAATGCGCGCCACACCAGACATCATTGCTGGCGCCACCTATCGCTTTTGCTGCACAACAACCGTCTGCAGCTGCCGCCACCTAGAACAATACGCGTTGCCAGCCACCGTTTTAGTGCTGCCAACCTGCGGAAATGTAGCAATTTGCTTGTATGCTGCGATGGTCACACCGCTTTTCGCTGTCCTCTTTGTAGAGCCATTCGCCGATGCAACATTCGTGAAATTGTTAAAATTATACATATTTTGAACGTGGACTCGCTCGCAGCTGACAAGCGTAACGGCGCCAAATCATTTCGGGCACTTGAAGGCGTGACGCGTGTGTTTAGTTTTCGCCAGCAATTGCAATAACGGGGCGTGTTGTGTGTTGTGGGGGAGCGAGCGAAATGGAAAACGCATGTTTCCTGCTCAGATAAGCAGCCCAGCAGCTGTGCGTCGCGGTCTCGCGTCACTTGCAACAAATTGCGGCAAGGCGACACACAACAAGAAGCAAGAAACAACAACAGCAAACAACGACAACAACTAACAAAACTCAAGACGATACCCATACAAATACAAATACTAAATACACACAGAAACAACAACAACAAACACAACAACAACAACATGCACCCACTGCAAAGTAGTTAAATAATTCTGCCCTGTCTGCGCTTTATTTCCTCTTCATTCTTGTACTCGTTTTAATTTCAACAAGTTTTCTTTCTCTCTCTCTGTGTTCTCGCTTTCCCCCACACACATCTCTCTATATCTCTCTCTGTCTCTTTTTTCAACCATCCGACGCGCAGTTCTTTTTTCGTTACTACTTCACCACCACCACAACAACAACAATAAAACAGCCACAACAAAATACACACTCATACAGACACACACTCACACGTACAGACGACAAACTGTGACGCAGCAGCAGCAGCGAAAAGAAGAAGCACCTGCAAAAGCGGCACGAGACCAAACCAAGCAAGCGACCGGCTCCCAGTGCAGCTGTCAAACAACAACAACAACAACACCACTTGTTGCAGTGAGAGTGCGAGCGGGAGAGCAGCAGCGACAACTGTCAAGAGAGAGCCAGCAAGTGCGAAAGAGCGAGAGAGACAACAAAGCGGCTGTCTCTCCGTATAAAGTGCCTAAGCAGTTGGCTATCGCCGTTCATTGCCGCCGTACTTACAAGACTCAAAGGTAAGCCACAGATCCACAGATGTTGATTGCGAAAACCGTTTCGATCGCCATTCATGACGCGGCTAATTCACATACGCGTAATTTCCCTTCAGCACAATTGTCTCATCTGCACTAGTCCCTGACTATCTCCTTTGTAGACAGCTACGAACTAGTGTGTTGTTGGTGCGCGTTAGACAGAAAGTTAGGCCGGCTTCTACTATTTTATCCGTTCTTTGTTTCTAATATGCGAGACGACAATTAATCCAATATGGCATGTCCCGGTTCGCTATGATGTCAGCCAGCGAGACATTTTTTCGAGCAAAACACGCCTCGGAATTTTATTCAGTGAAGACAGAATTTGATGGACCCTGGACACTTCAGCAACTTCATGCCAGGCATGACACTAAAATAATGGGCTACTGCAGAAGCTGACTAGATCCGCGCTACATTCTGGCAGACTGTTACACCACTATTTCCGTGGCAAACAAGGCAGGACATTGTCATGCTAAAATAGACAGTCTTAGGCTTGGCTGCTAGGTTGGCATGGAATTTTTACCGCTCAAAGCCACTAGTCTTTTCGCTACATTTCGTACTAAAGGGACGTTTGCCGGCACACATAGACACACACATGAATATTGTACATAAATAATTGTTGATAAGCCGGCGCTGCAATTTTTGCCGGCGGCCTCTCAATCGTCGTATGGCTGATAAGACGGAAAACGAATCACGATTCTCATGTGCGCGCACATTCAAATGAAATGATAAATAACATAAATAAAAATATAACCCGAGCGTTATCAGTGCTGAGTATTCTCCAATTTTATATTTGTTGTTTTGTTATTTATTATTAATAATATCATATTTGTTTATTATTATTATTCATCAATGCCGCATCAATCGCCATACTTACAAACAAAAATATAAAAATTCATTTCGCTTCACAGATGGTCAAGGAGAAGCCAAACTCAACGCGCATCTATGATAAGGATGGCTTCAGGAGACGCGCCGCCTGCATTTGTGTGCGCGCTGAAAACGAGGCGGAGGTAAGCGGAGATTGTATATGACGGAAGATTGCCAGATAGTTGATAATCATGAATATATATTGCAGGTACTGCTGGTGACTTCTTCGCGCCGTCCAGAGCTGTGGATTGTACCGGGCGGAGGGGTTGAGCCGGAGGAGGAGCCGCCCGTCACCGCTGTGCGCGAGGTGCTCGAGGAAGCCGGCGTCGTTGGCAGCCTGGGACGTTGCTTGGGTGTCTTTGAGGTGCGTCTATAAATTCAATTTCATAATATATGATCATTATTTACGATACTGATTTGCAGAATAACGATCACATGCATCGAACGGAGGTGTTTGTCATGAATGTGACCAAGGAGCTGGACGAATGGGAAGATTCGCGCAGCATTGGCCGTAAGCGGCAATGGTTTACGATCGACGATGCCTTGTCACAGCTGGCGCTGCACAAGCCCACCCAGCAGCATTATCTGATGCAGATGCAGCTCTCGAAGACGCTGGAGAATGCCAATACGCCCGGTCGGGTTGTGAATGCCACGCATCCGCCCATTTTGACCAATGCTGCCTCGGCGGCAGCATCGCCGACAACGGCATAAGCTTGAATACACACACAAGGAATTATCACACACACTCACACAGAAACACACTCTCACACACACACACACTCAACACGACATTTTGACATTTTGGAAATTTACAATTAGACAGGCAGTAAACTCATTATTTTCGGTATGTTTAAAATCATTTACCTCTCCCCACACGCTCTCCACCATTTGGAGCATCCCTTTCTTCGAGTTATGTTTAAGTCTAGCGCTTCATTTATGTTTTTTTTAGAAATTGTATTGAAAACAATATGTATGTACTTTAATAAGAGCAAAAACAAAAACAAAAAAACAATTGATAAACAAAAGAAAAGAACATAAAGAAATGATACTAAATTAACGAGAAAGAAACAAAAACATATAATAATTTTTGAGCGCATAGGGCACTTTTTGCAAAAACGAAATACGTGTACTAACAGAAATTATGATATCTATTAGATTTTTCTACTCTTTTTTATAATTTACTCAAAACAACGTCTTGATTATTGTAATAAACAATTGAAAATGGCTTTAAAGAAGCGCTAAAATTTATTAACTTATGCTAAGCGGCCTAAACAATAGTAATAAACAAAAAACAAAATAAGAAAAAATGAAATTAATATCAACACACGAGACGAAATTGAACGAAACAATTTCACTGTAAATCTGCCACAGTTAAACAATTTCAACTTTGTTTGCAGATAAATCCTTAGCGAACTAAACTAATATAATTAACAAACGTTGCCTATGCAAAAAGATTAAAACAAAATAATTAAAAGAAATTTAGGTTATGCCGTATGTGAACTTAAAAGTCTTGCAGCGCCCATAACAAAACGTTAACTTATTGTAATAAAAATTTGAAATTAGTGAAATCAGAAAAGATTTAATACAAATAATAAATAATAACGATAAATAACAAAGAAAACAAAAAAACAACTAATTAAACTATATACTAACAATAAGTTATGTGCACGCTGTACTTTTCAAAAATACAAAGCAAACAACAAAAATAAAATCGAAAAAAAAATAAAAACGATAAATATAAAAAAACAAAACAACTTAAAATGTCAATGTGATAAAAGCTAATCAACACTTTTATGTAACTCTTTTGGAATACACTTACTTTTGGGCACATTCAAAGACAACCAAAATTTTAATTCAAGTTTTAACGCTCAAAATTGATTGATTTTGAATTAAATTAGTTGCAGAAGGAAAAACCAATTTGATCGGCCACAATGATTTACGAAAACTAAATTAAAATGAAAATCAAATAAAGACACAAGAAAACCAAACAACAATTCAAAAGCCGCTTTATCATGTATTAAAAAACTTTTTTCTTTATGTTAATTCTACAAATCTTTTTTAATTAAAACTAATTTCTGTAAAAATGCTACCAATTGTTGAGCAAGCCATCAGCAGGAAATGTTTAATTCAACTACATTTTTGTGTCGTCTGTGAGTTTTAAGCTCCTCCACGTTGCCGGAGACGCGGAGCTTCGCCCTCTACTTCAACATCCGCTCCAGAAGCGGTTATCACCGCCTGCAGCAGTTGCTTCAGCTCATTGTAGAGCCGCAAGGCCAGCTGCAGATTGGGCGCCTGACGACGATCGGGCTGCTGATGTTCCTTCGGCGGTTGCACGCACATCTTCACCAGCTTCTGCAGCGATCGAGGCAGCCGAATGCCACTCAGCAGTCCCGGCTGGAAGGTGCCACTGCCCAGAAGGATGTGCTCGCAGAATATCTGAAAGTTGTTGTTCTGCTGGATATGTGTGCAGCTCTGTCGCTCCGCATCGCAGAGGCCCCGACACGAGTGGAAGTTGCACTCCTGATTGGCATGACACTTGGCGCCGTTGGACATGCGCTTGTCCAGCTGGCTCTCCACATAGACATGCTCCGCACTCTGGTACTTGAGGCGTCTGTCTGCCGTCAGGCCGAAGCGGCTCACTTGCATCTTGCACATTCGCAGCGGCTCCGGCTTCATTTCCTCCAACCGAAACATGTACTCCATGATGTTAAGAGCGTGCTTTAAGCGCTGCTGACGGTTCGAGGCGCTAAATATTCGAATGATAACGTTAAATTGGTATTTCTTGGAAAAGTTCTCTACTCACAGATATTGTATGATGCTGGGATTGGCCTGCACTATTTCCAGGCCTTCGGTGGCGTAGTAAGGACCGCAAGAGCCGAGCACAGCTGGAAAAACGGATTCTTCATCGAACAGTTTGCCCATCATGTAGTTGTTGTCCTTGAACAGGCGCCAGAAGCTCACCATCTGCTCTGAATTGTTGTCAGCAATCTCCTGATTGACCAGGGCTCTGATCTGCAAATGGCATTACGAATTAAATGAGTAAAATATATGTATAATCAACTTACCATATTATCATCTAAAGTCACATTGTAGGCGAGTATAATGTGCAGCTTGACAATCTCATGGAACTCCTCAATCTTCGGATAGATGGACTCGCCCTTGCTGTCCGTCCAGCTCAAGTCGTCGTCATTATGCTTCGCCAACTGTCGGAATGAAGGCAACATTGTAGCCATGACAACTAGTCGCAACAACTAAAACTGACCTACCTTCACCGCATACATATCGCCATTCTTCTCGGCCGTAAACAAAATAGTTTTCATATCATTCAAGGGGCACTGGAAATTATCAAAGTTCGACTGAGCGCTGCAAAGTTCCTCGCACAGCGAACCGCTGAACTCGTGATGTTCATACTTTTGACACTGCAATTTCCATTTGAAATTCATTAAATAAATAGTTGAAGACTGATTTTTTATACTCACCATGTGCGTGAGACTTCTGTGCGACATGAGCTTGAAGCAGAAGGATAGATTGAGGAACGCATAGCTGAAGAGGCCAACCGCCAGCAGCACGGCAATAAGAACTGTTCGCTGCATTCCTAGGCGAAATTTGCGACGCAATGCAGTCAACATTATTTTTTGATTCTATTTCTAATTTAAATTTCCATTGTTGGTCAGGTTTTCCTTTGCATGTCCACTCCAGTGTGTATACACTTCAGGCTGGGCTCGACGAAACTCGCGAGTGGCGGATTTCTGACAACCCGAGGACATGCGCAATGCCCGGACGGATTCTGGTAGCGGAAAACTATGCCGAAAACACTATGGGAGTGGCGATGACACTAGAAAAACATCGATAACACATCGATAAACCTATCGGTAATTCTCACTTACCCTTTCACGCTTTAGACTCCCTAAAATGTACAATACTGAGCATACAATGAACTAATTGTACCACTTATAGGGACAATTCCAAACAATTTAGAAAAGAAAAAATATTTGTTTTATATTAAACCATGCAAAGCTCTATTTTTATTCCCCTTTCATTTAATAATGCTATGGGTGTTTTCATATTATTGTTATAAATTAAACGATTCCAATGGAAATCGAATCATATATTAACAAAATAATAAAGTCCAACATTCGATTTGAATCCCATTCCATTTCCTCCCTTTTAAATAATAATGCAATTGGGGTTTTTGAAATTATTACTTAACGTATAATTCTTTATTTATACTCTTTGCTAAATTGAGCAATTATTTTACTTAATTCATCAATTTAATTTCAATAAGTTTTTGTTCTCTTTATATTTGCTTTCAAGTGGTTTTTAGAGTTCTCGTCATTTATGTATTTTCTTTTTGTTTTTGGGTTTTTATTTTTTGCTAAAAATAATTTAAATTCATAATTATATACCTAAGTCCAAGTTTATTGTTGTATATCATTATTAATTGTTATTTTCATTGCATTTTTTTCCGTCTTTAACTAACGCAAACTCATATTCGCACTAATACATTGTGTGTATGCGTGTGTGTGTTGTTATTTGTGTTTGTGTTGGAGTGTGTGTATGTGTGTGTGTAGAGTGTGTCTAATTATTCACCTTTATATGTATTTAAATACTTAAGATAACTGCTCTTTTATGCATAATTTTAACTAGTTATGTACACAACTATATATTGTTATGACAAATGCTAGAACAAATATTCTTGTTAATTCTTTCTTGTTTTATTTTGTGTGCCTTTGGTTTTGTTAAATTTGTTAAATCATATAACAAATGATGTACAAAATTGTAAAAATCAAACCGCTTTGAAGGGGGGAAAATCGATTGCATTTTACTAACTTCGTCTATGGATCGATCGTCGTAATTGTATTAATTCTGCTATATAATTCAAACGGTTCTCACATTTGGTTTTTTTCTTTTTCGCATTTGTCTAATTATTGCTGTTAGTTTTGTTTTGTTTTGTTTGTTTGCATTCAACTGTGTGTATGATTATCGTAAATCGTTTCGTTTTGTTTTGTTTTGGTTTCTTTATTAGTTTTTAATGTGTATTATTTTGGTTGTATTCTGTGAACATTAAAATTGTATTTCATTAGCTTTTATTGTTGTTTTGTTTTATGAACGAATCTCGTTAAATTGCATAGTTAATTTTCTCTGCGTGTGTATTTTAACTTGTTAATGGGCGTTAATTAACTTAGTTGATGTCCTCATTATTTACATTTAGAATAATGCACACAACATTAGACTAGTTCGGCTCCAAGTGACATCCAGCTCAGATACATTCCGCTTTTGGAAAGTATCTCAGATGTTTATCAGATCGGACTCACAACCAGTTAACATCGTTTCGTAGTCCTTTTTGCGCTTCTATTGATTTCGTTCGTTCGTCACTTCAATTATTCAATTATTTATTATTTTAAACTTTTTGCAATGTTAACATTTTATCTTTTGATTTTGTTACAAAATCGCTGCCGCGTGGCATCTTTTGTTTTTTAATTTTTTTAAGAATTTGTATTTAACTCATTATTGTTGTTACTTATTTCATTAAAATAATGTAAAAAATCTGCAAATTGCATGCTCCTCGTTAATTAATGTGCCATTAAAAAATGTCTATGATTTTCTATATGTATTCATTCTTATATTTACAGCAGTATTTTGTTTTAGTTTTTTTAAATCGCTTTTGTTTTTGTTTGCTTTTACTAGATTCATCATCGTCGGTTTGTTGTTGTTGTTGTTTTACATAAAACCTTTTTTTGGCAGTGCATTTATATTTATTATTCCGGTTGACTATTTTAATGATTTTTCAGCTAATAACTACAAATTATATTAAGTTCATTTAAATGTAATTTATTTCGTAAATTAATTTAATCTTTAATTAACAGCAATTATTTACAGTTGTTCGTCTCATTTGCCTTACAAATATTTATTTATTCATTTTTTTGTCACGCAAGGTACGTTTGATTTAATTCATTATTCAATTTATCGAAATTAAAAATAACCTATGTGTTTTTTTTTTTTATGTTATATGGTTTTAACTTTTCGTTTAAGAATTGAAACTAGAGATGTACTATAAAATACAATTGGAAGACAGTTGTTGGGATCAATGCAATTCAAATGAATATTAGCTTGAAAAAATCTCGACGAAAAGAAATTCAGATGCACGGAAAGTATTGAAAGGACATTAAATGAAATCGGGAATGAAATTAGAGAGATTTTGTTTTTGAGCAAAACGGCTTATTGCTTATACATAAATTGCAAGCAGTCCCTGAAGAAACTTGTTCAACTTCAACCATAAAAATGCGCATATAAAACAGTAAATAACTAACAAAAAATCACCTTCCTATAAGTAAGTAATATTATTTAATTTAGTTCTTAACTCACTTACTGATTAAGTGGAATGCTCAATAACTTTTGCATTTATGTGTCAGCTACAGTTGTTGTTGTTCTTGTTGTTCTTGTTGCATATGTTCTGTAATTATTTATGTATTAATTTATCAATTAACTGTTAATATTTGGTTGCTGTTGTTGTTTATGCTGCAGTTGCTGAAACTCTAAATCTTGTAGCGCTGCTTCGATCTCTACCTCGCTCTCTCTCTCTCTCTCTCTCTCTCTCTCTTAGAAATAGTACTATTTAAATGTATTGTTTAATATTAATAACTATGTTTTTCTTCTTGGGTAGTTGTGCATTATTATTTGCATTTGCCATTTTCTTTTTCGTAATTCGTAATTTAAATATGCAAATTCAAAACCTGTACTTAAACGTTAGTTGAATATACAAATGTTCATACTTATCATGTATACGCACTGTTAGCTTAGGTATTTTTTAAAATAGTCGTTGTTGTTGTGGTTGTTCATCATCTTGTTGTCTTTTTGTAGCTGGCTGCCGCATGTGAATCAGCATGTGTGTGTGAATGTCTTTATGTGTGTGTGTTTGTCGCACTTAACAATTTGGCCTACCACAAATAAATATTATTAAATTTCGATCTAAACTTCGTCTTCGTCTTCGTCTTTGGCAGTGTACAAATTTAAATTATTTAATTTCATTCGTGTGTGTGTGTGTTTGTGATGAAAAATGTTTATTGCTTGTCGAAAAGTGTGCGATAGAAATGCAATTTGTTGTTGTTGTTGTTGTTGTTGCTGTTGATCCTAATCCTCGTCCAGACTCTGCGAGCGACGCGGCTGCGGCTTCGAGACGACAACGTATTTGCGCCCAAAGTACGGCGAATCTAGAGGATGGAGGGGCAAGGAGGAAGTTATATCAAAGGAGTTTGTGGGTCTCACTTCTTGCGCAGAAAGTCGGTGTATTTGCGTGCTCGCTTGCGCACCTTCTTCAGGGCATTGCCCAGCCGGAACTGCTCCTCGGCCAGGTCGTGGGGCGTGCAATAAGCGTTGCAAGTGCTGCTGTTGCAAGTGCTGTTGGTGCTGTGCTGATAGCTGTGGTGTGCTGGGTGCGCATGCGTGTACTGATAATGCTCGAGCTGATGCAGATGCAGATAACCATCGCCGGCAGGATTCACCGACACCCCAACCGAGGCAGGCGACGCGGGCGACATCAGATTGTGCTCGGATGCCGCGTCGAAGGAGTCGAAGTGCAGCGACGAGGAATGCTCGCTGGTCGTCGAGCCGCCGCCATCGAACTCCTTGGGCAGCTCATCGATGCCCAGCGGCTTCTCGAAGTGCGAATTGCCCGACATGTTGGTGTAATCGTAGCTGGGATACGTGTACGGCAGATAGCCGGCATGATGCGCCTCCGAGCTGACCAGCGTCGTCGCCTCCGTCGCCTCGCCGCGATTGTTGATGAACTTCACTTCGTTGGCATTGCGCTCTTGACTGTTGCTACTGAACACGATGTTGATGTTGTTGCTGCTGCTCGACAGGTTGATGTTGCTGGGCGACAAAGGCTCTGTTGCTGCTGCTGCTGCAGCTGCCACGCCGCTGGCATTTTGATTGAGATTCGTCTCCTTGGAGGAGCTGCTGTGATAACTGCGCTCGTAGCGTTGGAAGCTTTCCCCGGCATCGCTGGAAGCCGTGTTGGTTGTGTTTGTGGCCGTGTTGTTGTTGGCACTGTTGCTCTGGCCCTGCTGGAAGTTGTTCTTGTACTGGAACTCGAGTGCGTTGCTCGGCTGGAACGGATAGTTCTTGGAGTTGTTGAGCACATCGCCCACCGTCGGATTGCCCTTGGACAGATACTGGTGGATGTCCTCGCTGGTGATCTGCAGATCCTGATCCAAGTACGTGTTGCACTGAATGTAGTTGTTGCAGCAGTTGTTGAACGTCTCCCCCTCCTGGTCCTGGTGGAACAGCACCGTCGTCGACTCCTCGAACTCGCAGTGATAGTTGCTGCCGCGTCGCTTGCGCGCCGCTGCCGCCGATGTGCTCGGCCCCTCGTCGTACAGCGAACTCTTCCAGCTGCTGGTGCGCTTGCGGCACGGCTTCACCTCCGGCTCGGGTACATGCCACGCATCCAGCTTGTCCTCAGCAGCGGCTGCTGTTGCTGTTGCCTCCGTGCTGCCTCCCACAGCGCCCTCCTCGAACTCCGTGGGCGACTTGCCGTCGGCGAGAAAACTCCAGCGAATGGGCGACGGCGAGCAGGCGTATTCGGGCAGCTCGTTGCTCAGCGCGCCCTTCGAGCTGTGCCGCTCCAGCGTCGACCCACGCGAAGGCGTCTGACGCGACTCCTGCTGCTCGCCCTCATTGGCAATCTGCTTGGCACGATCGAATATCGAGGTCAGCGAACCCAGCTGGCTGTTGGGGCGACTGGCGTTGAGGCCACGCAGCGAGATCGAAGTGTAGCTGGGCTGGCGAGCCTGAAGTCGCTGCTGCTTGCGCATGGCCGCCGAGGCGGACTTGATGGAGTTGTTGCGGCTGAGCGAGGAGCGCGAACCGTACAAGCTGGTCGAGTCCGTTTGGTAGCAATAGTCGGAGCTGGTGCAGCAGGAGCTGGGGCGACGCGACGACGAGCCGTAGAGATCCTCGGCAAAGTATTGCGCCAGCTCGGTGCGAGAGGCGCTGCAGCAGGACTTGCGCACCATGATCTCCTGCACCTCACGGTCGGCGCACGCCGCATCCTGGCAGCGATCGTTAATCGAGTTGCAGGACACGTCGGTGACGGAGCGATGGCGTCGACTGCTGCACACGTGACGCGAGCTGTGATGGTTGCCAGCCGAGCTGGCGTGCTGGGTGTGGGCGCCTGGCAAGCTGCCGCTGCCACCGACGGCGGCGACGCTGTGCTGCCGACGCCGACGGCGATAGTGATGGTGATGGGAGTGCGGTTGCGATGGCGGCTGTGCTTGTGACTGAGTGGGATTCTGGGCCAGATGCGAGTGATGGCTGTGCGGTGAGGTGTGGCGACTGTGGTGCGGACTGTGGCTGTGGCTGTGCTTGCGTTGTTGCTGTTGCTGTTGCTGTTGCTGGTGGCAGTGTGGCACGATGGATGCCGCCTCCTGTGGTGGTGGTGGTGGTGGTTGCTGCGGCGGCGCCTGATCACATGCGATCTCCTTCTCGTAGCTACAATGTACGTATTCGTGTGTGGTGTAGCAGGCTTGATGCTGAGGATGCTGCTCAAGTTGCAGCTGCTGCGGCTCCTCAGCGCGACTCGTTGAACGTACACTGGCAGTTTCAGGAGGTGAGGCGTTCCTCAGTCAAGGCCCGCTGTTCGGGCAGACAGGTGCTTGCTGACGAAGGTGATGGGGCGCAGAGGCAGCGCTCCGGCCCTGGTGTGTACTTCGGCCGCCGTCTAAAAATCGCTCGGATGCAGCTACGGGAAGCGTATCAAAAAGTAGCCACAAAAAGAACAAAACAAAAATGAACCCAAAAATAATTGATACCAATTAATAGAGCCTTCAAATTGAGCGTTTTTTTTTTGTTGGTGAATTTTTGATTTTTTTAGTTAGTTTTCTGGCTGGATTTAGTTTTTCTGGTTTATTAAGTGGTTAAACAGTGCATGCAATAAGTACATGCCAATAATACGCATGCGCATAGTCACTAACATGCCAAACAAACTCTGGCGAAAGTCATGCAGCCTAAATCAACTGAAGCGATGAGTTTTGGGTTAATTAAATTAATGAATTATAAGAATGTCAAATGAGATGCTGAAGCGACTTTTATTGTGATGAAAGCAATGATATGTTATTGATGATGTCAATGTTCAACCCGCTGATTCAAGTTTGATTCGTGTATTATTGGCACTCTTTTTGTGTAGTGTATATTTTGTGCGTCGATTGAATTGATTTTTCAGATTTGAGATTTTTGTTTACTTAGCCAATTTCATAGATTCTTTTTGGTTACTTTAGTTGGTCCCAAGTTCGCTTTCACTTGCGTACTATAAAAAAACAAACAAACAAATAGACAATCAAGGAAACATATAAAATAAATATATGCACTTATTGAAAGCAGTTTGCAATGACATTTAAGCGAACCGTCTGCAGTTCGTTGTTTAGTTTTACGAGTAGTATTTAGTTTATTGACGAACGTGGTGCAAATTGTGAGTATTTTAAACGGCACGCGCGGCATTTTCGTGTAAATGCTTTTGTGGCTTTTGTGGCGCCCCCCACACTGTAGGCGTGGCTTATGGGCTGGGGCTGGGGGGGTGGCTGTGAATGTGGTTTTTAGTGGCTACAAATACACAGACAACTGATGTTCACCTACATGACATTCTTCCGTGCGCCGAGTGCCGGCGAAAGCTATCGTCTCGGCCATAGTCAGACTCATTGTAGTAGCATTTGCGATTAGGAACTGGCGTTTGGATATTTGTACCGTAGTTTGTGTAGCAAGCCGCTGAGGAGGAGCCGGCGACGCCGCCGCCGACTCCGCCGCTCATGTAGCTTGTTGACGTTGGACCCAGGAGGTTGGTGCTATCGCTTAACGGATACGGACCCATGCCTTCAACCGTCAACGAGAACGAAGTCGTACCAAACACTTTATTTAGTATCAAAAGTTCGCAAGCGACATTTTCCAACAATTTGTTTCGATTTCGATTTCGGCCGAATGTTTGTTTCATGCAGTATTTTTTTCAGTTTGAGTCGCCAATAAGCCAGATACGATTCTCAATTGGTTACATACAATAGTTATTATATTATTATCATTATTTGTGTGGTTGTTGTTGTTGTTGTTGTTGTAGTGTACAGATCCATTTGATGATTTGATTGGTTCCCAATGTAATTGAATTGTTGATTATTTATTGTGGTTGCGATTAATGCACATTCAAAATTCAATACAAACCGAATTGTTCAAATGAAAATAAAGAATGCGAATATCGTTTAATTTATATGGTCTTTTAAGATAAGAATGTAGATGTAATAGTTAAACATCAAATTATTCTAAAATGTACGAGAAACAAGCAGCAAATAATTCTCTAAGGCAATCGCAATTGTTTAAACTGTTGTCAACATCGCAGTTAATTTGCGTCGGTAAATAAACAATTGCAATTTATTTTCAGCCCTAATTATAGTTAATTTTGCACACATATATTTATAACAATTAAACTATAAATGATTATGAGGCAAATAATGTTCTATATACAGATATTAGAGACATGCAACAATTCCATACGGAGGAGTTAGATACAGATAAATAAATGGCTTGACATGGTGGGCGATGTTAGTAAAAATATTGTTTGGCAAATGAAAAGCAAACATAAATAGAATTGTTTGCTAATTACTCATAAAAATTATATGATTATGCGAAATTTAGTGTGTATTATTTTTGGACAATTTCACCATGTCGATGTTGAGTGAGTTTGGAGTGAGTTCAACATGTCGTATACGCAATGCACACACAAAGGGGACGCAAAAAATTAATAATGCGACATGTTGAACATGTGTACAATAACTGCAGTATATACATGTGTGTGTGTGTGTGTGTGAGTGTGTGTGTGTAATTGTACAAGTATATTTAAGTTCGTTCAGATGTTGTTGCTGGTCAAGCTAAACGTCTGCTCTGTTTGCCTAAAGGTCAGTTTGTGTTCTGATTGTTAGTTTTATTATATATATTTAAACAAGGATACGTAAATACAATATGCGTATTTGTTATTGTTATTGTTTAGTTGTGTTGTACTGTGGTGTGTGGGTGTGTTTCATATATTGGACTGAACGAGCAATTTGCACAACAAATAATAGTTATGTTAAATGAAAAGAGTTCATAAGTTTGGGATTGTTGTAGTTGTAGTTAGTTACTAATAAGTATTATTTTTAATGTTTATCATTTTGGTTTTAATTGCGTGTATTTTGAGATTCTTACGTGAGTCATGTTGGGTCTTCTCCTCAGATACCATCAATGCGGCATGCTCGATGCCAGAATTCATACTTTGTGGCTCCAAGCTATTTGTGCAGTTTAGCATACTCCTGAAATTCGCACACTCTACGATTATGTTTTAAGTGTAAACGTATTTTAAATTTAATTTTTGCAAACTAATGACAGCAATTTCGAGACTTGACTGAACACAGAAAAATACGCGCCGCACGTTGAGGGTGTTTCAAAGGGGAGGTTGTCAACGGTAAACGCTGTGGCTGTGTTTGTGTCTAGGTGTGTGTGTGTGTTTGTGAGTTCACCTGAGCTGAAAGAGCTAACAGCTTAAGTTTTAACTGGCTTGGAAGTTATTAAGCGCGGCTAAAATAAAAACGAAACAATAAAAATCAACTTGAAGTGAACGTGAACGAAAACAAAACAAAAGTTTTTATTGAGACATGAAAGTATAACTTAAACATTAAATTGACAATAAATTAAAAGTAAATAATAATATTGAATCGCAAGTGCAGGCAACAAATATACTTCATCCCCCTCCCGCAATCAATTTCAGTCCGAAAACTTTCCATGAAATCGAGCTGAAAGTGATTTCCGAGACCGAGAAGAGATTGCAACATTGAATTGGCAATTAAACTGGCAGCATCGGCGGCAGGTGCCTCTCGAATGCATTGCACTTTACTGCACTTTGGGGCGAGTTGCATTCGAATCATATTGCGATATCTCAATGTCCGCTGTGGAGGAGGTGTTGTTGCTGGTGGTCGTGTTGTTGTCGACGATGCCGCTGTCACTGTCCCCTCTAAATGGACAAGCAACATAATCAATGTGTGTTTCTAGGTGTGTGACTGTGTGTGTGTGTGTCGTTATTGTTGTGGTTGTTGTTGTTGTTGTGCATTGAACATTTTTGGTGCTTTAAACTAACCAATTTAATTGGAATGAACAATGAGAGCAGAGCAGAGCGGAGAGAGAGAGAGAAGGTCGGGATTGTTGAAATGTTAGGGCGCTGCATGAGTAAGAAATCGAAATTGAAATTGGAAATTTGTTTTGGTTTTGGTTTTATGGTGATATGAGAGAGATATATAGAGAGAAAGAGAAAGTCACAAAACGTTTGATAATGAAATATATGACATTTAAATAAGTTGTAGGAGTACAGTATTTAAATTCATATTAAATAGTTGAGTATTTGAATAGTTAAATTGCTAAATATGAACTGGTAGTAATTAAATAGTTTCCAACTGTAGCCAGCTGTTTATTGAGTTTACATAATTTATAATTGTAATTGTAACAAAGTAACGAGTAGTACAGGCAAAGTTAAGCAGACATGCCAGAAAAAGTATGAAACTTTCAGCGCAAGTTTTCATCGAATTCCATTTTGTTTATTTTAGTTTTTTTTTACTTATTTTGTTTTTTTTGTTGTTTTGTTTTAATATCGATTAAAATGTACAATAAAGTTGCTTTAGAGTGAACTAATAAAGTACGGCAAAAACGAGCTACGTTTAAATAGAGCGAAACGCTTCAGATTGAAGTTTATTTAAAGTTTTGATCTTGATATTTTAAAATGAATTGTTTGTTTACTGGTTGTATTTTTGTTTTTTATTTGGTTTTCAGTTTCTCTTAGTTCATGCAACTTACCCGTACAGTCTACTATCTCGAAATGTCCTTTTGTTTTCGGTCATACATATAGAATGGACATGTTTTTGTATTATTTTCAAATCAGAAATCGATTTTCGCATCGATAAAACACAATGTGCAACAAAATAAAGAAAGAATAAAGAGAATAATTTCACAAATAATTAAGAACTTTTGAATCGCATACGACGCATACGATCCAAAAATAATACAATACGATGCACACCGCATAATAAACTTCCAAGTACAAATACAGTATATACAGTAATTAAGAAAGAATTTTTGTTGTTTTTTGGGTTCGTTTCGAGTTTCGAGTTTCGAGTTTCTTGTTTACGTTAGTTACTTTAGACGAGTATGAGCTGCTCTGAGGGGGTTTTAATCTGGTTCTGGTTTGTGGGGAATGGGATGGCTTATGAGTTGAGAACTAGTTATCAAATTGCAAATGAGCTGTGTGCAGAGCCTAGAGCTTTAGAGCGGGATCTAAGAAACATACCTGCCGTTGTTGTGACGGAAGAGCGCCAAGATCTCTTCGAAGGTTTTGTTCTTGGTCTCGGGAACCTTCTTGTAGGTGAATATCCAAAAGATGGCTAAGAACACGCTAAACGGCAAGAAAGTGTAGTTCTCCAGCGAGGTCTTAAATATTTAGAGAATATTTATTTATTAATTGGAATTGATTAGAGATATTAAAACGCACCTTCATGCTGGGGAAACCGATGCCGACCACAAAGTTGGCCATCCAATTGACCAGCACTGCAATGGCCATGGCGCTGGGCCGAGGTCCTTGGGAGAAGAGCTCCGCCGTGATCATCCAGGGTATGGAGCCGGGTCCGACGGCGAAGAACACGACGAAACCGAGCGTGGCCACCACCGAGAGATAGGACATCCAGTCGATCATTTCCTGCACATAACCAAAAAACTCCTATACAAGATGCATAGTACTCGCATTCTCGATGATTTGTAGGCTTTTCTTTTTTTTTTTTTTGTTTCATTTCTTTTTTTTTTTTGCTTTTTTAATCGTTTAACGAACTGTTCGTAAACCAAAACAAATCAAGGAGTAAATCGTTCAAAGTTAAACCCTCAATAACTGATCACTTTTATGCATGAGTTTTGTTGAGCTTATCGCCAGAATATACAATGCTAAAATAATGTTTAATCTTGGTTCTCAAAGAGTTGAATGCGGTTACTCGTTGCTCTCGTCGCAAACTGTCACTTGAGTTTTTTATCTTTTGCTGTAACCTTTTTTTGGTGGAGAATGCTTAAAGTAGTAGCAGAAAATACTAGTATATCTTAGTTAAATAAAATAATAGAAATTATGATTCATTTAAAGTCTAATTAATTAATTTGAATAAACGAAGCGGCGTGTTGACACATTTTTCACATTGTGTTCTTGGCTTTTAGTTTTGTGATTAATTTTTTTTTTATTTTTTGTGTGTTGGGAGTGGCTTCTAAAGCTTAATTCAGCGCGTGTTCTGCTCTAGATTCAAATTTAGCGACAGCTTTTGTACAGTTTCCAACACTGGATCTCGTGTGTAGCTCTTTGCTGTGTTGTGAAGTTTGTTTTTTTTTTTGCATTTGGTGCCCGGAAACTTTGTTGCAAATTCGTGTGAATTGTATTTGCAGTTGGAACTGTGTCTTTATACTTTGGATATAGATTTAAGATTTGAGTAGCCCAATTAAGTTTTCAAAAACGAAATAACAAAAATAAAGATTTTGCGAATTCGTTAAATGATTGCTGTGTTCTTGAGTGTGTGTTTTTGAGTGTGGGGCAAAAGCCTGCCAAGTCGAGAATAGCTTTTAAGTGGGGGCGGGAAAATCGCACAAATGAGCTGCCATTAAAAACGCGGTCATTTAAAGCGTAGTCTAAGTTTTCAGTTTAACAAATAGACAGCTTGAAATGTTGGTCAAATGCATCTATTATTGAGCAGCTGATTTGTGCAATCACTTAACCTAAGCACAACACAAAGAAAGCAACTATATTTCAAAAGCAAGTCGAGTAGAGTGCAAAAAACGGGCAACAAGCTAATATCATTTATAATAAATTTAATAATACGCTTAAATAAGACTAGCTTTAAATTTAGTCAATGAAAAAATACTCTAAAATAATTTAATCCCTTAAATTATGTATATTGAAGAAGCTTTTAATGCCTGTGCAAAGTGCAGTGCATGCATTAATATTATTTCACTTTGATGTATGTGCAGCGCATTTAACATACGAGTATTTCAAAAAAATGTTGCAAAAATTAATAAATACAGTAGCTTAGTGCTGGCCTATAAATAACAAAGTAATACTAATTTAAACACTCATAAATGCGATAGAGAGTGGAGTAGAGGATAAATTGATTGCTGGCACAGGCTCAGCTATAAATTCAACTTGTTATAAATTCAAATATACATATCTCACATCAATAATTTATAGAAATACGCGCGGGACAACTGTCATGCCATGTTACAGTTTTTCTCATTTTTTCGCTTATTTTTTACATTTACTGGCTAGAGGGGGGAAAAAGCTCATTTTGGGGGGTCTACACAACTTCATGCATAAAATATGTATGTCAATATTTAAATATTTATAAACACACGCATACATTAGAGATACGGGTTAGCATTAGTTTTAAAAAAATCTTTTTTTGTCAGCGTCTAAAAATGATTACCAAAATCAAATGCAATCGGCCTAAAAGTATGCAAAGGCCGCACTAAATAAAAAATGGGCAGGCAAATGCTCAGAAACTTGACGCTTCTTGAGATATTCGATATATCTACGCAGCTTGATGGCAACCCCTGTACTTGCCTTGATCAGGAACGAAATCGTTATGAAGATGGAGAAGATGAACATGCCGCCCAGTCCATACAGATGCAGGGTTCGACGCCCTGTGCGATCCATCAGCGGTATGGAGACCAAAGTCATTACAACCTAAATCAAATTAACAATTAATTGAGAGTTTAATTTTAGAAAGTGCAATCGAGTTTACCATAATGGCGCCAATGCCTATCGTGGCGAACTTGGCGCTCTCCTCAGTCAGTCCGGAGCTCATGAAGAGCGACGTGGAGTAGTAGAAGACGGCGTTGATGCCGCTAAACTGCTGGCTCAGCTGCATCACAATGCCGATGATCAATGGCGGACGCAAGGTGGGCGAACAGATCAGCTCCATGGTCGATATATGGCTCTCGGCCTGCTGAGCACGCTCCTCGGCGCGCATTTCCTCAATGTCCTCATCCACCGAGCCGGAGGCGCGCAGGCGACGCAGAGCTGACCACAGTAAATAATAATTAAATAATTAAAATATTATTATTGATTTGAGTTGTTACCTTTGCGCGCCTCCTCCTCCCATTGTTTGGTGATGAGCAAATATCGGGGAGATTCGGGACAAACTGGCAGTAATATTAATTGCAATATTGCTGGACAGATGGCCAGGCCCAGCAGTATGGGCCAGCCCTCATTAGTGCCTAAGATTTGTTCAATGCCCAGCACCTGGGATAACAGTAAACCTACAGTCACAGCCAATTGATTAACAGTACCTAAGCCACCGCGTAGATTCAGTGGCGCTATTTCAGAGATGTACATTGGCACCAACGATGTATTGAGACCTGTTCAGCAATAATTAGAAATACTCATTTAATATTCATCAGTTCATCAACATATTGCTCTGTATTTAACAGCGTTTTCCACCTACCGCAATTAACACCAATTATAAATCGGCCAAGGAATAACATTTCATAGGAATGACTAACTTTGGTAAAACCCATCAAACAAGCGCCCGATATGCCAAGCACGTTGTTCAACAATAGACCGCCTTTTCTGTAAGTACAAAAAGAGCATTTTAAGATATTTAGTAGAGTGCAAATCTTTGGTAAACTAGCAATTGACTTGTAATTGATAATTTAAATTCAAAAAATAAATTAAAAAATATAGAAAATAAATAAAAATATATACAAATTTAACTTAGACAAACGTATATTTTCAATTAAGAAAAACAAGAATTAAAAAAATAAGTTTATAAAATAAACTTGAAATAAAATAAAAATAATAATATCAAAGGTATTTCAATATATTTGGGATAATTAAATTATTTGGTTAGGGTATTAAAATATAAATATTGTAATTTTTTTAAATTTATATCAAAAATCAAACATAAACTTATTTTTCAACTAATATTTATTATTAGAAGAGGAAGAATTCTGATAATTAAATTCAGTACCTAATATCAAAGGTGAAATACTATATCAATATTATTTTAAGAATAAGAAAGGAAGAATTGAATATTTTCTTAATCTAAATTAATAAAGGTATGGTTACAAAAATAAAATCAAAGGTAATCTATCCATAAACATTAAAAAAAAAACTAAGACAACGAAATATCTTATGTAATATATATTTTAACCCCTTTTTTTATTAACGAAGAGCAAAAAATTTAGTTTAGAAAAAGAAATATCTCAATTCATAAAATCAAACGAAATTTAATTATCTGAGGTAATATAAATAATGTTTTCGTTACAAGAAATAAATATATATATATTGAAAACTTATTCTTTAGCTATTTAGCTTAGTATCTTTATACTAACCTGCCGAAGCGATTGGCCATCCAGCCACCGCTGAAACCGCCGAGCATGCCGCCAATGGCGAATATGGAGACCGCCACCGAGTAGAGCTGCTGGATGAACTCCTCGCTAATGTCCTCGCCATAGCGATCCTTGTATACGTCCTTCATGAAATTCTCGATATTCTTCTCGGGCGCGTTGATGACTCCAGTGTTGTAGCCAAATTGCAGCATGCCCAGCACCGCCGAGAATATGGAGTAGGTGAGAAAGAAGGTCAGACCCTGTAACACGTATACGACAGAAACCACGGGAGAAGATTAATAACACACGAGAATTGTTCAATAGCAAACGGACGGGATTGGGGATGATTCGGGTTGGGTTTGTGCGGGTTCTTCAAACGCTTTGCAAACGAGTGTGCAGCAGAAATCAAATACTATCATCATATTATACAATTACAGTTGAGATGAGGCCAATTAGCTACTTAATTTTATGTTTTTCTAAATCTAAATCAAGAGTACAAAATAAAAACATTTGAACTTCGTGTGGCAAACTAAAACTTGTGGTGGCAACCAAAGAGAATAAACACATAGAGCTGAAAAGAGTTTTCGAATATATTTATTACATAATTTGATTAGGTAACAAAACATAAAAGTAACTAAAATAATAAAGTATCGTTTTAAGTGTGTGAACTTCAAAGCCGTCTGTGTATGTGGTTGGGTATTCGAAAGTTGCGCCCATATCTAGTTCATATACATATATGGTATATATATCTTCCATCATGAGCACAACTTGTCGAGAGTGTGTTCGGTATTGTTCGGTTGTGTGTGTGTGTGTGTGTGTGTTCAGTGTGCGTGTGTTGTTTTGGGTGTTTTGGTTTGGTTTGGTTTTGTACATGAATAGAAATGAAATTCAAGTATTTAATTACACAACATGGCAAATAATTTAAGCTACAAACTTGTTCTAAAAGTCTTAGCTTCCGTCTGTGTGTGTGCTCCTCCAGTCTGTCCACATATTCGCGCAGCTCCTCAATCTCCTCCTTCACCTGCTGCACAGTGTCCAGCTCATGTTTGATGGCCACCATGTCACGTTTGACCTGAACTCAGACGAAGCGAGAGTTGTAATTGATAATGGAATGCAATTGGGTGTGTGTGTGTGTGTGTGTTAATTAGATGCTGCTCACCTCAGATACCTCGCTCTGGCAGCTCTCCACGGACTTGGTCAGCTCCTGCAGCTGTGTCCGGATTTCGCACAAGGCGACTGTCGTCTCCAGGTGTCGATCGCCTCGCTGCAGCTCATCGAGTTTCGCTGATAGATTCATGCTCATCACGCTAACTTGCTTTTGCAAACTGCACACCAGTTCCCAATGGCATCCAGCGAGGGGCGTTGCGGTGCAGTAGTGGTGCAGTGGGCGTGGCCATATGCGTGCATCGCATACAATTCAATTCGCGAGCAGGACGAAGACGTTGCGTGACGTCACGTGCCGACACCAAGTCACGCAAAGTGCCCCCAAGACACATTTGTTGTAGTTGCAGTTGTTCGTTGTATTCGTATTTGTTTACGGGGTTTTGTTACAGTTGCAGAAAATATGAAGCAAAAATGCACTTTAGTTGTACGATAGCTGGCAGGCAAATGCCTTACGGGCATTTATTACGTATACGTATACGTATGGTAAGCTTAGTATACATATGTATAAAATTTATTTGTACGTCTTCTACTGACTACGTATTTATTTGGCGTATCAACGTAATTTATTTTCTGTGGCGCAAAGTCGAGCAAACGAAATTATTTATGACCGCTTGCATTAAAATTTACCGAGCTATGCAATTATTGAGGAATGAAGCAACATAAATTTTCATGGCTTTTTTGGGCTGCAACCAAAACTCAAAATACAAAATACGAAAAACACTGAAAGAAACGCAAAAACACACACACAAAAATATGCAGATAAAGTCAGGCAACAATGAGGCAGGCAAAAGCTTGAAGTAAACGAAAGGATTTGTGTTTTAGTTGTGTGATGTTGTCGTTGTTGTTGCTGCCAAGCCACTAAGTACATAAAAACTAAGTTAAGGTAAATTGTTGGCATTTTTCGTTAAGGGTAACGGCAGGAATAATGCAGCAGCAGCCCACAAATGAAAAGGATAAATGATCTCTGGCCGCACACCGACACATAAATACTCTTGCTGATTGTTTGACAATTTATGGCCATTGTGCAATCCAATTAAGATCACACAAATGGCCCTCGATTAAAATATATGTATATTTGTATAGAGTTCTTGAAGCCGTAAATTCTGTTAGAGTAGTAATCACTTGTGTTGCTGGCCGGCTTAGATTCGACTTTTGAGTCTTTACGGAATGCATAAAATTTACATTTTCATCAACATGCAACGACATCAAAAACAAATAAACGCCCACGTTCTCTCGTTACAAGTGTTGTGTGTGTTTGCATTTGCCTTGGCAGCACAGTTTGGATGTGTTGGATGTTGGTTGTTGGTTTGTTGGATGGGTTTTGTCACCACCCCCCACCCCTAGAAAGCACTATGTGTACATAGTGCCTAGTATCTATGACTGAAAGTGAGAAGTGCTTTTTGTTGGTTGAGCAAACAAAACGCGCGAGTGGCGCCCAAAATCAAACAGCAGCAGCAGGAATAACAAACAAAACAACAGCGACAACAGCGACAACGACGAGGCAAAAGTTATAGGCGACAGTTGCACATGCTCTATAGGGAAATCGTTATGGGGAAGGCAGAAGGGGGAGGGGGACGCACACACAATGCGCATACGACACGTAGGCCACATGCCCCTGTAAATCCCCCCGCCACGCACTTGAGTTGGCTGCGCATTATGTTAATACGCCTATGCAAGCAGCGAGTTATTCGCAACATGTTGTCATTGTTGTTGTCGTTGTTGTTGTTGTTGTTGTCGTTGTTATTATTGTTATTGTTTTGCATTTCACGGACATTGTTGTGCTGAGCATAAAAGGATTATTTTATGCATACATCAGCAGCGAGCTGCAGAAACAGAATCCAGAACGAGAACCAGAACCAGAACCAGAACGAGGCGCATCCTGTGTAAGTTATTGTTCTCTTCATGAAAACAATTGTTGTTGTTATTGTTTGTGCATATGTATTGGCATGCATAGTTGTATCTCGTATCTCGCAGCTCGTATCTTGTATCTGGCATCCCTATCTATCCCCTGTACATGAATACGAGCACTTTGGGCGCGTGTCTCCGTCGCTCTATGGCTATAACTGAATCTCTATCTGCAGCTGAAGCTGTATCTGCATCTGTATTTCAATACCTTTAAGTATTCATATTTGTATGCGAAATTCCGCTCTGTATGTGTGTGTGTGTGTGTGTGTGTGTGCTCGTCTGTCAGCTGCAGGAATTTTCGGTTTTGTGTAACGGATTTGTATACGTGAGCATTTAATAAAATTTCTGCCAATTTCAGCCAGCGCATTGCAATGCTCCAACAGCTTCAGCTACAGCTTCAGCTTCTGCAGCCTTTTGTATTCATTTAATGCCTTCGCATACGCCCCGTACGTGCTGCAGGTCCTTGGGCAGGATTGCGCCTGCATATATAAAATATTATTATACATTTGAGTATTTTGTGCATTTCGACAAGGTAGAGTCGAAGGAGTGCCACTTAATTTTGGGCAACATGGCAACATGGCAACTCTTAAGCAGATTAAACTCGAGCAAAACTCGCAGCTGGATGTCAAAGTGAAAGACTTCAACTGCATATTTTTGTCTTTCTTTGCAAGAGTATTTTCATTGTATTTTGTGGCTTGACTTAATTAAAAATGCTCGACCGCATCAGTCGACTTACACAATATTTTCAAGCTTAACCAAAATATAATCACAACCAACACAAACAAAAAAAAAAAGAAGGGAAATAAGCATAATTCACATTTTATACAGATTTAAAGTTTGTTAAAACCAATTGGCATTGGGACATTCACCAAATGTTCGTTCGTTTTTGTTATTATTGTTATTATTTTTGTAAAAGTTTTGCAGTTTCACGTTGAATTTGTTACATTTTCTCGGTTTAATTGAAGTTTTCTTTCGTTCTATTTTTCTCTCTCTGGTATTTATTTTTGTATAATTTGCATGAATTAACGTTTTATTTGTAGTTTTGAAATTTGATTTGATTTCGATATAGTTTTTCATCGTATTTTATGCCAAGCAGAACGTAAAATGAGACAAGAACAGATGAGATACAATTACGTGTACAATTACAAAATATAATGCAACAATTTCCATGGCACTCGCCCGATGTGAAGTGATAGATAAAAGTCAACAAATTACCAACAAATTTTCGATTGTTGTTTTTAAACAATTTTCAATATATGTTCCATTTTTTATTTGGTTTTGGTTTTTGTTGTTGTTTTTGGTGAGAGGACCATTCCGCCAATTGGTGAAAATAAAAATTAAATTACGTAAATTACGAGTACGAGTTCGAGTTTATAGGTGGATGGGCGATAAACAAATGAAGAGTTAAATGATAAACCTGAAAACATTGTGTGACTTTTGACTGATGTTGGGATGTTGCATCTCTGTATTTTTTGTTGTTGTGGGGAGAGAGATGAAGATATCGCACGAATGTGGCAAGGTGGCAAGCTAATTATGGCTTTGATGGCATGCAAAGTGAGGGTCGAGCACTGAATGTGTCGAGTGGCCAATGCTGATTGACTGCCCGGAACGAGCAGTTCATGTTGTTGTAGCTGAGTGTAAGCCTCACTCACAGTGTGTGTGTGTGTGGTGTGTGTGCGAGTGTGTGCTTTGAAGTGTGTACAGCGACTTAATGGCACTCGAACACTTTTCGGCATGTCATAAAGAACATAACACACACACTCGCACAACAGCAACACACAACAATAAGAGCAGCAGAGGCTTCAGCTCACAGATTGTTGTGGCTGCTCTCGAGTGCTCTACAAAACGCATGAACTGAGTGGGTGACGAGTGCTGTGGTGCTGTGCGGTGGTGTCTTGTGGTGGGGCAATACTTTCAACTGGTTTGCAACAATAGCAGATGACTTTGACTCGCTGGCCACAATGATCACAATTAAACTAAATTAAATTTTAGGCACATTAATTGCATTTTAATTGGCCCACATGCAAATTTATTATTCGGCTTTGAGCAAATATTCTACATAATTAACAAATCAATTTGGTGGTCAATGAAGTGCCAAACATGGGTGCAAAAGTGTGGAGGGAGGAGGAGGCTTATGTTACAATAGAATTACAGAGAAAAGTATATTGATTGATATATGTATATTGATAAATAGTTAAATAGGTATGTAAAGATAGCAGTTGTAAGTAGTTTGTTTGAAGTAGTATCTTAGGGAAATTGCATACTCATTGAGTGGCGTGAATACCAAACCACTTTGGGTGTGGCTTCTACAAATTGTAGTTGTTGCGGTTGTAGTAATTGTTGTTGTTATTGTTGTTGTTGTTGTTGATGATGGTGGTTGGTGGCGGGGAACGACGGACGGTAAATGACAAGAACAAAGTTATGTATTCAAATTGTGAAAATGTGTGTATTAAAAACAGTCCACATGTATCTCAATCAAAATGAATTCGGAAATCTATCTATCTACAAAGTGACATATCATCAGATGAGATTTTTCTTTGCTGGTGCTGGCATAGAATCAGAATTAATTCAATTGTAATTCGTGTATGATTGATTTTTAAAGAGATAAAACGCGCAGCTCTTTCAATTGTTCTGCTCGTTACATGTTTTTGTTGTTGATCAGCGTCACATATGCAGATGATTTTTATGCTCAATTGATTGAAGATTGACATGGAATTTAAATGAGTTTTATACAATGACAAGTACAATAGATGTTTTGTAATATGCACAACTTTACAAAATTGAACTCAATTCATTAATTTGCGTTATGAAATCAATGTGTGTAATTTTTATACAGCGCGTGTCAAAGCAACAAAGCAACAAAACGAATCAAGCTAATTAACCATTTTTAATTAAACTCATACAAAATTATTCCTAGCCCTTTACACACACACGAAACACACACACATAAATATAAATAAAAACACACACACACATACACACAAAAGTGACAATGAGAACGTTTATAATATGTTTGCATTAATTTAAAATATTTGCACTGTGTGTAAAATCAACAAATGAAACACAAGAAAAAACGAGAAGTGGAAAATGAAATGAATACATGGCGTATGCGTAATGTTCGAGTTGTTAATTATTGCTATGCTTTGTTATTATTAAAATTAATTTTAATAGTTTGGAATGCTTTGTATATGTACCTGGGTGGCATTGTGCCCATCATTTTGTTGGCTCTTTTGTGTTCACACTCCGCCGTTTATTTGATTAATATTTCTCTCTTTCTCTCTCTCTCTCTCTCTCTCTCTCTCTGTCTGTTTTTTAGTTATGCATCAAAATACGCTTTGCTTAATTAATATATTTTCATATTTTTTCATTCGTTTACTTTGAGGGATTTCTGTTTTTATTTTCAGCAAATTTCTTAACCCGACCTTTGGTGAATGTCGCATGTGCCCGTTGGTTGTTGTTTATATTTTGTTAATAATTTTGTTTGAATTATTTTTTGTTTGGTTCGTTTGGGGTTGCGCAACAAAAACAACACAACACAGATGCCCTCAATGAATAATTGACATTTTAAGGACACGCGCTGGACACTTAAATGAACATAATTTGCGCAAATCTGTTGTGGGGAGTAGAATTATTTAAATATATTTGCACATAAACAATTATTTAGCGAACGAACCAAAAACAAAAATGCTAAAATTTGTTGAATATCTCGTTTATTTGTGCCATCAATTAAAAGGGCCAAAACAAAACGCATCTGCGAAGGTTTTGTCGACAAATACACATAAAGTATAATTAAAATGGAAATAAAATGATTTGTTCGTGCTTATTTAATTTATAAATTAAAAAGACTACGAGAGTGTGTGAATATGCAATTGTTTGTTGTTTATTTGTCTAACTAAATGCTAATACTTTGTGGCATGCAAATGAAATGACGCATAATTGTCTGGTTCATTATGTGTTCATTTCATTTGCATTAACACAACGCCGAACAGTCTGTTGTCTGTGTGTTGGAAAATCGAATCGAATCGAACTGAATAACTCAACTGAATCGAATCGAACTAAATGAATACACATTGTCTACATACTCGAGCAGCAATTGGCGCAGTGTGGCCTCATCCTCGCCATGACATCTCAATCTTGACTCGCGGTCACGATCATCACGGCTCGAGTGGCGTTGACGCTTTGGGGCATAGCTGAAGGAATGACGATAGAAACGGCCGTTGTTTATATTCTCACCTCGATAGGCGTCTGCAAAAAGTATTATACAATTATACAATTACAGATATTAAAAGAGAGACTATGAATACGCACCTTCGGGTCGCAAGCGAACTGGCGGCGAGGTCAGCTTGAGTTGTGTTGTCGTTGTTGTGGGCGGAGTCTTACGTCGACCACCAAAAACATAATCGTAAGAATCTTCGCTCAAATTGGACACTGAACACGGCAAAGAATAACGGGCAGGCTCATAAGGATTTATGTTTGCATTGTTTTTCGTATATACTTGTTTGTTATATTGCATTTGAAACTCAAAACAAAACTCAAACACAAAAGTTCGGTACAAAGTAAACGAATAAACCACTTAAATGCAGGGAAATAAATATAAATAAAGAGCGCAACAGCTGTGCTCACCAAAAGTTTTGCACAACAAAAATACTTGGACAACATATAGTATATATTAGTATAATATTATTATTGTTTAACATAAAAAGTACTCCAACGGAAGCTCGTGTTTCGTCCTATTCGCTCAAGATGTTGTTCTTGTTGTTGTTTATACTCACTCTACATGAAATAAGCATATTATTCAATATAATTTTTAAGTGATTTGTCAAGATTTGATATCATTATCATTATTTGATTTGTTGTTTTTTTTGGGTTTGTCCAAGGGGAAAAAATAGAAGAAGAGAGCACAAAATTGTTGTAGTTTGTTAGCATTTTGTTTTTGTTTTTATCATTTTGTTGAGGGGGCGGGAGGCGGGGCAGCACAAAGGTAGGTGAAGTGGAATATGAACAAACGGCTGGCAAACGTTCAAAAAATGTTTACAAAGCAGCTGCAAAATACATTTTGTTTTCTCGTGTTTTGCTAATAAACATTTCCAAAAACACACACGGCAACGGCAGCAGCATCAAAACATAGCAGAGCTAATGCTACTTGAAAAAACTTGTTCTTTTTTTATATGGGGAGTTTACAAATAAAAAGCACAGCAAAAGGAAATTGTTTTGATTTTTGTTTTAGTCAAAAAGTTGCAAATATATAAAGAGAGAGAGCAAGCAGAGAGAGAGAGAGAGACAGAGAGATAGAGGAAGGACATTGAGAGCGACATTTAATTAATGGGCGAGTGTTTGACTGATTGGTTGTGTATATTTTTTTTTGCTTTGCTTTGCTTTGCGTTTTTTTTTTGAAGGGAAATTCGATTGATTGATTGATTGATTGACTGAATGAGTGCGGCGAACGCAGCTGGAAAATTCTAAACAAAGGTAACAAAAATCCGTGTAGCTCTGCGGCATGTAACTTGTTGAGAGTGAGACTGAGAGTGAGGGAGCGTGACTTTTTGTGTTTTGGGGAATGTAAACCAGAGTGTGTGTAGTCTAGTGTCGAGAGAGTGTAGCGTGAATGATGGAGTCTAAATAAAATATGTGAAAATAACACTGAAATTCATGTTGAAATGGCTGCAGATACAACGGCAATTATGTTGGCAAACAAATCAAAAATCCAATCTACACGTCAATTCAAGTGGCAATAAAATACTTGAAAAATCAAATGATTTCTTTTCGTACTCGAATTTTTCACAAAAAAACATGTGCATACGAATAAAAGCTATATAGAGATTATACATTGTACAACACAAAAAAAAAGAAGGAAATGTCAACCAAAAAAAGGAAATCCAGCTAACAACAAACAAACGAGCAAAAACAAAGGAAGAGAGAATTATATTTGATATGCGTTCTTTCGGGCACCTGGAAATACGCTCAATGGCTGAAGCACTTGGGTGGAACGCAATGGCGGTGGTAGCGGTGGCAGCTGTCCAAACGGATCTTGATCGTTTGAAATGGAAGACGTGGGAGGCGAGATCATCGATAAATCACCATTGGTCGCCATTTCATTACTGTGGCCAGCTGCAAGTTGAAGACGGTTCACATTAGAGGCGTTCGCTACACGACAAACATTTTCATATTTTTCTATTTATATTCACACACACAACAAAAGGCGCCCGCAAGGTAAAATTCTGTGTGCGGCGCCATATTTCGCACATACATAAATTGTGTGTGGCAAGTCGAAAAGGCAAAGGCAGCTGCAAGGTACGCATGCATGAGTGCATAGGCAAAGCTTTTAGCCCACCAAAGGATTGGAAGCCGCAGGAGCAGTGAAGCAAGCAGCCACATACGAGTATGTGGGAGGCTGCTCCTCCTCCTCCTTCAGCTTGTGTTTGGCTTAGATCCAGGAATAAGAGTCCGGTCTTGGGGTCCCGGGCACGTTGCGTGCCTTTGCATAAAATAGATTTCATTTTGATTCGCTTGAGCAGCAACCCAGCAAGCATAACTTTCACAGAGAGCGAAGCGAAAGAATGCCCTCCGGCTGATATCGTTCTATGGAAATAGCAAATACACTTTCGAATCAATCGAAACTAAAGTTTTGCCCCTCAATTTTGCAATAAAGCAATTATTGGCTTTGATTTCGCTGCAAAAGTTGCAATAAACATTTATTTCGCTGCGCATCAAATCCATATCAATATCAATATCAATATAAATATGATGTGATAATATCAAGCTGCTATATCTATTGTAAGCACTTATACCCTTTTTGCCTCAAAGCCAGCACAATTTGCATGGCTTTCAGGCAACGTTTTTCTTCGTTTCTTTCACGTACACAATTTTTAGGTAGGCTTAAAAAATGGCTCGCTTGCTGCGATAAATGTGCCCGTAGTCAGGTTCTTGTTGTGGTTGGCTGAGGATTCCGCAGCCCATCACTTGAGTCCTTACACACACACACACACACACACACTCGCACACACTATAACAACAACAAGGACGACAGCAACACGTGCTGCTTTCTGTAGCGTTCGTTCGGTATTTTGAATTTTTATTATTTGCAATTTGCGTTAATGTTGTGGAAAAAAGCATGTGGCTGTTATGGCTGCTGGCTTTACACGAGCATGTGAGTGTGTGTGTGTGTGAGTCTTTCTATGGCATATTGAATGGCCATTTGTGGCACACACACACACACACACAAGCACACACACACACGAGCACACACTAATGACCTTTTCATGGCCGACTGTCGATGAATGTAAGAAATGTGGGCAAATTATGGTCGGATCAGGCGTGTATATCCCCAGTTGCCAGTTGCCAGTTGCCAGTTGTCGTTATTGACAAAATGATTTGTAAACATTTTGCGCGTCATTAGCTGCAGCATCGTCCTCGCATTTAACAGATTAAAATCATGCATGCATCAACAACATCTGACTTCTGAGACGCAGTCACCTGGTTAAGTTCTTTTGCTTTTGCTGACACTGCAACTGCAAGTGGAACCGCTTCCGGCTTCGAGTCCGAGTCGACGACTGCAGTCAGTGAGTAGCCACAGAAGTCAAGTGCTCGCCAGCAACTGAACTGTCAACCGATGTGAAGAGTCGCCTCAATCTCCTCCACATGTGGCATGCAAATATTTGCTTAAATTTCTGCTGAGGTTAAGTTTTTTGTTTGTTTTGCTGCAGCAGCAGCAGCATCAAGGGGATCAACGAGGGTGCAGCCACGTTGATGACAGACATTCAATGGCCTGTGTGATGCTGCCAGTCTGGGCAGCTTGCCGCCTGCCACTTGCCTCATGCCTCACTTCACTCTAAACTCTATCTCGTCGCTGCTGACATAGAAAAATAGTTGTGGAAAATGGCAGCGCTGCATTTTGACTGCATGCCAAGGCCTCAACGGCAGCAGCTTCAGCTTCAACTGTGACGACGTTGCTGATGACGCAAGCACGACACCATAAGTGTACACTGTGTGTGTGTGTGTGTGAGTGCATTGAGCAGTAAGTCAGTTGCGAGTGTGTGTGTGACTTTGAGGCTTGGCCATTGACAAAAGTTCTCTGCACGCGTCCTTTGCCCTGCCAGAGTTATGAAAAGTTTCCTCGTCTTATCCTTCAGCCACTTGCCACTGTGTGACCCTCTGTTGGTTTTTAATAATTGAAAATTATGCAATCAATGGTGTGTGTGGGTGTGTGTGTGCGTCACTGTGTGTTGAGTGCTTGAGTTGAGCTGGGGCGCATATTTCATTGCATACTCTTAGGCATTGCAATCTGCTTATTTGTATTATTTATATTAGATTTATGCGTTTTCAAACAATTCGCTGCGTGTGCTGGTGTGTGTGTGTGTGTGTGTGAGATGACCCGTTCAGAACTCAACACATTATCGACCCGCTATTGTATTTGCATAGCTCACTTTTGCCACGCGGATATTACATTTTTACATCCATTGCCCTCTGCCGGCGAAGAGTTGCATGAACCGCACACAACATATGCGACAATTATTTAAATATTGTTGTAATTCTATTACAATTTTAACAAGAATTGGTTACGATTAATAAAAGATTATCCAATTTATCGTGCTATTAGAAATAGTTGTATATTTTTATCAAGAATGAATGCTTAGCTTTTAGTCAATATTGTTTTTCTAACTGATTTTTGAAAATGTGATTCAAGTTGTACATTATAACAGTTAACTTAATTGACAGATTGTTAAAGCCAAAATTTATTGGAGAATATGAAAATCTTAAAGAAAGAAAACGCATCTTAATTTTAAGAATATTGGATTATAAAACAAAGATCTCATTAGCAAGAGAAATGTTATTTTAAAATAAAACAAAAATGTATATGTTGATTATATTACAGCGCATATTAATCAAAATACATGATAATGCATTCTATACCTTGGTTGTAATATGTAGTTAATAATAACTTGAATTTTGAGAAACATATTGTTACATTTAAAACTTACATTTTATTATTTTAGAGCTTTACAAAACTGTCATTTAATTTATAAATATATGGAACTCGAATTAGATTTTGTAAAGAAAAACATTTCAAAATAGCGTTTTATGCTTAGCCACTTTTCTACGATGTATCTATATACTCTATATACATTAACATTCTTTTATGCTTTTTAGGGTATTTGCTAGTCCCGTTCACCATATCCGCTTTGGTTAACTCGTTTTGTAGTTTATGAAATTCTTGGCAAGCTTTCAGCGCTGCGGCATAAATAAGATTCTATTCCATTCAGCGAAATTACTATGAATAACTTGCAGAGTTCTTAACTTTTCACAAGTCATTGCTTAACTTCTACAGCCTGCTTCTTCCACTGACAGTTCATTTTATTAGCTTAATTTTTGATTTGTCTAACAACTTGAGCAAATGAAATGCAGTCGCTCTCTCTTCGTCTCGCATTTATTCTTCTCCCACGCCGTCGCAATCTCTGTAGAACTCTTTTCATAATTCTGTTCCAGTTGCCGCCTTGTCTCCAATCAAATTAGCAAGTAAAATTGAAAACTGATTTATTCATGAGCGCAACTAACCATTTTTTGAGATAAGAATAATTTAAAATTCAATTAACTAACATCCCCGCACAGACACCCAGACACACATCAGCAGCCAGCAACAAAAGCCGAGTTGCGCTTTAGTTTTCGGGGTTCGAGTTTGTGAGTTGCAAGTTTGAGTTGCGAGTTGCGCGTTGCGAGTTGCGAGTTTGAGTTGAGTCTGTATTGTCTTGGGGCATGCATTTGCATTCGCCGCTGCCATTCAGCTGTGAATGCGAATCGATGAGTGAGTGTTGAGCGCTTTTGTCTTAAGCGTTTGTCAACTAAATGCCGTTGATTAAATGAAACAAAAGCCGCACACACACACACACACCTTTATTGAATGCAACCACAAGTCTATTAGTTATTGTCTCTGTGTGTGTGTTCATTAATAGGCTTTTGTATTTGTTAACCACAAAAATGATTGCTGCTCAAATGCACTTGAATGTGCCATTGTTGTTGCGGCCATGTTGGATCCCCAAACCGCAAAATCCTTTATTATTGCGTCGGCTTAAGCCAGAGCCAGCTACAGAGAACGACGCATGCTACTCGACCATATAAATTTAATACAGTTTGCAGTTGAACTCAACCGTTGATTGCAAGTTGGCAGGATGCAGGGGGACGGATGGCTGCAAGAGGAGAGAGAAGGCCAAAAGAACGCCGGCAATGTGAGCACGTGTCTGTGGGCGACACTTGACAATCAGCACTCAAAACAGATGGAAACACTCACACTCGCACACACACACACAGACAGGCTGAAAGGCAGACCGACAGCTCTCTAAAGATGAAGGCTGGAGCTGGCAAAAGTGAATTGGTTTTCGACATCGACGCCGTCATTGTCATCCCATTGGTTCTGGGTCAGACTCTGGCTTCAGCTTCAGTTCCAGCTCTGTTGGCTTGGGTCTATCGCTTGTTGCTGGCTTTTTGGTCCACGTATTGGCAATGCGGACAGCTGTTAACACACACAACACACACACACACACACTCACACTGCTTCCCTCTGCCTTGTTGTCAATATAATCATTTTTTGTTTTCCTGTATTTTTTGTGGCCGGGCAAAGTTTACACGTTTTATCAGCGCTGTTTATTTGCCAGCATGCGGCCACACATGTTTATATATACTTTAAAAATCACACTCATTATGTTGCAGCACATGTGACGCATGATTAATTTTAAGCCGCCGCCTGCAAGTAGGCAACACTGCTGCAGATGTTGCATGCAACTGCAACTGCATCTGTCTGTGTTATCTGGCCAAAAGTTGGGGGCATCGCCACAGATGGGCGGCCATTTAGCGAGAATGAGTTGTCAGTTTACACATTTTGCACATTATTAAAATTACTTGAGTGCTGCTTGTCGAAGCTGTCGCTCAACGCATCGTCGGACGTGAGTTTTATGTCAAATATATCACGCATACGACCCGTTCAACGATCAAAAGCAACAAGCAAGCGAGCATATATTTCCATCGATAATGGTCATAAGCACATCGTATAATATCGAGATGACTTTCTGCTTGCAGCAACTTTACAAGTCAAGGTGTCAAGTTGAAAATAAGTGAATACTTAAATAATAATGTCGTATTAGAAAATATAGATTATATTTACATTTAGAAATTTGATTATTTACTTTATTGGATAAAGCTATTTATTATGTTAAATATTTATTTATAAGTTTTATCCAGTCAATTATATTTTATTCGAATTATGGTTATTTAATTTATTGGTTGAAGTTGTTTTTATTTACTTCATTAATTAAAGCGTATATACAAATATTCATATTAGCTTAATATTTTGTATTCAATTATTTAATTTATTCAATTCTTTATTATTATTTTCTGTGTCGAAATATTGAAAACAATTGTATTCGTGCTATTATTATTTGATTATTGAATTCATTCAATGACGACAATTGCTTATTTTTGACTTGTAAAAAATCAATAACAAGTTTCATTGTTATTATCTGCTTCATTGGATTGAAGATATTAGTTATATGAGTATTGTATTCATATATGAATATCAATAATAAGTTCAATTTGCTGCTTCAATTGTCAACAAAGTTAACTCGTTTATGGCTGCAAACTTGCTGCGGATGGCCATTAAATTGTGCCAAGCGCTGAGAAGGTAAATTCTACAGCTCGACTTGACTTGACTTGACTTTTTGTGGAAAACTCACACTTGGCCGACAATTTATGATGGGAGAGTAATCTGTACTTACCGTTGCACATAGGAAAGCCATTTCGTTGCCAGTCCAGGGCCAAAGTAGTGAGTTATCATGCGTTGCTGCTGCTGCTGCTGCTGATGATGATGATGCTGCTGCTGCTGCTGCTGCTGCTGTCGAGGATGGGGACGATAACGATAGCGATGCGATGCGAAAAAGATGCCACAGTCGACGCGTCAGTGACGACGGGTGAGAGGAAAGTGCGGTCGGTTGAGGAAATTTTCAGGCTCAGTTGCTCTAATGCTGCTTTGTGCCAGTCGAATCCAATTTTAGCTGCATGAGCTACTCACAGCTCTGCTCGCCTCGCATAAACTTCACTTTCGCCAGGCGCAATATAAAAAGGACGAGGCAGGCGGGCGGCACTCACACAGTCACAGACACAGACACAGATACAGACACGCACACACACGCACACGAGAGGAGAGAAAGTGGCGAACACTTTCAGGCGCGCCTTTTGCAGTTGGCAAATGATAAAAACTGGCAACACACTGCTAGAAAATATGCATTTTTAATGCCATAAATTAGTTTTGCTGTTTGCCGTTGCCGTTGCCGTCCAGGGAACTGCAATGAGAAAGAAGCAGAACGGAGAATAAGAGATAGTTGAAATGAGAGTTGGAATGTGCGTATAAAAAATATAGAGCATATCTAAAAATAGGAAGCCAAGTTGAGTGTCTAAAGCTGTTTAACGCTGTGCATAGAAAAAAACGTAAGTGAAAAGTAAAATGTGCTCTCGTTCTAAATGCGTTTTTAAAGGTTTATGTAATTTATAAACTAATAGCCAGCTTCCATTAGAGCCGAGCATCAAGAGGTGGCACAAGTTATATTCATTGCAACTAATTTCGTATGCGCCAGTGCAAAGACTAACTTTGTGCCGTAATAACTAATTGAAATGCAGTTTTTGTGCAAATCGGCTTTTTAAAGCCAGCGTTGATGGCTCCACAAATCCTGCGGTTTTGTTATTTCTTCACGCTCAGCTGCTTGCGAAAACTCTGCATAAAAATTGTCCATAAACACAACGAGTGCTCAGCATATGAATATTTTATGTTTAACCCTCCCCCACCCCGCCATCAAATTCAATTCCCTCGAAATATTGCCAAAAAAATTAGATATATTCGTATAATGTCAAGCGAACTCAACACGGCTCATTTCGAATGCAGCTGGAATCCGCTTTCTTTAGACCGTTGCAACTCCCAAATCCAATCATAAATGTTGCATAAAAAACTATTTCGACTTGCTGCAAATGGGCAGAGAATTGCAGAACGTCGCAAGATTTTGCCCGGAACTGAGTGTTAGTGACTGCAAACTGAAAACTGCAAACTGAAAACTGCAAAATGCCGCTTAAAAATTCATGAGTGTGAAAAGCCGCAGCGAGTGTGAAACGCAAGAAGGGGCAAAACTTTTTCGTGAAGGCAGCCCCACAAAAATCATAACAGAATGCAAGGGCGCAGACCCTTGAGAGCGAACAGTGGAGAAGAGTTGAAAAGCCTTGGCTGGCGAGCATTGTGTGGGCGGACAGTGTGAATGAATGTTTATTGAAAGACAGGTCGCGACCAACAAAAACTAAAAACCAGCATACATGAAATGTCAGAGAATCAGAGATGAGCTGCTCATATGCATAGGCAGAGAGAAAAGAAGAGAGACAGGAGGATAGACTCTTGCTTTTCATTCATACGAAATTACCTGCGGCCAAGAGGCGTAATGCCAGTTGGACTGCAAAATCCACTTAGGAAGTTGATACAATCAGTTGCTCTGCCTCTGTCTGCATGTGGATGGATTCATTAAAACGAATTGCTCTGTCTCTCCGACTCCCAGACTCCCAACCAGGCCAAATAGTCCGAGTAGAGCTCGCCAGGGAATGCAGGGCGCACTATAGTACTATATACGAGTCGAGTCGAGTATATGCAGTTTTTGGGGTTTCTGTTATGGGACTCATTGACGTGCAGATGCCACAACGATGCAAAGAGTGAGAGCGACTGCGACGGTGACTGCGATTGTGGCCTGTGGCTGCCTCTGGTGCCTTGGTTTTGTTTGCGCCGCAAAGTATGCAACGGCTGCTGGTTTTGTGCACGGAAGCCAACAAATGAATTAGCCTCTGTCCGTGTACGTCCGTCTGTCTGTCTGTCCTTCTGTGTGTCTAGCTGCTTTGTTTGTTTGTTGCTTGTTACATTCGGACTGAAAACTTTGCGCTGCCCACAAGTCGAAAACGCATTAAAACTGTAAATTAACTGGCGTATTGTGCAGATCGGTTACGTGGCCCGGCCCCGCCCCCTTCCGCGCCCCTTTGATTAGCCACACGACTGCACTTAAAGCGCGCCTAATTAGAAAATACTGCAGACCGCAGACAGAGCTTTTGTGCTCAGTCTCTCTCAGTCTCTCTTAGTCCCTCGGTCGCCGTCTTTAGAATGAGCTGTTAATTATTTATATTTTACATTTAATGCGCAGCTTAGGCCAAAACGCAAAACATGGTTGTGTGTGTGTGTGTGTAAGTATTCATATTCACATTCGCATTCACATTCATTCTCGTTCGCATTCTCATTCTCATATTCATATTCATATTCATATGCTCTAGCCGTATCTGAAGCTTTGAGCTTTGAGTCGCTCTAGTTGTTTGAAGTGGGCGCCCGGGCAACACTTCCGCATCAGCGTGGATGTGTACAAAAGGGCATAAAGCACACACACACACACACACTCGCACACACACACATGTTGAGAGATTTACATGCATGCATATTGTGCTTACGCATACATTTGCAGCAAGCAACAAACAGACCCAAAGAGTCTCGTCTCGTCTCGTCTCGTCTCGTGCAAAGTAGAGCGAAGTCGCTGCGAACTAAACTCGTCTCTCAGTCGCTGTCGCTGTCTCCAACTCCTCCCCACTCCTTGCTGGCTCCTCTCGTGCCGCTCTCCATGTCCATGTAACATGTTAATGAACTGCGCCAACTGTGTTTGCACAGAACTTAGTGTAATGTAATCCAAAGGCAACCAGGCGGGCAGCAGGCGGCAGGCGGCTGATGAGGTAAATGGCACTAAGAAGGGGGTGGAAGGGGACATTACCAACACACACCTACCACACACACACACACACACACACACCCATACAGAGACTCGCACGTAGGCACACCTCAACGCCCCAATGTGTCGAATGTTACGCCAAGGAGTAACTTTGACATTTAGCATTCAAGGCTTATGAGTGCCACAAACACTGAGCGTGGAGCGTGGAGCGTGGAACGGCAGCGGGAGCGTGGAGCTTGGGGACCCACCAAAGGGGGCGGGGCGGGGCACAAATGGAGGCTGCGCTGCTGACACTGAGGCTGCAAACCGCCTGGGCAATTGCCTTATGGTTATTTTCATAGCCCTGGCCTGGCCACAAACTGCGAGCCAAGTGTGACATGTGCTGCAGCAAAAACGAGCACAAAAATAATAAAAAAAAAACACACACACACACACACACACACAAGCAGAGCATTGAGCAAAAAAAAGAAACGTAGAAGGGGAGAGAAGAGACAAGCTGCAAACAGTTGGGATTTTTAGTAGTGACATTCTCGCTTATGGGCCTGCTGCCATCACAGCATCACATCACAGCATCTGAGGCCAACGTGAGCGTTAACTGTTGGCCACTGGGAAGCTGGGAAACTGGGAAACTGGGAAATGAAATGTTGTTGCTCTCGCTATGATTCCCAAAGATTGCGAATGAGTTTCATAAAATGAAATTATGCCACAACACACACACATTTGATTTATTCGAAAAGTTCATTAAAAATGATCAGTCTAACGTGTTTTCGTTTCGCAATAAACTTTTAATTGACAAATGCGAAATGTCAAACTTGTTTATGCACTAAAAGGATTTTAATCATTTTCACAGCACTTTCAAATTGGTGAATTATTATAAATCTTTAAAGTAATAAAGCTGTTCACACAACATCGTAAACTCAAATCGCAATTGCAAACGCTTTTTTTTTCGATAATTATTAATTAAAATTTACTAATATAAATACAAATTGTAACCAAATTCATTACTTAATAGATTGATCACTTTAATTAATAATAATAAAAAAAAAAAAAAAATTCGTCGTGTTTTTTTAAGAAGAAATAAATTTGTGATTGATAAATGCAAAAGGTTTTTAATCATTTTCACTTTGATGAATGATTGAATTATTATAAATCTTTAAAGTGATCAAGAAATTTCCAATCGCAATTTGAATGGTTTGTATTCGATAATAATAATTTGTATAGTAAAGGATAATAAAATCAATAAGTTGATTAAAAAATGATAACTATCTAGATTAATTACAAATTAATTTCCTTTATTACAAATTGTAATAAAATTTATAATCATTTTAATTGAAGTTTTTTGAAAATCATAATTTAAACGTGTTTTCATTTCGAAATTAATTTTTAATTGACAAATGCAAAATGTCAAATTGGTTTTAAAGGATTTTAATCTTTGTCGCAGCACTTTCGCATTGATAAGTGAATTATTGTAAATCTTTAAAGTGATAAAGTAGTTTGCACAACATCGCAAAAGCAAATCGCAATTACGACGCTTTTGTCTCGATAATTATAGGCAATTATTGACAAAGGGTGTGACAGATTAAGACGACAATCACTCAAAGTATTATCAAAATATTCATCGTTCAATTGAATGGCTCTCGAATTATGTATGCGAATCAACTTTAATTACATTTGCCAATTGAACAAATTGCCATTCTCCCTCTCTCTCTCTCTGTCGCTTTATCGCTTTATCTCTATCGAAAATTGCATACTCGGCCATGCTGAGCAAGTATTACTTACTGCACTTGGCTCGGCACTTGGATGAAGTATCTCAGACTCAGTCTGTGGAGGAGATACTTCCATCGATTGACACTTTTGTTGCAATTTTCGACAAAATTTATGCATCAAAAATGTGGCACTCGTTGCCTATCGACAGTATTTGGAAAGTCTTTGGCAAGTGGCAGCTTGGGTGGAGCATGCAAATCAACTGCCAGTTTGACGTCATAATTATTCATATTGTTGGCCAAAAGATGTTGAGCACCGAGAGACTCCTGACATGGCCAGCAGGCGGATCACAAAATGAGAGGGGGGAAAGTGGAGACAAGTGCAGGGCACTTGCAGCAGTGTCATATTAATTTAGTCAAGTGGCCACTTAAATTTTGCACCACGGCAACTACAACAACGATGCCTGCGACAATGACAATGACAATGACAATGACAATGATGATGACGTTGCTGTGGCAACAAAACCAAGTCGAGTCGAGTCGAGCTGAGGAACGTGAACGTGAAAATGGCAGTCGGTTGTCTAGTCTGCGATTTGCATAACTGCATGGATATTAGTTGGCTTAAATGTCACAGAATTCTCTCTGATTTGCTACCTTAAAAAACAAAAAAGTCGACTTATTTGTCACAAATGTTGGCTGAATTACAGTAATTTCGACTTGTAAGTCATCCAGTTCTATGGCAAAAGTTCCGCACACAGACTTTCCGCTGTTGGCATAACTTTGCTGAAACTTGTGCCTTTGTGTGACGCTGAACGCTGAACGTTGAAAGAGGGGCAGACGAGGCATTGTGGCACACACCCCCGCCCCGACCGCCTAATGATTACAAATTGCCAGCGGCATTTTAATAACCGCGCGACCGCAAAACAATAAATAAAAATCAAACAATAAACAAAACGACGGCGCACACAAAAGGCGGCGTGTAATGAAAAAGCGGCAGGATAAAGCTGGCAAATCGGCTAAATGCGGCTTAAATGCATTGCTGCGATTAATATTAATTTCATGCAGTGCACAACGGAGCGTGGCTCAGTTGGAGGCCGTCCAACTAGCCATGTTGCAATGTGCAACAAAGTCGACAAGTCAATGCTGCGGCTGTGGCTGCTGCTCGTGATGAAGATGAAGTTGACGCTGCCACAAGCACAAGCCGACAAGATGATGACGATGACAATGGCGCACATCATGCGCATCATTAGCCAAGCAGAGGCAGAGGCAGAGGCTGAGGCAAGTTGCCAGCCAGGATTCATGTTGCCTGCACCCTTCGCCCTGCCCCCCTGGGGAGCGTTAGAGCCAACGTCACTCAGTGTGACAGTAATGTTTGCATGCGGTCCCCAGGGTGGTGGCACATCTTAAATGCTGCCTGCCCCGTCTCCATTGCATTCGCAATAATTTCATACGCCACGTAAGCCACAGAGATTCAATTCGCGCTCACTCCATTTCAAATGGCAACTGGCAACTGGCAACTGGCAGCTGTGTGTGTATTTGTTTCTTCGCATTTCATTTCCATTTTCCACTTCAAATTTCAGTGCTAATTGGTGTCTATAGACTGTAAGCCCGGCCAGGCATCGGCATCAGCATCGGCAGAGGCATCACAAATTAATAGGCAAAGGTCCCAAAAAGCTGATACGACTACGGCATCATTACTAATTTGCGGCATTTCGACTGAAATGCAAACAACAACAACATAAACACACACACAGACACACACACACACACAGACACAGTGACTCACAGAAATTTTCACATTTCCACATTGCGAGTTTTACACATTTGCATATTCATGTTCATTTGAATTTTCATCAACAGCGCTCTCGCTACCTTTTGATGAAAACTATCAAATTCATGGGGATAATTAACAAAAGCAGCTCCAACCCTTTCCCTCCCCCCCTTCTCTCTCCCTCTCCCCTAGTTTGCTACATTTTTGTACATGTGGCCCAAAAATAGATATTTAATTTGACTTTTAGCGGTTGACGCTAAGGGGATTCGTCTACCCCTTGTGGCTGGGGTTCAGTTACACACTGTGGTTTAAAGTTTTGATCCAGGCAGAGAAGAAATATGATGGTTGGCTATAAATTAGAAAGCAGGTTAATGTTAATGTTCTCTCCTGGTTTCTCGCTTGTTTTTGTTTGAGTTGCCAAATGAGCTTGATTGACAGGGGAACCTTGCCGATGTGTCTCAAATTGCGTGACAAGTGGAAAAGTATTTTCAATGGAAATTTCCGAGATGTGTTTTATGTGTCTAACCACTTTTCCCAAACAGCTCTAATCACTCGTACACTCTCTTTAAGCAACTTTTCTTTCACTTAACAAACAATTAAACATGGATAAGGCGCATTTATTGCGACCCTTGTCTGATTAGATGAGGCGTCGAGATAAAAACATAAAGTGACGAAATTAAGTTTGCAAAAATGTGAAATAAATCATCGTTTAATTTGTAGTTACTTTTCTCAACTTTAAGCCCATTTATTTGTGCAAGACACTGAAATAGATTTGAATTAAAGCCACAAATTTATAGGTATTTTTTGTCAATTGCGCTTCTTGGTAGCCTAATAAATTTCTGAAATGCATTTCGGATACATTTTAATTGCTGTGCATAATAAAATGAGCAATTGATTTTGTATTTATGCACAATTTATGACGTGAAAATGCAGTTTCATTCACTTTCTTGTCATAAAAAGTCTGACACACACTTAATAAAGTGAAGTGATAAATGGAAAATGGAGAAATTGAATGAATGAAATCATAATAGATTTATATGTACAATTTTATGGAATTTGTTTAGTCGCGTGGAAGTGCTATAAAAATCATAAGCAGCAAATTTGTTGGTAAACAATAAATGCACCAAGAGTCGCAATAAAAAATGTTTAACAAATGTTGTAGAAAGGGCTCGACTTGCAGATACTCAGTAGTTAAAATGAATAATATTTCCACTTATTAATTAATATTAAGTGAATTTAAAAATCTTTTTTTTTATGTATTTCCACAATGTTACTCAACGCAATTTAAACAAATGTTTTTCCGTTGAACAGGGTAACCAAATATATATAATGAATGAGCGTCGTCATCAGTTGGAACAACAATAACAACAACAGCGGTTAATAAATAACAAAATAATCACAATAAATAAATTGTGCGAGTCGCGAGGCCGGAAAAAGGCAGTGTAAATGTTTATAGAGAGGTAAGCAACATCGTGAGTTTTGTTTTTGTTTTTTTCGATTGTATATTGCTGTTATTGTGTGTTGTTTTTGTGTTTCCAGTTGCAATCATTTTTTGTAAACTTGGCTTTGCTTTCGCCGTTCATTGAACGTTTTAATTGAGTTGAGGTTGTTGCTACTGCACTGCCAATTTCTGCCTGTCACAGTTGTTGCAGCATTGCCGTTGCCGTTGCAGCATGTTGATTTTATTTTGTTGCGAAATTAATTTTAAATCCAATTGTTTTTCGGTGTCGAACATCGTTCGTTCTGAACACTGAACGATGAACGGCGAAAACTTGTTGCAATTTTCACTTATTGCTTTATCATGTCATGTACTTTTTGTTGTTATTCCGCATGTCTTGGGCGATGTACCTTGACAGGCAGCGAGAGCGAGACGGCGACAGACAATATGAGCAGAGCGAATGGAATCAGAAGAGGCAGCGGCAAAAAAGAAGATTAATGCTATCGAAATATAATAAAAACGAACCTTGCCTGGATTTATATTAATTTATGTTTAAAAAAAAAAAAGCCAGCAACAATGATGGCGATAAAAAACACACCAAGAACTGAAAGCACAACAACAATGGTCTGGGGCAATTGGGTTGTATTGATTTAAATGAGTTGTGTTGATTGCGGAGTCACCGCACGCACGCACGTATTTAATTATAGTTTATAACACTTTTCAGTCACCGAAATGGCTGTTGTTAAACCTATTCGATAGATGCGCCCGATAACGACGTACATAAAACTGTTGGTAATTTGCGCTGTTCTACCAAGATATCGTACACAATGCTAAACCAACTAGCAACAACAACAACGTGTAATTAGAATTATTTGAACAACGACTGCGAACGGAGATGGACGGACGACACACGACAACTGACGAGAGACAAGTTCACGATCGCACTGCGTAAAGCTTGAGAGCCGGCTGTAGACGGCAGCAGCAGCAGCAGCAGCAGCAGATCAACAGCGAGAGAGCGACGAGAGCAGCTGAAAGAGAGAGAGAGAGCGAGATCGAGAGAGCGGAAGAATGGGAGATAAGTGGAGAGGTGAAGTGCAATAGCGGATAACCAACGTGGCTGTAGCTGCGGCTGTAAGCCGAAGGCAGGGCAAACCCCAAACGTAATAAAATCGTGTAAAAGCGTCTCGGACAAAGTGGAGCGACTGCGGGATACCCTATTGAAAATATTACTCAAATAAATGCTCAATTGTCCATGTATGTAACTCCTTTAAAATATTGCTTTAGTATTGAAGAGCTATTATAAAAGATTTATTTTTTATCCTATATATTATGTGGAATGTTAAATTACAACTGAGTAAGTTAAATTAAAATATGTCCAAAATTAAATGTTTATTTACATATGCATAAGGAATTATTTTTAATTATAAAAAATTGGTTGGAAAACAATTATAATACAATTACTTGAATTAAAATATTTTATTAATTAAACGTTTAAATTGGAATGAAAAATTATTTTTAATTATTCAAAATTATTTGGAAAATGTTGGAAAACTTTACTATTATAATGAATATAAAATTATTAAAAAGTATTTTCTATATTAAAAATAGATATTTTTAATAAAATTATAAAAATATGTTAGCGAACAAGTTGCAAAACAGTATCATTACAGTTATTATTTATTTATGTATTTTTGTAAGTTTTAATTTATATACCTAATTAAAATTTAAAAATGTTGCAGAACTTTATTACGAATATAATCGATATTATAACTGATTTATGCTTCCTTTAAACAGAATATACCCTACATTCATAGTCTTATCGCAAGGGTATAAAAACCTGCTATAACAAAGCTGTTGTTGTTGATATTGGAAACGCGACGAAAGTTGAGAAGCAAAACAGAACTGCAACTAAACATGAATGAACAAAAATTCGAAAGCAACCTTAAATCGTGCCAAAGAACTGGAAATACCCTCGACAAAATTTAACATAATTCATTCGATCAACCTGATAACACGATGAACAGAACTGCATTTCAAATGATGTGGAATTCCATTGAAAATTAAAAGTTAATCCCCTGGCTTTCAATTACTAAGCATTATTCCAGACAACTTTTATTAATTTGCATTTATTTAGCTGTAAAATGTTTAGGTATTCATTAAAGTTGTCACGCAGCTGATCGAGCTGTAACGCAATCGCAAGCCGGTTCTAATAATAAGTTGATATACATTTAATATTGGCCTACATGCGGGATGCGGGCAAGGTCAATGTTATAAAAAACACTTTAGGAAGGTTTTCCATTTGTGCTAAAAATTTACATAGCACTGCAGAAGGGGGAAAATGAGGAGCACTAAGCACAAAGCAATGGCATTGGCAATGGCAATGGCAAAATACAGGCGACAGCTTTCGGCTTTTTCAGCTAAGCAAATAAAATTTGAATACCCGAAAGCGCTCTCGTTCTCTCTGAGTTTCGAGTGTTGAGTGTTGGAGGTGCTGAGTGCTTTTTGAAGTGGCCACCGACCGAGCTGGAGCTCTGTTCACTTACTTACTTAGTTTTCCGCTATTCGACTCGAATTTGGGAGTTTAGTTGCGGAGCGGGGTGTAAACAAACCGACAAGATACTTAATGTAATCGCATTTGTATATGGCAGACATACGAGCACTCTGTACGTACACAGAGAAAAAAAACGTGCTAAAAGCAACAATTAATTCTTGATATCAAAATTGCATCTAGCAAGTCAATACTTAAATCAAAAACGATGTTCTTAAGCCACTCTAGATGAGACATTCTATAAATTAAATTGTTGTAAACTTTCAAGATTATGAGAAACATTCTCAACTCAAGAATATATTCCTAATTCAAGACTGATTAAATATCAAAATTGCACTCAGAAAGAAAATTCTTGAATAAAGATTGCTGTTACGAAAGCAACTTATCTTTTTTTTCTTATTTTTTTCATTTTAGAATTTCACAACAACACAAGACTTTATCATAAAAAGTATCTTAGTTATCTTAGTAGAAGATGAAAACTACAACATTTGCTCTGCCTAACTTTAAGAAGACAATTAAGATTGAAACTCTTAAATCTGAAAGTTTTTTTTAACTTTAAACATTTTTAAACAAGTCTGTTTTATTATTAAAGAAAGTTAAGAATGAATTCTGGTTTCATTCTCAAATCGATGAATTTCATTCTTATATTTTGAACGTCGTTTTTCTCTCTGTGTGCAATTAGACAGCCGCAACACAAATGGGCTTGGCGTGCAGCCTGTTATCAGAGGCGACAGCTGCAACAACAATTATCAGAGCAGACAACAACAATTGTGGCAGCAGCAGCAGCGGCAGCAGCAGCAACAATTGCTATAGGTGGATGAGTAGATTGTTGAGGCGGCTTAGTGCCTGTTGAACGTGTTGCGGCAATTAGTTGAGTGATTCGAGTGGCGAATATCAAGTATACGAGGAGGGCGTCGGCTTTATGGATTGCAGCAAATAAGTAATTAGCTGTTGCTGTTGCTGTTCATGTTGTTGTTGTAGCACAGTTGGGGAATTTTGCATTGGCAGCTCTCGCTCTGACTTCGGTTGAGTCCATTGCTCATTAATCTTGCTTCGAAATGGAGGCAGGCAAAGCTCAAGCTCAAGCTCAAGCTCCACAGATTTGCTGGCGCGTGCAGCGCCTTTAAGTATGCAGCAAACGCTGCGATTTACCCCACTTTGCATACGTGTGCGATTATGTGAGAGTGTGTGCGTGCGTGCGTGCGTGCGTGTGTGTGTGTGTGCGTGCGTGTGTGTGTGTGTGCTTTTGCAATTATTTATGTTGTTCATTTGTTTAACGGCGGCTGGCAGGCAGCTTGAACAAAAGCGAGCAATAAAGGCGACGTCGCCTTTCGCCGCTGCTGACGTGAGCAAGGACGACAAGGACGACATGTGGCTGAGGATGCGAATATAGATGTGAATGTGCGACGTGGCCAGAAGCAACGATATCATTTACATGCCATGCAGGCGCGTTCAGGCCACAGCCACAATGACGCCCACATGACGCCGCATACTACAATGGCCGGCAGGACACACACAAGGGAGGTGGGAGGCGGGAGGCGGGAGGCGTGGCCGAAGTCCTTCCACGGCCAAACATGAGATGTAAAGTTTAACACATAAACTCAAGACAATTTGTGCGCGTATGTGTAAGGAATAAGGCAAAAGGCAAATAATTTACAAGTTCTGAAAAGAAAAGCCAGTCAGCGAAAGAGATAGAGCTTCAGCGAGAGGTCAGAGGGAGTCAGAAAGAGAGAGAGAGAGTGAGGGAGAGAGGGAGAGAGGGAGAAACATGTGCAAATATAAAGAGCGGTCTCAGCGCTCTGCTTTTGCTTTTGCTTTTGCTTTTCCTTTTTGCTGCTTGCTGTTGGCGTAGGCCGAAGCCGAGACCGAGACCGAAGCCGAGAACAGCGCCGCCTTGTGCCTGCCAAGTGTATTAAACAACAACGCACACACGCACACACGCACACACACACACACACGCACTGGGCTTAAAATGTGTTACAGCAAAGTGTAAAAATAAATAATTTAAAGTGTGTGTAAGGACACGCTGCAAACGGCCGTCGTCGCCACCATAAAGCGCCAAAGGAGTCGACAGCGAAGGCGGCGTAAATAGTACAAGTCACACACACACACACACACACACTCTCAAGGAAGCGTGTCCTTACATATGTGTGTAATATTTTCTTCACTTTTTTTTTGCTGCTGCGTTCAGTAAACTTTTGCGCTCAATACCACAGCAGCAGCAACAATAATAACTACAACAAAACGGCAGCTGCAGGTTGCCCTTTGAAAATGTTTTCCGCAACACAAAGGACAACAACTACAACAGACAGAAAAGGGAGAGAAAACTTATTATTATGTTGTACGTAAAGAAAAGAAATATAGCAAAGAGCAAACGGGACTATAGCTTAAGCGAAAGTCAGCCGAACAAATAGATCAATAGATAATAATAGATCAATGGAAAGAAATGTTATTTCTCGCAGGCAAGACTTTAATTTCTACAAGTGAACACATTTAAGATTTCTTCCAAGTGCTTTCTGCTTAGACATGTGAAGATGTCACGAAATTATCTATGGTTCAGATATAATAAATCAATGAAAATGATTATTACTTAAGTTTGTATTTATTTCAGTAGAAGATGGCACGAAATAATTTATAATTAATTTTTAAAGTACGCAAATTAAATAGATCTGTAGAAAATAATAGATCGATGGAAATAAATATTATTGCACGAAAATTATTTCTGAAAAAACTTTAATTTTACATAAGTTATATTTTATTTTAAATTTGTTTTCAGTAAATTTTGTTTCAGACATGTAAAAGTATAATAATAATATAATTAAATATCAATGGACATAAATGTCTTAAGAAATTCTGCACAAATTTTTAAATTTCACAAGCGAAGATTTATTTCAAGTGAAGATGACAGGAAATTATCTATAATTAATTTTATTGCTATCATTTTGGAATGCTCATTGTTAGGGTAGCGAAAGTCAACCACAAAGTGCCTGCCAAGAACAAAAGCGAAATACGAAAAAAATTGGCAACTCTGCACAATTATGGGAATCTTCCAGGCATGGGAAATCAACAGAAATAAAAAAGGAGCCGAGGGGGGAGAAGAAATGCGATAAGTGTCTATGGGGTGAGAAAGAACACTGGGTAGCTTAGGAATTTGCATATCTGGCATAAAACGAAATGCCAGAGAAAGTGAAAATTGTTGCAAAACAAAAGAAAACTGAAATTGGAATAGCTGGGGCCAAAAACATAGACTTCGCCTAGGCTACGCGAACCCAAAAACTCATTTGAATCTTTTTTTCTAACCGAACCTTGGCAGCCTCCCATATTTACATAAGCTTCGAAGAATGTTTATCTCCTAAAGAGGTCAAGTTGGATGCTCTCCGTGAGGATGTCACTTTTCTTTTTTATTTATTTCTATGCGAACTGCGCTGCTGTAGTTTTCCATAATGAGCTTAAGTTACTTAAAGAACTATATACATTTATTACTCAGCTTGCATTTCTTCTTTTGCACTGCCACAATCAATCCTCTTTTGAATTCTCTCCTTTGCTTTCTTTTATGTGGCAACCTCTTCGCTGACCCCTTCTCGATGCTGCCAAATCGTAGAAAAAATTCTTCGACAATATTTGTGCGTTGGCTTCCTTCATTTTTATTTTCTCTGCTTTCCACTTGGCCACACTGCAAGGTGCGGAAAGTGCAGCACATTTTTCATCATTTAGCAATCTTCCATTTACTGTTTATCAATATGGTGACCATCACCATCATCATCATCATCATCATCATCTTTTTTCATTTTTCATTCCATTAAAGATGCGCAAATAGCAGCTGCATTGCTTTGCAAATATTAAATAAAAATTGCGTTTTTCTGCCATTGACAATTTAATAGATGTAATGCTATTTTCCATTCGCCTTCTTTACATCGTTGACTTGGTTTTATTTGCTTGTTATTTGTTTTTGTAGTGCGCAAATATTTATTTAATTATATTGCGTGGACAAAGGCGTACAAAACGAAAAGCGACAGAAATATGCAGCAAATTATCTTGCCGCTGGCGAAGAGAGAGAGAGAGTGCGAGTGCGAGAGAGGTAAAAGAGAATGCAAATAATAACAATAAGTTACTTAATTAAATTTTTTACATGCCACTGGACGCCGCCGCAGGAGACGTTCGTCGACAGAGACAAGGACAACGGACAGCGAGCAACATTGGCGCTGTGTCACGCTTTGTCTCGAGGTAATTATTATTGAATTGTCTGCGTAAAATTTCAATTATGAAAACCAAAGAGTTCAATTATATCGACGCCTCTCCGATTTCCATTTACCCCATAATTGTTAAATGCCAGACACAAACAAATAAATGCAGAACAAACACAAAAAATGAAAGCTACTTAATTATAAAGGGATTTGGCAGAAAGGCGTCATAATTAAGCACGCAAAAATGAAATTAATATGTCATCATGATGCAATCACATCGCCCTCTAAACAAACACAGAGAGTAGAGAAGAGCAACGTCGAGAGCGGCCCGCACGAAATCAAAATCCAAACTAATCAAATCACATTTCAATTATTGTGCTAGGCCATGTGGCTTGTGGGCGTGGCCAGCTAGGAAACCAAAGGGGTCACAATGAGCCTCCGTTCGTTGCACGTTGCTCGTTGCCGTTGCACGTTGTTCACTGCCCCTTGTGTGTCGTACATTGCCATTTCACTTGATTACATGCATTTTATATGCGCCCGCCTGAAAGTAGGCTACACTTTTCAATCACAATCAAATTTTATACCCCACCTATGAGCGTGTGTGTGTGTGTGCGATTTACCCGTAGAATCTCACAATCAGATTCATTTACATTTCCGCCGCCCAACACAACACATCGGCAATAACAACTAGCAACAACTCCACATACTCATTGTTTGGCAGGTTTAGCTGAAATGGAATTTTAGATAACTATGCTATAAAATTGAAAAGCTGCAACAATGCAAAATTGAGCCTCGAATTTAGCTGAAACAAAGCAGCAGCCAAAATGCTGCCACATTGTGAATGAATTTTGCAATAATACGCTTTACGATTATAAAATGCACAAATCGCCAATTTTAACAGTCTCCATTGACTTCTTTTCTGAACGGACTTCGGTAAAAGTTTTGCCCTGAAAATAACTATAACATACTTTTAAGCGTGTATTAAATTTTCCTGCCTTTACGCAGCATAAAAATATTAATGCAAATAACGAGCAAAATTGTTGTAAAATGCAGCCAAGCCAAAAGCAAATAAAAGCAAACAAAAAAAAAATGTTTTCAATACTGAATTTCATAGGTTTAATTAAATATTTGTATATTTGTGTACGTGCGTTCAAATAGGAATTTATATGAAATGAAATGTTGTGCTTTAAATTGAATAAAAGCAGTCGGCAATATAAAGTTGAATAGTAATAATAATAAATAAAATCAAAGTCAGCTGCTGCTGCCGTTGCAGCTCTAAGCTCTAATAATTTAGTGTATCGTAAAGTTTTTTGTTGAAAAGCAATTTTGTGTGTGTGTGTGTTGCAGGGGCAACAATGGGCAAGGAAAACATGCAACCAAATTGACAGTTTGTTAGTCAGGCTTGATGATTTCGCTGTGCACAACACGTCGTATACGTAACGTACTTAGCAACTATTTCAATGCACCTGCGCCGCGTCAACTGTCGATGGAACAACATTTTTTGTGAAAGAGCGACGAGCGACTCATTCTCATTTACATAACAGCCAAACAACTGAGCGCGCAAGAGAGAGAGAGAGAGAGAGCGAGTGTGAGTGTGTGTGAGTCAATTCGGCGTTAAAAAGCGTTAAATTTAACAAGCCAGACGGGAAGCAAGTCGCTTACTGCCGGCAAGGAGCATTCTGCCAACTACCACAAGCAACAACAATAAAAACTAAATTTAAAATTGGCAGCCGCACACTATAATACACACACACACACACACACACACACACACACTGAGACACACACACACACTCATATCCGGTGAGGGAGGCAGAGTTAACAGCAATTTTACTTGTTATTCGCTTGAGTTTCATTTGGGTTGTTGGTAGCGTATAATTTACATTTTGCTTCGGTTCATGAGGTGCCATAATCATAAATTGACAACTTGAAATTTGCACATGACTGTGGCGCTGCCTTTTCGCTGCCTGCTGCCTGTATCTGCATTTTTAATGCATTTCTTCGAACCGGAAAGGGAGCGAAAAGAAAGCAACGATTCCTGCTGCCCATTAAAGTGCAAAGTGTTTGCAAATTTTTGACATGTTTTTTAAGCAAAACTGGCTGTGTTTTTTTTATTTTACGAGCTGGAACTGGTCGAAGCAACAAACACAAATTGGCGCGGCTTGTTTACATGATTGCTAAAATATATGCAACGTAATGAAAATTCATCGACAACAACACAGCACACAGAGAATTGATCGAAAAGTTGGTAAAACTTTTATTTCCTTTTTTGCATTTCGCTTGCAAGTTTGAGCTGAGGGCAAAGTTAATTGAATGGCTCGTACTTCATTTAGAGTAAAGTTTCGACACAGTTGCACATAGAGCCGAGAGCACTGCAGTCGAAAGCCATCAGATTTTTGGACAGACAAAGACAAAGACAATCCGGCAAAGCGGCAGGCAGCAATGCGGTTGTTGCCTGCTAATGAAGCAAAAGGCGCAACGTGTCCTGATCCACAATAAAAATGCAAATATTTAAACGAACAAGCACGCCACAAATAACACAGACAGAGAGAGAGAGAGAGAGAGAGAGAGAGAAAAGTCTGGGTGCTTAAATAAAAACCGCAAAACGCAAACAAAAATTTCTGTCTGCCAGCGATATTTGTGTGAAAATTAACACGCAATTTCCGACTGGCCAAATGCGAGAATAAAAATCAAAATAAAAAAGGAGTTAAGTCGCCGCCAAAACGTTTAAAGCTGAAAATCAAACAGACAAAAGACGTGACAAACAGACTGAGAGACAACACGCAAAACGATCGATGAACAAAACCGAAACGAAACGAACAAAATAAAAAAGCTACTCAGACTTTGGTCTTAGCCTTGGCTAAACTCAACTCATCTGGTCTCGGCTCGTCTTGGCCGTAGTCGATTTGAGTTGCCGTTGCCGTTGTCGTTGTCGTTGGCTGGCACACTTTAAAGCATTAGTTGGACATTTTTATGGGCATGGTATTAGGCGCTTAAGACGTTCAAGCCAAAAGGATAACAACAACGCGTCGCACAGCGAGAAGACGGACGGACGGACAGCGGGACAGCGGGCATATAAAAGCAAAGAGGCTAAGTGACAACTAAACTTAATGGCACTTCAACAGCAGCAGGGGAAGCAATGGACGCACAAGAGACCGACCAGACAGAGCAATAACAACAACGCCAACCAAAAGGAGAACGAGAAGGAGACGAAGACGGAGAGGAAGAAAAGCCGAACTGGCTATATCTCCAGCTGTAGGTGCGGTGCAAAACTCAACGGACATTAGCCTCATTGAATTGAATGACAAAACAAACGACGAGCGGAAAGGCAACGGCAACGGCAACAGCAAAGGCGAAAGGCAAAGACGATGACAACGACAACAACGACAACGACAACGAAGACGACAATGTTGTGGATAAGGATAAGCAGTGAGACAACAACAGCAATAAGCTGTTGTACAACAACAAAGCCCACAGTCCATGTCCATGGCCAAAAGCAAGTGTCGTTGTTGCGACGAAAATTTTGTATCTAGACAGCATTAAGATAAAGCAAGAAAATGCATGCATAAACAACCACAGCAAGGCAAACAAACGTTTGACCCTCCCCCCTACCCCCCAGAAAACATTGTCAACGAACTGCCAATACACTACAATACACAAAGCCTAATGATGTTCCACGCTTTATGGCATACTTGAGCCGTACGCCGAGGCGTATACGTAATATCGATAAAGTGCATTTCAGGCTAATCTAGCGTAATTTTAAAGCGATTGCGGGAGGCTTTCGAAAGATCAACGAGGAGAGAAAGTGAGAAATAGATGGAGAGCAAGCGAGCTGGCGAAATGTTTGTTGGACTTTATGCTGGCGTTAAATATTAATAGACTCGCCTATATCCATTTACATAATAATGAACATTTTTGGGTTACAAACTTGATGGCAAAGTTAACGATGCCCAAGAACAAAAACACTATTAAGGCGAGAAAGAGATGGCCGAAGGTTGACCCAAAATAATGGCCACCAATCTTCGCTGGCTTCCCTTCGCCTTCCGCTCCTTCGACCGGCAATGGCCAACAAATGTGTGAAAATAGTGGACAATATGTGTGTGTCCAAGTGCTCGCTTGTCTCCCATTTGTTCTCTGCGTGTGTGTGTGCGAGTGTGTGTGTGTGTGTAGGTGCTGTTAACGCCATCTTTTTTTTTGTGTTGCGTTGTGGCCTCGCTGCCATTTTGCTGTCTATTGTTGTTGTACAATTTCCGCATCCGGCGCGTAAACGCTGCCGCTGGCCGAAAGCGTGCGCGTATTGGTTTATGCATGAGGCATGCCACGCCCCCCCAGCCCCCCACTTACCACACCGCCCACAAACTTGTGCTGCTTTCGAACACTTCATTTGTCAGCGCTGTGTGGCTCAGCGGGATAGATTCTGGCATGCATTTAAATGAAATGCCAAGCGATTTGAGGCTGCTAAGCAACTAAAGAACTCAAGAGCTGAATAACTGAGACAGCGACAGCTTCCGAAAGAGAGAATGAGAGAAAAAGAGATTGCGAGAAATACTCGGAGACTCTTTGAAAATGCACTTACCAAAACTGCATCAATTATTCAGCAGCCCATGGCCGGGCCGGGCCTGGTCAGGGATTGAGCCAAGTCGCCAAGTCGCAGCGCGTTGAGCAGTTGATGCATGCCTGCAAAAAATGAAGAAACAGAAACAGAGCATGAGAGAATGTGTGAGTGCAAAAATATGGCATAAATATTAAATGCAAAATAGCAAAAGCGAGTGAGAGAGAGAGTCGAGAAATCTTGAAGCTGCAGCTGCAGCTGACAAGCGAAAAGAAATATTTTATGTTGCGTTGGGCGCGCGAATTCTTCAAGTAGCTAAATTCACTAAAATTATGCACATTTCACATATTTTCGCTGCTCGTTTTTTTGGCGTTTTTTTTGTTATAAATAAATCAAATAAAATATGCGCGCGCGTTCACGCTGAAAGCTGAGGCCAAGAAAAACGATAACAACAGTCAGCAAAGGGACGAGAGGCAGGGGGAGAAGTGGTTAGAGAGAGTCCTTTGTGACCTGGTTTTTGGTCATAACAATATTGCCAACCGAAGCGTGGTGCAGTGCACACAATTACCGTGCCAACGTTTTGCCGGGCGATAGCGAATGGCGAGGGCGTGGCATTGTGCGAATGACGTCATCGCTGCACTCGCACTCGCACTCGCATCGCACAATTACCATTGCGCCCTGGCGACGATAACGACGACGACGACGACGACGCTGACGACGTGACCTGGCGACGGTCACTTGGGCCATGGTTTAAAGCCTGCCCATGGCTGACAAATAGACGCTCACTTCTCTCTTCTCTATGTCCCTTTCTCCCTGTCTGTAAGTAACAAGGTTAATCAGCTGCCTGTCTGCTCATTTTAATTGGCTTTGAGCTGGCGCCTTAATTGAGTTATAAAAATGCGAAACTATTTTGCGAACAGCGAAATTTAATGCTCGAACGCTTGATGAGCTTTAAACTTAAGAGCTGCCGACTCGTAAATAACCAAAATGGAATAGAAGATGAGGCAAAAAGTGTTAAAAGCATGAACAACAAAAAAAATAGCAAACAAAAAAACAAAATAATCTAAACTGAAACAAGTGAAAAGCGAGCGAGGACCGAATAAAATTAAGCGACTAACAAATGCGCTTGAGCAGATAATTCCATCGTGATGCAAAGACAAATGACAAAGCAAAACTTTAAATTTTATTTGTATTTATACAAATGTAAAATATATATAAAACTGTTCTTCGTTAAATAAATAACTATTTCTATTTATTTGTAATTAATTTAGTTCGGTTTAAGCTGATAACGCCAATTATATTCATTGAATAAATAATTTATTCAAGACATAAGATATGAACTAATAATTATTTTAATTTTATCCAGTAGAATAAATGACTCTGCAACCCTTTTAATATTATTTATATGTGCACAAATGTCAAATAAACAGTTTAAGATTATCACATAAATGAAATTAATTCATTTGAAATATTTGTATTTTAATGATGCATAAATTCCCAATAGTAAAATTATGTTATTTATTCTCGCACAAATGTAAATGATACAGTTTAAGGCATATCTAGTTACCATTCATTAAATCAAGAATTAATTAAAAATATTTCAATTTTAATGACGCACCAAATTTGCAATATTTTCAAATTGCAATATTTTTGCCATTCATTTGTTGCCTTTGTTGCTTGTTTATTTAAAGCAACTCGACGACCTGGCGAGGAAATTTGTTTTACTCTTAATATAATTACAAACCCTTTTAATATTTTCATCTACCTTTTTTGCAGGCACTTGCGCTAAGTGTATCGCGTTCGCTTTCGCGTTTTTTATTTAACTCTTTATAAACTGCAGGGCAACAGAAATTAGAGGAGCGAATGCCAGCAGCAAAAATAAACAAGCGAGCGTGCAGGTCAGGGGGGGCCAGGGGGACAGTTCAGAGTTCAGGGGGTTTAGGTCGCATCACGATAACGCTTTGTAAATACTTTTGCTGCACTTTGGCTGTTGTTGGTTTTTTTCCCTACTCTTCTCGTTTTTTGTTTTTTTTTTTGTGTATTTTTTGTCGCTTCCTTTAGCTTGGCATGGCAAATTTTTATCTCCATTTGCGCGTTGCGTTCGTCCTTTTTTTTTGGTTTTTTTTTGTGTGGAGCTTAACTGGGAAAAATCACGAGCAGGACAAACAGGACAGCGCGCTGCAGCTGCGCTTTTGTTTTTCGGCATTAGGAAACGGCAAAAGGATATTATTAAGCGTGGATGTCAGCGTTATCGCCCCAGAGTTTTGGACAAAAGCAAGCGCTAAGTGCACAGCGGCAGGACAGCAAATAGGACTAAGAAGTGTCTGCAAAAGAGCACAAGACGCAGATCGGGATGGGGATGGGGATGGGGATGGGGATGGGGATGGGGAAGATGTGTTCGGAAAGCTCTTTGCCAAATTAAATATTAAAACCATGTGCACTTATGCAACTTTAATGCAATTTTCGGGCCAAGTAAACGAGCAGAAGGGAAAAAAAAAATGTTTTGGTGGCGGCATCAAATAAGAGCGAATTACGCGAGCATACGCCACGTATACTTAATTTTTGTGTGTCTGCCTGTGTGAGTTCGTTCAATGCGCCTGCGGTTTTTGTGCGCATATAAAAAAGGATTAATACACTTAAAAGGCAGCGGAGCGGAGGAGGCGTGCCAGCGGCGGGTTCTCAATTACAGGGCCACGCTAAGCGCACATTTACGTGAAAGCCAAATGAAGCCGCAGCAACAACTACAAAACACGAAGCAGAAACAGAAGCAGATGGCGAAGGAAGAAGGCAGAAGGAGCAGCAAGGCTGGCCAATAAAGCGAAGCCGCCTTAATTTAGAGGCAGGCCAAGTTTATGTCGCGCAATGGGCATGAAAAATTCAACAGCAGCGCTGACAACGTTGACAAAACTGTAGAGAGAGAGGGAGAGGGAGAGGGAGAGGGAGAGGGAGAGGGAGAGGGAGAGGGAGAGGGAGAGGGAGAGGGAGATAGAAGATAGGCAGAACTGGCGCTCGGCTCTCAGGAGTTGACGCTGCCAAAATGTCACAGGCGGCGCTCGTGTTGCAACTTGAATCACATCCTTCCCGTACAACTAAACATGTGATTTTCGGTCACACAATGCACAACAAATTCACACACACTCACACTCACTCACACATACTGTGAAGTACATTCTGGTTATGCATATGTATTGCACTTTGCTGCTTTGCTGCTTGGCTGTCTTGGCATTTTACGTGCGCCCCTCTTTATGTGTGCCACAGTTGAGCTCTTGTTGCAACAGTCGTCGTGTTGTTGTTGTTGCTGCTGCTTTTTGTTGTCGCGTTGTTCAACTGAAACAAAGTCGCGCTCCCTGCTGATCCCCATTGTATCCCCGCTCTTCAGTCCCGTTGCCCTCCTCCATTTTGGCCTTTTTGCGCCACCACACAAAACTACATTTTACTGCATGACAATTTATTGAGTTCTTTTTTGGTTGTCCCCCCCTCCCCACCCCCTCCCTCGGCACCGCACTTTGTTCCCTTACTCATTTGCCGCTCTGTGTGGTTTTTGGGTTTTGGTTACTACCACTTTTCCCCTCCCCTTTGCCATTGTTCGTTCGTTCGCTTTGCTGGTTGTAAATTTTTATTGTTCGTCTTTGCGCTATGGCAAAAATGCCGCACGACTTCTTGTTTTTCCTACAGCACCAGATAGTATGTATTTTATTTGGCATGCTAACTGCAAGAGCAAAAGTAGTGGGAGTCCTCGAAGGAGGCGCTCTCTAACTATTCCAAGTTGTGCACAATTCATACAAAGTTGACTTGCCAGTGATTGCCTTAAAGCCAATGAAGCTGCTCAGTTTTCACTTTATGACAATCACCTGTTCATTGCAGTTGCACTTGGCACACAAAGTGCAGTTTATCAACTGCACAATGTAATTGTAAACAAGCATAAAGAGAGCAAGAAAAACAACAAACAAACAGCAAAACAATTGCTATAAATATATATAGTCGTTGTCGTAAAGTTAATTTCACAAAAAGCTTGTACAGCATTTGATTAACAATGTCAGTTTGGCATTGTGATTTAATATTTTGTTATCCTTACATTCATTCAAAGCGAAATGACATTGTTCTCTGACTGTAAAGTTCTCAAGTATGAGAAGTTTAAAGCGTTTGGCAAAGCGAGGCCTTTGAAGAGAACTTTTTATATGAAATTATTGTAATGCTAAAGACATAAGAGGCTAAAGTCAAGCGTTGTTAACAATGGTTTTATTTAAGTAAATTGAATATACACTAGAATGACAATTGCAACACCAATTTGATTAAACGACTTTAAATTGTTTTGATTTAAAATAAATTATTTAGCTGAAGGCTGAAATTAAAATACTTAAAATTGAAAATAAAATTTGTTAAATGAAGAATTATATTCCAAAATGTTACCACTTTTAAAATAATTGGAGATAAAAGCTTTCGGAATAATAACCATTCTTTCAATTGAAAATGAAATTTAAAACGATTTTCATTGAAAGAACATTTAAAATGTATGCAAACCGTTTAATATTTTTGAGAAAATAATAATGACTACTTTTGGTGAAATTGATTTTTAAACTCTTTTCGTAGGTAAGAAGAGAAGAGGATTAAATTGCTCGATTACGAAATATGTTTATTATAAATATAGTATAAATTGACGCTTTGCTTTTTATAAATATTTTCATAATAAATTTGCAGACAAAAGCGCATTCAGTATTCGTTGTAGGCCTTTTGAAAATTAGTATTTCAATTGCCATTTTCGTTTTTATTTAAATTTGTTTTGTTTGCCTCCGCTGTGGTTACTTTCTGTTTTATTTCCCTTTTTTCCCCGCCTCTGTTGCTGTCTGTTTTTATTTTATATGCAGAATTTAGTAAATAGCACAGTTGCCGCTTGCTTGCTTTAGTTTTATGTTTGAGCGCTTTATTTGTTGGTTGGTTTTACTGCTGCTGCTGCTGCTGTGTATCTTTGTGGCCTGTAACGCCCACACACACTAACGCACTAACACACATGGATTCAGGCGACACACAACATGCGATTTATTTACATATTTGGTATGTTTTCATTGCATTTGCCGCAGTTGCGAGAGAGAAAATATCAGCTCCAGAGTTCCCCTCTCTCTCCCCCTCTCTCCAACAATATTAGTTGTGGCAATCTGTTTAGCAAGCGAAATTTACTTGAGACTCTGATTTTGTGTGTGAGGCACTTCTGGCATATTTATGAGCTGACCACAACTCAGCTGCAGCTAAACTTCATTCATAACTCTACGCTGCACTGAAAAGGCAATCAAAGCCACAAAAATTGTGCATGGCTCGACACCTGCAGCACATGCAAAATGGGCCATGGCTGTCAGCTGTGGGCGCATAAAAAATGCAATGCCAAGAGGAGCTGCAAGCTGGCCAGGCGTTGACCAGGGCACACATTAAATATGACCAGCATCAGGTCAGTGAAAAGGGGTGAGCGAGGTTGACTTTATATCCGGGCGTGGCAGAGCTGAGTGTGTGAATTTACACACATTGCAATTTTGCGAGTTACTCCAGCTGCCCAGTTGCCCAGTTGCTGTTGCTGTTGCCGTTGCTGTGGTCGTTTGGCGGTTGGCCGCCTTGTTTCGCGCACATCTTCGATTTCGTAGGCGCCGCGCCGCGTTGCCCTTGAGTGCCGTCTCTGGACTATTAAAACAATAAAAAGCAACATAAAACAAACTTTATGTGTGAGAGTCCAGTTGTTGCTGTTGCTGTTGCTGTTGCGGTGTCAGGGCTACACCTGGCTGCAGTTGCGGACAACATGTGGTATGCGTTATATTTTATATGGCGCTTGCCTTTAATATTTATGAAAAGTGTTGCGAGCTGCGATGCTGCTTTTCGGCGCTGGCGCTGGCCACGAGGCTGCGGCATTACTTTCGCCTCATTTCGTGGCCACGCCCCCTGCACAAATATGTGTGTGTGTGTGTGTGCGAGACTGTCTGTGTGAGCTTAAGTGTTGCTATTGGCGCGTTCAACTAATTTGAAATTAATGAAATTCCTTGAATAATTGAATTTGAATCGTTGGCATCTGTGCAATTAGTCGCTGCCATCAAAATGCACACACACACTCACACACACACACACACACACTCACGCACACACACATTGGTATCTATAATAAGCAGCGATGTTAACAGCGCACCTCATTATATGTCATGTGATCTCATTATGTCCTGCAGGGCACAACTCTATAGCTGTGTGTGTGTGTGCATTATGTAACACTAAAAGCTACGTATGCATAAATATACGTGAGTGTGTGTGCGTGTGTGTGTGTGTGTGGCATGTAGATTTACACTGGCGTTATTTAGTGCATGACAGTTAAATGAGTTGTGGCTGCTATCTCGGCCGCTGCTGCTGCTGCTGTAGATTTGGGCGCATTTAATCAAATAAGTAGGCTTTGGGGCAATGCAGTAATCAAAATTTAAGCGTCAGCTTTGCCAACAGCCAACTGCCAACTGCCAACATTTAAATTGCCGCTCGGCATCGCATCGCCATCTCAATTAAAGCCAGAATGCTGCAAATTTGATTGTAAATAGATTTGATTAAGTATCAAATTGCAATTAATGCTCGAGCAATCACAGATTGAGTTTTCGAGTGTGTAATTCAAATCGGTTACAGACTTCAACTGTGCATTTAAACGCACTTTAAGCTAATGAATGGAATTGCACAAACTATTTAAATAGGGTTCTCTTACTACCAAATTGCTGCTTTCATTCCAAATTCTAATACAGATCAATCACTGACTGACATTTTTTTTTACTGATATTTAAATAAGAAAATGTTTAATATTTTTATAATAAATGAACAATATCTAGTGATTAATAAATGCATGTCGTTTAGGCTTTAACTGACATTTAAATTAGAGAACGTTTAATATTTCTATAATAAATATATAATAATAAATTAATAATATCTCTTTATTATGAGTAAATCTCAAATAAACAATATACTATTCGAAAACTTATTTTTAATAAAAACAAATAAATTAATTCAACAAATAAATAATATGAGTGGGAAAACTAATGATAAATAGAATTTCAAAAACTTTTTAAATATGTTAATTTTATAACTCATAATATTGACAACCAAATAAATTTAAAAAAAGTATTGAATTAAAACGCACTTTAAGCTAATGATGAATTTAAGTGCGTTTATTTTTAGTGCGAATTCTTCTGAATAGCAAACTGTTACCCTCATGGCGTGGCAAGTTGCACTGCGATTAGTGCCCCTCATTATGCATGCCCGTGCCACACAGTTCGGTTTGTGCAGCACAATGGATACTCGCAGCTGCCCCCAGAGGCACACATGGTGCTGCAGCTAACTCGAGTCTCGAGCAACTCGAGTAACTTGTGCTGTACAATTCTCCCCCAGTTGCTCGCTTGCATATCACGCATACGCCCTGTGTGCTTTGCTATCTGCCATTGCAATCAACATTTCTCATATTTAAAACTGCAAATGCCACAGACCGAGAGAGACAGAGAGGAAGGAAGGTAGAGAGAGAGCGGTTTAATCGACTTCATTTGCTCATTAGGTAGATAGTTTTGCAGTGTGGCGTGTGGCGTGTGGCGCGTAGCCGAGTGAGTGAAGCGTCCTTGCGGCGGGGCTGCATTACAACATTTCTAATGCGATTTTCCGTTCTGACATCGTCTCCATCACTTGCGCCAAATGGCGACATCTGCAACGCGTAATTGTTTCCTTGTTAGTTGCATTTGTGGCACGTTCACCTGGTCGCAGTCGCTCTGCTCTGCTTCTGACTGTGGCACGTTGCAGGCCGCAGCGACACGTTAAATGCATTTATGAATGGGCTTCAGCTCGAGCTCCGGGATCGTCAATTGTAATTACTCGTGTGTCTGTGTGTCTGTGTGTGCTACACTGTATTCTGGCTGCATTTAGGCTTCGCAACGAACATTAACGCTGCAAATTGTCCGCTTTGTTGCGGTTGTTGCGCCAGAAGAAGACCGTGAACGACAACGTTTCGCATTCGCATTCGCATTTGCATTACGCATACGCCACAAATGCCCCCCATAAGGTCAGAGACTGAATTGCTGCTGGACTGGACACTCGCTCTCTTCTCCGAGCTGTGTGTGATGGCTTGCTATTAATTTGGTAGCTCAGCTTTTTGTGTCGAGTGTAATTGCATTTTATGTGGGCGGACAGACAGACAGACAGACAGAGAGAGCGAGTTAGTCGTTATTTTGGTTTAATTGGTTTTTGTGTGTTTTTAGCGCTGAATCTATTGGCCTTAATTAAAATGCAACAGTGCGTATGTGCAATGTCACAAAAAGTCACGGCACACACTCAAATGGAAGTCCGCCTAAATAAAAGGACATGCACAATGTTTGCCCAGCACCTGAGCTGCTGCAGGAGCTGCACTTTTATGACATTGTCACTGGGCGATGAGATAAAATAACTGCAAAATGTTGACAGTCAGCGTTTTGAGGAATGGGTAAGTTTTTATTGACAGCACAATGGCATGATTGCTGCTGACCCAAAAAAAACACACACACACACACAGCGCAAAACAGCTGATAAAAAAAAAAGAAAAGGGTAAAATAGACCCTGCTGCCAGTCAACACTCAACAGAAAACAATATACAACAAAAAAAATGTGGCAAAAAGCAATAATCGTTGGTCAACTGCCTTCGTTTTGCTTTTATAATTTACATTGTTTGCGGTGACAGAAGCCGCCGGGCAGCCAGTCATCTGTAAAGGGTAACGGCGAGCACGATTTGATGCTCTAAAAATAAGCATTTCTGTCATTGAATGCCATAAATAAATACGTAAATACGCAAGTGAAAAGCTGATTTTCTTAAAGGACAAACAGTATTTTCCAACCGAATGGAAAAATGTAAATTTCTTTTCAATCTTTTCTTTCAAAATGCACAAGCAAACAATTATCTTTAAATACAAAACATTTATTGTGCAACTCGTTGCAGTACCAATTGCATGACAAAATGTAAATATTTAATTATTTTTATTATTGTACAATTTAAAATGAATGGTTGCCATAAATAAATACTCAACCAATTCGGTAACTGAGAAACAGCTTTTGCATATAAGTAAAAAATCTTGTCCATATATTTTTCTGATACCAACATTTTAATATTTTTCTTTATTTTTATATTATTGCTTCTTTCAAAATAATCATATTGTTTTTTTAAATGACATAAATGAATGAGCAATCGAATGCAGAACAAAATTGGTCTTTCGTAAAAGACAAAACATTTATTGTAATTACAACATGTTTGTATTTATTATTTATTTACTTTTATTTGGATATATTTTAAATAAATAATAAATTAAAAATAGAAAGAATCGTTAGTAAATATTCCACCAATTCCGTAAGTGAGAAACAGATTTGCTTTAAAGACAAAAGGCATTAAAATGGTTTTATATCCGACCAGCTGCATGACGAAATGTCGATACCCCAAAGCAAAGGAGAAGCTTCTGTAGCTATCTACTATTTATCTGTGAGCGAAGAGGGTGAAGGGGAGGTAACGGGAGGCAATTGTCCACTGTCCATGTCCGCTGATTGCAGTGCCAACTGCAAGGACAGACGTCAAGTGTGGCGGGAGTCGGGGGTCAGTTTGAAGTGATTGATGGTTCATGGGCATGTCAATTGCTTGACCGTTTGTTGTATCCACTCTCCACACACACACACACACACACACACACACATTCGCTCGTATATATGTATATAGTTTATCGTCCTTCATTCCCTTTGCAGTTGACGTGCTGCTATTGCAGTTTAAACAGATTAGAGCCACTTTTCTGATGCCATTTTTGCAGGAAAAAAGTGCTGCGCGTTTATTGCCGCGTGTTGTGCACGTTGTTCAATTTGATGTGACGCGACACCTGGCCAAGAAGCATCAACAAAAATAACACACACACACACACACAAACAGTAACAACAACAACGACGACGAGGACATGAAGCGAGCAAATGTTCTACATGCTGTCCTGTTTTTTATTTACCTTGCAAATTAAAATCCAACACATGTTGTTTAATTAAAAAGAATTCGCGACTACAACGAATATTTCATACGCCCCATTGGCCGTGGCTTCCTGCAGTATGGCAGTATGTAAAAAAATGCCCCTCAAATAGACACGACGTATCACAATGCTTTTGAATTAACGAGCGTAAAAAATCATGCGACAGCAGATTGCAAAATATTTGTGCACAAAAATATATATTTCATCATTGCGTTAAAAAGCTGAACAGACATTTCAATTGCCAACTTTTCAATTTTCGACCCCAAATATTTAAGTTGCTTGCGATTTTTATGGGGCTATTTATATATGCGTCTGGTATCGTTGATACTTTCGCAATTTGCTGACGCGCTGTCTGCAATTGAAATCGAATACCATAAATCATGGCTATTCATTCTAAGGCAGCTCTGCTGCATATTAAGCGAACTTTCGCCTATAATCATTACCCCTATCAAAATAAAAACCCCAAGCCGCAGACAAACTTTTCACATATGACGCCAACTTTTCTTGGCTTTCTTTTTTCCGTTCGGTTTTCTTTTCCTTCCCCCTTTTTTCTTTTTTTCTGTTGGTTGCTGTCAGTTTGGCTACTTAACTGCAGCTGCAACAGCAAACTGCCAACAGCAACAACAACAGGCAAACAAACAAACAAACAAACGTGACGAGTGCAGCCAAATGCCAAATGATGAAATTGAGAGAAAAGCAGTAAAAGAAGCAAAAGGAAAAAAGGGAAAAAGGAAAAGAACAAAATCCGACTTGCACACGCAGTAAGAAAAAGGCAAAGGAAAAAAATAAAATGGCAGTCGAGGCTGGCAAAAGAAGGAAAATTTCTAATGAAGTTTTCAACTCGGATGCGAAGAGCACAAAAGTAAATTGATTGCAATTGGAATCAGTAGCAGAAACTCGTAGCGTCAATCAAATTGAATTCACACAGACGCCACCAGATGCTCTACTTGTCGATACGGAAGAGGAAGGGACGAGAGGCGGAGGCGGACGGGGGCGTGGCAGCTGATACGCATGCTGGCAAAGGCTCAAAGGCAGCAAAAGGCATATATCATCACATATGAAACTTTGTTAATGAAATAGGTGCGAGGGCAGCTCGCATTTGTGTGTGTGTGTGTGTGTGAATATATATGTATATACGATATGCGTTTGTGTGTATTTGTGTGAGCGAGCAATGCAATAAAACTTGAGTGAAATTGCTTTGCAGCAGAAAAGTACTGATGCTGCTGCTGATTAAAAACGTCAATAAAAATCGAATGCACAGCAAAATTGGAGTTGAATGCAAACGTTCGTTCATTGAATGCCAAATGAGTGCAACTAATGTGAATAGAAATGCGTTGCATTATCTAATGAATAGTGCCACAAACACAAACGTGCCAGAGCTAGAGCTTAATGGTCGCAAAGCCGTTAAGAAACGAAATCTTTTGTGTTCACATATAAAGATGGATTGTGCTTAAGTAAAAGCAAAAAATAAATGTAATATTGGTCTTAATATTTTTGAAATTTTTATATTGAATATTTTGAATTATTGGTAACAATAATAATTTTACAACTTCATTTCACAATGACATTATTTTCAAGAACGTTTTTCTTGTGGTCTTATTCTCAAATAATACTCGATAGTGCAGCGTAAAATAAACATCGATCGGTAATTGTTGGGGGAAGTTTTACGATGTTTGCGTTTATACCGATGGTCAACGACGCATTGATGCTTGACATAACATCGGTCGTTTAATTTCACAATTTTGTTAATTTGATTTGTGTTTTTTGTGTTCGAATAACACTGTTTTTGCAATACCAAAGAATGTATATTAGTTGAAATATGCTTGCACCGTGTTTCAAAATACATTCGCGGCATTTAATTGCAAAATAATTTAATAAAAAATATATGCAAAATAAAGGGTCTGTTATAGACAATATCCAAACTTACTAGTTAAAAAAAATACTTAATGAAACTATAAATTGAATTGTTAAAAATAAAGGAATAACTTCAAAACATTCGGACACGATGTTTTGCTCAAAAATGATTTATCATTATGCAAGCATCGATGAATATCAGCATCGAAGTTTCGACTCAAACTTACATCACTAACATCTTCATGTGGTCACACAGATCATCAGCTCGATAGTGCAGCGTTGCCAGACTGAGCTTGCCTGGGCAACGATATTGCCACCCTTTACATAATTGGAGTACCGACTAAATTTGATTATAATAACTCCAAGCACTTAGTTTGCAGCGTAGCTGTGCGCTCTGCATTGTCATGCAATGCGCTCGTAAGGCCAAAAGCCACACCTTCATTTTGATAATGTCATTGCTGGTGTGTTAAAGTTTTAACACTTGCCGAGCGAAAACAGTTGAAGACCAACCCAAAAAGCCACGCTGCCAGACGATGACGTTTTTAAAACAAATGTCAGTTGGCGGCGTCGACGTTGACGCTTGACGTTGGCTTTGACTGCAGAGTTGAGGTTGAGGTTGAGGTTGAAGTTGGCAACGCTTATCACTCAGAGCCATGAGTGGCGGCATTAAAAAGTGTAGCGTACTCTTAAGCGCAACTAAAACTGCCAGCAACAACACGTCATCAAGCGTGACGGCGACGGCGACTGCGACGGCGACTGCGACGTCGAGGTCAGCGGCAGGTTGCTGCTCATTTCGGCGTCGACTGCAACATTTGTCAACATGCCAAGCGTTTAAGGCATTCGCACGTGTCTCTCACTCACTCACACACACACACACACACACACTCTCTCTCTATCGCTGTCTCGCTCTTACACGCTTGACCTGGCGCTGTTTTAACTGTGGTTAACATATTTTTCAAGCGCTTTTGCGGCAACAACTTCATTCTTGCTTTTGTGTGGTTTTTATGGCTGCGGTTTTTGCCCAGCTGCAGTTGTTGTTTGCAGTCCTAGTTGTTGCTGTTGTTGTTGCTGTTGTTGTTGCTGCAGTTGCCACAAAACTAAAACCAGAAGCTGCGTGTTAATTTTACATTTTTACGCTTTCATGGCCGTCACTTGCGTGCGCCGAGCATAGGAATGTGCTGCCCTCTCTCACTCGCTCTCTATCTCTCTCTGTCTCTGTCTCTGTCTGCCGCATACTTTGTCTCTCGCCCATCACTCGATCTGCTTTCAGCTCATTGTTTTGTTAAATTTTAAGCAGTTTTAGCCATTTTGTTTTGCTTTAGTTTGCTTTGTTGCCAGTGTTAACCTTTATGGCCGCAACAGTTTAAGCTGATGGCTTTTTTACGACTGACTTTTCGCATGCTAAGCGCAGATTACGCATACGTCGCGTTGAACGCAGCCAACAGTAAACATCGCACGCACCACACACACACACACACACACACACACATTTATAAAATCAAACAACGACATCAGATTTGTCGCCTCGCATTCGGGGAACAGTTTTATGCTTCTGCCTGCGCTTTAAAATATGCTGCATTTTCCTTTCTTTTTTTTTTTTTCGCTCCCATTTTTATTCCCCCATTTTGTGCGCTCAGCGTGCGGCTGAGATTGGCTCTTCTGGCAGTCTTCTGGCTGACTTTTTGGCCATTTAAACCAGTTTGAGTGGCATAATCTGCCATTAATTTGAATTATAGCCCAGCCAATCATTTTAGCTTTGCCATTCAGCTGTCAATGCAATTTAATTTATATATGCCATAGAACATATACATACATATATCTGATAATGCTGATAAACGATGAATCGAAATCGAAGTCGACATGGAGCCAAGAGCTTAAGCTTGCCAGGCAAAAATCTCTCTGTGGCCTGCCGCAGATTAAAGACTTAAAATGCAAGTAAAAGCTGTTGGCCAAGCTGCTGCTAACCCGATCTTATGCGTAAAACCAGCTGATAGCTGGGGCTTAAAAGGCAAAGTCCATTAGTGTTATAATAAATCGTAATTTATTGCTATGCGAAGTGAAAATAAAATAGAAAATATTGCTTCTAAAATAAATATTTGCACAATTAAGCAGCAAGAAATTGCAACATGTGAAGCTATGCTGCAGCCTTTTGATTTCATTTTATTTGCATTTTTTTTGGGTATTCATTCGGAACATTTGCAGGAATTGCCTTGTGTCGGGGGCTGCCTGGGAGGGCATCAAAGGCAAAACACTTTGATCGCCTTACAGTGCACGAACAGGGCAAATCAAATGATTTCCGTGCTGGGCAACAAGAGGCAATGCAGCGACATGGCAGCGGAAGTGTTGCTGCTTTCCTTGTTGCTGTTGCTATGGCAAGTAGGAAAATAGTGTGCAATTTACCTTTCAACTATTAAACGTCCGTGGTAAATGCACAAAGCGAAATCAAAGTGCCATGAAAGCGCACCGAAGACATTGAAAAAAACACAAGAAGAAAACGAGCAAAACGAGCAAAACTTGCCAAAGTAGCAAAGGAAGCAAAAGAAGCATTCGGGCGATAGCTTAACCCTTTTGCAACACGACTAATGCTATTAAAGGGTATTACACACAGCTAAACACACACATCGAATTCACACACACACACATCGAGCTATAGACACTCAAAGTGGAGAGCTCGAGAAAATTAGAAAAAAATATTATTGTATGCATTGTATTGAGTGGTTACGATTTGCAAAGGTGTCCGTAAGTCCACAGTGTGAAAAGGAAATGCCAATAGCCACAAGAGAGGAAATGGTGGGAAGAGGGAAGTGGGGGACAATTGAATGGGTTCAATTTGTGCTCGTCTCTATCTCAGTTGGTAGCCTCACCTGTCCAGAGATATGCATGGACTTTTAGGCACTTGGATGCTTAGCAAGCTTGCTATTTGGTTACGGGGGAATGCGAATTGAGAATTCACAATTCAGAATACGAGTCCAGAGTTGAGTGCAAAGTTTGTTCAATGATTGCAAGTCTACACGAGAAATATGAATAAAAAAAAAATATGTATTTTGAGTGCATGACAAGGGCACTTCTCCAGCATTGCCATTGGCATTGGCATGTACAAATATTTTTAAGATTTGTGCAATCATTTTTTTCAAATCAAACACAATTGAGGAATTAAAATGGAAGTTTTGCAATGACGCAACAAAAAGCAGAATACATTTATAAAACTCAACTCATATGTGCGTTTATAAACATAATTCAATTCAATTAAAGCGCACCAACAAAAAAAAAAACCTGCAACATCATTTCAGAAATTTAATCAGACTAATGTCACATTTTTCATTAGTTTAAGCCGCTTAAAATCATCACAGACGTGAGTAAAGTATTGAAATACTTTAGCTTATTACGTTAAGCATAAATTTTTCAATTTAGCAAATGCTGATGCTTATTATCACAAATTGATTTTTCCTGTCACCTATCCCGCTTATTTATTTTGCATTAGCACTTTTAATTAAACACTTGCCAGACAGCCAGAGAGGGAGACAGAGAGAGAGAGCGAGGTGGCAACTGCCGGCAGGGATTGCGAGTTGCCTCAGTTCGTGACCTGCCACCTACAAGCTGCCACCTTGTCACCTTGCCACCAGGCACACAGCACCTGGCCGATCCGCTGCACTCGGCAATCATTGTAATTAAATCAATGAATGATTCATGTGAGTGCGCGCTGTCTCCTTTTGCCAACTGCTCTCGTTGTTGCTGTTGCTCTCGTTGCTGTTGCTGTTGCTGTTGCATTAATGCAAAATCCGTGTACTTAGTGCAAATGGAAAAACGCAGCAGGCGTCCGACACTTGGCCAAGTGGATGAAACAGGGCAAAAAGAGGCGACTAAATCAGCGAACGTTGCCAGCGTTGCCAACAGCTGCAGCTTCGTGCTAATTTTAGTGCCAATTAATTTGATAGCAAACATTTGCAGCCCATCGCCAATTGCAGCACTTATTGCAGTTTCCCCTCCATCCTCTCGACAGTTCAGCTTTAATTTTGTAAAAGGCTTTTGTACATTAACTGCGTTGCCACCAAACATGTTGACAGTTGTTGCTATTGTTGCTGTTGCCTTTGCTGTGAACAACTCGGACTCGGAGTCGACTCCGAGCTGGCGCCTTTGGCTGTCGCTTGTGTGAAAATTAAAATAAATTCACCATGTTTATTGCATTTGCGTTGGGTAATTGCTTATACAATTTTATACGAAATTAAAAGCCACTTTTTTTGTGCATTTAACATTTAAATAGCCTTTTAATTTAAATGAAACGGAAAAGCTGAAGGCAATGTGTGCCCCACACACACACATGTGTGTGTGTGCGGATCGGGACAACCTTTGGCATAATTAGCTCGCGGACATAAATTGCCAGCGAGTCCTGTAAATGTTAATGTGGCAAAATTAATTAAGCATGCCGCAAAAGCCTTTCACAGCGACTCGAAATAAATTTATAGATAATCCGCAGAGTAGTCAAAAAAATACACAGTACGACAGAGAGAGAGAGAGAGAGAAACTGAGGGAGACAATAAATGTGATAGAGATAGCTATACTGTCAGGTGAGTGTCAACTACAGACATTAAAATGGCACCCATAAAAAAGTTGTTGGCGATTCTCAAATAAAAGGAACAAAAGCCGCGCTAAAAGTTTTGACATCGAATTTATGGCATTATAATAAACATAATTCATTTACAGCGCAAATTTATTTCAATTGAGCATTTTGATTAATTTAAAGTTCTCAAAGAAGTGCCAATTTAAGCACTTGTCATAGAAATGCTGTGGAACATTTGTTTATGGCTTTTTTGATGGAAATATATATTATACTAGTTGACCCGGCCACGCGTTGCTGTGACTAAAGTTTTTGTTATATTACATTATAGTAAACAATCTAAGAGGAACAATAAGAGAACATCAGTCACGGAGTCCACTATGCTTTTTCACACAGATGGTATTTGTAAAAAAATATGGTGATCTCCTTATTTGACTTTCTACTACTATAACCCTTTAGTACAATGAAATTATTTACGAACAAAGACGAAAATGTTGATGTTGGTATACAAATTCACTGGATTGAGATTTGAAGGGGAAGTACGTTGAACACAATTAATTAAAATGTTCTTACACTTGATATTAAGCATAAATCAATAGATACAAAATAAAAATTTATCAGATTTATTATTTCCATTTAATTTTATAACAAATATAAGTATATTACAGTATAATACAGTCAATAACATGTGACGCTTAAACTCATGAATGAGGTAGGCTAGGCAGACAGTCTTAAACTTTTAAACATTAATATTTTTTTTTTGAATTATAAATACTTTCAATTTCAATTTAATTTAACACCAATCGGTGCACAATGTTTTTGGTTAACCTGTCTTTAGCTAACACAAATAGATTCGACGGTTTCCCAACACGTGAACACGCAACATATAGTTGCCCATGAGAAAAACATGGATTTTCCAAATCTAAACCACAAATGGACATTGTTTGACCTTGAGATTTATTTATAGACATTGCGAAAGCTAAACAAATTGGAAACTGTAGCCTTTTGAAGGGTATGGTAGAATCTGATGGTATTATCGGAATACGTGGCAGCAGGACCACTTTTCCTTTAAACTTCCCAGCCAAAATGGTTGCTTCAAGAATGTTTCCGGTGATCTTTTTGATGACCAAACGCGTACCGTTACATAATTGAGGTGGATTCAAATTACGGAGGAGAATAATAGGGGAACCAATCTTTAATCGAAGATTATGTGGTGGCATTCCAGGGATATCTAATGAATTTAAAAATTCAATCGTAAAATTTACACTTTCATTTTCATCAACAACAGTATCGATTGATTTAAAAGACATCAGATCGCCTGGTAAAAACTGTTGTATCTGGAAGTTAATTTCGTCAACATCAACGTTTTTGGCTGCCAAAATCACCCGTTGACTAAGCCATTCATGATTCAAATAATTATTCTGTATATCCGGGAAAATACTCTGAATCAATTCATTTTTATCCTGAACAACAGTGCAAAAATTGTCTGGTAGTTTAATGCATTGCGTATTTGGTTGCAGTTCTACAAAAAACGATCAAGTGACTGTTTTTGTTTTTTCTTTTTTTTTACTAAAATATAGTAAATAACGTTAGCACAACAACAATACGTGTGTTTCCATGTCGGCTTTCCTCTCGTCCGTGTCTGTGTTTGTGTGAGTGAGTGTGTCTATCTCTTCAGTATGTGTGTGTGTGGGGGGGGGCTAATATTCCGATTGCAGTTTATCGATTAATAGCAAGCTTCAATCGAGCGTGCTGCCAACCTTTGTCAAATAATAACAGACAAATAATTAGCAATAAATTAAAATTGCGACTATAATTTGAGATTTAAACTATCCTATCTCTCAAGTTAGATCGAACTGCACATGATGTGCGAATTTTAATATAATCGGTTAAGTGGTTTAGGAGTCCATTGAGGACAAACATTGTGACACGAGATTTATATATATTAAGATTATATTATATATTAATTAATAAAATATAATAAATCGCTAACATAACATTTAATATTTCATAGCGTTCTACATAATAAATAACATAGAATAACAATAATAATGTACTGTATACCAAAAGAAAATCTAATCGCTGAATACATTTATATAAATAGCCCATTCTTTTGGAAAATTAAAATAAAACAAGTAAGAAAGCTACAGTCGAGAGTGCTCGACCGTATGATACCCGCAACCCATTTCGAGAGAACAAAGAAAATTTTAATGATATTTTAACAACAAATATACCAAAAATATACTGAAACTTGTGTTTTGTATATATTTGAAAATAGCGGGAAGAAATCCACAACACCGACATGGTCACACTGTCAACTAAACAAACAAAGCGCGAGCAGCTGCAAGTGAATTTTTAATATAAAATTGATTCATTAATAACTTCCTTGTTTTTAACTCGATCTCAACCAAATTCACAGGAATCATTGAGAATATAATTATTATTATGCATACCAAAATTCAATGCTCTAGGTTCGTTATTACGGCTTTTACAGTTTTCGGGGGCGGAAAGGGGCGTGGCAAAAATCTAAAATAAACTTGATCTGCGTAAGACCTACACGAATACTGTCACCAAATTTGATATCTCTAGGTCAATCACACACTTAAAACGTCCATATGCATTGGGAACAACAATTTTGATAAATAATTTCGCGAATAACTTTTGTTCTACTTATCCGATTTTTACCAAAATTACAGGGTATATTAAGAGTGTCAAGCGCAGATGGCTTACCAAATTACACATCATTACACAAAGAACTTTTGGAGTTATACGCGATTTACATAAAAAAAAACTTGACTATTTCTAGATAAATGCTTATTGTGGGCGAAGGGGGCGTGGCATCCAACTTTTGAAATAAACTTGATCTGCGTAGGGTATGAAGGAACATTTTTGCCAAATTTGGTGTCTCTATGTCTTATAGTCTCTGAGATCCAGGTGTTCATACAGACAGACAGACGGACAGACGGACAGACGGACAGACGGACAGACGGACAGACGGACATGGCTATATCGTCTCGGCTGTTGATGCTGATCAAGAATATATATACTTTATGGGGTCGAAGATGTCTCCTTCTGCCTGTTACATACATTTTCTGTTGGCACTAAGTCATAATACCCTTCTACCCTATGGGTAGCGGGTATAAAAATAGTCGAAAACATTTCTCTATCCCTTAATACTTAAACCATTTTTCAAAAACATTTCTCTATCATTTAATATGCAACGCTAGTTGTTGTTTCTTTTTCAAAATTATCTGAAATATTTTTTGATGAATAAATATTCAATTCTTATAAAAGTGAACAATAAATACATTTCCTTAACCCTTAATATGCTATATTTTTTTAAAATAACATAAAACAATGGAAAAATTAATTGTTGTTATTTGTACATTTTGAATAAAAAAACATTTCAATATTACTAAAAATATACCACGAAGTGTAGTTTCTTCTGAAAATAATTTAAATAATCAAGGTTCTGGGCATCCAAAACATATTCAAATTAATTGATTCATATTGAAAAATTTAATAACACTATTTAATAAATGTACTGTTTAGAAGTGAAAAACAAAAACAGTTTTCAAAAATATTATCATCTAACTTATCGTCATTTCTCTTTTAAAATCAAAACCAGTAAGAAAGCTACAGTCGAGAGTGCTCGACCGTATGATACCCGCAACCAATTTCGAGAGAATACAAAAAACTTAAATGATATTTTAACAAAAAATATACCAAATATACTGAAACTTGTTTTTTTTGTATATATTTGAAAATAGCGGGTATAAAAATCCATAGCATACCGACATGGTCACACTGTCAACTAAACAAACAAAGCGCGAGCATCTGCAAGTGAATTTTTCATATAAAATTGATTCTTTAATAACTTCCTTGTTTTCAAGTCGATCTCAACCAAATTCACAGGAATCATTGAGAATATATATATTACTAGTTGACCCGGCCACGCGTTGCTGTGACTAAAGTTTTTGTTATATTACATTATAGTAAACAATCTAAGAGGAACAATAAGAGAACATCAGTCACGGAGTCCACTATGCTTTTTCACACAGATGGTATTTGTAAAAAAATATGGTGATCTCCTTATTTGACTTTCTACTACTATAACCCTTTAGTACAATGAAATTATTTACGAACAAAGACGAAAATGTTGATGTTGGTATACAAATTCACTGGATTGAGATTTGAAGGGGAAGTACGTTGAACACAATTAATTAAAATGTTCTTACACTTGATATTAAGCATAAATCAATAGATACAAAATAAAAATTTATCAGATTTATTATTTCCATTTAATTTTATAACAAATATAAGTATATTACAGTATAATACAGTCAATAACATGTGACGCTTAAACTCATGAATGAGGTAGGCTAGGCAGACAGTCTTAAACTTTTAAACATTAATATTTTTTTTTTTGAATTATAAATACTTTCAATTTCAATTTAATTTAACACCAATCGGTGCACAATGTTTTTGGTTAACCTGTCTTTAGCTAACACAAATAGATTCGACGGTTTCCCAACACGTGAACACGCAACATATAGTTGCCCATGAGAAAAACATGGATTTTCCAAATCTAAACCACAAATGGACATTGTTTGACCTTGAGATTTATTTATAGACATTGCGAAAGCTAAACAAATTGGAAACTGTAGCCTTTTGAAGGGTATGGTAGAATCTGATGGTATTATCGGAATACGTGGCAGCAGGACCACTTTTCCTTTAAACTTCCCAGCCAAAATGGTTGCTTCAAGAATGTTTCCGGTGATCTTTTTGATGACCAAACGCGTACCGTTACATAATTGAGGTGGATTCAAATTACGGAGGAGAATAATAGGGGAACCAATCTTTAATCGAAGATTATGTGGTGGCATTCCAGGGATATCTAATGAATTTAAAAATTCAATCGTAAAATTTACACTTTCATTTTCATCAACAACAGTATCGATTGATTTAAAAGACATCAGATCGCCTGGTAAAAACTGTTGTATCTGGAAGTTAATTTCGTCAACATCAACGTTTTTGGCTGCCAAAATCACCCGTTGACTAAGCCATTCATGATTCAAATAATTATTCTGTATATCCGGGAAAATACTCTGAATCAATTCATTTTTATCCTGAACAACAGTGCAAAAATTGTCTGGTAGTTTAATGCATTGCGTATTTGGTTGCAGTTCTACAAAAAACGATCAAGTGACTGTTTTTGTTTTTTCTTTTTTTTTACTAAAATATAGTAAATAACGTTAGCACAACAACAATACGTGTGTTTCCATGTCGGCTTTCCTCTCGTCCGTGTCTGTGTTTGTGTGAGTGAGTGTGTCTATCTCTTCAGTATGTGTGTGTGTGGGGGGGGGGCTAATATTCCGATTGCAGTTTATCGATTAATAGCAAGCTTCAATCGAGCGTGCTGCCAACCTTTGTCAAATAATAACAGACAAATAATTAGCAATAAATTAAAATTGCGACTATAATTTGAGATTTAAACTATCCTATCTCTCAAGTTAGATCGAACTGCACATGATGTGCGAATTTTAATATAATCGGTTAAGTGGTTTAGGAGTCCATTGAGGACAAACATTGTGACACGAGATTTATATATATTAAGATTATGCATACTAGGTTTATGCTCTAGGTTCATTATTACGGCTTTTACAGATTTTGGGGGCGGAAAGGGGCGTGGCAAAAATCTAAACCAAACTTGATCTGCGTATGACCTACACGAATACTGTCACCAAATTTGATATCTCTAGGTCATTCACACACTTAAAACGTCCATATGCATTGGGCACAACAATTTTGATAAATAATTTATCGAATAACTTTTGTTCTACTTATCCGATTTTTACCAAAATTACAGGGTATATTAAAAGTGTCAAGCGCAGATGGGTTACCAAATTACACATCATTACACAAAGAACTTTTGGAGTTATACGCAATTTACATAAAAAATAAACTTGATCTGCGTAGGGTATGAAGGAACCTTTCTGCCAAATTTGGTGTCTCTATGTCTTATAGTCTCTGAGATCCAGGTGTTCATACGGACAGACAGACGGACAGACGGACATGGCTATATCGTCTCGGCTGTTGACACTGATCAAGAATATATATACTTTATGGGGTCGGAGATGCCTCCTTCTGCCTGTTACATACATTTCCTGTTGGCACTAAGTCATAATACCCTTCTACCCTATGGGTAGCGGGTATAAAGAGGAATTATTTTACTTGTTACCTAAGAAAAATTTAATTAATTTCCCTTTTTATTTGAACTGTCAATTCATATAAAAGTGAAATATATGATAGCAATTTTAGACTTTTCTCTTTTAAAATATGCCACTGCCATTATAACTTCTCTGGTCTTATACCATAATCAGGTTGCCCAATCGCTGCAAACTTTCATTTCAATGCAATTCCTGCCTCACATTTCTCTAATCCTCACCTAGCTTTTCAAAACAATTTACGTGGCCATGCAGCTGCGTCTCTCGTCCGTCTGTCTGTCTGTCTGTCTGTCTGTCAGTCAGTTGAGGAGTCAGGCGCTCGTCTTCAATTCAGAATCTGTATGCTGCTAGCTGTCATTCAAGTGGCGTCCTCGTCGTCCTCGTCGTCGAGCTCGTTAGCACACCTTCGTCGCTGGCAAAACTGGATTTCGAGTCGTCAACATCTTCGTCTTGTGTCGTCGACCACCGCAACTGAGGCAACTGAGGCAACTGCAACTGAGGCAACTGAGGCGAGCGCAACGGAGCGTCTTCATTCCCCAGCTTGTCAGCAACTAGACACAACTCGGTGTGTGTGCGTCTGTGTCTGTGTCTTTATCTGTGTCCTGTTTTGGAGTTGCTGCTGGAGCAGCTGCAGCAGCCATCAGCCATCATGTCTGTCATTTCTATAACTACTTTTGTTACTTACTAGTTAACTGCATACCAGCTCCCTTTCCCTCTCACTCTCCCTCTTCCTCTCTCTTGTCCACACATGCAGCTACGCAACTTTTGCTTCCATTTACAACTGTCTTCAGTCGCCTTCTCGCTCTCCTTCACTCCTTGCTCAACACTTTTGCACAATTACATACATTTTTAAGTGCGTTCGTGCCTGCGCCGTTGCCTTGTCCAACTGTTGTTGTATTCATAACTACTTTAGGCCACGCCCACACGCCGCCCTCCGTCTCTCCCCCACCAATATGTAGAGTGAGCCTTTATTAAAGTTTTATCGCATTAAAAATTTCTTTGCCACTTGCAAACATTTTTCGTGCAAAAACACCAACAAATAGCATGCCAAAAACTCAGCCAGCCAAGGACTAGAGATTGGGCCAGAGATTGCAGAGGGGCCAGCAGCGGGGCGTTGCAGAGGGGGCGACAGAGACAATGATGTCGTTTCATGTACACCTGTTTCAAGTTGTTTTCATTGTAGTTGTTGCTGCTGCTGCTGCTGTTGTGCATATTTGAATACACTTTTCGTTGGCCGCTTAACTTAAATCTCCACTCGTTGCCTGTGACCCCCCAACCCCCCCTCAATGCAGGTTTAAGTGGGGATTTTGCCTGGCAAGGCTGTTGGCTGTTTGTTGCCGTACAGGTAATGACAGTTATGTCAATAAGTTTGCGAACGCACCTTGAGCACTGCAGAAAGAGTATCGAGGGGCTGCTTCAACTGTCACACATTCCCTCACTCACTCTCGCTATTTGTGTTTAACTTGAAATGATGTGACATATTTTAGCCTAGAACCCCAGCTAATGCACTAAGTGCTTAAAAGCTGCCCCAGCAGCAAACGAAAACTTTTCGTTATTTGAACACAAAAAAAAGGAAGCTAAAAAAATTGTAATAAAAGATTTTAATTTCTATATATACATAACACACACACACATACTCGTGCTCGAATATAGTCGTAAATTATATGAAAAGGGGACTTGGGCTTTGTGAAACTTTCGCAGCATGCAGGCAACCCATTTAGTTTTGCTGGCAACCCTGGCGCAATTCATAAATTCGTCGAGCAGCAGGAGCAAGCAGAGAAACTGCGGCAACACACAGAAATAGGAGACACACACAGGGCGGAAGGGGGAAGGCGAAAAGTGGCGCAATTTCTTCATGCTCTTCACTCGGCTCCTTTCGTTTTATAAATATATTTCATTTAATTTTTTGAATATGCAAATTTTTGTTGGCAACATTCATTAAATTTAGTTTGCCAGCTGCTTTTCATTTTGGATGGCACTCAACTTTTTCAGTTATTTAAGTAGCAAATTTTGGTGCTTTACTCAAATATTTGTGCAACGCTTCAACTTGCCCATGCAACTCACCCGTCCGTCTGTCTGTCTGTCCGTCTGTCCGTCTGTCTGCCAGTCCATCACTTTGTCAGTTCTGTTCTGGCATTCAGGTGGAGCGGCTTGATAAGAAGCAAAACGAGCTTGTTTGTTGGCCAAAAAAAAAAAAACTTGCTGTCTTTCTTGTTGCAGCTCGGCCGAGGCTCTTATCTGACCAGCAACTTTCCCTTGGCCGCTCTCTTGTTGCAACAATTTCAATTTCAAGTGCACTCGCCAAACAATTTCTGCAAAATTTCAGCCCAACACAGATCTATAAAGTATACTATATATATATAGTTTTTAGCTATATGTACATATATATTTTATGCATTTCGCCAACTGAATTTATGGTTATTTTGTTAGGGCATTCATTGTTGTTGCTGCTGCTTTTGTAGTTGTAGTTGGCCCTGTTAGTGCCCGACTTCGTCCTGCTGGCAGAATGGCTGCCTCGGTACTTGGTACTCGGCTATTCAACAGAAAATTCGTGTACAAAAAGCGCAACATTTATGCAATTAAAGCCAAATTAGCAATGAATGCAGCTCGAGTGCTTTTGCTTTTGGCCCCAGCTACAAAAGTTGCCATCAAACTTTTGGCCTTTTGTAAAGTTTTTGCTTTTGCTGCCTCAACGCTCCCTTCCAACCAACTCGCCTCTAACCCAGCGAGATCTACCTCGCTGCTCTCGCCCCCCCCGCCCTCTCTTCGCCCTCTTTGGAGCTGTTTGGGCGCACAGTTTGCAGTTAGAACTGCGCTGCTTCCAATTAATTTAATGCCTGCCAGTGTAATGAGCGTTTAAGCCTTTCAATGGCGTCATCGTTTGCGACGACAGCAGCAACTAAAACAGCAACAGCAGCAGCAGCAGCTGCCATCGTTACAGTTGTTGCTGCTGTTCGTCCTGCTGAGTGTCATTTTATGGCGCTCATAAGCAGGCAATCTTTGGCTCCCTTTTTGTGCGACTTCGTATTTATGAATTGAAAGCTTAAAAGCCGGACACAGACAGAAAAAAGAGCAGGGGACACTGACAACATGTGACGTTACATGTCCAACTATTATTGAATGCGAGCTGCTGCAGTCAAGAGCTCCGCTTTAAGCGGGATTTTCATTAGACTTATTTACCCTGCCAGGATCACACAAACGAACCGACGATGCTGGCTAGCTAGGCGTATACGTAATGTCAGTGTAATGCGTGAAGTTCATAGCTTGTCCGTTAGATTTAAAATTTGAATAAATATCTAAAAAGTGTGAAAATTAATTTATAATGTAAATCATATTATACTGTCATAAAAGCGATCTCGGTAAATTTTAATGTAATATTTAATTTTCTATTTATTTTTAAGCGGCATTTTCATTCGACTTATTTACTCTGCCAGGATGAGAAACACATTTACTTTGCTAACTATGAGGCGTATACGTAATGTTAATGTAATGCATTAAGTTTATTATTTGTCATTAGATTAAAAACTCATAATACGAAATAAATATTTTTAAAAAATAATTTACATTAAATGTATATTAGTAAATTATGGATTGACAATATGAATAAATGATTTATTTAAAATTAAAAACCATTTAAAATTTGTAATTTTAAAATTAATAACTTCCGCTGTTGAAAAACTATTAAATTTAGTTGCAAAGGAAGTAAAACTTATTTGTTTTGATAATTGATAACATTGACCACATGAATTGATACATATTATTTGAATACAATTCGTGTTTGAATGACGTGCCTTTACAACAAGTTATCTTAAACAAGCTGTTGCTGCAGCTGATGCATTATTCGCAGCTATTTATTACAAGCTTCTGCATTGAACTGACGGCCAGCGATAAGCGGCAAATAAACCTCGGTTAGCCCAAGTTTTGTGCAAGTTTGCAGCTCCTCAATGGGCTTAATAAAGGATTTTCACCTAATTTGATGAAGCGTTAAGTGTGCGTTCATCACGATTGCAGGCCAAGTGCACCTTTCTGCTTAGTCATGGGCCAGCTGGTAAGCACTATAGATTGGTTATCAGATTAAGCCTTGTAAGTCGTCGCCCCCCCAACCTTTGCTTTGGAGGAGAGCTCTTGAAGCACTTAGCCTGCAATATAATCAGGAAAAGCGATTAAAGCACTTGGCCCATTGTTTATTATTACAATATTAGCTGAGCTTTTGTTGTTACTCTTTCAGTGTGTGTGTGTGTGTGTGTGTGTGCGAGTGTTTGGGCCTCAGTTTGCACTCTAAGCGAAACGCTCTATCAAGTTGACTTGGCTCTGGGTTTGGCGTTGGCTTTTGGCTTTGGCGCCATTGTTTGCACTGCCAACAGGACATCAAAGGGAGCCACGATGTTGCAGCACGCGCCAGCATTTAACAGCAGGCAGATCATTCATCAATAATTACATGCTGAAAGGCTAAAGGCGATGCCACAAAAATGTTGAAGCCATTTTGCCACCCCTCCTCTTACCGCCCCACGTACAACCCCTTTAGCGAAAAACTTTAGTCCACAAATTCGCCCCGGTACAAGTCTCTTTGCTACTCAACTAATTTATGCCAAAATGCTTGGCAGACTAATGACACTTTGCAGCAAAAGACGACAGCGAAGCAGTGCAATGGCTCAAAGGGGGGGGTCGGAGGGTGGAGAGTAAAGAGAGAGCCCATTCTATGGGCATAGCACGCAAAAGTTTTTGGCATGCCGTTAGTTTGTTGGTACACTGTTCATTGGTTGGTTGTCTGGATGGTTGGTTGGTTGGTTGGTTCGTTGGTTGGTTGCCTGTCATGGCAAGAAATGTAAAACTTGCGCGAAAAATGATAAATACGTTTAGACCTAATTAACTTGCGACTTTAATTAATTTTTAATGAAAAAGTTAATGAGCCGAAAACTAACTGGGCCAATCAGTTGTGCATGTGCTTTAGCTTTCCCCTCCCCCCCCCACTCTGAAATCGATTCAAACGCAAGCAAACAGCACTCTAAAACTTGGCAAAAACAATTTCATTTTCTCACAAATTAAGTTGTCAAATAAATGCAAAGAAATGTTTGCGGCTGAAATACTTCCGCAAGATCAACACAAAACTTGTGTAACAGCATCTGCAACTTTAACATAGCCTTAACAGAAGGTTTACAGAATAATTGTGAAGTGTGACCATTTTAGTATCAAGGGAGTGCGTTAGTATATTTATTTTATCTCTATTTGGTTTTATCACAAACAATTTCAAAAGAAGAAGAAAACCCAATACTTTCGCGATGATATTCCCAAAAAGTAGGCAGCGCATTTAGTTGGCGAAATGCGGAAAAATGAGATTTCAGAATCTCCGCTTTATGACACATACGTTGTCTTGTCTGACATTCAATCAGCGTCGCATTTTGGGAGCTGCTGCCACGCCCCCACAATGACAGCAGCTTTAATTGGATTTTCGCTGTTGCGGCCGCAACAAAAACAACACACAAAAATATTACAAAACCAAAAAAAAAGCGAAGAGCAGAAAGAGAATTGCAATTTTCGACAGGCGGCTGTCGCTTGGTTTCATTTCACTTCGCGTTACTTTTGCCCCGTCTTTAGCCGTCTTTTGGCGAGCTTTTGTTGCCTTTTTGCTGGCATCCATTACTTTCTTTTTTTTGCACTGCTGTTGCCCTGGCTTTTCTTTGCAATTGGCGCTTGGGTTTTGGCGCTGTTATTCCTCCGTAACAAAGTTTACATTTCACACATTCATCACTTTTGGCAGCTGCAACTAATAGTGTGCAATGTCGGGCAAATGGACGGCCCCGTTTAGCCAGCAGCTTCTTCTTTCTCTCTCTCTCTCACTCTTCTCCATTTTTTTTGGTCATGGGCACACATTTTTATTGCAATTCTCCGAAAGAGAGAGGGAGAGAAACGGAGAGAAAATGACTTGTGCCAAGTTGTCCAGTTGGTTTGCCAAGAACGGATTACGAATTGTCTGTTCCGAGAGTCTTATAAATCAATGCTTAAAGCTTAAAGGCGCTGAGTAGTCGGAGACAGTCAGTCAACAGAGGGGCGTGGCAGCATCATCATTTTTTTTACCCGCTACCCATAGCCCAGAAGGGTATTATAACTTAGTGCCGACGAATATATATGTAACACGCAGAATCGACCAAATACTGTATAATTATTAATATTACTTATTGATTAATTATTAGCACTAGAGGAATATGCAATTTTCTAATTATATATGTTAGTATATTGTATTTAGTAATTTTAATAGTACATTACATTGATTAATTATTAGCACTAGAGGAATATGCAATTTTCTAATTATATATGTTAGTATATTGTATTTAATAATTTTAATAGTACATTATTCTTGATCAGTGTCAACAGACGAGACCATCTGCCCGTCTGTCTGCCCGTCTTAGATCTCACAGATTATACACACAGAATAATAGAATCTCTTGTCAACATGATTTCTAAAAATTCTGTTGTGATCTGATGAAGAACATGGAAATTATTTAAAAAATAATTGTATACGATAAAAATCCAGATCCAGCTTTAAGCGATTTATTTATTTTGTTGATAATGTGATAATGTATGATATAGTCTGGATTGTATTATTACGATATATTTCTTCTTTCTTAATAAACTTAAGTGTCACAAAACGGGCAGCGAGTATCTCACTGTCGAGCAGACTCCACTCTAACTGTCTTACTGGTTTCTGTATGTAGAAGAGTTCAGCTCACGGCTTCATTCCGTAACGTTTCAACAAAACGTTACTTGCCCCCAACCAACCTTTGGCTGGTCCCTGCAGCGCGGCACAATGATGAAGCTGTTGGCTGCTTGGCTGTTTGGCTGCTGTCTGTTGGCTTAACACTTTGGCGACTGTGACTCTTGCACGTTGACGTCATGAAGCATCGAGTCGAGTCGAGTCGAGTCGATTCGATACGTGTGCCTTCAATCCAGGCAGAGTCATTGATCATTGCCCGCTGCCTGCGATACTGATTTATGGAATTCGCATCAATTTTGAATTTTGCAACAGCACACAACCGACTTGACTTCAGTTGCGTTGCGTTGCGTTCCATTGCGTTGCTTTCAGCTGAGTTGATAGTCTGTCTCCTGGCCTGTGACAGCGCGTCTTGAGACGCTTCATAATTCATCTTAATTTTAATTTGCAAGTGATGGAGTGGCTTTCAAGCACTCAGCTGAGACATTCAGGCAGCATTGAGGCATTCAGGCGGCTCTAAACTGCAGCTTCATTATCTTAATCTACTGCGTTTTTAAGGCGCAAAAACTTTTAGCCAAGTAGCATCAGCATTCGCATCAGCATCAGCATCAGACCGCACACAAATTTGCGCCCAATTGCACTTTGGTGCAGTTTAATCTGCAAAATTGCCGGCCAGGCCAGCAATTTTCACAAATTGCTTACATTACGTAAATGAAGAGACACCAGACAGCGCGTCCTTCTTTGCCATTCTCATTCCCATTCCCATTCCCGTTTCCATTTCCATCTCCATCTCCATTGTCATCGTTCAGCTTGTCCTTGTTGGCGTTGTCGCGTATCGCGGCCCGTCATCAAGGCGCTGCCATATTGTGTATACGCAGCGTGTACAGCACAGCGATTGTGTCTAATTGAGCGCAATCTACAATTAATTTATGACATTTTTGCATGATAATGCAGTTCGAGCACGTTTTTGCTAAATATTTTTAATTAAAAAGGCAAATATTATATTAAATCAATGCCGCATCCAAATTAGTTGTTAGTTCGTTCGCTCTCGTTCTCCTTGTCGTAGATAAAGCATAATTCATTTGGCACAGAAGGCCAACGACAAAGTCGCTTAATTACCAGCGATGCCGGCGTCGCTGCCAGCGTCGCATTAACCCATTAATTAAGGTGACGTCAAAGGCAGCGCCAAAAGCGATAAAACCATAAAACGATAAAACGAGCAAAAGCCATACACACGCCCACAACCAGAAGCCGCAGCGGCAGCAGCAGCTTCCCAAAGACCATTGAGTCGAGTCGGGTAGTGTGGCATGCCACACAAAAATCTCAAATGCCAGGACTCGCATATTTATGACCATCTGTGTGAGAAGTGCAAGGAATGCAGCCAAAATGAGACCAAAGCAATCGCACACACAGAAATCACTTCAGACCTTTTCTCATTCTTGAATTGCGACTGCAAGTCAACAATTTGATGAATGTTTAATTTATTGTCAAAGAGCTTTGGCAACACAAATGCAAAGTATGCATAATGAATTCGATTAGTTTTAATATTTAAAACTCGTTTGGCATTACAAAAAAACTAATAATCATCATATGCCATTTAAGCCTATTATTGTGTACGCTTTTCATTTATTCAGCATGTTTTAAAGTGCATCTATTTAGTGTGTGTGTGTGTGTGTGTATGTGCTAACCTTTTTGCAGCATTTAAGCCACACTTCAGCCAACTTAATTAAACTGTTTGTTATGCTCGCCATTATTTCGCACACACACACACAAAAAAGAGCGTTTTCCGTTTATGCGTTTAGTCATGAAAATGATTTTTAATAGTGACAAATTGATGCACATTAGATTGATAAACTGCGAGTATCAAATATGCTTATCGATTTCTGACTAATCGGCCAAAAGCAGTCTGTGCTGTGAACCAACAGTCGGGTCGTCGTTAAGGACATTCATTTGTCTGCCAAGGCAAAGCAAAAAAAAGAAAAAACACTTTTGACCACTGAGCGCGCTCAATGCCAAATGATATGCAATTAGTTTTGTTAGCCTTGCGTTTAAAAATTAAATGAGCTAAAAATCAATGCAATGCTTTAGACCATTTGCCGTTGTTCCCACTGCTCGTTGCCATTTGGCTGCATGTCAGCGCCAACTGCCAGTTCAATAATGAATAATAACGGGTCGCGAAACGAATACAACAAAACTTTCTGCGTCTCCTGCTGTGCTGTGCTGTGTTGCAGCAACACAACAAAAAACTTTGGCAATATATTTGCAACGCATTACGTGGCATGTCAGGCATTTTATCGCGCGTATTTTTCAATTTTCACAGTAACAAAAAGGGGCGTTGCCGGCAAATGACACGGCCAGGCGCTGGCCATATGCTTTGCCCTGCCAGCCAGCAAGAATTAAAACACCAGCCACACGCTGCACTCGACTTCTTCTAATGCTCGCTCATGTGGCGCTTTCGGTCATATATTTCTTGGCCGCCCGCAAAGATAACGGCAGCAACAGCAGCATATGTGACTGTGTGTCCAGCGGAGCAACCTCTTCAAATAGTTACCAAAAAAAAAAAACAAAAAACAGTTCGACTTGTAAAAAAGAGTAGAAAAAATTGTGAAAATAGAAGGTGGCAAGTGAAACACATTTCCGTGCATGGATCGAGAGATTGGGAAAAGGGAGAAGGGAGAAGGGAAGAGGGGACGATGCTCATATCCGCTTTTTGAGCGTTGAGCACAAACAGGAAACACATTATAGCAGCTGGTAGACAGACTTATGTGTAGCACTGTTGAAAAATTGTTACACACGCTGATGCTGTCACTGGCAGCCACACTCCAACATCTCCTTCTGCTGCTGCTTCTGTTGCTGTTGCTTGTTGATGTTTTGCAGCATGTTTGTTTTCCCTTTCTCTCTCACAGTTTTTTACATTCGGTAAATAAACTGCAATGTGAGTTATGTCAAGCAACAACAACACACACACACATGGTTGTAGGTGTGTGTTGCATAATGGCTGCCATGGCTCATCTATCAAAATACGCGAGCAGCGCGCAAAAAAAATTGCAGCATACTTTCGCGGGCTCTAATGGCAGCCAGCTTGCAGCAAGCTGCAACAAAAAGTGTTGTCTACTTATGCGCATTTGTCAATGCGAGATGGGCTGCCATCCATAAAAACCGCTTCAGCTCATTTGGAAGTCTAAGCGATACCGGAAAGTACACAATAAATTTACTGCAAATCAAGCAAATAAATCAAGTATTGCATCTTGTGTAGATATATCTATCTTTCTTAGCTGTAGACAAGCCATTAGGCACATGGCCTATAAAACCAGCTCCAGTTTCCAATTGAGTTTTCTAATGCATCGCATTTTCAGTATTCATTTGCTTGCCGGCTAAATTTAGCGCAAAAAGAACATGCTCAGCAAATTGCTCATTTATTTGCAACTGTCAATATCAATAACAAATTGGTTGTTGTTATGCTTCACACAAACACAGAGAGGCAGAGAGGAAAACCGACTCATTTATATACTATGGAAATGTGCCACACTATCGGGGTGTTTTTTTTTTGTGTTTTTGTGTTTGGTAACTTTAGCCGGGGCCGGCAAAACTGACAGGCAGTAATAAAATAAATGAGCCGCCATTCTTTTAAATTGAGTTTAATAAACGTCACACTTCATCGACAAAAGCACTAGGGCCTAACAAGCTGGCCCCAAAAAAACGAAAAAAGGAGAAAAACTGCTGGCAAAAAAACGTGAAACCTAAAACCTGAAACCGTAACCGAAGCCGAAACTGAAACTGAAACTGAAACTGTACCACGCTTGGCTGACTGACAAAGAAGTGTTCCCAAAACTTCCATGGAGAGACCCACATACAAATGAACTATGAAATGGCCGGGACAACATGCATATTTTGTCTTATTTATTATTCCCCGAGCGTTTGACCAACGGCTAACCCCAAAAGCTGGGACCGCATTCAAATGATGTCTTATTTAGTTTGCCTGCATTGTGCAAATAAAAATGCCATAGCTCTACATATATGTATGTATGTACTATATGTGGCTGGCTTTGTGTCTCTATGCAGCCTGGCTGGCTGCTTTTTTATGTTTATGGGCTGAAAGTTGTGCAACAGCATCGCGAAATCGCTTACATGAGATTGTAATTACGATAAACGGGCAAGCGCCAAAGCCTTTAAAAATAAACATGAATATATATGTGGAATGGAATGTTGCAAGCGGGGCAGCAACGACGACGCCGCGTTGGCCATAAACCGCCAAATGAGCCAAATAAATGTTATTTATATAAAAAGCAGACGGCAAAAATTGCAAGTACGCGACTTCGCATCGCGTTCAGTTCGCTTCGGTTCGTTTGGGTTTCGTTTGCCAACTTGTGTGCAAGCCAATTGCGATTTATTTATATAAAATTCATGCGATATGAAATCATATAGGTAACTAAATATGCCACACAGACAAACAGCGAGAGACAGCCAGCCAGCCAGACAGACGGACAGACAGGCAGACGGATACAAACAAAAAAGTGAGCGCCAGACTGAATTGGCTTTTGTGCCAGGGCGTTATGTAAACATTCGACAGCGACGAGAGCAAAAGCAAAGGTGAGGCGAGGGTGTTATCTAGGACCTAGAAACAGCAAAAGTAACGTCGGTCGGTCGGTCGGTTGGGGCACGCAGACAGGCGCCGTTATTGCGTATAAGCGATTGAGATATTTATTAAGCGCCACGCCAGACAACAACAGCAAAATCCCGAAAAAAAACGAAAAAAGAAAAGCAACATAACAATACACATTTCTCGACTCATCAAAACTTTGTTGGCCTCGCCAAAGTTAAAGCTTTCTTATTACGTTTCAAGTATGGCATAAATCTCGGAGAGAACAAATTGAAAAGTCTATAATTTTGGTAGCCTGTTAATCTTAAGCAAACATAAAACTAAAACTGAAATTCAATTGAAATTCAATTATTCAAAATCAAACGAAATGGGAATTTTTCGGTAGCTGCAATTTTAATTAAATGCCCCTGGGATTTATGCCCGTAAATTCGCATCAAAATCAACTGTAATAAATAGATATTTATTAAATGTGAATTTTGTAGAGAGCTGGCTGGCAACAAATTGAATTTGAAAAGCAAAGCTAAAAATGCTGTAAAAATAAAGCATTAAATGAGTGCGCCCAAAAATTGGAATCAATCGTTGTTCATGTCAAAGCTGCGGGTAAAATGCCCTCCAGGCCAAAGACAATACAAAATATGCTGCTCGATATGTGTGTGCGAGTGTGAGTGTGTGTGTGTATTGTGGCTGTTTGTGCGTTTGGCATATGTAAGCAAATACAAACAGAGAGTGAGAGAGAAATACCTATGGCAAAATAAACGCGCACATAAATAAAAAAGACATTGTCAGAAAAACGCGATGTGCTCGAACGTTTATTTATGGGCCTCGTTCTCGTTGTCGATTTGCAAGTGGGTTGCAAAGGACAAAAGCCGAGAAAAAAAAAGGACATTTAGGTTCGCGCATTTTTAGTTGTTTGATTGCTAATTAAAATGGCAAATCAAAGCGGCTCGAAGCCAGAGTCGAGGCCTCAATGTTGACAGTGTACAATGGAGACGACGACGACGACGTTGGGCCATTAATAGAGCGTGAATTTTAGCGCAAACACACAACCGTGTGTTGCGTGGGCGTGGCTGTGGGATGTGGGCGTGTGCTGTGGTGTGAGAGGCCGCATTTGTAGCCCGCAATGTTTTGCCAATCAAACCCCAAAGTCATTTCATTATTGGCTTTGCGTAATCGACGTCAAAGCGGGCGACGTCCCGGGCCAAAGTCAACAAAGCGACGCCGCGATAACGCAAGAGCAGGGAGGAGCAGGGAACGGGGAGCAGGATACAGGATGGAGGCAGCAGCTGCCCTGCAGTCAACGTCAAAACGTGCATGCAGTCAAGCGGATTGAGGCAAATATTTTCACATTGACACGGCAAAAGGATCAGCAGACAGCAGAGAGCAAGGACCAACAGTCGAGAGTCGAGAGTCGACCGTCGAGATTGGAAGGCGACGCGACTTGACAATAAAGTCAAAAGTGTAAATGACACAGTTCGTTAGGCGCCGCAGAGCATGCACAGATACATATATATATTAAATACATATATATATATATAAATGTGTGTTTGTGTAGTATGTGGAGCCATAGATACGTTTGTTATGCAAGCTGGGGCGTGGCCCCAAAAAAGGATTGCGGACCAAACATTAATGGAGGCCACAGACAGCCGCATTGAACGCTCCGAACTCTGTCAACTCGGTTAGTATCTCAGTCAGTCAGTCAGTCAGTCAGTCAGTCAGTCAGTCAGTCAGTCAGTGAGTCACAGAGTCAGAGTGAGCGCCGAAAATTCAATACTGGGCTGCCAGCAGATTTTGGAGTATGACAAATATTTTATGCGCACATCATAAAAGCACCTCGAGCCTCGAGCCTCGACGACTGCAGCGAGCACAAACAAACTCGCACACAAACAGACGAACAGCAGAGAAAGAGAGGCGCACACACGCCCCAAAAAGATACAGAAGACAAAGACAGACAACAGACAGATAGCAGCAGCAGCAGATACAATCGCTAGCCGTGAGATACGAAAAGAAAATTTGTGTAGCAGGACAACGCATAAAAAGCAACGCCAAGGCACTAAATAACAACAAGAGGAGTCAAGCGAGGACAAAGCTTTGAAGTTGCAGCATGGCGACGATGGCGACGACGGCGAAGCTCCAAACCAAAAAGGAGCACACAACAAAACAACAAGAGCAAGCAAACCGAACCGAAACAACAGCAGCAAAGGCTGTCGGGAAAATAAAGAAAGCTAAGAATGCTAAACAACAAAAGGTCCTGCAAAAACGCAAAGGCAAAACGCAAAAACGCAGAAACGCAAAAACGAATGGCAAGGTGCAAATAATGCCTGAAAGCGCCCCAAAATGTATGCTACACATTTTTGGCAGCTGCCTAAGTACGTGATAGTGTGTGTATCTGCAGCTGTAAATATCCATACATACATATATATTTATCTGTGTGTGTGCGTTGCCTGTTGACGTGAAAATTTGCACGTCTTTTGTTGTGCATGCGTGTAAATGTTTCGTGGATTTGATTTCGTTTCGTAAAATTGAAAAACTAAGCATTGAAAACGGCAAACAAACCGAAAGCAAATGTTTTATTTGCCTACCACACACACACACAGAGAGACACGCACAACAAATAAAATACACACACTAAGCGCTCAATGCACTGCGTTTTCTGTGCCAAAAAGGGTTTTTCTTTATTTTACTTTGCGGCCTCTTTTAGTTGTTGTTTTTATAATACAAATAACGAGAATCCCTTCGAACACTCGCACACTCCATCTCTCTCTCGTTTTCGCTCTTTCTCTGTCTCTGTCTGTGTGTATTTGAGGTCGGGTTGATTGCTTAAGTAAACGCACTCGGGGCAAGCCGCGACGAGCTGTGATGCCTTCAACTTTACTTGCTCAACATTTTTTGGCTTCATATTTATTTTATTTGTATTTTATTTTTTGCTCCTTTTTTATTTGTCGGCATTTGCTGCTTGCTTTCAATGCTCTGAGCTGGGTCAATTCTTTTGGGCTGGGCACTGATTTTTTTTGTTGGTTGCCTCTTTTGCTTATTTTTATTAATAGACTTTTTGTAAAATGCCAAACAATATTTTGCTCAACGACAGCCGACAAACGACAATCGACAATCGACGGCCGACGGCCGACGGGAAGTGTGCGCTTAAAATTATGCTACACTTTTCAATCAAAAGGGTTTCTTATCTTTGCGCCTGTATTTGTATGTGTGTGTGTGGGTCTAGCGGCTGTTTATAAAGGATAAGTTGCTATGAAATTTCGTGTATGTTTAATCCGTAAATGGATATGTTGTTATGACGCCAATACACAGCCTAGGAATAAAAATAAAAATAAAAATAAAAAATGAAGCGATAACTGAAATTCGTTTTTCCTTTTTCGCTTTCACTCCTGCTTCTTCGTTTGCTCTTTACCGATTGGTAAACATTGTCTTACTCAATTGAACGGCCATCGGTGTGGAATGAAATGGACTCCCCGCAATCCACTTTATAACTAACTAAATCTTTTGGCTCGAGTTCAAAGTCACTGACTATATGCCTATACAAATTTACATAGAGAACGCAAAATGAGCCTAATTTTTTGATTACTTTCATAATTAAAATACTTTCTGCAAGTTGCCAGCCCCTGAAAAAGCACTTTGGGCTATTTTCACAATAACTTATTAAAATTTTAAGATCGCTCGCAGATTTTTCCAAGAGAATATTAACACAATATTTGTGTATAATTTGAACTTTAAGCAATTTCTCTGAAAATGAGTAGTAAATAAAATCTTATAATCGAATTTGCAATTGATTTCAATTAATTGTACAGCGGCTTGTTCTAAGCTTAACTCAAATTGATAAGTTTCTAATTCAAATAAAAATATTAATAAAATATTTATGTATATTTTAAACTTTGACAAAATTCTCTACAAAATAGTTGTAAATAATGTCTTCTCGTCTTAATTGGAATTGTTTAAATTTCTTATTAAAATTTCCAAATTGCTCACAGAAATGTATGTTACTCGAATATTAACACAATATTTGTGAATAATTTTTAACTTTAAGCTAATTTTATTAAATTTAATACTTTCAATATGTTTGACAACTTTTCTTGTATTTTTGTAATTGTTGCAAATTTTATTAGATATTCATGATTACTTGAAGATTTTTCATAGACAATATTTATACAATATTTGTGCATAAAATGTCAGCTTTAAGCAAATTCTCAGAAATCTAAATAAATAAAATAAATAAAATCTCCAAAACTACTCGTATTTCTTTGACAGCGGTAAATTCTTGATTTTGTAACAGAATATTAACACAATATTTGTGTATTAACAACAACTTTAAGCAAATACATTGCAATGGAATATTAATAAAATCGTCCAGCTTCTTGGAATCGAATTTACAATTGGATGCTTTCAATTAATTTGACAGTTGTAAATTCTGGGCTTGAATTTGAAATTGTTATAAATATAAATCTAATATTAGCTTACCTTTATCCACACGCACTGTTGATGTAGAGGAAATCTGATGCCTCTGTGTGTTTGAAATTCAAGTCAACAAGTTTATTTTTGGTTATTTGCTTTTTGTCTCTGCTCGAAGCATTTCAACTTTCAAAGGCACAATTGCAGCAGGTCATGCACAATTTGGCATGGTTATTCGAATTATGATGGATCTTATTTGTTTTTTTTTTATTTGTATCTTTTTAGATGTGTGTTTTTAATGTTGCTGTTGTTGTAGTTGTTGTTGATTGCTAGATGATAATAATATTGCGATATTCGTTGTTTGTCTGGGCCGCGAACACGCGAACACTTTGCACGACTTTTTGCAATGGAATTTAGCACACGGCTGCCAATTAATGAAAACCTGCTGGAAATTAAAGCGAAACTCGAGCAATTTGTACAGCAAAAAGTAGGACCAGTGGGACTAGGAGGGAAACTGTTTGGCATTTGTCCTGTTCCGGCCGCAAAAACTGCAAAAGTGCATGACAGAAATGCCAATGCGAATGCCAAGAACAGAAACAAAGCCATGCGGCCAAATCAAAATGTATGAAATGCTTTCACAAAATACACACAAGTATACACACACACACAAACATATGAGAGGGGGTGTGTGCGTGTGTGGCAACCGCACATGTGGCATGCCTCAGTGTGTGTGTGTGTGTGTGTGTGTGTGTGTGTGTGCACTTGAAAAGCATTTAACGTGGCAAGAAGACAAAATTGTTCGAGATAAATGTCAGAGGTTATGGTGTTAATGTCTCTTTTATTCAAAACGGATATCAGAGCGAGAGAGCGTGAGAGAGAGGGGGAGCGGGAGAACGGGAGAGAGAACAAAGGCGAGCAATGTAATAAAAAATAAATTAAATGGAAAATGCAAAAGGAAAAGGCGACTGACAGATGGACAGCCAAAGAGACTGAGGCTGAGACTGAAGCGCGAATGTGTCACGGATTTCATTGCTCATTGAATACGCATTCATTTCATGGGGCCACGACACAAAGGCGCACACACACACACACACACCAACACACACACACACAAGGACCTGCCTGCTGGCATTCGGGGCAGCCGCATCGAGTCACTCAGTCTGCGTACGTAAGCAGCAGAAGGACACACACACACAGACACAAACACACGCACACACACAGAGACAAGTCAAAGGCGCTGCGAAAATCAGTGGGCAAAAAGTAAGCCACAGAGAAAATCAAAACTACGCGCACAACAACAACAACAATCTACAGCCTGTCTGTCTCTGTGTGTGTGTGTCATTTGCATGCCTAACGCTGTCTGTGTGTGTGTGTTGTTGTTGTAATTGCAATTTTCGCATTTTATTGAATTTTACACACAGCGCCCAACAAAAGCTTGTCTAACAGATGCGCACACACACACTCGCACACACACACACACACACACACATGTGCTGCTCGACACAATAACAACATTTTCTGCCTTGCTTTTTTGTCATAATATTTTCATGTGTTCGAATTTCGCTTTACACGCGCTCACAACTAAATTTATTGTTGGCCTTTTGGCTCAATTCGTTATTCGGCAAAACAGTCACGACATTGTTGTTGTTGCCATTAAGTATTTTGTGAATTTGTTTTTGATTTGCAACAAATTTTCATACACACACACACACACCAACACTATGCGAAACACATACGTTTGAGAGCGTGAAGAGAGAGAGCGTGAGTTTGCTGTGTGTGGAGACGCGTCCAAGTTTTGTGTTCTGCGGCTGGCCTCTGCCTTGTGGAACCGCCCTAAAACAGTCGTGAGAAAAACTGAAAATGAAAATTTGTGAAAAATTTACCCAAAGCACGCAAATGTTGCAAAAGCAAAGCGCAAAGCCAAAAACGAAAGCTTCGCATCGCACACTCCACTCCAAAAATCTCAGTAAAAATCTCTCGAAAAGTACCGTTATTTCCCATTTGCCATAAGCAACAACAAGTGCGAGAGCGCAACTCAAAACGGCGAGAGAGCGATTGAAGAAGAGTGCGAGTGTGAGCGAGAGCGAGAGAGTAAGGACACAACACAATCAATAAGTCCGCAAAACTTGAAAAGCTCTCGGCCGAGAGTGTGAGTGTGCGAGAGCGAGAGCGCGTAAACCGCAGCGCGGCGAGAGAGGGACAGCGGGAGGGGAGAGAGAGAGGAGCGAGAGCGTGCTCAGCACCCAACATCCCCCTCCTCCCCCTCGCTCGCCTAGCATCATTGCGATGCCGTCGCTGCCCAGCGTCATTGCCGCAGGCAGCACATGCTACCAGCACGTCATGTTTTTTTTTCGTTTCTTTTTTTTTTGTGAGGCTTTGGGGCTTTTTGGGCAATTAACAAGTTTTGGGGGCAAATGTAAACAAAGCTTTAATTAATTTTTTAGCCAGACGCTTTCACTCGACGAGCTTCACACACACAAAACGTTCTTTATTTTTGGTATATTTGTTGGTGGTTCTTATGTTACCGTAAGTCGCGACTTTGCCAGCGGGCAAAACTTTGAAAACTGTTCTCAACTTTGCACTGTGTGTTTTTGGGTATTTTGGGTGATTTTCTATCTCAGCTGCCTTGCGCTCAACACGTCTGACTTTCAGCGTCGCCACAACACGAATGTCAGGTGTGCGTGGATTCCGGCTCCATTTTGTCTGCTCCTTGCCTGCCAGACTCTAGACAGGCGATGCCAGAGCGTAGGCGTTGTGCGAGAGCGACAGAGAGCGTCGCAGAGCGAGCGCCAAAAAGTACCGTTATTATTTTGACAGCCAGCGCTGCCAACTTGTTTGCGGCGCAGAGTTGATTCCCAGACAGCTGCCAGGCGAGAGGCGCAGAGTTGCCAGAGACACTTTGAAATTTTACACTGCGCAAAATCCTTGCGAGCTTTGTAACGGTTCGAAAAGCCGGCATAAGTTGAAGTGGAATAATTATGGTTATGGAGGATGGTAATCAGCAGAGACGGCTCAAGTGTCCACTCATCGCTCGAGCCAATCAGCCTCATCGAATCTGTCAACTCTCGACAAAAAGGGAACATACGGCCACTTAAGGCGCGGAACGCAGAACAAAGTGCCTGCATATCATAAAGGATTTCGAGAGAGCGAGCAACAAATATCAAGGTGGGCAAATTGACGCCGCAGGTTCTGCGTCCTGTGTCCTGTGATCATAATTAGATAGAGGCCAGCTGCAGCTGCCTCAAGGCGAGGCCCGCACATACAGCACCAGAACTGGTTTCATGCTCTGCTATGCAGCAGATCCTGCGTCATATGCGGGCGCACTTCCAGCCTGCTGCAAAGGTATGCGTGACCATGTTCCGTATTCCGTATTCCGTGTCCCGTGCCAAAAGGTGCAAGAACTGAGATATCAGTTTACATGGCGCGTTTGCATTATTATTATTTTTGAAACCCAATCGCCACAGATGTTGATGACTTTGCCCTGCCCTCACTGACTTCTCTTCCTTTTTATTCCATCACTTTTTTGGGCACGCCCGCGTTGCAGTATTCGATAGCTCAGCGAACGATGATGCTGCACCCCCTGTCGCTCACTCAGTCAGTCAGTCAGTCAGTCGGTCGCTCTGTTCTGTCCTTCCATCGGATGCGGTAAGGGTAAGGGTGAGGGTAGTTTTTTCCTTCGACATGATTTTACATAATTCCAACACCCTTCGTGTGCATTGAACTTTGGCTGCGTACAGGACATCTCCTTAATAGTATATGGCTCTTTTGACGCTTAAAATTGATTCACACCGCACCGCACACGCACCCAGTGCAATGCCATCACGCACATCCCCGCGCATCCTGTGCGGTGCGGCTTTGCCCGGTTCGTTACTTCATTACATACCCTGTGCCAAAGAGCTCAAAGTATCTGAACTGCAGAAGCGCCAAGGAAATGAACACACACATTTCAATACTTAAAATTGTAAAATAAAATAAAAGTCTAGTATTGTGATCAAAGTTTTACTCGAAGTGGACCAGCGATGTTATTTATATTTAATTCTACAGTATATCAGAATTGCCAGAGCAACTGTGTCCTTTGAACCGCGATCAGATATTAAAAAGTTTATGGCATGTAAAAACAAAGTTAACATTATTTCTATTTATATCTTTTTTTTTCTTATTTTTATTTTAAAATTAGAATTTATTTAGAATAAAATTATTATTTGATAAATCAACGCAGGATTAAAAATATCTAAAAACTACTTTTTGCAATTGTATTGTATTTATCTAAAGCTATAAAATTATAAGAAAAATTATTTTATTTAATTTTATTTTTTTCAGTCTATTAATTTGTTATTATTATTAAATCTATAAAACCAAAAGAAAATATTAACAGAACCAATTATAATCAATGGATCGAAAAGGAACATTTATTTGATTTGATTTTATTTTTTTCAGTCTATTCATTAGTTATTACTATTAAATTATTATGTATTTAAAGTGTATTGTTCATTATCGAAATGAACTTTTTTTTTCATGTTTGTAATATATATTTACATTCCAGAACATCGTTTAGTCGAGCACTCCCCGTCGCTGCATCCTGTCAGCTATTTTCCGTGTTGTCATGCATTCGTATTTGATTAAACATTTTTTATGCATTTCCGTTGAGAGGGCATCATTAGTTGGCGTGTTTCGCCGCTTTTTGGTCCAGCAACGCGACGCACTGCGACGCACCTCCCCCGCCTCCAAAAACGCCAATCGGCAACCCTCCTCCACCCCCACCCCACCTAAAATAGAGAGACGCGAACGCACCCCGTTAGCAGCGGCATATCCTTGTGTGTGCTTAGGCACAACTTGCATCTGTCCACTTCCGCTATCGAAGTTTCCTTTGTGTTTGTTTGTTTGTTGTTATTTGTTTTAGTTGCTTTTAAGTGCTGCCCCACATACATACATATAGTATATGGAGATCGATGATTCGACCGTGTCAATGTCCTTTAGTGGCATTTCATTACATCTGCACCGTTATTCGAACGATAAGCGAAAGGACTGCGGTTTTGTTTACCCATCAGTTGCAGTTACTTTACGAGCCACCATCAAAACTGCCCATTGAACATGATGAGAAAATTGCCAAGACACAAACATAAAAACGCCTTCTTCATCGACATCAGCGTCATCATCATGAATGGACAGAAAACCAATTCTAGTTGGATTTCATATTCGACTGGGGTCCGTCTCAACTATTTCCACCCTTCGAATGAGCCATTGTCAGACATGTGCATGAGCAGTCTTTATGGTTATGAGCACTTCATAGAGGAAGTGTTTACTAGAGCCACAATTATAAAGTGATTACCAACCAGCTTGTCCTGCCAAGGGGCTAAGGGGAACCGGCAACGCGATATCAGCTTGCCTAGCAACCCATATTCTGTTTTTATGGCATTATAAATATGCCATATTAAGAAAATAAAAGAATTCCCATTTCAATTTCCTTTTTTGTTGGATTTTATTTACAAAATATTTCGTTCATTTTACAGCTGCTTAAAAAGTGCTTCAATTTTTTTGTGATTCGTTTTATAGTTCGTAAAAAATAAGAAAAATACTTCTAATTATTTTGTTTGTTTATTACACATTATTACATATTGGTTAATTTCAAAATTGCTTAAAACGAGTTACGATTTTCCAATTTATTATTACTGAGCAAAAAAATCGTTTCATTCTCTTGTTTTTTTTTTTATTCTTTAAAAAATTCGTTAATTTTACAGTTGCTTAAACACCGTTGCGATGTTTCTTTCTACGTTCATATAAATATCCCATATTATGGAAATAAAAAACAATTGTTTCAGTTTTTTTGTTGCATTTTATTCACAAAATATTCGTTAATTTTACAATGGCTTCAAAAGTGTGTTCTTTTTTTTTATGTAGAAAAATATATAAATATTACGTATAAAAATATATATGAATTTATGATTACATGTTTATCATTATATTTAAAATGTATAATGTAATTCGTTTGTTATTGTAAATGCACTCTGCGCAGATAAAAAACATCGAGCACAAGATTTTTGTAAACTTTAGGCTTAACAATTTAGTATCACAAATTCTCACTTAACAGTTAGATATGCTTATCAATGATATATTACGTATCTAGATATATATTATTCTTATGTACTATGTGTGTATATATATTGTAGATTGAGCGAAGTTTTCCCACTTTCGTTGTACTCTGCGGTTACAACCAAATTGCATTGCATTCTACAGACTAAGGAACAATAACGCTGTGATATTGCTCTGGATTTGTTCTTAAACATTAAGAGTTGACTTTTAAGTACACAACCGCTGGGTTTTTGTTGTTGCCTCTGGCCATGCAGATAACTTAAGTTGTACTCTTCAAATACTTTTACTGGTAGTGAAACGCTGGTTCAATGTCCGTTGTTGTAAATAATAAACTAACTAACTAACTTAACTAAACTAAACTAATCTGAAGCTGCGCTATGACGCCTCGTATCTTAGGATCCTATAAAATGACTAGAGTTCACACTCGACTTTTTGGAACCAGCACGGGAACTGGATTTCATTGCTTAGTTTACGATTTGGTTTTTGTTTTTTTGGTTTGGGTTTTGGTTGAGTTGGGGGCTTAAAAACTATTACTGCACGTTTTCGCCTGAATTTCGTTTTTGGAATTTTTGAAATTTGAATTGAATGAAAAAATAATTTAGAAATTTCAACTAAATGTTTGCCTTAAAATAAACCTAAAATTGTAGCCGAAATACGAATAGTTGATGTAGTCTAATGAGATGCGAATGAAGCTGACTAGCTGAGCAATTAAATTAATGACTAGAATTTATAGTGAATATGTTATTTATGATACCATTAAAATGAAGGACGATGTGATGGAAATGTGAATGAGAGAGAGATGATTTTGACAATGACTAGAGTATGAAATATGACTGGATGAGATAGTTTGAATAGCAGGGAAATGAAGCGGAAAGAATGATGAATGATTTAAACAGCTTAAATGTAGAAGGAGGCAGCTTAAGTGTATGAATGTTAATGAATTAGAATGCGAATTTAAGATGGAATTGTTGATGGGATGGTTGTATGAGTAGTTGTGAAATTCGTTGAGATTATAGATGAGATGAATTTATGCATCTTTAAGATGCATATGATGACTAGAATGTTCAGATGAGAAAGAGTGATAGCATAGGAAATGATTATGGATAGATGAGATGATATTTCGCAATAAAAGTTTTATAAACTATTTTAAATAATGTGATGATTATTTGGGTTTTTTTTTGACTGATAGGATAGGAAATGATTGTAGTAATGTTAAATGAAATAATGATATTTTGGACTAGAATGTTTTAAAAAGCATTTTAAAATTATGTGTTGACTTTGCTTTGGTTTTTTGGTATAGTTTTTTGAATGATAGTATAGGTAATGATTAAAGTACTGTTTGACAGATGAGATGATGATATTTTCGAGAAGAATGATTTAAAAAACTATATTAAATTATGCGATGACTTTGGTTTAGTTTTTTGGGTTAGTATTTTATATGATAGGAGAGAAAATGATTTTAGGAATGTGGAACAGATGAGATGATGATATTTCGAAGTTTTAAATTATGCGATGATTTCTATGGTTTCGTTTGTTGTGTGATAGTATGGGAAAGGATTAATGTAATCATAAATGAGATGATGATATTTCGGATTGGAAAGTTATGAGAAGTTTTAAAAACTATATTAAATTATGCGATGACTTTGGCGTTTTGGGTTAGTTTTTTATATGAAAGGATAGGAAATGATTTTAGGAATGTTGAACAGATGAGATGATGATATTTCGAAATTTTAAGTTATGCGGTGATCTTTATGGTTTCGTTTTTTTGCGTGATAGTATGGGAAAGGATTAATGTAATGATAGATGAGATGATGACATTTCGGAGTGAAAAGTTGTGAGAAGTTTTAAAAACTATTTTAAATTTTTGGCTTGGTTTGAATGATTGCAAATCGGTTGACTAAAATCTGACTAGAGCCTATCGATATGACTAGAATTTTACAGACTAAACGAGATCGTATTGAAGCTGACTTGTGCCAAGTGTATTTGGTTTGCACTGACTAAATGTAAATAAGTTTAACTAAAGACTATGCTGATGACTAGACTGTTTGCCGTCTTTGGTGCTATTTGGTAATTATGGTAAATACAACAAATGGAATGTTGAACGAAGTACACGAGAGTTGACTAGAACTGAACTCATTCTTTGGTCGATAACTAAGACTAGAAACTGGGCGAAATAAATTAGTAACTAAACTGAGTACAACTAAAATTCAAGCAAGGTCGAATTTGTCAATTTAAAAACTAAATTCTTTGGTCTGTTTCAGCTGCAGATCGATTACGAAACTAAACTTAACAATTAATAGATTAATAATTAAATCAAACCATTGCTTACTCAATGTGCCATTGTCGTGTGCTGGATGACAGAGGCGCAGTTGCGGAGATTGGTCAGAGCGGCGGCTGCGATGCTCTCCTCCTCGGTCAGGCCGTGCTCCACAATCTGCAGACGCCCATAGCCGGCGGAGGAGGTCGAGGAGCTGCAGTCGGACAGATAGTCGGCCTCGTAGTCGTAGTGGCTGCTGCTGGCGACGCCCTCGTCCTCGTGCGAGGAGTGCGAGCTGCTGCCGGAGCTGGAGCTGTGCGACTTGAAAACGGACGTCTGGAAGCTGCCCGTAATCGTTGTGGTCGTCGCTGCTGCTGCCGCGGGTTGTGGCTCGATCTCCTCCACCTCGGGCTGCGCCTTCTTGGCGTGCGTCTGCTGATGCTTGCGGAGGTAGGCGGCACGCTTGAACTTCTTGCCACACTCGCCACAGTCGAAGGCCAACTCCTCGGTGGCAACTTTCTTCGACTCCTGTTGATTGCTCGTGTTGCGATTCTCCTTCTTGGCCGCCGCCGACGTCGTTGGCTCCTTCTTGGGCTTGTGCCAGCGGCGATGGGAGGCCAGATTGGCGGGGCAATTGAACTGCTTGCCACACTCGGGGCAGCGATACTCGAGCAGCACAATGCAGGCGCAACGATGACGCGCCAAGCCGAAGGCGTCGTCGAACTTGATGCGACACAGGCGACACACGTAGTCGCCGATGACGTTCTTGATGGCCGCCAGCTCCGCCTTAGTCTCCTCGGTAATCTCGACAATGTTGTACTTGGGATCGATGTCGCCGTTGCTGTACTGCATGCTGCCATCGGTGATGTCCTCCAGCGGTCGTATAATTGTGCCCGACACCGGCGAACTCGTCTCCTCATCGAACTTTAATTTGCGCGTCGCTTTGTTGCGTGTGGATTTCGTTGCCGTTGCTGTTGCGGTGGCTTTGGCGGTGCGCGGTGCGGTGTCCGTTGCACAAATGGGTTTCGCTGGCGTCTCCTCTGATTTGGCCAATTTGGCTGGCGGCTCTGCCTCGCTTGGCTCGCTCAACTTGCGCTTGACTGGACTCTGTGGCGGCGTGATGGGCTTCTCGGTTGTCTCGGTTGTCTCGGTTGTGACGACCACCTCCTGTGCCACCTCCTGTGGCAGCAGCTCCTCACTCCCGCTTGCCTCCGCGCTTGCCACATCGCTGCTGGTCTCGGGCACTGGCGATGGCGGTTTCACCGACAGATCCAATGGAATTTCGCACTTGGTTTTGATGTTCAGATAGCGACTGCGATACTTGGGCGGCAGCGATGCCACCGTGGTCAGCAGGCCCAAGCCGTGCGGCATGCCCCCAGCCGTGGCATTGTGCAGCAGCTGTATGCTGTGCATGTGTGTGGTTGTCGCTGCTGATGGGTTGGCAACACTGGCCATTGCACTGAGCCGCGTATCAACGAAATGATGATGAACAAAAAGTTGAAAAACTTGAACGCGATTTAACGAATCAAAATGGAACGAAGTGTTGGGAATGTGGTTAAGGGATTGAAGGTGCAACAAAGAGCTGAAGAACTAAGCAAAAACTTAACAACAAATTGGAAACGTTGTGGCAACGTTGAGCGCTGCTTGCGGCGGCTTCCTGTCGGCTCGACGTTTTTGCTGCGAATGACTAACAGCATATCCTGCCGCCTCTATTTATGTGTGCCAAAGGAAAGCGAAATTAAAATCATTGTTTGTGTGTTGTGACGGCGCCGCGTCGCTCTTCTCAAATTTTCATCCCCCAATTCCGTGTCGTTGTCCTTTTAGCCCTCGTCGACGACGGCGACGCTGACTGCGACGCTGACAGAGCCGGAATCTTTTGTTAGCAATCACACACATTAGTCACCCTTTTTTCCCTACACACACAGAGGGAGAACGCAGCCTGGCGAGGGGAGCAGAGCGACTGAGCGACAGTGAAAGTCCTTTGCACTGCGTTCTGTCTGCCTGCACTTGGAGAAATCCTTGTGCCCAAACGTATATTTGCAGCTGTGCCTCAGCAAAAAGGACACGCGACAGGAACTGTAGCACATGTTCTTTGCTCTCTTGCAAATTCTACGATTCATGGAAATTTGGCAAAAGGCAAAGGCACAAAGACCCAACTTTTGTAAATCTTGGCCAACAGCTGATATCCATGAAACCGTTAATTGTGCGTGTAACCAAAGGTTAAATGCGATACAGAAAACTCAATGGGCCAGAAATACCTGAGGCACATACTAAATATATCCATGTGTGTGTTTTGCGTGTGTTTTTCAGCCTCTCAAGCAGCTGTGGCATTTTGGCAACATTTGTCTGCTCCAAGGATGCATAACAAAACAGATTGAGCTATCGGGCCGAGTGGCAAGCAAGCTGACGAGCGGAATATAAATTTGGACAATCATTTCATCATTTCAACTAGTTGTAAACATTCATATAATATTAAACGCTTAGCAGCACTTAAACCATAAATTCCATAAAATAAGCAAGTTGGCTGAATTAGAGTTTAATATGAATTCAATTTGTCAGACTCAATTTACGCACATTTCATATTTACACTATTTGTTCAAACAAATAATTTGATATGTTATTATGTATTTTGCAAAGTTTTGTAAATATTTAATGTTTATACATTGATAGAAACTAAGCTGAATATCAAATGAGTAAATGAAATGTGAATTATAGATTCCGATATTTATTCGCAAAAAAAAATAAATCAGAAACGTAATAGACGAAATGTTGAATATACATAACATATATTCACGACCAACAAAAATGAACTATTTAAAATAGAGAAAAATTGTATTAACTGCGTCGACTATTACGTATATCGTACATTGAAACTTACATTTTATAAAAGTGAGCTTTCTCTCTGCACAACAATACTCAGATATCTCAATACACATTTGTTTAATTGTTGACTAGATAAAAAACGAGTAACTCCAGAGCAATTTTACATTTTAATCCCTATTGATATTAAATAAATTTAAATAACATATACATATCTCTAAATCGATATAAGATATACCTGTCGTATTTAATTCCTGCAATTTAATCAACATGTAAAATAGGTAATATACAAATTTTCAGCTTAGTCCCTTAATATTTTCAGAATCAGCATGAAAACCTTAATTATTCTGTCTTGCTCGTTGTAGACTAGAAATTAATTGCAAGTCATTTAAAAAATAAATAATAATAATATTTCAAAATATTGTTAGGCAGTTTTTTGTTTCTTGAGCAATATATTATAAAATATTTTAAATAAGTGAAACTGAATTAATACCAAATAAAAGTTGTGTACAGTACGCATTTGTGTTCTTTAATCCATTCTGCATCAGACAACTTTCTTACCAGTTGTTCATATATTAAATAAACTCAAAAATAAAATATCTCTAAAGCGATGCTAATTCCTAATAATTTCCATATAAAATATATTGTAGAACATGAACAGAACTTCCTTGAGCTTGCTTTTTTTTAAGGCAGTATATTTTAAATCAAAATTCCATTGACAAACTTCTCCATAGTATACGATTCTTTTAACTTGTAATTTCTTAGCGTGTAGTATTCTTGGTGTTGCATTTTCAGGTTTTCATTTTGGCTGCGGCGCTGTCTTTGGCGACGACGGCGACGGCGACTGAGGCTTCGAAGTCTCTACGCACAGGCAGCACAAACACACACACACACACACACATACAGTCGCACACAGACAAGGGCAGTGATATAGCAGTGCTATAAGCTCGTCAAGTTTGCTTTTGGTGGGGTAGGTACGACGAACCAAGAGGCGAGAGGCGAGAGGCCAGAGACACGCACACAGCAGGACTCGAGCACAGTTTGGGCAGCTCAGCTACCACAAAGCGCTTGTTGTGTGTGTGTGTGTGTGCGAGTGTGCTTTGCATTAATATAATCGAAATGCGACGTCGCTGCCTCGGTCGCCGCCTCTGTCTCCGTCTCCGTCGCTGTCGCTGTCGCTGCCCTGTCGCTGAGGCGTTGTCCTCCTGGTTGCCATGAAAGGGAATGCACTTTCGATTCCCGGCAAGAAGAGCAGGACACCAAACACAAATATGGCATATTATGTTCGATGTGACGCCATTGTTGTTGTTGCTCCTGTGGCTCTGGATGTGGCTGTTGTTGTATTACGGTAGGCACGTGCGTGGCAACGACGCCGTTGTCGCCACCCCAACTGGGCTGTCGGTATTCCCAGAGCGACAAACGAGAAGCCGCTGGCAGGACGATCGTTGTCCTGGCGGGGTGAAAGGCGAATGGATGACCCCTTGGAATCACTGTTTGCCATGCAGCTTAGAATTAATAGCGCACGCACCGAGCGAGAATTCGATGCTGCCTTCTGAGAGAGAGACAGAAGTGCGTCAGACACGCGAACAATTGCAAGGACGAAGCACGCTGGCAAAATTCCAACCCTGTAACGCAACCCTCCAAATGTCCGCCCGACTCCCCAAATCATCGTTCATCGCTCAGCGTTCAGCGTTCGGCTGTCAGTCTGTCAGCAACAAATGCTGCGTTATTTCTTTGACTGACTGCTCGGATTTCATGGCAGCGCTCGAAGGCGCGCTTAGCTTAAATTTGCACTCCACAAACACCCAGGACGAACCCAGGAGGACATCTTGCTTCCACTTGTTGGCAATACGACGCATTCTGTTTGTTGTTTGTTCGTTGCCTGCTGCTCATTGCTAACCCTTAAGTGCATCTTTTATGGTAATTTCAAGTGCAGTCTCCCCGTCTCCATGTCTTTCAGCCTGCCTGGTAATAATTAATGTTCGAAAATGCATCGTTTATGTGGCATAATGCATTTGCATTTGCATTTGCTTGTGTGTCTCAAAAGGCTTTTCAGCCGCCATGTCCTTGCGCTTGGCCAGCTCCTCAAGCATGTGCTTCACTGTAGCACATGTTGCCATTGTCGCCGCCGGCATCGTCTCCACAGCCGAGATTTCTTTTTTCTCTGTTCAGTCTGTGAGTTGTAATTAAATTTTTGCTTTCATAATTTGATGCAATTTTCTGGGCAACGCCAAATGGCTGAAATTGGATTTTTACTTTTTTTTCGCAAGTGCGATTCTTTTTAATTGTATTTCAGCCGATTTTATTTTTCTAAAAGCGTGAATTTTTTTAATTGTATTTTTGGTTTGATTTTTCCTTTTTTATGTATACTGCAAATTTGATCTTTTTTAATTGTATTTATGTTGCAGATTTTTTTCTGTTCTTTTTTTTACGAAAGTGTGAATTTTTTTAATTGCATTTCCCGCTGCTGTTTTTTTGTCTAGTTTTTTGCAACATATGCTGGCGATTAGAATTGGATCACAGGCAGTTTGGAATTCGATTCGCGCCAATTAACGACCACATCCCGTTGGAGCGTGGAATTGGTTTTAGAGGGATTTAGTTGGCAGCAAATATTTGAACAAGTCGATTCGACTTTTTGCCGCCCATTTTTTGTCGGTCAACATTCGGTGTGAATTGTTGTCACTTTGTTGAGGCGTTTTTGTTTTGATTTTTAAATTGACAGCGACAGAGCGTCATTTTAAAGGCTTAACTAAAAACACTTTATTGATATTTGCTTTGCAAGCATTTCCAATTAAAAATAGCTAAATTAAATACAGTATGAAAAAATGTAGTAAAATCTATAGAATGAAATTAATTAATGCCAGCAAAGTTGGCAAATTATTTTGACAATGTGAAGCTGAAGTAAAATTGTTATAAAATGTTAAAAATTAATAAAAATCGAAAAACAAATAAATTGAATTTCGTTGTAACTTGCGAAAACCCTTTTTTGTGTTTTTAAAACAGCCTACAAAATAAATCAAGGCGCTTTTGTGTAATTTGTATGGGCATGTCAGGAGTTGATGTGCTGGCCAGGATTAAGGAATTTGCACACTAATCCCTGGCAGCAGGGAAAGTAAACAAAAGCTGCATGACTAACCACGCAAATCGAGGAAAAGCCCAGCGAGAATTGGCAAAGCAAAAAGGGAAGCGGTAATTATATATTCCCATTTATGGCTATGAGTCAAGGCAAAATTATATGTCAGCGAATGCATTAATGTATTTATGCGCCGCAGGACACTCACACACACACACACATACGCTCATAGCTCGTCAAAGCGTTTTGCATGAGCGCGCAAAAAGGAAAAAGGAAAAAGGAAAAGCAGCAAGAAAAATGAAAAACAATCACAATGCACAATTCTGTTGGGTGTCGAAGTGCTTCGGGCACGCGACCAGCAACCAACGTTCATTTGTTGTTGCTAATGTCCTTGCTGTGCAGCTTGCCAGCTAGCCTGGCAGTGCAAAGGACCGCCAGCAAACACATTGGCATGTGCACCATGGAAATCAGAATGCAAGCAAAAACCACCACCAACAAATAGAGAGAAGTCAATACTATATATATTCAGCCAGGTGCATTTTCAAACACTAACCGAAAATATATCACGAGCCAAACGGCAGAATGAAGGGGGAAAACAAAACTCGAGTCCCTGTTTCGAATATAAACCAGAGCTCAAACGTAGCGCGATTCCGATTTCGATTTCGATTCGGATTGTAGACTATGCCTATTTCTACCCGATGCTGTTGCTGTTTGCTGATTTCAAAAGCGCTTTAAAAACATACAATATTTTTAGGGCGCCTTTTTAGGGGTGCATTTGGCAGACTCGTCGCATATCCGCATGTCACTCACAGAGTGCAGTGTGCAGTGTGCACTGTGCTCACTGGAGGGTTCGAAATTGTGGTTGCCAGCCAAGTATTACGGCAGGGCGCATATATAAAATATATTTCATTTTTAGCCTACCTCCCCCACCCTCCCCTTCGCCGCACACGACTCTATAAAATTCCAATTGGACGCGTACACCGCAGAAAAAGGGGCGAGTTCGAGTTCTTTCAGCATTCCTACTTTTTTTTATTTCATTGTTTAACAGCAAAGATCCTGTGCAAGATTTGTCGTCGACTGCGACGGCGACGTCGCTGCTGCTGCTGTGTGAAAATTGCGCAAGTTGCGCTTCTGCTTTTGACAATAGCCTCGCATTAACTAGTTTCCGCTGCAATTCCAATTTCAAAGCCGCCTCATCGCGACTCGACTGGATTCGCCTCCCGTTTTAATGAGTAACCGTATACGCAAAGCACTGGGAACTGCCAACTGGCAACTGGCAAGTGGGAAATGGGAACTGGAAACTGAAATTGTGGCAACTGGGAACTGGGAACTGGGAAGTGGCAACTGCCAACTGTGAACTTCATTACAAAAGCACCCCCTTCATTGCAGTCGAGTTGAGTTCAGGTCTGCGCTGCTGCGGCGCTTCCTGTTTGGTTTGTTTCAATTAAATCGCATGTGCGACCCATAAGCAGTGCCAGGACACGGGCCAGAACATCGCCAGGACACTGCCGGGACATCGCCAGCCCATGGACAGCGCATTGCTGGGCACATGGCTCATCTGTTACTTAATCATGGCATTGCCATAGATACATACGTCTCCTCATTCGAGGGTGTTTACACACTTTGTTACTCACCCACCAAACCATCTTCCCCTTCACTCCACCGCCCCACCCATTTATTCAGTTTCCCACTCGCTGGTTCCTCAGTCCTTCGCAGAGTTTAAAGCAGCTGCTGCCAAACGATATTCCTCCTCTCAATTTCAATTACATCGTAAATGAATTATGGTTAATATTGAATTTCAAAGGTCTTAAGATTCAGCTTTCAGAATAAAAACAACTTTAGGGTTCATCAAAGGTAAACATAAACAGACTCTTATGAAAACCAAAATCCGAATTCAATTACTCGTAATAATAATAATAATTCTTTAAATAAAAATAAATTATTCAATATTTATCCAAATTTAGTTAGCTATTTCCTATTCGCTTATAAACCGTAGAAAAAAGTTAAAAAAGAAACATTCCTTTACAAAATCAATCATAATATAATATTATTTTTCAAAATTTTTATAAATTTAGTTAGTCCCATAATATATTCTAATATGAGTTTAAGAAAAAAAACATATTTAATATTCTTAAATTTTTTAACAAATTCAGTTGCTAATGTTTTATAAATCTGACAATCTTTCGCTCAAGTGAATAATTTACCTATATAACTAAATTCTACAAAAATTATGGAATTTAATTTTCTCAAATTATAATTTGTGTATTCATAAGATAAAAACTTTCCATTTGAAATACAACTACAATCTCTCTATAAAAAATAATTAATATTATATGATTATGTTAGTTATAAATCTAAAATTAAGCAGAAATCGTTTCAAAAATGAACCACACAATCAAAATTATTTTAAATAAATATTTTTTTTTATTTTAGCAAAAGCTTTTCAATTAAAAATTTTTAATTTTAGTATAGAGTTGGCTTATGTATAGAACAAGTACTATTATGAAAGTTAACAAGACGAATTTTATAATGTTTATTAATCTATTTCAAATAACATTTATAGAACAAAACGCTCTTCTGACTAGAATTCTCATTATGATAGATTGAAATAATTAATAAACACAAACAAAACTTTTCTTTAAACAATTCAGTTTGATAAACGCCTAAGTGACATAATAAAAGCACAAACATAAACTTGCAAGTATAATCGGATAATAAGTGTAATTATAATAATGCTGCCACGGTATTACTTCCGAGATTCAGATTCCCTTTCATCGTTGTTGTCTAAAATCCAGCACCGAAATAATCAGTGTCATAGTCGGAAAAAGTTTCGTTGCTCCAGCCGAGTTGATAGCGAATAAGCGAATCCACGCCGGCAACATCGACGCCCAAGGCACGCAGACGATTGCCAAAAGCGATGGCCGGAGGAGTGATTGCAATGCGTTCGTAGACCGGCTTCAGGGCCACGAGACGACGCCATAGCTCGGCAGAGACGGGACTCTGCTGGGCGTTGTTCTCCAGCAGACTGCGCAGCAGCTGGACAGGATAAATCTGGATGAACTCCGCCTGGAAGCCAGCGACACCGTTCACAGTCTGAGCCCAGTACGGATATTTGTTCAACAGCTTGATCTCAATCTCCAGGTCGTCAAACACTTTAATCGATCCGCCCGACAACAACAGTTGCTGCGACAGCCACTGAACAAACTGACGCACCTCGGGCTGACGGATCAGTTGCTGCCTCAGTCGATATGAGGGCAGGGAGTTGATCTCGCGGAGCACAGACTGGAAGCCAGCATCGTTCAAGGCATAGGCTCTGACCAGATGTTGGATCTCCTTGTGCGGCACACTTTTCACCCAGTTGCGCACCTCCAAATAGAAATTATTTACAGTAGCCGCGGGATTAGCTGAAGCTGGAGCTGCAACTGAAGCTGGAGCTGCTGCGAATCCCAGGCCCAAGCTGCAGACAGCAATCAAAGCTAATGTGACAAAATGCATCCTGTTGCTGTATCGAGTAGTTTCAGTGAACTGATCCAAAATGCTAGACGTTCCCTTTATATAGCCAGCCTCACCTTATCTGTCTTGTTTTGAATTCCATCCGGCGGCGTCTTGTGTAAATTTGTCGTGGGAAGTTTGATTTACATGGCTAACTTATCACAAGCTTATCAAAATATTCAAGAATCTGTTTGGCCAGAGCTATAGAATTGCTTACAAAATATACGTGTGGTTGCAATAGACTGAGTCTCCAGTCTCCGTTTGTCTTTTCTTGTCGTCGGATGCCGAGATAAAAGAGTCTATTTACGGGTGTTAGTCATCATTCACAAATCGCGCTGATGAAATGATCCCATATGGTGGGAAAAAATTGGATGAGCCCAGAATTTTTAACATGGCAACTAGAAAATAGTAAAAATTGTGTTATTTTCACTGAGAGTTTTGAAAATAAAATTTAAAGGTCAGCAAAATATAAACTTTTATTACAATATTTTCGAGCCAATATATAGTAAATAAAATAATAAAAAAGGGTTTAAAAAGAATTAAAGCTGTGGTGGAAAGGTCGATCATTGTTGTTAGACATGAGGTATTACAAATTTAATTTAATACCAGAAGAAAAATAAAAAACTCTTATTGTTATATTTACCAGCTATAATATTGTAAACAATAGTTTCAAATCTTAAGTTTACATATTTATAAAGAACAATTAGTTCAACAAAATTTGAGCCAAGTTCAAAGGATTATAGAATTTATTATAAATTATGTCATAACAAAAAACACATCGAAAAAACCTGTAAGAATTCTTTAACTTTCTTCCGTTTATGAAGATGCAAAAAAAATTGTAATGGCTTAGATTCAATTTTGAATTGGAATTGGAAAGACTATTTAACTACAGCTTGAAATAGTTGGCAAGAATTTTTGAGTTTGCATATATGTAGTCTTTAATAGCAAATAATTTTCGTTTTAGAGATTACGATTATTTATAAATTAATTATTGATTGTAATTAGCTAAGACTTTTAATTTCTTATTTCACTTGATACCAGAAAAACATCACTTTTCTGTATTTTCACATATTTAAATGCAGTTTTTGAAATCAATTTGGAACAGAATTTAAGCATTCCTCTAGTCAAAAAAATATAAATGCGAAATTGTTCAAATGAAAATTTAATTCAGCTATGCAAAGTTAGAAACAGTTGTTGGCTGCAAATTTTTTGAAGTCTCAAATAAAAAGATCTGACACTTTCAGCTACCAAAAAAAGTTGTGCTTAACTGTGTTTTGGTGACACAAGCTGTTACCATGTAACTCGATTGTGTAGAATAAGTAGTTGCTCAACGGATAATTGCAGCTCGCCGAGCTATAGCAATTTTCATTAGTTCCAGTCGAAGAGACTTGTCGCTAAAGAGTTCAATGCGCTCGCCACTAAAAATCTAGCATATGAGCCCGAAACCGAACACGAACTAAACAATTTTGGTTGCACCCTCCGCGATAGCCATGAAATCCCATAAACACAGATGCCGGGGTAATTAGTAGCACCCCTCTGTGCCGCAGGGGGAGGGGCAAGGGGCAAGGGGCAAGCGGGTGTTGCAACTAGCGAAATAGGAGTAACAACAATTCAGATGGTCAGATTTTTGGTAGCTGAAAATCTAGAATTTCATGCAGTTTATGTGCACAAATGCAGCAACATCTAAATAAATGAGAGCTCTGCTAATAAATTCTCCGCCGCACACACACACACACACACACACACACATATATCTATGTAGATAGCGAAGCCACCCCAAAGTGTGTTTGTCAGGGGGTTGATTTTTGGACTGTTGGGCATAAAGCATAAGCATTTTTCGGCCAAGGGCGATCGCAGCCCAAAAATGCCAAAAGGGGGCAACAACAACGGCAGCTGCAACACACACACTTTTACACACACGTACACGCACACACACTCGCACAGACAGAGCTTGATAAATCATGTGTAAAGGTATTTTGATTTTTATTTCTGCTGCGATAAGCGAAGTGCGGCAGCTGCGCAACTTTGTTTGCTGCTGATGCAAGACAAAAATTCTAAAAAATAATAACTAGAAAATACGCGTGTGTGTGTGTGTTGCCATGCAACAACAAAACCGTTGCAAGCAACTAAAATTTTTAATTGATTTGGCATGCTTCAATTTAACGCTTCGCTGCCACTTCCTTTTACAGAGTCCTGCCCGGTTTCTTTTTGCATATGCACGTGTCCTGTAATTGCCGGCTTCGCAGTTTAGCTGTAATATTCAATACATGTTTTTTTTTATTTTTTCCATTCGGTGTCGCTTCCGGACGCGGACACGGCAATGAGTCACAGGACTCCATCACAGGACTGTCAAGACGGCGGAACTGCAAGGCGACAACCTTGACGGCAGACAGACGATAAGGTAATGAACGTCAGGACGTCAGAACGTCTCCAGCTACAGGTCTCAGTCACATACATGCACAGTCTTGGACTTGTTTCCTCGACTTCGACTTGGCACGCGCCAAAGGAAACCCTGTGTTTTTGTTGTGTCCTTTTGTTTAGGGGTTGCAAAGGCCGTGGGTATTCTTATAAGAAACATTCCTTTGCCGCAGGAAGCGAAGCAACACGTTCAAGACATTGTTGAGTCACCACAGTCCCTTTTCCTTGCCTTTTGTTGCGGAGGCATTTATGTGCTTCACTGACGACCCCTCTGTAGGTTGCTCGACTGTTCGACTGCTCGGTTCTCTCCTTTCTTATCGGAACTTGCGAGGTGCCGAGCACCCTCCTTTTTGCTGGCTTTGGCTTTGCCCTTTTGGGTTTTCATTCAACTTTCGTCACTTAATTGAGTTGCGGTGCCGCAGAAGCGAAAGGAGCCGAGACAAAAAAAAAAGGGGCAATTCCTTAGCTGCCAAGTGCCAATTGTAGGTTTCACTTTAGGCAGCAGCTACAAATTGAAATGCCCACGGACGAGTTTTTTCTCTGCTTTTTTTTGTATTTGCCTTTTGGCTTCGACATTGTCTTGGGCTCCTCCTTGTTTGTTGCTGTGAGCGCTACCTTGAGTGTAGTTCCTTTTTATGCTTGCTCTGCATCAGGGAAGCCATTAAATTGATTATAAAACGTCCTCGAAATGTGTAAACAGTCGGCCAGACTGCCTGGCGCCGGAATCGAAGTCGGAGTCAGGGACATTGACTCGATTGTTAGCTCTGGAATGCTACTAATTACATGGGCGTTGCGAAGAGCTAGAGCGGAAAAGAGTCCAGGGGGCTGGAACAGTTGTGACTTGGGTTTTAAGAACCAAATGATTCAGACAATTTGCGGACTAAACGACTTTCGACACACACACACACAGACAGTCGTCTTACACACACTCTCTGGAGGGTCAGCAACTTAAGGGTTTATCAATGACAATGAGGGAAGACGTAAAACACTAAAGTGAAGGGCGTGGCCAGAGTTCAGTCCTTAAGTCGGCAGACAATCATCGTCTGGAATTCTGAGTAGGCTTTTGTCTTCGGCCACAAATTGGAGAAGCAGAAACTAAAGCGGCCTCAAATTATCGTTAAGTGTTCGCAGAAAATTACGCTTTCATCGCATATCTAATTAAATATTAGCTATAAGTATTTTCTTAGTATTAAGAATTCATTTGAGTGTCAATATCTAGTCCACACATTTGATTATTACAACTGCGTTATATTTAATACGATGTTTACTACGCGATAAGTAATATATAAAAGTATCATATTGGCTTCAAGCTTTGGCTTGTAGTACAAGGAACAATATAGATAAATAAATAAATATAGTTCGTTGACTCTATAGTAAACAATACATCAAATGTTCCGATTCTGCTGTTAATAGTCATTGTTACTATAGAACTTACAATGGTGAGTTAAATTACATTATTAACGATATCTTTTAGATTCTTAGAAAAAGCCTTTAAAAATTAATATTTTTGTTTATTTTATTAAGTGAAATTCAATGAAGAACAACAGTCTTTTTTTTTAATTATACTTATACAAAAATAATATAAAGATTTTAATATGAGGAAAAACTAATTAATTTTGTTTTCTTTTATCGAACAATAAAATGCAATATTATTTCTATAATGACGCTATAACTTTAATGACGATATTGATATGTACAAAATTGTTTAGAAACATTAATAAGTTTTGGTTTGGAGGGTTCGATTGTTTTTATTATTTATATTTTGAATACAGAAAAAATTTAGAATTCTTTCTTTAAAGACGCTACAACAAAATCAAATTATTTCTTGTTGTTTAGATATTGATGCATACTACATTTTTGGGAAGCCTTAATGAGTTTGGGTTTGGTGTGCTCAATTATGTTATTATTATTTTTATTTTAAAGACAGACAAAATGTTTGGAAATACTAGAAACATTTTTGAAATTTTGAAATTTTTTTTTTTTATTTACTCCCAAACAGTTGTACACAAAATTCATAATCTTGATGTTCTTAGATACTCGTAATGCAAGTTTTACACTTTGTAATAACAAATGCAGATTAATGCCGAGCTTAATTATATCATTAAGATTTGATGATATCTGGCATACCGTCAATGTAGGTTTTCTAAGCCTTAATGCAGCTTTGCACAATTTTCAAATATTCGATGGCATTATTATGTTAGTTGTATAGGAAGCCTTTTTTTCGAAAGGGTTTCGCTTAGAACTTACCGCAGCTTACTCGTAATAAGCTGCACAGCTGTCACTCGCTTATCAGCCGCCCCGTGGCATGCCACCGATAACACCTCGTCATAGAAATCTGACTGCCACCACTATAAGGAACATTTGCATTTGCATGTTCACGGCTTGTTGGGCAGGACACGTGTTCAATCTACATGGCCATTTGCATTTGCATTTGAGGCAGATAAAGCTCTCGTTCTTGCTGGCAATCAACTTTAAAAACAAAGCGAGTCTCGCTCGTATTTATTTATTTATGCAAATATGGAAATTAAGTCGCGGCGGTCGCTGCGCCGGCGCAATGGCCACGTTTAGGGCACGTTCCAGGACACGTTCCTTTGGGCAACCCCTCGTTAGATAGCGGCACAATAAACTCGTAAACTCGTAAATATGTTCAACATTTTACATAACAACGTTTCAGCTGGCAGCTGCTTTTGCTTTTGCTGTTGATGTTGCCAAAAACGAGTTTATCCTTATCCCAGTTTGAGGTGCGGCTCGCGTGCCACCAAATGCCACCCCAATTGTTCGAATTGTGCTGCAGTTTCAGCTCATTTCGATGCTCATAAATAACAACAATAGCGACGCGGATGCAACAAGAACAACAACAACAACTACATATAGTACAACAATAATGAAAGCAACTCTCTGATCCCCAGGTATTTTTCACGTGCTTGGCACGTTTCGCTCGATTTTCCGGTTCTCGATTCCTATTTTCGATGTTTCCTCTCTCTCTGACTGCCTGAATCTAATCCTTAGAGGCGGTTGAATGGACGGCGCCGGGGCACACGGCACGCGGCCGTCGTCTTTGTGATAAATTGGGCTTTAAAGCAGGGGTCTTCAATTGTTACCCCGACTCAACTCGACTCGACTCGACTCGACTCCATTGACAAATGGCAAAAGCTGTGCCAATGGACAGCCAAACTTTCGGTCTCTGCATGCGATTGTTTGTTTCATTGTCAAATAAATCTTGGTCGCCAGGCTATGAGTCTCTTGTTTTATTTACACAAAGTCGGCCAATTACTTTAAGTATATCAATACGCCTACACGATTTATCAACGTCTCCATCAAGTTATTTTACTACATAGAATTCATATAGTGCTGGCTATTTTATTAGACATCATTCTTAAGGCATCATAATTTCTTTAGCTAAATAAATTTATATAGACATCCCTAGCAGAATGTATTATAATATTTAAAGATACAAAAATGTAGAGGAATCTGTTTTCTGGAAATATTTACGCATACACTATTTATCAACGTCTCCATCAAGTTATTTTACTACAGAAAATTCATATAGTGCTGGCATTTTTATTAGACATCATTATTTAAGCATCATAATTTCTTTAGCTAAATAAATTAATATAGACATCCCTAAGATAATGTATAATGTTATTTAAAGATACAACAACGTAGAGGAATGTATTTTCTTGATATATTTTATCAATGCGCAAAGACAATTTGTTAGCCTACAATTAAGTTATTTTACTAAATGAAATTCATCTATAACTGACATATTTATTAGTTATCTAGTCATCTTTGCTTAATTAGTAATGTTAATGTTTTTGTTTAACCCTAAGACATCTCTAGCAGAAGTTTTTAATAATTTCATCATTTCTTAAGCTAAGGCATCCCTAGCAGAACGTATTATAATTTCAAAAGCTAAAACAATGTAAAAGATTTTAATCTTTTATTTTATTTACTCAAAGGTATCAACAATTTATCATCGTCTCGTTATCTAGATAAAATTCATTTACTATTGGAACTTTAGTTACTCTTCTCTGTTAAATTAGTTATTTCTTTCTCTTTAGCCCCAGCAGAAGCTATAATAATTTCAAAAGCTAATTCCAAGCAGAACCTATTCTAATTTCTTAAGCCAAAACAATCTAAAGATACATTTGCAGGATAAAGGTTTCTAAATTTGGTACATTTTTAAAAATCATCTACACTAAACAAAGCAATTTACACTTTGGCCTGCCAAAGATTACACCTCATGATAATGTGAACTCCACAGGATTATCGGAGTCCTGTGCGCTCCAGTATTTTAACTTGAGCTCCATCTGCTGCTCTGTCAATCGCTTGGGCAGAGAGTACGTTGTATCCAACTGCCCGAGCACCCGGAGTTTATACAGCAAATACTCATAGAGATCCATGTCGTGCACCTTGCTATAATGGAAGCTAATGGTCGTGTCCGAGCAGAAGTCACTATTCTGAAATCAAGAGAAGTGCAAATGATTTACAGTCGAATTTATGCACTGACAACTCACATTCATTTGAAAGTAAACCAAGTTGTCGAGCCAAGTGCCCGTCTCGACTGTGGGCAGCAGATGTCGAGGGTTGAGTGGCAAGAAACGGCTGCGACCTCTGTCATCCCGGGTGTCGCCGGCGACCACGCCCACATTCAGCAGGCAGTAGCTAATTTGTCTGTCCTCGGGTCGACTGCTCAGCGGACAGAACTTGGTGCTGTTCAGCGCGAAGAGATTGAAGCGACGCAGTGCGTCACGGCTAAGCACATAACCAGCTCCGCCGGACATGAAGCCATGCGGATAAGTAGCGCGAAAGCGATAGCCAAAGTAGACAGGCGCCTCCGGATCGTAGGGATAGAGAAAGTGTCGCAGATTCTCCATGATGACATAGCTACAAACATCAAGTAGGCGAATCAATTAAATTGAATACAAGCAAAACCTTAACTTACGTGTCGTCATCGGCCTTGAGAAACCAGTCGTAATCCTCCACATAATGCCGATAGGCGTAAGCTAATCCCGCTCGCACTTTGGCATACAGATTGCTGCGATTCTCGGCCACATGGAGATCGACGGCGCCCAGCTCGGCGTCCTCCTCGCTGCTCATGAAGATCAGCTTGGTGCAGCGCGCTCCCCACGTGGCCTTCACCTTGGCCGCCTTTGTCGCATGATTCTTGGGCATGGTCAGCACCAGGCACAGCACTCGCACCTCCTGCTGCAGCCACTCGGCCGGGGAGACTTTTAGTGGCAACGTGGGTGCAGCGGTGTCCACGGCAATGGCTGTGCTCTCGTACTCGTCTGTGGTGAAGGTCAGGTAGCTCCAGAACTCGGTCAGCTGCATGCCCACGATGAGGCCCAGCACCAGGCACAGCACATTCCGATGCATTCCAAAGATTACAGGCACACTGCTGGAGCAATTTATTTGAACTCTGGTCTGAGACTAGCACGCTGCCAATCTAGTGTCAAAAGGGAAGTTTAATAAAAATATATTTTATATACTCATCGTCATTAGTGTTTTAATCCGCCTAAAAGTCATCCGTCCAATTCTGACCCAGTCAGCCAACTTATTCACTGAATAAAATATCCTTACGCGACTTTTGCGTATAAAAAACTGTGTGACATCGTGGCGGACCATTGGGGACCTGGGGGCATGAATTCCCTTCCCGCATATTAGGAAAAAACGAATCGAAAAAAATAGTTGAAGCCTGTTCTTCCAGCCTGACTTTCTGCCGCATAGCTGCGATGTTGTCAGGCGTTCAAAATCAATTGGAAACTGCCTTGCGGTGCAACTTCTTTCCTCTTTTTCTTACCAGAGAACCAAGCGATTGTCGCTCTAACAGTTTTTCTCAAAGCCACAATACGATTAGAGGCTGAAGCCACATTATCATAGTGATGGAATTAGATGTTTAATTTAAGTATTTTTTAATAAAAATAACTGGATCAACAAGAAGTTGCACTTGTCACCGCAAAACCAATAACTAATGACGAACTTTCATTGAATAAATATATTATATATGCCAAGAAAACGTGTGTAAGTATGCGTTCATATACATTTTCATATATTTCTCTTTTATTTAGCTTTCCATTGATCAAATTTTGCAAAAACAATAACTTTTCTTAACGAACCTTGTACAAATACTTTTGACTTGGTCGTTATGTGTGTATAATAATCATATCTACGCATTTTAGCGAGTGTTCCATAAATGTATCTTTTTTATTAAATGCCTTTATCGGATTATATTTAATCGATTGTAGCCACTTCACTACTTTACACTGTGTCATTTGCCGCTTGCGATCTTTTGATCTTACGAAATCCTCAACTTCAGCTGCATTTTGTCAAAGTGTCTCCGGCTTCGGCTGATTCGCGACTGTTCCACAGTTTCTCATACGGTTTGAAGAGTGCCTCTTCTAATGTATCTTACACAGCGCACAGAGCGTAAGAGTCTCGAAACTTGGTTCCAAACGGGTTTTCTGTTTGTGATTCGCATAACAAATGAATCACAACACGCTGAAGACGTCGTTCAACAAATATTTTCAAAAAAAAAACAAAGAGAAAGAGTCGTTGAGTTGCGCTCTCCCAAGGCGGGACTGTTGATTTCTTCAGGCAGTTTGAGGGGCACTGAGGCGTAAATGCGGAAATGTGGCAAGGTTTGAGAGGCACTGTCTTATTACATTTTCGCAGTAATTAATTCCCTTTTTAGTTTGACAATTATTTAATCTTTACATTCTGGTAGGGTATTTGTTGGTCAGCAATACCCAATTTGGTGTACTCTCTTTCATTTTGGGAGTAAACCAGTTTTGAGTGTCTTCTTTTCGTGACGGTTTTGACCTACAGCTGCATATGATTTTATATTATTAAATATTTATTAGCAACTCTCTCAGTTGACTCCTTTCACTTTTCTCTTCGACCTTTTATTTTTGGTCAAATTGTTCCCACTCAATTTCCTTTTTAAATTTAATATATTTTTATTCACTAGACTGAACGAGATTTTGAATATATTTTCGACCAAAAGTGGCAGTGTGAATAATTTAGACTGAGTCTACTGAGAATTTAAATAATTTCCTTCATCATTTGTGATATCTTTTGAATTATTTTCCCAGTATCTTGTGACCTACTGAATACTTTTAAATATCTCTTTAATATCGATAATTGTAGGAAATTAAAAACACATTGGTAATGGTATTATTTATTTTATTGCTAGTTAATTTCGTTTTAGTTTGTGTGGATGTATCATGTTACATATTATAATAGTTACGTTTAGCTTTAGTTAGTACAACTTTTTCAATTCGTTCTGTTTTGTTTTAGACTAAATATGGACTAATTTATTACGTTTTGTTGATGATGTATTTTTATTTTTGTTTTGTAATTATTATCAGTTATGTTTTGTTAAACGTCTTTGTATGTCTTCCTAGTCATATAGTTTCTTACATTTCTTTGTAAATTGATGAAAACTACTTTTCATTTCCCACACTTTCTGATTCACATTACAAAAATTATTACAAAACATTTAGCTTTAACTTTAGTTTGTATGAAGAATTTGTTGTTGTTTAGTTTAATTATTTTATATTTACTTAAACTTGTTTCATTTACTTTGTATATCTTAATGATTTTATCGTACTTCGGTACATTTAGTAAGTGCACTTGCCAATTCTCGTTACTTTTACTTTTCATTCATTCCTTCTAGGGTCACAACATATAGCTCAATAACTGGAAATCAAAAGTAAACAATAAACGTAAATCGTCTGGCGAAGTCAACACAAATTCCGATTTATAATCATATCGGGTTCTTAATTAATCTTGCATTTTCGTATGTTTTTGCATTTAACGATGTATGTATATGTATGTATTTAGTTAGTTACACAGCCTTAGAAACTACTTAAAAACTAAAACATTAATCCAGGCAAAATCCGACTTGCCTTAGCGCCAAAGAAATAAAAAAATGGGGCAACGAAAATTAAACAATTTAAAAAAAATATATATATGAACTGATTATGAGTTAACTCAGAAAAAAAATTATTTTTAATATAAAATTTACATTTGAATTTTGGAGTATTCCATTAATGTTTAAATCAATTTTAAAGACAAAAAATGTTAAACTATTACGTCTTTAGTTTTGGTTACTACTTTATATTAAATATTTATGTAGATGCGATGTATGTTGAACATGTTAATTTCGCTTGAAAAAATATATATGGTGTGAAAATGAATTTCCTCATATTTTGCTTTGATGTTTACTTTATCGTTATCGTTATCTTTCTTTTTTTTCGTTTTGTATAAATTTAATTTATATGTGTATGCATGTGTATGTATAATTTTGTTTATGTTTCATATGTTGTTAGCTTGGCTTTAGACTACAAAGTACTAATATTATTGTTTTTGCTTTTGTTTTCCGTTACTTCACTATACTTTTTTCTTTTCGTTTTCGGCTTTGTATTCTTTCTTTTAATTTTTTTTTAATATTTCTTAGTTTTTTTTGTATATTTTTGTTGTGTAATTTTCCTCGCATTTTTTAGGAACCTATTTGTAACTAGCAAAGCGCAGACGCTGTAAAATTCCTATAGAAAAAATGTTTTGCTATAATTTGGCTTACAAATAATTCATATATATGTGTAACATCAAAATATATATTATTGTTTTATAATATACATACATATTATATCATATATGTATCACTATATAATATACAACTACTAATCACTTGATTTCTTCAAGTTATCTTGCTCTTTATATATTTTGTTTTGTTTTTACAATTAATACGCTGAAATCTTGACTTGGCTTTCGAGAAATTCCTAATTAACAATTTTAGTAGGTAAAAACAGAAAATCATCCAATGAATACTTTAAACAATTTGCTTATTTGGCTTTGGTAAAGTATTCCAAGAGGACTTAAGGAAGCCAACACAAGTTGTTACTTTTAAATGTGGGGTTTAAATTGTAGTCCAAGCAATTTACAGCACTGTTTTTTATAGATTTTCCCGTAATCATAGCAAATATTATTAAATACAAAACTTAATTTAACAAAATTTCGTAACTAGTTTTGTTTTCTTTAACAACATATTTCTTCGTTTAGTCACGGACTTCGCAAAGCACTGAAATTGTGTTTTCTAAAACACAAAATTAATTTCATTTTTTTAGTTTTAATTTTTTTTATCGAATTTTAACATTGGCACGTTATTTAAATCTATTGTAAGTGTAAGTGAATTAATGAATAGCATTACAAATTAAAATATGCATGTATGTATGTTATATGCGCGTTTACTTGTAGCAACTAGAAATCTTGATTAGCTGTAGTTGTTAACGAAATATGAAATTTGACAAGTTGATTTACATAATTTATAGCGTTACTTTAAAACAAAATCTAAGATTTATCTACTAATTTATGTGTTTATGCCAATCTCACATTTCTGACGCAAACGACTCTAAAATATCATTAAAGGTGCGAAGTAAATAATTTGAGGAATAGTGAAATAAATGAATTATAATGATTCGTGTGATTGATTGCTATTCTAACTAAACAACAAAACGAAATAAATTATGAATTGAACGAGTGTTAACTTGATAAATGTATGCAGCGTTACTATTGTTGTTGCATTCTTGATAACTTATTCCGACTTATACACAAAATAATGCCTATATATTCCATGGGTTTCTTGTTTGTCTTGTATTGTATACAAAAGATTTGTTAATTTGATTTGTTTTTTTTTAAAGCATATTCAAAGCATTTCAATATATATTGTGAACTATACTCGATAAACGGCAGATTGCTTGCTCTGACGCCTAAATGCATGCTGCATGCCATCATAAACAATTACAAAAGAAATGGTATTCCTAGTTGTCCTATTACTATTTATATATATATATAATGTATATGTATGTACATATAGAGCTCTAAATGTTTGTCATATCGAAGAGGTCTACCAACTATTTATGTATATATAATGCACACGACTGATGTTTGTGCTATTTAGTGAAGTTTCTTCTTTTTTTTTTGGATAGATTGGCTGCAACTAATTAAATTAATGAATTGTATGTATGCATATGATCATTTGCTCGCTGTTTTAGTTAACGCATCCGCTATCTTACTTTGTACAACTATTTGTTGATGATCTCTCCATTGTTGCACAACTAAGCTGTTATATCGACTTAAAGCTACGGTTAAGCTTATAGCTAAGAGTTTTGCATTACTTCTAAGTCTTATATGATACACACACACACGCACACAGGGAAAACAGCACACACACGCACATACATCGACCATTCACACTTACATGCGCTTTGGACATCGGGCTTAAATATAGGCATTTAAATATATATATTTATAGTTTAATTGTACATGCATAGAAAACCAAACTGTGGCATGCCTAGTATAGTTTTTTGACAACATTGTTTCATTTCATATTCGCTGAGTTTGCAGCTGCGGTGTTGGCGGCGGAATTGGACACGGCATGACCATGACCATGGGCATGGCCTGCTGAGGAGGCATTGCCACCACTGCCGCCGTTGCTTGCCGCCTGCGTTGGGGGCAGCGTATCGCAGCGGCGATAGTAGAGTAGATAAGGCACACGGGGCGTGTGCGGCTGCAGCACTTGCTTCTCGCCGATCGGTTTCACCGAACTGTCGTCGTAGCGCAGCCAGCAATTGTAGCCGGTATGGAACACGTCCGTTATATAATGGCCCTTGGAGGCCTCCTTGCCATCGTGATAGACGACAGCGAACAGGCGATAGGCGCGCTGCTTCTGTGACGTCTTCTTCGAGCCAAGTATCTCTGCAAAAAAAGGAGCACATGAATAGGAAACAAGATCGAGGAATGCATTCACTCACTGGCATCAATTTTGAGCTCCACTGGGAACTCAACCTTCTTCAGTATCTTTGTGCAGCCATCGGATCTGTAGTCAAAGTATTTCAAATGCAAGATGAGCACAACGGGCAGCTTCTCCAGCGTCATTTGCTGCCAGGCGACAACCTCCTGCTTGGTCTTGCTGCCAGTGACGCCCTCAAGTTGATCCCGGCCAACCAGTATCTCCAAGGCCTCCTTAACCGATGCAGCTTTCTGCATTTTGGAATAAAAAGTAATTATTAGAAGGGCATTAAGTTAGTTGATTATTTGTATGTTACCTCAATGTTCAATTGCAGCGTAAAGAAGGGCTGTATGACGTCCGTGGAGTGTTCGCCCTCGCGCTGCAATCGCGAACGCAGCTCGCCGCGAAAGATGTCGCTGAGCGGCGTGCGTCCAAAGTCTGTTTGGCGTGTGACGCTGCCTTTGTTGCGATTGTTGCAGATCATCTGGTAAAAGAATTGGATTAAATGCATAAAACAACATTTTGCAAATCAATTGAAGGACAAGAGCACTTACCTGCCAGACATCGCCGCCATCCTCCTGCTCCTGTTCCTGCTCCTCGCCATTCTGCTGAGCAGATGGCTTAGCAATCAGCTTGATCACCTAAGCGAAACAATTATATTTTATTAAGGCATTGGAAATATTTTATTATTTGTTACTTACTTCCAGCATCTCGTCGTTCAACTTATTCAGCACGTAGCCCAAAAACTCTTCGGCATCCTCCTGTCTGCCCTCCACGTGCTCCTCGCGACTGTCGTTCCACAGCTTGTAGATCTCGGTGGGCTCAAAGGCCAGATCGCACTGCAGATCCACGCCAGCAAACTCGTCCTTGCCTTTGATCTGAGCCGCCTTGTTGTTCAAACGCAAGCGTGAACCGCTCGGCAAGGCGGAAAAATTCGTCATATAGGACATCCTAAATGGGATTACATGTAATGCATATTAGTTAACGAATTCAAAGTGAACTTGATTGAATTGTAATTGTGCGTGCAAGAAGCAGCACATGAAGCCATCGTTAGGACATTCATGCGAAACACGATGCACCTGCATTGGCCTCGACGTTAAGCAAAGATTGCATCCAGAACGGAGGCAACCAAAGCACGCCCTGGAGGCCATTGCCAATTGCTATGCCACAAGCGTAACACAGACGCCAGCTGGTTATGGTGCCGAGACGTCTGTTGACTTGCCTGTGGCGACCAACAACTAAAAAAGCAACAGTCGAGTGTTCAACTGTGAAATACTTGCTATCCATTTTGTGAGATTATAAAACACTCACGTGATATACTAATAATGAACTAAAATGATGCTTACAATATACGAAAATGCACTAACTAAAATATGTATTGACAGTTTCATAATTTACTAATAATATCCTATCCTAACAAAATATATAAAATACTTGGCATGCGAATATACATTTATGTTCAAAATATCATATTGTCAATAAAACTATCAATTCTGCATCTATTTTTTGCCCTATAAAATAATAATAATAATTGCCCTATATAATAAATAATCAATTTGTTACTTGAATAAATATTCATCCGATCGCAACCAGGAATTCATATACTTTAATTATTACCAATTTCGGAGACGATAGTTCTCAGCTAGTGTTGAATAATATATGGGGTCGGATTTGCTTTTTTCTGCCGGTTATAATAACTTAGAATACCCTTCTAACTATTGGCTAGTTCGCATAAAACTGGGTCACTTACATGGCATTGACGGTGGGGGTTTTGACCTCACTCAGCACCGCCGCCTGCTTGGGTATGGAGCGCAGCAGATTGTAGAACGGGGCACAGCCGAGCAGCGCCTGCAGTATGGAGTTGATGTAGCAATAGTTGGAGCGATTGGTCAAGCCACGTGGTCGCAGGCTGATGGGCGTCAGGTTGGTTTTGTGACGCGTCAGGAACTCGGCATATTTGTTGGTCCACTCGTCCAGCTGTGCGGCACGCGACGTCTCCGGCTTCAGTGGCTTGGCCGCAGCCGAGGCGGACGACGCTGCCACAGCGGCAGCAGCAGGCACAGCCTGGGCAGAGGCAGCCGAATAGGAGAGTGTGCCGGGTGTGATGAGTGGCGCAGTCGGCGCTGCCACCGGAGTTGGCGACTGCAATTGCTGGTGGACAGTGGCCGCACCTACTGGCAATTGTTGCTGCTGCTGCTGTGATTGTTGCTGCTGCTGCTGGGCTGGCTGCAGTTGCTGTTGCGGTGGCGCCAGTTGCAGCTGCGGTTGCTGCTGCTGTGTTTGGTGCTGCTGCTGCTGCTGCTGGGGTTTGTTGCCGTCGTAGGGCGCCACTTTGGCCACCTGTTTGAAGAGGCTGGACCAAGTGTTTTGAACGCTGTCGCCGCTGCTGCTGCTCTGCGATGCTGGCGGTGCTGGTGGCGCCAAATTGAGTGCTGGCTGCGAGGCAACAGCGGATGCTGTTGTACTAAATGTTGCTGTTGTTGCTGCTGATGTTGTCTCGCTGTGTGCGGTAAACTTGGGCTTGCTCACAAACGATTTGCCAGCAGCATGCTGATGCGACTGTTGTGGTTGCTGCTGTTGGTGTTGCTGTTGCTGTTGCTGATGTTGCTGCTGAGCTGGCTGTTGATGTTGCTGCTGTTGTACATTTGCACTGTTTGTGCTGCTGGACTGGCTGTCGATGGACGTCTGTTGTTGAAACTGATGCGGCGCTGCTGTTATGCTCGCCGTTGAGGTAGTTATTGTTGCTGCTGCTGCCGTTGCATTGCTGCTGTTGCTCGCATGTTGCTGCTGGCCGCTGATCTTGCGCTCCAGCGGTGGCGCTGTGCTTGCCACTGGCGATGAGGGCATCTTCATGGTGCCGTATGTGCGCATTTGTGGCTGATTATTGTTGCTGCTGCTGCCGCTGTTGTTGCTGCTGCTGTTGTTGTAGTTGGTTTGGTAGTGTTGCTGCTGTTGCTGGTAGTGCTGCTGGTTGGTATACGTCTTGGTGGGATGACTATAAGCAGCGCCCCCACTCGAAGAACCACCCGACTGCTTGTTGAAGCCGCCTCCACTGTTGCTGCTGCTACTGTTGCTGTTGCTCGCAGCATTTGGCGCTGCAGTTGCAGTTGCAACGGTTGCTGTTGTGGCAGCCACTGCAGCGCCGCCATTGTTGACGGTATTCGGCGATGCTGTCACCGCCACCGACTGCGTGGATTTCTTGTGCTGCGCAGAGTTGGTCCACGACATGGTTTTTGTGGTCTGTATGGCGGAGTCGTTGCTGCCCTGATGATGGTGATGGTGATGATGCTGCTGGTGATTGTATTCCGACGAATATTTGCGGCGCACTTGTTGTGCATTGTTGCTGTATTGCTGCTGTGGCGGCTTGCGCTGTTGCTGTGGTTGTTGCTGCTGCTGCTGCTGTGGTTGTTGTGGTTGCTGCTGCTGCTGCTGCTGTTGTTGTTGTTGTTGTGGCTGCTGCTGTTGTTGCTGTGGCTGCTGCTGGGCATGTTGCTGCGGAGCATGCTGCTCTTGGTAGCTAGGCGCATGTGCTGGCTGCACTTGTGGTTGCTGTGAGTGTTGCTGCTGTGGCTGTTGCTGTGGCTGCAGCACAACTGGCGAAGTTTGTTGTTGCTGATGTTGCTGCACTGCAGGTGCTGCAGCAGTCGGTGGTTGCTGCTGCAATTGAGGCGCTACGGTGGCAACAGAGACTGACAAATTAGCGGTTTGTTGTTTTTCAATCAGTTGTTGCTGCTGCTGCTGTTGTTGATGCTGCTGTTGTTGCTGCTGCTGCTGTTGCTGATATTCCAGTTCGAGTTGCTGCTGCTTCTCGTTGCTGGCAATCAAGGTCTCATCCAAAGCTGCCTCGCTGCCCTTGTTGTTATTGTTGTTGTTGGCCACCAATGTTTTATCAACTGCAAAAGAAGCAGAATTTCCTGCATTATTATTTATCTGTAGGTCAAGCGACAACAGCAACAACACATACTTAATCCCCCCCAAAACAATTTACAATATCAACATAATTGATACCAATTGATGTTAAATGAGCTACACAATTATTTTGTGGATCCCAACGGATGTTGTTGCTATCGAAATGTAGGCTGCTTTTTTTTAATTGATTTGTTTGTTCGTCACATGCGACCCCGAATATTGGGTAAAAATAACTCAAGTATTCAAAGTTGCAAATGTAGATTTAGGTGATGAAAAGTAGCTCATAATAGCAAAAAGTCAATAGGAAATTAGTTCACACGACGCTAATCAGCAGAGACAATAGAGATCCGCCTGATCAGAGCAATATATAAATATTGAGAGTGATTTCAGTCTACTCTTTGCTTAATGCACTTTAATCGGGCACGTCTAGCAAGAACAACAACAACAACTAACTGAAGCAGACCACTAGAGATAACTGTCACAATGAACAATGGGTTCACAATGTTTGTCCCGGCGACAACAGTTGTTATTGCCCGGCGATAAGACATGCCGCATATCGCTGCCGTTGCTGTCCAATCAATTTGTCAGCCATTTGCAGTAAATAGAAAATAACTGAACTTAATCCATGTCAATTTCAGCGGATATAAAGTGCGAGTGGAGCTCTATAAATTTCATTTGGGCAAACAACAACGTTATTCGTTTCGTTATTACTGGTAAATCACAATCGAGCACCTCTCACTGAGTAAGAACTATGCGACAATTTCAGACGATAAGCCCCCAACATCGATTCGAACATGTTTATTATTTATTATCGATAGCACACAACACACACTCAAAGGGGGGTAAAACGCAGTTGTTATCAGTGCACACACGTGATGCACTGAGGCTGTCAATGAGATGCTGCTATATTTGCCATTATTAAATGCCTAATTAATAATCCCAGCTGATATGAGAATAAGGTGCTCCTCCCGTTCTCTCGCTGCGAATTGCATTGGGGTCTCGCCCCCAGTACTAACAATTACGCGGCGCTGTAAATATTAACACTTGATAAGGGCAACAATGTTCAACTGGACAAGGCTGTTGATTCTCCAGCTCCCAGGGCCATTGGGGATTGGGGGATTGCTGGGAAAGTGGAGCACCGTTTGCGCAGCTGATTAAATGATTCATCTCGCAATCACTAGATTTGTCATCAAATCACACACTTGGGAATCGCAGTTAGAAGATGTGACAAAGAGGCAACTTAAGACCAATGCTGAGCCAGCAAAAGTTGTTGTTGTTCATTCGATTCAGGCAATAGACTTAACCGATTTAATACTCATTGAACCAATTTAATGTTCATTGAACCAAGCAAAACTTTTCAAACATACAAAACTTGATGGAAGTTCGTTGCAATAAATGCAACAAATTAATAAATAATTATCATTAATTAGTTGTCGCACATTAATTTGTTGTTTCATTTCAGTAGAATCGGATATTTTTAGATGAGTGCAAAACAAATTTGCAGCTTTCAAAATAAATGTAAGCTGAAATAAATGCAATTAACTGGTATTTATATTTTTAAAATACAATAATTTATAAACTGCCAATTTATTGTTCAGGATATTTTCGATGAGTATAGAACGAATTTGCCGCATTAGGACTGTTATTTATTTTCTAATTACAATTGCAATTAATTGTCATTAATTTAATTTTATACAGTGTTCATTCGTCTCAATAAAGTTCAGGATATTTTTAGGTGAGCACAGAACATATTTTCAGCATTAAAATAAACTGGAAAAAGTTGTAGCTCAAACTACATTTCTGATATTTCAAAAATATTTAAAGCTAAATATATGAGTATTTCGAGCTAAAATAATCTTTGGATTCGAAATCGAATAAAGATCTTCTTTCCAGAAAGTCCGATAAACTTAAAATGTGTAATTAACTGCAATACATACTCATGTGTAAGTAGGAGATGCTATTCCAACACATTATGTAAATCTTGCCTTTTTCACGAATTTAATTTTTTTTTGCACTTAAATCAACTTTAAAATATTTACAGTTGACTCAATTCTCAGCAGCTTACTTTTCTCTCAGAGTCATATGAACTCAGAAACGCCAAAAATTCCATTCGAACTTGTGAGCGAGGCTGGTGATCAGAGATCAGATTATACCAGATTGGCGGGGAGAAACAAGCCCCTCTTTATATTTGTATATTTGGCACATGTCCGACAAGGGCAAGGAGAAGGAGAAGACGGAGAGGGAGAGGGAGATTGGGAAATGTGTGTTCATCAAATAGACTATTAACAATTTCTTTGGGCAGAGAGGCTATTTAAAGTTTCATTAGCGTTTGGATCATAACGAATGCTTTCAGTGTACAATTAAAAGGCAATGATAAATGCTATATTCTATTTGCCCCATAACGTCATATGACAAATAGAAGCAACCCCGCTTAGAATCGGATTTCCAACAACAACAAGATCAAAATGGTATTTTGAATATAGAGTATGCACAATGTGTTAATTAATTTCAATTAGCGTCTAACGAGAGCAGAGCAGCAACAATAAATATAGACTCGACATGGAATTGAACTCTCCGAAATGAAATGAAAATTTATAGAACAACGACAGATGAGAATGCAGTGAGTATTGAACTATACTAAGTATAAATTAAAATGATATAAACTGTGCCAGGGTGTCAGATTTGGGTGCGACAGAGAGAGAGCGAGAGCGAGAGAGCTGCATTGTCACAAGGTTGGCTGGATAATTACAGACATGAGCGCACAGGTAAATTGCAACAACAACAAATACTGGCAAACATGTTACGGCTAATAATAGTCGACAACAACAACAACAACAAGTTGAATGCAACAATGCAAACAAGGAAATCGTCACGACACGAAAAGCGACAACAAAACGCGACTGTACTTCACTTCGACACATGTAACACCCCGAAAGGGGGGGAGCCCCATGGAGGGGTAGAACGGTTCATGTCGCCTAAACTTGACTGGACAATTTCGCTTTCAATTTCACTAGGGAACGGACAAAAAAAAAACTGTGCTACAGTTTTATTTACATTACACAAATGAATTTGTTGCGAGACGCATTTGAATCGAGATTTTGTTACTACTTTTTGCTGTTGTTGTTGTTGTGCAATCCTATTTGATATTTAATTGATTTTTCCTAGCCGACAGCCGACAGCAGCGAAACGGGGTCATCAGCATGGGGAGAGCAGCCCCCAAACCCAGACATTGTCTAGCTGTCGGCTCTGCTCTGTGCTCCTCTCCTCCCCTATTGCTCCCCTCCTCTTCCACCGGATCGTTGTTATTGAACGCGCGATTTTATTCAATTTTTATTAGCGGCAACAACAATGACATCGACATCAACATCGGCATCAACAATAACAACGATTGCTGCCGCATTCAACTAATTTGTGTTTGGCTTATGAATTTTAAACAATTGCCGGGAATATCTGAATCTGACTCGAGACTGAGACTCAGACTCAGACTCAAACTCAGCATCATCGAAGTTCCCAATTGAGCCGAGAATTAGAAATAGAAATTGGTTATTTAATTAAAATACATAAAATAAAAAGCAAGCGAGCAATCAATGCCTGAAGGCATTTATAAATATTTTACAAAAACAAAATTTCACAATCAACAAAGCCAACAAATGAATCATTCTATTTAATTGTGTTTATCACAATGTGAACTTTAGCATAATTTTTGTGTTTTTTATCGCTCAACCAACACAGAAACAGAATCGGAATTCATGTTGAAGACAAGTTCATTCACAAGTTTTCATTTGCTATCTTCAAACTTCAAGAGTTTATTGTACTCGGGAAATAAAGAAGATAGTATAAAGAATTTTCTTTTAAAGACTTTAAGGTCAATGTATTAAAGTTAAAAAATGACATGTAAATACAGACTAAAATAATTTATAAGTTTGCTCTTAACTCTTTCGATCTTATTGTCTTCAATTAAAAAATAATAATGCAAAAATTAAAACGTATGAATAAATTTTTGTTTGTTTAACGCATTTCATTTGCACTAGTTTCGAGAGTTTATTGTTCACACATAGTTAAAGCTACGCTTTTCGAACGTGTCGAAAAATATGAATCGCCTTTGACTTCATTTCGAAATTATTTCGAAGAAAATATGACTGTATTTTTAAATTTTCATTAGAAATTTAGTAACGTGACAAGATTTTAAGGTTTTACTCAAATGCATTGAAGTAAATGTTAAAACAAATTCTATTTTATTCGTCTTATTAAATCTTTTTTTCAGGAAGTGTACATTTAAAATTTGTATAAGTAACGAAATACTTTACATTGATTGAAAGCTGCAGTGTCTCATTGTCGAGCACGGTGGAATGTATTTATTCAAATCACTCGTTCATAGATAAAAGCTTTGACATATTTGGCAAAATGTATTTGTTTACCCAACGAAAGCATTGATTTCCTTTCATTTTATTAATACAATTTAGTAATCTATCACAGCGTGAGCAATTGTGCAGTATCATTACAGAAATACATGCAAAATTAGTCACTTTGCGTGATTCGACGCTCAACAATATCGCAAGGGAAACAACATAGAAGTGAACGACTATTGGATACGCTCGATATAAATAGCTAAAATAATAACGAGTGTATAAATATCCGTATATCCATAAACGCGAATGACAGTAAATAAATCAATTAACTTTTAATATTTGTGCCCGCAAACAAAATAATTTACTGCTCAGCGAAAAGTTGAAAGCATAAATGCAATAAACAAATAAAGCGTGATGTCAGAATATCGTTACACACGTGGTGTGTAATTGTTATTGTTGTTGTTATTGTTGCTGATAAGGAATCTGGCCAACAATTTTGCCGTATTATGGGCGTTTGGCGTCGATGACAAACAAATAGTAAGCACACACTTGAAGCGGCCTGGCAACAGTGGCAAATTGAATGAAACACCCTGTTGCCAGTTGCCCCAATTGTTGTTGCTCTAAATTGTTGCTGCTGCTGCAATTCAATTGAATTCATTTGTGTCAATTTACAATAAATAATAGCCAAAGTAGCAGCAGCAGCAGCAAGTCTATTGGCTGTGCGGTAAACAATAAGCCAAAGAAAATTGCATAATGCTCAAAGAGGCGACGACAAGAAAACGCGGCACGCGACCTTCGTCTAAAGCCGAGGCACCGCACCGCAACACCGCACCTGTCAACAGCAATAGCAAATACAAACAACCGTAAAACGTTTTCTTATCAATGAAGGTGGAAAGAACTAGCCAACAAATTATTTACGACGAGCTGCGACTCGTGGCTATAAAGTGGGCGGTGATTATATTAAGCCATTTTTCTTCTTGATGCTTCCCTTCTAGGTATTGTGTATTGTATATTGTATATATTGTGTGTGTGTATGTGTGTGTGTGGCAGATAAGCATCGATAGCTGGGGGCAGTTTGATTGGCAACCCAAAGAGGTAGAGTGAAAAAGATAGAGTGGAGCGAGAGCGTTAAAGGATAACTGAAAGCAAAACTGACAGCTTGACAACTGAAAAATATGAAATGAGGCAGGCAGCAATGGGAGCTGGGGCAGCATATCAGTGGCAATAGCATTCACGGGAGCACATCAAGGACACGCTCGGTGTGTATCCTGCCTGGCATTAACATATAAATGCGTATAACAGTTGGCGCGTGGGCAGCAACAGAAGCAGCAGCGGCGGCAGCTCATTGAGCAATGTCATCTAGTAGATACAAATGAATGTATCTAGCAGGTACAACAACAACACAACAACAACAGCACTGAGGCCAAACTCAACGGGGAAATGAGCTACAATCGATGCATACCGAAGAGCAACAAGTAAAAAACAACAACAACAACACAAAGGCGCAAAATAAAAAGATATAAAAGTTGGCAGGCAGCAGCAAAAACTGCGTCATTTTCTGTAAAATTGTATCTATTTAATATTGGCAGAGACTAAAGCTGTGCATCTATAATACATATGTATGTATATCTATCCGATTCAGATCGGATCTAGTATGCGAGAATGCTGTTGTTGGCTGCAAAGATGCACAATGCTGTGGGTGAAATAATCACAGCGTAAAAAATTACAGAGTGGAAAAAACAAAAGCGCATTGACTGTGTGCGACAGACAGACAAAGTGTCTCGGGACGCGCACAACGCGGCGTATGCGCAATTTCAATTTCATTTCCCTCTTTAGCTGGCTGCAAATTGAAGACAAAGACAAAAGCACAACACGAAATGATCAGAAGGTTGTTAAGAAATTCTTGAACTGGGCCCAGAGGCGTTGGCATTGTAGATATTATCATCATCGTCGATGATATACGATGATGTATACAATAAGCGCATTCAACTCGTGCAACGACGCGGGGGAAAACCAATTTCAATCAGCACGCTTTAGATATTGTATCTTTTGCTCTGCTGAGTTGAAAGTTCGCGATGCTAATGAGCTGTGATTTTCCCTTAAAATCCGTATTTAGATATTGCATCTGCTGCTTCACTGAGTTGCAAGTATCTTGGTGTTAATGAGTTGTAATCTCAGAAGTTTTCTTGCACATATTTCTGGCAATTTCGATTCCTTTGTTGGCATCCCTCTATTTACTTGGAACGAACTCTTCTTGGTGCAAACCATTGTCAGCTATTTGCTCTTTGTGAGCAACATTTCTGGCTTGCCGCCCAAAAGAAAACACATTTTCCTACCTCGATTTCGCTTGTGAAATTGTGCAGCTAATTCAAACACCTGCTGCTGCTGTTTTTGCCGTTGCACGTACAAGTGTTTTGTGATTTGTGCGGGGGCAGCAGCAGCGAGCAATGTTTGTCGGGTTCTAACCTTTTATGCATTTCTAACCGACTCACGCAATAACTGTGTTTGCGGTATAGCATTTTAATGCTCTTTGTATGAGCGTATTAAATTTCGCTTTTCTGAATTATACAATGTTACTAATATGGCCTAAACTAACTGGCAATTTCCTGCCCATAATAATAGCAACTACTGCGCTAAGTAAAGGAGAAAGCAGAGCAGAGAGAGGAGGCTGACTAATGCGCTAATAATACAGTAAATCAACTTATGAAAGCACAAAAGCAAAACGTCAAGGGCTGGCGCCCTCTGGCGTTGACCCATAAGTCATGTGCACATATGTATGTATGTATGTGTGTGTGTGTGTGTGGGTGTGTGTGCGTGATTCCATTTTTATGAATGACATTGAGCACGAACACATATACACATACAAATACACACAGACATGGATACTTGAGTTAAATGAACATCCTCGGAAGAGAGTCACTTTAAGAGACGTTCAAGTCACTTTCTCTTTTTAGAGCAGCCACATTATCTACAACTGGTATTTGTTTGTGCGCTAAAGTCTAAAAATAATCGTCCATTTATTGACCACTATAAACTGTGAAATTAACACGATTCGCTTATCTAGCCCAAAAAAGCGCTGCAATAGCTGCAAAACGCGTTAAGATACGAATTGGAATTACGAAATTCAAGACGACCTCGTGCTTCAGCCTGTGTCGGCGCCTAAAAGTCGGCACACCAAACAATTTTCACTACTTACACACATACGCACACACACACACACACACATACAGAGCGCGCACAGTGGTTAGAGTGACATGGAAAAAAAGTAAAAGTTTGAAAGTCGCAAGTTAACCTTTAACCTAAATCACAACTAAGAGCAACAGTTTACGCTCTTTTGTTGCCAACTGTTATACCAGATGAACTTAACTGTTATACGACAGCCGGTTTTCCTTTGCGAAGAAGAACAAGAAGCAAAGGTAGCGCTGTGAAGACTACCCTTAAAGAAAGTGCGTCATAGATGGAGGGTAGTTAACAACCCCCTTTGGGGTTGTCAGGCTGATGGGACGGACAAAAACTTGCAAAAGTTGTTTTTGTATGAAATCTGTGTAGCAAACACAACTGTAGCCAACACATTCTTGCTGTCGCTGCCGCTGCGTCTGCTAACTGAAACGTTGTTGTTGTTGTTGCTGCTGCTGCTGTTGTTGGCACAATGTGCAAATCAGCTGTTTCTGTCGAGCGCAACCCTTGCGCCGCATACCTGTAAACCCAAGCGACCGAGAGAGAACGACTGCGATAGAGAGAGCGCGCAAAGACAAAGAGAGCTTTTTGCGACCAGGTGGCCATCGGGCCAGTGAGAGCGCCGTGAGAGAGAGAGCGTGAGTGAGAGCGGGAGCTTGCGCGCTTGAACTTCAAATGCATTGCATGAAAAATAGACATCGCAATGTCAGCAACCGCATGGCGAGAACATTGTTTTTTTGCATTTTTGTTTTGTAATTGAAATTGTGTTTGCTGTGTGTATGTGTGCGAGGAGGTTATATCGACATTTGTGTGTTTTTTTTGTTGCTTTTGCATTCTCGCAGTTGGCAGCGCGTTGCTTTTGTTGTATGTATGGGAGTATAACAGTTCGGGTTCTAACAGTCCGACGACGGTTTACGACGTCTGCTGGTTACGACGAATTTTCATTTTATATCGAACAGTGCAGCAGTGACGACGGAATCGTGCTCTTTTTGTTGGTATCTCTCGCGCGACGCACAAAGCATTCACAAATCGCTGAATATACACCCAAAAAATACAAAAAAATAATAACAACAGAAAATAGCGATATTAAATTGTTATAACATTGGTGCTGCATGATGTGTGCAGCAGCAACTGCAACTCGACGTCACTTGTTGTTGTTGTTGTGGTAAAGTGTGAAACACGTAAGCTCAGAGTTCCGTGTGTATTGTTGTTGTTGCCTCTGTCGCTACCTCAGTCGCAGTCGCAGTCGCTGCTTCTGTTTCGTTCACATCACATTTTATCGATCACACGTTGCGAAGCTTTTCTTTGCATTTTTATTTTGTGCTGACGCCGCAGCAATTTCTTGTATTTGTACAATCAAATTTCAATACTCAACAAATTATACAATTGCATCGACGTCAACGTTAACGTCAAGTACGTACAGCACCCCCAAAAAGCAGCGCGGTCTCGACGCCAGCAGCAGCACCAGCAGCAATGCAAAAATATGCCATACATAAAAGCAGCAGCACGCTGTTCTACTAGCCGCAAAAGCAAAAGTAAAGCACAACAAAAGCAAAAGTAAAGCAAAGACAAAGTCAAAGCCAACAGCCAAAAGTAAAAGCAAAAGTGCAAAAAACAAAATAAGCATCAACAACAACAACAATAACACGTTTTGCGTTTGCAGTGGATTTTTACAACGTGACAAATAGCAAAACACAAACGAAAATTTGCAAAAATATGCACAGTGCTGTTGTTGTTGTTTGTCGACTGTCGATAATGCATAAGAACTCAAATTAACAATAACAAAAACACACGCACACAATACACACACACACATATAACGGCACACACTACTTAAGAGCGGGAGCGGGAGAACGAACACAAATCAGAAGTGGGAGTATCAAAAGAGAGCGAGAGCGAACGCGCGCAAAGATAAAACATAGTAACAGCAGCCGCAGCAGAGGCAGCGACGTCGACGGCGGCCGTTCTAAGGCTCGCATAACTCGTAACGGCGCCGAGCGCGACACTTCGGCCACGCATAACGCATAACACGCAGACAATTCGTCGACTCCGCTCTTCCCAAGGAGCTTGGTGCGGGGCAAACGCGTGAAGAAAACGAAAACGAAGTTGAAATTGAAACAGAAACTGAATTTCAGTTGAAAGCTCGCTCAAGTGTGCGTGGGTGTGTGTGTGTGTGTGTGTAACAGCGAAAGCAAAGAACTTTTCACAAAGATGGTGGACACCAACAACGCTGCCGCCGCCACAGTGGGCAATTCGGCGGCACGCCTGCGCAAATTCGAGCGCACCGACAGCGAGCTCGCCTGCGAGGAAGCCGCTCGTCTAACCGCCGAGCAGAACGACAACAGTCCCGAGGACGACGACGAAGAGGAGGACGACGGGGATGGTGATGATGAGGATGAGGTTAGCGTCTATGGTGAGCTGCCGCCACCGCCGGACGGTGGCTATGGTTGGGTCATTTGCTTCGCCAGCTTCATGTGCAACATGATTGTGGACGGCATCGCGTACACTTTTGGCATTTTCCTCGAGGAATTCGTCGCCTACTTTCACGAGGGCAAGGGCACCGTCGCCTGGGTGGGCAGTCTCCTCTCCGGCGTCTATTTGAGCGCCGGGCCCATTGTCTCGGCGTTGGCCAATAAATACGGCTGTCGAGCCGTCTGCATTGCGGGCAGCATCATTGCCTGCATCGCCTTCGTTTTGAGTACCTTCAGCACTTCGGTCAGCATGCTGATGGCCACCTATGGCTTTATGGGCGGCTTTGGCTTCGGCATGATCTATTTGCCGGCCGTCGTCGCCGTCGGCTACTACTTTGAGACGAAACGTTCGCTGGCCACCGGCATCGCTGTTTGTGGCTCCGGCTTTGGCACCTTTGCCTTTGCACCGCTTGCCACTTATCTGCTGGAGGAGTACGGCTGGAAGAATGCCCTGTTGATCTTTGCCGGTCTGATACTCAACTGTGCCATCTTTGGCGCCATGATGCGTCCGCTCACGTACCCCAAGAAGAAGCGCGTCAAGCCGCTGATGCAGCGCATGTACGAGGAGAAGCAAATGCAGCTGGAACGCGGCTCGTTTGCGGGCTCCCATTTCATGGTCCAACTGCCCGACGGCACCATGGAACGCAAGCTGAAGATGCCGTTGAATGCTGATCCGGGCGTGCATTCCAGCCTCAATCTGGAGCTGTTGGCGCAGCAGTCGGGCGGCCTGCATCCGGTGTCCACGCTGCCCACCATCACCGAGTCCAAGGTGGTCGAGGTCAATGCGCATTCGCCGCCGTCGCACAACGCCAACGGCAACGCCGACAGCAACGGACAGTTGTCCGCCCGCTCGGGCCGTCGGTCGCAGCGCAACTCCGAGACGGAGCACAGTCCGTACCAGTCGCAGGATGCCATGATACGCAACGCCTCGCAGCCCGCCTTCCTGGCTGGTGATCATCAAAGTCTTCCCAAGAACGGTTCAGTGCCGTCGTTCAGTCGAGTGCGTAAAACTTCAGCCTCCGAGCGTTATCAGCCCTCGTTGGCGGCCATTCGCGCCTCGTCACGTGGCGACATCGAGGCTGGCGCTGGCGGCGACTTTGGCAACTCGAAGCTGTCGCTGTCGCAACGGCAGGGCAGCTCCAGCGGCAGCGCCGGACGCATGGTGCGTCCGATGTCGCGCAAGGACATCTTCTACTCGGGATCGGTTACCAACTTGCCGCAATATCAGTCCCAGAAATCGCTGACCAACTATCGGAATTCGGTGCTGTCGCTGACCAAGTACGAGAAGAGCATGCAGAGCATGCGTCTGGACCCGTTGGCCGAGGCAGACAAGCATCGCGACGATTACGATCTGTGTCCGTGTTTGGGCATTCCCGATTCCGTCAAGTCCGTGTTCAACACCATGCTGGATGTGAGTCTGCTCAAGGATCCCGTCTTCATGCTGATGGGCGTCTCCAACATCTTTGGCATGGCCGGCCTCTATGTGCCCTTCGTCTATCTGGTGGACGCGGCCAAGGAGCACGGCATTGCCAAGAACGACGCGGCCATGCTGCTCTCCATCATTGGCATCACCAACACCGTGGGACGTGTGGCCTGCGGCTGGGTTGCGGATCTGCCACAAGTCAATTCGCTGCTGCTCAACAACATCTGTCTGCTGATCTCGACGGTGGCGGTCACATTGACGCCCCTCTGCTACAGCTACGGCGCCTACATTGCCATGTCCATCGCCTTTGGCATCGCCATCTCGGGTTACATTTCGCTCACGTCAATTATTCTGGTGGATCTGCTCGGCCTGGACAAGCTGACCAATGCCTTCGGTCTGCTCATTCTGTTCAGAGGATTTGCGGCGCTGATTGGCACACCGCTGGCCGGTGCCATCTATGATCTGACCCACACCTATGATCTGCCCTTCTACATGGCCGGAGCGCTGTTTGCCATTTCGACGGTCACCAGCTTTATGGCGCCGTGCATGAAGCGGTTCAAGAGTTCGGATGAGACGCCGGTGCATGTGGAGACGCTGACGCCCATCGATGAGGAGCAGGGCGAGGATGGCGAGGAGGAGGACGAGGATCAACCTATCACCATTGTGCCCAAGATCATCAAAACTTTGCCCAGTCCACTGCAGGAGGAGGCGCAACAGTTTCCCCCAACGGGGCCACAGAAGGCATCGACGACGACGACGGAATCAAAGCTCTAAGCAACAAGAGAATTTACAAAGTGCAAGTGAAGAGAAACTATAAATATAAAACAGCAAAACAAGCAAAAACAAGTCAAGTTCAAGAAAGAGAGGGAAGAAAGAACGATAGACAGAGAGAGAGAGAGAGAGAGAGAGCGATATTTTTCTAGCAACTTATACAAAGTGGATCCGAGGGGCTTGAGAGAAGAGAGCAGGAGGAGAGAAGTATAGAGAAGTTCAGGTCCAGGCAAAGTATTGAATAGAGAGCACACAAAGAAAACTATATACAAAAAAGAAAAACAAAAAGAGCGCCATGTAAATCGTATATATATAGACTATATAGTGCTATATATTACGAGATGCCGATGCCGAAACTATGCCTAAGCAAAACCTATTCATACACAACTAAATATATAGTATACAACAAATTGATAAATTATAGCAAACAAAACTTGGCTTAGCTTCTCGATGATAAGATTGTAGCCATATATACATAAGTATATATATATAAATATATTAGCTATATAACTATAAAGAAACACACACACACGCTCACTTTGATAAAACCCTGATCGATAAATATAGTCTCCTCAACAAATAGCAACAATAGCAACTTGAGCTACAGCTACAGCAGCAACAACTACATTGTAAAATATTTTTATTATTTGTTTGTTAAATTTTACGATTTTCTTTAATTATTGTGTATTTTATTACTATTATTATTACGATGCCGATGATGATGATGTTTATTATTAATGATTATTGCTAAATGTATATGTATTACGGATAAACTCTCGATCTATATAATTATTACTATTACAAAACAAAAACCAAGTAGCGATTAGCAAACAAAATACAGCAAAATACAATTACAAATAATGAGAGTATGTAAACCTTTTTGGTAGTAGTTAGTTATATTTTCGTATGTAAAATAAAGAGAGAAGGCAAAGCGTTGATTAAGTTGTAAATTGTAAGATAACAGCAACAACTACTATATACTATAACAAATTGTAATGCTACAAAAAAAAAAACAATAAATTTTATATGAAAACCCTAAGAAAAAAAGCTATAAAAATAAACAAACTGAAATTGTTTTCAATTTTAAACTAATAATTTAGCTTACGGCAATTTTATGGCTCATGTTTTATACATCAAATAATTAATTAATAAATTAAAAGAAAAACAAAACAAAATATATATGAACTACAACAATTTCAGGCAAGTCCAAAAAGCAAAAAACAACAAACAAATCTTTAAAGGCTTGTGCGTTTTGTTATACACTACTACAATAAATAAACATACGTATGTGTATATGTGTTATACATTTTAAAACTAACCAAATTTTTAGAGTGAATAAAAAAGCAATAAAATGCAGTTTTACACACCTACACTCTCAATTAAATTAAAAAACACACACAAAGCAAAAGCAGAACAATAAATGTTAGAAAATAAACAATGGTGCCATTTTGAAAACTTGTAAAAAACATTCAACAGCTGTTATACAAGCAGGTACAACTGTTATATGAACAGCTGTTACGATGTCACGTCATTTGGAATCTGAATCGGAATCGGAAAATGTGTATTACGATTTCACCTCATTATGCTGTGTTCGACCAAAAATGAGCTCTAAAAATCATCGATCAAAGTTCAGATAATTGTTTTTTTGTTTGTTATCGCTATAGCTTATGAACCAAGATATCAGAAATTGAACATGGAGGAGGAGGTCTTATGTGGTCGTGCGCCACTTGAATCGACCCTGATTACCACGGAACTAAAGCTCCATATAAAAGAAGCCTGTCGCAATGGGCCGAACAAAAGAGATTAGACTAATCAATAAATGGCGTTTAAATGAGCATTAGGAATTGCAACAAGCGGGCATAAACTGTGTTAACTGTGGGCAATTGGTTGCGATGTGTTACGATTGCGTCGCTATATCGAGTGCTATATGGTATCAATCTGGTATCTGCCCTGCGTATAGTATAAACACGCCAAGTGCTATCAAATTATTGACAAAGTCGCCCAGCCAAGTGCTGCAAAAATAACAATAAAACAACAAGAAACACAAAATTGACGGCGAGACGTTCCAGTAAACACACTCGCCCAACTAAGACACTCAACTGCCTGGACAGCTATCAATTTGGCTTTGGGTCGGGTGCATAAAATATATATTGATGTCTATGTGAGCCAAGTACACACGTACTTCTGTGGAGTGATCCATGTTCCATGCGTTGAGCCAGTGAACAACGGTGGCCAATGGCCAACAAAAATGTCAATGACTGTGACTATGCTTGATAAGGCGGAAGGCAACTCTAAACGAAACCAAAGCTAAGCGAGTCGCATGCATCAAACAAATGACCATTGGACACAACGAAGCCAAAGCGTAAACAAAAGTAGCTAAAGAAAGCGAAATTAATGCAGAGTTCAACAAGAAATGCGTTTAAGGGTGGTCAAGAATTCTGCATAAGCAATGGGAAAGTCCAGTAGAAATTATGCAAGCATTGTTGCCATCAACAATCTAATTTGCTGACCATAAATGAGGCCACAAATTCATTATCATGAATAAACATTGAGATGAGTGCTCTTTTATGGTCACCTTTATGTGATATGCTATCATTAAGTTAGTGGCATATTGTTAATTTTGGCTACCCTATATTTCTAAAACCAGCTACACGAAGTAACAATGTTTGAAGGCACTTAAATGTCTGCAATAATTCAAAAATTCGAATATCAATATGGTATCCGCAAGATGAGAAAGAATTAAAACATTTGAAAAAGTTAAGATTTCAAGGTGTTAGTATGGTCACCTTAAAATGTGACAATGTACTGTGTATTGACAATTTTGACATTTTCATTTGATTTCTGTAGTTAATCAGAAATATTTAAAAAGTAATGTAATATTAAAATGTGCTCAACCTAATAATCATTTGGTCACGAGAAAATTATTTACAACGGAAAAAATTGTAAATACTATTTTACCAAAACGAAACCATAAATATGTAAGTAATGTTCACATTTTCATAAACAAATCGTATTTTCAAAAGCGTTGCTTGGTCGCCCTACGAGTGTTCACTTGTAGCAAAGTAGACCGTATTAATAACGCATACTGCACACAATTATAAGACTGTAAGTGGAGCAAGACGTTGACGCATTGAAAGCGACGACGTCGACTGATAAGCCAAGAAAAAGAATAATACAGAAAAATAGAAGGCTGCATAAACAGAGCGAGGGACTCACATCTGATTAGTGACAGAAGTGAATACTCTACATATACACAAATAACATATATAGCTGGAACTTCAAATATAACAATAAAATTGTTTCGACAACAAACCAAACACCTGCTAAGAGGCTGCTCAGCCAACTGCCAGTCCACTTGTAGCCAAAGCATGCGCTCTGGATAGGCGTTTGAAGCAGTCGAGAGATTCGCTGCTAATGGACGCCTAGCAACAAGTCGTCGTCGTCGATTGTTGTTGCTTGTCGCAGTTGCCTCTCAAAGGGCAGCCACAGCAATTAAGCACAAAATATACTGAACATTTTTGCAAAATGTTTTTGTTGTTGTTGTCGGCGGGGAACGCGTCGTATCATGTGACGCCGCATTCGTTGTACACCTGACACACAGACAGACGCTCAGCACACAGAACTGTAAACTGAGCGTGCAAAAGCCCAACAATTCAGCAAAAAATAAAAACCTAAAGTGCAAGCTGATGTTATCGCATCGTATCGCATGGAATGGAATCGAACAAAACTCCAACAAAACTAAGTAATAATAAAAGAAAGAGTCTACAAAATTTTCATCAAATCAAAATACAAAAGAATCATAATAAACAACAATAAACACAAAAGAAAACAGACATCAACGATATATATAACAATATTATGCAACGATGTGTAAAGTGAATCCAATATCAATTCCCAGGGAAACGCGATTCGAGAAAGCTAACATAAACAGGAATTTAAATATATATGCATGGATATATGAATAGATATCGGTTATCTGGTTGCCACTCACCCAATGGCTCCTGTGGCGTCTCCGTTTGTGGCGGCGGCAGCTGTTGTGGCTGCTGCTGTTCGATGCAAACTGCTGGCTGTGGCTGAATGATGTGATGTGGTGCGGGCGCCTGTACAATCATCGCTTGCGGCTGAGCCTCGTTGGCCAACCACATCTCATCCTTGTACTAAAAACAAGCAAAACAAAGAAGAGTTATCAATATGAAAATGGCTAGAAAGTTGTTATTCTTTACCTGTGGCACGCCGGCAACTGGATGCATGGCTTGCAGCGGTGCTCTTTGTCCATCGTCATAGATCTGCATGACACCCATCTGCTGCTGCATCTCGTGCAGCTGCTGCACCTCATACATGGAATAGTTGGGACTCAGCATGCTCGACGTTTCCGACGAGGCCAGCGACGAGCTGTGATTATGATTATTCATTAGTTCTTCGCCGCCATTCGCATGTGCCACCTCCGCCGGATAACCTTCGGCATACATGGGCCACATCTGCAGCAGCTCCTGTGACGACATCCCTTGTGCTTGCCGTCCATCATCGACAATAACACCGCCCGGCTGAGCCTGGCCACTGCCATCTTCGCTGATGTACGACGCGTACTCGGATGGCGGCAGCATTTGCTGAATCACATAGCCGCCCATATAATTGTATACGTGCGGATTGTAGAAGGGCATCTGTGATATATAAACGGGTTGACCGGTGGCCTGTTGCGCTGTCGTCGGTTGTGCCTGGATGGGCACGTGATTGGGCGCAAAATAGGTGGCCTGATAGCTGCCATAGGCGGGATACGGGGATGGCGTGTAGTACGAGATGGGTGCCATGGGTTGGGCCTCTGGCGGTGGCTGCGGTTGCGGTGGCAACACATCCGCTGACATTTGCGAGCCATCTGGCTGCTGTTGCAGTTGCTGCGGTGGCGGCTGCTGCAATTGTTGTTGCTGCTGTTGTTGCATGTGCCGTGGCCGGTGGTAATCGTTGCGACGCGGGCGTGGCGGACGTAGACGACCACGGCCGCTCATGCCAGCCATGTGTGCATTGGGATGGCCCTGATGCAGCGTTGGATGCAGCGGCAATTGCTGCAGCAGCGGATTGACCTGTAAAGAGAGTAACTGTGGTAAATGGGGCAAATAAAAAAAGTTTTATTGTCACTCACCTGCTGCTGCTGTTGCTCCTGTGACAAGTCGCCGTGGCCGGCGGCTGCATAGTGTGGCTGGGCATAAGTATGCGGCCAGCCGTGCAGATTCACATTGGCGGGCACGTAGACGCTCCCGGGGATCGGAGACGGTTGGAACACGGGCGCTCCTTGCGACAGTTGCGGGTGATGATGATGCCCCCCGTGGCCAGCGGGCAAGTACAGCGTTTGTGGCTGGTGATTGTAGACCGGCACTTGAGCGAGCACGCTGTTGTTGTTGTTGTTGTTTGGCGACACAATGTTGTTGCCATTGTTATTGTTGCTGTTGATGTTGTTGTTGCTGGTGTGGGGCGGCGGCTGCGGCGTTGTTGGCGTCGACACCGGCGTCGCTGCGGGCGACGGCTGCTGCAACGCTTGATGTTGTTGCTGCTGTTGTTGCTGCTGCTGGGCAACCGGCTGCGTTTGCTGCGCCATAATTGGAACGACTTGCAACGCAGTTGGCAACGCTGACGACTGACGACAAGTGTTGGACGTTGCTGGACGAAGCTCAGGATATGTTGCAGCGCACGCCAAACATTGAAGTTTCAGGCGACAACTGAATAAAAACAATACAGCAACAAGACATAAAATTAGCAAATGAAGCGCCAAATTGTGAGGTTAAGTTGTGCGAAAACCCTGCGATCTGGCAACGCCGCACAGCTGTCGGAGCACCCAGTAAAAAAAAAGGCAAATAAACAGAGAGAGAGAGAGCGAGAGAGAGCGAACAAGAGCGTGTGTGATAATGCTGCACCGGGTGGGGTGACAACCCCACCACACCTCCCTCTCACCTATCCATCACACCAATAAGCAGCGTTCAAGTGTCAAAAATATTGCATATTAATTCAAAACAATGCCGGCAAAAAAATTCAACATTTGTTTCGCTGACGTTGGCCACACAGACAGACAGACAGACGGCAGGAGACACGCACACACACACACTTGCACACGCACATACACGTTCACACACACACACACACACAGGGGCAACACACACCTGTACAACAACGACGTCACTCAACTGGAAAGAAGAAGAGGCAAAGGAAAAGGCATAAAGCATAAGAAGTCGAGTTGCAGTGTCGAAATTCTAGCTAATAAGCAACGAAATTCCAATGTCCAAACGCACCACGTTTCACCAATGAAAAAGGGGAACTTCGCTTACCTTTAATAAGTTCGCCAAAAACACAGATGAATCAGTTGTTGTTGTTGTGCCGCAGTAAATATATCATGTTATTTTTTTTGTTGTTTTAGGCGTGCGGGCGGCCTCGGAACAACAATGCGCTTAAATAAATCGTATTTCACTTCTAATTCTGCTTTTTGTCGCTGCTTTTCTTTTTTTTTGTTGGGTTTTTTTCTTTAATGACACGACGGAATTCTGCAGGCAACTTTTTTTGTCGCGTCGTCGATCTCTGGTCGCGTTGAACACTGTGTTTGCTGCCTGCTTGCGCCACCCGCACACGCACAACGATGAGAATGCAGTAGATGCAAATGATTAGCGCTCTAGGCACAAAACACTTAATTATTTTTGCATGTGCAACAAAAAAAAGTCGGATTGTTTCTTTTGCCTGCCTGCTACTCGTGGTGACAGTGTGACCTGTTAATCCACAGTCAGTCGTTTTAACAGCCGCCGCACTGTTAACGTTTACGGCCGCTGTTAGTGAACAGCATTAAGAATGGCATTGGTTTTTGAACGTTGCATCATTTTTATTTGTGAAATGATTTTTTTTAATAGTTGTGTTATACACAATTACTGAGGATGTGTACTTTAGTTGTGATTAAATAGTTGTGGAAAGTATAGCAGCTGTTAAGCAACTATGCATAACAGCAACTGTACTGTGTGCGGTAACAGTAAAATGTTATGCTGCATTTTGAGTGTGACCGCGCCGCTATCGATAACAAAAAGCTGAAATTGACATTATCGGTAACCTTCTATGGATAAGGCAGATTCATTTGGAAATATATGTAAATTAAAGCTTGGATTTGCGTGTGGTAAAAGATGGTTTTGCGAAATCCCTGGATTGCATTAATTTCTCCGGGAACGAGATGTTAACCAGCCTTTTGCATTCCTTCATTGAGTTGTGTGACAACTCCGCTACTCTTTGAACACACTTCGCTGTGAATTATCGATAAGAAAAACTCGAAATTCATATATTTGGGTAACCTTCTATGTTTTTGGCGCATGCATTTGAAAATTTATGTAAATTAAAGCTTGGATTTGCGTGTTGTAAACTTCATGATGGCCTCAATAAATTCCGCATCAAAGAAACGTTTGTAGAGTGCCTCACATTCCTCATCGTTGGATTGCTCCAACTTCTCCCGCAATGCGATATTAATCAGCCTTTTGCACTCCTTCATCGAGTTGGGTGGCAACTCCGCATACTCGCGAATCTTTGGCCACACTACGATGTCCAATTCGCTTAGCTTAAAGATGCGCGACACGAAATTAAAGTGATACGCTTCCTGGGCAGAGAGTTTCTCGTTTAGCACCAGCATTTCGGTGGCCTTTGACCGTCCCATAATCAAGGGGAATGTGAAGCTGGAGCACGCCTCGGGCACAAGTCCAAGGCGACTGAACGGCGTCAAGAAATGTGCCTGAAATAAAGTCCGATTAATGGAAGGGCAAAGTCACCACTTGTTGCTCTCTCACTTCCTCCGCACACCACGCCACATCGGAGAGGCCGACGATTGTGGTGCCGATGCCAATCGCGGGGCCGTTGACCAGCGTAAAGATCAGCTTGTTGCAGTTGATGAAGCTGTTGACCATCTTTTTGAAATTGGCATTTGTCTCCTTCAGATACGCCTCCAAGTCGTCGATTTTGTGCACGGGCGACAATTCATTGCCGGCAGTAAAATATTCACCTTTGCCGGTAATTACCACAATTGTCACCTCATCGTCGTTGTTCACCTCGGTTAGTACTCGGGTTAATTCCTGGTAGCCAAAGCGATTCACACAGTTCTTCTTTGCCGGATTATAGAATTTAATGACAAGCAATTTCCCCTGCTTCTCAACAATTAAATGCTCATACCCCAGATACGACATCTTTACACTTTGAGACTTTGATTGAACTAAAGACAAAGTTCAATTGGATGGGTGCTTTATGAGCCAAGGATGGGGGCAAAGCATTGACGTCACAAATGCAGCGAATCAGAACAATAACAATCCATTGCGGCAGTGTGGCAGCGCCAAACAACAACTGTGTGGCAACGCCACACCACTGTATTTGAATTTAGCGCTTTCGTTTTTTCAGGTTTCTTTCCTTATATTCAAATAGTACAACATTTAGCTTAAAATCAAGATTATTCACTAATTTCGTCGATAACGGGCACATTCTGCAGCTCGGAGCATTTACGTTTCCACAGCGAGATTTGTTCGCGCAACATTTTCTCCTTGGCAGCGGCGCGCGTCAACAAAACTTTCGCCTTTTGTAGCAGTTGCGTTTTCTTCTGCAGCTGCTCCTTGATGAACTTTAGCTCCTCCGGCTGAAAATAGACAAACAATAATCATTATTTTTAAGCATACAAATTGATTTACCATATGGTCTTTAATTTGTCAAACGAAAATACATTAATAAAAATGTAAGACTATAATCGTTATCTTTCAAACAGCATTATTAAAAATATTGATTTTTGAATTCCATAATATTTTCTAAAATAAATGAGTAGAAAGATAAATTAATTTGTTAAATAAAAAAAACTTGGATTGTGATTTAAAATAATATCGGAAAAAACTATAAACTTCGCAATGTATTTTGAACGATTACATGTACATACATTTAATTTCATTTAATATTATATTTTAATTTTTGTTAAAATAAATCTCAATAATAAATAAAAAAAAATTAAAAATCATATTTTATAAGAATAGTTTGTCTAAACTTATTTTACGTGTGTAATCATCAAGTGATCGGACAGTATTTAATTTATTTTACCTTGCCGCTTCCACTGCGCTGCTTCAGCTCCTGCTGCAGCGTGGAAATCTTCTCGAGGGCCTCCGCATGGAGCTGCTGAAGTCGCGTCAATTCCGATGATGCTGCCAGCGAGTCCGTGGAGCTCCGTGACTCGTTGGAGAGTCGTCCATCCTTGAGGAATTTGTTCTCCGAGCGCAGCTTCTCAACCAGATTGCGCAGCGAGAGAATCGTGTGCTCCGCCGATTGGCCTTGATGCGTGTTGACCTTGAGGCCGCTGCACTTGCACAACTCTCGCCGGGATTCAGTGCGCGCCATTTCCTCCTTAAGAGCCAAAATGTAACTGCAATTTCAGGTAATTACATGAAGTAAATAAAAAGTAATTTCTATATGCTGCACTTACTCTTCCAGGTGCTTGATGCGCTTGTGCAGGCGATCGCTGTTGTCGCCCTGTCGCAGCAGATCCGTGTCCAGCTGCAGCTGCAGATTGCGCGCCTCTAATCGAATATTCTGCGCCTCGATCGCCTGACAACGTTCCTGCAGCTTCTCCAGTTCCGTTGTCAGCGCATTCGTGCCGCGTCCCTCCAGCTCCATGGCAATAATCTTGCGCTGCTGCATCTCAATGCGCGCCTTTAGCGCCTCAATCAACTCCGACTGTCCCTGCTCATAGAAGCTGTGATGATGTCCCCCACTGGGCTGCGACTGATGATGAGCCGGCGAGCTGCATTCGCTGCTGGGACCCGTCGTATAAGTCTCGGGACTCTCCGAGGGCGATGGCGTGAACTTGGCGGCACCCACATGCTGCAGATTGGGGCACGACGGAGCACGACAGCATTTCAGGCCATGATTCGCATGATTGCCAGCTGCGGCTGTTGTATTCGCCGAGCCTGTGGCGCCTCCTCTGCCCAGCTTCGTCTCCAGCAGATGCTTGTCCTTCTCCAGGCGTGCGATTGTCGTCCGCGCCGCCTGCAACAGCGTGCGCGTCTTCTCCAGCGCCAGCTCCGTCTCGTCCAGCTTCAGCTTGAGCTTGTCGGCCTGTTGCTGCCAGCGCTTCTGCTTCTCCCAGAGTCCCACCTCGTTGGCGCTGCGCGTCCGCTTCGCCTCCAGCAGAGTCTGCTGTCGCTGCAGCTGGGAACGTGATTCATCCAGATCGAGTTCAAGTTGTTGTATGCGCTTCTGGAGATTCTCGTTCTTCACACGCGCATTCAACTCTGTTTTGATGGAAACCACGGGACGCTTCAGTAGCTGTTGACGCAGCGATTGACTCAAATCTCGTGCCTGCTTCTCGCGCTGCTGCACGTTGGTCAGCTGGCGACGCAGCGCCTCCATCTGGGTGTGGTAGATCTTGTTGGTGGCCTCGGTGCGATTGAGATCGGCTGCCAGCTTGGCAATCTGCTCCGCCGAGTAGTTGGACGTGTCGTTGATGTAACGCTGCTGATCGTCCTGGGGGAATTCAAGAAGAATAAGTAACGTTCGATGGCAAGGCAAAGATTTATCTACATACGTGGAAGTTCTTGAGCGTGTCCATCAGATCACGTATGTGCTTGTCCTTCTCCTCCAGGAAGACGCGCAGCTGCTCCAGCTCGGGATTGCTGCTGTTGCTCTCCGCGCACTTCTCACGATCCTGATACAGCTTTAATCTATTAAAAATATTGTTTTATTATTTTATTTGAAACTGTGCAAAAATAAAGAATATAATTCTGATCATATATAAAGGAGCTCGTTAAATAAATTTTAAATATTTAAGAAACTATAAATAAGTTAATTGAAATAGATTTAAAGGTGAGGACAATGTAGCTTCAAAGCTTGAGGATTAAAATACATAAACATGTATTAAAAGTTTGTTGTTTGTTGTTAAAATAATTAATAATATCAAATGAAAGAGTTTTCAAATTAAGTTATACAATGAGTTTAGATTCCCATTGAAATTTCTTTAATTAATTAAAATGTAAGACTTACTTCTCCCTCAGGATTTCCACTTCCTCCTCGCGGGTCACCAGATTCTGTTCGCAGTAGATGAGCTTGTCCTTCAGCTCCTTGATCTGCTTGTGCAGCGTGGGCAGCTCTTTGAGCTCCTCGGTGTCCTGCTTCTCCTCTTCGCCAGCAACATCACCTTCAACCACAGCCAATTCCTGCTCCACCTCTTCCGGTTCCTGCCGCTCTGGACTTCGATCCGTTGAGCTGTGCTCAAACATTTCCTCGATCTTCTCGTCCGTCAGTTCGTTGAGTGAATTGTCTGTGGACGGCACAGCGACACGATCCTGTGTCTTTTGCTGCTCCAGCTTGGACTTCAACTGCAATATTTCTTGATCCTTGGTTTTGATGTTAAAGTTAAGGTTATTCACTGTGGCCTTGAGAGTTTCAATCTCAGCGGATTGCTTCGTGATCAGCTGTTGATTTTGCTCTCTTTCCGCTTGCAGCAGATCCTGATACTTCTGTATGGACTGATCTTTCTCGAGGAGTAGTGTGTGGAAGGAGAGAATCGTTTTCTCCACCACGCCGCTGTGCTGACTGTCGGATTCACTCGATTGATTGGGCGGATTGGCAGTTTCCAGCTGCATGTTGAGCTCCTGGATGCGCACGTTGGCTGCCTGGAGACTTTGGGAAGGAAATTGGGTGAGAATACAAATAATTAAAATATGTACATATACCATTGTAGAATAAAGAATAAATAATAATATTATCAATGGAAAGTTATAAAAAGGTAATAATAAATTGCAATATCAAAAGTAAAAATTTAGTGACTAGTTTCCTAATTTACTATACGATTTAACTGTATTCAATTAATAAATAAAAAAAAAATAATATGCATTAAAAAAAAAAGAATATGTGCATAGTTAAATAATCAAATAATATGTAATATACTATAAATAAAAAAATAATTAAGAAATGTATACAAAATTAATAAAAAATATATAAATAATAATTAGATAAATATAAAAGCCAAAAAATTCATAAATAGATAAAACATAAACACATAAATAAATGAAGAAATGTATAAATATGCAATTAAATAAATAGGTAATAAAGTAAGTAAATAAAAAAAAGATACATAAGCAAATAAAAGTTTAAGTATACACATAATTAAATAAATAAATAATTCAATAAATAACTAACTAAATAGATGAATAAATATTTCTCCCAATAACTTACTCTGCTTTTAATTGTTGCAGCTCTGCAGCATTAACGCTCTGCTCCTGCGCCGTCTGCACTGCCTGATGTTGCTGCTGTGCCTGTTGCTGCTGTGTCTGTTGCAGCTGTGGTTGTTCCTGCTTTGGTTGCTCCTCCACTTGGCTGCCATGTGTCTGCACTGCCATCTCCATGCGCTGCACAGCAGCTGCCGCCTCCGTCTGCATGGCCATGTCCTGTTTGGAGAGTCTTCTGCTCGGAGAACCAATTGGCGAGGATTGTTTGTCTATCAACTGCGCTGTGCGACGCATTGCGGGCACTGGAGCTGCGCCTATTGTGTTGGTGCCCACATCCGCCACAGTGGCCTTCGACTCCTCTGCAGACTGGCCAAACAGCGCTTGGATTGTCTGCCAGTGCTCGGAGTCTGTGGCATGTTGCAGACGCAGTTCACTCAACTCCTGCTGCAGCTCCATTTGCCTCGTCTGCAAACTCTCGCAGCGCTGCTCCAAAAGCTTCGTTTGCGTCTCGGATTTAATCAGTTTAATCAACTGCTGGGAGTTCTCCTCATGTGGCGACAATTTACTCTGCACCGCTTGCAACACCTGCTCTATAAGCGTGGAATTATCTGTGGATTGTTGGGTTTGTTGCAGCTGCAGTTGTTGCTGTGACTTTTGGAACTTTTGATACGCGAAGACAAAATTGTTGAGGAAGATCAAAGGCGTAAATTTGGCATATTTCTCCTTGAGCGTGAACAGCGATCGTTGCAGGAATCTGAGAGGAAAATAAGAGTTTAGATGATAATTAATTGGGAATTGTTTCCTAGCTCACTTCTGCTTGATGTCGCTGCTGCTGCGTTCCTGCTGAAAGTGTTGTTGCGCCTGCGTCGCCAGCTGCTCGGCTGCCTGCAACTGCGTCTCCAGCTGCGCCACCTGCTGCTCCAGATCCTTGCGCGCCAGCTCCAAGTGCACCGTCTCCGCTTTAGCTGAGAAGACGATAAATATATTAAAACATTTAATAGTTTTTAGTCTTACAAAACATGCTTAAAACAAGTTTTCAATATTGGTTTATGAAAAAATACAAAAATTTTGTTTCGAGAGTTTTTTAAGATCGAATCGTTCGCAAATTACCGAATTTTATGTTTAAATAGATTAAAGAATTTGTCGAGGAACGTTATCTAATTCAAGAATTTTATTCTTCACTTAAAATATAACGCATAGCGAAAATCTTTAAACAAGAATCCTCAATCTAGGCATAGGAAGAGTTGTAACTCTTTTATTTTTAATTTAATACTTTTTGTTAACATTAAATCTGTTGTGGAATTCTTTTATATATGGTTGGAGGTCCTGAGAAGGAGCGAATTCTACTGGATTCGGAGAAGAACTTGGACTTGATTAAAGAATTGGATTTTTACGTTGATTATTTTTCATTTTTGCATAATTAAAAGTTAAGAATGTTTGACATCCATTTCAAAACTAAAAGAAAATCGTATTTCAAGAATGGCCAATTTTTAGTAGATCTCGGATTTTTAAGAACATTCTTAAGACAAGATTTTAATTTAAATGTTTCTTTAAGATTTCAAAAATCTCGTTTTTGTTTGGCCTTAATTTAAGAATATATTTTTACGTTAATTTTAGAAATTAAATTGAATCTAAATAAAAGTTGAACTCACCCGCATCCAGCTCGCGCTGCATCTTGGCGAGCAGCAGCTTGTCGCTGGAGCTGCTCTGCAGATCGGCCACCAGATGCCGCAGACTGATGTGGTTGTCGGTGATCTCGTTGAGCAGCTTCTGCTGCGACTGAATCTGCCCGTTGGCCACGTGCAGCAGCCCCTCCAGCTGCTTGTTCTCCCGCTGCAACTCCGCCTGCTGTTGGCGCCACGTCGAGAGCTCCTGGCGCTGCTGCTCAAACTCCTTGGCCGTGACATACGACAGCTGATAGTTGTCCTCGATGATGCCGTAATCGGCACAAATATCCGGCAGCTGCAGCTCGCTGAGAAGCTGCTGCATGGCCTGACCCAACTGCATGCTCAACTTCGCATTACGTTGCTCCAGCTGCTGTCGCTCCTCCGTCGAGCAGCTCTGCGAGCGCTGCAGCGTCATCAGCTGCTCCGACGTGGTCGTGAGTTGGGTTTTCTGCTGCTCCAGCTGCCTCTTGAGGGCTGCAGTGTCCTCCATGTAGCGCAGCTCCTGCCGTTTAAATTCTGTGAGCAGCTGATCGTAATCTGCACGCATGTATCCGTAGGAGCTGCTCTGCTGCTGCAGCTGCTTTTCCAAACTCAACTGCTGCTCGTGGAGTTCCAGATTGCTGCGCATCAGCTCGTTGTCATCGGCAGCCATGTGCAGACGCAGCTCCTCGTAGTGCTTGCGCAGTATGACGAGCTCGCTGAGCTCCGCGGAACTTGGCCTGGGCTGCTGCTCCGCGTTCTCACCGTTCTCCTCGTTCTCCCCGATGATGGGCAGCTGCAGCGCCTCGGTTGCCTCATTGGGCGTAGTGGGTCGCGTTGCCGTGTCGATCACATTGTTGCTGCTGTCGAACTGCTCGTCCCGCATCTCGGACACATCGCGCAGGCTGTGCACCGAGGACAATTCGCCCGTCTCCGAATCGCTCACGTTCTGCTGCAGCAGCTGGCAAAGGGCTTCCTCCCGCGCCTTCAGCTCCTGCAGCTGGCTCTGGAGACGCTGCGGCGTCGCTGCTCCGCCGGGCAGCGCATCGATGAGGCGACGCAGCAGCTCCGAGTCGATGGTAATGTGCTCCGAAGTGGCTGTGGAAGGAGTTTACATCGATTAAATAAATTACTGCATTCTTACTACTATTATTATAGCAGTATTCCAAAAACTAGCCTAAAGGGCGAGCAATGTTGTTGCCAAATTTGATAGCGATGGCTTTAAAATATTTTGAGATCAACACTCAAAAAAAAATGTTTTAAATCAGAATTATGGTTTGAGAACAAAGAATGTTAATCTAGAAAGTGCGACTAGAACGATAAATCTTGCTTATACGATCAAATAAAGGGCATATTAATAAGAGACCAAAATCAAATACTTTTAGGACTATAATAATACTTGAATTATTATAGATAGGATATTGAGTAGTTTCTATATTTTGTATATTGCCAGCTGCAGCATGTTTTAAAAAATCAATAAATATGTTAAAAATATTTTTTAAAATGTAATACAATAACGACCACAAATATTATTATAACATTTAAAAATATTAGATTTTATAAATTTTATATTGAAGCTTGTTGTAAACAAATTAATGCTTTGTTTTGTAAATACTCTATCTTGATCTAATATTAGTTTTTCGCCATACGTGTATATTATTACAGGTAAATTGTTTTTAAGGTGCCTCTATTTAAGGAACACCATTATTTAGATGAATGCTTTGATTTTATAAACAGTTTTTAATTTTCGTGGAAGATTGGAAGACAAACTTGGCTATGATTTTAGGTAAGAAAGAGTATAGCAGAGTGTGCTCGACTCTGAGAAGCTCACTACGAATTTAGATCAATTTAACAAGACGGCTTTACTTAAATAATTTACTTTTTAATTGGTAGCTATCATAAAATTTTCATTCAGAAGGTGTGTATTTTCCACGTTTAAAATTTTCACACTGCACTTGAAATTTATTTATTTTCGATTAGCAAAGGCGCACGTGGGCGTGCCAGAATTACCCTAAAATTACCCTGAACTTCTAGTGGAGTTGTCTCAATATTACAAAGTGAAAGCTCAAAAAGTTTTTGACATTTGGTAGTTTTTAAGAACGGACAGACAGAAAGACGGAGGTTATCGCTTAGCATGATGCCGATACTGCAAAGTATAGATTGGCTTTTGGAAGTGGATACGCCTTCTGCTAGCAGTGGGAATCATCTTTGATTGCCAGTGATGCAGAATGCCCTTCAACCGTCCAAATACCGGGCATACAAATCCTTTTCTGCGCTTCCCCGACTCACCATCGTATTCGCGCATCTTCTCCAGAATCTCATACATGCCCATGCGCAGCGTCTCGTTCTCGGCCAGCACATCCTCGTACTTGGTCTGCAGCTCCGAGCTGGCGGCGCCATCGCCCTGACCACGCCTCGGCGAATTCTCCAGCGGCGCACTCGACGGCACTTCGCCCAGCTCGCTGGGCTGCTGCTGATGCAGCGACTCCTCCTGCCCCTGCTGTCCCTGCTGTCGCGCCAGCAGCTTGCGTCTGTCACGTAAATAAATTAGAGTACTGCATTTGAATCTCCTGCCGACTCACCTCAGTTCGGTCTTGTCCAGCTTGAGCTGGAGACGCAGCTCCTCGGAGGTGCGCAGCTTCAGCGTCAGCCGCTCGATCTGTTTGTCCTTGTTGCGCTGCTTGGCGCGCACCTGCTTGGACAGCACTACAACATCGTCGGGTATGTTGAGGCGCTTCCGCAGCACCTCGTTCTCCTGCGCCAGCTCGTGCATGGCGTTCAGCTCCTGGGTGTAGCTGCGCAGCTGCTTCTCCCGATCGCTCAGCTTCTGCTCCAAGCCGGCGCAGCGACGCAACGCCGGCACCAAGCCATCCTCGCCACGTTTATAGGACTCCAAGGCGGTCAGCGAGTGCAGCGCCTGCTTGGCCTTCAGCACATTGTCCTGCTCGGTGCTGTCCAGCAGCTCGGCCAGCTGCTGAGCTCTGGCGTTCGCCGCACGCAGTCGCTCCTCGATGAGCTGGCAGCAGGCGCGTGGCTTCTGAGGATTCAGCGACGACTCGCGCTGCAGCGACAGCTGATTCATGAGCTTCGTGGAGCTGGCCATTTCGGCGGCGACAGCGCGCAGCTTGGCCTCCAGCGTCTCGATGCGCTGCTCACGTACCTCAAGGAGCTGCAAATAATATATCTCTTTAAGTGGGAATTACTTTAAGCACATCTTCTACTCACATGGCGCAGTCGTATCTGCTCCTCGTCCTGCTGACTTTGGCTGCTGCTGGCGCTGCTTACGAGCTGTTTGTGTCCCGTGTCCAGCTGCTTGCGCAGCTGCTGCAGCTCCTGCTCCTTCTGCTCCAGCGTTTGCCGCCAGTTGAGCGCTTGTGCCTCGTGCTTCTCGAGAAACTGTCGCAGCTCCAGTTCCTGCTTGTCGCGCTCGTCCTCCAGATAGTTGATGTTGCCCTCGAGGCGTGTGACCTCCAGACTCTGCTGCTGCATCGTCTGCTGCAGCGACTGACGCTCCTGCTCCAGCTGCGTAATGTCCTGTGAGATCTGCACGAGTCGAGTTTTGATCTGCTGCAGTTCCTGCTCATTGAGCGCAATGGTCTTGGACTGCACAATGTTCTGGTTTTGCAGTGACTACAAGAAAGATGATAAATCAATTGAAGTTTATTTTTATACACTTTCAACTCACTTCAATTTCGCGCAGCAGCCGCTTGATGTGCTTGTTCTTGGTGTCGATGTTGTGCAGCAGCTGCTCCTGCTTGTCCAGCTCGGACAGCGGATCCGAGGAGTCCTTGTCGCTGGCCTCCGCCTGCAGCGCCGCCTCCCGCAGCTGCTGCTGCTGCCGATTGATCTCCTCACTCAGCTGCAAATTACATTTTTAAACCAATTAATTTTGCATTAATTTGTTGACCCACCTCCTTGGTTTTCTGCTTCAGATTGTCGCGCTCATCCTCCAGCTTCTGCACCATGCGCTTCAGCTTCTCGTTCTCGTCCTGCACGCGTCGTTCTCCGCCCGCTTCCAGCTGCGTCGCCAGCTCTCCTTTGTACTCGAGCACGGCCAGCGTCAACTCGAGCGTCTTGCGCAACGATCGCTTGGGCAGCTCCTCCAGCGTCTCGGCCAGCTCGAGCAGCGTCTCGTAGAGCTCGTGCTTCTGCCGTGGACTGAACTCGCGAAATCTTCGCACTGACACTGTATCCGGTATCTCCATGCTGCTGTCGCATGCCAGCTCTCGCTCTCGTTCTGCGTTCTGCGTTCCTTTCCTTTTGGCGGTTCGTTGCGTTCTGAGCGTATCACAAACTTTTCGTAATGCCAGCAAAATATTCAGCTCACTTTTCCTGTATCAATTTTTGTTTTTTCCATTTGTTTTTTTCTGTTTTGTCGCACGTTGCCATGACAGCACACTCAACACAACAGAACTGCGCTCTCGGCAGTTGCAACGGGGTGGCGACTCCTGGAACCTGAAAACTGACTCACGTGCCGCTCGAACAACGGAAACTTGTCGAAGCGACCGGCGACTAAAAAAACTCCCTTTTTTTGCTGTTGTTTTTGTTGGCATTTTGTTTTGCTACCAACTTCGTGTGCAGCAACTTTTCTGACAGGATAATTGCTGGCCAAACAGCGAATGGCATTGGTAACCAGGAAAGTGTTAATTGGCAAAGTGTCAGTGTCAAAGGCGCAACGCGAATTGAAAAACATTGGCATTCAAATTTTGTTGTTAGACATCCTGATCGTCCTGTGGCTGCTCCTCCTCCCGCTGACAACTCGTTGACGTTGGCGTAACAATCGCTGTACAGTTGTCAGCTTTACGTATGTCCAAATAATTGAAACTAATGGCAAACGACTTCGGTTACCCCCCAATTTGTGGACTCTCGCCCTCTGTGAACCGCTGCACTTGCGCTTTTGCCCGCAAAAGCCCGAAAATTGAAATAATATTTCACTTTCCCAATTAGGACAGCCGTTTAGACCTTTATTAACAGCCACCTCCACCACAACAACAAAATTCCCCAAAGCCCTTTTTTTTCGGTTGTCAGAAATATCACATTTCACGGTAATTAAGCGAATTGTTCTTTCACTTTGGAAGCGTTTACCCTGAAAATTACTCTTGATATGCGTGGCAATGACCTGAGATCTTAAGTTTTCAAAAAAATGTTTTTAGAGCTTTTTTTTTTACTGAATTTAGAGATTATTCTTTTGAGTTTAATATATTTTCTTTATAATGAAATGCTGAGGATTGTCTGTTATTGTTATTTATATATTATTTTTTAATTTCATCACCCTACATATTTTTTACAAATATACCAACAACAATTGGCCTATAAATTTATTTAATTCATTAAAAAATTATGGTTAAGGGAAGGTGTTTTTTCTAAATAATTTTGTTTGTTCTGTTGAGTTAAATATATATAAATTTAATAATATATTTTGTTTTACAAACAGTAAATGCACACTATTGCATTTTATTCTATCTAATTTTTGTTTGTCAATAGCCAAGCAAGCTGCTCTATCAATTTCACAGCAATTTGAAGCAAACAATTTTATTTATTTATTGTCAGCGAACTAAGTCTTTAAATCAAATAATTACAAGAGAGTATGTCATGGATAATATGTTTATTTGGAATGTGTTTTTCTTACTGAAGTGTAATGCTTATTTTTGTTAAATTGAATAATTTATTTAATTTTCTGTAGAAGTACCACAAATACTGAAAAACTAATTCGAATTATTCTGTCTGTTCATTTAATATAAAAATATTACCTATGCTAATGATTTACCTGCCAGTTTGGAACATAAATAATAAAATAAACAGAAGTGTTTTCTACTGAAAAAGTTTATTATTATTTTAAGTTTAAGATATAAATTTTTAAATATATATTTGGTTTTCCAAATTGTTTTATGCACACAGATCGGGTAGGTCCTCTTTGTGATCCTTGGCATCCAATTGCAATAGCATAAACTCGTAATAAACGAGCGTGGACATCATCTAGCAAATGAGAAAAGTATGAAATGTAATTTAAAGTTAAGAACAAGTAAACTTACGCCAAAGAAACTCTTGCGTGTCAGATAGTAGAGTCGATATCCTGAGAGTGCAATGTACTGATTGTTTATTTGATGGGTGAAGCGTTGCACCTCCTCTGACCAGCCATCGCTGGGCACCATATAAAGCACCTCGAGGGGCAGCAACGAGAACTCGTGTATCCGTGAGGCATACAAAAAGACGGCACAGGTGCGTCCCAACAGAAACAACAAACTGAACCAGAAAAACGCATAATTAACTGGATACCTCAGTTTGCTGCAATCAAATATAAATATAATAAATAGATTTAAAAGATTTCGACTCAAAAGCTTACGTGAAAATGGTAAGCAAACGATTGCATATAAAGTAAATGTTGTTCAAGCAGGAAAGCAAAACAATACTCGACATATTGGCATCAACTAAATTCATTAGTTCGCAGAGTAGAATATGATGCTGACGTAGTTCATGCCACAAGGCATCGGGAACATGCTGAAAATAGATATGATATTAATATATTAGGTTTTTCTTAAAAGCCGACAATTATGTATATCCAAAATATTTTATCGAATTAAATATTTATAACGAACGAAATTATACTTAAGAGACGAGAATTAGAAATATGGTTTAGCGCTAAATTTCTATAAATGATATTATATTCAAAAGACAATTTCGTTAGTTCTATTATTTTGTCTGCCCGTTTGAAAAATATAATTATATCATATACGTATTTTATTATCCTTATCAACTGGCGTGATTTTTGTTATTATTAAAATAAAACTTACCCGATTTTTGAGCTTCAATATTCTTTGGGCAAACTGCTTGAAACGCTGCGCCAAGCCAATGCTGATCAGAATGATGAAAGTGTCCACGAAATTTGAAATAAAGCTAAAGGTGCCAGTAAGAAACTAAAGAAAAATATTCCGTATAATGCTTGACTATTGCACAATAAATTAAATTAAAAGTTGTCTTACGAAAGCATAGAATATAAAGACCGGATTGTAAGGCAGCACTTCGAATATATCCGCAAACTCACGCTTCATAAAATCGCTGAATAGAATTTCAGTAGCATTCGACTGACAGTGCAGAATTTCCATGTGATAATTGGTGTAAACAGAACCATAATACAAACTGTGTTCAACTGGGCAAAGAAAGGGAAATATTTTGATTAAATTAATAATTATTATAGCAATTGAAAACTCACTCAAAGTCAGAACACCCAGCACACAACCAGTAATCAAAAGTTTAACTCGTAGACTCATTTTAGTCGGAGCATAGGGCGGAAATAACATGATGATATCAATCTCATTCCAGGGCACAATCAGACGATGCCAGCAACGCGCGAAGGAAATGAAATTCAAGCTGATTATCAAGCCGCTGATGAAGAAAACCAAGCTAACTGCGAAATATTAAAAAATATTAAATATATTTATATAATAATATCCAAAATCTTTTAGTTGAAAATGTATTTGAGTCTAAGAAAGTTGATTTAATGGATATTATTTGAAAGATACATATACAATATTCCTTGTTCATTAATAATATATAATTACAATATTAATAAAAAATCAAAAATTTATATTAATATTAATAATGAATAAATAAAAATTATAATTTTGTAATTCATATTTAAATTAATTTTACCCAAACTTCTGCTATTGATGCCACCCTGATAGATCCTGGCTGCAATTCGCATGGTTTTCACGCCGCCCAGCAGCAAAAACAAAGCTGAGAAGCACATGCCCGTGGAGCGTAGATGAAATCTCACATTCTTGGCATGGGCACTCAAAACATTTGCCAGCGGCATCATGCCAAAGATACGCGCCAAACAAAGATCTGTGTAATGAGAGTAAATACATAGGTTAAAAATTCTAAAGCACGGTTCGGTCATCATTCCTTAAAACAACTGCGCGAAAAAAAAGTTGTAAAACAATAATTTTAAGCTTTAGCTTAGTCAGACTGGCGAAGTATACAAAGATGATGGGTTAAGATTTTTAACCGTTAATTACAAGGTCGTATGGCGCGATGAAACGTGTCCAGCTGCTCCAGATCCTTGGCATTGTCCTTGCAACGCAGCTTGTGTGCCGCCAGAGCGCGTTGCTCGCGCCGCTTGCGCCGCAGTTGCCGCAAAATGTTGAAATTCGGTTGAAAGAAGTCTGCACTTGCAGCTTGCCGCATATTGACTGAACAACAGTCAAAACAGCTACAAGAGATTGAGTTTTTTTTGTTGTCAGCTGTCCATTCATAATTATTGTTTACAACACGCGCATGATAACTGATTTTCCTGTACTATAATTTCCCTTTCAAAGTGTGACCAGCAAATTTCGCACAATTTAGTCGCGCACAGTTTAGCTCAGTGCACAAATGGCCGGCGACATGGAAGGACATTCTCCCTGGAAATTGCGGCACATTTTCAACCGCAAGGTGAAGCAGGCGGACGACATTTCACCCAAGCCCACAGATGACATTGACTTTGATTTCATCAACAGCGAGAAGCCGACGGATTATGCGCAGCTCGAGACATTTCATCGCGCTGTCTATCCTGGTAGTTTAATTGTTTTATTTATTTTCATTGTTATTAACTTATTTATTTTCACACAGTCATGTTGCTTGCCCAGTGCTTCTCGCTGATGCCCTTAACCAACATTTGGCAGCCGAATCCACGTCGCATGCGTTTTCGCTTCAAGTCGCTACAAATGATTGTCACGATTATTTTTATGGTGGCCACCTCAATATTGTTTATCAGCATGCTCAAGTTTTTGTTCAAGATTGGCGTTACAGCTAAGAATTTTGGTAAGTAAATGATCTATGTAAAATTGCATATATTTTTATTTTTATGTAAATCAAGTAATGGATTTTTTTTAAATTTGTATTTGATGAATTTATTTTATTTAAATTACAAATCAATATATCACCTAATCCATGTCATTTACAAGCGTATTATATTTATTACTAATGTATTTAATATAGACCAAACATAAAGTACTTAAAAGCAACAAAAGCACTTTAGCGTGAAACGAAGCACGGATCTTCAAAATTTTCACTCTAACTTTCTTAAATCGCACTTTAAAATTATTATGGAAATCAATTTAAAAAAAAATTTTTTTTTTATATTGTTTGAGTTTTAAGAATTTGTTGACGGCATAAAAATATTTATATCAAAATGCATTTTGTATAAATTATTAATGTAGAAATTCTTTGTATTTCCTTTCCTTGCAGTGGGCCCCGTCTTCTTCTGCTTTGTGCAAATCGCTTGCATTTTGTTTATTGATTTGGCCCGTCGCTGGCCGCCTTTGATGCGCTACTGGACACGCTTGGAGCTGGTCTTCAACAAGCCACCTTATGAAATTCTACCCATCAATTTGTTCCGACGTGTGCGTCGGCCTGCTGTTATAATAATAGTCTTGTCCATAGGTAAATGTACAATTTGAGATGGGTTTTATTGACTTACATAATCCTTGCAGTTGAGCATTGCTTGTACCAAAGCTCAGCCATTGTGAATTTTGAGAGACGCGTGATGATCTGTGCCCAGGATCATAATACAACGGCGGACACGTCCTTCGACAACTACATACTGCATAACTATGAATATGTGTTCCAGGTGATGCCCTACAGCCGCATCACAGCTGTCTATATATTGGTAAGAAAAGCGAAATAATTTAAAAGTTCAAGTAATAAGAATGTAATATTGCATTTTATTTTTGATGCATTAAATGAGTTAATTAACTTGACTTTAAATTTATTTAAAAATAACATAATGTCTCTTTTTAATTTTATATTTTGTATACGTTTATTATGACATTTGAATATTTCATTCATATTCTTAGGCGAAATAAAAAAAATATTTATGTATGCACTTTTTTCGTTTACATTCAAATTATTGTCTAAATTGATTGATCAAATTCTTTTTTTACAAAACTAATACTTAATTTGAAATACATTTTTTTATGAAAACGTATAACTTAAAATATCATATTGTACTGTTGATTTGCTTATTTTTGAATTTTCAAGATGAAGATACAAATTTAAATTTATATTAATTTTATTAATAATTTCATAATAATTTTTCATATATAATTTTAATGATAATGAAACTTTTCCAACCTTCAGCTAGTCAACGGCACCTGCACTTTCATTTGGAACTACATGGATCTGTTCATCATGATGGTCAGCAAAGGCTTGGCCTATCGCTTCGAGCAGATCTCGATGCGCATACGCAAGCTGGAGCAGGATGAGCATATCTCGGAGTCCACATTCATCGAGATCCGGGAGCATTATGTGCGGATGTGTGAGCTGCTGGAACGTGTGGACAATGCGCTGTCCAGCATCATTTTGTTATCCTGCGTGAATAACTTGTACTTTGTCTGCTGTCAGCTGCTCAACATCTTCAAGTGAGAAATTATTATTAAAAGTATTGATGATGAGACTTATAGAACTTTTATTCTTGTAGCAAACTGCGCTGGCCCATTAGCTACGTGTACTTCTGGTACTCCACGATTTATCTGGTGGGACGCACAGCCTGCGTCTTTCTCACGGCAGCCACCATCAATGATGAGTCCAAGAGCGCACTCGGAGTATTGAGACGAGTCTCCACTCGCAACTGGTGCGTCGAGGTGGAGCGTCTGATATTTCAGATGTCCACACAAACCGTCGCCTTGTCCGGCAAGAAATTCTATTTTCTCACCCGCCGTCTGCTCTTTGGTGTGGGTATCATTCATGATTATTCTCAAGTATTTTAAGTATGGGTTGTAAAAATGCATATTTCCCCTTCTCAGATGGCTGGCACAATAGTCACCTATGAGCTGGTGTTGCTGCAATTCGATGAACCGAATCGTCGCAAAGGATTGTTGCCCTTGTGTGGGTGATAAATTGCCAACATTTCATTGGCAAATTGCCATTCGTCATGGCCGGCCGACAGGTGCCGCAATTAGCTTTAAATTCTAGTAAATACTTGCAGCTGAATTGTAGAAAACAACCACGCCCCCTCATCAGCTGCTCCTTACCACACCAACATGCACCAACCTGGCTGCACGTACTCGCTAAAATACTGTGGAACATACAGTTCCATTTTGACCATGCCACAAGGCGAAACTTTCTATCGCGCTGTATCGCAAGGTAAGCAAAGAGTTAACTTATCATATAATTAAATATAATAGTATTTATTGTTTAAAAGTATTCTGCATACACATTTTTTTGTTAGTAACTTAGCTTAATAGTCTTTAGACTATCTTGTATTATAAATATTTTTAAAATATTTTGTTCTACAACTTATGCTATGAAAACTGAATTCAATTGTAGAATTAAATATTTACAAACTAATTCTAATACATCTTAGTCCAAATATTTAGTATACCAACATCATAATTAAAAGAGAGCTCAAAAATTGAATTTAAAAAAATGTTGCATACTTATTCGGGCAATATACTATACTTTTTTTTTGATCAATCAATTCAATCAAACGAAAGTCAAGTTTAATAAAATATCTAAGCAACAAAAAAAAATTTAATGAAATATAAAAATATTCTTATATATAAATATCAACCTTTCTTTGTTCGTATGGCGCTTACAATAATTTTTGTAATTTAGATTTTGACGCACGATTGTTCTGAAAATACTCATTTATCATCATGTAATTTAATAATACACACATATGTTAAAATGATTGAATATTATTGTATTCATATATATTATACCACAAACGATAATTTCGCGAAAGGAATAAATTTCGAAATGTGAATAATTTTACCAAACAAAATTATACTTATTTGGGCATTATATGTTACTATATATAGTTTGAACGGCAAATAACTAAAATTTTCTTTCAGTGCTTTTCATCACCCAAATCTATGGCCTGCTGCCCGTGAGCAATATTCTATCTACAGATGTTAGAAATATCAAATTTCGTTGGCTTAGTCCACGCACGCTTTACTCGGCCATCATTTTGTTGCTTAATTTCTGTGAATTTGGCGCTGTCCTAAAATTTATCATTGATGTGGGCGTTAACTTTCACACCTCCAGCAGTCTGGCGCTTTATGTGGTGTGTCTGCTGGAGCATATATTCTTCTGGAAGTTGGCCTTCAACTGGCGGCACATAATGAAGCATTGGCACCATGTGGAGCAGCTCTTTCTAAGCATTCCCTATCGCTTCTACGACGAGTACAAAATGAAGCGTCGCATCAACATTGTGGTTGGCCTAATTATGTCGTCTGCCTTGAGTAAGTAAACTACAATAAGAAAATAATTGTAAATTTGAAAATGGCTTTTCTTTAGTTGAGCACTGTTTGCTGCTGGCCAACTCTTTTCACCTGAGCAATCTGGAGCGCACGCAGTGCAACATTAATGTGAGCTACCTGGAAAGCGTTTACAAGTGGGAAAGGCCGCATCTCTACTACATCTTGCCCTATAAAATCTGGCTAATGCCACTGCTGGAGGTAATCTTAAAGTGGTAGCTATAATTCAAGGAGATTTTTGGTTTTACTCTCATTCTTGCAGTTCATCAACGAGACTATTGCGTATCCTCGCTCCTTCACCGACTGCTTTCTCATGTGCATTGGCATCGGGCTCGCAGCGCGTTTCCATCAGCTGCATCGACGCATTGCCGCCGTGCACAAGAAAGTGATGCCTGCCATCTTCTGGACGGAGGTGCGTCAACATTACTTGGCTCTCAAGCGCCTGGTGCGTCTCCTGGATGCGGCCATTGCGCCTCTTGTGCTGCTCGCCTTCGGCAACAACATGTCCTTCATTTGCTTTCAACTCTTCAACAGCTTCAAGTGAGTGCCAGCAATTATTTATATATTCTATTTATTTTAGTTATTTATTAATTTTTTTTATATTATTTTTCTATTTATCGACTCATTTATTTTTATATTCAAGTGAATGCCAGCAAATATTTATTTATTTATTTTGTTTGTTTTTTTAGTTATTTATTTGTTGATTTTTCTGTTTATTTAGTGATTTATTTATTAATTTATTTTTATTTTATTTTTTTTTTATCAACACATTTATTATTATATTTATTTAATTGATTTAAATATATTTTTTTAATTTACTTATTTATTATTTTTATTTTATTCGAATGAATTAAATGTATAAATTTATTAAAGCATTAATCTATTTTTATATATTTTTGTTTATTTATTATTTCGTTATTTTGTATATTATTAAGTAAAGTAAAGTACCGTAAATTCAGAGACTATGAGGAATTACTTTTATATTTTATATATATATTTTTAATTATTTATTGATTCCTTTATTCATTTTGGTATTGATACGATTATTTTTTTTATTTGTAGCTTAGAATTAAATTTAATAGTTCAATAATATCAAGTGCAAATCAGTCGGTTTTTGTTTATACTATTTCCTAATTTTTATTATTATATTTTTTATTTTCAATTTAAATTCAATCTTTTATTGTAGAAATATTGGGGTGGATGCCATTGTGATGGTGGCCTTTTGGTACTCGCTCATTTTTGCCGTGGCACGCACCACATTGACCATTTTTGTCACCGCCTCCATCAATGATTACGAGCTCAAAATAATTACAGCACTGCGCGATGTGCCCTCCAAGGCGTGGACAACAGAGGTGACAGATCGTTATACACTATTTATTATAATTTATTAGTAATCACAATTGTTGTTTTGCAGGTGCAACGCTTCAGCGAGCAACTTGGCAATGACATGACCGCGCTCTCCGGCAATGGTTTTTTCTATTTGACGCGTAATCTGGTGCTGGCTGTAAGTCGAATAGATTATCACGTTAATTTACCTACTCTTAACTCTACAAATTCTGGCAGATGGGCACCACCATAATCACGTATGAGCTGATGATCTCCGACGTCATCAATCAGGCCTCCATTCGACAGCGCACCGTCTATTGCTAAGCACATTTATTGGCCGCACTCTTAAGCACTTCCAGTTGTCATGGCACATTGTTAACTACTCAGATCTTAACTGCAAGTGCATTAATAAAGTTGCGTCATACGCCCCGTTGCACGCTCAACGCTGCCACACGTTGTATTTCAATTTGCATGCCACACTTGGCCAGCAGACAGAGACAGGCAACAATGCAGCGGCAACTGCAATTGCAGCGCAATAAAAATACACTTCACCATGCCATCGGGCCCTGTAAGTGTTGGCAATTAAATACACTAATAATAATAGCTTGAAGAATGTGTTATTTTAATTAAAGGTGTTAGTCTGATTTTGTATTTGTAAATTAATTGAATTACTAGCCAGAAGTGCGTGATATTTTCATTAACATAACTACTTCTTCTTGTTCTGATTGTGCAAATATTGAAGAAGTGTTTGTTACTTTAATTAAAATTTATGTTATGATATTCCTGTTTTAGTTGAGTTAATATTAAACAGCATTTGTAATTGTTACTTTAATTAAAGTTATGTGTACGATTTTTAATTGCAGCTTTGGTTGAGTTAACTGAAGTTTTGATTAATATTTTGTTTTTACTTTGATTGTTCTCTTGTAGTTATACTTGTGAAAATATTTAATATATTTAATATTCAATTATTGACTTAATTAAGCTGCAGTTTTTTTCCATTCTAATCTATGGTTTTCCTTCTTGGTTGTGTAAATATTGAATAACTATTTGAGTTGTTATTTTTCTTAATGTTTTTCAATTTGATTATCCTGCTTTTAGTTCTGGTTGTAAAAAAAAATGTATTACTTCATTTTGGTTAATTTTTATTAGTGATATTACTATAATTTCTATAAATATTTTATTAGTTCTGTTAGGGTAAATATTTAGGTAGTAATCTGAAGTTGTTTTTACTTTCACAATGATTTTTTGGTTTTAAATATTAAATTGCTACTCCATTGTTTTTATTATTTATTTATTATACCACTTTTTTTTTCTTTTCTTGTTGTAGTTCTGGTTGCGGCCCAATTTCTTGGCGTGCTGCCCGTGTCTGGCGTTTGGCCGAATGCTCCCGTGGAGAAAGTGAACTTTCGCTGGCTTTCGCCAGCGCTTCTCGTCAGCCTCATTATACTGGGCTTTGCCATACTGGACTGCGTGCTCTCCTCCAAAATAGTCTTCGAAAATGGCCTTAAGATCTACACCATAGGTGGGACAAATTAATGTGTTGCAGCTCTCTTAAAAACCTTTCGTTTCCTTAGGTTCCCTCAGCTTCAGCGTCATCTGCATCGCTGGTTTCAGCGTCTTCTTCTCACTCTCGATGCGTTGGCCACATCTCATCCGACAGACAGCTCGCTGTGAGTTGGTTTTTCTGCAACGCGGCTACGATTGCCGTTATGGGCGGCAATTTGGGCATCGCATACGCCTGTGGGGCGTGGCATTGCTGGTGGCCGCACTTTGTGAGCACTCCACGTATGTGGGCAGTGCCATCTACAGCAACTATCAGCAGATCAAGGAGTGCAAGCTGGATGTGGACTTCTGGCTGAATTACTTTCAGCGTGAGAGGCAGGAATTGTTTTCCGTGTTTCACTTCAATGTGGTGCAGGCGATCTTCATCGAGTGGACGACGCTGGCCATGACGTTTGTCTGGAACTTTGTGGACATCTTCTTGATACTGATCTCGCGCAGTTTGCAGCTGCGCTTTCAGCAGATGCATTGGCGCATCAGGCAGCATGTGGGACAGCGCATGTCCAACGAGTTCTGGGAGCAACTGCGCTACGATTTCTTGGAGCTCAGTGAGCTGCTCAAGCTGTATGACAAGGAGCTCTCCGGCTTGGTCATCTTGGCGTGTGCCCACAACATGTACTTTGTGTGCGTGCAAATCTATCACAGCTTCAAGTAAAGTTGCGTCTTCTAGTGGCAACATGAAATTGATATCACTCTCTCTGTAGAACCCGCGGCAGTTACATGGATGAGCTGTACTTCTGGTTCTGTTTGATCTATGTCATCACGCGCGTTTCCAACATGATGTTCGCCGCCTCTGCCATACCTCAGGAAGCCCGAGAAATTTCCTACACCCTCTTCGAAGTACCCACCGATCTGTGGTGCCTGGAACTCAAGCGCATCCATGAGATACTTTTGAACAACACCTTCGCGCTCAGCGGCAAAGGTTACTTCTTTGTAACCCGCCGTCTCATCTTTGCTGTACGTTATTCGATTTAATTATTTCTATTTACATTCATTTATTTTAATTCAAATTTCATTATATTTATTTATGTTACTTTATACAAATTTCTTTTTATTTATTATATTTAATTATTTAAAAATGATTCTTTTTAAAATGAATTCATTTCATAGATGGCTGCCACGCTAATGGCCTACGAGCTGGTCTTGATCAATCAAATGAGCGGCTCTGATGTGACGAAGAGCATCTGCAGTCGTGGTGCTGGCAGCTCAAAGAGCATTTTCTATTCATAGTCACTGCACTGCCCTTGCTGCATATTTGATGAGTGTGTCTGCAATTTGCACAAACAAAGATTGTAAACAGATAGCGCACCAAACAGATATCCAATTGGCATGTCCTGGCATTAAAGCGAAACTACCACTCTACTGTTGTGTTGTGTTGTGTTTTGTTACAAAATTGGCAACAGTTTGTCGCCAGACATGGCCAGGTCCTTAGGTGTTGCGTCCAAGCGACGCAAGAGTGTGGCACTTATTAATTTCTGGCGTGTGGCACGCGCCGACAGCGAGTAAGTTGCACGAATTGGCCGAAAATAAATGTGCTCAACGACTTTTTATAGGCTGAGCTTGAAGCGCAGGATGAACCGCAAGCGGAATAGTCGAAAACGCTGGCCAAGACGTAAGCAGAGTAAACATTCATTTATTATTCTAATTTTTTCAAGTATTTACAAAAAATTTAAAATTTAGCTATTTTCATTATTATATATTATAACGTTATCAAGAAAATATAATCAGCCAAGCTCAGCAAACTACAATTTAATGTATCATCAATTTTTGTATGAATCTTGAACATTTTAATTTGTATCCATTATTATAGTTATTCAATTAGTAACGATAGCATTAAATATTAATATTCAAATAATAAACAGTAATCAAATAAATACGTATTGTGAAATCTAAGCTGAGTATAATTTAAATCATTTGTTTTTCGTATAGGAATTTACAGTATTTGTAATTTTATAAATTTTGTGTTATACGTTAATCTTTAGTCTAAAAATAATCTCAGCAGATTAGAAATTAATTTAATGTTATTTTAATTACGATTTGTATATTGTATATTTTTAATTTATTATATTTATATTAGTAATGTTAGTGCTAAAATAAAAGAAATTCATTTAAAGCTTCTAACCAAAGCTGAATTTATTTTATTGTGATTTTGTTTGAGAATTTTAAACATTTCTTAAATTAATTTTTACTAAACTTCAGCTAGTAAAATATTCACAGACTAACCTAAGATTCATATTTGCATTAAAATTTAAATTAACCATTTATGAAAATATTCAAATATAATACACATAAAAAAGTACTAACCTACGCCTTTGAACCGACGAATTAAAATAAATACATCTTGTCAAAGATACTTTGAATATATTAAATGAATATACATATATAGTATGTATATTTTATATTCCTCAGTAAATGCTATATTGGAGCGCGCTGATAGAGAGGACTATGTGCACAGCGGATCCTTCCAGGAGGCCATCAAACCAGGTTAGTTTATGCTTTAATTAACACTCTCACTCTCCATTATATTGTTGCTCTCTGCAGTGCTCATTATAGCTCAGATATTTGCGCTGATGCCCGTGCGTGGCGTCAGCTCCAAGTATGCCGAAGATCTGAGCTTCAGCTGGTTGAGTTTCCGCTCCTGTTACTCCCTGGTGGTCAGCATATTGTTTGTGATCAGCTCTGGCTACATGGCCGCCTTTGTGATGCACGTCAATTTCGACTTTGACTCGGTGGAAACGCTTGTCTTTTATGGCTCCATCTCTGCCATATCGGTGGCCTTCTATCAGCTGGCAATCAAGTGGCCAGCTTTGGTGATCGAGTGGCAAATGGTTGAATCTCAATTGCCGGCGTTGCGCACAGAAAAGGAACGAGGAGCTTTGGCTTACCACATTCGCATGATTGTCATAATTGCCATAGGTTGTTCGCTGGGTGAGTGGAAAATATTGGAAATATTCTCTTTATTCTATATACTCCTCTTTGCAGTGGAGCACCTGCTGAGCATGCTGTCCAGCATCTACTATGTGAACGCCTGTCCCGTGCTGCCCAATCGACCCATCGACAGCTATTTGCTCATCGTCTTCAGCATGTTCTATCATTTTGTGGAGTACTCCACTCCCATGGGTATTCTGGGCAAGATCATCAATGTGCTGGCCACATTTGCCTGGAGTTTCAACGACATCTTTGTTATGGCTGTCAGTGTTTCTTTAGCGGCACGCTTTCGTCAGCTCAACGATTATATGCTGCGTGAAGCCAGATTGGTAGTTCAGATTTTCAAACATATTTTTCCAGAAAGTGTTTATCAATTGTTATTTTGTTATAGCCCACCAGCGTGGATTACTGGATTCAGTGTCGCATTAATTTTCGCAATCTCTGCAAGCTTTGCAGTGTTGTGGATGATGCCATCTCTGTCATTACACTGCTCTGCTTCAGCAACAATCTCTACTTCATCTGCGGCAAGATATTGAAGAGTTTGCAGTGAGCTTGAACTATTTATTTATTGCGAATTATAAATATAAATTATATTTGGTGTCTAGGAAAAAACCTTCTGCTTCGCATACCGCCTACTTTTGGTTCTCCTTGGGCTATTTGCTCATACGCACTTTGATACTTTCGCTGTACAGCGCCAGCATTAATGATGAATCCAAGCGACCTCTGCTCATCTTTCGGCTGGTGCCCAGACAATACTGGACATCGGAGGTAAGTTTACATACTATGAAATATAAATCCAGATGAATTCAAAATGATGAACTCTTCAGAAAAAGTTGTCTCTATTTTTAAATGATTTATGAAATATTTTAAAATTCATTACGTATCCAGAAGTTTGCCCAAAAAATTATTTTCTTTGTTAGGAAAAACGCTGTTGTTATTTTAAATTAATTTTAAGTACAGAATATTGCAACATTAATTGATGCATTCAGAAGTTGCTAAAGAAATTGTTTAAATTCTGTGAGTGTGTCGTTATTCTAAATTTATTTAAAGTACTGTAAGTATTGTAACATTTTTAGATGTATCCAAAAATTAACTAAACAAATAATAATAATAATTAATTTTTTGTTTAATTAGCAATATTTATACTATAAGAAAATTTTATAAAAAGGCCAATTTCTTATTTATTATTATTATTCATTATTATTAAAATATTAAATGATTTAAGAACTCTTTCTATTTACTTAGTTCTTAGCTACTTAGTTTCTTATTATAAAATATTTTATTTGCTTACAGCTTAAGCGCTTCTCAGAAGAAGTGCACATGGATCAGGTGGCTTTAACGGGCATGAAATTCTTTCGGCTAACCAGAGGCGTTGTCATATCGGTATTAAATCCATAGATTCGTTGAAAATTAGTTCATCAAATATATTTAAATTCCTTGCTTTTCTAGGTGGCCGGCACAATAGTCACCTACGAACTGATTTTGCTGCAGTTCAACAAGGCGGACAAAGTGAATGATTGCTACGAGCACTGAGAAGCAGGACAACATTGGAGGAGTAGAAAAGTGAAAATAGAATTTGCAAAAATGGACAGCTGAGTTATCGCTGTGAGCGGCAATGACCTGTAATTTGCAGTGTTATTTGTAAATGCCACGTTGTCGCTGTTAATTATAGATAAGTGCAAAACAACAGGTGTTTTATTAATGGGCAGGACATGCAGCTCGATATTTAAAATGCCAACCAAACAGTTGTCATTTGCCTGCGGTTGAGCAATGAGGCTTTTGCCCAAGTTGGGACGCAAGTTCCGGCGTTGGAAGAAGTTTAAGAAGTCGCCGTTGCTCCGCAAATTAGATTTGCTGCACGAAAGGTGTCAAAATTGAACAAAAATTAAATTACATATATAAAACATATATTATTTTTAAGTAGCGCTCGGAAGCGTGCATTTCTGGAAACGTCGCAGGATTACATAACTCGCCTGCAAGCGGAATGTGACGAAAACATGGGCACAAGTAAGCGTATACTTAATATTGTCGTATACTTGATCTTATATTAACTTTCACTTAGAGCTGCGTTGTAAGAATCGTGAGCATTATCTGTACAATGGCACTTTCCATGAGGCTGTGGGCAAGGTGCTGCTCACCGCCCAGTTCTTTGCCATGATGCCCGTTCGTGGCGTCACCGCCAAGCATCCCAGCAGCCTCAACTTCTCCTGGCTGCATGTGCGCACCTGCTGCTGCCTGTTGTTTATCGCCTCGACCCTCATCGACCTGGCCTTGACCATATACAAGGTGTTGGATGGACCGATTAGCTTCAACAACATTAAACCCATCATATTCAGAGCCTGTATTCTCGTGGTCTGCGTCACAGCTCTCAATTTGGCACGCAAGTGGCCCGAATTGATGATGCACTGGCACGACATCGAACAGGACTTGCCCCCATATCAGACACAAAGGGAAAAATGGCGTATGGCGCACACCATCCACATGGTCATGCTGGTGGGCATGATGCTGTCCTTTGGTGAGTCAGGGAAGAAACTTTACGAGCACATACTCGTATTTTTATACAGTATAGTGACGAAAATTTAACTAAAATATAATAACACATCCAAGATAATTGCATAAAATTGTATGTAAAAAGGCAGTTTATTTGCTCATCATTTTTAAACTTGAACGCATTGCACATCTCAGACTATTCCATTATTTTTAAAGTCGATAATTGCGAATATAAGACTGTATGTGAACATTCGCTTTAATTGCTGAAATTCGTTTACTCAAATGAAGTGCTTATAATGTCGATAATTGCACATACATTTAATTGCATTCAAGATAATTGTATAAAAGTATATGTATATCGAAAAATGCATTTGCTAAACAATTTTTACCTTAAATATATTGCATATAATTGCACATTTCGGAATATACAATATTTTGTAAGCACCTGAATTTTTGTAAACCCAATCTTCAGCGGTTAAGTTTCGGCATAACTTAAAATATTTTTTGATTTTTGTGAATGCCAAATACAGAGATATATTGTAAGTATATATCTAAAAGTGCATATCTCATATTATCACTTTTATACTATTGCATTTTTTTGAATATCACTTTCACAGATAATAACATTATTTATGCAATCATCACCATTACTGTATCCCTCATCTATATCCTATTTTCGTTCTAGCTGAGCACTTGCTGAGCATGATTTCGGCCATCAACTACGCCTCGGTTTGCAATGTCACTGATGATCCCATCAGGAATTTCTTTATGCTTACCAATGATGAGATATTTTATTTAATGGACTATTCGCCGCCCTTGGCGTTGTGGGGTAAATTGCAAAATGTCTACTCAACGTTCATCTGGAACTATATGGACGTGTTTGTGATGATTGTTAGCGTTGGCTTGGCTGCCAAGTTTCGTCAGCTTAACGATAATTTGCTCAAGTTCAAGGGCATGGTGAGTGGGCACAACAACAACTTCAGTCCTAATACTTTGGTTAACTTGCAGCACATGCCATCCACGTACTGGTCGGAGAGACGCATACAATATCGTAATATTTGCAGCTTGTGTGGCAAGATGGACAATGCCATATCGCTGATAACAATGGTGTCCTTCTCCAACAATCTCTACTTTATATGCGTGCAACTCTTACGCAGTCTCAAGTGAGTCTGGATGACTTTTATTAATGATCTTATTTTATCCAGTTTATCTTTGCAGTCAGATGCCTTCGGTGGCTCATGCTGTGTACTTTTATTTCTCGCTCATATTTCTGATTGGACGCACTTTGGCCGTGTCCTTGTATGCGGCCAGCGTGCACGATGAGTCGCGTTATTCGCTGAGGTATTTGCGATGTGTCCCCAAGGATTCGTGGTGCTCGGAGACGAAGCGTTTTGCCGAGGAAATCACCAGCGATTTGGTGGCGCTAAGCGGCATGAAGTTCTTTCATTTGACCAGAAAATTGGTGCTGAGTGTAAGTAAATGAATTAGAAAACCAATTAATTATTAATTAACCAATTAAATGAAAATTTAGGTAGCTGGCACCATTGTCACCTATGAGCTTGTGTTGATACAATTCCACGAGGATCAGAATCTCTGGGATTGCGATCAAAGTAATTACTCGTAAGCGTATTTTGTTTGCATTTGTGTTCGGTTTTCTGTTTGTTTTTATTATCATTGAAGCAATAAGGAAACCAACAAAAGATCGCATCCTTAATATCAATTGATTACATGCTTAACTCTATACAACTACATTTCATATGTTCATGTGTGTGTTTTTAGGGGTATGTGTGAGTTTTGTAGATTTAAATATCAAATTGTTCATGTTGTTAATATAATGGTCACTAGTTTCTCTTACACGCTAAACAGCTATTCGATGAAGGGGGCTGGGTGAAGGTGGCAAGGGAGTGACACTGGCATGGGGTCGCCTTCTCTTCAGTGGTCGGTGTGGTGTCGATGCACACAAAAAATTCAGCTAAACATTTTCAATTATCATAAATCTGGCTTAATTTTAAATTCAGTTGAGTTGCTTTAGATTTTGTTTCATTTGTTTTTAGTTTTTTTGTTTTTAGTACATTATTCATTTTGTTTCAACAAAGAAGGTAACACGTACGATACGGAAGTCTGGTGGTTTCTTGTTGCTTTGCGTTCTCTTTGTTTTTAAAACATTATCAAAAACCAGGCTAGAAAAATTATTGTAGCGATTATGCGATTAAGTGATATTTATATGTTTGTTTGGTATGTTTATGGAACTGAAGCGGAAGCTACATGATCATGATTGCTTAGAACTATGCATTAGTGTAATTGCTACAGCTACATGTGTGTCTGTGTATATGTATATATAGTACTATATATTATGTATTGTATGTATCTGTGTGAGTCCTACTGCTGTTGTCAGTAAAGTGCTACGAAAAACTTGTTCGATGTTTTGCTGAACGCCATCTCTTCTTCGTCATTCCATAACACATAGCGAATATAAAATAGTAAATTAGATGAGTTCCATTGAGGGGCAAAAAAGGCAAAAATAAATTATCACAAAGATTGAGATCTTAAATTAAAGCATAGCGAGAGTGTTCAAATAAATATCGAGTACAAAAATTAAAATCAACTGAGAGCATAATCAATTAAACTGTAGACCTAAAACGAAGAATGCAGGAATACAAATGCGAGCGAGTCGTGTATGTTGGTTGAAAATTGCGTTAAGATTGAATCAAGCCTGAGCAGCTGGAGATACTTGGGGGGTTGGGGTGGTTTGCCAATGTCTGCGCTCAGTGTCGCTTGGCATCGTATTGCTTAACCTTCTCCGGAATGGCTGCCTTCTCCACAACCACATGCAGTCCCAGCTCATCCAGAGATTTTACATAGACCAACTTGCGCCAGAACTTTGTGCTGTTAAGAAATGGGAATGACATTATTGCAATTAATGTATGCAGTAAATAAAGATGATGTTGTTATCTAAATAATTTCTATTCACGAGTTTAAACTTCAATGAAAATACTTGATGGAAATAGCTTTTTCTAGGGCCAGTATTTGGGATTTAATCGATAGTTCAGTGAGTTTAAATAATTATATATATAGATGACTAATATTCCCCTATATTTGATTAGTTGCAAATATCGCAGAATGGTTTTTACATAATACTTTTGCCCTATCACATTACACATAAACGACATATAAAATAATATTGAAATTGTCAGCTCACCTGACAAATGGGCGCGCCATCCAAACCAAGGACTTGATCCAAAATGTGGGATGCACCAAATACATGTGCTTCAGACTCTTGCGCAAGCGGCGATCCAGCAGTTGATAGCAGCTAAAAGAACAGACAGTTTTAGTATCGATTATTCGATGCACTGTGTGCAGCTCTCACCGCTTGAGCCAAGGAAAGGGTGGTACATTACGCCTGTTGGAGCCACCGTGCAGATAGATGAGCACATAGTCATCGGTGACCAGCTGCTCCAGCGTCTTAACCACATACAGAAACAGATTGTCCATGACATAGCTGTAATCGGCTCGCGATCTATCCGGCAAATGGCATGCACAGAATATGACAATGGCATTCTGCCCGCCCGCCTTCAGATATCCGCCATGGGACAGCACACGCTTATACGGCTCAATGACGCGCATGTCGATCTCACGGGTCTTGCCATCTGGCAGCGTTATCTTTTGCCAGTTGCGTGAATCGCGACGCTCCTCATCGGCCGTATATTGTGGCAGCTCTGCTGTAGTTGTAGTTGTGATCACAGCAGCGCCTGTTGCATGTGGCGTGGGCGTTGTGGTCATTCCGAACTCATCCAGCTCATCATCATTGTCGGGCAGCAGCTCGGGACCCTCGCAGTCGTCATCATCGTCATCGTCTTCACCATCGAGGCCGTCGATCAGTGAACTCGATGGACTCAACGAGGCCAAATTGTGCTCGATGTCTTCGTCATCGTCGAAACTGTGATTGGATATCGAATCCAAGCTGGAGATGTCCTCGCCACCAACGCCAATGCGCTTTATTTTGCGTGTCGTCTTGTTGTTGGCATTGGGCAGCAGCGAAACCGATTGGAAATTCGACTCGACAGCTGCCAAATACTGTGAGACATCCGCATCCGATTCGCTGCTAATCAAATCCGGGCTGTGGGTACGCAGCAGACTGACCTTGGCATCCTTGGGCGGCTTCACACGCTGATTCAGCGTGTTGCGCACAGCTTCCGTTGTGATGGGCTCCGTGCGCGGCACTACATCGGGGAAATTGTTGCATTTGTTGCTCTGAAATGGTTCCGAGTCGGAGTCTGTGTTTGTGGGCGACATCAGCGGATGACTGTTGGCCAACGTCAGCGTGCGTTCGCTTATTGTATGTCGTTGTTGTATTGCTCCTCTTTCGCTGGGCAGCAACAACTCCGGCGGCCGCCTTATTCGATTATCCAGCATTGCCGTATTAATGTTTTCGTTATTCTCGCGTTCATCCTCAAGTTGATGTTGCTGCTGCTGCGAGTTGGCGTCGTTCACTTTCCGTTCGTCGGCCAGCGGCGAGACGCCTGTGGAATCAGTTGGCGTCTCAGAGATGTCCATTTTGCTCTCGGACTGCGACGATTCCGATTCCGCGTAGTGACAACTGAAAACTCTCAATCGATTAGTCATCACACTGGGAACTCGCTTCGACTGTGCTGTACACTCACCTCATAGTTTTGAGGCGTTTGGGCGAAGCGTTACCGAGTTGTTAGCAATACTGTGGTGCCTTCACGCACGTATTTATGACGCGCATTCTTAAGAATTCGACATCACTTATTTCTTATTTATTCGAGAATACAACTACTTTTGTATTTGTAGCTAGTGTGACCGCTGGTGCACTCTAATAATATACCACAATTTAATACTGAATAAACAATCGGCCTATCGAATTTTCGGTGTTGAGGCGATGTTATCGATAGACATTAACAGCATTGTCGAATTTAGCCAAAAAACAATTAAAATAAATAATTGGTATACAAACAAATACGTGTATGATATTAGAATATAAAACGATAGTTTGCGAAGTACAGATCACTGCTCAGACATATGTGAAGAGACATTCTCTTAATTTAACATAGTGCTGCCACTTAACAGAACGTTGAATATCCGATAGTGTGTTTCAAACATTTTGTGTTATTAAAAACAGCTCACAAATATTTTAAAATATGCATCTTCACTTTAAGATAACAAAATAAAACAGTTAAAGAAATTAGCGATTTTTGCATGCATTTTTCAAAATTGCCTCATGGTCAAATAGGTGTTACCAAGCTGATGGTAAAATAAAATGTTATCTTTCGGTATTTTTGGTGACTTTAAATAGTTTATTTTGGCATTCCAATCTGGTTAGCAAGCACTTTTGCGTTGTTTAGAGAAAAACAAAAAATATTGCATAAATAGCCATGGAAGGTACGCAATTACCTACTACAATTGCCAACAATGTGAACCCACCGGATGTGAAAACAACTCTAGCACCAATTGTTGTTGCATCCCAACAGACAGCAGGCGTCACTGTTCCTGCTGCTGCTTCTGCTACTGTCAGTGTGTCAGTGTCAACGACATCTGTCAACACTTGCCCTTTAACAACAACAACATCAACGCCATTAACATCATCATCAACATCAACACTTTTGAGTAAAACTCCAATTCACAATTTACCAATTGAGCTGCTGCAAAACGACGCTGCCAAGCGACGAAGGTGAGATTTTTTGCTGACATTTCCAATTCAACTCAACTGTAAACTGTAAGCATTGTTTGACAGCTCCTCGCGTACAATAAAACGCAAACGTTTCGACGACGAAATCGTAGAATACAATTTAACGATACCGAACAGTCGAGGAGGCGGTAGCGCCGATGTGAACCGATCAAATCGACCGCGCACCACATCGCAGAACTACACGGGCATCCCCACAACACCAACCACCTTATTGCAGTCGCCAGCAGCAACAATTGCTGCTGCCTCGACCGTCACTGCAGCAGCACCAGAAATACCACAAATTCCTGTTGAACCGTCGCTCGGCCCTCAAAGCATTGTTGCTGCTGTTGCAACAACGCCTGCAACACCTACCACGCTTCCTGTCGCGCCCAGCTTGCCCGTTGCTGCGCCCGTGCATCAGCAACAAATGTTGCCGAAACCCAAACCCATCATGGAGCGTGCCCCAGCCGCCGAGCGTCGTCCACGTCCTGCGCGTCCTGCGAGCAACAAGAAGCCGCGTCGCAACGGGCGACCCTTGGCACAGATGGCCACCAAGGATTTGGGCCGCTGGAAGCCCATTGATGATCTGGCGCTCGTGATTGGCATACAGCAGACGAACGATTTGCGCATGATTCATCGTGGCGTGAAGTTCTCATGCAAGTTTACGCTGCAGGAGCTGCAGCAGCGTTGGTATGCGCTGCTCTATGAGCCGGCGGTGTCGCGCATTGCGGTGTCTGCCATGCGCAATCTGCATCCCGAGCTAGTGGAGTCGGTGCAGCGCAAGGCGCTCTACAGCGTGCAAGAGGAGGATCTGCTGGGCACCATCAAGAGCGTAAGCTTAAAATCGTTTATTATATGTATAAATATTTATAACATTTAATTTACAGACTGACACACCCAGACTGGAGCAGTTCCAGGAGTTGCTGGACAAGAATGCAGCCACGTTTTATTGTGCGCGCACCGCCAAGTCGCTGCACAATCACTGGCTGCTACTCAAGCAGTATTGCCTGCTGCCCGATCAGACAGTGAAATCGCTGCAAGGCTCCGAACCATTGAGTTTCTCAGATGCCGAGGATCAGATCTTTGATCAGGACTTGCATGAGCCGCGTGACGAGGCGCTCGAAGTGGAGCTTGCTCTCGCGGATCGCCGCAACAAGCGTGATATTCGTCTGCTGGAGAACGAACTGTCTCGCTGGGGCGTTTTAGTTGATTCTGTGCTGGGCCCCACAGCCGCCAGTGAGTTTGATAACCAAACGCTTGCTTGTCTGTGTGGACGTCTGGTGCGCTACCTGATGCGCTCCAAGGAGATCACGTTTGGTCGCGAGGCCAAGGAATGCGGCGTCGATGTGGATCTGTCGCTGGAGGGACCCGCCGCGAAGATATCGCGTCGCCAGGGCACTATTAAGATGCGCAGCAACGGTGACTTCTTCATTGCCAACGAGGGCAAGCGTGCGATCTTCATTGACGGCACGCCGCTGTTGAGTGGCAATAAGACACGCTTGGCGCACAATTGCACTGTGGAGATCTCGGGACTGCGCTTTACCTTCTTGGTGAACTATGAGCTCATCAATGCCATACGGCAGGAGAGCGCCAAGACATCGAATCCCCTGAATTAGCCTAGCTTTAGTTACTATCTAGTTTGTGTAAGCAACCTTCGCAGCTGTGGCCTCATCAAGGTCGCTGTTATGTATTCTTAATGTTCAATAAGAAACTAGTTCTGGAAATATATACGAGACATAAACACTGGCATAAGCGAGTACTTATTGACGCCCACTTGTGGCTGTATAACAAACGCCTTCAATCGGAAGCAAGCTCGAGATAGAAATACTCTTTGTGTGGAGAGTTTCACAACTATGACAGAAGTTGAGCAATTAATATCAATAAGAATTGACAACGATTGGTAACAGGATATCGTTTATATTGCGGTCAGTTTGGTTTTAGAGGCCCACGCTCGCCTTTAGACGCGAATTCGAGTTCAAAACTCCTACGCACAGTTGCGACTGTCAGCAACAACTTCGGGCCAAGAACAACGAGAAACCATAAACAAAATCAAGAAAAAATTGAGTTCTTGGAGCGCTATGTCATGCAGCTAATTTGTGGCTGAAGTCGTAAGCTGTTATTAATTACAGCACAGCTTTTGAAAGTGGCTACTACTATAAACCATTCCTAATCATCCTATTCGCATCTGACTAACGTTCTTTTTTGTTTTTGGGAATTTCTAGTTAAAGACCATCAAACCATAAAAATAACGAAAGACACAAAAAACACGCGATTGTTCACATTTTCTTCCCATATGTAATTAAATTAAATTTAAATAAAGACATTTGTCAAAATTACATGTTGCCTGCTAAGTGCATAATTGTATTTATTGTCCATTGTTCTAACTTGCCCACTTTTCTTCTGATCTACGCCGAGTCAAGGCAACGTGACGTATGCTTGATATATGTTAATGTCGATGTGTGTGAGATGATTTAAGCAAATTTGTTGTTAACAAAAAGATGATTAGCTGCCAAGCTGACGGGTAACTGCAACATTTGGTCAGGCGCCTGACCAAATGGCATAATTAATTAATGTGTCCAACAAAATGCCACAAAGCTGAACAACAAAAAAACGAAAAACACCTGTAACATAATATAGAAATTAGTCGCAACAAAAGGGATAGATAGATAGATAGACACAGACATAGAGAGAAAGTTCGATGACTTTCGGCAGCGTTCGCGGCGACCTTTCTTTACCTTGCCTCATCTGTTGACGCGTCTTTAAAGCGCGTTGTTGACACTATCAACTAATAAGCTGTCGGCCATGCTTAGCGGGGTTCAAGCCGCACTCTGAAAGTCGAGGTCGCCACACGGCATACTGCAAGGCATATTAAAATATAATTAATTGTTGTCACTGTCTATGAAAAGTCCATTTATTTTTCGATAGATCGAATTTTGTTACTTGGAATTTCGCTACGCTTCTTCGTCTTCGTCTGATTCTTCTTCAGTCCACTCTTTTTTACCACTTCTTCGACTTCTTTTGCTGCTTATTTTTTTTTTATGTGATTCCACAACAATTCGAACGTTGATTTGTGTGCATTTTTTGTGGCCAACTGCTTTCTTTTTGGCCAAGTTAGCTGATGATGCCAGAACTCGCCAGCTAATGAAGTTTGGCCTTTGTCTTCTCTGGCAAAATTGTTGTTTGTTGTTTTGTTATTACATATTATATCTTCCGATGCCGATGCCGATACCGATGCCGATACTGATGCCTTTGTGCAGTTCAGCGAACTTTTGTTGTTGCCGCGCGATGCTTCGGCGATGTCGCAACGGCTAAAATTAGTCTGAATTTTCTATGCTAGTCCAAAGTTATTTCTTCTGCTCATCTCACAAATTTTACGTTGTTCTTGTATTCTTTATTTTTTTCTATTAGCGTAGGTCATGCTGTTTTTTGCCAATTTCTAGTAACTGTTTGTCTGTGAGTCCATTTGCCTGGGCCCGAGACTGCCTTCACAGCCAAATGTGGAGCGTTTCAGCTTGTTGTTGTTGTTCTGTTTTTAATTTTTTGCTCATGTGGGTGTTTTTTCGGCTATAAGCTATAAGCTTTTTATTTAGTTTTTGGGCCAAACTTTCACAACAGTCGGGATTAGCTGCATGAGATCATAAAGTGTAATTTATATGGGCTGAAATTGGGTTAGTCTATTGTCAAATTGGCACCTGTAACTTTGCGTTCGTTTGATATATAACGCTACGATTATCTCATGCAATCCAAAATGGCTTACATAAAAAACAAACAACAACAAGACGGCGACAACAACAAGGTTCATAAAACTGTCAAAGTCAATGCGCGTCAAGAGTTCGTGACTTTGCAGGAATAATAGTAAAAATAATATAAAATATAAATTGGAAATAACCAAAAGAAAATGCCTAACAATCGAGTTTAGGCTTAAAATTAAATACCCTAAGCTATGATCGACTTTATATCTTTAAATATTATTCAAAAATAAAATTAATATTTCATGAGAAAGTAATATAATAAAATAATACAAAATATGCATTGGATATAACCAAAAGAAAATTCCTATTCATTTTTGGCTGAATATTAAAGACTTTATATCTTTAAAATATTATGCTCAAATAAAATTAATTGTTCACGACATTTTTTTTCAAAATTAAAAAAAGTATTTAGTTTTTGGCAGAAAATTAAATCCCTACAAAATATGTAAAGTCGCTAAAGAAAGTGTCGAAAGATTAAAATATTCTCTTAAACTAAAACTTATAATCATTATAGAGTATAAGAAATATACCAACAAAATCGATTGAAAAAATTTCAAAAATAATTAAATGTATCGCAGGGTGTTGTTTTAAAATAAATTGAATATTTCACAATAAACTATTAGAAATATTTAAAAAATATGGTATTTCTAGATTCCATTGAACATCTTTTGCGTAAATAATTTAGAAAGCGACATTGTTGTTATAGAGAACTTCTTTGTTTTGCTTAGTTTTATGCAAAGTATTCCACGCATCGTAAATATTTTTGAAAATAGGCTAATTTCTTGTAAGTAATAGGATTATATTCATAAAATATATAAGAATAGACATAATCAGATCAGTGTTGTTATCTAAAAATTTTGATGACTTCTATTTGAATAATCGAGTCGTAAAGCGCATCAAAAATTAATAAGCGCAAGATCGTTAAACAAATCTTAATATACCGTGCAGAAAGCGTATGGAGCGCTATAAAAATAGATTTGCGATTTGACATGGAACGATTTGCTGAAACGATATGCCAAAATCAAATCCCAACCTCCTCCGTCCTCCCTCCTCTCTCCGCAACTTCTTTCGCAGTCATTCGATCATCGAATCAATCAATTCGAAAACTCTTCGCTGCATGTAACCGTGATCGACAGTGTGTGCTATAAGTGCACGCACTTGGATTATACAATGCGCAAATCGAGCTTCATAGTTGGTTGTTGCTTGGGGTGTATTAATTTTGCTAATCGCGTTTCGATCAATTTGATTTCAATTGTCAAACGCACAGCAATGTCGCTGCTAGTGGGCGGGTGGCAGGTGAGGGTGGGGGGGGCGTGTCACATTGAGTGACACTTTTGGACAACATGTCGCATGCGTCATGTTCAGATATTTAAATTTTTCGTTCGCTCTGCGCTTGTAACGCATAAATAATCACAGCACTCGAATTTGTTCCGCATTGCCTTTTATTTTGGTTGCTCATACGCACAGTGGGTCGCACGTCTGTGCACTGCATGCTAATTTGCGCTTAGACTCTTTGTTTATTGCTGCCTTTAGATTTATGAAATGCTTAGATTTTCGTGTGATTTAAGCAAGGGGGAAAATGATATCATGGCTGTGGCTGTGACGTCACCGCGACGCCCACGGGGCAAGGCTCGAGGGATAGGCGCAGTTATTGAAGAAACCATGATTGGGAGCCGGCGGCGACAAGTTGAACGGATCGCGTAGCCTTGAAATGCGTTCGCTCCATTAGAGAAAAAGACTGTCAGTCACCCACGCACTTCACAACTACAAATACATATATAATAAAGACTGGCGCCAACATCAACTACGCTCAATTTGCAAACTCCACTCTTGGCGGCTTAAGAGCTCAAGTTGTTATATGAGCCGAGATCTTTAGCAGACAAACAAATTACAACGGTTTTGATTTTTTAATTAAATCAAGCCACAAGGCAAAACAATGCTATATATACATATATCGATATAAAGATAGATAAATCTCGTATAGTGGGCGCCTCTTTCCTTAATGGATTAATTTTTATTGTTTTTTTTTCGCATTCATTTCGACTGAGTCGCTTTGTGAGTTGTTTATTGATTTGTGAAATTATAGTTTGCCATTTAATATTTATAACACATTTGAGCAGTAAGCAATTAACGCATTTAAACGCAGAATTTATTGTGTTTGAAATGTGATATTTGTTATTGAGAATAAGTCAAAATGTATAATACACATCAAGGCAAAACCCTTTCTAAAACTTGAAGCACAGCACTTGAGTCTGTAGCATCAATCAATGATAAATAAATAAATAAATACAGTCAGATGCTTGCATGTTGAACTTTATACCGGAATTATAGGCAACCCGTAATTATTTCAATGGAATCAACAAATGTCTGACTCGTTGTTATATGATGTAAAAGAAATAAGAAATAGTTCCAGACAGATTCAATTTGGCGCGTGACTGTTGCGGGTGGTCACAGAATGTTGGGCTCGAGACTGAAATCGGCTTAAAAATTGTGACCGAAGAGTGCCCATAAAGTAGATTAATTCTAACAGCCATGACAACGCAAGCAAATAGACAAAACAAACGGCTTCACAGCGTCATGCCTCACATGCCCCATTGCCCTGCGGGGGCAGCCCCGTTTCCCCCCCCTCTCTCTCTCGCTCAGCTTCCCCACAGTAGCAGCAACACAAAAGTCGTTACGTTGCCGATGCCGATGCCGAACCGATCCGAAACGAACACGTCGAACGAGCCACGAACCGTTTGGCGATTTGAATTTGAAGTTTTTTAAACCGTCAACTAAAAGCGCTGCGATTTTAGTGGCAATCGAGCCAGCTGAGTAAACGGACGTGCGAGACGCTTATGAACATCGAATCGAATCGAATCGACTTCGAAAATCAGTTTGAAACCCACATCGGAAGTGAAGCATTCGGCGGAACTAATTAAAAATACAAAATACAACAAAAACGAAGAATTTGCGAAAAGTAAATTGACTATTAACGGTGCATCTTTTTGGTGCAATTTTTCTGCTACGCGCTCGGGCGTGATGTCGTTTGGCAGCTGCAACGCCGGGAAAGAGCAAAAAGCGAAAAAGTGCTGCCGAAAATCGTTGTAAAATTGAATGAAAACAAATTTGTTTGCATTGTGCGACAGTCGTGAAAATAGCAACAGCAAATAGTTATTTGTAATTCATAAAAACACAACAAACAAACAGGTGTTGACAAATTGTTTCGCAGGCCAAGCCAAGGAAAAGCGTTTCAAGACAATGTTGCTGCACTGCATACATTTGGTAAGTGTGAGTGTGAGAGTGTGTCAGGAATTTTTCACCAAATTCTATGATTCTGAGGGGGCGTGGCTGTAGCATTAGATCCTACTGAGCTTCGGTATTGATCTCACCGCCACGATTCTTATTCATTAACAAATACGAGGCCAAAAAGGTAATGGGATCCGTGGGCCTTTCCTTTGCCACCGCCTGCAGGCCGTGCAACAATATGGGCGCCACAGTCTGATCCAGATATTGTCGCGTGGTTAACGATTTGAGATCGAGTCGCGGCTTGGGGCACACAGGAATCATTTGCACCTTGCTATCAGATTCTTCGACATGGAGGGCGATCGGAGATTCCCTGATCGCTGACTTGAGCTCATGGGCAGCCACATCGGCTTTAACATCATCGCTCTTTATCGACATATTGAAAACAGCTTCTGAAAAATATCTAATTTATACAGTTTTATTGAAAACTTTGTACTTTGTACTTTGTACAAAAGCAAATGTGGAGAAGCGAATGAGGGATTTTCCATGTATCGAAACAAACATCTACTGTTCACAGCCTACTGCAATGCAAGAGATCCAGAAATAATGTTTATTCTCCTTGAAATAGAATTCAAACGAAAAAAAAGGTATTATGATGTCAAGAAATCAGTTGTGATGCAAATTCGATGACTTTGTTAAATGGTTCCCACAATTTCATTCAGCACTAAATCTAAGCTAGAAATCAATGTCGTTTGTTTGCAGCTTTCAGCTGGCGAGATTTAAGATCAAACTTACGTTGATTTATCGTTAGCGGGATGAGCAACACACGAGTTATGCAACAATTCGCCACAGTCAACTTGAACTACTAAAAAAAATGACGAGTATAATTAGTTTCTCTCCTTACGTGTGCACATAATTAAGCAATTTACTTATTGCTCAAATGAAAACCAGATTTACAGCCTGTTGTTGTTAGCAAAATGTTTGTCGTAAATAATGCAACAAAAGACTTAAGCAACAAACTTATTGCTCACAGTATTCTTGACCGTGTCCTAAAGCGTATTAACTTTTGTAAATTATTTTGCAAATATGGAAATCTCCCAGCGAAAATGCCACTTGTATTTTTATTTTTATTAATTTGCGCTATCGTTCGTGTGACTTGAGCTATTGAATAATTTATGAATAGGCACACGAACCACACTCATCACACAAATATGCAAAAGTATTGAGAAAAATGGCAACCGATTAACACACATGTGTTTTTTCTTTTGAGTTCATCGCAAGAAACCTGTAGTTTTTGACCCATATTAGAGGCGGCTAGTTTTGAATTTGAATATAAAAAGAACTCGGTGAATAGGCAAAACGTTATTTCTTAACTGTTTTGTGGGAAGTTTGGCAGACATTTAGGGCTGCGGGGAGGGGGGGCTTCAATCAATCTTTGTAAACAATAATAAAAACAATTTCAACAAAAATCGTGCATTACATTTTTTTTTGGGCCGTTTTGTTGACGATGATGAGACAGCAGCAGCATCAGCATCAGCGGCTTCCCCGATATTGATCTCGGCACTCAATAAATGTATAATTTGCATAGTACAAAGCGAGAGAAGGCAGGCAACAAAAGCAAAAGCATAGCAAAGGTCACTGGCATCGTCTAACCAAAAACAGACGCCAAATCGACGAAGATTTACGGATGATGAGTACGTGATGATGTTGATGACGAACGAACCCGATGATGATGACGCTGTGTTGAGCTGTGTTATCTTGTGTTGTGTTTAAAGTGTGAATGTGTTTTGCGTGGTCTCAGGTGGGCAGCTGACTTCGTGGGCAGGTCAGCGTTTGCATTGTTGACGTTGGCCTTTCCCTTGAAGGGCGACAAATCACACACAAAACTGCAGTCGGCAATTGCGTAAATTGGTAACGTTGTTACCACAAGATTCAAGACCAGTCTCAGTCTCAGTTCAAGCCAAGCGCTCAAAATGCAAATGAGCAGCTGTAAACGAACCAAAGCGAAATAAAGGAAAAAAGAGGGAAAAAAGCGGGGCCACAAAATTAGCGCAACTGAATTAATTAACAACTGTAACATTTTGTGTTGTAGCTGAGTGTATTATTTATGTGACCTTGAGGGAGATAGCAGTCGCAAGTCGGAGACAACAACTGAGAGACAAGATATCAGCTGAGTGATAGCAATAAATTACAACAACGAAAGAAAAAAACAACAAATCTAACAAATGTTTGCCATTTTGTTTTACACGCATTTCGGGGCCAATAATTATGTAAACTCAAATAATTTGGACTTATAGACTTTAAAGCCGGTTGATATTTAATTCCCTTGGCTCATTTCTCATTTCACAATTACAGCGCGCATTATTAAATATCATTTCATTTGGACTCGAGGCAAACAAAAAATTCATAGCCAAAGAAATGTGATTTTTGTATTTTGCCCATTTTGCTTTGCATTTTGACGCATAAATTATTTTGCTCATAAATTGTGCACGCCCCTAATGAACTTTGATTAAAATCGCATTTCACGAACTCTTTCAACTTTTTCAGCAATGATGCTGCAATTTTCATTTTTTTTTAACTGACCCAAATTTGAAACTTAATGTACAAATAGAAATACTTTCAATACTTCTAAGTCTTTTGGTTCACACGCGTTGCTCAATTAGCTGCACAATATTTTTGTTGCCAATTTGCAAAGATTTTTAATGGGTCGTTAAAAAAATTAGCTCCAGCTGCTGTTTAACTTTTTTTATGGACTTTTGCATGAATGAAATGTGGCCACATGAGATGTGGGAATCTGTCGAGGGTGGAGTCCATTTATTTTATTTGGGTGTAATTTTTGAGTGCTGCAGTTGAATGATTTAATTTTTGCTACCTGATATGGTCTTGAAGCCGCGCATGGATGTGTGAAGAACTTGTCGCTGTTTTAATTATTTTTTTGGGAAATTATAAATCATTTGTTCTGATTTGGTAGTAGCGGATGTGACTAAATATGAAGCGATGTGTGAGTTGAGATGTCGGAAATGCTGTAAGGGTTTTTTTTTTGCTGTTTGCCAACAATTAGCTGTGGAAATTTCCACAGTTGACTCAGAGACAATACAGCAGACTTGCTAAAGAGCTGCCAGAATTTGCACAGCACAAATGTACTTAATAATTTAATGTAATTTTGCTGATTTATTTGTGGCATATATTTGCCATATGCAGTTGGCGACACACGCCTTGTGGCACTTTAAATAAATAAACACAAAAAGCAAACTGTCAGCTCCAACTGGAAGTTGTTAGAGTGCAAACTAGACAACCACGCGCTGAGATCTCAGATCTGCCCTCAGCCCACACACAACAACAGAGAACTGACAACAATGTCGCCAGCTTGCCGTCTAAATAATACACTTTTATCAAGAAGCAATATCCGTGTGCTGCAGCCTACGCAAAGTCTGTGTCATTTTGGCTGAGAGTAATGCACTACAAAATGTGGTGTGTGTGAAGCCATTAAAACTATGCCAAAGTCACGCTGTCGTTGGCCCTTATTCCCCGTGAATGCCTTTCGAAAGTAAAATAAAAAGCCATTATCACACATGGCAAATAGTTTGGCGTTTTTGATTGCTGACTTTGGAATTTGTTCCAAGCGGGGCATTTTGCATAAAATGCAACAGCAATGGCAACAGCAACATTGCTGACACAGTTCACGGCGCCCAGCCCCAAGGCAACAGCATTTGCTGCCAAAAGCGACTTTTCCCACCGTGCTGTTATCTGTGAGATAGCGCGAGTTGTAACTAACTTTGATTGTACGTGTCGGCATATGAAGTTCATTTACACGCAGCTCAGACAGCAGCTTGGAAAAGCCGCCGCCAATTACTTGGCTATGATTAATTTGGCTTTATAGGCATCAACGTGTTGCATAGCTGCAGATGTGCATTGACGCCAGTAAAGTAACCCACAGCAATTATGAAATACGTTTTAGCATTTTAGCCAGGCGCACAAAATAGAAGCAGCATCGAACATCGGCCAACAATGCAAGTTGCATGCCCGCACGCCGCTGACAATGAAAAAAGCCTTTTATACAACACGAAATTAAAACACGATCGCACATTGAACATGGCCAAAAACACCACAGCAACAACAGCAACAGCAACAAGCACAGCCAAGTTGCATTGGGCCATGTCGAAGCTGAGCTGAATTTAATTCAATTGTAGTTTTTTTTTCCCCCGCTTCGTGCAACTTTCACTCTCTTGCGGGGCGAATGTCACGAGCGTTTGCTTGGATTTCTTTGACCACAAAAAAAGACTGAACGCTTGGACTTCAGCGCTAACCCAGTTGGCGGCAATGACAAATTGGAGCAGCAGCCAAGTGCCAAGTGCAGCGCCAAAATGCGGAAATTTTGCTGCAAATAAAGGGCGACGAAGCGTTGAAGAATCGGCACAAATAAAACAAAAGACTTAGGACACGAACTTGCCGGGGCGAGCCAACGAAATGAGGCGTGCAACACTTGACAGCTCTTTGCTACACACTTTTTGGCCAGCGTTTTGTGATTTATGCCCATTTATTGGCCACTTGGCTTTCTTTTGCTCTTTTGGCTTTGCAATCAGTCAAAGTCAACGTTTTTGAAATTAGATTGTTTATTAGCAGATTTCTGATGAGTCAGCGGCGTCAGACCTCTTGGGCATTAGTTAAGAGTTGACTTCATAGCTGGCTGCCTAATTACAAACGACCTTCATGCAATTTGCAGTTAAAGCCAACAGCTTACACAACTTTTCACGCCTCGACAAATTTTGGGCGCACCCAAAATTCTGTGTGACGCGTTATGCAATCTTTTAGTTCCATTTTATGGCAACCTGACAATATTCATAATTACAATAGCAGAAGTGAAAAGCTTCGGAAGTGCTATGAACGTGCGCCCTTTTAATTCTTTTGATTCGACGCTGACCTTGTCGCCTCAAGCGCATACAAGCAGTAAACAAATAATAATTTTTATGGCCTATTATTTATGAAGCATGCACACATTTGTTTAACAGTCGCGTCGTCGCATTTGCATGCCAATTGCATAAGCGACAAAGTCATTGAATTCTATCATGTTCTATGCGATTCTAATGTCAGGCTGGCTGAGAGACACGCGTGGCTGACAAAACTACAACAATCGCATTTCACTGATCATGATTGTGATCAACGAGACGCAATTCACGTAAGCGCCATTTCACACCTTGCATGCCAAAAGTGTTACGCATTTGCCAAGTTCCACAAATATGGCTCAAAGTGATGCAATGCCAACAGCAGCGGCGTCGGCGGCAAATCCAAGTCAAACTGTCTGAATGCAGTTTTGCTCGCAATTTGTTAAATGATCTATGGCTGCCGAATAGCAACAAACAACAACTGCCACAAAGGCAATGCGAAAAGATGGAAAATCTACAGCTTTGTCATGGAGACACCTGTATGCCCTTAAAAGTCCACATTCAGTGGGAATAAATTGTGGTGCATGTAATACTATTCAGGCAAAAGATGATGGTTATATAATGGTAATTTATGTCTATATAGAAATATGTATAGCATATTAATTAGTTGTTATAATTAAAATAAAAATTGTAATAATATAAAGGCAAACGATAATGGCTATTGATAGCAATTAAATACTTATTAGTTGCTATAAGTAAATGAGTATTTTAAAAAATATTTACCAAAGTACATTTACATATTAAAAAGGCGAACTAAATTTAATAGTTAATACAAATTTATTTTAATTTTTTGACATTCTGTATATTCAAATTTATATTTATTAGCAGTTATTATAATAACACATAATAAATGAGCATTTAAATTAATTTTGGTCATAGTATTTAATACTCTTAAATAAGCAATAGGTTTTCATATTTTTTTATTAAATATCATTTTGTACATAAATCATAGTATGTTACATTAAAAGATTCAATTTGTTTCGATGAATAATTATCTCTGCTGTTTATAAAAGCTTTTGATGGGCATTTTGAATTAAAAATGCATTTTAAATATCCCATTGATAATTTAATGCATTTTAAATGTCGCATTGATTATCAAAATAAGTTACAGCTTTGATATTTCAAAAATAATCAATTCACAACTGTAAAAACCAACAATTATCATAATATACAACTTTGATCTTTCAAAAATAATGAATTGACGTTTTTATAAATATCAAACACTTTCGATTTCAATATCAAATTCTTTATTACTAGATTAAAGTCTCAAAGTTGACGGATTTTTACTGTTATAGATCCGTTAATCTAATCAGCATATGAATAACCAAAACATTGCATTAAATGATTACCCCAAAAAGTCAAAGTAATTAATTGTATAATATCAAATGCATGAGCAAATTATTATAAGCCTGCTTAGTCAGCAGATTCTAATTAAAAAACGAGAGCCATTTAGGAAGAGTATTAAAAGCATTCAGCTGCAGCAAGCGTCGGATGTGATTTTATTTATAGAAATTAGCAATTATTTAGTCGAGCAGTCGAGGTAACCGAGGTAGCAAACAGCAAATGGCAAACAGCTGTCAAATGCAAATAAACTGGGTTACTGAGAGGCGTCGCAAAAATGCAAATGCAGCAACAGCAGCCAACTGCACTGAGCCGGTCAATTTTTGAGTTGGACAAACGAGACAGACAAGACAGGCCATGCCCGGGGGCTGGTTCTAACACAACAACAACAACAACAACAACAACGAAAAAATGCCAACAAATCAAAAAATAATATGAGAGCAACACCAACACAAGATTATGGTTGTTGCGCAACGCATATTCCACTCACATTCAATTGAAGTTGAAGCCGAAGCCGAAGTTGAAGTCGAAGTCGCAGTCGAGTTCTAGGCAAATCGTATTGTATGAGAAACAGGAAATGGTAGCGCCAAAAATGTTGACCAAAAAAGGCAATCACTTCGGCAATTTTTTTTTGCACGTTACGAAAAGTCAATCAACTAACGAAATTTAATACAATTTGCTGGCTGCTCCCACAGCAATTTGGGCTCTGCTCGAAATTTGACGGCGGTCTGTCAGTAGCCGCTAAGCTGAGCTCACATGAGAGACCCTCTGCTGTGCTCGGTGTGGGTGTCTCACCGAAAAACCATGAGTGTAATTCAATAGTCATCTGTAGTTGTTGTTGTTGGTTGTGTTATGCGCCGCACATTCTCGGAATTGATTGTGTCTAATGAAATGTTTCATTTAATCGCCGCATATTAATATAGAATTTCACGTTTCGAACTTGCTTTGTCAGCCCATTGTGTGTTTTCTATGGAATTTGAGCAATTAGAAATTATTATTTGCTTCATTGCCTCATTGATATGTTTGTTCGGCGCTGAAATGTCAGACAGCTAAGCATAACTAATTTACATACATAATGTATAACGAGTAAAGCCGCAATGGTTTCCCATACGCCCACAAACCCACAAAAACCGCAGCAGCAGCAGCAACGAACATAAAATAAGTATGAATAAAATGTAAACTAAATAAACAACAACATTTGCATGCTGTGTAACGAGTTTGTGTCTTAAGTCTTTCGTTTTGCATGCTGAGCTTCGATTTCAATATGCTTTGGCATATTTAAAGACGGAAGCGGCAACAAATCCTAATTAACATATGTTATTCGCTGCCATATCCGACCCAATGTGGGCTTGCACCTCACTTGGGTATCGCTTGGGTATCACAAATAGGAAAAGGCAAACACCATAAATATGAAAGGTTCGCCGTCAACGCTGTGCGCTGTGCGCTGTGGGTGCGCTTCATTAGCGCCTTGTTTTAATGAACATTTGGTCGAAAGATTTTTGGCCAGAATGCACAAGCTGTGACCTGTTGTATTCTCAGCTCGGCGAGATCATTTATCATTGGTCCGTTTCGATCTAATTCAGTGCGCGCGCATAATTATAATTGAAGTGATTTTTAATTAAAAAACTACCACTGTGAAGGTCAGTTTGGGGCAAGGCAGACAACAACGCCCCCTGCGGCGATGCTCGACCACAAAGCGATAGTTATGGTTTCTTAGATTCGCATAAATTGCAACACCTTCCATTTTTTGTAGAATTCAGTTTGGGGTCAAGCCAAAAATGTTTATACCCGCTACCCATAGGGTAGAAGGGTATTATAACTTAGTGCCAACAGAAAATGTATGTAACAGGCAGAAGGAGGCATCTCCGACCCCACAAAGTATATATATTCTTGATCAGTGTCAACAGCCGAGACGATATAGCCATGTCCGTCTGTCCGTCTGTCCGTCTGTCCGTCTGTATGAACACCTGGATCTCAGAGACTATAAAAGCTAGAGCTACCAAATTTGGGGACAGTACTCCTATAGGTCCTACGCAGGTCAAGTTTATTTCAAAAGTTGGATGCCACGCCCCTTTCCGCCCCCAAAAGTCTGTAAAAGCCGTAATAATAGACCTAGAGCATTGAATTTTGATATGCATAATAATTTATATATATATATAAATATTTATATATTAATTTATATTCTCAATGATTCCTGTGAATTTGGTTGAGATCGAATGAAAAACAAGGAAGTTATTAAAGAATCAATTTTCTATGCAAAATTCACTTGCAGCTGCCCGCGCTTTGTTTGTTTAGTTGACAGTGTGACCAAAACGGTGTTGTGATTTTTACCCGCTATTTTCAAATATATACAAAAAACTAATTTTAGTATATTTGGTATATTTTTTGTTAATATATCATTTAAATTTTTTGTTTTCTCTCGAAATGGGTTGCGGGTATCATACGGTCGAGCACTCTCGACTGTAGCTTTCTTACTTGTTTTCTTTATCTTGTTGTGCTGTTGGAGGCTGCGTAAATTACGCCAAAAAAAAAATGTTGCGCAAGACGTTAACGGGGACTTTGTTACCATTTCGACCAGCAGCAGCAATAACAATAAGGTAAACAGAAAAAGCGGCACTTAAATTGCGCGCCAAGAAAAACGTGATTTTCCACTTTTGATTTTTTTTCCCCGACTTTGTCTTGGCTCATTGTTGTTATTTTTAAGGCGCGCTCGCGCCCAGAAAAGGAGTCAACTCTCGTCTGGGCGATTCTCACGTAACCAAAACGCTAGCCGGCAGCATCAGCCTAAGCATCAGCTAAAGCATCACATGGCGCTGCAACATATGTTGGCAGGCTGCGGCTCTGGAGTCGACACCAACGCCAACCGGTTGAGTAACTGCAACGCCAATTTGAACTAAAAAAAAGCAAAACATTTCTTTCAGATCTTTGCTCTCGAAGCTCAAAGTGGTTTTGTTGCTGCCACTTTTACTCTCATTGGTCGATGGCTCTATAGCTCTGTGTGTCTGCAATGCTTTTGCCCCATAATGCCATAACGGAAATGACCATAATAATTTTTGCACAATTTATTACGTTGCGTTAGCAAATGAAATAAATTTTCTAGCCATGCCACACAATTTGTTGGCTGATTGATAGTGACGTTTACACGCAAATATTTAAATTGAATGTAATTGGTTTGGCGAATTGGGAAAGTGCCGCTTTGCAAAGAGGGGAATTCCTTTTAGGCATTCGTTTGTTTTTGAATTTTTCAACTGCTTTCTGCTGACTGTTGCTGATGTAATCCATTTCTCACTCGTTTTGATGATTGATGGCTGCATCGCGATGACTTAGTGCCGCAATAAATCACCAAAAATATTAGCTTAAACAATGAGACAATGCATTCAAAATGCTACTTAAGCTGAGCAAAATATAAAATATTAAAAAACAAATAAATTCATCTTCTAAAAATAAAGCTAAAGTAATTAGAGCTTATTCATATCTACAGCCCACAGCGCGAAACGTAGCCTGTCATAAAACAACACCTAAAGACATAAATATGTAAAAGAATAATTAATTAAGGCGAAATAAATTAAACGTCAAGCGTATGCGTCGAATCGGGTAACAAGCACAAAATTATAATAAAAATGTCAGCTACACGAACATTGGCTTAATTGAAGCGCTCAAATATGTTCGCAGAATATACGCGACGCCCACACGGGGCAACGTGCCGCGGTCGCTGCTCCTTAGCAGCTTGTGGCAGTTGCGATTTCATTGTGCTTTATGACTGCACGAAGCAATTGAGGCGTAAATGTTATTACGTGCGGGTGGCATTAGAATTCAGCATTCAGGTAATTGGCCAAAACAAGAATGCCAACCTTGTCCATGAACATCACGGCACAAAACACGTCGCGTATACGCAACCGGTCCGCATTGTGGTCACTTTCACATGCCACATTTCCGTTTGCAACAAGAGTTGTTGCATAAGAGTTGTTTATGCGGTTGCATCTCCTCACTGCATCACCTTGACTCTGAAACGCTGCAATTACGCTTGCCTGCCCGCTTTAAGCTGGCATTTGTCCATCAGCTTGCGAGTTGTGGCCACGTTTGGCCAGATCCAGATCCAGATGCATTTTAGCCAAATACCATTCCTCAAAACGCAGTTGCAAAGTGGCAATGTGGCAAAAAGTGTTACTGACCCCCTGTCGACAATAATTTCATTGCAGCTCACATTGGTCGTGCTGGCAGCTGCCTCGTGGGGCGACTCGAGCCAAAGTCAGTACCACATTCAAACGGATGAGGGACCCGAAAGATATTTCCGCTTTCAGACCGACAATGGACAGTTTCGGAAGGAGAAACGCTTGCAGGACGGCACCGTCATTGGTAAGTTCACACAAAATTCATTACTAAATTATAAAGTGAAATCTGTATTGATTGATTATCTATTGGCTGCCAATCGAATCGATTCGAAAGCATTTCCTGCCTAATTACTTCTCCAATTCGCAAAGGGAAATTGATTTGATTAAGTGAAAAATAGTGAAATCGTAATTGTTCTAAATTGTTATTAATCAGGCAGATCTCATAGTTGTACATTGCTGCAATTTATTAAATTTGTGATCACTTTCAAGAATAGCATTAAATAAAATATTGATTTAATATGACATGATTTGACATACGGATTATCCATTAAATTAACCGATTAAACAAATACAATAAAAAAAATAATCTAATGATAAAAAAAATTAATTTTGCTCTTTGAAGATAAGTTTTTGCAGAATCAACACGAAAGAAATTAATTAGCTTACTATTTTAATTAGATGGATTGCAATCAATATTTTAAATATTTAAACATCTAATGAAAATTATTTCTTTCTGACAATTTCGCATTTTTAAGTAAATTTTGTAAAAAGCCAAACAAATAAGTTAACTTAAAGTGTAATAAGGCTATGTATAGATTGCAACCAACATTTTTAATATTAAAACATTTTATGAAATCAAATAAAATTGTATCTTTAAAACAAAATATAAGAAGCATTCCAAATGGAATTCTTTTTCCAAATAAATTAAAAATATTTCTTAAAATTCGAATGCAATGACGTTTTCCAATATTTCAAAATTTGATTAAATTAAATAAGAATATTTCTTTCAAGCAAAATATGTAGCATTTTAGAGGGAATAAAGAAAAGAAATAAATTACCCAACTTAAAATACAAAAATGTTTTTAGTATAAGTTATTATTATTAATAAGGTTAATATTATTAATTTGTTTTTATTTAAATTCAATATTTGCTTGTCTACTAAGCAATCGAGTAAAATTCAATTAAATTGATATAATGTTTATTAATTCAAATATCTCTTTAACTTTCCATCTTTCGCCTTCTTTTTCACTTCACTGCTTGTTCTCCATCTTTTCCGCTCTTTCGCTTTCTCTCTCTCTCTCTCTCTCTCTCGCTCTGTCTCGCTCTGTCTTTCATTCTTTCCATAGGCACCGAGGCCTGGATCGATGCAGCTGGCTTCCTGCGCCAGAAGGACTACATAGCCGACAAGGAAGGCTATCGCATACTCAAATCAAAGACAATCTTTGTTGGCGCCGGCAAAGGCATTGAGGTAATCAATCAATATCGGAACTTGTTTTAATTTTCTAAAATTTGTCTGAATTTAAAGGAGGCCATCAAATCCACAAAATCAGCGCCAGCTCAGTCTGGCATTCTGGTTGATGGCAACGCGGGCGGCAACAGCGTCGCCGGTGGCTATCGCAAGCACAGCTATGGCTACAGCTCAACTACCTCAACGACCACGCCTCCACCCCCGCCTCTCTATGAGCCACCGAATCTGGCCACAGCCAACATAGACTCGGGGGTGGGCAAACTCAACTATTTGCCACCGGAGCAGGCGGCGCAATTGGAGCCACAAACGCAGCTGGGCTTCGATCACTATCCGGATGAGTTGCCGCGCGCCAGAGATGAGCTGCTGAAGGGCCTGGCAACGCCGCATGTGGAGATTCAGCCCAATGCGGAGCCGCTGCCCGAGCTCAATGCCATCAATGTGTACGACGAGGAGGCGGATCATGGTTTTGCCCCCGGACGCTTTGCCAGCGTCATTGGCACCACGCAGCGTCCCGCTTTGTATGTGGAGCCAGCGCTGTCCATGCTGCCGCCGCTGCGTCGTCGTCAGCGACCACGCCCCCACGCCGTAGGCATAGTCTCTACTACGCCTGCGCCTATAACGGCTACGGAAGCGAGCTTCGGCTACTCTACGCCAGCGCCGTTTGCAGCGCCACCTGCCGCCGCCGGCTATCATTATGCGCCCTCTAGCGGCGGCAGCAATACTAACTACGATTATTATGCGCCCAACTCGTCGCCGCTAGAGGTGAATACGCTGGATGCGCCGCTGCTGCCGCCGCTGCCGGAGCGCGCCTATCGCCGCCGGCTGCGTCCGCTGCACAGCAACAGCTTGGAGGCGGCAGCGCCGTATGATGGCGTGGGCACGACGCGCAACGGTTTCCGTTATGTGCTGCCCAAGCAGTACCATGAGGAGGCGACGGTGGAGGGCAAGCGGGCGGGCAGCTTCGGCTACGTGGATCCGTTCGGCATTCGCCGTGTCGTCTACTATAATGCGGCGCCGGGACGCGGCTTTGTGCATCGCAACAACAATCAGTTTGTGGGCGCCAATGGGGCGCCGTACGATGAGCCTGGGCCAGCGCAGTTGGTGAATGGGCAGTAATCGAATAGTCGACTATTCGATGTAATCGAACGATCACGATAACGATAACGATGGCGGTGCTGCATATGCAAATGCAATTAAATTCAATTCAATTCACAAAACTGCCCCCCAAAATCATTGTTGCACCAAAACTAACCGAGAAGCCTCAACATCTTTGAATTGTAATCTGTACATAACCACGCTTTAAACACATTTCACTCTCTCACACACACACACACACAAAACGAATATCTGTGTTAATTAATTTAATACTTTTATATGTGTAATTTAATTTATGTTTATCATCAAATTGTGCAATTAGCGCCTAGCAATAAAATTTAGACTAAAGTTGCAAACAAAAACAAGTTAAGTTAAGTGAGAATCGTTTCATGTATTAATCTTGCCATATTAACAAAACGTAAATAAATGCTTAACAAATACACACACACTCACACACACACCCACACACACACACCTACACTTATGGACACACCTAGCCTATGAAACAGTGACTAATTTCTTTGCCAATAGTTGTTCATTATGCAAATCACAAAAGCGAAAAAATTACATTTTTTTTTCTCTACAATTCGATTATTTTTTAAATAGACAATGAGCACCCGTTGCATAGAAATTAAACTCCACACTCGTAATAATAACAAAATCTATTGTATATTTAGCTGTATCGAAATAAAAATGATATATTTAAAAGCTAAAATCCTTGAGTTAATCTCTTTTCTGATGCTTTCTCGACTGCTGTTGACCTCGACAAAGGCGACTCAATCCATAGAGGATTAGCAGTGGAATCAATGCCATCACAGCGAGCACATCCAGCGAGTGTGTTTGGAAGTAGTTCAGTTCCTTGGCTTCTGAGTGCAGATGCACGGGATCCGGATGACGCATCAAATACTCGACCCACCACACGGCCAACTCGAGAGGCGGCACAGGATTATCGCGGAAGCGTTTGGAGCGCAGTTTCATGGCCTTCGAGTAACGTTCGTTCTCGGCCACCTCGCGAATGGCCGAAACCAAAGTCGCAGTCGTCATCTTCAGATAGTCCACTTGAACTGCGGCGCCAGCGTCAATTGCGAGCACGAGATTCTACACAAAGTTTAGACCAAATTTGAATTAAAGTTTAAATTTAAACTCACGCGAAATTGATCCAGAAACAGGGGAATCCCCACCAGAGGAACGCCATGCCAGGTGGCCTCCTGTGCGCTCAGACCACCGCAGTGCGAGACGAACAAAGTCAGAGATTCATGAGCTATTGAGAGACAGATGAAATCAATCGTCTTCCTTTTAAGCACTTGCAACTCACCCAGTATATCGCTTTGTGGCAGGAAATCCCTGACCAACACATTGCCTGGCATTTCCACATCCTTCAAATATTCCATGTCGAACTTCCATATGATATTGTATTCGGGCAGCAGCCTGAAAGCCTCTACAAACTTCAGCTTCGTCTCCGTGTCCACATTCTGAGGCAACATGTTGGTTCCTAATGAGACGAATATCGCACCCTTTTTGCCCTTTCGCATGAACTGATCCAAATCAGCAGGTAAAGGTTTTCCCGGTCTGCCCTGCATGCCCCCCACTTCAATGATGTTCGGTGGCAAGGACTCAACGTAACCCGTAGCTGGATGACTGTTAACCAGCGAAATTTTCGTCAGCTTGGCCAGCTCGGAGTGCGATGGCATATCAGACCCGAAAAATTGACTCATTATCTCATCTAGCTTGGGATTGAAATACAACCGACGGCAGCTATTGATAGGGGGTCGGAGAATGTTTATTAAATAATCTTATCTGTAGTAAGTACTCACAGAGTATCCAGGGCGAAAACGAGCGTGTTATCGAAGCGTTGGAAGAAGTTCATTTTCGGCTTATAAAGCGTGGTGTAATACGGTATCAGAGCAGGGAAATAACTGTTGGACATAAAATCCATCGAAATTGGTGCGTTGTGAAACGCTGTAATGCCAATTACAGGAGGATAATTAAACTTGTGCACAAATCCCATAAGATGTGGACCCATCGTATAGTCATGAATGACCGCATCGAACTTGAAGTCTTCGGGATAATCCAATAGCTGTTGCATGCCTTTGGAGAGCGCGATGAACTCCACCGTTTTAACGCTAAAATAGTAATTAATGGGTATAGTTTTGTAGGCACTCATGCCGACAAAGGCCCTGAAGTCCGTATTATCCTTAAATTCCTTATATATATCATAGGCACGTTCCAGATAGATGTAGGTCACATTTTGAGGCACTTTGTCGCTTTCTCGTGGCAAGTTCACCGAAAGTATTGTCAGATTGTGGCCCTTTTCGGCTAGTTCGTAGAGCAGAACACTATTCCTGCGATAATAGTGGAAAAATACAGAGATCAGTTGAGTTAATTAATTATGCAGTTGTTGTCTTACCAGATGTGATGACTGTGCGACGTCATGCCCATCAATGCCAAGATGTTGCCGGCCATAGAGCAGCCGAGCAGTTGCAAAGCAATTGCGATGCCCAGATACTTTCGGTTCGACATCTTGGTAGCGAATGAATTTTATTGTCGATCACTTTATAGTGTTTTGATTATTGTTTGGTTACTGATAACACAAATTCACACTGGACATGATTGCACACTTTTCTAAAAGATAATCGGCCAAAACAAACTGCGAGGGACACAGAAACCGCCAACAGATAAGACTTTGAACTGACCACCATCAAGGCAATTGCACTTTATTTTGGAAAGCCCAGACCAAATTTTGTAAGCTATGTTGCATAAAAATATTAGCCTCTTAGCTTTAACCATAAATCGCTGGCAGGAATTGAACCCACGCTCCCAGCGATAGTGATCAAATACTCGACCCCCTGGACCATTGCTGTTGCTGAAGTTAATCTCAACGACCTATTTTTATATAAAACAAAAAAAATATTATTAAGAACAATTACATTTTGTGCAGCGTACTTAGTAAATTAAATTCAAACACATTTTATCGCAATTAAACAATTTTATTTTCCTCTGCCACTTGTGGGAATTGCACCCAGGATCATCCGAAAAAGAAGCCGCTACTAATGGGCATAGGCCATAGCTGCTATTAAGTGCGAAGATTGAAAACACCAACTTAACCCATTCCATAATATTTGATACTCCGATTAAACATAGTTAAAATTGGTATATCAATAAGCACAAACAACTTTATATTGTTGCTGTTTTGAAACAAAATTGATTTATATAAAATTTAAATCCTTGAGTTATTCGCTGCTTAATCGCGCTTGTGATGCCTTCTAGACCGCTGTCCGCCTTGGCCTCGACAAAGGCGACTCAATCCATAGAGGATTAGCAGCGGAATCAATGCCATCACAGCGAGCACATCCAGCGAGTGTGTTTGGAAGTAGTTTAGCTCCTTGGCCTCAGAGTGCAGATGCACGGGATCCGGATGACGCATCAGATACTCGACCCACCACACGGCCAACTCGAGAGGCGGCACAGGATTATCGCGGAAGCGTTTGGAGCGCAGTTTCATGGCCTTCGAGTAACGTTCGTTCTCGGCCACCTCGCGAATGGCCGAAACTAAAGACGCTGTGGTTATGGTCAGATAATCAACTTGAACAGCGGCGCCAGCGTCAATTGTTCGCAAGAGATTCTAGATAGAACATTGACCGAGTTAGAATGAGATTAGATAAGCACTCAAAACATAAACTTACGCGATATTGATCCAGAAACAGGGGAATCCCCACCAGCGGCACTCCATGCCAGGTGGCTTCCTGTGTGCTCAGTCCTCCGCAGTGCGAGACGAACAAAGTCAGAGATTCATGAGCTATGAAGAGATTATACACAGAGAGAAAAATTACGTTTGAAAAACTAAAAAAAAAAATCTAGATTTGAGATCTTTTCGATCTTCAAATAAATTATTGAAACAACATTTAAGCTTTAGAAAATTATTGAACAAGATTGTTCTTTTCTCGATTCGGATATAAAACAGTTAATATTCAAAAAATAAGTCTACATAAACTAAAATAATTGTTAATATAAAATTTTTGGGAGCAATCTGATTTTAAGCACTTATATTGTTTATGTTGAGAATGACTGTTATCCTTATACTAAAAACCAGTAAGAAAGCTACAGTCGAGAGTGCTCGACCGTATGATACCCGCAACCCATTTCGAGAGAAAACAAAAAATTTAAATTATATATTAACAAAAAATATACCAAATATACTAAAATTAGTTTTTTGTATATATTAGAAAATAGCGGGTAAAAATCACAACACCGTTATGGTCACACTGTCAACTAAACAAACAAAGCGCGGGCAGCTGCAAGTGAATTTTGCATATAAACTTGATTCTTTAATAACTTCCTTGTTTTTCATTCGATCTCAACCAAATTCACAGGAATCATTGAGAATATAATTATTATTATGCATACCAAAACTCAAAGGGGCGTGGCATCCAACTTTTGAAATAAACTTGATCTTTGTAGGACCTATAGAAGTACTGTCCCCAAATTTGGTAGCTCTAGCTCTTATAGTCTCTGAGATCCAGGTGTTCATACAGACGGACAGACGGACATGGCTATATCGTCTCGGCTGTTGACACTGATCAAGAATATCTATACTTTATGGGGTCGGAGATGCCTCCTTCTGCCTGTTACATACATTTTCTGTTGGCACTAAGTTATAATACCCTTCTACCCTATGGGTAGCGGGTATAACAAGAATGGCCAATCTATAATTATTCTAGAATTTTTATCTTGATTTAGAATTTATCTTACTCATACATTTTTTTTCTTGCTTTCTGTGTACTAGATTTAAATTTCTTTTCCTTTGCACTTGAAACTCACCCAGTATATCGGTTTGTGGCAGAAAATCCCTGACCAACACGTTGCCTGGTACTTGCACATCCTTCAGATATTCCACATCGAATTTCCAGATGATATTATACTCGGGCAATTGCCTGAAAGCCTCCACAAACTTCAGCTTTGTCTCTCTGTCCACATCGTGAGGCAACATATTGGTGCCCAGTGAGAAGAAAATCGCACCCTTTTTGCCCTTTCGCATAAACTGATCCAAGTCGGCTGGCAAAGGTTTTCCCGGTCTGCCCTGCATGCCTCCGACTTCAATGATGTTCGGTGGAAAGAAGTCCACATAATCCGTAGCTGGATGAGTGTTGACCAGGGAAATTTTCGTCAGCTTGGCCAGCTCGGCGAGCGATGGCATATCAGGGCCGAAAAGTGGACGCATTATCTCATCCAGCTTGTCATTGTAATACAGCCGACGATAGCTATTAAAAGTCACAACATGTGTATAGAATAATCTTATCTGTAATGAATGCCATACTCACATTGTATCCAGGGCAAAGATGAGCGTGTTATCGAAGCGTTGGAAAAAGTTCATTTTCGAATTATACATCGTGGAATAGTAGGGAATCAGTGCAGGGAAATAACTGTTGGACATAAAGTCCAACACTAGAGGTGTGTTGTGGAAGGCCGTGATGCCAACAACTGGCGGGTAATTAAACTTGTGCACAAAGCCCAGCAGATATGGACCCATGGTATAGTCATTGATGATCACATCGAACTTGAAGTCATCGGGATAATCCAATAACTGTTGCATGCCTTTGGAGAGCGCGATGAACTCGGCTGTTCTAATGCCATAAATGTTATGTACATGAATAGTCTCATAGTTGCCGGCGCCAATAAAAGAATTGATGTCCATCTTATTCTTCTCATCCTTAAACATATCGTAGGCACGTTCCAGATAGATGTAGGTCACATTTTGAGGCACTTTGTCGTTGGCTCGTGGCAAGTTCACCGAGAGTATTGTCAGATTGTGGCCCCTTTCAGCTAGCTCGTAGAGCAGAACACTATTCCTGTGATAATAGTGGGAAAATACAGAGATCAGTTGAGATAATTAGTTATGCAGTTTGTTGTCTTACCAGATGTGATGACTGTGCGACGTCATGCCCATCAATGCCAAAATGTTGCCGGCCATAGAGCAGCCGAGCAATTGCAAAGCAATTGCGATGCCCAGATACTTTCGGTTCGACATCTTGTTAGCTACTGAGCTTGTTGGACGATCCCTTTTTAGTATTTATATGGCATTTATATTTAATTGCTGATAACACAGATACGTGTCGCGTGAATGAAAACTTTTCCCTAGTGATAATCAGGGCAAACCTTTCCGACGACCAGCTGCGAGAGAGACAACAATCGTCTACAGATTACAGTTTCAGCTGACCACCGGCAAAACAATTGCGTTTAATGATGAAATACAGCTGGGAATCTATCAAAACAATACATTAATCAAATCTTATATAGATCAGAAGTGGAACATTTAACATTATCAAACTCCGATATGGAAAACATTTTGTAATGCGCTCTAGTTGGCAAAAACAAAAAAAAAACAATCCTTATTTTTTATAAATATAAAAAACTAATCCTTACAAAATATTTACTTTTTTTAAACAAAACAAACATAATAATCATAAATGCAGTAACTCAACAATTCCATTTAAGTGGAAAGCTCTGTCTAGCTCACATACGCTGCACACGCATTGCGAGCTTTGCAAGCTGACAGCTTAAGACAGCTCAGGTTATATAAAAGCTCACCAATACAACTGCATTGCAACACATACTCGTACAGACCGGCATTCAACATAACCTAGCACAAGTCCAGATGCTCTGTTTATTTTGCTTTTCTTATCAGTTTTGACAGCCGGCAAAACAAACTGTTGTCAACCCCGTTGTCGTAGGCGGCCTGTCTAGAATTTCAACTCTCTTCGCATTAATGTTTTGTTTGCTTTACGAAGAGCACGAAACGTTCTCTCAAAAATATTCGACAACAATCAGCATACAAAATAAATAATAAATAAAAAAGAGAGTAAAAAAAAACGTGAGCTGTTATCGGTGGGCGACTCGTAATCTTATCGCACAGCAGGCAAAAGGCCAGAAAAAGTCAGTGCGGTGAATCAGTCGCGAGTTTAATTCGGTTTCGCTTTGACGATGAAGTCGATTGTGGCACTTTGGATGCTGCTGCTGCTCGGCTGCCACAACTGGCAGCAGTTGCAGGCGGCAAACATACTGTGCATTGTTGGAACACCCGAGCACAGCAATCCAGCCTGGTCGCAGCCGTTGTTTGAGGCGCTCGTCGATCGCGGACACAAGCTGATCGTTGTGGGGACCACAGAAGACCCGGCACTCAAAGGCATTAAACATATTCAAATTAAGAACGATTACGATGCGATCAAGCAGTATGTGAAGAAAGAGGGTCCCGCCTGGCATGGCTGGGACATCAAGCAGATGCTCAACTGGAACGAAGCCATCTTGGGCAACTGTCGATCTGTCATCCAGACGCAGCCGCTGGATATCCTTAAGGCTAGCTATGATCTGATCATCTACGATGCCACCTTTGGGGTGGAATGTCTGCTCAATAGATTGCCACAACTGCACAAGACTCCCGTGCTGGCCTTGAGTGGCGGCAAACTGACCGTGGAGCTGCTGCGACTCGTGCACGCCGAGAACACAATTAATCCTGCCAGGATTCCCCATTTCACCAGCCGACTGCCTGTGGAGATGAACTACTGGCAACGCATTCAAAACCATCTCATTTATCTGGGACAGTCTGTGTAAGTAGCCGAATATTTGTTGAAAGCACTGTCTGTTAAATTCAGAGTAGAGTCTTCATTTAAAAAAGTTTATTAATTAATTTATTCAATTTAAGCAGTTCTATTTATTATATCCACTTTTCAGTTTTATTTAGTTTAACGGGTATATTTATTTCAAAAAGTTGTATTCGTTTATTTATTTCAACAAGAATTTCTTAAAAGTTTTTTAATTTCCACCATTTTTCTTTTTTTATATATTTCAACGAGCTTTATTTCCTTATTTCAAAGATTTTTATTTATTTAATTATATCGACGAGTTTTATTGAATTATTTCAACTAACTTTATTCATTTTATGTTATTTATTCAAACCAGCTTTATTTTTTTTGTATTTATTTATTTGAAAGATTTTTACTGATTTATTTATTTAAACGAGTTTTATTTATACTTGGTATTTATTGATTGCTATGCCTAGAACTACAAGACGACGCTTGTAAACATAACTAATATTTACCATTTGAATATTACAATTTTCTAACTTTAAATTAAAATGTTTGGAATATTATTTTTGTTTTTTATGTTCATTAATAACTTTATCTATTTGCAGCATTCGCTGGGGAGTCGTTGATCCTGTGCTGCACGGCATGCTGATGTCCAGCTACAAGCAGCCGGAGGTGCAACTGATGCTGCTGAACACGCATCCCGTGCTCGACTATGTGCAGAACTTGCCACCGAATGTGATTCAGGTGGGCGGGATGCACATTCGGGCGGAGTCGGCGCCATTGCCGCTGAACCTGCAGCACTTTGTGGAGCGTTTTCCTGAGGGTCTGGTCTACATCAATCTGCCGCATCTAAACCTATTGACCGACTCGGGCGTACAGAGAATTCAGGCGATGATCAAGGAGTTTACGCAGTTTGGTTTCATTTTGAATTCGAAGCTGACTTTGGACAGGAAATTTAACAATTTGAAGACCATCGATGTCGACGCCAATATGCAGCAGGATATACTCGGTGAGTTTCAGCTCAAACACATTAAAATCATTTAATAAACTTCAATTTCATTACAGCTCAATCCAATATAAAGGCGTTTTTTAGCCACGGCGACAGCTTTGAACTGCAGGAAGCCATCTACAACGCGGTGCCAGTCATTGTGTTGCCGCTTTTATTCGATCAGTTCAATGTAAGTGGCTAAAACACAAGTTTATTTTAAATTACATTTATTTATTTTTTTTTTTTAGAATGCAAAGCGCATCGAGGAACGTGATTTGGGACTTCGCCTCACAACTGACGCCATGGGCAACTACGAGTTTGAACATTTCCTGCATCGTGTTGTGCGCGAGACCATATTCTTAAAAAAATTGCAGCAGGCGCAGTTCAATTTCCGTACTCGACAGATAAAACCCCTGAATGAAGCTGTTTGGTATGTGGAGCAGTTGGTGGCTGATCCCAATCAATTCAAGTACCTGGCGCATCCAACATCCGAGGAACAATGTTATTTTGTTAGCCACTCGATTGATGTGTTGATTCTGCCGATATTATTCAGCGCCATCTTCATTGTTAATTTGGTGGTGTTGATCAAGCAAGTCATGAATACTAAAAACCCAAAAAAGGATAAAACTAAGGTGATTGAGAAGAAGTTTTCGGAAAAGCTGAAGGAATTAAATAAGGAAAAACTGAAAGAAAAGGAATTGGAGAAGAAAAAAATTGCGGCGAAACTAAAAGAATTGGAAAAGAAAAAGGAAAGACTAATATCGGAATCGGAAAAGAAAAAAAAGTAAGGAAATGGTCTGATTTAGATTAATGCGTGTATTAAAACTGTAAGCAAGGCGTATTAAAGAAACTCTAAATTTAATGTATTATTTATTTCTTAAGTGTTGAGATCATACAGCCAATTTTGCACATATTTTTGAGAATTAAATATAGAGCCGAACCTCATACTCTTGAAAGCGTATTTTCAAATAAATTAAATAACATGTACAACAGACTATTTCAACAAAACATAGTGAAAGATAAGGATTTGTATTATTTTAAAATTTACAAGAATAATTAAATATAGAAAATATTCAATACGGATCGTGTGAGTGACATTTGGGAAAAGTGTTTCCATGGCAGCTAATTTTAAATGGCGCACAAAAGTATGCAACACTTTCTGTCAGCTCGCAATGCAAATCAATTTAAAGTTCGTGCCTAAAAGTATGCAATGATTTTATGGAAATACTCTTCAGCCATTTTTAAGAGCATTTTCTCTCGCCAGGTAGTCGACTCGTAACACAGGTAAATCCGACTCTGCGCGAGATTATTCGTTACCTTTCTGGGCGACAAGTGAAACAAAAGAAGCCGCAATAAATTGAAATCCCAGAATGCGCTCTCGGGCCCGATAATAAAATTGCGCCTCTCAGTACGTTTCGAGAATTTGCAGCGCTCAGACACAGACAGACAGAAAATGTTGACAAAGCTGCTGAAAATCTGCTGCAATTCGCGGCAATGCACATTTGCCAAGCCCTTTGAGGCCATGCCCGGTCCACGCGGTCCCTTCGGACTGGGCAATCTGTACAACTATATGCCCGGCGTCGGCGCATATTCGTGGCTGCAGCTGCACAAGGCCGGCCAGGACAAGTACGAGAAGTACGGTGCGATTGTGCGCGAAACCATGGTGCCAGGTCAGGATATTGTCTGGCTGTACGATCCCAAGGACATCGCCACGTTGCTGAACGAACGTGACTGTCCGCAGCGACGCAGCCACCTGGCCCTCGCCCAGTATCGCAAGCAGCGGCCGCATCTCTACAAGACCACGGGTCTGCTGCCCACCAACGGACCCGACTGGTGGCGTCTGCGCGCCCAGGTGCAGAAGGAGCTGAGCGCGCCGCGCAGTGTGCGCAGCTTTGTGCCCGAGGTGGATGGCGTCACGCTGGAGTTCCTCAAGTTCCTGCAGCACTCCGAGGGCAGCGGCGCCACCATCGACATGCTGCCCAAGCTCACCAGACTCAATTTGGAATGTAAGTTAAAGTCACGAATACATTAGGTATTGTTTAACCTATGTCCAGCATTTTTCATTTGTTGTGATAGCTTTATAATTCTGTGCAGGGAAAATATTTCATTTAAAAACATCAGAGCCAAAATTTAAAAAATAATATTTTCATATAATCATAATTTTCGTTAAATGTTTTTTGATTCAATTTTTTAATGACATTTATGAAATCACTGAAAATGAATTACTATATTTGAAGAAAATGGATAAGATACAAACTTAAAATTTGTATGATTATATTATGAACTCTATTATTTTCTTTGAATATTATTATTGATTTATTTTTGCTAATTTTACAAATCTGAAGAAAATTACATTCGAGTAAAAAAATATTACTCGACTATAATGATTATTTGTCAGTTTTAATTGCTTCGCTTTTGAATGACTTTACTAAAATCCCTTAAATGTAATCTTTATACTATATTTAATGAAAATTTGTGAAGTTCAACAATTTAAAATCACGACGGATACTCAAAGATTGTTGAAAAAGGATTATAAATGTGGTCTTCTTGTTTTCCTATCTGACTTCTAAGTTAGTGATTTTTTAATAACAAAAAAATACAAATAATTCCGAATTAATTCTTTCTTCTCTGCAGTAACCTGCCTGCTGACCTTTGGAGCCCGCATTGAAGCCTTCACACCGGCGGAGCAGCATCAAAACTCACGTTCCACTCGCTTGATGCATGCTGCGGAGACAACCAACAGCTGCATATTGCCCACAGATCAGGGCCTGCAACTGTGGCGATACGTGGAGACGCCCAGCTATCGCAAGCTGCGTCACGCTCAGTCCTACATGGAAAGCGTGGCGCTGCAGCTGCTGGAGCAGACGATGGCGGAGGGCACTTCGCGCTCCTCGCTGATTGCCGCCTACATACAGAATCCTCAGCTGGATCGCTTCGATGTGGTCGGCACATCAGCGGACTTGTTGCTAGCTGGCATCGATACCACGTCGTATGCTTCCGCATTTCTGCTGTACCATGTGGCACGGCATCCCGAGGTGCAGCAGCGCATCCACGAGGAGGCGCTCAAGGTGCTGCCCAATGCGGAGCAAGCGCTCAGCGCCGATGCTCTGCGCACCGACATCACCTTCACTCGGGCAGTGCTGAAGGAGTCGCTGCGTCTTAATCCCATTTCGATTGGCTTCGGCCGTGTGCTCAACCAGGACACCGTGCTGAGCGGCTACTTTGTGCCCAAGGGGGTGAGTGATTTCTATAAATTATTGTAAATAAAAAAAAATAATTATCATAAGTAATAATGTCAATAGCCATCCAAAATTGCATTGCCAGTCTGACCCTCATAAAACCTAGATCTGATAGTTTGTAAGACTGGTAGCTCTGCCTATATCTATTCGTAAATTTAATTAAACCCATTGGGATCGGGATTTTAAAGCTTAAAAGTCGCTCTTAAATTACTGCTCTGTCTTAGAGTTTTTGCTAATATTATCTCATCTACTTGAAAGGATTTTTCTTGGTAGTTAATCATGTCAATATTAATTTTATGTTATTGGTCATTATTAAAATGGGGAATCATCATTTTTTTATTTAATTTTTTGTAAAAAATAATGTTAATGGTGTAAAATTTATCAAATCACACAAGATTAATCTTGGTGTAATTCATTTCTTTATAAGTTTATTGATATTGTGATATTTATATTTTACAAATAATTACATTTTGCTGACTCCTTAATATTGTTACTCATAAATGATAAAATAATTTCACAATAGAATCTTACAGGTTGTAAATCAAGTCTATATTTCACCAAGAGAATTTGTATCTCACTTTTGGTGTTTTTATAATATTCACCTAAAATGTTTTTAAATTATCCCCAAATCATAGACCACCGTGGTGACCCAGAACATGGTGGCCTGCCGCCAGCCGCATCACTTTCCCGACCCGCTAAAATTTCAGCCCGATCGCTGGCTGCAGCAGCGCAACGCCTTGAATCCCTACCTGGTGCTGCCCTTCGGACACGGGATGCGAGCCTGCATCGCACGCCGTCTGGCCGAGCAGAACATGCACGTCTTGTTGCTGAGGGTGAGTCGACGTCGACGTACATCAGTGATCAGTGATCCTCAATGCCAACGCATCTAATGTGAACTCTTTTGCAATTCCAATTCACAGCTGCTGCGCAACTATGAGCTCATCTGGCGCGGTCGAACGGATGCCGAGCTGGATATTGTGACGCTGCTGATCAACAAGCCCAATGCTCCCGTGCTGATCGAGCTGCGATCGCGATCAACAAATTGATTTGCAAGTCAAAAATCAGAGTGTGTGTTTTGTGTACACGTTTAGTTCATTGTTTATTTGCGTTAAAAAATGAATTTAAATAAATTTCATATACATAATATTAAATATACTATATATACTATTTTAGTGTAAATCATACAAGTATTACTAGTGTTATTTGTAATGGAAAGGCTGCAGGTGTTTTTGGTCTACGAGTTCTACAAAAACTTTTCGAAAAAAATACCGAATACAATCATAATTAAATGGGGAAAGGCAGACGCTTGAAATATGTGTCACGTTTTTAGAATGACATCGTATAATACTTATACAAGTACATGTCTAGTTGTGTCTATATGTAAGTGTAAGTAATATGATTTATGATTATAAATTGGGGGTGTATATGGCTTTTAAAAAATGTTACTAATCGGCCCCTTTTGTAAGCTCAACACTATCGGGAAACTTACACTACTAAACAAGCTATATAATCAGACTGCTGTCGAATTGAAGTCGGGGAAAAATATCATCGCTTATACTGATACTCTGCTTCTGGCTGTCATCATCTGTCTGCGGTCATCTATCGGTACTCGGTTCCCACTACGCTCTTTCTGCTCTCTCTCTCTCTCTCTAACCTATAAGGACTTTGGTTGTTTGCCGCACTAAACGCTAGGATGATTGGTGAAAAAATACATATACAATCTAGATATCTCTGATCTATCGTTGACAAAAATACATGTGTTTTATATATTTAGTATTATTATATTAGGTATCATCTTCTGAAGATCGGAATTCAGTATTCAGGTGCTACTTTCGTATGGCTATCGTTGAATATGTGTTTTGCTGTGATGAAGTGTTGAGATATGAGTTCAGACTCCACAGTTCTGCTGCCCGCTACAAAGGCTTGTCAAACCTATAGCTCCAGCAGCAGAACCTCCTCATGCTAGAGTATGTTGAGCAGCGACGAATCCATCATGCGATCGTCGTACAAACTCAGCGTCTTCGAGGCACGCGCCTTCCGCACCGACGGCGGCACATCCCCCGGCGTCTTCACCCGCTCGCTGGGATCCCTTAACCGTTCGCAGCTGCCACGGCCGCTGAACACCTCACGGAACACCTCCAGACTGTGCTGGCGACGCAGCTGCTGCTCCGTGGGCGGAGGCGACGACGACGACGACGCCATGTGACTGCTGCCAACGAGCAGCGAATTTGTGCGCAAATGGCCGGGACGTCGAGGCTTCGGGGCACGCGTCGCCGTCAGCAGATGCAGCTCGTTCTCGTTGTTGTAGTTGTTGTGGCCGCTGCCGTTGTTGTTGATGTGCTTGATCAGGCTGCTGGACAGCGAGCGCGGCACAATGTGCGCCGGCGTGCCGCTGCGCTGCTCCGCGCTGCGCAGCTGCAGCGGATTGCTGCGATTCAGCGGCTGCAGCGGACTCAAGTCCAGATTGTTGGGACGCCGCAGACCGCCAGCCAGGCGGCCGTTGTCCATGCCTTTCAGGGCCGCCACCAGATTGGACTTCTCCTCGCCGAGCTGCAGCTGGCGACAGATCTCCTCGGCATGCTCCTTGCGGAACAGTTTCTTGTGGATGAGCGCACGCACCGCATGCCAGCCGCGCAGCTTGTGATCCGTGTTCTGTTGCTTGGGGAAGCCCTGACCGAGGCTGGAGTTCTGCTGCTTCTGCTGCTGCTGGTGGCTGGCAATCAGCTCCTCGACGCTCACGTCGTGCTCCAGGCACGACAAGCTCTGCTCCTGCTGCTGCGGCTGGAAGCTGTGCTTCTTGCTGCGCTCCACCAGCACCGGCGGCGCACGCGGCGTCTGCGGCGCCAGATTGCGCTCCTGGCACGGATTGCGGCCCTGCAGATGCGGCTGCAGCTGCGGCTGTGCATAGTTCAGGTGATTCTTCTCCGTCGGCAGCTGCTGATTGGGCGGCGGCTGCAGCAGCCCCCCATCCGCTGAGGTCTGCGGCTGATGCACCGCTGCCGCTGTGATGGTGGCGCCTCCAATGACGCTCACCTGCAGCTGCAGCTGATTGTTGGTGTTGAGCAGCGGACTGGCGGGCTGTGCCTGCAGACGCGGTCGCAGGCCCGACATCTCCTGCATGCGCTCCTCGGCGCACAGCGACGTCAGCCGCGCATCCGCATCGTGATCCCAGCAATCCTCGCAGGTGTCGCGCACCAGCTTCGCAGCCGCACCGCCGCCCCAGCCAGCGGGGAACAGCGGACGCGCCTTGTGCCGCACCACCAGCGCCTGCATCTGATCGAAACTAGGATGCGGTCCCACCTCCTGCTCGTAGGGCGCCTTGTAGGGCGGCGTCATCTGACCGGCGGCATAGAAGTCCGCGCAACGCGTCGCCACCTCCCACAGCACCAGGCCCAAGGCATAGACATCCATCTGCTTCAGCGACGTCTCGCAGTCGCGCAGATTGACGGCGCCCTCGAGCAGCTCGGGCGCCATGTAGCGCAGCGTGCCCACCTCGTTGATGCTCTTGGTCTCGGCCATGGCCACCTCGCCCTTGTACTCGTACTTCGAGCCGAACACCTTCAGCGCAAAGCCAAAGTCCGCGATGCAGCAGCTCAGATCAGCTTGCACCAGAATGTTCCGTGAATTGAGATCCCGATGTGCCACACACGGCTTATGCAACTCGCCTAGTCTCAGTTCTGTGTGCAGATGGGAAATTCCTCGGGCGATGCTGCGCAACATGCCGCAGCATGTGGCAAAGTCGGTGCTGTTGGCGATGAGCCAATCCTGCAGGCAGCCCAGCGGAGCCAGCGACAACACCAGCTGATACTCCATGCGACCGTCCATGGTGCGTCGCTCGTCGTAGCCAAAGTAGCTGAGCAGCGCAGGGCAATTCATCAGCGGCAACGCATAAATGTTCCGCTCGTTCACATAATACTGATGATGCGTCTCGGGGTAGATCTTGACCGCCACCTCCTGTTCGTGCAGCAGACCCTTCATCACGGTGCCGTACTTGCCGCTGCCCAGCATGCCGATCAGATTCAGATTGTCCACGTTGCGCAGATTGGAACTGTAGCCGGGTCCCGAGGGCGCTAGCGGCGATGCCTCCGGTTCGATTTTCTCCTTGACTCCGCGACAATATTGCCAGGCCATCAGCCCGCCAATCACAATCAGTGTTATGAGGCCCACACAGCTCAGCATCGTGGTCGCCCAGATGGAGCTCTGCTGATGCGTTGCCGCCCGATTGCTGACCGCAGCTCGCACATTGTTGGCCAGCTCGAGCGGAGCGGGCTCCACCACGGTCACCTTGTCGTTGCACAGATCGCCCGAGCAGCAGCAGTAATAGAGAATGCTGCTGCGAGACGTGGGCGCCGAGCTGGTGCACTCCTTTTGGCTGCAGATCGAGTTGCGATCCGTGTTGTCCTTCCAGCAGCCTGCGATATAGAAAACAAAAGTATTATTAAGTTTAAGTGTACACAAAAAGATAATCAACGTTCCCTACAATTTTAAATAAAAATCTTTAAGTCGAGAGCATTTTGATTTAAAAATAAAAAATATTAGAATAAAATTCACGATTCTTTACAATAAAGGAATCCCAAAATATAATACACGAATTTTGGAACTAAATACAATTTCAAACTTTAAAAAATTCTGAAAATATTTTCATTGTTTAAAGATATGTTATTTTAAAATTAAACTTTGATTTCAATAATTATTCAAGATCGCAAATATCTCAAATTTATTTAAGCCTTTAAAAACAGCTAAAATCTGAATACAAGAATATTCAATCTAAGCGAATGTTTTAGTTCTCTTCTTTTACTTATACTTTTAAGCATACAATCTGGTGTTGTTGCTATTAGCTTAGTAAGTAACGATTAATGTGCTCGGATATCTTAAGTTCGAACTCACTCTACTCAATAATTAAGAGAAAATAATGTTCTTTTTTTTCTAATTCTGGGTACTTTTTTTGACCGTTGTATATTGAATTTTATTATTTAAAAAGTGGCCAATCAACAATTATTCGAGAATTTTCTGGAATTTCGAAGCTTGATTTAAGATTTGTATTGACTTGATTGTTCTTACCCTGTTTCACCAGTCGCGGCCCTTTGGCTGTTTGATTCCACAGGCTGAAGCAGAAGGTGTAGCCCTCGCTGCAGCTGCGTTGATGCGGCTCGCTGGGCGTGGCACTCGCCTCTAGCAGCTGGAGCTGTTGCTCCTCCGCACTGATGCCTTCGCTGTTCTCGGGCTCAAAGTCATCGTCGTGCAGCGAACTGTCGTTCTCCTGGTAGCTCATGCAGCTATATTGGCGATTAACAACAGGTGCTGCAAAATCAAAAATCAAGACTCAGTCAATCAATAAGCCAAGTGAAAATTGATTTAGGTGCTACTCACTTGCCTTGGCCATTGTAAACATGGCCAGCAACAGCAGCAGCAACGATATGCTCCAAATGCGCCTCGTCATCTTGTTCATTTTCGTTTATTTGCTGGTTGGCGTTTGAAGTGCTCCGTTTTGGCAAAATCGTTGTTGTTAATTTTGTGGGGTTTATCACCTTAGCTCCTTCACGCGATTTGTTTATGACATTTTGGCTGATGGTGCAAAAAAAAGATTGTAAGAAAATTTAAGTTCAAGTTGTTTATTTGTGCGCTTGCTTTTTTGTTATAAATGATAACCCAAATGCATCAATTGCAAAGCACAAAAATATCTATATATACATATATCTGACTCTTGCTGTCTCTTTCGGCGGTTCTTTTTTAGAAGCCGTTTCTGTATTCTGTAGGCGCTTTGTCAATTTTGCAAACGCTGCAACGCAACAGCAACAGAAACAGCAATAACAATAACGATAACGCCCAGACCTAAATATTCATATTCTCAATCAAGTTGGTCGAGCAACTGTTGCTTGATCATCAACAAATACAACAACATAACATTGTTGGCGCTTCTCTCTTTCTCTCTCCCTCTGTGCATGTCAGTCTGTTGTCTCTCCACCCACCCACTTTCTTGTAAACAAAGTTAACGCTGCCGAAGGGGGGCGTTACGTAGACAGCGACGCTGCACTTTGGATCCATTTGGGGCCGCATTCTGATGTGCAAATTGAGCGCGGCACCGTCAAACGACGGAGTGCCGGAATTTATGTGTATAAATAAGGTACACTGAGCCAAAACACAAATAAACTTTGCAAAAAACTGATCTCAAGAAAAAGTATTTGCTCAGTAGTTATTTAAATTTATGAGATGATAATTCCTATTTAATTTTATGTTTAATATTGTCAAATTAATTGAATGCTGCAGAAATACAAATTAATTTAGCTGTGAAAATAAATCAGAATTAAATTTAATGAATTAGATTTAATGAATATAAAAATAAAAATCTCAGCTTTTAAATAATAAGACGAAAAATTTCTCGCAGTTTTACTTATCACTTTTTAAAGTTAATTCAATTTGGAAGATATTTATATATTCAATAAGATTGTAAAGTAAATTACAGTTATTAAATTCAAGAAGTTAGTAAATGTAAATTCTAACTCTAAATTCTATACATTGGAAATCAAACAATTGATTCCATAAAAAAAAATTCATTTTTTGGTCTCGAAGTTATTAGAAGTATTTGCGTTTCGCTTAGTGTACTCATATTCACGCTCTCTGTATAGATAAAATCAGCATTATTGTACAATAGGCATGCGTATAATTGTTTTCAAGAATTTTAAAAGCCCAATAAAAAGGGAATATAAAAATTGAACAATTATGACGGCACACGAAATCTTTTTTTAAATAAATTCCTCGTCAAATTTAAACTGAGGCAAAAGACTATAGAATAATTAGGAATTCTCAATTCATTTTTGACTCATCAATGTTTCTCTCTGTGTATATATTACACAGAAGTTGAAATTGTCTGCATATATGTATGAAGTATATGTACGTATACATAGGCAAATCGCCTTCCCCCATTGAAGTGACGCCAGGGAGACGCTGATTAGAAATTTGTTTTGGCTTTCATTACGCGCTTGGCTGAACTTTGGAAAATGTCTTGGCATATTACGTGAATTGCTACACGTTGTTTGTGTACTTCAAAGCACACCTTATCTGCCCACGCACATACACACAAAGACACACTCTTATTTATTCGTAATTATTTTTATGAATTAATACCAAGCGGTTTAGTTGAGGCGCCTGCTGACGGAAATTGGGTTAATTGCGTTGGAGAACGCGTTCTAAACTTAGACAGGATAATTGTGACTTGATTACAACTTACATCGATAGTTAGTAAGAGTACATTTTATGAGGGTGTGTGTGTGAACTCGTTGACAGACATTGGCGCTGCTCGTGATTAAGAAGGAATGAAACTGAAAGCCCTGTCTGTCGATTTATGACTTATGGCAGATAAGAGAAGTCGACAACTGTTGGTGATGGGCAGACAGGACGTGAAGTCGTGTCACGTGTCGCACACAGATAGTGCAATGTGAATTAATTCCCACTCGTTGCCACCTTGTGCCATCTCCAACGTAAACGCACAATGTAAATATAAACACGGCGAAGCAATTGTGCAGACTTTTGCTTTATGCTCTGTTTTCGCATGTTATCGCCAATTGTAAGTGGACGCCGGCGCGTGCTCTCCCAACAGAGACAGAGAGAGAGAGAGCGGCAGTGAGAGCAGCGTGACCGAGGACCACTTGAGAGACATGGCGCGATGCATGGCCACTCTCTCGTGCACATGCGCACACTGCATGGCAATAGTGAAATGATAGTGGGAGAGCGAGAGCGAGCTAGTGGCGCGCCAAAACAGGTTCCCTAAGGTGAAAGATTCGCTGCACAGAGGGGGGAATGGGGAAGGGAACAGACGCGTCTGTTCCAGCATGTCAGCCGACGGCGCCAGTTAATTGCAAACTTTTTTTCCTCTTTTATTTTATAGCCTATTGCCTCTTTGTAGTTGTTGCTGTTGGGAGCTGATTAACTTTTTGCATGCTGAGCGTGCATTGGTGTGAGTTCGTCGGCATGCAAGTGTATTTTTGGTGCGCATCTTTTTTTGCGACAGCTATGCGGATATCTCCAAGTGTGCGTGTGTATGAGTGTGTGTGTGTGTATGCAGAAAATCAATGCACACACACACGAACACAGAAGTGCAAGCAAAGAGCAAAAGTTGAGGACAATTCGCGACTGTTTCAAGGGTCTGAGTTGTGAGTTCTGGTTTCTTGTGCTGCGCGTTCCGGGGTGGGTGGGCGCCCAAGTCTACACTGTGTGTTTGTGTGTGTTTGTGTGTATTTGTGTGGCTGTGTGCGTGCGCAGACCTGCTTAAAAATTGATTTTTCCAAGTCAAATATTTTCGCTGCGTTGGCTTCACAAAAACAAGCTAAAAACTTAATTAATAACTGGCAAAACTAGTCAAATTTGCGCTTAAATATTGCTTACACATTTAACGCATATTCACAGCTGCCCTCGATTAACAATTTATTTGATATTTTTTATGTGTGGCGCTTCTTTCGGTTGTATTTTTGGAATATGTTTTTTGTTGCACAGTGCACATTAAATTTATTTATTGCGCGTATTCGAGCGGCGCCAGTCGCTTTGGTTATCCGTTGTTTAACTATGATTGTTATTATTATCTCTTTGTTTTTCTTCTTTTTTTATTCTTTTTTGTTGTATATAAAAAATGATTTGTTTTGCCGTTGGACGCCGCCTTCGCCGTCGCTCGCCGAGTACTAACTGACTCTGACTGTGACTGAGGCTGAGACAGAGACTGAGGCGCCAGCAGCGGCGTCGACGGCGACGGCGCTCATAGTCGTTGCTTGTAGTCGCATGCGCATATTTACGAAGCAGCGTGTAATGGCGCAAACAGCGATTGGCGCTCTCAGAGAGCAAGCAGCGCGAGATCGAGAGAGCGACAGAGAGCGAGAGAGCTCGCTCGCTTGTTGCGTGAGCGTAACTCACTTGTTGAATGCAGTTAAGGACACTGAGCGACAGGTACAGTTAGAGGAGAGCATATTGTTTATTTGTTTTTGCACAGCACGAATTCTATTGCTCCACTGGATGAGCCGGCAGCACTTGGCCAGCACAGGTGCCGAACCCAATGCGCAGTCCATTCTTCTCGCAGTGTCCGCGTATGATGACCTCATCGTAGTCCTGCAGGAACTTGCGCGTCTTGCCGCCCTGCAGCTCCACGGTTTTGGTGCCGCGCCAGCACAGCTCCAGCAGCGAGCCATACGAATCGGGCGTCTCGCCACTAATCGTGCCCGAGGCCATTAGGTCGCCGGGACGCAGGTTGCAGCCTGTGATCGTGTGGTGAGCAATCTGCTGCAGTGGTGTCCAGTACAAGTGCTTGAAGTTCGACTTGCTGATCAGCGTCTCGTTGTCATCGGCAGCTGTGGAATAATATAAAATTGGTTAATTTTTACATTTACAAATCATGTTCTAAAGGGAAGAATAAAATGTAACTTGAATTTCAGGTTTAAAAAAAATTGTTCAATTTAATTTAACTTAATTTCTAAAAACAAGAAAAAGAATTAATTTGAATTAAAAAATCTTTTTTAATATTAAAATATTATTTCATGAATTTTTTTTAAAAACGGAGAATTCTTGAATATATCATATTTGTTTATAAACAATTTGATAAATTCAAGAATTTTCTTAAGACAATTCTTTATTAAATATGTATATTGTGGGCTCGGTTTCATTTTAAAACCTGTGCATTCTTTAAATTGCCCGATTTGCAAAAATTAAGTATACGACTCTTTGTCGATTTAGTTTAACACAATTATAATAAGTTAGTAATTACAAAAAAAAATAGAGAGCTAATTCGGTATAATAACTGAGATACATATCAGCCTAATAAAATTGTCATTATAAACATTGATAACCTTCTCTTAACATGTATTCTTCATATTATGTGCTCACTAGAATCTCTTTTTAAGATGGCATATTCAGAAATTTTATAGAATTTTGATCTGAGTTTATACGATTGGTTCAATTTGAAAGTATTTTTGCGTTCATTAATGATTTTAATATAGATTTTAGTCCGTTTTTTCTTTCGGCGTTGGCACTTACGTTTCAGCGAAACTTCGAGATTAATGTCAAAGTTAAACGGCAGCGTCTGTCGCAGGTACGGCAGCACTTCCGGTTCCTGTGGGAAGTTGTCCAGCAGGAAGGGTTTCAACGCCGCCGTTGTGACCACCCAGGGTGAAATGGTTGTGCCCATATTCTTGGCCGTAAATGGACCCAATGGAACATACTCCCACTTCTGGATGTCGCGTGCACTCCAATCGTTCATCAGCGAGAAGCCAAACACGTTCTTCCAGGCATCGTCCACCTTGATGGGTTCACCCAACTGATTGCCGGGACCGCCAATGAAGAAGGCCATTTCCAGTTCAAAGTCCAGCAGCTTGCATGCACCAAACACCGGCTTCTCGGCGCCCTCGGGCAACGTTTGTCCCAGTGGACGACGGATGGGAGTGCCGGAGACAACCACAGAGCTGGCGCGTCCATGATAACCCACCGGCAGATGGCGCCAGTTGGGCATCAGGGCGTTGTCGGCGCCACGGAACATGATGCCCACATTGGTGGCATGATGAATGGAGGAGTAGAAGTCCGTGTAGTCTCCGATATCAGCGGGCAGATGAAGCTGGATCTCGGACTGAGGCAGCAGACAACTGCCAGAAAATAAAACAATTCATAAATAGATATTAAAAAACAAAATTTTAATATTTCAACTTACACTGTCCTCAAATCGTTTACTTCGATTACAGAGCCCTTGGACAGCAGCTCTTGGGTTCGTGTCCTGACTGCATCCCAAGCTTCGTGGCCCAAGCTCATCAGCAAGTTCAGTGTCGTTGATTGCAGTGCAGCCTGTTCAAACATACGATAAGCAAGCAGTGCGACAAGCAGTGCAGAAAACTTACCTGATGCTCGGGTGCATAGAAATGGGACACAGCTTTCAGATCCAACACATAGTTGCCAATGGCAACGCACAAACGATGTTCGGGCTAAAAGCAAGGCGTAGAAATTATACGATATTTGCATACGATATTCAACTGCTGCACAGGTGGCGTTATTATGCATATGAAATTAGTCGTTTGTTTTTGTAAACAAAACTAGTTTGCCTTATGATTAATGCAAATGAAATACGCTGAAGCGGTTTCTACAGAGTTCTAGAGTATGTTCTATTTCAAAACATGTCAAACTCGCTCAAAATCACATGGCAATGTGAATATATAATATGGAAAAACTGGGAAAAACAACTCGACTTTAATTCATTTATTATACCATTGTTTCACTCACATTAGATTTGGTTGAGAAGACAGCATATGGCAGATTTTCCAGTGGAAAATCGCTGCCCTCAGGAACTGGCACAAAACTAGCCGACATTTTATCCAAATTTACACGCTGCTCAGTTGAAGATCTAAAGAATTTACAACTTTTGGGCAGTTGTACACAGATTAAACCGATTAGAACGACAACAGCTATGGGAAATGTGCGTAGCGCCAGAGCGACGATGACGATGACAACTGAGCGAGCGCTTGATCGCGATCGTCTTTATATACTCGTCACAGCATTATTATCGTGCGCTCTCTTTAGCCGGTTCACGCTCTTAAGCGAACAAGCCCCCCAAAATGAAGAGTAAGAAATTTAAAACACTCTCTTGTTGCTCTTTGATTACTTTGATTTATTATTTACCCGTTATGTATATATTTGTTTAGATGCTGGAATAATTGTTTTATTCGAATTGGAATTCTCAAATACATTATACATCAATTTATACATACATAAAATGCAAATAATGTGACATTAAAAGTTAATTTTAAATACATATTTCTGATATACACATAGTTGTTATTTGTCGATTGAACTTAGTTAACAGCACATTAAAATACAAGAAATGTAATATCTATATAATATTCATTGAATTATTTATACTTTCAAAGGATATTTGTGTACAGCGCGTTTTTTTATGAATTCTACATAAATTTCTGTTAAGTGTATTTTTCTGATACCAATTTGATATTAATTCATTCTTTCGATGTCCGACACGCGGCTGCTCCTGTTAAATAATTTAGATGTTTAATTTAAATAATCGTGATACTTTTCCAACATTTTGATTGAGTTACGTTCGTTTAATTGCATTTAATTGACACCGAATATATGTATATGTATGTATATAGGTATATATAATAGGTATATCAGACATTTATCATGTTCAACACAAATTCGAAACTAAAATTCAACTAATTTCTCATTAATACGTATATTCATGTATATAGCACAGTTCGATACTTGGACTAGTTGTGGCCCAGGATTCGTCATCGATTCGATCCTGAGGTCCTTCATTAACTCAACTACAACAAACCGATAGTTAATGCGCATTCTTCATTTTTGACTAACAATTTTCCTGGATTGCGATTATACGTGTAGAGAGTTTAACAAGCACAGGTCTCTTTTTTTGATATAAAGGTACATTTTGCCGGAAGCATAAACTTTTCCATTGATCAACTTTATATATACTTTGATAGCAACAGAAGTTAATATAGAATTCTCAAATAATTCAAACAATTATCTGATCAAATCTGTCAGCAGCCTCAAAACATGCGTTTGCATTCCAAAATTAATCTCTATTCGAAATGTTTGGGTTCGTGTTCCTTGTGGTGGTGAACGTGGGTGGTTTTTGCAGTTGTAGATATATTTATATGGGGCTTTTCACTATATATAATATTTGGTTTGTTTATAATGTGCAACAGTCGTAATAAACAGTTTTCTTTGCAAAATTCATAGAATGTGAAACGTAAAATCAACTTGGCAACACTTTGATTATAAGTATGTGAGTACATAGTTAATACGTAGTTTTCCAACACTGGCCAGACGCTTACAAATGACGTAACTGAGGAACGTAATCAAACGTAACAGTTTTAGTTAACATTATCAATATTTTTTGATATTTTTTTCAAACAAATTTACAGCAACATTGAACTCTTGATAGAAGTTGGAAGTTATTCTCGTTATTTTTGCGTTCTTATGATATGCTTTTTACCTTAAAGATACTTCTTGGTTGTATGAACTACGCAACTGTAGCTACATTTATCTCTTTGTCCAACACACACACCAGAAACAGCTTACAAATCATCGCCCAGCCGATGAATCTCGTCCAGCATAAAGTCCACGTCCTCCTCGGTAACCGCAGCCGACGAGATGATCGAACGGAAGAAGTTGGGTCGTCGATCATCGGGCTGATAGCCGACCATCAATGTGCCCTTCTGCATCATGCGGCCCTTGATGATGGGACAGATCTGGAAGCAATCGAAGTAACTATAAAATCTTTTCCTACTCGAGTTGGATTTAAATCGTTGCTTACCTTGCCGAGTTCCACCTCCTTCTTGCTGTCGTGGGCAACGCCTCGCAAGCGCTTGGGCACATACCAGAAGGACACGTTGACGCACTCTGGCTCCAGGATCAGGTGGAAGCGATCGGACTGCTCGCGTATGCGCTTCAGCTGGTATTGAACCAGCTCCATCAAGCGATCCTGCTGCTTCTCGAAGCCCTCGGTGCCCTTGGCACGCCACTGCAGCCAGAGCTTGAAGATGTCGTTGTGGCGACCACACTGGATCACCTTGTCGCCAGTGTCGTAGCTGATATCGTACTGCTTATCGGTCATGAACAGATACTCCGCAGACATTTGGTTGCAGCTGATGAGCAGGCCCTAAAGAGAGTAGAATATGTATAATGTTAGAGTATTAAAGTTTAGCGCTTTTTGCTCATAAGTCAAGTTGAAATTTTAATTAAAATTCCGGCTGCCAAAAGGCGCAACTGTGACCGATGGCAACATATTGCACAGCATACTAATACTACAACAAAAACAACACTGTAAGAGAGGCTAATGCGAAGGGTGATTCTCTCTCACGTCAGGTTTTGTGCCCATTCATTGCGGCATCGAGCTGCGACAACCCCTCAGGAGAACTGAACTGTCTGCAGGGCCAGACTGCCTGTCTGCCATTTGTTCGGCATGAGAAATAACAAGGAATTGTTCGCAATACAATTGGAATTCTTTGGATAAACAACAAACATTGTGATATGCACAAGAATGTTGGGGAAGTTGCAAGTCCAAAAACTTGTATGTAAAATGCGTGGCTAACCGACTTTAAGAGTCCCTTTCCTCATAGGTAATATTTGGTTAAACAACTGAACCAACTCCAATTCATTTGGTCATTAATATAATAAAATAAAAATGTAAATGAAAAATTATCCTTGCTGTTATATTATGCAACAGAAAATTAATACAACAATGTTAATATTTTATTTTAAAAATTTCGTTAACTTTTCCTAGTTTTATGTTTTTTTAAATTAAACTCATTTTTGAGAACATGAACGCAAAAGAAATTGAATATTGAAGCTAAAATTGAGACTTCTCTATTCATGATATCAACGACTTGTATAGAAATTACTTCATATTATTTATTTAATTTTTCCATTATTATTTATATTATTTCATATGAATACACACATAATTAAAGTTGACATTAATTATCCTAGAAAAATGTATTTTCAGGGGCAATTAATATTTCATATTTTATTGAGCCTATTTAGTCAACTTCTCATGTTATGTTATCACAATCTTAACTAATTTCTAAATGTTGATAGTTAATATGATAATCTATAATCTATCCTTTAGAGCGTACATATATGTTTCATAACGATTCTTTCTATATGCTTGTTACACATTTTGCAACTGGTTATACTCTAAAATCATATATGCAGAGTATTGTATTCATGTACAAAATAATTTTATAAATTTTATATTATTCCCTAATAATTTGGTCATTTTTGAATAAGTCTTTATTTTAAGAAGAAGTATATTATTGAAACCGAACCTCAAGCCTTCTGCATGAATACTTATGAAACAATTGTAAATATTGTTGCTGGGAATTTTCCCATTTTTTGAAAAGTAATAATTATTTTAAAGTAGTAAAATTATAATTTTGTTTGTGTTAACATATTAAGAAAACTTCACACTGTAAAGTTCCTCACCAAAAATGTTAAATAACAGTGCAATGTTAAACTTAACAGCAGTGTTGTCTACTTACATCCTCCTTGAAGTGGATAGTCGAGCACTGGAGCAGCGCACCCATGAGCTTATGTGGATTCCAGGTGATCGAATCGGCGCTGCAAAGAGTCAAATCAGAACGTGCCGCAAATATATTAAATGACATTCAATTACAAATTACAAACAATTAACACTAAGCCAGCTCGCTGGCTGTCCCTGTCTCATCCACACACCCCCCTTGGAGGCAAGGACACACGAGAGCGAGCGGCAAGTGCCATAAATTGTGGCAATTTGAGGCCGCAGCACTTTAATTGAATTCAAAGCGAGCGAAGCAACCCCGAGGGCAGCCCTGAGGGATGAGGGATGTGGCATGCGACAGACGTTGCCGCCGCTAAACATCCCTGGGGGAGCTATTTACAGTTATCTACAGCAGTGTGTGTGTGTGTGTGGGTGTCTATAAACATGATGCTTATGGAGTGCCTGTAAGCATGCTTCAGTTTGGAGTGGCGGCATGTGGCGCTTGCCACAATCCTGTGTAGCGCTCTCTGTGTGTGTTGCCATTTAAGTTTGCGGCATTGTTTCAGGATTTTCGACAAACTCAGGCGAATTAAGAGCAGCTCCTAGACACCACTCGGCACCATTAATCAAGTTCGGCTTAGGCCGCGAATGATTAATTTATAAAGCGCCGAGTGCAGAGCTGTTCAATTAGGGCCACGAACAATTTGCATGCCACAGCACTCAAATTGCATGAATGGCAAGTGTCGCAATCGCCGCTTGATGGATGGAGTCCTCATCAATTTGAAAGTGTTTAAAGGCGATTTCCTTGACCGCAAAACTGTCAATACGACGACGAAGACGACGACAGCTGCAGTGGCGACATTTGCCTAAGCCCTGCAAGGATTTGGGGTTAAAGTGCACTTAGAAAACTCTGTGAGCTCAACACGTTTTAACTTTAAAATTAAAAATTCCTTCTCGTCTGCCCTCCGGCAATTGTTTGGCGTAATTGTTGTGTAAGTAATGCCCACCGCCCTCTTTGTCAGCAGGGTGGCAGCTGGAAAGTCAGGGTGCACAGAAGGGTGCGGGTTGAAAATCCACTTTGTTCATTTGTTTGTCTTTTGCGCAAACGAAAATGCACTCGGCTTTGGGCCTTGTAATCCCCATAAGCTCTGAACACCTGATGGAGGCACTAAATGACAAATTGAGATTTTTCCCACATGTCGTTGTTGTCAAGAGAGAGAGAGAGAGAGAGAGAGAGAGAGAGAGCGAGAGAGAGTGAGGGAGAGAGCAATGCATTCTGTTTTGAGCGATGCGGGCCATTTGGGAGCATTTAGATTTGAATTTGCACAACAAGAGATTTCAATTTTTTGTTTTGACTGCCGCATATGAGGGCCAAAGAGTCTGAAAAGGGCCAAACAACATGATGAATGAGCTAAGAGCAGAGTGAGACATAACAACACAAATAACTTAAAGATTTACTTGATAATATTGATTGTCTGGCTTAAGTTGAATTTTAAATTGCATTTGAGTTGTTTATTTCGTTTTTGCTTCAAAATATTAATATTATTAGGCTAAGTGGTTAATAGTATTTAATTCAAGTTGTACGCATTTCTGGTAAAGCTTTTTAGCAGCTTTGTTAAATCTTTTAGAAAATACATGTTTATATTATAAATTTGTTTAAAATAAAATCGATTAAGAATTTTATATAACGTGATTTGATTTGAAAATTCTTCTTTTTATGTATATCTGCACTTATTATGTATTAAAAATGCAAAGTCCCTTGATTTTCTTTAAAATACGATTATCTCTATTAATATTCTAGTAAATTTATTTTCGATACCTTCTAACTGTCTATAATTTCAATTAAAGCTGATTTAAATTTACTGTAAATAAATAAATAATTTCTCTACCACAGCTTTTCGAAATTCCTTAAATCAATACATGAAATTCTTTATGTGGTTTAAAATAATTAAAAATATTTTATAGTTTCATTATGGTGTTGCACATTAACTTGATATTTTAGAAAATATATTATTTAATATTTATTATTTATGTCGACTCTATTTGAAAATTATCGTATGGCACTTATGATTTGGATGTAAGATTATTATGAAATTCGATTTATGTAACAAACGATGATGATGATGAAGGATGATTCATTATTTTAAATAAACTTTCGTCATTACAAAATATTTTTTTTATGTTTGTTGAATATAAATTTCTCCCAAATATATAAGTAATATGAATTGAATGTTACTTACCGCTCCACGCCTGTCAATCTGGGATGGCGATGCTTTCGCGACATGAGCAAACCGCCGCCCCAAGCAGCCTGCAAAGAGAAGAGCAAGAATAATTATATTTAATTAGTAATCCAGTTCCCATTCCAATCTGAACTCACATCGATGTGCATCCAGCAGTTGTACTTCTGGCAGATGTCCGCAATCGTGTTGATGTCGTCGAAGGCGCCGAGGACAGTTGTGCCCGCGGTGGCATTGACGAAGAACGGAATGTCGCCCTTGGCCTTGCGCTCCAGAATGAGACGCTCCAGCTCGGAGGTGATCATCTTGCCGTGCTCATCGGAGGGCACCACAATGCAGTGATCGGTGCCGAGGCCGCAGACAGCAGCGCACGATTTGATCGAATAATGGCACTGATCCGATGTGAACATGACCAAAGTGCCGGGCAGACCGACAGAGCCGTGCTCCTTGTAGTTGGGGAACATCTTGTGGCGAGCGGCCAAGAAGGCATAGAGATTGGAGATGGAGCCACCAGGAGCCAGAATCGAATCGCCACCAGACCAGCCGATAATCTCACGCATCTTGGTGAGGACAACGTTCTCCATCAGGATGAATACCGGAGCGATCTCGTATGTGAACATGTTGGTATTCGCAGTGGCCGTCAACCATTCGCCAGCCATGGAGATCAGATCCAAGCCGTTCGACAGCTGGTTGAAGAAGTGCGGATGGCCTGCGGAAAAGAATATTTTTTGTGAGCTTGCTTAATGTAGCTGAAACGAAGCGTCGCCTTTTCCACTTTCGCCATGGCTGTCTCGACTGTCAGGCGGAGTCCTTTAAGCCGACAGCAGATGTGCCTGGCAGCTGAGTTGCGCTCAGCTTGATTTTTGTTTTATTAAAAATATACTTCGCAGCTGAAACAAAAGCAACAGTCGTTGCCCCCTTTTGTGGCACGCCCGACTGGCGTTCAATACAAGGCCGGAAGTACATACGTTCAAGGGCAGACATTGTTGCGGATCTGGGGTCAGTAAAATCAATAGTCTACGTTGTGCGCTTGTAAGCATCCGAAATCTTCGTGTTTCGGCCCCTTGCAAAAGTGTCTTAAATTGCTCATTTATTGCAGCTAATTGCGACTTGCTGGGCATTGAAAATGCCCACGAAAAATCACAAAATGCTTTCAGAGCAGCAGTCGAAGTCCCCTCGCTAAATGTTTCGTTCGAACCCTTCATTGTTGCTCTCGGCTTTGGGCGTCTGTCAGTTCACATCTTGAGTGCCATAAGTCGTGTGATTAAAATCCCATTGCCCACAAGGCTAAATCCACCCACACACACTCGCTCACAGGATGTATCAGCGTCGGCATTCAAACATTTCAATTTGCCCATGTGGCCGCAGCTGCCGCACAGAAGACGACGCGACGTTCGACGCACCCTCGACCTAGACACGAGACCAGAGCCAGGACCCAGAGCACAGACGAAGCCGAAGCCAGCTTCAACCTTAGAGCGTCAGGCAGTCAGTCATTCACTCGCATTCGCATTCGCATCAAAGGATCACGAATGCAGCGAGTCAGAAAATAACAACGGATTTTGATTAAAGCTCCCCTTTTTATAGAGTCGTCTGTTGGCCTCACAGCCTTGCCTGGCATATCATGTTTCCCTCGTGGCAGGGTGCGCATTATGTGAGATTATGGATCATAAATGGGATTTATATCATGCCAGTTTACGCAAAAATGTTGCGACTGCTTTGGTTAAAAAGGAAATTCCATTGCCGAAACTGGCAATGTCCTTTGCAGCACTTGGATTTTCGATTGAAAATTAGCTAGTTGACAAGTCTGAGAGAGTATTGAACTTTAACGATAAACTTTTTCTTTAAAGAGGAGATAGTATTTGCAAAAGTGTCTCTATGAATAATATACATTAAACGTATTATTAAATCTTTTTATTAAAGAATAATATTAAATGATAGATTTCTATATTACGTATATTGTTTTTCATATTTAAATACATATTTTGGACATTCAATTGAAAGCTTAATCTTGAATAATTTCAGTGCTTTACATCGAAGATTATTTTTGAAAATATGTTGAATAAAATGTTGACTTAAATTTTATTGTCATCAGAAGTTCATCTTCCCCAATGCAAATTTCTCCTTTCTCTAATTTTTTTCTATTTCTTTAATCACAGCATTTCAAATCTTTTTTTCTATTTAATGACATATTTTTAATTAAAAACAGTACCTTGAATACCATTAGAGATTTCTTAGAAATTTTGAAAAATTTGTTGTTTATTTCAATTTTGTCTAACCCAATGCCGATATTCTCCTTTCTTTAATTTATTCTTTTGCGCAACCACAATATTGATTTAATTCCATTCTTGGCAAAGTCAAAGCATAATAAAATCTTCGTTTGTTCAGCTACTCGTTGATTACAGCACAATCTCAGACTTGTTTTAATTCAATTTTTAGCTGCCAACCGTTCAGAAGCCAGAATAATTTCCGACGTTCCCAGAGCAAAGTGGAAGGGAAGTGACGGAAGCTCACGCTGTTTCCTAGACAAGGCCGCAGTTTCCGGGGGTGCTTATTATCGATACTCCAAACACAATTGCGGTCACGTGCGCTCTCTGCCGACAGTGTCCTGACGATGTCCTGACCACCCCTTGCATTAATTTTCAATGAAATCAGGCGCATATTCAGCGCCAATAAAGAAAACAACCGACAACAAAAAGTGAAACGTGCGAATGACTTTTGGCTGCTAAAGCTGCCAACGAGAACCCTTTTTTTTATTGTTGTTGTTGTTGTTGTTGCTGCTGATTTATGATTGATGGCAAATGAGATTTACAGATTTAGAGAGCAGAGTGTGTGTGTGTTTTTGAGAGGTGTAAACAACAAGTTGGCTGGGACGAGCACAGCTCAATGGGCCATAAAATGACATTGTCTGTTGTCTGTCCCTGCGATGTCCTTGCAGCTAATGTGCTTATCTACAAGACTGCACACTTTGTGCCCTAATGCGACCGCAAGTTATTCGGGCACGCGCCCTGAAACGTATTCTATAATTTCTGTCAGACAAGCATATGTCTATGCAAATTTATGCAGAGACAAATTTGATTAACGCCAACTGGCTGGTTGGCTGTGTAAACACTTGATAAGCTACCCCTGGGAAAGCCTCCCACTTCCACCCACTTAATCCCCAATCACTCACCCGTCTTCACTTGATACTTGAGCGTTGTGGCGCAATCCTCGATCAGCTGCTGCAGCGGCAACGCTCGGTCCGGAACATCCAAGTCGAGCAGTCGCTTCATGTCCTCCGGATGGTGGAAGTCGAGCACCTTCTCATTGCGATCGTTCGTTGCCTTCACGAAGTCCAACAACACATCGATTACTTTCAGCAGGAACTCACGTGTCTCGGGTCCTGCGCTCACTGTCGTTGGCATCAGATCTGCGATAAAGAAGGAGGCACATAAAAAAACATTAAAATAAAAAATAATATTCATGCATCTATCTCTGCTTATCGCAGAGCATGAACGAAATTGAGGAGCGTGCTCTGCTGCTGACAGCGTAAATGACTTTCGGGCCTTATCTGGGCGCAAGTCCTTAACGTGATATATGATTATTATTGTTACGATGATTTGTGGCCCACAGCTCTGCCATTGAAATTGAAACTCGACGCTGAGCCATAAAAAACAGATTTCAATGCCATACCCTAACAGTGCACGGTAAAAGTTTGAGCATAACGAGTGTACTTCAGGAAGGTAAGTTATACTACAAGAACTTATTCGTTATATAATACAATTTAATGCTGCTCATATACAATTAATTGAAAACAAACAACAAATTATAGTACATACATTTAATAGAAAACATATAAATGAGAAAAAAATATGAATATAAACAATAAATATAAAATACAATTATAAAACGTATTAATCTAACAATCTGCCTAAGCCAGTTAAACAATGTAATTTGCCATAAAAAACTGTGAGAATATACAAATACAATTAAATCTAGCAATCTAATAATCTTGCATTATATTTTGCTTAAGTTTTAGCAGTTGCTCTAATATTTAGTAGTATAACACATGGATTCATTATTATTTATTTAGTAGTATTTGTGATTTCAAAAACAGTATATTTACCATAAACAATTAAATTTGTCAAATTAACTATCTTTAAAAATAGTACATTTTATATTCAAATTCAAAAAAACCATTTCCAAGCTAAGAAATATTTGTATGGTTTTTTCAAATTTACAAAAACCTAAAACTTTAGGTAGTTATTATATTATTTAATTTTATTATATAAATATTTGTTTACTTTAGTTTCAATTCAACAATTTAATACACTTTTTATGATTATCTTTATTTGTGACTTAAAAATTAATTTTTTGTTACAGAGAACAACTAAGATTGTCGGGCTGAAAATCTTTTATTCGCTTGTGAAATTCCTTGTTTTATTTATTTTATAATCCAATCAAAATTATATTGAGTTGAACTCTTTCAGTGCTGATATATGTAAATTAAAACGTATGCGATTGCATAGCTCAAAGTAATCATAAATTTCAAATCGCTTAAAAATAATCTGTAGTAAGGGTATAAAACAGCCAGTGCTCTACATAAATGGAAACCACATAGTTTTAAAAGGATTCTTAAAAATTATCGCTGGCATTGTACTGAGCAGCTTGGACATTACGAGGAGTTTTAATGGCTTATGGCCACATGGCGTGGCAAGCTGCGGCTTGGGCTGCTGTGGGGATGTGCCCCATGCTGTGGCAAGGTTGTTTCACAGCAGGCGTGGCCATGGCTGCTGTGGTTGCAGCTATTAATTGCCTGGCTTTATTATGAAATTAATGTTCGGCCAGGCCAAGATGGTTGGTCGTCATCCTCTAAATCAATTGGAAACTTAACGTTGCGCATGATTGTCATTAAAAGGACATCAAGTGAAGCCCGACGAATTTCAATTCAAATAAGAAGCTGAACTGCAACTTCCTCCCCCAAAGCAGAGTCCTTTCTGATACCAGCAGACAGGAGCAGACAAATTGTAGCAATTTCGAAATTCCTCAAGTTTACAGCAAAGTTAAATAAAATTTAATGTGCTGTGCACAGTACGCTTAATGTCAAGCACAGCCGTGGCCAGGACAGTTCAAGACAGGACCTCTGCTCCTGATCCTTATGTGTGCGTGCATCTGTGTTGCTGTCTCTGTCGCACTTGCACTCTGCGAGCGTGCGTAATATCCTGTGACTAAACGGTTTATGTTTGTTGTGCTTTCATTTTCGGGCACGCGTCTGGCAGCACCTTATGCTTACGCTCTACTCTCGAATGGTGGTTGTTGCCTTTGACTTTTGCCCATTCGCCACATCCTGTCTCCCTCTCCCCCTGTCCGTCCGTCTGTCTGTCTGTCTGACTGTCAGTGTGTGTGCGACTGTTTGTCTGTTTGTTTGCTGGCCCAAAATCTGTTACACAGCATTCGCCAGTTTCACGCACCAACGAAGCCAAACGGCGCAGCCATTTATCAAGGTCTCCTGCAGGAGCTGTAACTGGCAGCGCATGTCCTAGACAGGCTCTCGACTACAGACTGGCCTCTCATGTGTTTGCTCTCTGCGTCCTTGTGGCCGTCCTTCGCAGCGTTTTGTTTGCCAGTGTCAGTTTAACACTCTCATTTATTATTGACTCGGCAAATAAATAACATACACAGAGTACTTGGATGTGAAGGAATTGTGCGGACCATTTTGTTTAGGCAAGTAATAGCTCGTCATCTGGATAATCTTGCCACAGCTTATTCGTAAATGATTAGTATGGAATTAAGATTTAATGCGAAGTCATACATTATGGCTACATTACATTAAACAATACTAAGAAAAACAATATGATGGAATCGATTTCAATAAGTGATTATTAAACAATATTTAAAAACCATATAAGTAACTAAAGATAATAATGGAAATATACAAATAATTAATAATTTTTATTTTAAAATTTTTACGATAAAATATTATTTTATTAACATAAACATATAATGTGGTGTAAATGATTTTAGTAATCGATGACAATAAAACATTTAAATAAAAAGATATAACCCAAAGCGACACTTTGTTGTGTTCAACTTCAGTTAAGCTATCTATTAAATAAGTTGAATAAAGTTTAAAAAAAAATTAATATAAGAAGTTTCTTACATATTTAAAAAATAATTTTTTAATAATAAGTAAATATAGTAAATGTTAATATTTTGTTTACTAAAATATAGCCAGCAATCAATTGAATAATTAGTAACAAGATCCTAAAAAAAAGAAAAGTTTTCTTAACTTTCTTAGGTTTACCAAGCAAGATAAATTATTAAAAAAATTATAATACTTAGAGAATATAATTTTTTTGTGCATTCCGTTGAACTTAAATTATTATACAATTTCTAAACAATGATTATTCCCAATACACTTTATTACTATATATTTCGTTTTTATTATCATATAGTCGATTTTAATTAAAAATAAAATATTGCAATTTCTAAGTTTTATATTCAAACAATTGTAAAGTTTCGTACATAAAACCTTGAATTCTTGTACATATATTTTTTTTTAATGTATGTTTTATTTACAATCATTCCGTTGACAATAAGTAAATTTTTAGATATTTTCAATTTCAATAGGGCTGTGAGATACATTCGAATGATTGTTTAATAATCCCATTTTTAATATATTTATTTTATCGATTCTTATTATTGTGATCTCATATTATAATTGATAATAATAGTTGTACTCACCATATGCCGTGAGTTTACCCGTCCTGTCGGAGAGTTTATACCCGTTCGGATTAAGCGACATTTTCTCCTCTGCAAGTAGATGGCAAATAATTCATAGAACATGATGAGGATTAATGCGCTCAAAGTGTCAAATGTCAACTCCAATGAATCGGATGAGTAAATGTTATGCAATTTGAACAGCAATTGCAATTGCAATATGCAAATGGCAATTACAGGCAAGTGTTACACAATCTACGACTGAAAATGGATACCTACATGTAAAATTACATAACCGAAGGCAAGCCCAAAGGGAAATCTGGGGAAAGCAGCGGGAAAATGCAACGATGGAGTAAATAAACAGAGGCAGAGATACATAACAAAACTTTGCAGCAAGGACACAAGGACAACTGAAGGACAACATCGGTGTGTGAGTGAGTGGGAGTCGCAACCTTCCTGCCTCTCGAATACTGATTTCATATACTCAAACGGGGAGCTGGGGAGTCGATGTATATAGAGCTGGACGCCATCTGCATTTGCGCAGTGAGTGTTAAGCCAATTTGCACAGACTACAGTCGATTTATATATACATAACTGAGCAAGGATATGAGCTGGGGAATAAGAAGTGAGGCAGGCAGCGCGACAGCTGCGAAAAACCTTAAACCTGACTTACAACTTATGTAACAAACGGGCAGCAACGAAAATGCGAAAATCATAGAGAAAGATTAGGCGCTGATAATGTGATGTGGTGTGTGCGTTGAGGATATCTTACCGATTATCCTGCGGATATCGTCGATGTATTGCTTTAGATAATTCACTTTGGCTGCGTATACGTAATAACGTGTGCGATAGCGAAAAATGAGAGGAACAACAAACAAACTAAATGACGAAGTTTTTTGGTTGGTATGTAACTAGAGTGCAATTGATGTTGGTGACAGCAAACTACAAACTTACAAAACTTCGTTTAAACACACGCGTCTCAAAACTTTTAACTGCAACTGTAACTGTAACTGTAACTGAACCGAACGGGACGGAACCACTTGGCTAACTGTGATAGTTGAAACTGTTGTCGAGTCTTGGCCACAAAACCAGCTTCACTCGCTGACGATCTGCGGAGCTCTGAGCAGCAGCATCCGCCTGGGTCGCCTACGATGCCTACGCCACGCACAAAATGGCTGTCCACCCACACACACACACACACACATACACTAAAAATTACACTCTATATTCCGTGTGTATTGCATAACCTTCAACAACAGCATTGGCATTTCGGTTGGCCTTATGTATGGACACGTCTCTCGTATATATGCAGATGATGCTTGCCCGATTTTGGGCGCCAAACGATGACGTCATCGGGCAACCATCTTGGCTGCTGTTACATGGAGGCGGAGCCACAGCGAATGGGGCGTCAGCGTATCCAACGGATACACATTCTAAGCTCGGCTGCATTGCGCAGGCTTCGACTTGGAGGAGCAGCGGCCGAAAGGGCAGCTCGACAAAAAGTGTTGAATGTTTTTTCAACAAATTTAAGTGCTCGCTTTTTGTCTGTTTTTGCCATGTGATGTGGCAGTATGAAAAGCTAATTAACAAACTAATTTTGCAACTGTTTTTGACATTTACAATGCCAAAAGTTTTTTATTGCCCTCCCAAACAGAGCAGAGGAAAACGCCATTTGTGTTGCAAAACCTTCAAGCAACAAAAAGTAAATAATAGACCAGCATCTGTCATACACACATAACATATATATATGGAAGTAATATATAACTCAACACACATATGTATGTGTAGCTACAGCGCAATTTATGGATTTTCCGAGGCACTCTGCGAATTTAGGTCAAAGCAAATCGCCGAAAAAAGAAGTGCAGAAATACCTTATATGTACATATATGCACAAAGCGATGTGTTTTGCAGCCCAACCCACTTCCAGCTCAATTGCGTTGTTCGCAATTGAATGATTTCCATAGCATAGTTTTCAGCGCTCGCCTCTTATGTAACATTGATAGCCGAACAAACGCAACCAGTCGCAACTATGCATGAAAAAAAGGTGCAGTTGGCAAGAAAAACACACGCAAAGTTAGCAACAAAAAAAGTATCTAACTTGGGTTCGCTTATCGGACAACTTGCAGGCATCGCCTGTGGCCCACAAAACTTTTGTCAGCGTCCTTTAAGTGCCTGGGTCTTAATGTACTTGTCTCGTACACCGCATAGATTTGTTTATCTTGTCGTGTTCTCTAATTGAATTTCAGCATCAAATTCCAGACAGCTCTCAACTTTAAATTCACTTTTATGTCCTGTTAATGTCTCGCTGTTCATCAGCCTGGACTTATCAGCATTGTTTTGTGAGCGGCAGTTTTGTGTAATTTGAAAGCTTAAATTAGTAATTCAAATGTAAATTGTTAACGCTCAAAAGAGCGTGTAATTTGATATCAAATATTTAAATAAAAATGCAAATAATATTTAAATTAGTTTTCTGGCAAAAGGTCATAGATTTAACTAATTTCTGAATATTACTTGATAACAGTATTAAGTTGAATGGCTCCTTAACATAAAATACTAAATGGAAATACCAATCTCAGTATACCAAGTAAACTCCAACTGGTAAATATGTTAATTAGCATTATCCTGTAAGTTAACAGATTTTCTGAAAGCCACACGAGATGGAACTGAAGAACGGACAACATAAATTCAAATCAGTTTACTAGCGAATTGTAAAGCGATCACTCGCATTTCACTTAAGTTGTATTTGGTTGTCAATCAAAGACAATTTATTTAGTTTGCTCTGCCCCATCAAGTCAGCTTTTATTTGAAACATAATTTGCCATAAACAGTCGCCATTGAACAATATAACAGTTTAAGAAACCTCAAACGGAATCACACATTTGACATCCGCAAAAGAGTGGTCCTATGATACCTAATTGTCGATAATTAATTGTAATATATTAGTTTGATAGTAATTTGAAGTATATATTGGATCTATGACTCTTTTAGTTATTTACTGTATACATATACATATGTACATATGTATATCTAATTATATAAATTTGCCACATCGGTAACTAAAAGCTTGTTAAAAACATATACTTTTTATCAAATAAAATAAATTAAGATAGATGCAATTTATTCTGCATACTGTATATTCTGGATTCTAAGCAATGACAACTCCTATATAAGATATCATTAGAATTTAATAGAACAGCTAAAGAAGATGTAACGTAATATTTTGGCTAACGAAGAAACAAGAAAATCTATACATTACATTTTCATTAAATCTTCAATTTTAATTGCTTATTATAATAAGCACAATATCTAACACTTATTGCGTATTTCTAATGGCCTTCCTATTTCCCTCTCCAAATTCAATCTCTGTACAACATGTCCCACGTTGTCTTTAATTTACACATAAGAACTTAAACTTCAGATAGGAGTCCAACTCGAATTTCTATTAGTTTCACTTATTCAAAACCTGCAATTTATAGCAGCCCTTCGGCGCAGCAATTCCCTCATTAAGTGTAGTGTGATATTGTTTATTATAAGTACACACTATATTGAACGACCAATAATTGTTATCTGGTCGCATAACTGACAGGTTGAAGCTTATCGAACGAAGCACAGCCAAAATGCTACCAATTATAATTAGGTGCTCCTGGTTAACTCCAGTTATCTGTGATTAAAGGCAACACAACAGGGCAAGCATATGTCAGAAAAGAGAAATAATGGCCAACACAAAGCACTTGCCGGGTCTTACCCAGCCGATAACGCTTTATTATGAGTGTTCAAATATAAATATTTTTGCCACATCTGATGACCCATCCGACTTAATCAATATCAGTCGAGTATCGTTTTGCAAACCTATTAAAACAAGTGCAAACTTAGCGCTGAATTCAGTTCTGGTTGAAGCACTGAGGTGTGAAGCACAAAAGTGATTTATTCTTTATTAAATGTGTATCGATTATATTAAATTGTTTATCAATTTTATGTCTAGCGAGTGAGATGTAAGTATTAAGGAATTTTGCCGATAGCAAACCTACAAAAAATTGGCTGTCCATTTTTCTTGATCGCCTGCCGAAAAAGTCATTAATTAAAGCGAGTTCCTTTCAGCTATTGTGAATTGTGTAATAAATTATGTTAGAAGCATTGTGTGCAGGAATTCAATGCAGCAATTTGTTATAAATGCCCACCATTTATTTCCTATCAGCCGCAATATTCTTTATAGCCTCTAACCATCAAGTACAGGGAATTTCGAGTTTTATGATTTGTCTATTTTAGAAGCTTCATTTTCTTTGAGATAACCTATTGTTGTAATTACACTAATTTACGTAACAATTTAAAATTTAAAAATTGACTGGATTTTCTTAGTAAGAAATGTGGAAAATCGTTTGAAAATTGATTTAACTAAATAATTCAATTTTATATAAAATAATTTAGAATTAAAAAGGCTATTCCTTAAATTCTTTTCCATGAAAAAGATTCCAAATTGGTAAAGAAACCAAATAATAAAATATATAGATTGGCGGATTAACAAATTAAATAATTTATAATTAATATAGACTGTCCATTAAATTTTTTTCTGAAAAATGTGGAAAACCTGCAAATTGACATATTGAACAATCTAGAACTAGAGAATCCTATTCATTACATTTTTTATCTAACAAATATTGAAAGCTGGTAAATAAGGATTTAACGAAATAATTTAATTATATAATGAGGAATCTAGAATCAAAAAAGGGAGTTATTTACATTTTAGAAAATTGCTTCAACTAAATAATTAAATGATCGAATAAAAGAAAGTATTGAAAAATCGATTAAGAATTAAAGCAAAATTAAGTAAAATCTTATTTAATAATAAATTCAACAAAATTTGAATTAATTAATGATAATAATTCTTTCAAGGATAGATAAAGTAGTTGTTTCCATTTTCAAAATCAATTTCGGCAATTAATCTTCAAATGTGCAACTGAGAATAAATGAAATATTTCAAGGATATCCGAAGGCCAACGCCTAGCAAAGTATTTTGGCGATAACCTCAGCTCTTGGCCAACTGCCAACTGTGGCTAGCTCTTTGGAGTTTCGCTGAGTGGCCGCAAAGGGTTTGGCCAAGGACTCGTGTAATTAAAACGGATATTTACCTGGCTGTGTTTGCACGTAGCGCAGATAGGCTCTATAACCCAGATAGGCGAAAATATTTAAATCTTTTGCGTGAGGTGCTGCCGGCAACACCGACAACGGGCTGAATTAAGAAGCGCAAATGACAAAGTGTTAAAGTTAATTAAAAAACAGACACAGCTGCAGCGTTTTAAACCGGATAAACAGAGAGAATATATATATCGCCCCCAAGGGAATATAGAGTTTAAGCGGATGTTGCTGCGCTCGCTGGCAACTTCGAACTGCGGCAGGCGCAAGAGACGCAACGCCCAAGCGGAGTATTTGCTAAAAAAACAAGCCAAAAAAATTAACTTGCCACACGGGATGTGATGAGATGCTGTGAGGGACAAAAAATCGATGCTCTAAAGCATATTTTCGGGGAGCCTAGATCGGAGCTGAGCTGTGGCCTAACAAAGGCGTAAAGCCAGCTTTGAAATGGACAAATCAAGCGGCAAGCAAATGGCCAGACAATAGACTCGATGCAATGCCGTCCATTTGTTGCCTACTTTCAGGCGCGCGATAATTGCATTTCGAGCGCAATTGCTTCCATTGTGCAGGCCTAGAAGGGAGCTCCTTCCCACGCCTAACCTGCCTGCCTGCCTGCCATTACATTACGCATACCACATGTAGTACGGCCATGTTTTGCCACCCCCCTCCCACACACACATTACATTATGTTCGATGTGGTCTCTTTCTAGCTGGTTGGAAGCATGCTTCGACTGCTATTGGTTGTCAGCGTTGTTTGGAGTGCGCAGTCGCAGGACGCGGTGACGTCACAGCATCCACAGCGGCTGCTACAGGCATTGGGGGATGCGACAGTTGCGCTGCAAGCAGCTCAGCAGAGCCTTGAGGACGAACTGAGGCCGTCAACTCTGACGTCCGTCAGCGTAGTTCAGGATTGGAGTTTGGTGTGTAAAGAGCTCTGCGGGTAAGTCGAAACCGTTTTCAGTGTCTAGTCCAAATCTAATCTGTTACTGAGTTACTGTATGTGATAAGCATCCGCGAAGGCCTGTCACAATGAATGACAAATTAGTCAAAATCAACTCGAGCACACCACAAATGTTACTCTTTGACGCCTCGTGAATTGTGTTGAGTGATATGAGCCGACTTCGCTTTTGGTATTTCGAGTGCTTCCCGAAATTCCAGATAACTAATCGAACCACAATGTGCACAAAACATGACTTTATTTGTTTAGATTGCAAGTGCCAATACAAAGTGAATAACAAACTCTGTTCTTTTTTGTTTTCGTATTCAGAGCTGGCCTCGGCGTAACGCCATGTGCGAATTACTGCCCCAAGTCTGGCGTCGGAATGGTAAAGATCCTGAACACAGTTTTTGATTTGGCTAAATGCGAGCAGCTGACTGGATCGCAAAATGGTGAGTGAAATTTATTTAATATTTAAAAAATATATGCACCCCAATTTCCTTTAAATATTTATTCGAAGGAATATCATATTTTTTGGTTCTTCACAAAAATGTTGTCATTTAAAGTATAAATTGTCATTGTGGACGTTCGTTTAAATTTCATATTTTTCGATCAATTATATAAATGTTTTTGTTGAGAAAAAAATTATTTTATGGCTGCGTCATATTATTTAAACGTAATTTGTTTTTATTTCAACTTTAATTTGATTGTACAATTTTTAATTATATCTTATATCTTGACTTAACTGAAAAACAAATGTTATACATTTAATTTACTTACGATTTTAACGTCCATATTAAAAGTAAAAGACACTTCAACAATAATAACCTCAATCGTTTGATAAGGCTAATACAAATTAATTTTTCATTTTAACTGAGATTATATTCTTATTTAAAATTCACTTTTTTAAACATATCAAAATTATAAAATTTAAAAACTCTACGAAAAGAAATAAACTAAGCCACTCAAGACGTTATTATGTAATTGCATTCTAGTTCATATAATTTGTATCACATTTTATTATTTATCTACTAACTTTCAAATAAATTGAAAGTTTTTTTCTTATTATTTCAATCAAAGACCGCAAAAATATACCCCTATGAAATTTGTATTTATTATTTTTTTTATATATTATTTTATATATATTTATTAATATTTTTAAATGTGGTACTTCAAAATATTTTTTAGATACAATAATTTAGATATAACTTTTAAATACAGACATGTATTAATTATCGTCTGAAACAAGTTTATTCATAAATTTTACTAATCTCACATATCTCTCGCTCCCTTCTGCAGGTTCTGAGTGCAAGGGAGTTGAGTCTGTCAAGTCCTACGGCGATCGACTTTGCTCGAGTTTCTGCCACCAACGCCGTCGCACGCTGAACGGTTGCAGTCCATGTCGGTTGTCGAGTGTTTTGGATGCGCATAAGGATGCGGATGCGGAGGAGAAGAAGGTCAGTGCAGTGCAGAGCGTGGCTTCACATGGTTCCGGAGATGGCGCCAACGCTGGGACGCTGCAGCTAACCGTGCCGCTGGCAGCCAAGCCGGAGATTGGGATCGAGGCAAGCGCCTCGGATACGCCGGACTGGGACGAAATGTGCAAGGCGCTCTGCAAGACTGGCGATGGCGGGTCTTTGTGCAACTGCGATCTATCGCCGTTTTTCACCTGAGCTCGGGCTGAAGGTGCATGGATCGCAACAGATTATATATGCAACTATATAATGTTTTGTTGTCTTTTGTTGTACACTCAAAAAAGAAAAACAGAAATCTAAATCTACAAAAAAAAATGAAAAAAAAAAAAAAAATGAGAGAAGAGAAAATTTAATTTGGTGTCGCACTCTGCGACAATTTCGATTTTCGATTTGTGTTAAATGCTAGTGTTGTCTTTATATTCACTGTTGTTAATTGCGAAAGTTTAGTTGAATTGTATTGTATAAATGCGAAATAAGCACAAAAGTAAATCTATACAAAAATATATATAAATGATATATGAATGCGCGGCTCCACAGAACGAATCGCCATGAGCAAAAAACAAAATTCCCTATGCGAATCAATTAATTTATAATTAATTTCAATTGTAACTAAGATGCAAAACCTAATAATAACAACAAGCGAATCTACACAAAATAATTCACATTCTCAGCTCGAAAAGCGGAAAAACAGCAAAATCACAAATAGGGCTTCCAGTGCAGCAATTGGCATCCATCGAGGATCTATCATCATAGATCCCTTTGAGTCCTTTTGTGAGCACAAAACCAAACCTAAGGATTAGTTGTAGGAGCTAAACAGGAGGAGAAGATCATAATGCTTAGAAATCACAACCAATTAATATCAAAAATACACAACATATCGTCGTGAATACAATTATTTACATACTACTATTATAATAATATCACTTTGGTTTAATTAATGGAATCAGCATATCAATTTTACAAAGGCAGAAGGAAAAAATTGATTAAACATTATGAGTTAAAATTTAAAAAACAAAAAAAAAAAAGAAAGAATTACAAAAATAATAATATCAGCAAAAATCAGCATCAATTACGTGTCACAATTATAAATGTTAACCAAGAGTTTAGTGTTGGTTATTAAAACATTAATAATTACAAATATTTATATATAGCTAAATTGGTCTATACAAAATACAAGAAATGAGTTGCGATTGCAAATCAGAGGCTCATTGAACGGAAAAGAGAAACTGACAAAGTTTTTCGACGAAGACATTAATTAAATAAGTGTATTTACTGCAAATATCTCAATGTGCATAATTATACATATATATATACATAACAATACTATACATAATAATACTATAAATATATATATAGTATATGCTAAAAAGTGTTTGGAAGACATTTTTTCGCATTTCAGCAAACAACAACAAGCATTTTGGAAGACATGCGTCAATTGCGAAACCAACATCTCTTGCAATTAGTTTCTTAAGAGCTTAACATAGTATACAAAAACAAAACAAAACAAAAACACAAACAATTTATGATTTTCGTATATATTTAAAGGTTAGCACACGTTGTTGTGTCAAACGCGACGCTGTGAGAGACAATAATTAAATATAAAGAAAAGAATTTGGAGGATAACAAACACAATCACATTCTCATTGCAGATGAATGTGTTTTGTGTGTGTAAAGTTTGGCTACACTGAACAAAATTATATCTACAAATGTTAGAAAAACCAAAAAAATATTCATAATCTGGCACTCTATAAATGTTTGTAATTGCACAATTAGTTACAAAAGAAGATTATGAAAAAGAAAATGAAAAATGAAGCAAAGTTTAATATCGATTTCAGAGCACATTTATTTACCATTTATTGCGGCTTCAAAATATCAATGTGTAGCATGTTTAAACATTATCCACATACATTATATTCAAGTATATGAATATATATACAAATTATAATATATATTAATAATGCACTTTACATTTATGTATATGTATATGTGTTAGGCGTTGCGTTTCTGCCATGAATACAGTGGCCGAAAGAGTCTTAAATCGCTCAAAAATAACAGAAATATCAAATCATTATAATAACTATAATGAACAACTTAAACAACATCATCATCAATTACAACAAAACAGAAAAAAATATTTTAAAAATCTTTGGTTTAATTGTAACTGGCATTGAATTGATGTCACAGAAAAGTGTAACATCAGCAACAACGGAGAAAACAAAAACTAGCAAACAAGAAAATAACAATAACAATTAAAAGTTAGCTGAAAGTAAATAACAATTAATAACAAGCTTAAATAGAAATAGGGTAGACGAAAATTCCATGCAAATCTCTGCAGAACAGCCGCAAAAGAAATTTAAAGACAATTTCATATTAATAACCATAATACAGAGCAAACCCCTACATAAAAGTCAAATATATTATGTGTTAAATGTTGTAAAGCCCCTCTAAAAAAACATTTCGTTTTATTTACATATATTATTGGGAAGATTCAGTTTTTAAGTGGGAAACTTTAGCTTATGAAAATCATACCTAATTCTATTGATTTTTTACTGCTTCTACTACTTGATAACACTTTGTTTTTAAAATATAAGTAATTTCCATATTATCGACTTAATATGAATGTCGAAGTCAGATTAATTTCATATTCATAATAGTTTAATATGAACTTACTGGGCAGTTCATAAAACAAAATCTGATATCGTTTTAGAACACAATAAATAAACTGCTTTAGCACAATTTACGATACTGAACTGCTTGCCAAGCAACCAGCACATGCCAAGCAGTTTACAGCAAACGATGACGGGTTTACTAGCAAGCAGTTTATGTACTTGTTAAAACCAACGCAAGCAGTGTATATCAAAGCTTCAACCGCAAAAGCTCTCAGTGGAGTTAACATCATCCAAATTGGCGGTAAACTTTGAAATTCAAAATTAAAGTAACTCATATCTTTTGTTAATATATATTTATTTTTTTTCGATATTTTCGTACGCATTTTATAAAAGAAAATATACTTAAACTGGACGTGTTTACATTATAGTATAAAAATTAAGATATTAGCATTTAATCGTTTGTGTAAAATTATTTAACAAAAACGAGTGCGGCAATTACAGTATTTTACCTAAATGCCGCAAAATATTCTTGAGTTAAACATTTTAACTAATTTGCATTAAACAAGGAAGATTCAAGTATTGTGCTCGACGCCTAAGACGTAAGTGTATGAGTGTGTGTTTGTGTTTCTTCTTGTTAAGTACAAAATAAGGCTAATGTGGCGCGTTTTACATATGTTTTTTTGATATTTGCATTACAACAAAATTGATAACCGAAATAAGTACGCTAGGATAACAAACATATCATTGCTTAAACAGACATCGAGATATAGCGTATGCGTCGATTGAGTTTTAGTTTAGTTTATATATGTTACATTTGTCATAATATTTTTCCCCATATTCAGTTAGCAAAATTTGTTACTTATAAAAGTTAAGTTACAGTTACAATTGGCAAGTATAAGTTTAAGTATTTGTTGATCCGTTTTGTGTATCGTTTTTTATTGATTTCATTCCAAAAGTTGTTAATTTGTCTTTCTTGGTTGAGTGTGTTTCTTTGCTTGTGGTCTTTATTCGAGTGCCTTTGAGGCGTGTTGTTGAGAGAATCAGCTAATCGACATGCGATTAGAGAGACGTCTTCATCATTCGCCCGCCATTTCATCGATGCGACACCGCACAGCGTGCTCCAGCACCTCCAGACTCCCATAGTCCAGCTCCTTGACCAAACATAATGTGGCCGACAGCAAATTGGAGTTCTGCAAAAATGTAAATTATTTATTTATTGGTCGTAAACATAAATAAAATAAATCAGCAGCAATAAATTATATACTTATTATAAAATAGACAGAAATTAAGAGAACGTTAAAAATTTAATAAGCAACTAAATATACGAAAAATAAATGTTAATAACCATAAAATAAAATAAAAACATTTTTAATTTGTAATGAATATAAATGGAAATACAAGAGCAGAAAAGTATTTTAACTAAACAATCAACTTAAAATAAAAGTTACAAAAATGCTAAATATAGCACATAAGAATTTAAAAATTGTATTTGTCAAAATTCAAATATCAAGTTTTTAAATAGTCGCATGATAAGTGAACCTTAATCGTAATCTAATAAAAATATATAAATCGAATTGGCAGAAATTCAAATGAATGAATATTGATTTATTATATTTAATTCAATAAACAACTTAAAAAACAACTTTATAAAAATCTTAATATTAATTTTCTAAAAATACAAAAAAAAAACAGTACATTAATACATTACCCAAATTTAAATTTAAAAAAAAAACAAACAAACAATTATCGACCAGACAGAAGACTAAATAAATTATTATTATAAATTAATAAATAGCAAAAATAAAAAAGGAAAAAATGACTATAGATTATTATTAAGATTGTCAGAAAACAGAAATATTTAATAAAATATAAAATTATATAAAAATATAAATTAATGATATAAAATTGAAATTGGCAGAAAATGAAAATAAATATTTGAATAACGAATACAAATCAAATGTCTAATTATATACAGAAAAATAAAATTAAAAATCACCAATGATTAATAAATAATCTATAGATTAAGCAGCCTTAAAATTACTCAGATTGCTGTGATTACTCACCCGATTAACGGGCCTCCGATGACAACCGGTGAAGTGATTCAAGACGTTGGCCGACACATTGCTCACCGTATCGCTGTAGCGACCCTCGGGGCGTCTGCTGCTCGAAGCAAACGACAATATTGATTACAAATCGACAGTTCCCTTCTTGATTGATAAGATTGTGGCGCGGTGACTCTTCTTACCTGGATCTGGGTCGCTCTTCCTCCCACTCGCCGCCGTTCTCCCGCGCACTGCCATTCCGATAGGCGTAACGCTCTCCGGTCTCGGGACCCGCACTGCGTCGCTGCTGCTGCTGCTGCTGCTGATAATGCAACTGCATCTGGCTGCCGTAGGGATTGTGATGCACCTGGGGCGCCTGGTGCTGCTGATGCTCCTCCCATTCGGTCAGATCGGTCTGACTGTGGCGATAATGGGCTGGATATGGTTGGCGATCCGACTGATAGTATTCCTGCAGTGGAATATAGAGAAGAGGAATACCAAAATCAAAGAGCGATCACCATTTCCTCGACTAGATTGCCAGCTGTTAGACGATGCTTACCTTCATCGAGTGTGTGGATATGCTGGGCGGCAGAGGCGTTGGACGCACCTCCCGGTAACCAACATGCGGGCTCTCCTGATCGGAGCCCGGCGAGTGCTACACCCAGTAGTAGTAGTAGTAATTGTTGTTGTTGTTGTTGTTATTAGTGTGGTGCATTTTAGTTGGGGAACACAAAAAAGTTGTTAGTTGACATTTGTTAAAAGTTTACCCGACCATCATCATCATTTATTTTACGAATTGTTGAGCTGCCCAAAAATGTTTACAATTCTACCTAACCCTTTTTTTCTGCTCCATGTTTCTTTTTCTGTTCTCTGTTTCTGGTTTTCATAATGACCCATTTAATCAGTTAAAGTTTTTCTTTTTTTCTGAATTCTACGCAGTGGCAATTATAATTCTCTCTCTCGGCTCAAAGTCAAATGCTGTTTGCCGGCACGACTTAACCCAGAAAAAAGCAAAGCCCTCAACGTCGACTGACAATGGGCCAAGCGGCGAGCTGAGAGAGAAAAAAAAAACCTTGCCACATCGCGTGACTCGTTCACGCGTAACGCGAAGCGGGGCAAGGGTGATGGGGAGTGCGCCTCAAGTGTGACGTGTACACGCCCAAAAAAGAATAGAATAAAATGATAATAAATAAAAGTAACAACAAGTCCAACTAGCTCCACATTGACTAGGCTCAACAAGAGAGAACAACTCAAGCAGCTCATCGCTTCGTAATATAAATGGTAATTTTCGTTGGCCGGGTTCCATTTTATTTGTTTATTTGTTGCTGTTATGGGGGGCAAGGGAGAAACTTACATCATATTGATGAAAGGAAGTGCGTTGCTCTTTAGTAATGGTGTTATATTTGGGCGATGGCGGGTGCGCGGGTTCCTGGGGACATAGCATAGCCGAAACAAGCAAAAAAAATAAATGGGTTAGTGTTAGAATTTCGTTGGTGTGTGGTCACGACATTCGGTAAACGACCTCAAGGTGTTTGCCTCGACATTAGCTAAGAGGATATCGCTTCAGTCGACCGACAACCGGAAGCTAGTTATGTAAGGTGTTGCCTAATTATCACTAATAGCTGCATAGATTTTAAGGCTTTGCAAGCTACAATCTTGAATATCCTGATTGAACTTTTCAGAGGTCACAGCAAATCTATCACATACTTGATACTAAACCTCAATAGAAAATTGAATTTTTTTTCGCCAGCTTAATAGTTATGTCTTATAAAAAGTAAATAACATGCATGTTTACTAATTAATTCTACAAATTAATTCATCATATTTTACTGTAGACAAATATTATCGATTTTTAATACCGGCAATCAAAAATAGCGGCTAATTAAAAATTCAATATATTCCTATACTCATAATTCTAAGAATGCATTTTCCAACCAAATTAATCATATCTCTAAATCTCTATTTTTATTACCAGAGAACAAGATTTTTTAAGCTAAGGTATCAAATATTCAATAATTATATGGAATTAAAGATACAATATATTTCTATACTACAAATTCTAATAATTCATTTCCCAAATATTATAATCATACATTTTGTAAAAATGTTATCGATTTTTATTGCCGACTTTTTCAGCTAAGGTATGTGATGTTCAATAACTATATAGAATTAAAAAGACAATATATTCCCATACTAAAATAAAAATGGATTTCCCAACTAAATTAATCATCTGTCGATGTACCCAAATTCTATCGATTTTTACTACCTCAAAACCATATTTTTCAGCTTAGGTACGAGATAATCAATAAAAAACATAATTAATAATTAAAAAAAAGTTTTCGTGCTTCTTTTAATGTGGTGTTAAAGCTAGCGACTTTTTGGATAATTATAAAGATATTAGCCCAGCTACCTAAAACGAAGAAAAATGGATTCAACTCAAACCCTACGGGTATAGAGGTTTTATTGAACTTCTGTGAAAATCCATAATTCATGCCAGATTGAACTGTAATACCGCTGTCCAACTAAGTTAATAACCTACTATATTTGACTGCACAATCCCAACCCAAATAATATTATCGGTCAATCCCCAGACACCCTGTCGGCTAGTGGGGAACTCAATTAGGGTTCGACATTAAACCATTTAGTCGAGTATTTGTTGACACCGCGTTCGTTTACCTTTGTGGGTGTTGGGGGCATTGAGTTTTGCACTTGATTACTATATAAATCGGTGATATTATTGGTTACGTTTCCATCCATGTTATTGGCAAGCGGACTTGCTAATTGTGGCGGCTTGTCAATAATTGAAAAATCGACACAAAAATTGCGAGTAGTTAAAATGTGAGACTCAATTAGTGCCGTGCATTTCTGTGGCAAGATGTGTTAGCTAAAAATACGTGCAACAATGGAATTTAGTTACCTCTTTCATGGGACTCGAGCTGCGTCGCTGTTGCTGTTGTTGTTGCTGCTGGTGTTGTTGCTGGTGTTGTTGCTGGTGTTGCTGCGGTGACTGTTGCGGTGAGTGTTGCATCTGCTGCGGTGGTGAATGCGGTGAGACGCGTTGCTGCTGCTGCTGCTGTTGCTGCTGCTGCTGCTGCTGTTGTCGCGCCTCGTAGGCATCCTCATAGACATCGTCCTCGGTTGCATGCGTCTCGGCGCCGCCGCCGCGCAATGCGTCGTCGAGCTCCTCCTGTGTGACCTCAACGTTATCCAATTTCTTGAGGTTGGGCAAGGCGCGTAAAACAATCGCGCGATAGCTACGCAAACAAAAATTGTAGACGGGGTGTTAAATGTGGCTTCTGTTCATGCCACACAAATGTGCATCGCACTCACTTTGGTCCCGCACGATCGCAGCAGGGATTCTCCTCAAGCCACAGATACTTGAGCGCCGGTAGGTTTTGCAGATAGGTGATTTCGTTGAGATTTTGGATGTTGTTTTTGCGCAAATACAGCTCCTGTAGTTTTAGGCAGTCTTCGAATGGTGCCAAAGTGCTGATCTTGTTCACGCTGCAAAACAATTATAAGACCAAATAATAATATAATACATATGTATATACATATTTAAAATAATAATAAATATCCGATTTCCCTAATTCAGTATTTTAATATACAAAAAATTATAAAAACTTAATGATTCACCTTAAGATATATTGCATTTATTTGTATTTTTATTCTATAGTAAAGCGTGCTATAATTTTGTTTATATTTATTATTAAGGCGATGATCTCAAACGTTATAGTCACGTCCGTTCGTCCGTCTGGACGTGCATTTGGCGGCAAACTAGTCTGTTCCCTTTTAAGCTAGCTCTTCACATTCTGCCCAACTTTGACCACATTCACTAAAAGGTCTAAAGTTTACAGATAAAATTATCAATTCACTCAGCTATAGAGCTTCATTAAAAATGGTACATAAACAAATAGTTCACATATGTTGTAAATTCTTTTCATCACATTACATTTAAAATTAAAATTCTTTAATATATGTAGTTACCATTAAATGTACATTAAATTTACAATAAATATGTAATTGAACTATGAAATATAATTAACTAAAATTTAATGAACGCTTTTTGTCATCTAATTTTGTTCCGTTTTTTTACTATTTAAATAAAATGTATTTTTATTTATATAAATAATGAAATAAAAAAAACCCCTGTACTGAGTAAAATAAATAAATATCTTACTAAAAATAATATAAAATATAAATTTCTGTATAATAATATTTGATCTACCTTAAGAAAGGTTCTCACCAAAGTTGACTTCTCTCAGTAGCGTATTTTACCTTCAACGTTTTGTCCATTATCTTCATCTCAAGCCCATTACCGAAAAAAATCGTGACCTCAATGCTCAACATTTAGGACTCGATTTCTTCGAGTGTATTACCATATTAAGTGACAAAGACGCCTCGCTTAAGTGCCATGAATCATTTTAAAGTTATGCCAGGGCGGCGCGACCACACAAAAGATACAAAAGAAGCATTTGGTAGCGAGTCTCTCCCGAAGCTGCTGCACGAGGTCATTAACATTGTGGAGAGGGAACTTTCTTCGCTCTTCCTCTATCTCTTGAGGGGCATTCCTAATGCCCAACCGTTATAGGAAACGAGCTGAGAACAAAGATGGCATGTTAAGCTCTGACCAGACGAACATAATAAGCGTATCTTTCAGCGTCTAGGTCAGGTTTGCACCTCATTCGCTAATTGGTGAGTAAATTGCCAATTTGGCTTCGTGCTTTGATTACTTTCAATTGCGTCAAGTTCGACGATAAGATACAAAAAAGTAGCGTGAAGATGTGTAAAAATAAACGTTGAGCAGGAAAGAGATACTTATGTCTAAACATAGCTGAAACGTATTCCAATCGTAAATGGCACAAGGGTGCATTGCCACGGCAGCATTTTTTCGACGACAACTATTTATAGTTGCATAGAAACTGGCACAAGATACTCAAAGGTAACCATAAACCAAAGTATCTCAGAGAGCGACTTCATCAACGTCTTTCAAGGTTAGCACTTGGGTTTCAAGCAGCACTCGGTTAGGAAATAATAATAATAATGGAATGCGGCACGCAATGCAAATCAATATGAGTTCTTATAGAAAATTATCCAAGCATGCCGAGCAGCCAACGGGGCGCATGAGTAATACTCGCACTACAAACTAGTCCCAAGTCTGGCTGCCTAGTTGTGTAGTTGTTGAGTGGGCTCATGAACTGATTTATGGTTAGACGAGAGACGACCTACGCCTGCCATTGCCTAGCACAACAATCCCCCGCCCCGTGCTCCTCCACCCATTTCCTGCCCTACTCAATCATGAATCGCAAAACTCGCTTTGCCAGCCTTAAATGGCAATCGCAAAATAAAGAAAAGTTTTGTGCAAAGGCTGCTCAGTCGCATGAAACAAAAAGGGTTTTCTTGTTAAATGCAAATCAAAGTAATGCAGCATGTTATTGCCCCTTGGGTGACTTGCTTTATCTATAAGCTGATAATGCTACCTAATTTCCCAGCAAACGCTTTAATTGTGTAAGCTGATAAGGAAGCGTTGACTTTATGACATTTCCTCACAGGGGCACTCATCGTAAAAGTTGCTACAAAAAATGTGTCAATAGAAATTTCAATACATTTAAGAAATTTTTTCAAAAACAAATTAATATTAACTAATTATTTTATTTTAAGATATATTTGTGTAGACACTTTTAATATTTAATTTACAATAACAGTTAACTTTAGGTTAAGTAAAACATGCTTGTTTTAAAAAATTTCTCTAACTAAAATGATTATAAATTAATGAATTATTTTATTTTGAAATAACGAAATTCCCTTTTGGCATATATTTTTAGATACTTTTCATAATTACTAATAATAATAATTAAATTGTGAACTTATAATAAAATAGTAAAACAAGCTTATTTTTTGTATAATTTCGATACAGAAAATAATTTATGAATTATATTATTTTCAAATATCGAAATTTGATTTGATGTATTTTTCAGGATACGTTTAATATTCCTTTTAATTAATAATAATAATTGAAGAATTAAAAATATCGACTACTTCCATTAAGTAAAGCATGCTACTTGTTTTCTTAATAATTTCGATTACTTGAATAATTGTGATTTTATTAATTAAATATTTTCGTTTATAATATCGAAATTACCGTTGATATATTTTTGTAATTAAATCATTATGAGTTTATCAATTAAATCATTGAAAATATCGAACACTTTCCGTTGTGTCAGCGCGCTTGTTGCATACAGATTTAAATGATGAAAGAGCTGAAACAAAAAACCATCTGTTTGCCGCAAGTTTGTTTGCAAAGCCTTCCTTTTTAAGGCGCACAATAAAGTGATTAAAAGCAAAAAAAAGAAGAAAACGAAAAATAAAAACTTGTATTTATAGTCACGAGTCGCGCAATATGTTGCCCAGATGACATGACAGTCTTGGCTTGCAAATCGATCGAAACGACCTTGACAGTCAAAACAATGATTTTTTGCCATAAAAGGCAACACGATGCAGCCAACAACTCACAAGATACTTGGCATAATCATCACCTACAAGCGGACAGACCAAGTAAGTATCTACAAGTACGACAGCATGCTCGTATTTTCGCTTGTAGCTTGTATCTTGTATCTTGTGTCTCGTATCTGTGGCAAGTGCGCAACGCCTACGCGTCTTTGGGACAGCCCACGCTCTGACTTTGCTGGGCAGTTTTTGCTGGACGCAATAGCTCGAGAAACCTACAAAGAGCCAAGTTGCTGCTGCCAATTTTGGTGCTCCCACAACTTTTTGTTGCTGCGCTGCTTTTTGCATTAATTACGCGCTTGAGCGTGCCAAAGTTTTTGCGCTTGCCTGCTGCTGTTGATGATGATGATGATGATGATGCCTCTCGCTGTGCTCGAATGACATCATTGCGCGCACAAGTATCTTATGGATAGGTACTTATGTCCCCTATCTATTTCGTTCTCTGTCTCTCTCACTTTGAGAAGATTTGCTTAACGCCGCAAGCGGTTAATTGAATTTCAAATCAATCAAAAATACAAACGCAGGAAATGAGCGTAACGGTTGTCAAATCTATAGTATAGCAAGGTCCCCAAAATTGGAGAAAATTGTCTGAGAACTTACCTTAGCGCCAAGACTTCAACACCACGCATACGTTTGATTATGTTCACATCGCTGAGATCACTGCCCCTATAAAGAAATGAAGTAAGACATTATTAGTTATGCAAAAACAAAACGAGAATATTTGTTTTGCTAATTTTGTGCTCAAGTTGATAAATCAAAACAGATTCAAGCGCAGCCGCAATTACTTTCAAGCAAATTTATTTGTTGATTAATTGAGAACTTAGAGCAACTTTCAGTTTGTCAAGTTTAAAGCTTTGAATGTTATTATTTCAAGTCTAGCGTAACTGCGTGGGCTGCTTGAAAGTACCTTCTAGAAAAACGAAGGCACTTAGAAAAATTAATTAAATGTTAGATTTAATAGCTTTGAGACTGGAGAGCAGCACTTGAAGCTTTCTGCTGACAAACCGTAGATTGTCTAAATAACATATAGTATATCTGTAGTTAAATGCGAATTAGCTATTTTTTTTTTTTATTTGTCTCGGAGTTGCAGATATTTTCGAAATTTGAAAAGATTTCTTATTGAGTAATATATAATAAAGCTAATATTAATAATACATTTTAGCAGCTTTAGGAATAAAGAGCAGCACTGAAAGCTTTGTATTAATAAATTAAATAATACATATTTTTGTAGTTTAATGTGAATATTATGCATTTTTTATTAAACTCAGGCATGCACATATTTTCAATATTTTTGAAAATTGTGGATGACTGTAACAAATAGTATAGTCATACTCGTATAGTAATATATAATTGTAGGTCATATTTTTTTCATAGTCTATTTTGAAGAGGAAAATATTGAGAAAATAGCAATAATAATAAATTTAAAGCTTAATTTGATCACCTTTGAACATGACTAACAGCACTTAAGAAATATTTTTTAGTTAAATGCGATTATATTGCATTTTTATTAATCTCAGGTTCCAGATATTTTTTTAAGCAGAAAATATATTGTGAAATTAGCAATGAAGGTAGCAATAATAATAAATTTAATGCTTAATTTGATCACTTTTGAACAAAAGATGCAGCACTTAAGAAATATTTTTAAATTAAATGTGAATGCATTTTTATTAAATCAGGCTTGCAGATCCTTTTTTCAATCTTTCTTAATTAGATTAGCTTGAAGTCATCTACCAGCCTGATTAACGTTAGACAATTATAAGAAATAAATGAAATGCAATAATTTCCGGCTTTAGGCAACTTTTAACCTCCAGCCAAATGCTCTGAGGATGCTTATTGAAGACTGTAGCGTTGCTAACAGTGCTTGAAGTGAACATGTGAAGTGCCAGGCTAGCGAAATGCTCGAGAGGCGCTTAACCCCTCCAGGAGCTGTGTTGGAATCGACACAGATAGAGACGGAGCCAAGTGGGCAGCGCGGGCGAAACTGGTTGGGAGCTGGCTCGAAGCGAGGGATTTGGGTCAGTGAGGCAGTCGGGCCTGGGAAGTGTAGTGAAAGCGCCTAAAGTGGGCAGCAGCAAATGGCAGGCGAGAGGCCAGAGATCATGGACGCACTTTGATAGGCTTTCACTGCAGCCGCAGCAAACAACCGAAGATTAGATACATTTGTTGTACGTTGAACTTACCAGCAATTGAGCTTTTTAATCATACCCAAATCGGATTGCTTGGAACGGGCAACGACCATTTCTTCCGTTAGGCGCGACATGTTTGTTGCGTTCTGTTGTGTTGTGTTGTGTTTGTTGCCGGGTTTTGGCTATAATGACTGCAAACAGGTGTGCCACGGGCTTAACTACGCGTTGTATTTGGTTGTAAGCTGAATGCGCGCACTCTCGCTCTCTCTCTCTCTCTGTCTCTCTCTCAATTTGTATCTGTATCTGAGTGTAGATCTGACCGTTTTTAGATGGCGAAAGGTGAACAACAAAAGTCCACAACAGGTTACACTGCGATGTAGCAGCAGCAGTTGTTAGTTGATGATTGCTATTGAAATCAGTAGCGTGGCGTAGGCGTGGGCACAATTCGTAATTGTTTACAGACAACTCGGTATCTATTTGAGCAGCTCTGTTTTTTGTAGAGTGCCTTGCACTTCGTACTACCCGAAAGCTGGAACTGGAACTGCGCTGGCGTAACTCACACGGATGACTAAGCGCCGTCTTGTTGTTGTTATTATTATAACTATTATTTTTGTTGTTGTCTTGTTGCTGCAGCGGCTGTTGCTTTACAAAACTTATTGCGCGTTTTTGCCTTTTTGTATTTGTAACGTTTGAACGTAATTCACTTTTTTCTCTATCTCTATCTTGCTTACAACTTTTACTAACTTTTCTCGACGTCTTTGCTTTTAATTATATATTTGTTTTATAATATATATTTGTGTTTGTTTTTGTTTTTGTTGTTGTTGGCTCCGGCAGCGGCAGACAAGTCTTGTAATTTTGGCTGTTTTTCGCACAATTCGGATCGATTTTTCCGTGCAATGCGTTTGGATTTTAAGTGTTGTGGAAATTTATGAAAATTTATTGTAGAAATGATTGGATTGTTGCTTGTCCCACACGCTTGTATGTCTCACAGTTTTGACACAAATGTAAACGCATTATTCGTTGTTTCATCACATTTTACACACAACTATTTTCCTCGATTTTTTCATGCACAATTTTCCTAGCTGCGACTTTTCACTCACACACCCATGCACCAACGGCACACGGACACGCTCGTTTACAGGTATTCGTCGTCGTATTCGCTTTGCTCCTATGCACGCAAGCGAGACAGCATGCGTTCGCGTTTTCAAACTCGACGAAACGTTCACAGCTGACCGAGAGATGGAATACGTGCGCTCGTTGAGACAGCGCCGCAACGACTGGTGCTTTGGGGCTGAACGGGAGCTTTCATTGTGTTTGTTTACGAATGTCGTGGGAGCGGCAACAGGCGTTAGTTGGTATGCGTGGCAGTGACAGTCGGTTTCTAGCGCTGGAACCGTTTCGATTGTAAGTCGATGTTACTTCATTAATTTTATTGTGAAAATCAAGCGAGATTATATTTTTGAGAGTCGGTCAATTTCATTACAAAAGCTATAGTGCTCAAATTTAACTTTTCTTAAGGCTGTGCACTAAAAATAATTATTATAAATCTAATCTCGTCCTTTCGATTATAATAAAAAAAATATTTCAAATTAATTTATTAACTAATGAAAACATTTCCATTTTAAATTCGATTTCAACACACACACAATTAGATTCCAAGTGGATTCAATTAATCGACCAAATCGATACTTTGTTGTAAAAATCGAATTATCGATTTATTCGATCGAGAATCGCTTCCAGCTCTAGCAGTTTCAATGGCAGCCTCTGGGGGCCATTTCAACAAATAATTTGAAATAAATAAGTCAACTTTACTTTCACATATATTTAAAGGGATGTATTCAACAATAAAAAAATAATTGGGAAATTGCCAAAATAGGGCTGATGTGTTTGTCAATGGTCATTACCACATACATTATTATTTATTTTGCATTGAAAAATCAAATTGGTATAAAAAATATACCTCTACTTATGAATGAGGAGCAACTATTTAAAACCAACATTTACTTGCTTTTAGACAAATTAGAAAACGTTTTGAACATTGTTTTGTTGCAGTTGAAGCAATTTTGGAACGAAGAAACAAAAGTGGTTGCAAAATATTATAAATGGTCACACTACAACTAAGCGATACCATCGCCACGATCAGCGATAACATGCGCAATCGATAACAGTCGCTGGCAGCTAAAGTTGAAAAAGGCAAAGGCCGATGATGACGAACGTGAAAAATTAGCTAAAAATAAACTCAAAATATTAAAAGCGACAACATATTTGGGAAGCTGGGCAGCAACGCAAATAGCCCACAAATATATGCAGTGCTGTGTATTAGCCACCAAATAAACAAGCCATAAACAAACACACACATATATGTACGTATGTAGATATATTGGCAGACAACAAAATGTAAGAGGCAAAAATCCAAACGAAAACACGTCGCGTCGCTGTTTCGTGCTGATTTATTTATGAATTAATTTCTCACTCTCTCTATCTCTCTTTGTGCACGATTCGCTCGCTGTCGTCGCCGTCGTTGGCTTTGCTCGTGTGTGGAATTTTGCAGCATTCATTAGTATTTGTTGTGCCGTGGGACGAGAACGACGTCGCCAACAAAACAGCACGGAAAGCAGATTAAGCATATAGAGAGAACGCGAAGCGAGAGCGCCTAACAAATAACCTTGGACGGGGCAGAAATAACAGAAGCGAGCAGCGTTAGAAGTTGGTTGAAGTGGAGCTGGAGCTGGAGCTCTGCGCTGTGAACAGAAGCTGAAAACATCTGCCCAGATAAGGGCCAAGAATTCCATATACCAGAATTCCATTAGTGTTTTTTTGCAACACTACAACAAAAAGAAACTATAATAATTTGTGTGCGCTCGAGAGCTACATATAAACGAACGTAAGTAACGTAAGCGATTACGTCATCACCATGGCAATAATCATCAAGTGATTTGTTTCTAGTTTCCCTCTCAGTCCGTCTGTCTGTGTACTAAAATAGCAGCGAACACAAGATGATTCATGTGGGCGAGAACACCTGGAACCTGCGCATCCTGATCACAGATCTGCAGGTGGAGAAGACGCTGCGAGTGCGCGGCGATCAGCACATTGGCGGCGTCATGCTGCAGCTGGTCGATCCCGAGATGCCCAAGGATTGGTCCGATCACGCGCTCTGGTGGCCAGCTCGCAACATTTGGCTAACACGCACACGTTCCACCCTGGACCAAGCAGGTGTTCAATCGGATTCATTTCTGTACTTCACGCCCATGCACAAGACGTTGCGTGTTCAGCTGCCGGATTTGCGACTGCTCGACTATCGTGTGAACTTCTCCACGAAAACGTTTGGCGCCGTGGTGAATCTGTGCAAAGAGCTGGACATACGCTATCCGGAGGAGTTGTCGCTGTGCAAACCCGTCGAGCAGGAGCATCTCAAGAAAAACTTCAGCAAATTGCCACCCAAAATGATACCCGTGGCGGAGGCAAATGGCACCGCCTATCTGCAGCCAGCGCCGGATACCAACAGCTTTGTGCCCATCACAACAGCTTACAATGGCAGCAATGGCAGCCTGGATCGCACACACAATGGGAACCAGCTGTTTGCGCCTGCCTCGCCGTACGCCACAGCCCCTGGTACGCCCATCAGCTCGCCCACCGGTACCTGGAAGCCCAACAGCAGCTATGCTGCGTATGACGGCGGCGACTTCCAAGAGAATCTGGCGGTGTCGCCACGCTCGCCCAGTCCGGATGTGCGCGCTCGTCTGGTGCGTCCCAAGACGCTGAAGGAGAAGGCACGCCTCAATGTGGGTTGGCTGGACTCGTCGCTGTCTATCATGGAGCAGGGCGTGCGCGAGTACGATACTCTCTGCTTGCGCTTCAAGTACTACACGTTCTTCGACCTGAATCCCAAGTACGATCAGGTGCGCATCAATCAGCTGTACGAGCAGGCCAAGTGGAGCATCTTGAACGAGCAGCTGGACTGCACCGAGGAGGAAACTTTGATGTTCGCTGCGCTGCAGTTTCAGGTGAACTATCAGACGGATTCGCAGCCACCGGGACTCGACTCCCTCAACGAATTGTCGGCCTCTAAGAATGGCGGCGGTGGCGGCGACGATGACATCGACTCCGCGCTGAACGAGCTGCAGATCACACTGGAGGGACCTGGAGGCGGTGGCGATGCGGGCAACATTACACGCATACCCGAGCTGTGCGATTACTTGCGCTTCCAGAAGTCGCAGCTGTTCACGCTCAAGTCGTCCAAGCGTTACTATTTCACGTATCGCGATCTGCATCTGCATCTGTACAAAACGCAGGAGGAGTCGCGTCGCTCGGCGCCCAGCATCACCATCAACCTGCGCGGCTGCGAGGTGACCCCAGACGTCCACTTGGCACAGCGCAAATTCGGCATACGACTCGAAGTGCCCCCCGAGGGACGCAACGGACCCAATAGCGAGTTCTGGGTGCGTTTCGACAACGAGGAGCAATATGCCAAATGGATGGCGGCGTGTCGCCTGGCGGCCAAGGGACGTTCGCTCGCCGACAGCAGCTACGACAGCGAGGTGAGCAGCATACGCTCGCTGCTCCAGATGCAGAAGCCGGCGCAGGCAGCGCCCTTGAATATCAATCCACGCAGCGTGGATGCTGTGGATTATTTGTCGCCGAAAATGCTGCGCAAACTGTCGAGCAAGGCGGTGCAAAGGATACTGGAGGCGCATGCGAATGTGCGTCAGCTGCAGCTGATGGAGGCCAAGCTGAAGTACATTCAGGCGTGGCAATCGCTGCCTGACTTTGGTGTCACGCTGTTCGTCATCAAATTCGATGGCCACAAGAAGGAGGAGCTGCTGGGCGTGGCGCATAATCGCATTATGCGCATGGATCTGAATACGGGTGATCACATCAAGACGTGGCGCTACAACACCATGAAGGCCTGGAACGTTAACTGGGGCATCAAGTGCATGATGATTCAGTTTCACGATGAGAACGTCGTCTTCTCTTGCCTCTCCGCCGACTGCAAGGTGGTGCATGAGTTCATTGGCGGCTACATCTTCATGTCGATGCGCTCCAAGGAGAACAATCAGACGCTCAACGAGGAGATGTTCCACAAGCTGACCGGCGGCTGGTCATAAGCACAACAATCTTGATTTGTTATTCAAAAGTGCCAAGCACAAAAAACCGCATGTTTTACACTGGTAATTAATTGATTTGTGTGTGTGTGTAAATGTTATAAAAAGCAATAGTTTAATGCTATTGTTAATGTCTAGACTAATATATGTAATACTTGTAAACAGCCCACGTTGTGCCTTGCAAACGAAACAAACGAAATTCTACAAATCTTTTTAACCCCCAAAGTCAAGACGAAACTCGCATGTCTACTAAAAACAACAAACAAATAGAAAAACGTGTTTTCGTTATCAGTTTATCAGTGTGTAATATTCTATGTTAGTTGAAGTTGAAGTTTGGGTAGCATATTAATAATTTTACACTCGCCTCTTTTTGTACTACGTTTTTCTTGTGACCAGAATCAAGAAGTCGCCTTACACAAAGAAAAAAAAAACTAACCAGCAGCCTTTTTTTACATATTGTATATTTATTAAAACCAATTAATAAGCAAATAAATTATTTTATATGTTTGTAATGATCGTAAATTGTGCGCATTCTTTTACGTCGCGAGCTGCGAGATACGCAGCCGATTACTCATTGTGGGGCGTGCAGCAAGTCTGTGTTGATGCAACAAGCGTATGTATAAAGCGTGCTATTGTTATTAATAACATTTTCAATTGAATTGATAAGGCGAGACAGACGTTGCTGCCACCACCGACAAATATTTACACAAGCATGCGACGACGAGCTTGGGGAAGGAGATTATGCGCAAGATATTCGAACGAATTAAATCTACATTCTCATGTGTTTGCCCCGCTGATTGATGACTTATGTATCCATGAACGGGGTGTGCTGTCACCGTCACTTGGCAACACAACTTCGCACAAGGTCAGCACACGAGAAATGTAAAGTTGAAGTTGTTGCAATTTAATTCAATTAAATTCAAGCTTCAAGTGGTCGAAGCAACTTAAGTTGCGCGCGATGCTTGAATTTAAATTTTAAAATATTTATCGAGTATCGATAGTTTCGTGACAGCTGGCAACCTCATATGGATATATTTTGGTGCGGTATATTTTGAAATTGCGCTGACGGTCACACTGACCGCATGCGGGCAGCTGCGAGTAAATAACAATTTGCAATTCGCAAGTATTCAATTGAAATTGTGACTGAAATGGACGATGCCGAGGATCCCATTGTGGAGGAGATACCAGTATTTCTGTCCAAGCATCTGCAGGACAACCTCTACCTCTTCCAGTACCCCACCAAGACGGAATTACCCAATCACGATGATGCCGTCGTCGTCAACTGTTGTGTCAAACCTTTTACTCAGGAAGTCAAAGTGGATTTCGGGCTTAATCTGGAGTCCCGGCACTACGATCGCTTCAAGGGCGAACAGTTCGCGGTGGCCGCCGACGGCAAGAACACTTACGGTGCTGCGACGCCCAAGGGTGCCGAGAGACCAACATATAAGCGTGGAATTATGGACAAACAGGCGTTTGTTAGTTCGCGATCGCTGACGGACATCTCGAAGTATGTGGTGGGCATCTACACGGAGGACAAGGAGGTGCACCTGTCGCCGCTGACGAGCATTGTGCAGCTGCGTCCTTCGCTTAGCCACTTCGACAAGGAGGACAAGCGACGCAAGGCGGAACAAAAGGCACAAAACGACGACTCCGATGACGAAGAAATTGCCCAGCAGGTGACGGTAAAGTTTGCACGTGGCTCGGGCGCTGGCGCTGCCGGTGGCGCCGCCAAGAAAACGAAGGAGCAGCGCGGCACCTACGACAACTTTGTAGCTCGCATCGTCGAGGAGCCGTGGTGCGAAACCTTTTGGCATGCGCGCAACACACCACAAGCTGAGCTCGAACGCCAGAAAATGTTTAGCACGAATCATCAGGCGAATCAATCGTTGGCGCTGCCCGCCAGCGCCTATCTGAGCAAGCTGCTGCCCCACGACGAGCACGTGCAACAGGTGGAAGCGACGGGCAGCGTGCAGCCCGTCTACAACAAGGCAATGCTGAAGACGCTGCCGCTGCTGGACCAGCTGCGTGTGCTGCTCAAGGATGCCAAACTGCTCTCGTTCGCCGATGTCCTCCACATTCTGTCCGAGCACATTGATCCGCATGTCAACGCGGACAAAGTGCTGGCGTTGTTGCCACAAGTCGGCATTTTGTTGCATGGCAATTGGGTGCCCAAATCGGAGGTCGTTTATCCCGAAAAGATGCTGTCGCATGCCAATGGCGTCACAGCGGAGCAGATGATCCGTGCCAGGGATTACATTGTAAAGCATTAACAGACCTCTTTGTGCAGCTCATTTAATGAACTTTATTTCCATTTCACAGCTCTTCAGGTTCTCACGCACCCAGTTCCTGTATCGCAACCAGGTGATGACAGCCACCCAATTGCCGCCCGCCGAGACTCTGGATGTGCTAAAAACTGTGGCTCGTGTGAATGCCACGAAACGCTGGGAGCTGCTGCTGCCCCCGGATAAGGAGTTTGAACAGAAGCATGTGGAGCTGGTGCAGCGCCAAGAGCTGCATTGGCGTGCCACCGAGCAGATGTACAGCGAAATGGACTGGGCCAAGGAGACGAAACGAGTGCGCAAGCGTTCCACGCGTAAAAGTGAATCGCAATCGCAGCAACAAACGACAACGACGATGCCGCCTCCAGCGTCACATCTGTCCACAACAGAAGCGTAGCAGCGACAATAAGTTCCAAATAATAAATCAAAACATGCTTGTTAACAAGGCATTTCAAATTGACCGCGCTTGAGCTAGGTGCTAATTGGTGTGACCGCAGGTGGAATTTCAAAATATACCACGGTAAGTATCGGCAATTGGTTTAAAGGGTTTGAGGCATACTAGCAAATGTTAAAATTAACAAAATGCAATACTACAAAACTGTACAGTTTGATGTGAACAATTGGAATTTTGTTCCAGAGCACCCAGCGGCATACGAATGTTTAGCAAAAAAAAAACTTAAATTAAATTTGGCAAATATTTAGAAACAAGATATAAATAACTTTAGTGTGTGCAGTACAAGCAGCTATGTACTTCTAAGTTTAAACATAGTTAACAGCGTTATGCTCAGCACAACAAAAGATTGAAGAATAGTAATGGGCGTTGCAATTATCTGTCTAATGCATTATAACATTTTACTAATTTTTACCAATTATTGCATACAAGTTTTCTTTTAAAGAACGTTATCACATATTTAAAAATATTTAACATAAATGTTGCGCTGTTAAAAAAGACCGATAAACAGCCGTATATCGGGCTATCGACACACATGCCGTATTTGAGCAGGCAAATTGGATTTGAAAGTGGTGGATTTATCGAAGCAGCAGGTTTGGTCACTCTCAATGCGCCGTATTCGTATTCGTTTTGATTCCGAAGCACACAAGTCGCTCGTTCGTCGTTCGCGCATGTGACGATAATCCGAAAAATTCAAAGAGTCTGTTGCAAGAACACACACAACGACCAAGTGCAACATCAAGATCAAGTATTCCAAAATCAAATCGAAAATAAGAAAATAAGTGAATTTCAAATCAAAGCAAACTGCGACTGCGGCGGCGTCGCTTTCGTCGTTGCCTTGTGTTGTTGTCTCCGTCTCCGTCGTCTCGTGTGTTGTTCTTTCTCGCTTCGCTTTTCACACTGATATTCAAAGTCTCGCTTTTTTTGTGCGTGCGTGTGTGCGAAGATTGTGTGTGTGTGTGTGTTGTGTTCTCCCCCTCTCGCTCACTCAGTGGCGGCTGCGTTTGCGTGGCGCGATGTTCGCTTTTAAGCCATAATCCAACCAACAGTGCAGTAGAATATATTTGAAACAATGTCGGAGGCCGAACACAAAACCTTGTCACCAAAGCGCAGCGAGCCTGACGCTCTGGAGCACCAACAACAACAGCTGCTGTTGCATCAAACAACTCAATCGCTGCTCATGGCCAGCTCGATGCTGTGCCCGCTGCCCGGCCCCATGCCGCAGCCACGCCCCCTCAATGTGGAGGATCTGGTGCACGAGAACAATGCGCTGCACGCCAAGCTCCAAGAGCTGAGCATCGAGCGCGATCGTCTGCTCTGCGAGGTGGCCAATTTGCGTCTGGAGCTGGACATGTCGGAGCTGAAGCGGTTGCCCCTCGATTTGGACGAAGGGTGAGTACCAGAAACTTAACTTGTTTTCCAGGAGGGGGTTGGGGCACTGAGTCAGAGTCGGAGTTGCGTCATGTCCTGCTCTAGACCCAGCTGTCAAATTGCTTTTGCACTTCTGGTTTTCTTTTTGCAACCCCATTTTTCATGTGCAATTTCTTGCGTGACAGTTGCGGCCGAAATATTGAGCCAACTTTCGATCGAGGCGCGCATTAAAATCTTCCTTTTTTTTACCTTAATTGTTTTTTTTTGTCGGTTTTTTGGGTTTTTGCAACTCTGAGTCAGCGTCGAACTTTTTTCATTATGTTTCGCTTCGCCTTTTATGCTTATCGATGTTTGTTTTGCACTCTACGTAAATACACACATACATGCATATGTACACATGTACGTACATATACAAGTGACTGTGTGTGTGTGGCTTCCACCTTATCGTTTGCGCCTAGTTGATAAGCGCTTCGCACTCTGCTAGACAAATACTCGGTATAGAAATGCTTATCGATAAGCGCAGACCGAAAACAATATCAAAACTAGGAATTCAACAGCGGAAATTCAATGGCAAGTTTAAAAGCAGCTGCACATTTTACTTGTTGTTGTTGTACTTGTTGCTCTTCTTCTTGTTCGTGTTACTTGCGCTAGAGATGAGAGCGTGCGGGTCGTGCCAAGGGTATCTGCGTTGCCCTGACCCAAAAAAGCACGATAAAAAAAGTTTCGATGCGATATTGATATTAATTTTAATTGACGTCAACACGGTGCGATCTCTCGCTCTCTCATTCTCTTGAAATTGTCGAAATAATGTGAGCATGGAGGGCAAGTGACAAAACATGGATGATCAATTGATCTCCATGAAATTATATTAAAGTTTATACAGCGGCTGCTCTTCAATTAGAACCTCTCAAAATTTGACACCGCCTCTGCTAATGAAATATCGTAAAATTCATGCTGAAAAAATTGGAAGAATATTAATTTTATAAATTTAAATGTTAAATATTTACATAATATGACCATAATTTCCACGCAATTATGTAAAAATATAATATATACAACAATTTTTGATTAGAGCCTCTCAAAATTTGATAATGATGTTGATAATGATTGAATGCTGATCAAAAACTACTTATTAATTTGAAAACTGCGAAAATATTAAATAATTTTATATTCGTATAAGCATTCTTAATTTTAAAATGCTATTCAAGTATCGTTAAATATTTCAGTCTAGACCGAATGATTTTGTGAGAATTAATGCGGAAATAATTGGCAGCTTATTAAAAAGTTGGCTGACAATAAATTAAAAAAAAATAAATAGATTTTTATGTATTATTCCCAAAACGGAGAAGCAGTAAAAGAGTTTAATGCATATTGATGGTGCGAACAAGTGTCGTCATGCTTGCTGATCAATTAATATGCAACAAATTAAATTATGCTCTATTTGCGTGGGTGCCTTTTAATTGTTGTTTCGCCAAAAGAAATAAATTGCTGGAATTAGAATATCGTAAAATTCTATTTCGAAATTAGTTGTTGCCCACAAAATTAGCCGATGATAATAAAACTAAGATAAACGCGACAAGCATAAATCTGCCATAAAATCGCGAGCGAGCTATCTGAGTAATCTGTGCACCATTTAAATATTTAATGTAACTATAGTTCAGTCCCACGCTCATCTCTAGCAAATGAAGAACTTAGTTGCAGATTTAAAGATTACCCGGAGTAAATGCAATGCAAACACGCAAAGTACACGCAAAAGATAAATTGTTAACGGGGGGCCCAGAGACACATATCGACATTGAATCACAACTTATATAAGTGAAGAGAAAAAAGATAGATAAACATACGAAAAAATTAAAGTTAATTGGTATGCTTTGGAGTGGGGTATTTGTTTTGCCTTGTGGTCATGCCCAGCGTTGAACCCGTTTACGCAAATAACAAGCGCAAGTGTTCAGTTAACTCTAACCGTTGTTTTTCTCTTTTGACCGTTTAACCTCGCCAAATAAATTTCAAAAAAATTATAGTTGTGGTAGAAGCTGAGGCAGAAGATCGGGTCGACAAAGGTTCTTTTTGGCGTTTTCTTTTGCATTGTTCACCTTCGCAAAAGCATTAAATAAACGAAAAACCAAAATATAAAAAAAACAAAAAAAAAAACAGAGGTGAAAAAACATTAAAAACTACATTCTCAAGATGAAAACGTTGAAAATGCGCGGGCAGCTCGAATGAAGTTGTTTTTGGTGTTGTTGTTGTGGTTGTTTGCTCTGCTGCTTTTGGTCAGCCAACACAACTCACAATGTCGTTGGCTTTTCGCCCAGTGCCGCTGTCAGTCCAACAACTCATTAGCCAAGTTATCATCATCTAATAAAGCTAAGCTCGCAGCAACAACACGCACACTCTACAACTCGCGGCAACTCCGGATGGAAATGGCTGTAAAAAAAGACTGAAAAAACTCGAAAAAAATGAAAGAGAAACATTTGGCCATTTTAAAATTGTCTGTCGAGTGCGATAATTAAGCAAGTTGCAGAGTCTATTAATTTCATACGCCCCTTTTAAGCCCGGTCATCACGAGTGACAGAGCTGGAAATACTTGAAAGACAGAGAGATGACGAGAGAGGCAGGCAGAATAAATGAATGATAGTATGTTAAACAAAGGGATGAGCAACGGTTTTGCGGTACCACTTAATGAGTGTGCACTGTGCCAAACTACTATTTAACAGTTAACTGGGTGAAGTCGTATCCCAAAGATACAGACAGACAGAAAGAAAGAGAGAGAGAAATAGAATTATTGGGAAGTCAATAACTTGGTCAAAGAACTTGGCAAAAGTTGAATATGTAGATCAGTCACATAATACCGTAGATAGGAGTGCTGCGTGGTAAACTCAATGCAAATAAAAGATAATTGTGCTGATAGATACACAAACATTCTATATAAGACTGTCCCTCTCCGCTTATCTTGTTCCATAGAAAAAATGTCAATTGCTGCGCATGACGCAACAAGGAGAGAATAGATTCAACACATGAACAATTATTAGATAAGTATTTGCACATTGCCCCAAATATAGAGTGTAGAATTATAAAGAAAAAGTTTAGGTACTAATTGAGTAATTATTAAAGTAAAAGAAATGTGTTTGTTACTGAACGAGCACTTTCAAAAGTTAAAACAAGTAAGAAAGCTACAGTCGAGAGTGCTCGACCGTATGATACCCGCAACCCATTTCGAGAGAACAAAAAAAATTTTAATGATATTTTAACAACAAATATACCAAAAATATACTGAAACTTGTGTTTTGTATATATTTGAAAATATCGGGAAGAAATCCACAACACCGACATGGTCACACTGTCAACTAAACAAACAAAGCGCGAGCAGCTGCAAGTGAATTTTGCATATAAAATTGATTCATTAATAACTTCCTTGTTTTTAACTCGATCTCAACCAAATTCACAGGAATCATTGAGAATATAATTATTATTATGCATACCAAAATTCAATGCTCTAGGTTCATTATTACGGCTTTTACAGTTTTCGGGGGCGGAAAGGGGCGTGGCAAAAATCTAAAATAAACTTGATCTGCGTAAGACCTACACGAATACTGTCACCAAATTTGATATCTCTAGGTCAATCACACACTTAAAACGTCCATATGCATTGGGAACAACAATTTTGATAAATAATTTCGCGAATAACTTTTGTTCTACTTATCCGATTTTCACCAAAATTACAGGGTATATTAAGAGTGTCAAGCGCAGATGGCTTACCAAATTACACATCATTACACAAAGAACTTTTGGAGTTATACGCGATTTACATAAAAAAAAACTTGACTTTTTCTAGATAAATGCTTATTGTGGGCGAAGGGGGCGTGGCATCCAACTTTTGAAATAAACTTGATCTGCGTAGGGTATGAAGGAACATTTTTGCCAAATTTGGTGTCTCTATGTCTTATAGTCTCTGAGATCCAGGTGTTCATACAGACAGACAGACGGACAGACGGACAGACGGACAGACGGACAGACGGACAGACGGACAGACGGACATGGCTATATCGTCTCGGCTGTTGATGCTGATCAAGAATATATATACTTTATGGGGTCGGAGATGTCTCCTTCTGCCTGTTACATACATTTTCTGTTGGCACTAAGTCATAATACCCTTCTACCCTATGGGTAGCGGGTATAAAAAACCTTAAGCATTGCCTCAATAGAATAGCAAACAAAATTTATAATAAGAAATTAAGTTCACTAAAGATGAATATTGTTTCTTAGACAAATGCCAATAAATAAAAGGGGGGAAGAAAGAAAATATTTCTTGCAGCTATTTCTATTTGAAATATCTGAGCAATGAACGACATTTTATATATGCCTTCAGCCTGTAACATATTTTATTGGTTTGTTAATCATCTCAATATTTATCGTAATTTGTTTTGCTATATTTAAATGTCTCGGAAATATTTCTTCACAATTATAGATGCTTTATTAATAGTGTGCTCGCGTTTTATTTATCTTTACTTAAAGAGTGAAGAGCTATGCATATTAAAGATTTCCAATTTTATAATATTAGATGCTAAGATTTTCTTAACATGTATTTTTTTATAGGATTGTGTGGATTATATATTTCCAATTTTATAATATTAGATGCCAAATTATGTGGCCAAGATTTTCATTAGATGTATTTCTTTGTATAGTATTATGTGTAGTTTTTGAATTTTATAATACTAGATGCCAAATTTTGTGGATTTATACATGCATTTTAATCTTGTTTTATTTTCATTAGTAAAAGTGTATTTTATTGTCGGTGCAGTCATCTGCGCTCCATGATAAGTATCTTGTTAAATTTAGTGGTTAGCTTATACTTATTTCATTTTCGTTTTTCTTCATTTGCATGCAACATTTGTTGTTGGGCGTCGGCGTTGTGGCACCTAATTTTAAAACATGCGTGCAGCAAATGTTGTTTGTTGTTGTTGCTCGTGGTTTTTAATTAAAAGTTATGCTAAATGGACATGCACTGAAAGAGAGCAAGTCGGGGGAGGGAAAGAGGGAGGACAGTGCTGTGCTGATCTAAGCGCGGAGCACTCGAGACAGCCAGCGATTGAGTCTGTGGGAGCTCAATGGAGTCGCTGCCCCTTCCCCTCCCCCTCTTTTTCTCGCATTCAGACTAGACAACAATACGAACTCGCTGGTAAACATACACATAATTATTTATTACGCATGCAATAAACAAAATATAAAACACTTTTCTCATGAGCAGCCCGAAAAAAAAAGTTTTTCAATTGAAAAATGAGATCATCGTGCTGCAAAGCAGCAGCCAAGAATAATAATTAAAATCACTTGTCTATATCATTTTGAAATGTTTAATAAACAATGCCAATGTTGTTGCTGTTGCTGTTGCTGTTGCCGTTGCTGTTGCTGTTGCCTTGGCTTCGCATGTGAATTTCACTTGCTAAAAAATAAAGAAATAAAGATATAGAAACACTTTGCAGGCAGCCAGCTTAAGTCTTAAGTCTTTGCGGATTAGTTTTGAATGCGCCAAACGCTAAAAACGCACAATGTAATCAATTTGCGGCAGACATTTTGCATTTGTTGTGCCAATGTGTGTGTTTATTTAGAGCTTCGGCGGCTTTGACGATGATTGATGGCCATGTAAATTGAACTGTAACTCAGAGTGTAACTGTAACTGAAACTGGAACTGGGAACATGGCTCGTTATCGTCTCCTACAACCAACTTCCGACTCGTGCAACATTTGTTTCTGTTGCCGATGTCGCTGTCGCTGTCAACTGACAACTCGCCTAACTTGGCCACAGTTCACGATCATCAACCACTTTGATACAATACCGATTTCGATATCCATTTCCATTCCGATTCCGATTCCGTATTTCATTCTGGTCGCGCCTGCGCCATGATTGACCCAAAAATGGCAAAAACAAAATTGTCTGCGTTGAATGGAAATAAAATGTGGGATTCGCGTTTTGCTTTGATTTCATTATGGAGAACTATACCGAAGTCTCGCTACTCGAATTCGAATTGGACTCTGGTTATGGACAACAGTGTTACAGCAGCTAATATCAAGCTAACTAAGCTTATTGTTCTGGTCTCATACTCTTCATTTTTGGAAACGTGTTTATTGGCGAATTTCGAGTGTGTCTAGCCTTTACCTTGCTTGATAGTAGGAAATTCGTATTTTATAGATATGTTATAAAATGTACTTTTTATTTGAATGGTTTACAAGTAATTTAATACAGACCACATCCATACATTTTTATCAAAAATAGAACTGATAAAAATAATCCTTTTTAATGATTTTTGTTTTAATTTGCTTAAAGTAAATTTCGGGTTACTTTTAGACGCTAATCTTAGTCTTTGATAAACAGAAATCAAACTCAAAAGTAATACATATTTATGATTTTTTTCGAGAAAGTAAAAGTCATATAATTTAATAAATATCAAAAATAAAATAAATATATATTTTGGACTTTATAAATTCAGCTTGGTTTACCCAACACTATATGTCTTCGATATTCTGTTTTACAAAATTGAGTAAACGAAAATAATTTTCATCACATCTTATGTTAACAAATCTTTCATATTCCACTGTGATGTTAAACACTTACAATGTTTTCTACCTTGAGCACATGTCATAAAGTTGCATGACAAGATATGTTCTACCTTCAGAGTCATATCTAATTTACATGAACTCAATCATTTATCATAAAGAGTTATTATCTCAAAGCCTTCTATAATCTCTATAAGCTGCAGATGTCACAAAGATGTAAAAGTCTATAACATTACAGTATATTGCGTGTCTTTAGCAACATCTTCCATAATACCTTTTCCTCTGCCGATAAGATAAAAAAGTGTCTCATCTTTTGTCGTATTACAATGAGTCGTTTCTCAAGCGGAAGCTGACTAAACTCGGGTGCAAATAGCATCAACTGTAATCGCATCAAGAACTCGTACTCATCTCTATATATTTTAGCTGTGAGCTATGCTCAATGGATTGTGGAAAATCTCCAGGAATGTAAAGTGACAACCACTTCCGTTCTAGGGCTTTTGCAATGCTCAATAATGTTTTGTTCTTGTTGTGGCAGCAGCTGCAGTTTGCTGTGTGGCAGCTTTTCCTTGCCGTTATTTCCGACATCTTCCTCTTTTGGGGTCAACTGTTGAGGGCGCGTGTCTCGAAGTCGTCAATCAATTAACAGCGCACCATAAGAAAAATCGAGCAAAAATTTCTTTCAAAACAGCAATTAAAAAGATGCATTGTGTTTCGTTTTTCCGTTCAAAATTATAAAAACATTAAAAAACAACAAATGAAAAACGAAGAAAAATGAGAGAATGAAAATATACTATGTGCATGTGTTTTTTCTTTTCCCATTTTTTTATGCTTTTTGGGCATTTGATTTTGGGGCTCTTCTTTTTTGTACATTGACCCAAATTCAATGCGCTTCCCCCCGCTGGCTATGAGTGCGTACTTCCTTCTGCTGACCGCCGCCCCGTTTTTCCCCTCGATTTTCTACGCCTCATGCCTCTTGCCGCATGCCCCATGCAGCAGCACGCCCCAATTGCCGCTGGTGCCAAGAAAATGCGTCGTTGCTTAATTTCCACACACACACACACGCTGCTGGTACTTCTTCACTCTCCTCACTCCCCTCAGACACTTTATCGGTTTTTGAGTGCAGCGACATCGACAGCGGCAGCGGTCTCCGCTCCCCGCAGCTCCCCCGCATATTCAAATTTAATTTTTCGAAAATTAAAAGCACGTCAATTCAACAGCTGTGTCTGTGAGAGTGTGTGTGTGTGGGCGCTTTGCGATTTATATTTTTAGGTTTTTTGGGCTTTATGTCATATGCACAGCAACAACAGCAACTTGCCACTGCCGCTCATCACTCATCGGCGCGGCAGCTCTTGGGGCTTGACCTTAGCTCTCTCTGCAGCAGCAACCTCAAAGACCTCAGGCTTAGTTTGTTGTTGTTTTTTCACTCGCCAACGTCAATGGACGCTGCCAGCGGCGACAGCATCTCCCTCTGCCCCCTCCTCCCTCTTGTCTCCTCCCGGTCGCGCAGTCGCCAAGTGATTGGTGACCGTCGTCGCCCGCGTCGTCGCAACGGCGCCGCTCAGCGCAACGGCGGCGGCGGCGCATTCAGCAAAACGCCCACAATATAAACGACAAACGAATATGAATATAAAATACGTGTATTCGAATACGTATTTTACTCACACTCACTCGAAATTAATACGAATATCGACTCGTATTTTGCCTTAATGCCGTGTTTATGTTTATTTCATTCATTCAACCAAATTACAAATAAAAAATAAAAAGCGAAATCGAAATCGACAAACGACGAAACGTGAAACGAAAAACATGCAAATTGAAAGCGAATTCAGTTAGCTTTGGCTTTGGCTTTAGCGTTCCAACTTGGTCAACACCGAGCAGGCTGTTCAGCTAGCCAGCCGACCAAGAAAACCACGAGTCCAACCGACCAGAAGATAGCCATTTATGTGGCCCATTAATCGATTGTCAGCAGCGTCGTCATATTGCCTCCCCGCCTCCTCCCTCCTCCCTCCTCATCTCATCTCGCCTCGCGTCTCATTCCCTGACTTCCCCTCGTTGGTCAGTTGGTGTCGCTGTCCAGTGCTGACAACCAGTTGTTGGATATACCCTAATATGCGAGACGAGTATGCTGAATTTGCGATGCGGGAAGTCTAATTAAAGGGATGCCGATAATAAATAGGAATATTAGAATTAATAGAAAATAAATTGAATAATACATAATTTTTGCAAAAAGTTATACTTAATGAGTTTGAGTATTGGGTATGAAAAAAGGATTTAATCCAAATTTTACCCTCTGCGGTTTTCAGCAATTTATTCATAGAAAAACCTGCATAAGGAACATGCACAAAGAATTTCTGATATTCCACACTTTTTCTTGAGTAAATGCATTCAAGTTTAATCTTTTCAGAATTGCTTACATTTTAACTTAAAACATTTAACAAGTTTTTATTTAAATAAGACAGAAGCTGCAACCAGCTTGATACCTCTGAAAATTAAATTTTTTCGAAGAATTTATATCACTGTTTTTAAAATGAAAGGCTCTTTAAAGTTCTGTAGAATATTTTATACTATGAAAAATTTGTATACATTTTTAAATAAACATTTACCATGTTTTTCTCTAGTGCAGAAATCTTGATAAAGTGCATAACTTATTATTTTTAGAACAAAAATAGAGGAAAGAAGGAATTTTTAAGATGACTTGAATATGCAATAAATTCAGATTTAATTCCCGAGCTTATAGAATGATAAATTATTGAGCATTCTACAAACCCAGCGTAAATACTTAAATATAAACCACATTGAAGGCCTTTGTTGCTCTGGCGATACTTTATACCCTGGAATTCTACGTAAACAATAATAAATAAATATAAACTGTTTTGCTTTATTGAAATCGCTTTCTATAATATACATAGGTATGGCAATAATCAATAAAATATATTTCAGCATAATAAACAGCACTTTCAAGCGTGTTATCGATCATTACTCGTGTTGCTTATTAATATTCATGGCCATTCGCTCTTCGACTGAACCAGACGCATTTCCAAAGTATTCACATGTTAACAAACACAAACACACGCACACACTCAGTGAGTGTGAATGAGTCGTAATCAATAAATGCATTTTCCATGTGAATCAACAATTTCTATGTTCAAAGTTGATTTTACGGCGTAATCTGGAAATTGAAACACACGTATCTCGTGTCTCGAAGCTTGTGCATTGAGTGCATTCAAACTTCGTGAGCTTACGGATAGTTTTACTCTGATTTCTAGTTACTGTTTTAGCCTTTGTAGTTACTGCAGGCAGTTGTTGTTATTGCAGTTGCAAATGTTGTTTCTACTTAGTTGCTCTCGTATTATGACTCTCTTTGGTGTAGTTGGCTGTTTAGAGAGTTGAGTTAAGTTGTTGTTTTGCCTGCCTGCCGGACTTGTGATTATATTACAGTGCAGCTTCGACTCGGTTTTGCGGTATAGAAATCATCAGCAGCAGCAGCAGCAGCAGCAACAACAACTTGGCATCAACATGATGATTGAGTTCAACGTGTTGCCGTGGGAAGGCAAACAGACGTTAACGTATCGATTCCAAAACATCACCCACAGCAATGCTTACAGCAGAGTCTGCACATGCTGCTTGTTGCATGCCACATTC